>JALAZF010000417.1:4215000-5620000 GCA_022829125.1 Lathyrus tuberosus
AAATTGTCCTTTGTACCACCAAATCAGGGTAGTGGAGAGGAACGTGTTTTATCTGTACTATGTACTATTTTCCCATGCAAACGTTTCATCTTCTTCTATTCATCAGAGGCTTCTTAATTGATTTGATTGAAGCCTGATCAGAAGAATGAATCATTGGGTCTTCAGAGTCTTGAGTCTTCAGAGTCTTCAGAACTTGTTTAGCCGAACCTTGTCTTCAGAGTCTTCAGCACTTCTAGTTCAGAACCCTTGGTTATCAGAATACTTAAGTCTTCAGAGTCTTCAGAGCTTCGTTCAGCAGAACATTGTCTTCAGAATCTTCAGCACTTAGTTTTCAGAACCTTTAATCTTCATAATCCTTAAGTCATCAGAGTCTTCAGAACTTCGTTCAGCAGAACCTTGTCTTCAAAATCTTCAGCACTTTGTCTTCAGAAGTTAACAATTTCAGAAGCCATACAGGCTTTATAAATAGAACATCAGAGTCGCGCTCATAAATTAGAATTCAAGAGACGTTACAACAACAACATAGTGTCTTCTCAGAATCTTTCTGACGCACTATAGATTAGAACCAATTCTTGCTTCTTCACACAGAAGTGACCATAGAGAATATCAGAGTGACGTAGCACCTGGTCTTTATCAGAGTTAGAACCTGTTTGTTAAAACCATCAGAATAACAAATGTTAGAGCACCATAATTGTTCTCACACAAATACTTCATTGTTATCATCAAAACATAGAGACAAGATGAAGAACCAAATCTTGTTCTTACAATCTCCCCCTTTTTTATGATGACAAAACCATGTATTTTGATAGAACAATTTATACAGGGTAATCACCATAACCAACAAATTCAGAGTTTTAAGCTCTCAGCTCCCCCTGAATCTGTTAATCTTAAAATTTCATTTATGCTTATTTAGAGTCTCCCCCTGATCCCAAGACTCACAAAATAAAATTTGAGTTCTTCAAAACATAACAATAGAGAAGGAATAATTCCCTACAACAACTCATCAGAGTCTGACTAGAACACTAGGTCTTCATCTTAGAACCTGGTTACTATTAGAACTTTGATGACAGATCAAAAACTTAATTTTGAGTCTGATTGGATGATGCCGCACATCTTGTATCAGAACTTCTTATCAGATCTTGAAGAAGAATCACAACTTCTTAAGTGACTTCCCTTTTGTCAATCTTTCCTTAGATTCACCAATCTTATCAGATTCAGAGCCTGATTGATTTAATCAGAATATCATCGTTACAGAGCGTATCTTCTGAATGGTATCTTTGAATCAGAGAATTGACTTGACTTGCTTTCAAAGAGATTTCTGCATCTGACGCTTTAAGTCTGAATTTCATACTTTTAGAAAGTTTACAACTTCTGAACACTATGATATCAAACAAGATTTCTTGACTTTCAGACAGTTCACAACTTCTGAACAGTATTGGAACATCTGTTTGATCAAACCAGATTTCTTGACTTTCAGAAAGTTCACAACTTCTGAACAGTATTGGAACATCTGTTTGAATAAACCAGATTTCTTGACTTTCAGAAAGTTCATAACTTCTGAACAGTATTGGAACATCTATTTGAATACTCATATATTCTCGAAGTGTACAACTTCTTAACCATGAATTATCAGAGTTGAAATTATCCATAAGATTTTCCATCTTCAGAGAGTAGGATCTTTATATTCAACCTGTCTAGAATGCTAAGTGAACTTTTTCAGAGTTCCTTAATTGAAACATCAAACAAATGGTTAGTTGCAAAAGAATAGCATTATGTAATGTTTGAGTTCAAGATTCTAAGAATTAGTACTATCAAAATCATTTTACTTTCTCCCCATTTTTGTCATAATAAAAAAGATAATACAATAAACAGTGTAATATTATGATAAATACGTGAGAAAGAAATTTCTAAGATAGGCCATAGTACTCATAAACAAAGACAATTTCATTAATAATGGATCGAAATACATTGGCATGACTTGAATACAGGGCCTCTAAAGACGAGACAGAAAACACAAGATACGACATGCTACAGATTAACCATCAAAGACTTCACAATGTTTCTTCAACAGACCATTTTCTAGACCTTCTGACTGGACAAGTTCAAAAATTCCTTCTTTAAAGAGGATTTCAGATATAACTCTTCCAAAAGGTATGTAGGGTTTGATGAAATCGCCATTTCTGGAATCAGTAATGGATTTTTGTAGAAAATTGAAGATAGTCTGAGGTGGATTAATTCGCATCTGAGCCATCAGGAGAAAAATGAAGACTCGATCATCATGAAACAGGATATTTTTGTTTTCTCCCCGAGGACGAAAATTGGTCAGCAAAAGCTTAAACCAAGCTTTGGGAATGGGAAGAAGGTTTTCAGGATTGAGAGGTTCATATGTGGACGATGTGTTGTGAAGAGAGGCTAGTTCCTCAGAAATAAGATACCTAGACTTAACATGTTCAACAGTAAAGCCAATTTTCTCACAGCCAATTGCTAGAGCAATGGTGAAGGGAGTGATGTTTATGGGGACTCCAAAGACACAAGAAGAAATTGAGCGACCTTCATAATTAATGTAGGCATGTTTCCAAAAATCTTTTACAAGATTTAAGTAGACTGGTTTATCCAGAATCATGAAGTATTTTGCCCATTCTTGATAGTGCATGATTGAGATGATACTGCTAGCAATTTCTCTATTTCCAAGATGAAGAAGATTGATTTGTTCTTCTGATATGACCTCAAGAAGGTTCTCATCTCCTTGGAAAGTGATTAGAGACACGATGAGAAGATTTGGACAGTGAAGGTAATTTTGAATCAATAAGGTTAAACACTTCAGATCATAAGAGGAGGGATGAAATGTGTGGTGTGTGTGTGTGTGTATATATATATATATGAGAGACGTGACTAACTGAGAAAATGACATAGGTTAAGAGGCGTATCACGCATAAGATATGTCGAGGACACTATGGCAGAGTAAGAGACAAAGAGTATCAAGGAATAGGAAATGAGTGTAGCAGTCTCTTAAAATTGAATATTCAAAAGGTCACAAATAAAGATACATTATTTAAGTTATGACAGAAGTTAATAACTCTGAATAAATGTATACTTATAAGTGGCAATTGAAGACTGACATATAGTAAAGACAGAAGAGAGTATAGCTTATTTTCAAAAAGAACTTAACTTACATATATCTTATCATTTATGAATGCATAGTCATAAGGGAATGCGTAAAGATTTTAGCCTATTCTCAAGAGGTTTACGAAACTCAGTGTTTATTACCATTCACACATTATCAGGATTTTAACTAAATCATTTAGATAAGTTAACTTTAATCAATTTCTTCCCTTTTATGATCATCATTATGTAATGCAGTAAGACAAGATAAGGAATATAAAGAAAAGTACTTCATTGACAAACCGACAAAGCGCCAGAGTGCATTACAGAAACAGACTCATAAAACAGAGAAACAAACAATAACAAGGACAAGGAACAGGAAAAACACTGATAAACGAAGGAGCGACCAAACACCAAGCAACCCTAAAAGACCAAGAGACACATTCAGCAACCAGCTATCAGAAATCCTCCACCTCATCAACCTTTTCACACCTTTCTTCAGAAGTAGCATCTTCTAGTCCAAGGATTCTAGCTAAAGTGATGATTGTATCCTTGTAGAATAACTCAGACAGAATTTTTCCATAAGGTATGAAGGACTTATGTTGATTTCTGGAGATTTTAACACAGTTCTTCAGATGATTGAAGATGGTTTGTGGAAGATTCACCCGGACGTTGTACATCATGAAATAGATAAACAATCTATCATCATGAGTCAAGGTACTTTTAGCCAAACCTCTGGGGCAAAAGTTAGTGAGCAGTAGTTTAAACCACAACTTTCCATTAGGGAAGAGTCCTTCAGGATCATATGGTTTAGTCTTATCTCGAGACACATCATGAATCCTAATGAGATCTCCAACAAAGGAATAGTTTAGATGAAATTCATCAACAGTCACTCCTAATTGAACACAGTGAATGGCTTGGGCAATGAAGGTAGGTGTTATTATGACTGGATCACCGAAAACAGAAGACCAAACAGAGTTGTTGTCTTCACCAATTTTTTCATATTTCCAGAACTCTTTTATCATCACAGGATAAATGGGTCCATGCAGACATGGAAAGTATCCTGACCATCCTTGGATTTGCATGCTGGTGGAACTGCAAATGCCAGCATCTTTCAGTCTGGGGAAACATGGTCTTTTCTCATTAATGACCTCAAAGGTTTCTTCATTTCCGGCGAAGGTAGATTCTGACAAAGAATAAAGGAGGGAAGATAATTGTTAAGTTCCAAGAAATTTTTTGTCTTACATACATCATTATGAATGCCTAAAGAGGAGGGAAAACAAAAAGATTTACACACTTATCAAGTAATTTTTCAAATCCAATGAGTTAAACATGATATTAATGCGTAATAGGTGATAATTACTTGAAAACCTAGTCTCACAAAAACACAGCGCTTGAGGTGTCGTTTGGACACACTTGATATCCTCAGAGTTTGGAAAACCAAAAAGGTTTCCAACTGATCAGAGACACTTCTGACAAAGCATTTTTTGATGACTTAGGTTTAAAACAAATACTTCCTAGTTTAAATGAAAATCTGATATCTTCAGACTCTAACTAAACACATCTGATTCTGATGAAATCTTACTCTGGACAGTAGTCCATTTTTAGATGCTTCAGAATAAATAGAAATCTATCTTCAGTCAAGGGTTTTAAAAAAAATATCAGTCCATTGATGGCCTGTGAAATGGCTAGTTTATACTTGAGTGAATCGCACACTCAAAGATAACACATAGTCGCCACCGAAGGGAAGAGAAACGGGAACGGGGGTCGATTATACGAAAGGAAGGTACTATCACCTTACGCATCTGTCGTACTCGACGGGAACCATTTCGCTTGCTTCTAGGCTTGGATGGGTTATATATCTAAAGGCTTCTAGCTAAAAGAAAAGGAGCGAGAAAAGGAAGAAAGAAAAAAAAAGTGCTCACGGAGGATTAAGGCCCTCGTGCCTACGTACCCTCATAGTGCAATGAGGAAATCAGAGCTCCGTAGTTCAAGGAACCAGGGAAAAAAACGGGTAAGGAAGAAGGATGTGAGGGTGGATTTGTGCTCGTCAAGATCATCGCGATCTCGTGCCTACGTATCATACATTCAAACGAATGCAGAATCCGAGCTTCTGTAGTTCGGGGAACTAAGACGGAAAAGGAAAAGGGAAGTGGTGTCAAAACCAAGAGCAAAAGAAGGTAAAAGGCAGATCCGTTGGGGATAACAAAAAGGATTGGTTTCGAAACCAAGAAAGAAGTGCACAGGAAAAGAAAATAGATTGTACTGAGGATAACGTGCTAAAATGGTGTAGAGACTAAAAAGATACAGAGCAAAAGGAATAGACGAGACTCCACTGGGGAGTAAGAGAATAAAGAAAAGTGTTAGGTGTTGCACCCCAAAATTTGCCCTCCTTACTTTAGTACTAACTGGCTTATGTTTCATTGCATTTTTTGCATTATCATGTGTGCATATCATTGGTTCTTAGCATGGGGTCAAGGTGCCAGAGTCAAGTTCAAGAGGAGAAGATATTCTTCAAAGGGTCAAGCAAGAGAGCTCAAGTGGATCACTCTCTCCTAACCAGTGCAGAAATTGGGGTTTTGAGATTCTTGGGTTTATTGCTCTAATGGGCAAGCTTCTTGGGTTTTTATCATCACTAAATGGCATATCCTGTCTTTGTTGGAGAGGATACACATCATATTCAGAGGAATTTGGATTCGGAGACTGTGTTATTTCCTCCTAGACTGAGGGTACCAAGATTAAGGTTTGCTATAAAGTCAGTTTATTTCTGATTTTTTGGGCAAAACTTGATTCCATGGCATTCCTTGGGTCCCTAAGTATCTAGGGATGGAAGATTGTCCACCAGTTTGGTTCAGGAAAGAGATTCAATTGGCCAATGGACTGGGAATCAGGAGAATCAGGAGAAAAGCCAACAGTGAGAAGGGAAGTCAACTGTGAAATTTTGAGGTTCTCTTCAAGGTTTTCAAGGTCTCACATCCTCATCTGGTCTTCAAGAGTAAAGTTTCATACCATTTATCAAGAATCAAGGGTTGGTACAAAAAGTTACTAAATATGGAAATGACCTATAATTTGAAAGTTTCCTTTTTGGGCAAGTTCTTACACTACATTCAACTTGACTTTTCATCATCAAAGAAGCTTCAAATGAATTTTCCTCAAACATGAAAGTTGAAGATCTTTTTCTCCCCTTTCTAACAAGTACTAGTGGGTCTCCATATCATTTGTGAAACTCAAGTTATGATCAAAAGAAGGCAAAGTGGTTTTTAGGGTTTCCTTATGGTTCCATTTGCATTTTGGGGCATAATGACCTATAATTGATTCCATTGCTTCATGTCACATTCTAACATCGAAGAACACTCCTTAAGGGACTATTTTTGGCCTTTGAACCAAGGGATTCCATGAATTATTCATTACTTATTTCACATGGTGCAAAATTGCAAAATCATTCAAAACTCGTGAACCAAGACATCTCAAGGCCCAAATCAAATTCAGGTGTGATTAGCAATTGAAACTTAAGTGATCCATCATGAAATATTTGGGTGTACATGCATGGAAGAGGGTGTATCTCACATAATGCAATTTTCTAAAATCATCCAAAACTCATTAAACAAAGAATTACCAAGGCCCAAATGCTGATCAGTGGATTAACCTAGCCTATTTAAGCTAACTCATGCTAGGGTTAGAGGGGGCTTACACGTGATTTGGAGGAGAACCAAAGCTTGAACCCTAAAACTTTTCTTCATTGAATCTCTCAATCCACAAGGGCTTTTCACAAGATTCTTTCACAACTTTCATCCTTGGCATCTGCAGAGTACAAATCGTCCATCACTTGAAGCTAATAGCAAGGGATACGGTCTGCATAATCTCAGGTTAGTGCAATTTGTATGTTCCTAAAACTCCTCTTTTTGATGTGCATAATAATCTGTGATTGTTACTGATCATTCTGGTATATTTTATTTTGTGTTTGGACGCATGGTTTGGTTGTATCATGTGTTTAAAGTTTTGAATCCAAATCTTGTTTCATTAGTTTCTCTTTGTATGCTGGTTATTTGCAATTTTTGATGTGATATTCTTAACCCTCTCATTTTTCTGATCAGTTTAGTATATTCGCATGCCATTTCTGGAGTTTTTTAGGATGGTGCTCACCGGGGATGACGACCGGAGCTAGGGCTCCGGCGTCTGGTAAGGTCTCCGGTCGGCCAAGGGTTTCAACGAAGAAGATGAATCCTCAGCCGTTGATGTGGTTGATCCAAGGGTTGTCACGCTGCCATGTTTTTTATTTTTATGATTTTAATTTAATGACCGTGTGTGTGTTTTCCATGCTTATTATGGTGTGCCTTCAGATCATGCCCTCTCATCAGGTTTACTTTCTTACTACGTTGACCAATGTGGCACGTTGGATGAATCGTATGGATGGAATCGTGACAACGAATTAAAAAACCCATGTGCAGCTCACGTGGGAGTGTAGGGTATGCTGAGCGCTTTGGTGTGGCGCGTGCATGTTAATTAGTGTGTATCTTTTCATCATAGACGTTGATCACGTTTACTTGTTTGATGTGTTGACTGATGGCAAGCGTTTGATTATTCCTAGGGTGGATATTGAGTCAATTAGTTGACTGGGCTCACGTGTTCCTCTTTTTATTTTATTTTTATTTTTTCTGATGGATTTAATGTCAGGGCTTCCTATTCACACCCCCCCCCCCCCCCCCTTTTCAGCCCACTATCACTTTTAACGTGTTCTTATTCCTATTCACAACCCCATGCTTATTTCTTCATTTTATTTTTATTTAATTGTTACATTTCATTTTATTTTTTTTAAAATAGATAATTGCATTAAAAAATTCCCATAAACTTCATGAATCATATTTAGCATTCAATAAAATTTTCTCAAATTTTATTTTTATTTTTTTATTTTATTTTTAGCATCTAAAATAATTATTTGTTTAATTTCTTTTTGAATTTGTTTTATTTTGCACACATTGCATTGTAGAATTTTGTTCTCATAACATACATAACATTTAGAGCCCATTCTTTTTGCATTATTTTATCAACACATTGAAGTTCATTAAAATATTTTTCTATCATTTTTAAAATCATTTCATATTGCATTTTAGTCCTCCTTTTTGCATATTGAGCCATGTTTCTTGTCTGAACTTTGCATGATTGTTTGAGTGACTTAGATTTTGGATTTTGGCATGAGTTTTGGACATGTTGTTTGCTTCTGATTGAGATATGTTTATAATTAATTCGGTGATTTTAGAAGTTGTTTTGCTAATTGTTTGATTGCTCTTATTTGAGGTCTTCTTGTATGCATATCTATGACCATGTCTGATTACCTGTTTGAAAAGGCACTTGTGCCATTGTTTGAGATTGTTTCTTTGAGTTCTTAAACCATGTTTGAACTGTACAGGTCACTTGATCACCATTATATGTCATTGCTTGGGTTCCATCTCTTTTACTTATGTCTGTTTTGTACTAACCTTGTATGCAGGGGCTGAGGTAAGTTATTTAAGGGTGTGGATAAGTATCCATGTCCACTCTCACTCTTTCTTCCTCTCATCTTTTCTTTTGCTTAGGTTTAGGTTATTGTCAAACCTCCCCTTAGGGCCATCTCTGCATGATAACATTAGGATAGATTTTTCCCCGTAGTCTTTTCTTTTCTTTTGAGTCCCTCTTCTCATCTCAAAACAATTTCTAAGATACTTAATAAGGTCAACTTGCCTTGCACACGAGCCTTAAACATAGGAAATGAAGATTGAGGGGTCCCCCTTCTCTCTTCTAGAGTGTTGAGCATACGTTCCATTGGGGACGACCATGCGACGCATTCGTTCCCGTGTCATAGACTTTTGTTCAAGTTGAGTTATGAACTAACTCAAGTCACTTCTGTCCTAAAAAACACAAACAAACTTCAAACCTTTTTGTCCTTCGAGATTGTCAAACTAAAGGCTATTTTAAAAAAGGGCACGTTACTTTTCGTCTGAGTCGCAAACAGGCATCGACCCTAACTGCCGGACGCGAACTTAACGTCGCTCATAAAAAACACAAAAAGAACTTGGTCTGAACTACGTTGACTCTGAATTCCCCATTGCACAAGGGGGTACATAGGCCTAGGACGTCGACGTCCTACCGAGTCTGTCTTTGTTTTCCCCTTCCCCATTTTAGTGCAGCCATAGATTTTAGGATAACTCACCCTTAGAATAGATAACAAGCGTGGATCCCATCGAGTACCATGGACGCGTGGGGTGCTAATACCTTCCCCTCGCGTAACCGACTCCCGAACCCAGGTTATGGTTGCGATGACCATTCCTTTCCCTCTTCCTTAGGTTTATGCGGTGTTCCCTTTCCCTCTCTTGGGATAAATTTACGCGGCTAGCGGCTCTGTTTTCCGCGGCACTCTCGCGTTTGTACCTGGATGAAAATCCTGGGAGTGACAGCTGGTGACTCTGTTGGGGACTCTGGTTGACCTATGCTGGTCCATCCCTAAGCGAGTCAATCCTAGCGCTTGCTTGTCTTTGTTCTCTTTGGATGTTTTTGTTCTGTTTTGTTTTGCATTATTTGTTGTATTTTATTTTTACTGCATTTCTGCATTACATATTATTATCAGCTGCTGCATTGTTTTTTCTGTTTGGCGAGTTGGGAGTTCTGAGAGATAAGCCCAATACCCAGGCTTGAGCATACACGTAGGATTAGCGTGGCAAGTAGTGTGACTCGTGTGGCATTTGGCCAGACATAGTATACATGAAAACTCCACATCCAGACGAGGTTTTCCTTGGTAATGTTCTATCTTGCGCATTGGTGCAGATGATAGAATGTAACCTGGAAAGCTGTCGACTCTGGCGACCATTCCCGAGAACTCAGTAACGGCACTCCTCCCGAGACGTGATAATGGCAGACCAGAAATGGAAAACCCATTGCACATGTCAATCCGAGGACCCAATATTGGGAACTTGCTATAGGGTGTCCTTTGGAAAAGAATCGGTGGAAGCACTCCTCGTTTGGCGATAGTACTGTACCCCGAGGGATGAATGTATTATTGCTTCTCGACCTTAGTGCCGAAGCTGAGGACTTGCCATGGGATGTTTTCTTTTTGAGGGGAATCAGTTGAGGCCTCCTCGATTGGTGATGATGTCAAACAAGAAATGGTGACCGTATCATCATTTCTCGACCTGAGAGCCCGTGACATTGAGGATCCTCGGCTTTCTAGTACCCACATGTGAGAGGGCATGGTGTTTACAGGTTTGTAGGTAACCTTGACCTTCAACATACCCGGTTTTCTGATCAGCAGATTTATCAGTGTGGTACTTTGGTTATATTGGTATTCTGGATATTTGGGCAGACCTTTGAGATTATACAGTTGTTCAGTGCAGCAGTTGTCCAGTCTATGTGGCATCCTTGATCCCATGTGTGCATTTGCATCATCATTTTGCATCCTAACATGTTTATTCATTTGCAGGGCTGCATCCTAACTTTGATTCTGGTTTTTGAAGACTACTAAGGATGAGTACTGAGAATAAAAAGAACACCATAATGTACAAGTTCCCATCACTTATTCTAGATCCTGTTCATCAGATTATGTCTATGGCCGAACATGGGGTATTGGCAAACTTTAGAGGAGAGTATGGAAGCATTCTGGATTTTGCTCGCTCTGGTGCAATTCTATGACCCTCACCTGCGTTGTTTTCTATTCACTGATTATCTTTTGGCTCCGACGTTGGAGGAATTTGCTCTCATTCTAGATGTTAACATTAAAAAAGAGGCTCCTTTATATCCTTTTAAAGAACTTCCTGATTTAGAAAAGGTTTCCGAGGCTTTGCATTTGGATTTGTCTTTGTTGAAAAATAACATTGCCAGTAAGGGAGGGTGTAAAGGCTTCCATATGAAATTTTTGATAGAACAGGCTGCTGCGTATGCTAAAGCTAGATGTTGGTCAGTTTTCAACGCCATCTTGGCTATGTGTGTCTATGGAACGATGTTGTTTCCAAGTATGAAGGATTTCGTGGACATGCACGCTATCCGGATATTTACCATGAAGAATCCGGTACCTACTTTGCTTAGGGATCTGTATTATTCGGTGCACTATAAGAACGAGAAGAGGAGGGGAGGACCCCTTTATTTTTGTGCGCCAGTCTTCTACAAATGGTTTGTTGATCATCTTCCCAAATCTGGGGAATTTGTAGATACTCAAGGAACATTGGATTGGTCCAAAAGATTGATGGGCTTGAGGGCAGAAAATTTGATTTTGGTTAACCGTGACTTGTTGGGCCAAGATATCATGATTAGTTGTGGAGGTCTCCCAAATGTGCCTCTAATAGGAAGGAAAGGGGGAATTAACTACAACCCTATTCTTGCTATTAGGCAATTCGGGTATGCCTTGAAAGAGCCGCCAAGAGATGAGGAGGTCCGAGAATCTTTATATCTGAGTGGGGAAACCAATCTAGAACTGTTAAAAGAAGCTGCGAATACTTGGGAAGATCGTCACAAGAAAGGGAAGATTTCTTTTGGGAAGAGCAACAACAGAACATTTCTTGCGTATGAAGAGTGGATCCAGAAAAGGGTAGAGGAGGAGCTTTTGTCGTTCTCCAAAGAGCCACCATCTTACCCCTTGCTGATTGAGCCTCCTACCACTGTTGAAATAGAGAAGTTTAACAAGTTGTGGGATGAAAAGGAGAAGCTGCGAGAAGAAAACAGTGAGCTACTAAGAGAGATTTACCAGTTGAAACATGAGCGGGGTGAAGCTGTTCATATCGCCAAGTTGAAGACAGAGCTTTTTGCTGAGGTAGAAAAGGGGCTAGCTGACAAAGTCGCATCCAGACAAAGGATGAAGCAAGCTCTAGACGGTATCAGTAAGGTTCTCGAGTCTAAGAAGGAGGAATTGGACAAGGCTTTGTTAAAAATTCACAGGTTCAATGCTCACCGAGAAACTGCAATGGCTGAGAATAAGAGAAAGGAAGACGATTACCTGGCTCAGTTTAATCAATTGAAGTCGCAACTCAAGAAGAAAGACGCTGAGATCTTATCAGGGGTATTCTAAAGACAAGCAGTCGAGGGTCGACTCAATGAAGCCATAGCCTCCATAGAGGAACTGAAGGTCCAAGCTGAAGTGAAGAGATCTAGACATGAGGGACCTAGCATGGATGGTGTTTCTGGAGAAGACGCTTGGGAGTTACATTGCCGATACTTGGAAGGGATCATGCATAGGAGAGACGTTCTCATTCAAGAGCTAATTCAGAGACCGAAGCATCCCGACACCAGAAAGCTGTTCAAGGAAATTCAAGACTGGAGCAAAAAGCATAATGGATGGGGGGCATTGACGCTTGTGGACTTTGATGACATGCCGTAGCTTTCTATTCTCTTTCATTATTTGGACCACCGTCAGGCTTGTTGGTTGGGATCTATGATTATTGTGTTCAGACTTGTTATCTTGGATTTGTGATTGTTGACATTTGGTTTTCCTCTGGTTTTCTTAATATATGAGCAGAAGTTCAGTTCTATCTTGCTGTTAAACTGGAATCAAGGGGTGGATCGCCCTGCGAATTTTTAAACATGTTCATTTGCATTTGCATATTCATAATCATTTTGCATAACCATTTTGCATGACAGGTGTTTATCTCTGGTATTCTTATCTTGTTCTAATCTCAGGATTGCAGATCAGCACATTCATTGGTATTCTACCAGACAGAATCAGAAGAGACTAATGGATCAGCTACAAAATGAGATGACTGAGATGCGGACTCGCATGAACCAATTCATGGAATTAATGCAAGGTGTCGCTCAAGGCCAAGAGCAGTTGAGGACTCTCGTTCATCCACTGATTGTAAGGGTTGATGAGGATGGTGTCCTTCATACTGGTGTTACTGGTAATAATGTTCAGAATGGCCCTCTGTTGCTGGTGTTGTGATTCCTCCGGGCGGAGGAGAAAATGTTGTGGTTCCTACTGTAGTGGGGGAGGTAACAATGTCGGTGCAATTCATGGCCGTCAGTATGATGATCTCCAGGAAGATGCATTCTCTGTGCCAGGTGGGGATGCTGGTCCCCAGATTGACAATGATCAGAGGTTCCGGTTGATTGAGGAACAACTAAGGGGTGTTGTGAATCAGGATGCTTTGGGTATGGATCTAGAGGATTTGGGGCTGGTTCCAGGCGTTGTTATTCTGCACAAGTTTCAGACTCCCACTTTCGAGAAATATAATGGTGTGACTTGCCCAAGGACCCACGTGAGGGCATACGCAAGTAAAATGGATGCACATGCGAAGAATGAGAAGCTGATGATGCATTGCTTACAGGATAGCCTATCTGGGGCATCCCTGGAGTGGTACATGCAACTAGAGAGGAAAGATGTGCGTAGTTGGAGAGATCTGGCAGGAGCATTTATCAGGCACTATCAATACAACACTGACATGGCTCCGAACAGAACACAGCTACAGAATTTGTCACAGAAGAACAATGAGAGTTTCAAGGAGTACGCCCAGAGGTGGCATGAATTGGCAGCGAGGGTTCAACCTCCCATGTTGGAGCGAGAAATGATAACTATGTTCATGGCCACCTTGCAGGGTCATTACTATGAAAAGCTGGTACCATGTATGACTGGAAAGTTTGCTGATTTGATCTTAGTAGGAGAGATGGTGGAAAGCGGAATTAAGGCAGGAAAAATATCAGGCGGTGATGGGTCCTCATCTCGAGGAAGTAAGAAGCCTTATGCCAGTGGTTACAAGAAGAGGGAGGGAGATACAAACTCTGTGTCATCATATCATGGTAGAGAAGGACCTCGTCAGAACTTCAATCAGCAGGTGGCTTCTGTAACTATCCCAGCAGCACCTCAGCAGCCAGCAGTGTCTCAACAACAAAATCAGGCTCCTCACCGATCGCAACCTCTGAATAGGCGGGATAGGCATTTTGACACTCCACCTCTTCCCTACGCTCAGTTATTTCAGCACTTGTTAAAGCTACAGTTAATTCAAAAGAGAACATTGGCTCCACCTACTGGTAATCCACCTCCCGGCTATGACGCCAACGCCCACTGCGAGTTTCATTCTGGGGCGCCCGGACATCATATTGAGAACTGTAAAGCTTTTAAGCATAAGGTTCAAGATTTGGTGGATTCCAAAGCCATCAATTTCTCCAATGATGTTCCAAATGTGAACCAGAACCCGATGCTGAATCACGGTGAGCCGAGGGTCAATGCTATTATTAAAGACTGTGAAAACTTGAGTTTGATTTCAGATGTGAACGAAGTCCAAACTCCCTTGGGTGTGGTGAAGGAAAGACTGTTGAAAGGAGGGGTATTTCCAGGCTCTGATTCATTAAAACCCAGGTACCGACTTGCAGTTATGTTAGCCACTACATCATCAAACTCAACAACGGATATATCATGCATAACATGAGCAGTGTTCAAGACTTTCAACAAAGCTGATCTGTTCACAGGCGAGCTCATGAGTAAGGACAAGATTGAGATCCTCGAGGGAGTCTGCCCCAGCTGATCCACAATTTTAAAGTCACTTTTCTTAATCAACTTTAGGAACTCTTGATCATCAAGGGTCTCTTTGCTCTTTGAAACATCCTCAGACGGGATAGTCGGCACTGGTATAACAGTAGATGCCCCTTGTTGAACAACAGGGGTTGCAGATGCAAGCGTCTCCTTGGGAGGAACAACAGTTAGAACTTGAACAAGCTTTGCAGTGACCTTCGGAGCGAACACTCGTCCACTACGAGTCATACCTCCAGCGGATGTAACATTCACAATCTCAGACTCACCAAACCTTATCTCTTGACCTCCCGAAAACACAGTAGAACCATACCTCCAAGGTACCTCCTTAGAATTCTGATATGGAAACAACTTTGGCAGGAAAACAATGATAGGTTGTACCTTCTTCTGCTTAGGGGATTCAACAGGAACCTTCCTATAGACAATGGTGAATGGCTCTATGGTAGCAACTTCCTCAACAGGTTTAGATCTGGAAAATTGAACTTCACCTCGGTTCATCAAAATTTGGACACAACCCTTCAGCCTTCGACAGTGATTGGGATTATCGTCACAAATCTGGCACTTGCCATGCAGCCCTTTCAACAGTCCATGTTCATTTAAACGCTTGATAACCACAGTCATCGGGGTCTTTACTTCATTAATATCCATGATCATTTCTACCCTTGAATTATCCTCAATCATGTTAACCGCAGGTCCACCGTGATTCGGCAACGGATTATGCTGAATGTTAGGTCCTTCCTTAGAAAAAGTTAAAATCTTCCTATCAATGAGTTCCTGAACCTTGGTTTTGAAAACAAAACAGTCCTCTGTCGCATGTCCTATGTATCCAACATGATAAGCACAAGACGCATTTGGATTATGCTTTGGGTTAAATGGAGGAATTGCAGGTGCGATCTCCTTGGGAACAATTTCTCCGTGGTGGACCAAATAAGGAAACAACTCAGTGTATGACACCGAATTCTGTTGAAATTCGGACGCTTGTGATTTCCTTAATTGTTGTTGTTTTGACGGTTTTGATTCTGCTGATTTTTATTGTTCTGTTGAGTCTGTTGCTGACGTTGCGGTTGTTGCTGATTCTGAGCATTCTGAACTAGTTGTTACAGATGATACTGATATGGAGGTTGGTGATATTGTGCAGCAGCAATGTACGGATATGGATAGTAGGACATGGGAGCCATGAGAGCTTGATACTAAGGAGAAACTTGAGTTGTCACAGCGTTAGCTTCACTTTCCTTTTTCTTTGACTGACTGTTCTGAGACTTTCTAGTGGCTGGCTGTTGGGAAGCAGCTCTAGGAATCTTTCCAGTCTTTAAACCGTTCTCAATTCGTTCACCAATGGTTACAACATCAGCGAAGTTTTATGATGAACTACCCACCATTTTCTCATAGTAGGATCCTCGCAATGTACCCATAAAGATGTCAACCAACTCATTGTCAGAGAGAGCAGGTCGCACACGAGATGCCATCTCACGCCATCTTTGCGCATACTCTTTGAAAGTTTTGGCTGAGCGCTGAGATTAATTCTGCAACTGCAATCTAGTAGGCGCCAGATTAAGATTGTATTTGTATTGTTTCAAGAATGCTTCAGACAGATCCCTCCAAGTACGGATTTTGCTACGTTCTAGGCCCATGTACCAATCTAATGAAGCACCGGTCAAGCTATCTTGAAAACAATGAACCAGCAATTCATCATTATCAATATAGGATGCCATCTTCCTGCAGTACATAGTGATATGACTACGCGAGCAACTCAAGTATCTTGAATTTCTGCGGCAGTACAACATTCGAAACTAAACACAAGTCCTTGGCCTCCATGCCAAAAGCAGAAAACCCTTAAATGGCTCTGATACGGTCTTCCAATAACTTGTACTTAGCAGGTCTACTTTGATTAGCAGGCCTGACAAAAATCTGAGGATTTGGCAGCTGAGATGTGGCCGGAGCGTGCACTTGCGGAGTAGCAAACTGAGAAGGATACACCAATCCCTAATTAACCATCTGACCAAAATTCTGACCCATCTGAACACCAAACAAATAATTCGAAGGAGGTACCACAACGGCTGAAGATGCCCCAGGATAGAAAATTCCAGGATGAACATTTTGGACAGCGGTTTGAGCAGCTTGAGATGAAACCGGAATCTAAAAAGGCGGACCCTTATACACATGCTTTTCTTCATCAGGAGTTTCAATGTCAGCCAACCCGGGAGTTTGACGAGTCTGAACCTAAAGATTCTCAGGATCATCATTCACCACTGGAGGTGGGACTGGAGTAGGCATACCCCAGGGATATGCTGCAGCATTCCCATTAGGCATGGGCACAACAAAAGGCTGATATGGTATGAAGGCACCACCATTATTTACATTCTGAGGAGTGTAATTCAGAGGCATGCCCCAAGGAAAACCAGCGGGTATCTTGTTCAAACCGGATTGAGGATTTGATGGATGAAAAGCAGGTTGAAACACAGGCTCAACTGGCACTTCAACAATAGCCGGAGAAGGAATAACAGCAGGAGTAGTTGTAACAATAGGAGGAATAGTCACAACAGGAGTGACAACGGTTGCATCAGTAGCAGTTGCAATAACAGTGGCAGCAGCAGCGGCGTCCTTCTGAGTACGAAGGAGTTCCATAATGACATCCATGTTTGTCTGAAACTGATCCATCCGACCTTGGAATTGAGCCAAAGTTTCCTTATAGGCAAAGTTCTCAGCTTCGAAGTCAACCATGATTCTGGATTTGCTTGATCGAGTGAAATACCGATGTCGAGTCTTCATCTTGCTACAAGGAAGATGGACAAGGATGAGCAACGGTTTCCAGATGAAGGGACGTGTATATGTGTGCAAATGAATGTATGTTATGCATGCAAAAATAAAGTTTTAAATTCAAGGAATTCTTAAACTTATCTTTGTTAACAATAATCATAAAGCATTCAAGTAAAGGTGCGAAAGATAAGATTGGCAATCAACTTCATTCATTCATTCAACAATAAAGGAGAGAAGTACAAGTCAAGTACAAATCAAATATCTGCCTTTTGGGCTACAACAAAACCCGCATGGATCCTATCAAATACCACCCTACAAACAGACAAGAAGTGAAAAATAACCCAAGGAAGCTAGTGTGGCAATACATCAGCATATGCATCTCTCAACAACCCAGGTAAGTCCTCCAGTGCATGCTCAGCAAATCTGGCTAGACGGACATGCCTCTCACTCCAATACTTCGCATCCTTCATAAGGTTGCGCAGCAAAGAATGGTTGGGTCCCTACAGCATATCCGGAAAAAAGGCCTCTTTCTGATCTAGGAGGTTTTGCAGATGACGACTTTGATGCTCCCAATGAATGCTCTCTGTGTTGAGCTGGCTAATCTGCTCTCGGCTCTGATGTGCTTGATCCTGCAACTTCTGAATCTCACCGAGGACTTTGTCGAACTTAGCTTGACATTGAGAAAATTCCTTTGCCCACTGATTAGCACGGTCTTGCTCACTTTGCCACTTTGTCTTGAACTCGAATAACTTCCCTCGAAGCTCTTCAAGTTGCTTTTTGTAGCTCAACTCATCCTTGTAGGCTTGATACTGGGTATCGGCGAGTTATCTCTTCTTTGAAGCAAGTCCATCTTAGGTGCTATTCAAAGCATCACCCACTTTCCTTTGCTTGTTCTGTTCAACCTCCACCTCTTTGAGCATGCACTCACGCTTCTGATGTAGCTCAATCTGTAGACTGTCCTTCTCAGAAGTGACTCTACCAAGGTTGAGATGAAGATCGACATTCTCCTTCTTCAACTTCTCAATAGTCAGCTTGAGCTGGTCGAATTCAGATGGAGGAATAATGGCAAGTTCAGGAGGCTTGGAATTCATGGAAGGCTCGAAAGAAAATGGCAACAAGATCTCTTTGACGCGCTCCTTGACCCAAAGTGTGTAAGTTTCCTTGGCTATGCAATTCTTCTTACCCAAATCGGCTCTTCCTTCGGAGTGAATCTGAGTCCAAGCGGCACTAAACCTCTTCAGCAAACCCATGTCATCAACCCCTTTATGAAAGATGAACTCTTCCACTACCTTAGGATCTGGCTTAGCAACCATAGGATATCCCAATTGTCAGAGTGCAAGTCTCGGATTGTAGTTAATTTCACCCTTTGTACCCAAGAGAGGCACATTGGAGAATTTCCCACAATGAAGAATGATCATAGTATCATCGAAGACTCGAGAATACCAAGAAATGTCATCAGCAGTAAGAGACATGATTCGTTGAGACCACTTGAGATTACCCTTATTCTCAACAAAGGGAACCTTCTGTGAAAGATGAGACATCAACCATCGGTACTGTAGAGGAGCACAACAGACAATGGTTCCCTTCTTCTTTTCATTCCTCGAATGAATAGAATGGTAGGTATCAGCAAGAAGTGTTGGAACAGGATTCTTGGACAAGAAAATACTGATGGCAGTCTGATCTATGAAATCCTCCATGTTCGGAAACAAGACAATCCCATATATCAGCAAAGCAAGAACGGTGTTGAAAGCCTTCCAGTTTCCATCCTTAGAAAAAGAAGTGGCCTTGTCCACCAAGAACTTCGAAGCAAACCCTCGAATACCCTTCCCTTTGGTCTTGAGGTTATCCTCCACATCCTTCTTACTAATGCAAAGTGCATCAGCAATAAGGGGAAACTTCGGACAACCACTAATGTAGACAAAAGGAACTTGCTTCTTGATCTCAACCCCCAGAATATAAGCATACTCGTCGAGTGTAGGTGCTAACTGATAGTCCTAAAATGTGAAGCACCTAAGTGGTAGATCATAGAACTGAACCAGAGTATGAATGGCGGTGATGTTGACTTCTGTGTTGAGGATGGACAACAGATTACCATAACTGTCTTTGAAAACCCCTCTGTTATCTTCAACCACACGGGATGCTAGACCTCTCAAAGTACCCAGCTTAGGCTCCACAAACTTGTAGCTAAAGATGCCTCGACAACCAGTACTCATCTCTATGATAATGTCAACAAAGATGCCTCGACAACCAGTACTCATCTCTATGATAATGTCAACAAAGAATAAGTCTTCGAATACTTGGAAATGCACATGCAAGAAAATTAATTTATATGATGAAATGATATGCACTACAAGCAACAGGAAGTCAGCACTGTCTAAATAATCAAATCTGAATAATCCGGATATCTGCAAATAATTATGTGTCGGTGCAAAATAGTCTGCTGTATGTGCACAATCTGACGTGTGTGAGAGAACAAAGATATGAAGTGGCTTGGTTTCCTGCAAAAACCCATCCCCCTTACAGGTGTGATCTAGACACAACAAAGTGGTCCCTAGAAAGGTCGCCCAAACCATATGACTCAGAATGAAAACACTCAGCCGTAGTGAATTCTCACAAGACGGAAGTATTCTCAAGCGAATCACGATCTGGGATGTGACTCTTGTGGTAACCCAACACGCGAAATGCAAGCCTCACGACTATCCACGTTCTAGCCTATGTGTATACTAAGCCCGGTGTTAGGACTTTTCTCTCCAATAATATCTACCCATCCCAACAACAGCAGAATATACAACAGATATCCAGAATATACAACATATGAATATTCAAAGTAGTAAAGAAATGCAGTAAATAAACATAATGCTAAAGCATAAAGATAAAGCAAGTAAAGTACAAAAGATAAACACCCAAACAAGCAAGAAAAGCAAACAAAACTAGGCGAGACCCTAACCTGCAAGCGCAAGGAGTCGCCAGCTGAAGATGGCTGGTTTATACCTGAGTGAATCGCACACTCAAAGATAACACAGAGTCGCCACCAAACTTTATTTAGTCCCAAAGGACAGGGAAAATATCGATAAAACCCAAAGGGAAGAAAAACAAGAACGGGGGTCGGTTATGCAAAAGGAAGGTACTAGCAACTTACGCATCCGTCGTACTCGACGGGAACCATTTCGCTTGCTTCTAGGCTTGGATGGGTTATCTATCTAAAGGCTTCTAGCTAAAAGAAAAGGAGAGAGAAAAGGAAGAAAGAAAAAAAAGTGCTCGCGGAGGATTCGGGCCCTCGTGCCTACGTACCCTCATAGTGCAATGAGAAAATCAGAGCTCCGTAGTTCAGGGAACCAGGGAAAAGAAAGGGGAAAGGAAGAAGGATGGAAGGGTGGAAGTGTGCTCGCCAAGATCATCGCGATCTCGTGCCTACATATCATACATTCGAACGAATGCAGAATCAGAGCTTCCGTAGTTCGGGGAACTAAGACGGAGAAGGAAAAGGGAAGTGGTGTCAAAACCAAGAGCAAAAGAAGGTAAAAGGCAGATCCGCTGGGGATAACAAAAAGGATTGGTGTCGAAACCAAGAAAGGAGTGCAAAGGAAAAGAAAAGAGACTATACTGAGGATAACGTGCTAAAATGGTGTAGAAACCAAAAAGATACAAAGAAAAAGGAATAGAAGAGACTCCACTCGGGAGTAAGAGAACAAAGAAAAGTGTTAGGGACCAGAAGGTAGCGACTCTACTGGGGAATAAACAAAGATGATGGTGTCGAAACCAAGAGAAAAGAAGTTCGGTATATTAACTGACTGGCAGTGGTTAACTAAAGGAAAAGAGATAAGGATTCTGGTGGGGATAAAGGTTTTAACAGATAAACTGTGATTAACCAGAAGAGAGAGTACTAAAACAAGAGAAGGTGTTTGACTCTGAAGGGGTTTGGGTATATTAACTGATAAACAGTGGTTAACCAAAGAAAAAGGCGTGGAACCAAGTAGAGGTTGTGACCCAAAGGACGGGTGTTGGTGTTAACTAAACAAACAACACTTGACCAACAAAAGGGTGTTGAACCAAAAGAGGTTGCTAATCGTTGAGGATTCAGTATTAACAGAGAAACTGTGATTAAACGAAGAAAAAAATGAGTGATTAACCAAGCGAAGGTGATTAACTTGAAAAGGCTCAGTATTTTAACAGGAAGATTGTGGTTAACTGAAAAAATGGGTGATTAACCAAGAGAAGGTGATTACCCAAGAGGAACTCAGTGTGTTAATAGATAGACTATGGTTAACTGAGAAGGAGTACAAATTAGTGTTTTAACTGACAGGCAGTGGTTAACCAATAAAAGGGAGAAGAACCAAGAGAAGGTTGCAAACTCCGCTAGGGTTTCGGTCCTTAACAGGAAAACTGTGTATAACCGAAGACAAAGGAATTAAGGTTCTTCTGGGGAATCAAAAGACGATGATTAACCACGAGAGAAGAAGTAGGGTATCGAAACAAAGAGAGTTCTCTAATCCAAAGACAATGATCTTAACCAAGGATAGTGATTTCCCCCAAGAGGAATTGAAGGAGATAAGAGTGATCAAGGATCGACTCGACTTGGGAAGGAGATACACTACCGCCTGAGGATAGAGATGCCTAAGCCAGGCACATGATCATTCTTCCCCTACCTGAAGTGGTCAGAATGAGAGTAGGAATTCTCCATTCTCATTCCTTCTCTAACACACAGGGTGTAGTGCAGAAGTTGAAATGGACAACGTAACAGCTCCAAGTTGTACAGTGCTCCCGTGTTGCGTGAAAGCTCCGACTCCGTGTGAAAGAAGAGAGAGAAAACTCTAAAGGAGGCCAAAAGAGAAATACCAAAGGGAAGATTAATAATCGAAACGAAGTTTCGATTAATTAGCCAAAGGGGGCACATGCTAATAATTTTTCAAATGAATGAAAAATTATTAAAACAAAAGGTGTATTTTTGATTGTACAAGATTAAATTTGCTCAATAAAGAGCAAACTTATTGTGATCAAGAAAAGAAAGCACAAAATAGTACCAAACAAATATTAGCATGTATCACAAATCATGTATCAAGTGATCAAGAATTGTGCAAGAATGGGCATGTTCAAATAAATATCAAGAACACACATAATTGCAAGAAGTGATAAATCGACCATTGAATTATTGTAAATATGCTTTAAACAGAGGTTAACAGCACTTAAAACATCCATAAATATCAAGTACGTCAATCCATGGAAGTTAGAGGAAGAAAGAATGTCAAACATGCTTGAGAAAACTCAAAAATGGCCATTCTGTACAGTGGTAACCGGTTAGTGCAAATAGGGTAACCGGTTACTTGCTTGAAAATTATAGATTTTGGTGAAAATTACACTGAGTAATCGGTTACTACAAATAGGGTAACGGTTACCACTGTGACAGTGGCAAAAACAGCTGCTGAAAAAGCACTTCCAGCCCTTAAATCACTTATTTGAACTACCACATGCTATGGTATGAACTTGTGCACGAAAATTATAGGAATTAGGATCAATTAATCATTAATTTAAAGCATGAACATGTAGATCAAAGATCAAACAAACACATGATTAATCAAAACAAAAAACTGTCGAAACTACATCGTAAACGCGCAAAAAGTGAGCGAAATGTTAAGTTAAGTAAGAATCGACCAACATAGAAGCCGCAAGTTTGGCTTGGTGATTGTTGCAAGTGAAATGTGTTGAAGATAAGTGAAGAAAACCAGAGAAAACCAGAGAATCCTACACTTGGACTTTGAACCGTAGCGAAACCGAGCAAATTTCGACGAAAGCTCCAAAATGAGAATTATCCCCGAAGAAGCTTGAAATAATCACTTGAGATGAATCCAAAAGCTACGGAAGCTCCACAAAATCTAGTAGAATGGAATGATGATGAAGGTTAAGCTCAAGAAAAAGCACTTTCAAGGTAAAAGTAGCTTTTCTTCAATGGTGAATTAAGAGCTTTAGTGTGATTTGGTGAAGAAGGTGAAGTAATATGTGAAGAAGTTGCAAAAAATGTAGAGAGAAATGAGAGAATTAAGAGTGCAAAGAGTGAGAATTTGTGAGAATGATTGTGGAGGGTTTGTGAAATGGTAGAGCTTTGTTTATATAGAGTTTTGGTTTGGAGTGTGATAGGTTTGGAATTAGGCTAGGGATTAGCTTTGGGTGGTTTGGAATTAGGCTAGGAGTTAGTTACACTTGACTCACTGAGCCAAGCGGTTAACTCGGTTAGTTAGGAAGTTAACTCGGTAACAATCCCAATGTAAGCTTCAAATCAAAGGTTGATATGCTTGGAAATCAAGGAACACGGTGCACTTGATTTAAAGTGGGGCATTGGAATAAATGTAAGTGGAGTATCTTGAATAGCCTTGAATTGTCTAGAATGTTCCACATGCTGCTAGAACTATGTAGAATCAAAGACCAAAGAGTGTGCATAGGTGTTGTCTCAAAAAATGCAGCAGAAACTGCAACTTTACACTGAGTAATCGGTTACCCTATATTGAGTAACCGGTTACTCTAGGCAAAATTTGCCCAGATCACTAAAAAACAAGTGCTGAGGTCCCGGTTTCAATTTTCCACCTCTTGTTTTGATGAATAGGTATGGAAACTCTTGTTTTGTACTTGTTTTGATAATGAGACGATCTTGTGAAGGATGCGATTAATCGAGCTTAAACCTTAAAATCCTACAATAAGAAACACATAAAGAAAAGTGCGAATGCGTATGCCGACGATGCGAATGCAAATGCTCATGCAAAAGCAAAAGGAGAGGTCAAATTTTGGGTTACGACAGTCTGTATCTTATAAGTTTTAAACATAAAATTCCCTTCTGAACATAGTCTCTAATAAAATTAATTTTCTATGTGCTTAGCCCTAGAATGTAAGATTAGATTTAAACCGATAGCAGCAGTACTAACACAAGGGATAAAAACGTTACTCTCATTTATCTGATGATCTTCTAGATGATTCTTCTTCCATAACATCTGCGTAATGCATAGAGACATGGATATGTACTCTGCTTCTACAATTGAGAGAGAAATTATTGATTGCCTCTTGCTTGCCTATGAGATCAGATTCTTCCAAGAAACTGACAGTTTCCAGAGATGCTTTTTCTTTCCCAATCCGTCTCCTGCATAATTTCTTCCTTTTCCAGAATACATGTTGGATGCATTAGAGTCTTAGTTGGTGTACAGTCCAGCATGTTGAATTTCTAGAGAAGTTCTTTTACATACTTGCTCTGATGTACGTTCCTTCTGATCTTGATCAATTTGAATTCCCAAGACGAATCTGAGTTCTTCCATCAGACTCATTTTGAATTCAGCCTTTCTCATCTAGCTTGTTTCTGAACACCCATTTAGTTCCAGCGACGAGGACACCTTTGGGTTTCTGAACAAGATCGCAAACGTCATTTCTGGTGAATTGATTAATTTCTTCTTGCATGGCCAGAATCCACACATTTTCTCTTGAAGCTACATCAACTGTTGTTGACTCAATCAGAGACACTAGACTCAGAAGAGTTTCTTCAGAGTGTCTGAAGGATGAACAGTTTCTGGCTAGATCAGCTTTATCTTCCGGAATCTATTCTTCAGAATGAGAAGTCTTTAATCTATTCTTCTTTTGATGAGATGAGTTGTTCTCGGCTTCTGATAAGGTTGTATCTGGATCTGGAGAATTTGTGTCTTTGTCTGCTTCTCTTGAATATTTTACTTCTTAGATTCTGATGACGTGATCTTCAGATCTGCAACCTTTTCAACTGGCTTTGACTTTTCAGGATCAATCTTATCATTGAATCTAACATGAATTGATTCCTCTACAATTTGTGTTTCTGTGTCATAGATTCTGTAGCCTTTAGAGCGTTCAAAATATCCTAACAATAAACACTTTTGAACAACAATTCCAGAGCCAATAATTTCTTCTTTCTGGTTTCCTCAGAAACTGACGAAGTCTCCAGACTTAAGTTCCAGACTTTGAACCATATGCCTTCTTCTTGTCATGAGTCGCGAGCAACTACTGTTCAGTTACCATGACTGGTGTTTCAACTGAGTTGCTAAGGATATCTCTGAGTCAGAGTCTAAGTCTGATTCAGGTTGTGATGATATTTAGTCTTCTGGCTCTCCAGAAACTACATCTTCAGTTGTTGCTATCAGCGCAACATTTTCTTGTTCTTCATCAGATTCCTCTTCTTCAGAATCAGAGATGTCCCAAGTTGCCATTAGACATTTCTTCACTTCTGAGAAGTTCTTCTTAGGCTTCTTGTCCTTCTTGACCTATGGACACTCGTTCTTGTAATGACCTGGCTTATTACGCTCGTAGCAGATAACCTCCTTTCCAGAGTTATGCTTCTTCTGTCCAGATGATGACTCAGAATGGCCTTTGTTTCTTCTAGATCCTCTAAAGTTTCCTTGCCTATGCTTCCAGAGGTTGTTGATTCTTCTGATGTCATCTTCTGATCTTCCATTAAAATCTTCTGATTCTTCCTCAGCTTGATAAGTCTTTACCTTTCCAGGTTTATACTTAAGAACGATAGATTTACTCTTCTTCTTCCTCCAGCTCTATCTCATGATTTCTCAAGGAACTAACATGTTCTTCAAGACTTATGTTGTTGAGATCTTTTGATAGCTTTAGAGCTGTTGCCATAAGTATCCATTTCTTAGGAGGACTTTTGATGATCTTTTTCATATGTCCAGCAGTTGAGTAGCCTTTGTCCAGAACTTTGAGTTCTGCGATTAGCATTTGAAACCTTGAAGACATGGTCTCAACTGTCTCTTCATCCTCCATTTGAATGCTTCATAATTTTGGATTAGTGCAAGCGCCTTTGTCTTCTTACTTTGAGCATTTCCTTCATGAATCATCCTAAGAGAATCAAAAATGGATTTGGCATCATCTTCTCATACCTATTATAAGAGATAGCATTTAGCACTATGATTCTTGCCTTGTGATGATTCTTATAATCTTTCTTCTATTGGTTGGTTATATCACATCTAGATATTTTAGCACATGTAGCATCAACTGGGTGAGTGTAGTGGACGACTACCAAATCCCAGAGATCTACATTATAACCAGGAAGCAATCTCTTCTATTTTGTCTTTCCAGTAGTCAAACTTTTCACCATCAACGATTGGTAGTTTGGTACTGTAATGATCTTCCCCTTCAGTAGTGGTATTAACAGTAACTTCCATGTTATCTCACACAAATATTGGATCGGTACTGAACACTGTTAAGTGTTGATAAAACGTTTATCACAATCAGAACCGGAGCTCTCATACCAATTGAAGGTGTGGGAAAAACACAAGAAAAGGGGGGTTTGAATTGGGTTTTCCATTTTGAAAGCTTTTTATGAAACTCAAACAAAGATCATAAATAAACTAACAATAGAAAGACACACGATATATTCTGGTTCACTTCAAAACTATTAAGCTAATCCAGTCCACCCGCCAAGGTGATTTTACCTTATACACAAGGACTTAATCCACTATAACCAAACTGATTACAATCGCACGAGCCAACTGCTGGTGACTAACAACCTCTAAGACACACTAATCCTAGACTTCTTAAGAATTCTGACCCAACTGGTTTCTTAAGGAATACAATGCACAAGCCAACTAAAAGTGACTAACAACACTAAGATACACTGTCTTAGTCTCCCTAAAAATTCTGACCCAACTGGTCCTTTAGGGAACGCAAATAACTGTCTACTACAAGGTTTGTTTACAATAATAATGTTTCTACACAAGCAGGGTAAACATACATTTTAAGCTCAATCTAACTTAGAGAGAATCCACAGTAATAACATTCTTCTTCTTTGTATTGTGGTGCTTTACTGTTCACTCATAAGTTCTTCTGATTCTTGAGTTGCTTTCTTCATATGCATCAGTGTTTTTGATATTTCTCATTTCTTTTACACTGAGTACTGCATCGTTTATTGCTCACTTCATTTAATCATGCTTGCACGCATGCATCTACTCTCTTACACTCATGCTAAGCAGCATCAGATTCGTTGAATGATCAAGTCTATATATAGCCAGAAAAACATCTGTTGAAGGGCATCTCAGTAATAACAGAGAAGAGTACTGGCGACTTGAAATAATGCCGTTATGCTGGGTTGGAAATCATACACTGAAATTGTCTTTTGTACCACCAAATCAGGGTAGTGGAGAGGAACGTGTTTTATCTGTACTATGTACTATTTTCCCATGCAAACGTTTCATCTTCTTCTATTCATCAGAGGCTTCTGAATTGATTTGATTGAAGCATGATCAGAAGAATGAATTATTGGGTCTTCAAAGTCTTGAATCTTCAGAACTTGTTCAGCCAAACCTTGTCTTCAGAGTCTTCAGTACTTCTAGTTCAGAACCCTTGGTTATCAGAATACTTAAGTCTTCAGAGTCTTCAGAGCTTCGTTCAGCAGAACCTTGTCTTCCGAATCTTCAGCACTTAGTTTTCAGAACCTTTAATCTTCATAATCCTTAAGTCATCAGAGTCTTCAGAACTTCGTTCAGCAGAATGTTGTCTTCAGAATCTTCAGCACTTAGTCTTCAAAAGTTAACGGCTTTAGAAGCTATACAGGCTTCATAAATAGAACATCAGAGTCACGCTCAGAAATTAGAATCCAAGAGACGTTACAACAGCAACATAGCGTCTTCTCAGAATCTTTCTGACGCACTGTAGATTAGAACCAATTCTTGCTTCTTCACACAGAAGTGACCATAGAGAATATCAGAGTGACGTAGCACCTGGTCTTTATCAGAGTTAGAACCTGTTTGTTAAAACCATCAGAATAACAAATGTTAGAGCACCATAATTGTTCTCACACAAATACTTCATTGTTATCATCAAAACATAGAGACAAGATGCAGAACCAAATCTTGTTCTTACAAGTACTTCCATCATTCCAAAGGAAAGGTACACCTATATTGACTCAATGTCATAAGATTGACATTAGAACCTTCCCTTAACCTTGGCCTTAGGTTTCGGAGACGTCGTGCTCCACGTCTCACCGTAGACATTTAGTATCCTAGCCTTAGGATCAGAGTCGCCGCACTCCACGTAAATGTTTCACCGTGAACATTTATACCCTCCCTTTACAACTCAACTTCAACTTTAGAGTCTCTGCACTCTACGTAAAGTGTTGCCAAAGACGTTACTTCCCCCTGGAACCTTGATCAGTCAAGAAGTTCCTCTTCCTCTTTGAGGAGAACTACGGATACTCTGATTCCACTCCCGTCAGGATACGTAGGCACAAGATGCGATATCTTGACTAGTATACTTAGATATTATCCCCTAGGGTTCTTCCTTTAGTATAACACCTTTAGCAAACCAGCGATAGATAACATAAATACTAACAAGAGGTTCCTGTAGAGTACTACAGACGTTTAGGATGCTAATACCTTCCCTAGGCGTAACCAACCCCGAACCTTAGATCTCTTAGGTTTTTTTTTTCGTTCTTGAACCTTTCGTTTGGATAAATCAAAGACGGTGGTGAACATTTAAAGAATTGTGATTCAAGTTAATATAATAGCTTGATATCCTATTCTCACCGCAACACCTTCAAACACAAAGTTCAAGACCTGATCAATTCGAAGTTTCTCACATTCAACAAAAAGACTCCAAATGTCACAAACAACCCACTGCCTCCGCCAAGCTAGTCCCAGCATCAAGTCAAGATCAGTTTCCCCGAAGAAGGCAGTCATCATCCCATTCCATCATTTACATTCTTTTATTTTGTCTTTGTTTGTTCAAGTATTGTTTGCTTTAAACATTGTCGTTTGTATTTGGTTTTGTTAATGTAGTGATTATGCATGTTTTGAATTAGTTATGTCGTATTCACTCATTTATTCCATTTACTGCAAATCACCGACACGCATTTATCCACTTCACTCTCTTTATCAACTATTGTTTAGGAAAGATTGTAAGGAGGATGAGGAAAACGAAATACCCATATTTGCAAGCTGTATGCTTTCGGAAAAAATCTTGCCGATGATGTACAAACATTATTTCAATCCCCCCAAACACTGGAGAGACAAGGAGTTAATCCATATAAACCTTTACACTCAACATGGGCCAGGGTAGCGTCCAGTTAATCTAATTACACACTCGAATCACAAAGAAAAAATCCAAAAGACATTTCGGTTGTTCTTCAATAACCCATGATTTCACAGTCACAATCCTTTATCAAAATCGAAAAAAAAATCAAAAGCCTGCTAAGTCAAACACCTCAAGAGGAGACTTAGGCAAAAATCAAGGAAATCCCGATGGACTCGAAAAGTAAAATCAGTCCATGCAAAAGATAGGGATAAAAAACAAAATCAAATGAGGTCCTCAAATCCTAAAAAAAAAGCAAAATAAGATCCATTGACCACAATGTCAAAACCAAAAGGTCACCGACATCCATCAAAAGCAAAATAAGGGGCCTACAATTTCGAACAAACCTTGAATCATCACCCTTACACCGTCAACCCTTTTGGATGACAAATGTGTGTAGAATTAACTGGACGTAGGACTGGAGATCATCACGAAGAAGGGGTGGGTACAAACCATGTTTTGAGCCTAATATCCTTTGTTTCAACAACCCTGAACTAGACCACATTATAACCCACAAAAGACCTAATTGAGGCAAGGTTTATTCTGAAAGCATACTATTGCAAGGTTGCGTAAACTGACTCCTCGAATATTTGCTAATCTTCAGCATTGGTGTCATTCCTCTTGGTATATCTTTCACACACTAGCAAATCAACACAACGTCTAGACTAATAGTCCATTTGTCTCACATTATCACAACACTCCAATGAACGACTTTTTCAAAACTTGCATGAGCATTGCTTTAAGATTACCATTTGTGAATGAGAAATTTTAGTTGCAACTCAATGCTTGACATCAAAGAACTCCAACAAGGGGAAATCAAAGAGGAACATAAACTTTCCGTGGCGTCAACCCAAATCAAGACAAACTCAAAACCCACAAGCTGGGGCAAATCCTACAAGAGCACATCAAAGCTCAACTTTCAAAGATCAGACTATTTCAGAACTGGTTAATCAGGGGCAGACCATTACCATGTTCAGACTTGGCAAGACCAATTGTAGAGGGCAGATTCTCTCTGTACTTTTAAATCAACCAAGAAAACTTTGCCAGACATTAGTGATCATCAAGCTCAGAGCAAGAGCACGATATTTATGAATTAATTACGTTGCTACGCTCATTTTCAAGTCATCCTGACCATCAAGCACAGAGTTGTGGTTCTCTCCGAAACAAACACACGACAATCAATCAAGTAATCAAACTTGGGGCATCGAGAGCATCTTCGTCTACTTCAATCATGGCGTCTTCAACAAACTGAGTGTCGAGGAAATCAAACCCTCCCACCACCCAAAGTCCAATCCGCATTGGCAACTACCCAAAAGTCCACTATGCTGGCACCTTCACAAAACATATCCAATCATCTGTCTGCAATCATACGCATCATATGCGTCACATCATAAGCATCATATGTATACAAAAACCAAAATCATACTTCTTGCACTTGCATCTCCGCGCGTCAGCATTTGCATTGCATTTCCATCCGACATGGAATATCATTACAAGATCAAGCATTCATACATGCACAAGTCAAGATCCAGGATCAATTGCGAGATTCCAAGGTGATCTTCAGCTCATCCAGGGGCATCTTCTTAAAATTTGTGGGCGTTCCCCATGGAGTTGCTTCAACCTTTTGTTGATGAAGTCGTGATTCTAAGACGATTTGTGGCCCATCCAGGTGCATATTCTTCAAATCCGTGGGCATTCCTCATGAATTTGTTTCAACCTTTTGTTGATCAAGCCAAGATTCCAAGACGATCTTCAGCCCAGCCAGGGGCATCTTCTTCAAGTCCGTGGGCGTTCCTCATGCAATTGTTTCAACCTTTTGTTGATGAAGCTGTGATTCCCAAGAAAGTTAGTGGGTGTTCCCCATTGAATTGTTCTCCTCAACCTTTTGTTGATGAAGTTTTCATCCCCAACTCAACCAGTAGAAATCTCAACCTTCCTCTTGGGCGTTCCCTAGTGAGCTGGTACCTTGTCAACCTTTTGTTGATAAGGATGGTATTCCTCAGTGACTTCTTTACTTCAACCTTTTGTTGATGTCTCCAAACAAGTCTTACGCATACATCCAGTAAACTTGACATTGTGTCGATTGCCTTACTATCATCCTTTTGATGGTAGCCAAATCCTATCAATTCAACCTGACCTTCATCCTTTTGGTGTTGGTGGTCCTCGCAAGTGGGAAGCTTCTATCATCCATTTTGTGATAGTAACTTGTGTTATTTGATCTTACCGTCATCCTTTTGGTGTCGGCGATCCGTGAACCTTTGGTCTGTGTATCATCCTTTTGGTGAATGATAGCCTTTGATATCGTTTTGCTTACTATTATCCTTTTGGTAGTAGTAAGTTGTGACATCACTTTCATCCTTTTGGTGATAGACCCGTCATCCTTTTGGTGTCGGGAATCTGTGTGTATTTACAATTATCCTTTTGGTAGTAGTAAGTTGTGACCTCACTTTCATCCTTTTGGTGAAGGGTTGCTGTGTGTGTTTTCTGTCATCCTTTTGGTGATAGATGCGTCATCCTTTTGGTGTCGGAGTCATGTGAGTTAACTATCATCCTTTTGGTGATAAATCCGTCATCCTTTTGGTGTCGGAGTTATGTGTTTTCTCTATCATCCTTTTGGTGATAGATCCGCCATCCTTTGGGTGTCGGGAATCTGTGAGTACTTACTATTATCCTTTTGGTAGTAGTATGTTGTGACCTCACTTTCATCCTTTTGGTGAAGGGTCGCTGCGTGTGTTCACTATCATTCTTTTGGTGATAGATCTGTCATCCTTTTGGTGTCTGAGTTGTGTTTACTATCATCCTTTTGGTGATGGGTCTATCATCCTTTTGGTTTCAGATATCTCGGTGTGTGTGGGTGCTCTATCATCCTTTTGGTGATAGATCCGTCATCCTTTTGGTGTCGGAATCATGAGTTCACAATCATCCTTTTGGTGATAGGTCCGTCATCCTTTTGGTGTCGGATTTATGTGCGTTCTCTATCATCCTTTTGGTGATAGATCTGTCATCCTTTTGGTGTTGGAGTCGTGTGCATGTGTTTCACTATATTCCTTTTGGTGATAGGCCAGTCATCCTTTTGGTGTTGGAGTCGTATGTATACTTTATCATCCTTTTGGTGATAGGTTTGTCATCCTTTTGGTGTCAGATATCGATGTGTTCACTATCATCCTTTTGGTGACAGGTCCGCCATTCGTTTGGTGTCAGAATCGTGTGCGTGTGTTTCACTATCATCCTTTTGGTGTCAGAGTTGTGTGTGCTTACTATTATCATTTTGGTAATAACGAGTTTTGACATCATCCTTTTGGTGAAGAGTCAGTGTGTGTGCTTACTGTTATCCTTTTGGTAATGGCAATGTGAGTTGTATGAGTTCACTATCATCCTTTCGGTGATAGACCCGTCATCCTTTTGGTGTCAGAATCTTGTGTCATCTATCATCCTTTTGGTGATAGGTCCGTCATCATTTTGGTGTCGCAAATCGATGTGTTTGCTTACTATTATCCTTTTAGTAATAGGGAGTTTTGACCTCATTTTCATCCTTTTGGTGAAAGCCTGTGTGTGTGCTTACTATTATCCTTTTGGTAATAGCGAGTCTTGACCTCATTTTCATCCTTTTGGTGAAGGGTCTGTGTGTGTACTTACTGTTATCCTTTTGGTAATAGCAAGTCCAGTCGTGTGAGTTTATCTATCATCCTTTTGGTGATAAATCCGTCATCCTTTTGGTGTCGGAAATCTCTATGTATGCTTACTATTATCCTTTTGGTAATAGCGAGTTTGACCTCACTTTCATCCTTTTGGTGAAGGGTCATTGCGTGAGTTCACAGTCATCCTTTTGGTGATAGATCCGTCATCCTTTTGGTGTCAGAGTTGCGTGTGTTCTCTAATATCCTTTTGGTGATAGATCTATCATTATTTTGGTGTCGGTAATTTGTGGATCATTAGTTTTGAGTATCATCCTTTTGGTGAATGACAACATTTGATACCATTGTGTGCTTACTGTTATCCTTTTGGTAATAGTAAGTCGAGTCATGTGTGTCTTCTATCATCCTTTTGGTGATAGATCCTTCATCCTTTTGGTGTCGGAGTCGTGTGTCTTCTATCATCCTTTTGGTGATAGGTTCGTCATCCTTTTGGTGTCAGAGTCTTCTGTGTTTACTATCATCCTTTTGGTGATAGATTTGTCATCCTTTTTGTTTCGGAAATCTCCGTGCGTGTGACTACTATTATCCTTTTGGTAATAGCGAGTTTTGATCTCACTTTCATCCTTTTGGTGAAGGGTCTCCGCGTGTGTGCTTACTATTATCCTTTTGGTAATAGCAAGATGAGTTGCGTTCTCTATCATCCTTTTGGTGATAGATCCATCATCCTTTTGGTGCCGGAGTAGCGTGTGTCCGCTATCATCCTTTTGGTGATATGTCCGCCATCCTTTTGGTGCCGGAGTCGTGTCTTCTCTATCATCCTTTTGGTGATAGATCCATCATCCTTTTGGTGTCGGAGTCGTGTCTTCGCTATCATCCTTTTGGTGATAGGTCTGTCATCCTTTTGGTGTCAGAAGTTGCGTGTGTCCACTATCATCCTTTTGGTGATAGATTCGTTATCCTTTTGGTGTTGGAGTCATCTGTGTTTCTATCATCCTTTTGGTGATAGATCCGTCATCCTTTTGGTGTCAGAGTCGTCTGTGTTTTCTATCATCCTTTTGGTGATAGATCTGTCATCCTTTTGGTGTCGGAGTCATCTGTGTTTTCTATCATCCTTTTGGTGATAGATCTGTCATCCTTTTGGTGTCGGTAATTCGTGGATCTTGGGTTTGTGAATCATCCTTTTGGTGAACGACAACATCAGAATCCTATACATTTACTTACTATTATCCTTTTGGTAATAGCGAGTTTGATCTCACTTTCATCCTTTTGGTGAAAGTTCTATGTGTGTGTGCTTAATATTATCCTTTTGGTAATAACAAGTCAAGTCGTGTGTGTTCACTATCATCCTTTTGGTGATAGGTATGTCATGCTTTCGGTGTCAGAATTTTCTGTTGTCATCCTTTTGGTGATAACGACCTTTGCAAATTATTCAGTGTCCACTCGAGGGTCGACATTAGTGTGTTTTTCCACCTCCAAAGCTTTTTCTTTTCGGACAAATTCGGAGTCTTCTTCATATCTAATTAACTTCTACCTCGAAAGAATGAACGATGTAGCAGTTCATCTTACTAGGTTTAAGCCAATTAGATAGGGGCATATGTCATACCCCAAATTTGTCCTACTTGTACATTACCTTCATCTATACATCCGTCCATTAACTGTTATTCAGAAAAATCCAAAGTAGGGTGTTCCTGCTCATGGTGTCATTAGGATGAATCATGTTTCAATTGAAGATATCAAGTCAGGAGTGTGTGCAGTATGGATTGAGTTTCATTTGGTTTGACCTAATCTTGGTTAGGCAAGAGTTTGGTTTCATGATTAAGGTCAGGGAATGCAGTTTATGTGGTATGTGTCGGGAGTGCCAAGTAAGGGATTTTGTGCTATTTTAAATCATCTGTATATGGACCAGGTTATCAGGCTGAGATTTTATGCAATGTAGGGAGATCCATGTGACAAGTCGTTATCTTCTGATTTCAATACATTTGTTGCTCATTCAGTGATGGACTCATGTCAATTCAAGGTTCAGATTCAATATGGATTAATGTATTTTTCATTTGTCAATGATTCAATTCGAGTGATTTCATTTTCAAGTGAAGATTCAAAGGTGTTGGAAATTTGGTTTTGAATGTGATTCAATTCAAGAAAAGGCATGTTGGATGCAATTTGGATTCAAGTGGTGTTCAAAGTCATACATCATCGTTTAAATTTAAATACAAGTGCATCATGGATGTTACAAGAAAATAAAGTTACATGGTCCAAATATGGGGGTGCACATAACACTTATTAAGCCCAAGTTAAGTTACACCATTTAAAGTCCATACAAAATTCACATTACATTTCCAAAAGTCCAATTCCAATTACAATTAAAGGCCATTACATTTATTCCAATACATTCATTTACACCAAAAATATAAGGCCATGGAATTTAAAAGACCATGCATAAAAGCCATGACAATAAAGTTCAACAAGCCCATATCCAATCCAAATTTACACAAGACCCATTACAACATTACACAAGAATAAAAAAATAGAATAGGAAGAAAAATCATCCACATGAGTTACCTAAATTTTCATGCCACACACCAAACAACCAAGTTCTTCACACAACGCAGCACACAAACTTCTTCCATGACCCCACAAGAGCAATACACAGCAGCAACAACATAAAACAACAATAATTTTCAATTCATTCCAAGATCACCTTAAAGGTTATAAATAAAACCTTCTTCCTTCATTCCAATCAAGCTTTGGATAGCCAATAAAATGCTGCTCAACCTCACCCTCTTCTTCCAATCTTCCTTCGTAAAACCGAAACCAACACGAACCTGCAAAGACTAAACCCAACAACAACGACTCACCCACAAATCAAATCACCACAATCCTTCTCTAACAACAACCCAGAATCCAATTTCAGAACCCAACCTTCAATAATTCAATAAACCCAATCTTCCAATCCCATAACCATACACGCACAAACCAAAGAAACAAAATAAAGATAAAGAAAAAGATAAATTGAAACACAATGATTCCAAACCTTCGAAACTGAAGAAGCGAACAAGCAGAGTCGGAGATTCGTACGGAGTGATTCATGAACGGAAAGGTTTGAAAGATTTAATGGTGCTTTTGACCTTTTTCTTTTAGGGACGAAGCATTTTCGTTCTTTTGATTTTGTTACTGATGCGTGGACCTTTTCTTCCATGGGTATTTGGTCTAATGTTGAACTGTGTTTGCTCTTCTTGTTATTGACCTTAAATGTTTTCTGATAAATGCATTGAGTTTTTGTCTTACGTGGCTGATGATGTTTTGTATTGTTGATGCACCGCCCATGTTGCTTCACCACCCATTTTTTAAATGTTTTTTTAAAACATGTGCGAAGGATAATAATGGGTTTTAAAGCCCAAATGAATCAGCCCGTCCCTTTTTACTCTTCAGCACCTCCCTTGCTTCTCTTCACAATGTGTTTTCCTCTTTTATAATAATAATATCTTGTTTAGTTTATTTATTATTATCATTTATCTTTTCTAAACAATTTTCTATTACTTTTTAGACTATCATTGGATCTTGATATTTTCCTCCCCCATTCTAGTTTCAGCTTTATTATTTTGACGTTTCACTTTGATTTTATTTTCATTTCGATTTTCAATCTTGGTCGTGAAGTCTTTAGAATTGCGAATGTTGGTTGATCGAGGTTGCTTAACCTTCATGATTTCAAATCTGTAGTGAATGATCATTGAGATCATTTTCTATACTGTGGGATCGTGATAGGTTACCTTCGATTAATCGACGTAAGTTTTTGATTAAGACGAGGCCATCCTCTTTTCTTTTCGTGTGGCACGATTCCTTGGAGAATGATTCACAATATCATTTCTCTATCATGTTTTAGCACAAATATCGTTAACATGATCTTCAACATAGATCGTGCTACGATGGTTTAGCACTATAGTTGACCCGATTTATCTGATTAAACGACAATTAACGATTAATCACTAACCACTAACTTTAATTTCTGCTCAATATACTCTTACTTTACTTTTCCATCAATATATCTTGTTCATTATTGTTCATATTATTATCATATTGCTCATATTATCTTGTCATATTCATCTTATTCATATCTTGTTCATCTAACCCTTTTCTTGTTCATCTTATTCAAAAACACAAAAACAATATAAAATTATCGAAACCCTAAATACAATCAATTAGTGGACTGTTGGTCACTATTCTGAGACGTGGAGTTTGGACCTTGTACAGAAACCCTAGCAAGGAGATTTTTGTGTGACTCTTGTTCGTGGCTTAGTTTAGGACACCTCGCACACACACGACTTCCTCTTGGGCTACCTTACAATGACCCTATTTATTTCTCGCAATCCCGTGTAACTTACATGTACCCCGCTCCCATTCTAATGTACACACTTTACTTGCTTTTCTTTGATTGTGGTTTTGTTTACTAGGAGCACCCCTAGGGACTAGCATAGACTAAACCATTTTCAAACTAATTCTCAATTCGTTGTCGAGCCCATTTTCAAAATACCCCTGTAAGTCGATTACTCTTTAGCATTCGCCATTAACCTAATGCACACACTCACACCTTTCATCATGGTTTCGTTACTAGGAGCACCCCTAGGGACTAGGATCGATTCCCACCTTTTTTCTTCAAACCCTCGATTCTTCTTCGAGCCATTTTCAAAACAACTTTTAAGTCGAGTGCCTTTTGCCTCGCAATCAACCTCTTCGCACGCAAACAAACCCTTAATCCAACATCAAGTGGATTTTCTCAATCAAACTTCAAAACACATAACAACTATCAAAACACTTTTCAAGGTGAAAAGGAGTTAGAATGGAGCCTTCGATTTCTCTCCTCAATTGATTGGGCCCGAGGAGCCTTTCTTAAGCTCGAACAATTATCTTCTCTAAGAGACTTATAATCCGATTATACATCAAACTATTTCACAATAAACTCAATCAAATCTATTTTATCAAACACTTAGATGAAAAAGAGAGAGAGTCGAGCCTTTGACTCGCTCTCCCGATTACTTGGGCCCGAGGAGCCTTTCTTAAGCTTCAAGTAAACGTCATCCATTTAAAATACTTTAGCTATATCAAATTCTTTCATAATTAAGGTTGAAAAAGAGAGAGAGAGAGAGAGAGAGAGAGAGAGAGAGAGAGAGAGAGAGAGAGAGTCGAGTCTTCGATTCACTCTCCCGATTATTTGGGCCTGAGGAGCCTTTCTTAAGCTTCAAGTAATCGTCATCCAAACAAAACATCAACACATTAATTCAACTTCTCGCCGCCGTGCGATTAATACTTTTTCAAAAGAACAATGTTTAGTTCTTTCTAATGCGCTAGTAAACTAAACGCTTAAGCCTCTGCCGAGAGTAGGAAAGCGAATGTTTCGCCCGTAGATGTGACCTAAACATTTGTTCTATAGCACACCAACTTAGTCGTAGTCCCACGAACTACGGACGCTCTAATTCTTCATTCTCGTCAGAATGAAGATACGTAGGCACAAGATTGCGATGATCTTGGCGAGCTACCTTTTTCTTTTTCCTCCGTTTGCGTCCACCTTTTATTTTATCCATCTTTTCTACCTTCCTTCTTTTTCTTCTCTACCCTTTTCTTTTTCCTCCGTTTGCGTCTACCGTTTATTTTTTCCACCTTTTCTGCCCAAACCTCTTCCCCATAGTCGATCTACGAGCGCTCTGATTCCTCATTCTTGTCCAAATGAGCATACGTAGGCACAAGAGCCCCAATCCTTTTCGAGCACCCTATCCTAAAACCACCCATTTCCCTTTAGCATCGAATCCTTTCCTTTACCTTTTTCACATTTAATCGTTTAGAAGAAAACAAATAAGCTTATCTAACGTTCATCAAAATTTGAACTAAGAGGTTCCCGTTGAGTACAACAGACGTGAGGGGGTGCTAATACCTTTCCCTCACGTAACCGACTCCGAACCCAGAATGTGGTTGTGATGACCATGTTCTTATCTCTTAAAGGTTTTCTCGATACTTTCCTTTCCCTCTTTTTGGGATAAATAAATTTCGGTGGCGACTCTGTCAAACCAAATTTCTTCCGCGCCTTTTGTGTGAGGGTCGTATTTTCGATTGGATTTTTTGAGGTGGGACATGTATCCATCAGAATCCTTAACGAAAGAATCTCAATTTTAACTGGGAGTACAACGTCCATGTCATAGACGAGAGAGAAGGGGGTATCCTTAGTTGAAGTGCGAATTGAAGTTCGATAACCATGTAGGGCAAAGGGGAGTATCTCATGCCAATCCTTGTACGTTCTCACTATCTTCTGGACGATCTTCTTTATATTCTTGTTGGCTGCTTCGACTGCGCCATTCATCTTTGGCTGATAGGGTGATGATCCTGTTAGGAATCCCATAACGACAGATGATTTCCTTTTTGATAAAGCGAGCGATGACCTGCTTGGTTACATTCTTGTAAGAAGCTGCTTCAACCCACTTGGTGAAGTAGTCGATAGCAACAAGGATAAATCTGTGTCCATTTTAAGCACTTGGCTCGATATGTCTAATCATATCAATGCCCCACATTGCAAAGGTCCATGGTGAAGTCAAGACATTCAGAGGAGTTGGAGGAACATGTATACTATCTGGGTATATCTGGCACTTGTGACACATCTTCGCGTACACACAACAATCACTTTCCATGGTTAGCCAATAATACCCTGCTCGTAAGATTTTCTTGGCCATCGTATGCCGCTGGCATGAGTACCAAAATATCCCTCGTGGATTTCTCGTATGATCGATTATGCTTCGTGTCCATCCACGTATCTGAGAAGAATTGAATCATAGTTTCTTTGGTACAGGGCGTATCCTGACAGGAAGAATTTGGATTCTAACCTTCGAAACGTTCGTTTATCACAGATGTAGCACCCTTTGGGTATTCTTGCTTCTCCAGAGACCTTTTGATTTCGTAATACCACAGCTTTTCGTTTGACATGTCTTCTGTTGTGAGACAATGAGCAGGAAAGACATGTGATGGCTCCTCATAACAAAGGATTCTGATATCAAATGCATGGCTCAAAAAGGTGACTTTGAACATTGCTGCTAAAGTAGCTAAAGCATATGCCAGCTGGTTTTCTTCTCGAGGGATGTGCTCGAAGGTCATTTCATCAAAAGCGAGCAACAACTCCAATACATAATCCTTATATGGATTAAATTGGGGTTTTGTGTTTCCCAATCACCTCGTACATGATGAATGACTAAGACAGAATCTCCATAGACTTCAAGAATTTCGATCTTCAAATCAATGGCTACCTCTAGACCCATTATACAAGCTTCATATTCGACAATGTTGTTCGTGTAGTCGAAGCATAACCTGGTTGTGAAAGGTAAGTGAGTATTGCGTGGGGATGTTAAAACTACCCCAATCCCAAGGCCTTGGGCGTTGGATGCACCATCGAACGTGAGAGTCAACCGTTCCCCTGATTCGAGTTCTTCATCATCATCATCAAGTTCCATAACATCCTCATCCGGGAAGTTGAACTTCATGGATTGATACTCTTCCAACTGTTGATGGATAAGGTGATATGCAAGGACACTACCTTTGATGGCCTTTTGTGTGACATACTGGATGTCATACTTAGATAGAAGCATTTGCCACCGGGCTAGTCTGCCAGTGAGAATCGGTTTCTCCAAGATGTATTTTATCGGGTCAATCTTGGATATCAGGAGCGTCGTATGTGTCAACATGTACTGCCTCAGACGTCAAGCGGCCCATGCAAGAGCGTAACAAGTTTTCTCAAGTAGTGAATACCTTGATTCACAATCAGTAAACTTTTTGCTTCGATAATAAATAGTGTGCTCTTTACGTCTGGTATCATCATGTTGTCCGAGCACACACCCCATGGATCCATCCAGAACTGTCAGATACATGATGAGTGGCCTTCCAGGGACTGAAGGCATGAGGATTTACGGCTCTTGAAGATACTGTTTGATCTTTTCAAATGCTTCTTAGCAGTTATTGTCCCAATGAATATTTTGATTCTTGAGCAGCAGTTTGAAGATTGGTTCATATGTGGCTCTGAGGTGTGAGATGAACCTGGAAATGTAGTTCAGTCTCCACAAGAACCCACAAACTTCTTTTTCACTTCTCGGTGCTGGCATATTCTGTATTGCTTTAAATTTTTCAGGATCTACTTCGATATCTCGTTGAATTACGATGGGACCAAGTAGTTTTCCAGATCGTACTCCGAAAGTACATTTGTTTGGATTAAGCCTTAGTCTGAATTTTTGCAGACGAGCAAACAGTTTATGAAGATGAACCAGATGTTCCCTCTCGGTCTATGACTTCGCAATCATATTCTCAATGTACACCTCTATCTCTTTATGAATCATGTCATGAAAGAGGGTCACCATAGCTCGTTGGTATGTTGCACCTGTATTTTTCAAGCCAAAGGGCATGACCTTGTAACAGAAGGTGCCCCAAGGAGTTTTGAAGGTAGTTTTCTCCATGTCTTCTGGAGCCATCTTTATCTGATTGTAGCCGGAAAATCCGTCCATGAAGGAGAACACTGAGAATTGAGCAGTGTGAGGTAGTGGAAAATCGTCCTTCAAACTTGCTTTATTCAGATCTTGGTAGTCACGCACATGCGTACCTTTCCATCTCTCTTAGGAACAGGCACGATGTTCGCAACCCACTGAGGATATTCACTTACAGGCAGGAGCCCAGCGTTGAGCTGTTTTTCAACTTCCTCTTTGATCTTCAAGGCCATATCTGGTCGAGTTCTTCGTGGTTTCTGCTTTACATGTGGACATTCTGGCTTGAGTAGCAACATGTGCACGACTATATCAATGTCCAAACCGGGCATGTCTTCATACGACAAAGCGAAGATGTCGGTATACTATCGAAGTAACTCTATCAACCCCTTCTTTTCTTCATCACCTAAGGCAATGCCTATCTTGACTTCTTTCTTGACCTCTTTAGTTCCAATATTGACGACTTCTATGATTTCCTGATGCGGTTGGATGACTTTTTCTTCTTGTCTCAAGAGTTTGGCCAATTCTGCAGGAACTTCACAATCTGCTTCATTGTCTTCGTCATCATGGTCGATTGGATTCTCAAAGTCATTGGGAACCATATCAGTGTCGTTTTTTTATAGAATTCCAGCCGGATCTGCATGATTGAGGAATCATGCTTGATTTTAGAATGTGTAAGAAAAAGTATTGCCATTCTTTTTTGAAAAATTAAAAGTAAAAATGAAAAGACAGGGAACAAAAATTGTATGCGAAAATGCAATTTTTATCCATTATTAAACAAAGATTGAACATATGGCGACCCTTTTGCAAGCTTGTCAATGTACCTCGGGAAAGGCATAAGACTTATTGAAATAGAAAATTACAAGCCAAGAAAAACAACTTTGGGGATGTCCAACGCAATCTAGTTGTTGAGCTCCTGATCCCATGCAATTTGGTAGAAGAATCTGGAAATGTTTTTGTTGTCATCTTCATCATCCATTGCAAAGACATATCCTTCCTGGATGGTGCCAGCACTGGTGAATACTTCTGAATCAAGAGGACCTGTTTTCCTTATAGTAGAGGAGGTACACTGGCTTGAATAGAAAAGGATGACTGATACTCGATACCAAATCTGTCTCTCTTCTCTGGCACTTTCAACACCTTTCCCCAACCACCTTGTAGAGTTCTAGCTTCTACAAGGGCTCTTGCATCATTCAAGGAGGACAAGGGTGTCTCAAGCTTCTTCTTATCTTCTGTGATAGGAAGTCTGTTGATAGAAATGATCTCTAAAGCTTTGAAGGGAGTCTCATGAACCTCACGTTCCACTTCAGTATAACGGTAAGTAGTCACATTGTTAACCACTAGATCCTCCTCTCCACCAATGACGATGATTTTGTCATCCACGATGAACTTCAATTTTTCGTGAAGAGTAGATGTCACAGCTCCTGCTAGATGGATCCATGGACGACTCAAGAGCATGTATAAGATAGATGAATATCCATGAAATTGAAAGAGAGGTAGAAGATATGAGGGCCAATCTTAACAGGCAAGTTCACTTCTCCTTCCATGTACCTCCTTGATCCATCAAAGGCTCTAACTGTCAAGGTATTGGGTCTCATCATCACACCATCCATATTCAGATTGAATAAGGTTGTATTCTCCATCACATTAAGGGAGGACCTTGTAAACACTAAGAGTTGGGACAAAATAGTGTCCAAGCACCTTATGGAAATAAGTAACACTTTGTTATGTGCTTTGCCTTTAGGTGGAAGCTCATCATTGGAAAAACCCAAACAGTTGCCTGCAACAATGTTGGTTACAACCCCTTCAAATTTATCTACGATGATATCTTTGGTTACATGTGCAGAGCTCAAGACTTTCTTCAAAGCATTGCGGTGTGATTTTGAACTCATGAGTAGTGACAAGATAGAAATCTCTGATGGCGTGTGGTTGAGTTGATAAACCACTTTATAGTCACTCCTTTTGATGATTCTTAGAAGTTGTTCTATCTCTGGGTCAGAAGAAGATTCAGGCTGATCGACAACCACTTGCTTACTTTTAGCCTTTTCTAGAACATCATTATTGGTTTCCTTGGGAGCTGGCGGTGGTAGAGGAGCAAAGAATCTACCACTACGGGTCATGCCACTGGTTCCTGCAATGTTAGAGATGCCTTTTTTACCCACTGGAAGACAGTCATACTTCTTTCTGTGTATATACATCATATTGCTACTCCACGGAACGACGTTTGTATTGTCACATGGAGGAGGAGTATGAGCTTGAATCACCACTGGAGTGACCAGAGCTTGATTCAACAATGGAGTACTCTAAGTTACTGGAATATCCATTAGATAATAAGGAATTTCTAGAATGGCCACATCTTCCTCAGGAGATACTTGTTCCACCTGAAGAATGCCTTCATCCATCAGTTGTTGAATGGCATTCTTCAATTTATCATAATCATTGGGATTCATAGAGCACTGTTCACAAAAGTTGTGGAGTTCTTGTATAACCCCTTGATTCAAGAGATGCTCTTTGAAAGTTGCTAATGGCATCTTGATCTCATCCACCTTGGTCATCAGTATCTGCTCACTACCAACCTTGACGGCATTGGTTGTTGCCCATGCATGAGGAGGCATATGATTATTTTGGACATTAGGACCAATGGATGTGAATGTTATGATTTTGGAATCAACAAGGTCCTAAACTTTGAACTTCAATGCCTTAAAATTCTCAATGGTATGGCCTGGGGCCCCAGAGTGAAATTCACAACGTGCATTGACATCATATCCCCTTAGGAGAGGATCTGGAGGTGGACCAAGTTCTCGTAACTGGACCAACTGACCGACAGTTAGTTGAGGAAGGAGTTGAGCATATGGCATTGGAACATGATCGATCCTTCTTGTAGGCCATCTAAGCCTTTATTGCCTTTGCTGACCTTGTGGTTGCTGATTCTGTTATTGGTAGTTATGCGGAGGGGGCACATATTGATGCCGCTGAGCATATTGTTATTGAGGTGCGAATGGTTGCTGAGCGGCCCATGGCTGTGGAGTACCACCAACAACATATTCCTAAGGAGCATATTGATTCAGAACCGCAATGGGCGTTGGATAGTAAATAAGCTGCACCTGAGGGTAGGCAGGGGCCTTCCCTTTATCAATGGTAGCGTTGCTAGATTCTCCCTCCTTCTTTTTGACAAAGCTGAAGTAAAGTTTCTTATTATTGCTAGTGTTGTTGGTAGTGCTAGGGACACCTTGAATTTTTCCATCCTTGATGCATGTTTTGACACACTCCCCAAACAATGACCATGTCAAAGAAAGAAGTGGACGTACTGCCAAACACGTGTTGAAGGTATGGGACTTGCAGGGTACCCATAAACAGATCCACCAATTCATGATCCAATAGAGGAGTTTGGACCCTTGCTTCCAGTTCACGCCACCTCTGGGCGTATTCCTTAAAGGATTCCTTAAACTTCTGAACCATATTCTGCAGTTGTGCGCGGCTAGGAGCCATGATAGTGTTGTAATGATAATGCTTTAGAAAAGCATCCGCCAATTCTCCCCAAGTACTTACGTGCGTTCTTTCTAATTGCATATACCACTCCAAAGGTTCCCCAGTGAGGCTATCATGAAAGAAATGTATGGGTAAAGGCTCGTTGTTAGCATGTGCAGCCAGTTTAGGATAATATGAACGGAGATGGGTCTCTGGGAAGGTAGTGCCTTTGTATTTGTCAAAATCTGGAACCTTGAACTTCAGGGGAATCACAATTACTGGCACCAGGCACATAGCAGCAGCACTGAATTCGGATGTTTTGGAACCCTCCATAGCCTTGAGGCATTCTTCTAGAGCATGATACATTTTTGCAGTTTCAGCAACACCAACCATGAAGTTACCCTGCGATCCTTCGTGGTCTATGACATTTTCATGGTCGTCCACCTCCTTGTTGGAAGTAATCACAACAGTACGCTGAGGCGGAGGGTTTCCATTAGCGGAAGTAGAAGGAGCAGCTTCAGCAAGCGTTTCAACGCTCAGTCTGAGCTCTTCTTGTCCTTGAATAATGGTGTGGAGAGTCTCGAGAAACTAGTTGACTCTGGCCCCCATGTTCTCCAAATCTGCTCAGAGGGAAGTTTGGTTCTGCTCTAGCTCCCTTTTTTTTAATGATGACAAAACCATGTATTTTGATGAATAATTTTTACAAGTTTTAATTTCATAAAAGTTTCTGAGTGAGGTTTGTTAGCTCCCCCTAAATTTTATATTGTTAAACATTATTTTTCAGCTTCGAATTACAGAGTTAGGTTTACAAGCTCCCCCTGAATTCAATATTTAAAATAATCTTAACACATATAAACGTTTTAAATTAGAACGAAAGAAATAACTTCCTTTGTGGCATAATTCAGGTTGTTACAACTTTCTCTTCAGACAAAATTCGAGAAGCTGGTTGACTCTGGCCCCCATGTTCTCCATATCTTCTCGGAGGGCAGTTTGGTTCTGCTCTAGCTAATCCATGAGTCTTCGTTGGTTGTTTCTGGTATGATATGAATGTATAGAAGTCAGCATGGATGATCCAGATATCTACTCTGCAAAGAGGGTCCCCAATAAGTTTTTTTTTAAAATGAATGCATGAATGATTTATGTTCATCGCTTTATTTTCACGGAATCTCGGACGATTCATAATGATTAGAGAGCATAAAAATGGAAAATAAGATAACATCTGAAAGTGAAAGAGCCAAGCTTTTATTTATTGAGGTGAGTACATGGTTTGATCATACAATTGATTACAAATGAAGAAAACGCCATTCAACAATTCAAATCATAACAGTGTACAACAACAATTAAATGGCACGCTTGGCAACATGCTTCTTGAGCTCTTCCGATTCAATCTTGAGCCTCCTTATCAACGCTTCACTGAAGTAGACAAACTAATGGACTGGAGAAGAAATCTTGCCCTCATCCATGTCTTCTAGGGCACTTTCTAGTCTCTATGGCATCTCTTTGATCAAATTGTTGCAAAACCTTACCAAACCATCATACTTCGCACGGTACATGGCAGCCGCTAGTTGCAATATGTTGATAGACTGAGCATAAGTGTCTAGGAGTACATTCTGGAGTTTTATCTCGTTGATCCACCCCAAACTCCTTTTTTCTAGAGTATTGTACTGCCCTTTCCACTGTTGTGCATTCTGAGTAGCCGTTTCTACCACTTGGCACTTGCCATTCTAGTCTTGAGGAGTGATGTAGGAAACTCTTTCAGCTTTATTTCTGTGACGGTGTTCTTCTTATGCTATAGTATTGGCTTCTCTAAGAGCGGATTTGAGTATTTTGATCTCCACTTCGGATCTTTTCATCAATTCCCCTTTCTCTTTTATAGCCAAATTGCGCCAGTCATAAGCTTCCCCACGTTCCCTCTCAGTCTGCTTTAGCTTTTAGTGAAGTGTAACCAAACTTGCATCAGACCCTGCTAGACCACCTTGATACATCTCTCTGAGGTATCCTTCAAGCTTGTCCTTTTTCTTGGTCTCGGCCAAAAGTTCCGCATCAGCTTCACACTTTCTCTTGAGCCTTGTATTTTCCCTATTCACACCACTGAGCTGGGATCATAGTTCTTCATTTTTGTTTGTCAATCGTGCGATAGTGGCTCTTAGTTCATCTACTTCTTCATTAGAGATATGTGTAGTTTTATGCTCTGGCGGTGGGACCAGAACTTCAGCACTGAAGGGAAGCTTAACTTTTTCTACCCTCTTTAATACCCACCAACGGTAAGGGTCTTTGGCTCTGCAGTCTCGTTTACCCAACTCTTTCGACTTCCGGTGAATTTGACTCTAGGCCATCTTAATCTTTCTCAATAGATCGGGATCTTCAGTTCCCATACCAGGCAAGATGAAGTCTTTTAGATCTCCTAACTTGGGTTCCTTATCCATGAGGTATCCAAGCTGCCTCAAGGCCAAAGTAGGGTTATAGTTGATGCAACCTCGAGGACCTATGAGAGGAACATTTGGAAACTCTCCACAGCTGGTGATAACTTTCTCTATATCCCAAGTGGGTAGATGCCAAGTGATGGCGTCAGCATTGAGGAAAGCCAGCTTTTGGGACCACTTCAGATCTTTCAAGAACTCTACCCAAGGACCTTTCTGAGGTATGTGGGAGGAAAGCTGAGAATATAATAGAGGAGCACAACAAAGGACTACCACCTTCCTCTTCTCGTGTCTGGTGTGAAGGTAATAGTATACATCGGCTAATAGGGATGGGACCAGATTTCAGGATAAAAAGACGTTGATGGTAGACCAGTCTATGAAGTCATCTTCATTAGGGAACAAGACAACTCCATAGATTAGGAGAGCTAGAACTGCACACTAAAGGGCTCCCACTTCCTTTCTTTATCTAAGGTCCAAGATTTGTCCTCCAAGAACTTTGTCGAAAACCATCTAGGTCCCAGATTTGGTGTCACATCTCCTAATGGAAGGTGTAAGGCTTCAGCTACCAATTCTAGCGTAACTTCTTCCCCTAGTCTTGTAAACGGAGCACGATCTTTCACAAACCAGTCCAATAACCTTTCATACTATTCAATAGTGGGAGAAAGTTGGAAGTCTTGAAAGGTAAAGCAATGGAGAGGAGGATCATAGTATTGGGCAAGGGCGACCAGTGCCCTCACATCTGTGTCTATAGTTAGAAGCTTCAAAATCTGACCATATCTGTCTGTGAAGTTGCCTCTTTTTCATGAAGTTATCTTTCCATTCAGAACTATCAAAATGTCCATCTTAGGCATTTTGAAATTAAGGGGGAGTGTGTTTCTTCTCTCCATGGATGCTCACTGCACAATACAAATCTTTAAGATTCCGTGAGAATAAGGTTTGAATGCAAATGCATGCAATGTTATGTTATGCATGTTCTTAGATCAGAAGTTCGGTCTGTCTTTGGATAATTGGCGCTTGATTCTTAGGGTTGGTAGAGTTTTCCAGGTTTCCTGTAAAACAGAATCCCATTTCCCCTCATAGGTGGGTACAAAGACTTTCATGAAGGTTCTTAGAGTCACAGATCCGTCTTGAGAATACCCTCATCAGTGCAAAAATAACTTGCAAAGTCAATGATACTCCCAAGGGAATCTCCTCTAAGTGAGTTTGCCCTCAACTTCGAAACGTCGGGGGTTGCTAAAGGTTCTTAGAGTCACGGATCCCCTTTGAAAGAATGGCCTTCAAAGCGAAATTACTCACGTGCCAACAAAACTTCAAAAGGAATCTACTCTAGGCGGGGTGTTCGTACCTCCCCACCAAGATAACTACATCCGGCAAGTTAGTACAAAGCTCCCAAACTATCTCAGGAGTACTCTCAAAGCCTGGTGTAGCGGGAAAAAATTTTAGATTAAGTTATTGATTAACTTAACTCATAAAGCAAGAGTCGTCATCGCACTTTATTGTTTCCAAAGGAATGGGAAAAAGAGCGAATAAAACCCAAAGAATTTTTAAAACAAAACTAATAAAACAGAGAGAAAAAGGGTAAGGGGTTAGTTATGCAATGGGAAGGTGTTAGCACCCAAAACATATATAGTAATCTATAGGAACCTCTTGAAAATCTATGTTTAGTTTAAAGAGGTGTTGTTTGCAAAAGATTGGAGAGATGAGAAGAGAACTATTTTTTAGGATTTTGTGTTTGACAAGACTTCTTGAGCCTCGTGCCTACGTACTCACAAAGTGTAATGGAGGATCAAAACATCGTAGTTCGTGGTAAAAATAACAAAAGAGTTTGTTTTAATTGATTTTAAATGGAAAGACAACTTGTCATTTTAAGGAGAAAACTCAACTAATCACCCACAAGTATATGAAAATGGACCTTTGCATCACTATTGAGAAGGGCTCCAACTTTGATAGAAATCAACAAGTATGACACTAACTCTCTCAAGTGGAAAAGAATCAACATCAAACATCACTATGGGGATAGGAGAACTACATCTAAACTATGAAAATGAATCATGTCTAATCCTTAAGAAAAAGTTTTAAAAGAGAAAAGTGCACAAAGGGCACAAAATAGTTTGAATGAGTTGTGTATCTTTTCTGTCTTTTGAAATGGTCTTGCTATGCTTAAGATGAATTAGCATTTATTTAAGAAAAAGAGTTTGAAAATCACTTGACAAAGTCAAGGTTTATTGAGAAAGTGGTTCAAGTTTGAAAACAAGAAGATTTTGAAAAAGGGAGAAGATTTTGAAAATTTATGAAGGAGATGAGATGAAGAGACTATCCTAAGCAATAAAGTGCAAGTGTGTAAGTGGACTAACCAGAACTTGACAAGAGTCAAGACCAAAGTCCCATTCCTTTGGAGTAAGCCTCAAGCAAGCCAAGCAAGCAAAGCACAAACCAAGGTATCAGATGAAAGAAGATCTCAGGCCAAAAGGTAAAATCCAGCGTACCAGAGCCAAGTCTTCAAGAAGTCAACCCAAGGTCAAAGGTACCAGATGAATTCCAAGGTTTCAAATCACAACTCCAAAGAAAAAGATCAAGAACCTAAATCTAAGTCCAAAAGTCCAACATCCAAGCTAGGGATAGTAACCAATAGTCCAAAGAAACAATTGAGTCTTTTAGGGGTTTTTCCTTTACTTATGTCTTTAAAGAAAAAAGAAAAGTCCAAGTGGACAAAGGAAAAAGAAGCCTAAACATAAACAATATGAAATGTATATGATAAAAGTAAAAGCATAATATAAAGAACAATAAGATAAAGGTGCAAGAAAAATAAATGGCATAAAATAAAAGTTAGCACAATAATATTGTTAGTGTTAGTGTTAGAGTTAATGATCTGATTCGGGACAAATTTAGCTCTATGTTAAGCAATCGTAGCACAATCTATATGGGAGATCATATTATGGGAGGCCGGTGAATAAAAATTTATGTACCATACATATTAGAGATATGATAAAAATCATACTCCTAAAACATGTAGCACAAGTAAAAACCATGGAGGGATCAAGCACTAAGGCGAGGAGATTGGTCCATTACATCAATCATCCTTCATGACAACTTTGGTCAAACTTATGCATCAATCCAAAGTACCTCCAATGATCATTGATCAATTGAATGGTATATTTCAAATGTTGAAAGTTCATCAACCATCAATCCAAACATCATTAACAAGATGGACAACAAATCATCCAATTGATCAAAAGAAAAGAAAAAGAAAAAGAAGGAGAAGGAAAGATGAAAAAGGAACCAAATTGAATCAAGACTCAAGATCCATTCATCATCAATTTCAATCACCTTTCTTGGTGGATTAAGGCACTAAACCTATCATCAACTCAAACCACAAAAAATGAATCTAATGATTCATTTAATGATAGATTTGAATTGATGAAGATTCATCCAACCTCGTCAACATCCAAAGTCCATTTAAATTGACGAGAACTTTGATCAAGAAGTTATGATCCAAGGCAACAACCAGCAAACATGCCAAAATGCAATAATACAAAATTAAAAGTGCATGAAAAAAATTTTAAATGATTTTTAAAATGAAAATAAGAGAGAAAATCATGATGAAGTCTCTAAACAAATATTAAATGCTCAAGAAAATTAAGACAAGTTAGAAACAAGTCGAGGATCGCATGATAATTTTTGGAGAATTTAAAAATGAATAAAAGTATCTTTTAACAAACTAAAATGCATGAGAAATGTGAAAATGATGAAAAATATCAAATCAAGAGATAAAAATATGGGAAAATGATCATACAATAGAACATATTTTTTGAAGATTATGAAAAAAATTTAGAATGAAAAATGTCAAGGGAACTATTTTTTGTGATTTTTCAAAATTAAATGAGAAAAAAATAAAGAAAATGAAATAAAATGTTGCAAAAAACAACAGCCATTAGATCTGATCAAAGGCTGGGAAGGAAACACGCACGCAGCCATCATATCTCATTTAAAATAGATCCAAAGGTCAAGATCAAGAGAGACATAGTGGAGTTTAAGTGAAATGAGGCACAAGATCTATTTTAAATCAAAACAACTCTGGCCACAACGTGAGCTCCTCCGTTCATCTTCTCCGGTGAGTTGTTCACCGAATTTTTGCAAATCGCAAAACTAGATCATGAGACCAGTGCCATTGTGACCATCTCATTGGAGCGAACTCAACCATGTGCTTCACTTTCATTGATTGAAAGTGAACATGGAGAATTTCAAGGAAATTAAGTGAAACAAGAAAATACGAAAAGAAAAATTAAATGAGTAATATGAACAATCAACACAAGGTAAGTGAGGGGAAATAATCAAGAAGCAAAAGGGTACATTATGGTAACTTGTTTGAGTCCAAAATATGCTCAGAACTACCTGGTCCAAATGATGATCAGAGAGGCTAAAAGCTGGATCTGGTTAGAACGATTTAGTGAGTGTTAGAGCTTGATTCTTGTTGCAGAAGCTTCAGAGAAGAACGATGGAGATAATGGAATCAAGAAATAAGGTTAAGAAAGCTTAGAATTTGAAAACAAAATCACGAATTTTCAGTGAAAATGAGTCATCTATTTATAGCTGAGGTGAGAGGATTGCATACATGTGAGAATTTGTTAGAATTCGTGTGAAAACATGAACAAGGAATGTGTAGCGTATCGGTTTTTTCCTTATGACGCGACCACCTTACCGCATGATTATTGATACTTTCTTATTTTAGTATTTATCCTATGAAGCTGGTTAACGAAGGGGGAGATATCTTAAACTAACCCTGCACGCAAATGTTTTCTTTAACAAATGCTAAGAGATCAGGGATCGGGGTCTAGTTATACAAATGGAAGCTATTAACACCCAGTGTATCTATGGTAATCCACATGAACCTTCTTTTTGCATGTATTTATGTTAACTTGGAATGATTTCTTGTGTTTATCTGCTGTGGATTGGGAAAGTTTCTCTTTTACGATTGTTGAGATAATGTTTTTGTTGTTTTCGGGTTTTCTGTTGTTTTTGGGAAGGTACTGGACCTAAGATTTTTGATTTGTGTGCTCTCTAAGATTTCGCAATCTTATGCCTACGTATTCCCGTAAAGAGATTTGAGAAATCAGAGCAATCGTAGTTCCTTCTATTTCTATGGGAGGAAAGTGTATTTGGTGTCTTGTTCAAAGCCCAAGATTGAGGCTATCGGGGTATTTGTGTCTTGTTCAAAGCCCAAGATTGAAGCTAAAGTTGACTGAGAGAGAATTTGTCATCTCTAAAGGGAGATATCTCACCTATTCATCACAAATATTGAGAATTGATTATAAGGGGAATTACTTTAACTAGGATATGTAGAATCCAGCAATGCCATAATTTCCTTTATAAGAGGGGTGTCATGAGGGAAGAAGCTTTAACTCAGTGTAGAGCAATGCTACTTTTTCCTTTATGAATATTTCATGCTAAGAGCGGGGCATTGGCTTAGATGTATGGAATCCAGAGGCTTGCCACTTACAGTAGTCAGATGAAAGATAAATTTTAGCCAGGATAAGAGAGGGACTCTAGCTTGGATTTTGAATCAACAAGTGTTCCACTTATAGCAATTATCTGGAAAAAGGTTTTGATTGTTTATTTTGATATGTGATATATAGAGGATATATCTTCCTGCAGAGAGAACTCCTTATCTCATTTTAGGGGATGTTGATTTTTGTGTGCCATGATCAAAGCCCAAGGTTGAAGCTAAAGGAAACTGACTCCACTAGGGAGTGTTATATCTATCTTGTACAAAGCCCAAGATTGAGGATGACTGAGGAAGTTCTTATATGAAGCCTAAGAGGAGGATAATCTCTTGCTGAGGATTTATTGAAATCCATGAGCAGGTCTAAATTGTATTGGGGAATCCAAGGGGATTTACTCTTGCTAGGAATCAGCGAAGAGTTGAAGTATCAGATGCCATGAGGCTCTGATTCTGTTAGGGTTTTGTTGAGGTCAATCTGACCTTGACTGGGATTTTCAAGGTGAGCTTGAAAAATCTTAGAAGTTTTTAACTCTGTTGGAGACTGGTGTATTGGTAAAGTGATCAGGGTTTTTCCTATGCTTTTAGGGTCTCTGTGTGAGATCCAAGAGGAGATGAGACTTTCTAAGTCTACTTGAATGAAGCCCAAGAGGAGGCTGAGATTGTCCAAGTCTCTCAAGAAGTGGTAGGCTCTGGTGTAGAGAGGGGTCTTTGTATGATGCCCAATAGGAGGTTGTTGGTTTAAGATCAACTTTTGAATGGTAGGATGTTTTGGAATTTTGACTCTCCTGGGGATTGAACTAGTAGAGATAACTAATTTCTATCCTATGCTTTTAGGAAGCCTTTGGGTCCTTGTACTAAGTCCAAGAGGAGGATGGGGAACTTCTAAGAAGCCTGTTGGTCCTTGTACTAAGCCCAAGAGGAGGCTGGGGATACTTCTAGGAAGCCTGTAGGCCCAAGCCTAAGAAAAGTTCAAGAAAGGTTTCACCGGGAATTAATCCTTTCTTTGCTGAACAGTTCATAGGTTTGAAGAAATTCAAAAGAGGTTTCACCGGAAATTAATCCTCTCTGGGGAAATGAATTTCTTGTATACATATATATTTCTAAGTTTTGAAAGTCTTGAGAAAAGTTTCACCGGGAATAATGCCTTTCTCTGTTCCATATTGAATAAGCCCAAGAGGAGGCAGACTGTATTAAGGGAATTTCCTATGAGGGAACTAGTTTTGGCTAAGTTTAGAAATAACCTCTGGTTTGACCTATGTGTATACCTAACTGCTGGGGAAACTCTAAACAAATATGCACAATAATATATACAAATAAGTGATTTGACAGGAATATAAAAAAATATGCATTTGAATTGAAAAGATGTTGGGACTTACACTCTGAGAAGATGCCCAAGTGTATGGTGATTAATTGTGTTGATTTACAACTGTATGATTAGGGTTGAAGAAATTGAAGAAAGTTTTGAGAAAAATTTGAATTTGAATTTGAATTAAGAGAAATTTGTTTGAAAGAAAAGAATGTTTGGGGATTATAACTCAAAGAGAGGCCCAAGTGGTCTAAGAGCAGTTTCACCGGGAATAATGCTCCTCTTAGTACCGGTTTAAAAACAGACAGATGATTTTGAAAACAGTGGTATGAGGCTTACAACTCAAGGAGAGGCCAATGGAAGTTTTTTATTATTTAAAACAAAGTTTTTGTACAAAAGATTGGGGATTATACTCAAGGAGAGGCCCAGATGACTTATTTGAAAAATAGTGATCGCACTGCGATACCGAAAGATGTTGTGGGACTTATACTATAGCAGAGGCCAAAAATTGTTTTTGTAAAAAGGGGTTTGGTTCTTATAATCTATTATAGGCCCAAAAGTGTTTGTGAAGAAAGAATAATGGGGCTTATACTCAAGGAGAGGCCTAGATGATTTATTTGAAAAGGCGACGGTCGCGCCACGGTTTTGAAAACTACAGAGGGACTTATACAGTGACTGAGGCCCCAATTATTTATTTACAAAAAAGGATGGGTCTTATACTCTACCAAGAGGCCCAAAAGATTATTTTTATACAAGAGTTGGGGCTTATAGCTCAAGGAGATGCCCAGATGAAAAACAACGATCGCACCATTTATTTTGAAAATCGCATCGGGACTTAAACAATGTCTGAGGCCCAAAATTATGTATTTACAACGGGGATGGGTCTTACACTCTACAAAGAGGCCCAAAAGATGTTTCAAATGAAGTTTGAAAAATTAAAATCAAGGAAAACCCCTAATTTTAATTAAAAATGTAATTTTTCAAAGAAAATTAAATAAAAAATGATGTAAAATATCAAATATATTTAAAAACAAGTTGTGAACTTTGAAAAATGTTTTGAAAAATCATGTTATGTTCACATGAAAGCTTGAAATTCATTTGAATATGAAAAATCAAGAGGAAAATTTCATTAAAAAAGTTTTAAAACAATTAAAATGAAATTCTTTACAAAAATTCCAAATATATTAAGTAAATAATATAAATTTGATTTTTTTGTAGAATAAAATATTTTAACATTTTTGTGAATTTTAAAACAAAAACCAATCTAAAATGATTAAAATTGAGGGAGAAATTAATTTTGAAATCAATTAAGAAAATAACTAAAAATTCAAAAATTCAAAAAAATTGAAAATGCGCGCCAACGGTCATCTTCTTCTTCCCCGTGCCCGCACCATGGATGATTTGCAAAACCTCACTTATCTCTTTGATTACTCAATGATTTTGCACGATTCAAACATCAAACATCAATCTCACTCGTATTTGAACAAGGATTCCAATGGTACCAATTAATTGCATTTATTTTCAGTGTGGAGTGAGAAATCAAGTGATGAACACATGAACCCTAATTTCTGCAAGAACACTATGAAATCCTATACACAATAGCTACAAAGCAATTGATTGAGGGGAAACACTCTACATAAGTGCAAAAACATGTTTGTAACTTGAAAACACATTTATGATTCATGGATCATAGAGTTTGAGAGTTCAGGCTTACCTCTTGTAAGAAGAAATCGAATTGTGTGTTGGAGGTGTTACAGATGTTGTTTGACGACTTGGACAACTACAATGGACCTTATGTAAGGTGTTTGGAAGCTTGGAATGGATCGAAACAACCTAGATCACTTTATGGCAACTCAACTACAAACAGGCATGAGTTTGATTCTGAGGTTTGTGATTCCGAGGTTACAGATGTGTAAGAAGTGGTTGGATAGCTCACATATGATGTATATGATGTGTCTACACCATTGGTTTTGATAGAAGTGCTTCCTATTGAAAAATTCGCATGTTACTTGAAAAGAAAGTGTCGCTCCCGGGATTTTCATCCAAGTACAAACGCGAAAGTGGCACCGAAACAGAGTCGCCATCAATGTGTATTTATCCCAAGAGAGGGAAAGGAAACACTGCATAAACCTGAGGGAAGGAAAGAGCATGGTCTTGCGACCAAGAGATCAGGGTTCGAAATTCGGTTACGCGAGAGGAAGGTATTAGCACCCCCACGCGTCCATCGTACCCGATGGGATCCACGCTTGTTGTCTCGATCAAAGGGTGTCATCGTCTGGAGCTCCACTGCTACTGGAAAGAAGAAGAAACGGGCACGGGAAAGAACGAGGAAACGGGGAAGAAAAGAAAAAGAAGTGACTCGATAGGACATTATCGTTGTCCTAGGCCTACGTATTCCCTTAGTGCAATGGGAAAGTCAGAGTCAACGTAGTTCGACAGACTATGGGGAAGGTTGCTCGTCAAGACATCGCCATCTTGTGCCTACGTATCTTCAATCAGACGAGAAAGAAGAATCAGAGCAAACGTAGTTCGGCTCAACAAGGGTTGCTTTGTTTGTGTTTTTTAATGGAAACGTCAGAGTGCGCATTCCAGCAGTTAGGTTTTGCAGCTCGCTGTATGGAGACTTAGGCGTTACCTGTTTGCGGTAGAATGGACATGACGAGTCCTTAAGGAATAGAATGGAGGAGATGAGAAGAGAATTTGTTTGTTTTTTGTATTTTGAAAAGAAGTGTTTTGATTATTTTGTGTATAGCGTATATTGTATTTAAGTCTTTCACGTAGGATCGAATGCCTCGCATATCGACCCAAGACAGGACGTATGCTAAACATTCTAAGAAAGTGAGAGAAGACCCCTCACTATCTTGTTCTCACATGAAAGGCTCAAATACAATATATGTTATGCCTTTATTAAGTGTTTTTGCTTTTGTTTTGAGATGGGAAGAAGAGAGACTCAAATGGTTGAGAAAGGTAAAATTTAATGAGGGAGACTAAGACTCAAACCCTAAAGTTGTCATACATGGATGTTCCTAATGGTTAAGTGTTGTTTAGAAACCTAAGTCTAAAAGAAAAGAGAAGAAGAGTGAGTTCTAACTTACTTCCAAGATGGAAGTTAAGTTAAGAACTCAAAGGGGATGAAAGAGGTTGAACAAAGAAAGCATTAGATGCTTATCACAAACACAAATTGAAAGCTTAAAAGAGATAAGAGGAGAGGTTGTATGTGGAAGCATATCCACACACTTGTCTTACCATAAGCCCCTGAAAATGTTAGCAAAACCATTTGCAAGTGAAGAAATAAGGAAAGACTAACAAGTAAAGACCAAACAAGTTAAGAACTAAAGAATGGGCGTCTTAGAGGTTGAAAAACACTCAAGGTCAGAACCTAAACCATAAGAATGTTCTTTAAAGCTAAGAGATCAAACACCAACAAACTTTGCACAAACAATGTTTTAACTATCCAAGAAAATGCACCATGAAACTAGTTGATGAAACATGAATAAAAATGCAAGAGGACCATGTATTTATGCTTAATGAAATGCTAAGGTCAGAAGCATACATCATATATAATGCATATGGACCATCATACAAATCATAGATGAAGTGATTAAAGTAATAGAGAATAGATGAAGAAGAAACGGAAAGGAGATAGACATGTTTCAAATAGATGCACAAACTTACATGTTAAGGATGCATAACATGTAAAATGAATATGAATACAAGTGTACCAATAGCATACAATTAATGATATGCAAATGACATGAGTGAAATGGCATACACAATGCAAACACAAATCATATAGAGCACAAGAAGAAGTTAGGTGTGGAATTAGAACAAAAGTGCAAGTTAAAATGCATAAACACCCATCAAAGGTATGCACAAATCATAATGACCTACAAGTGAACCAAGTATGACCTATAATATTCAAGTGAACATATGATCTCACACAAAACAAGCATGGCAAGGTGGCATAAGTGCCTCATCAAAATCATATTAGATGGAAATAGAAGAATATGCACACAAGTTGGTTTATTTACAAGACAAGTCACACATGATGGTGAAATACAATTATGAATGCAAATGCACATGGATTAGTAGTATACCTATTCTAAGATGACATGAGAATGCACAAATGAACAAGTTTGGTTCATACACAAGTCACTTTAGAGATTAGGAAGAAAGAGCACAAGTTGAACTTCATACAAAATGAAACATGCTTCAAATGTTCATGTAATTGTAATGCATATGATAAGACATTATGAGTCAATGAAAATGGATGAAATGATCTATATACAGTAGAGGAACATACAAGAATGAGTTTAAATGGCATACCAAAATGAGATACACACAAGCTATGTTGAAGAAGAACAAGTGATAGATGCACAATTAGGTATGGATGCAAGATGAACACCAATTGCAAAACATGTCAAAAGGAAACATGGAAGACCTATAATTTGACATACATGACCTATAATATCCAAGTAAACATGTGTCAAAAGGTAACATCAATCATCTCAAGAGATCATAGGCAATAGGACACAAAACCATGGCATATGCACACAATGAAGCTCATATAGGCACATGTACTCAAACAACAATGCAAAAATATAAAGAGACTTGGAAAAATGTGAAAATATAACACCAATCATCTAAGTCAGAATGGAATCACATATCAAAATCATGGCTCAAAACTCAACCATAAACATGCTCAATTAATGTCTAAGAACTCACAAAAGGTCACTAAGAAAGATGGAACAAAATGAAATTCAAATGCTATGTTAAAATGGTTTTAAAAATAAAATAAAAATGTTTTTAGATGCTTTTAGATGTTTTTTAATCATAGCAAAAAGATTGGATGCAAGATGGTTTTAGAACTATGCAAAATAAATGGATGAGTTTCATGTGTCAAAGAAGAAACCACACAAAAAGAAATTAAAAGAAAATTATGAAAATGTGAACTAAAATCAATAAAGTCAGAATTAAAAATAATATAAAATTATTTTAATGTGTTTAGATGCTATAGGAATTTATTGGGAATTTTTAGAAATGATTTACTACTTTTAGTAAAAGAAAATCAAACAATATACAAAAAAGAAAATAAAAATGTAAAGAAAAAAGTGCAGGGTGTGTGGCGAAAGTAATTATCACATTGAAAACAATTGGACTCACAATGCGGGGTGTGCAAAAAGCAATTTAACAACCCAGTCCATAAAGCGCGTGTGTGTGTGGAATGGTGCACCTCAGTCAAACACGTGGATTGTAACACCCCCAATCTATACCCCCAATTAAATAAAGCAGTAAAAGAAAATTCAAAATTTCATCAGAGTATATTTAAAATTCACAGCATAGACCGAGGGGTCACATCAACTTGAGACAAACATACAACACATGCTCATACAGATATGCAACAACTCAGGTAGTAATACACCCACAATCCAATTACAGAATAAAAGCGGAAAATCTGTAACTGAATCTCATATATATATATATATATATATATATATATATATGTATCATAAAAAGTTTGTCATACGTCAAGTCATACATGCACACGCCAATAGATATATATACATATACACATCAAACTACAAAACGATCCCCCTGACTACCCAGTGCCACATATCAGAGCCGACCGACAAAAGAATGAAGTCCTAAGCTTCACAAAAATACCTCCAGCAATCTAATCTGCAATGCCTCGTAGAGCATTATAAAATAGCAGAAGGGTGATAAAAACAATCATAATACAGTTGCATATAATTATATATTAACACAGAAATGCACAAGTAAAATATTCTCACCACAAATGCTCCACAATCAAATACAACACAACACAGTACAATTCTCAAGTATCAAATACCACTGCACATCAATCATACAAAATACACTCATCATCAATACAATTACACATATTCCATCTCATCAATCACATTCACAAATCCATACCCAATTAATCCATGATTTATGCAAATGCACAGAGACCGACACAACGACTCTTATGCAATGCACATGCGGTACCGACTTCCAATGTTTCTCATCACTAGTTCACTCCAGAACTCTGCTGGAATCATCGCTCGTTACATCACTGTAACTCCCCGTCGGGCATACGATGCTCCCCGTCGCTCACACCCCACACGGGCACACGACGTTTATGGATCGCTCACACACCACATGGGCACACGACCCGATCGCTCACACCCCACATGGGCACACGATCGTCTATAACCATCGCTTTCGATCCTCTTATTTTTAAGGCGATTCATTCCTCTTATTTTTAAGGCTCAAGATTGTAGCGAGCGATTTTGGACGCGGTTCTTAAGCGCTGGTCGCTCTCCGCGGTTGAGCTTACTACAGGTCGATTTATTTTTTATCCTATTAAAGTTGATGAAGGAAGGGAAATAGATGTCTCCAATTAACCCTGCTTTGCATACTGAGTTTAAACAGCGGTCTGTTAGGTTACGAATGCTATCAATGTGGGGGGGGGGGGCCCTTGTACTGGTTATTCGTATTTTCGCCAATACGGTTTTCTTTTCTCTTTCTAGGACTTTCTGGCGGGGAACAAGGATTAGGATGTTAGGACTGATGCTTTTGATAGATACATAAGAGTATGGGATTTTGGGTTTTTGTTTAGTGTGCTCGCTAAGATTTTTCTTTCAATCTTATGCCTACGTATTCCCATTTACCAAAATAGGGAAATCAGAGCGTTCGTAGTTCCTCATATTCTATGGGAGGAAATGGTTGTTTTTGGTGTCTTGTTCAAAGCCCAAGACGTGAAGCGAAAGGTGGTTTGTATCTTATTCAAAGCCCAAGATGTGAAGCTGAAAGGTCTATTTGTATCTTGTTCAAAGCCCAAGATGTGAAGCTAAAGGTGTTGACTTTAGAGGGAATTTGTCATCTCTAAAGAGGGTCTGTTTGTCACAACTGTTGGGTGACTGACTGTAAAGGAGGATTACTTTAACCGGGATACGCGGATCCTAGTAATGCCATAATTTCCTTTATAGGGGATTTTAACCTGAAGGAGAAGACTTTAACTCAGTGTAGAGCAATGCCATATTTCCTCAGGAATTTCTCATGCTAAAAGAGGGACAGCGGCATGGATGTAGATGATCCAGAGGCTTGCCGCTTACAGCAGTTAGATGGAGGGGAAGGAGTTGTTGATGTTTGTGTACTGTGAACGAGGCACAGCTTTGATGCTAAAAGATTAATTGGATTAACCAGTGGTTTTCTTATACAAAGCCTAAGAGGAGGCTAGTATGTGTCTCGTACAAAGCCCGAGAGAGAGGCTAAAAGGTTTTGACTCAACGAGGGAATCTTTTGGTATCTCGTATAAAGCCCGAGATGGAGGCTATTTGACTCAACAAGAGAGTTTTTGTATCTCGTACGAAGCCCGAGATGGAGGCGAAAATTTGTTTGGCTCAATAAGAACCTTTTTATATCTCGTATAAAGCCCGAGATGGAGGCGAAATGGGTAATTGACTCAACGAGGGAGTCTCTTATGTGTCTTGTACAAAGCCCGAGAGAGAGGCTAAATGTTTTTTACTCCGCTGGGGAGAATCATTGTACAAAGCCCAAGAGGAGGCTAACTTCACTGGAGAAGGATCATTATACAAAGCCTAAGAGGAGGCTGTGGCGACTGTTCAATTAAGTGACAGGTCCAGTATACTGATTTTTAAAGAGAAAATCAGTTCTTATATGAGTAACACTGTACTCGAGGATTTGGTTCGAGGATCTGGTTTATTCCTGTTCTTTAAGGAAGTGGGAAATCTGAAGGGTATTTGAGACTGTCAGAGTCTACGGGTTTTATTCCTATTCAACGAAGGGGTCACTTGAGAATGTCTTTGAGACTCAAGGAGATTAGACTGTCCAAGTCTAGAGTTTCATCTTTTGTACTATGCTTTGAGAAACAGTAGTAGACTCTTTGAAAGGACTGTTCTATGCAGATGACTAAGTTATGTTCCTATACCTTTAGGAGGTCATCGGGATAATTTGTACGAAGCCCAAGAGGAGGCTGAAAGCTTTTGAGAAGCCGACGGGTCCTTGTACGAAGCCCAAGAGAAGGCTATCATTCTCGGAGGAAGAGATCATTATATGAAGCCTAAGAGGAGGCTGTGAATACTTCTGAGAAGCCGTAGGGTCCTTGTACTAAGCCCAAGAGGAGGCGGGGTTGCTTTTAGGAAGCCCGTGGGTCCTTGTACGATGCCCAAGAGGAGGCCGATTGCTTTTAAGAAGCCGATGGGTCCCCAAACCCCGAGAAATTCAAGGCAAGCTATCCACAAGGAATAGATCAAGTCAGGAAAGTTCGAAAATTTGGAAGAAACTCAAGAGATGCCATTCACGGAGAAAAGATCATCTCTAGGGGAGCAGAGTTTCTTGACAAATGCTTTTAAGAAGCCTGTGGGTCCCCAAACCCCGAGAAATTCAAGACATGCCATTCACCGAGAATAGATCAAGCCAGGAAAGTTCGATAATTTTGAAGAAACTCAAGAGATGCCATTCACGGAGAAAAGATCATCTCTAGGGAATAGAGTTTCTTGACAACTTCTATGAGTGACAGTCTATGAAAGGGTTCACAGAGAATGCTGCCTTTCATGTCTCCATATTGTTTAACCCCAAGAGGAGGGAAGACCGTGTTTGGTAATCCTATGGGGATCTAGTTTAGACTATTTCTAAGAGTGATCAACTGGCTTAATGCTAGACGTAGCTGCCGGGGAAACTCTAAATATCTATACTATTATTACACAGTTGATATGAGTTTATGAAAGAAGACTTACAGTGAAACAGCCCCACAATACAGTTATATGTATATAAAAGCGGTAAATGAAAGCAATAACCACTTACTCGGTTGTAGAGCTTCCATACTGTTTGGTTAGTTGTTCAACAAAGAAAGACTGAAAACAACAGTATATTCAAATCAAAGGAGAAAGTGCTTTGAAAAAGAAAGATTTGGGGCTTACAGCTCAAGGAGAGGCCTAGGGTTTTATCAGTGAGCGCACTGTTTAAATTTGTACAGAGGGACTTATAAAAGTGACTGTGGCCTAAAAATTGTTTTCTGTACAAAGGGATGGGTCTTACACTCTCTCAAGAGGCCCAAAAAGTTTAAAGAAATAGAGTGGGGCTTATAACACGAGGGTAGGCCCAGATGATTTTTCCGTTTGAAATGGCGATCGCGCCGAGGTTTTCTTTTAACGCAGAGGGACTTATACAATAAGTGAGGCCCAAAATGATTTTAGTTAAAAGGGGATTGGGTCTTACACTTTATTAGAGGCCCATAAGTTTTGAATGGGTCTTATAGCTCAAGGAGAGGCCCAGAATGATATTTTTCAAAAGGCGACGATCGCGCCGTTTGTTTTTGACGGTATCGGGGCTTACACAATATCTGAGGCCCAAAATGATTTGGTCAAAAAAAGGATTGAGTCTTACACTCTATTAGAGGCCTAAGAGTTTTAAAAATGATTTATGAGGGTTGAATTAATCCAAAACCCTAATTTGTTTTCAAAAATGTATTTAATTGAATAAAAATTCAATTAAAATGATCAAAATTGTTTAACTTATGAAAAAAAAATTGTGATCTTGGATTAATGCTTCAAAAATTAAGTATTGACCTACAAAATAATTAGAAAGCATTAAAAGTTGCAAAATCAATGTGGAAAAAATATTTAAAATGTCAAAAACAATTAAAACATTAATTCTTTGCAAAAATATCAATTATATGAAATAAATAATATTTTTGGGATTTTTTGATAAAATCAAATATTTTAACATTTTTGTGAATTATTAAAAAAAGAATCAACTCAAAATCATTAAAACTCAGAGAGAAATTAATTTTTGAATCAATTAAATAAAATCACAAAATTCAAATATTCAAATATTGGAAAATGGCGCCAAGAACAAAGGCAAGAACACACGCGTTTTTCAGTTTTGCCCAGATTTGCATTTTCTCTCCAATCTCACTGAATACTTAATCATATCATGTAATCCACATATCATTATGCTCGTCTCAACCTCACGATCATGTCTATGTCCATTAATTTCATTTAAATTAAACATATAACAAGAAATCACGAAAAATCCTCAAGAACCCTAATTTATGCATGAAGGCTGGGATTTTTGATACACGATTCAAACAATGCAATTAATTGAGGGGAAACATTCTATGCATGATTATGAACATATGGCCAAATTATTGTGCGAGGAAATATGCATAGATTGAGAGATGACCAAGTTTAGGCTTACCTCTAGGTCGTGACAGCAAGTGCAATGTGATTTTTGATTTGGAGGTGTTACAGATGAGTTGTGATGATCTGAACAGCTTCCCTAGGAGCTATGGAGTGTGTTTGAATGCTTGGACTTGATGGAAATTGGCTGGATCACTTCATGGCATCTCAACAGCACTTTGGTTAAAACCTTGAGCAATTGACTGGTGATTATGAGAAATCAGTGTTCCAGTTGTTGTTTAAGTGTTTGATCAGCTCATATGTGATGTATATGAGGTGTGTGAGTGATTGGTTTGAGTGGAATTTACCTCTAGCTCAAAACCCGATAGTTACCTTGCTAAGAAAGGCATTTTTGCCAAGAGAAAGAGATTTTGAGAAAGGCAAGTGTTGTAGGCCTTTGGTGTACTTAAACTGAACATAATTGAGCTCTATTTATAGTAGAGCAAGTTTGTTTTGGGATCCACAGTGAATGGCGACTGCAGCAGAGGTTTGGCCAATGTTGTCCAATGGAAATCCAAGTCTTCTCTAGCCATTGACTAGAGGTTAGGGCACAGGGATGTGGTTCCCTTGGTCTTGGATAAGTCTTGACTGATTTTAGATGAGAATGGCTCAATCCATGCCACCTTGATGCTTCCATTGAATGCTTCAATCCAAATTTGGAGTCTTCTCCCTATTTTGGCCATTCTAGGTTCAACATGTTATTTCTTGTTCCATGGACTTTGGAGGCTTGGCTCAGTGATTGTCCCCTTTAGATTCAATCCTTAGATGTGTCCAAGTGGATAAGAGCATTTGAATTTGGCTGATTTTGGCAAATCGAGCAAACGTGCAAATTCTGCCTTGCCTTTGACAGATTTCAGTAAGGCAACTTGCCAATGTCATATCTCATAGCCCAAATGGAATTTGGCAATGTTCTTGGTCATTTTGGAAAGCCCTTACATGATAAAATAACTGTTTGAACATGTTTGGTTTTGATCTCTTTTGAATCCAAGTGAAAAATCCCCCTACATTTGGCAAAAAGTATGGCAAAATCTGACTTAGTGAAATTTTCACTAAGTGTTGGAACAAAGTGTTTTCTCTTGATTTTGATCACTCCATAACTCAAAATCCTTAATGAATTGGACTTAGGTCTAGTTGAAGTTTTTGTAGAGGGTAATGAGGGCTACAAATCCATCTTTGTATGAAAAAAAATGGCCTTGTGGTTTAGGAGTTATGATCCTCCAAAGTTGGTACCCTTGTCACTTTATTTTTAACTTAGAAAATTTTCTAAGTTTTTATGGTTACCCCTTTTACAAGTTATCCAACTTTTCTTGATTTTTCTTGATGAATGATGATTCAAATCATACATTAACATCATTTTAGGGTTAAAAATCCATTTTGGTGAAAAATCTCAAAAAGTCAAAGTTGACTTTTGTGCACAGTTGACTTTTTATCAGATGAATTCCAAACTGTGCAATTCTTCAGGAAATCATGTCCTTGACCCAAATCAAACTTGATGGACATGTTCCATGGGTGTCATAGGGTATATTGAATCATGTCTTAGGGCTTGGGAGCATGTCCTGGTCAAAAGTCAAAGTTACAGTTGACTTTTTCCTTAAAACCCTAACTGTGGTACTGATGAAATTGAAACTTGTTGCTCAAGCTTCTTGGATCAATCCATTGTTCCAAATGGATCAATATGGTATATTAGAGACCCTAAAATCATGTCTTGAGGTCTTGGTTCATGATTTGTCCCAAAAGCCAACTTAGGGGTGAATTAGGTCAAGAAACCCTAATTCCTTATTTTTGATGAATGCATCCCCTGAGGCAAAATTGACTTGATGATTGGGTCCATGAGGTTCCATGAGTATATTAGGTTATGTTTTGGATCTTTGGCTTGTGCCCAGATAAAAATTTCCATCTGGAGGCCCCGGTCGACCAAAACCCTAATTTGGTGACACTGTCGATCTTGAGACTTGATCCACCTAGAAGGGAGCAGCCTTGTGCTTGATCCTTGAAGTGGGAGTCCTTTTGGTTCATTGTGGATGCTTGAGAGGTTAAACAAGTTGAAGATCATGTCATTCCTTGATTGATCCTTTGTCTAAGCACTCAGAGAGGGATTGAAACCCTAATTTTGATTGTGGTGGATGCTCACCCATCTTTGGGGAGACTGATGAAGTATGATGGTTCCTCCATATTGTGATGATGATTTTCACAATGATGGGAAATCTTAGTGGTCAAAATTTAGGGTATGACAACGATGTTATAGCAGATTCCCTCTGGAATCCATCCGTCACTCACGACGTCACAACAATGCATATCATGATTCTTGGCATACAAGGACTCATGACATTCAAATGCACACATATATGCAACCATCTCTCTTAACATAAATCATGCTTGCAATCCAAGCCCAAAACAATGCATTTATTTGCCATACAGCCACAAACCATCATCACACCATCTAAACACATGCATTTATATCATATAATCCGCACACAAGTCATACAACTATATCTCAAGCATGTTGTGTAATAACGCCTCAAATACACACAGTTAAAACGGTAAAAGTCGACACACAACACATTTCCAGATTCCCGACATAATTAAATCAGCTAACAATCTCAAAACCATTATAATACTAAAGAACATTTCACAAGCTTTCTAACGCATCAAACCATGCCTCAAACCGACTCACGGATCAAAAGTTATAAGGAAAACAAATTGGAATAAACTGTCATGTTCGCAGTGCGCAGCTCCTAGTGAGTCCTTCGCTTCTTCATTCGCAGTGCGAATGTCCCAGCGAACAGTGGCAAAAGCAAAATAGCCTAGAAAATTCCCAACGTTCGCAGTGCGAACTCCCATCGAATGCTCGCTACCCCATTCGCAATGCGAATCCTCCAGCGAACAGTGGCAGAATGAAAAATAATACGACGTTCGCAGTGCGAACCTCACGCGAACGCTCGCCACTCCCTTTGCTGGCCATTCACAGTGCGAACCTGCGATTTCAGCAAAACCCAGTAGCGCACCAGATCATCCAAAAATGATATTTTCTCAACCAAAACATTTCCAAACCAACATATAACAATTAGAACATAACTACATGGTAACAAGTATTCTACTACGTTTACACCGATTTTTGACCGTGAAACCATCAGTTTCTCATTATATTTCTCATTTCAACCTAGAATCCAACACTAGAGAAAGACAATAGCATATGCAAACACATACATACACAATCATACACAAGCATAAGATAATCGAATTTCACACCCTTACCCGATTTAATCGTGTTCTAGAAAGTCGGTTGATTAATTTCCAAGTTTTCTCAAATTTTCTCTTTTTCTTCTCTTCTCCTTTTCTTTTCTTCTTCTCTTCTTTTTCTTTCTCTTACTATTTTTCTCTCTTTCTCTTTCTATTATATTTTATCTTAACAAAATAAATCAAAATGCCCAAAATACCCCTACACTCAAATATCTCGCAAATGTTCCCAAAACGCTACAAAATATATTCACGATGAAAAATAACATATTTTCACATAAAAGTCAGAAATAAAATAATATAATAATAAAATATTCAAAACGACTCAAATAAATAAAACGACAAAACTGGGGCGTTACAACTCTCCCCCACTTAGAAATTTTCGTCCTCGAAAATCTTACCTGAGACGAACAACTTTGGATACGACTCTCGCATCCGACTCTCTAACTCCCAAGTCAAATTGCCCTCAGCAGCGCCTCTCCACGCCACCTTCATAAGTGCAATTTCCTTGCCCTGCAACCTCTTCAACTCTCGATCCAAAATCCTCACTGGTAATGCCTCAACCGTAAGGTTCTCCCTTACCTCAACCTCATCCATCGGAATCACATGCGACGGATCCGGAACATACTCTCGAAGCTGTGAAACATGGAACACATCGTGCAAATTCGACAGATTCGGCGGCAACGCCACCCTATAAGCCACAGCACCCACTCTCGTGGATATTTGGTAAGGACCAATAAACCGAGAAGTAAGCTTCTTCGATTTCAACGCACGACCAACACCCGTTACCGGCGTAACTCTCAAAAATACATGATCGCCCTCTTGGAACTCAAGATCTTTTCTTCTCCGATCATGATAACTCTTTTGCCTACTCTGAGAAGCCTTCATTTTCTCTCGAATAAGCTTCACTTTCTCCGTAGTCTGTTGCACCAACTCTGGTCCAACCACCGAACTCTCACCAGATTCGTGCCAACACAACGGTGTTCGACATCTTCGTCCAAATAATGCTTCAAACGGTGCCATTCCAATACTAGAATGGAAACTGTTATTATACGTGAATTCAATCAATGCAAGATAACTATCCTACGCACCACCTTGCTCAAGAACACAAGCTCTATACAAATCTTCCAACGACTGAATCGTTCTCTCGGTCTGACCATCCGTCTGCGGATGATAAGCCGAACTCAATCTCAATTTAGAACCCAACGCCTTCTGTAAACTTTCCCAAAATCTCAAAGTAAACCTCGGATCTCGATCCGAAACAATACTCAATGGAATCCCATGCAACTTCACAATCACACTGATGTAAATCTCAGCTAACCTCTCCAAAGAAAAACTGATGTCAATCGGAATGAAATGAGCCGATTTAGTCAGCCTATCAACAACCACCCAAATAGCATTATGCCCTCGCTGTGTATTCGGCAACCCTGTTACAAAATCCATGGAAATGCTATCCCACTTCCACTCCGGAATATCCAACGGTTGCAACAAACCACTAGGCCTCAGATGTTCTGCCTTCAATTTCTGACACGTCAAACAAGCATAAACAAACTGAGCCACATCTCCCTTCAATCCAGACCACCAGAAAATCTTCTTCAAAGCTTGGTACATCTTGTTCGCTCCCGGATGTATACTCAAATTACTCCGGTGTCCTTCTTCCAAAATCATCCGTTTTAAATCCGAATCGTCCGGAATACAAATTCTACCTCGGAACCTCAAAACACCATTAATATCCACTTGAAAATCACCACTCGCATCTTTTCCGCCAACCAACATCAAATCCACTAATTTCACATCCAACTTCTGCTTCTCACTTACCGTCATCAGAAAATCATTAGTAATCGTTAGCATTCCAAGCCTCACGCTATCCGACGTCACTTCACAAACCAAACTCAAATCTCTAAACGATTCCAAAAGTTCCCACTCCTTAACCATTAAAGCGGACATATGCAACGATTTCCGGCTCAATGCATCGACTACCACATTAGCTTTACCAGGATGGTAATTCAAGCCAAAGTCGTAGTCCTTCAAAAATTCCAACCATCTACGTTGCCTCATATTCATTCCCTTCTGATCAAACAGATATTTCAAACTCTTGTGATCACTAAAGACTTCAAACCTCGCACCAAAAAGATAATGCCTCCAAATTTTCAACACAAAAACCACAGCCGCTAATTCCAAATCATGCGTAGGGTAATTCTTCTCATGCACTCTCAACTGCCTCGAAGCATACGCCACGACCTTACCGTCTTGCATTAGCACACCACCTAGACCAATCAAAGACACATAACAATACACCACAAACGGTTCATTAGGATTCGGCAAAATCAAAATCGGAGCTATCGTCAATCTTCTCTTCAGCTCATTAAAACTTTCCTCGCACCGAATATCCCAAATGAACGCTTGCCCTTTACAATTCAATTGGGTCAAAGGAAGTTCTAGCTTAGAAAAACCTTCAATAAACCTTCGATAATATCCAGCCAAACCCAAAAAGCTTCGAATTTCAGTAACAGATCTTAGAGCCTCCCATTGTAGAACTGCTTCTACTTTAGATGGATCCACAACAATACCATTACCTGAAATTACATGTCCAAGAAAACTCACTTCCGACAACCAGAATTCACACTTAGATAATTTGGCAAAAAACTTATTTTCCTTCAAAACCTGCAAAACAATACGCAAATGCTCCGCGTGCTCCTCCCGAGACTTAGAATAAATCAATATGTCATCAATAAACACAACAACAAATCGATCCAAATGCTCTTGAAAAATACGATTCATGTACTCCATGAACACACCTGGCGCATTAGAGACCCTGAATGGCATCACAGAATATTCATAATGACCGTAACGTGTCCTAAAGGCCGTCTTCTGAATATCTTCCTCTTTCACCCTAATCTGATGATACCCTGACCTCAAGTCAATCTTGCTGAACACATACGCACCCACTAACTGATCCATCAGATCATCAATTCTCGGAAGAGGATACTTATTCTTAATCGTCACCTTATTCAACTGGCGATAATCAATACACAACCGCATACTTCTATCTTTCTTTTTCACCAATAAAACTGGAGCACCCCAAGGAGAAACGCTTGGCCTCACAAACCTCTTCTCCAACAACTCATTCAACTGCTTCTTTAACTCAACCAACTCAGATGCCGACATACGATAAGGTGCCATAGAAACAGGTCTAGTACCAGGAACTAGATCGATAGAAAACTCCACCTCTCTCTCTGGCGGCAAATCTGAAATATCCTCGGGAAACACTTCCGGAAATTCACACACAACAGGAAACACATCCAGTGAAACTTGACTCTCCACAGTCAAATATGCAAACGACCCAAACAACTGTGCTTCATCCGCCAAAAGTCTCTTCAACTCTTTGGTAGATAAGAAACTCGAGTCTTCGTCTTCCTCAAGAGAAGGAAACCTTACCAGCTTATGATAACAATCAATATGAACTCGATTGAATTGCAACCAATTCATTCCCAGAACCACATCTAAACCCTCCAACAGTAAACACACCAAATCCATCTCAAAATCTTTACCATAAATGGCCAAAGGACAACTCAAACAAACCAAAGAATTGTCAAGAAATTATCAAGAAACTCTATTGCCAGAGATGAATGTATTCTCCGTGAATGGCATCTTTGAGTTTCTTCCAAATTCTCGAACTTTCCTGACTTGATCTATTCCTTGTGAATAGCTTGCCTTGAATTTTTCGGGGTTTGGGGACCCACGAGCTTCTTAAAAGCATCGGCTTCCTCTTGGGCATCGTACAAGGACCCACAGGCTTCCTAAAAGCAACCGCCTCCTCTTGGGCTTAATACAAGGACCTTACGGCTTCTTAGAAGTATTCACAACCTCCTCTTAGGCTTCGTATAATGATCTCTTCCTCTGAGAATGATAGCCTCCTCTTGGGCTTTATACAAGGACCCGTCGGCTTCTTAAAAGTTTCCAGCCTCCTCTTGGGCTTCGTACAAATTGTTCCGACGACCTCCTAAAGGTATAGGAACAGAACTTAGTCATCTGCATAGAACAGTCCTTTCATAGAGTCTACTACTGTTTCTCAAAGCATAGTACAAAAGACAAAAAACTCTGGACTTGGACAGTCTAATCTCCTTGAGTCTCAAAGACATTCTCAAGTGACCCCTTCGTTAAATAGGAAGAAAACCCGTAGACTCGGACAGTCTCAATACCGTTCGGATTTCCCACTTCCTTAAAGAACAGGAATAACCCGGATCCTCGAATCAAATCCTCGAGTATAGTGTTGCTCATATAAGAACTGATTTTCTCTTTAAAATCAGTATACTGGACCTGTCACTTAACTGAAACAGTAACCACAACCTTTCTTGGGCTTTGTACAATGATTCTCCCCAGCGGAGTCAAACAACGTTTAGCCTCTCTCTCGGGCTTTGTACGAGACACATAAAAGACCCCCTCGTTGAGTCAATCACCCTTTTCGCCTCCATCTCGGGCTTTATACGAGATACAAAAAGGCTCTTATTGAGCCAAACAAACTTTTAGCCTCCATCTCGGGCTTTGTACGAGATATAAAAACTCTCTTGTTGGGTCAAATAGCCTCCATCTCGGGCTTTATACGAGATACCAAAAGACTTCATCGTCGAGTCAAAAACCTTTTAGCCTCTCTCTCGGGCTTTGTACGAGACACATATTAGCCTTCTCTTAGGCTTTATATAAGAAAACCACTGGTTAATCCAATTAACCTTTTAGCATCAAAGTTGTGCCTCGTTCACAGTACACAAACATCAACAACTCCTTCCCCTCCATCTAACTGCAATAAGCGGCAAGCCTCTGGATCATCTACGTCCATGCCACTGTCCCTCTTTTAGCATAAGAAATTCCTAAGGAAAGATGGCATTACTCTACACTGAGTTAAAGTCTTCTCTTTCAGGTAAAAATCCCCTTTAAAGGAAATTATGGCATTGCCGGATTCACATATCCCGGTTAAAGTAATTCTCCTTTATAAACAGTCGTAACAGACAAACCCCTCTTTAGAGATGACAAATTCTCTCTAAAGTCAACACCCTTTTAGCTTCACATCTTGGGCTTTAAACAAGATACAAATCACCTTTCGCTTCACGTCTTAGGCTTTGAACAAGACACCAAAAACAACCCTTTCCTCCCATAGAATAGGAGGAACTACTAACGCTCTGATTTCCCTGTTTCGGTAAACGGGAATACGTAGGCATAAGATTGAAAGAAAAATCTTAGCGAGCACACTAAACTAAAACCCAAAATCCCATACTCTCATGTATCTATCAAAAGCATCATTCCTAACATCCTAATCCTTGTTCCCCGCCAGAAAATCCTCGAAAGAGAGAAAACTGTATTGGCAAAAATACAAATAACCAGTACAAGGCCCCCCCACATTGATAGCATTCGTAACCTAACAGACCGCTGTTTAAACTCAGTATGCAAAGCAGGGTTAATTGGAGACATCTATTTCTCTTCCTTCATCAGCCTGTAGTAAACTCAACCGTAGAGAGCGACCAGCGCTTAAGAACCGCGTCCAAAATCGCTCGCTACAGAAAAATGGCGCCCACCGTGGGGCTCGTCTCTGTTTTTTTCTTTCCTTTTCATCTTGTGTGAATACCACAGATTGGGACTTCCGTCGGGGAACCCAACTTCTGTCAGGAACCTAGGATTCATAGCTTTAAAGGTCTAGGATGTTTAGGACAAATATATATACTGCTTTTCCTAATTGCTATACGTGTTTATTTTTCTGCTAATGGGAATGCGTGTGATGCCGCATGTGGAAAGATTGAGTATACACTTAAGAAAAGTGATGGCAACGAGGTCGACCATCAACCTCAGTGGAGGCTGACCAATGCAACCCATTCTCTCACCTAGACAATGGGCCGATTGGTAAGTCTGAGAAGCTGAGGAGCCAAACCCTTTCGTAGTGCGGAAACTATCGGAAATAGTTGTTACGCGATACTACCCTCATTTAAGGCTGGTGATATATTCTCGGTGAATGGCACTTACTCTAAGATTGCTCTACAACTCGCTGGCGATCCGCTTGTTGTTTTGCTTTCATGGGAGGAGCTGATGATAATGAGTACAGGTACAAAAATCACCCTGGTATAAACCTTTTGGGATGGGTAGAGCCTTGACTTCATGACAACGACCCTTTGACCCCATGTTTTTTCTATGGTTTTGTGTGCTGCATTCATGCATTCATTTAAAAAACATTAAAACAAAAAAAATTTCTCTTCTAATCTCTCTATTTTTCAAATTAAACTAAGACTGTGATTGCAAATATCAGAGAAAAGGATTGTGCTAATGGATTTCGGTAGAAGGAGAACTCATAGTTACACCTTCAAGGTTCCAAAGCTAGAGGATTTGAGAAGGTTAGCGAGGATGATCACTAACCCTGAGGCTTTCAGAGCCAAGCACAGAGGTTTGCTACCATGTTAAGAGTCCATGTGATTGAGGGAATCATGGATGCGCTCATTCAGTTTTATGATCCAGTTTATCACTGTTTCACATTCCCGGATTACCAGCTCGCACCAATGCTGGAGGAGTATTCTCATCTGATCGATTTACACATTACTGATCGAGCTCCATTTTCTAGACTAGAAGAAATTCCAAAGAATCAGACCATTGCAAGAGCAATTCATTTGGACGAGTCTGAGGTTAGGACTCACCTAACTACCAAGGGTGGCATCCAAGGTTTGCCAGCCCAGTTCTTGATAAAGAAGGCCCTGTATTTTGCCAGTATAGGAAACGTGACTTCTTTTGAAAGCTTCTTTGTCTTGCTCGCCTACGGGTTATTTTTCTTTCCCAACATTAATAATTTCGTCGATATCAACTCCATTAAGGTTTTTCTCATTGGAAACCCTGTGCCGACTTTGCTCGCAGATGCGTATCATTCTGTACGCTTGGGGAATTTGTACAGCGGAGGGGAGATCACATGCTGTGTACCTCTGCTTTACAAATGGTTTATCTCTCACTTGCCTAAGTCTGCTACTTTTTGGGATTGCAAGAGTGCCTTACGTTGGTCGCAGAAGATCATGTCTCTTACCAACTCTGATATAGATTGGTGTAATAGGATCTATGATGGGATCAGGATCATTGACCGTTGTGGAAACTTCCCCAACGTACCCCTTATAGGAACTAAGGGAGGAATTAACTATCATCCGGTTCTCGTTCATCGTCAATTTGGATACCCGATGAGACACGTCCCACGGGGTGTTCATCTGGAAGGTCTTTTCTTCAAAGAAGGAGAAAATGACAGAGCACTAAAGATGGAAATAATGCACGCTTGGAAACATGTTCATAAGAAAGGACGAGAGTCTCTAGGAAAACTGGATTGTGTCTCGGTGGAGCCTTATCTCCACTGGGTACAAACTAGAGCTCTCAAGCTAAAGATGCCTTATCCTCGTTATGGGATTCTTCCGCCGAGGGAATCTGTCATGTACTTCATGACTGAGACTGAAAAGCTTCAGGTTACTCTCAACAAAGTTCAAAAGGAGAGAAGGTCTTGGAAGAACAAGTACCGCACCCTCGATGTAGAGTGCATCAAAATACAGCAACTACTGAAAGATAAGGATGCTCTGATTGAGATTTTGGAGCAACATGCTGTAGAGAATCAAGATGACCAAAGGAATTTACTCGCTCCTTTCACCTGGCAAAGGAATGACAACCCAACAACGGCTTAAGAGCCCCGGCCAAAGAAAAGGAAGATACCAGAATCAGCACCCGATTTCTCTTCAGAGGGGACTCGGGACCCATTAGTTTAGGTTTCTATTTCTGCACTTTGTAATCTACTGTATTTCCATTTCTATAATCCTTTGAATTTCAATAAAAAGGGGTTTCCCCACCGTTTGATATTTGCAATCTAATTGTCGAAGTTTATTTTGATTAAACCTTAAACAATTAATATAATCATTGCATTCATCATTCTTACATCGCGTATTCTTCTTACCTATGAATCTCACATTTGTGTCTCGGTTCTAGAGTCAAACTGTCTCATTAGTATAATACTCGGGCCAATCGTCAGAAAAAGATGGATGATCTTGAGGAAGAAAACAGAGAGTTGAAAGAAGAGATCGACGCTTTGAGAGAGGATATGAGAAAGCTTCGTAACGACATGCAAGCCATGGCAGAAGCTCAGCTACAAAGAACTGTGATCTCAGAGATCACCTCAACGCCCATAGTGGAGAAGTATGATCCTAGGTATCAGATGCCGAAAGATCATCCTTGGGGCATGCCTGTTAACTATATCCCGGAAGGATATGTTCCGCCGATCACTAAAGATCAGGGAATCACAACAGAAGCCGCTGGGCCTGAAGGTTACAAACTTTGGGAAAGCGAAGATGCCAGGGGCATACTGAAGACTCCTGAAGGGTAAAAACTTCGGGAAACACCAAGACTCACTACCGTAGTCACAGTACCACCCCCTATGGTGCACACTGTCCCGGAAGGACAGATTCCACAGACACCTTCTGGTAAGAAGGAAACTATGTTTGACAGAATGGAGGAATTCCACGAGCAGTTCTTGGAAATGCAGAAGGAACTGCAAGCCATTCGCGGTCAGGATCTATTTGGAAAGGACGCCGTAGATCTCTGCTTGGTCCCAAATGTGAAAGTCCCGCACAAATTTCAAGTGCCCGACTTTGAAAAATACAAGGGTAACTCTTGCCCTCAGAGCCATCTGGTGATATACGCTCGGCGGATGTCAACTCAGACGGAGAATTAGGACCTACTGATTCACTACTTTCAGGATAGTTTAACCGGTGCCGCACTTAAATGGTACATGGGTTTAAACCGTACTACGATTAGTACATTCAGAGATCTTGGTACTGCCTTCGTCCAACAATACAAATACAATTTGGACATGGCACCCGACAGAGATCAACTCAGATCAATGTCGCAAAAGGACAAGGAAACCTTTAAGGAGTATGCCCAAAGGTGACGTGAGATTGCCGCTCAAATTTGTCCACCTCTTGAGGAAAAAGAGATGACAAAGATCTTCTTAAAGACCTTAAGCTCATTTTACTATGACCGAATGGTTGCCAGTGCGCCCAGTGATTTCACCGAAATGGTTGGCATGGGGGTACGTCTTGAGGAAGCCGTCCGAGAAGGATGTTTGGTAAAAGACACTGGATCGACGAGCGGTACTAAAAAATATGGTAGTGCTCTCCCTAAGAAAAAAGAGCAAGAAATTGGGAATATCTCTCTCGGAAAGCAAAGGCGATGTTATCAACCGGTAGCAGCTGTGACTCCTGCTATCAACCCTGCGTCTATTCCTACGTATCAACCTCAGGTTGCGCAGAGCCAACCTGACCAACAAAGGACACAACAGCCTCTTCAACAGGCTCGTCCTCCATATAACAACAACCGTACAACACGACCACCAGGATTTGATCCTATACCCGTGTCGTACGCAGAGCTGTTTCCATTACTACTGGCTAAGGGGCACATTCAGACTAAATCTCCTCTTACAGTACCGGAAAATCCGCCTTTTTGGTTGAAGGTGGATCAAACTTGCCCTTACCACCAAGGAGGATCAGGGCAATAACATAGACACTTGTCTCAATTTTAAGTTCGACGTGCAAAAACTTGTTAGGAGCGGGGTCTTATCCTTCAAGGATACAAATCCTAATGTTCTTACGAACCCGCTGCCTCAACATGAGAAAGCTGTAGTCAATTTGATAGAAGGAGAGACTAACAATGTCTATCAAATTCACGATGTACTCTTTTTGAAAACCAATCTGGTCAAGATGCATTGTAGACAGAGTGGATATGGCCATGTGCCACCTCATAACTATCATCAGTGTAATATCTGCTCTAAAAACAATCAAGGATGTTCTGTAGTGCAAGCAGCTCTACAGGAACAGATGGATCTCGGATGGATCCAAGAGCACCGAGTTCGTGGAGTTAACATGGTTTACACGAATTCTAACGTCATTCAGAACCACGATATCCGTGAAATGAATGTCAACTTGGTGGCGATGCACTCAAGGCAAAGCCAGTATCATAATCTGCCGCGGCACGATTACAGTTCCTGTCTGATTTGCTCGGTAAACAAACAGGGATGCTCTTTTGTACAAGAGGCCCTCCAGCGTCAGATGGATCTTGGATGGATCCAAGACTACCATGATAGGAAGTCCTATCAAATCAACATGGTTCAGATCTTCGATATTCGCGTGATGAATACCAACCTGGTAGAGTTGCATGCTGAGCAGGTCCGACTCGGATTCTTAATGTCACACGACTATCAAAGCTGTAAAGCGGGTTGCGAAAATAATCGAGGTTGTACCCTTGTCCAGGAGGCACTTCAGCACTTGTTAAATCACTGGTGGATGCCAATTTATATGGATGAAGATACTTAGCAGATTAGTATCAGTAATAGAAACCCCACTCGGCGTCAGAGTCAGGATGTCCGATCTGTGTAAGCTAACCTATTGAGGTTACATTGTATTCAAAGTGGGCATGGCCAGGTGCCACCACACAATTATGACCGTTGCGGTGTGTGTTCGGAAAGTAGCCAAGGGTGTTACCTTGTGAGAGCAGCTCTTCAGGGTCAGGTGGATCGTGGAGAGATTCGTCCATATGCGGGTTCTTGACCCATCAACTGGACGCCGAACTACCTTGCCGAGCAAGTTGAGGATGTTGTCACGATCTCTGGTCATCACAGGACCAGAGTTTTTTTGCCATTATCCCTCTACTCGACGAATCTAAAGTTCCCAACCAGGAACATATCGAGATTAATTATGATGGTCAGAAAAATCAGAAGGTTCCCATAGTCATCTATCTACCGGGATCACTACCGTATGAATCAACTAAGGCTATCCCTTACAAATACGGTGCAATGACAGTTGAAAATGGAAAGGAAATTCCATTACCCTCCGTCGTGAATATTGCAGACATCAGTCGTGTAACACAGAGTGGTAGAATCTTCAACCGAGGGGTTGGGGAACTTAACAAGGAAAAGGAACTTCAGACGGAAGCTCCCGATCCACCAGTCGGTCAATCTAGTAATCCTGACCTTTCGAAAAATAATGATGAGATGCTGAAGCTCATCCAAAGGAGTGAATACAACATTGTCGATTAACTGTTACAAACTCCTTCAAAGATCTCAGCATTATCACTGTTACTCAGTTCAGAAGCCCACAGGGAGGATCTACAGAAAGTCTTAGAGCAAGCCTTTATGGAACAGGATGTAACGATTAGACAGTTCGATAGTATTGTCTCTAACATCACTTCCTGTAACAATTTGGGATTTAGTGATGAGGAATTACCCGAAGAGGGTCGCCATCATAACATGGCGCTCAATATCACAGTTAACTGCCAGGACGATGCTTTAGCCAGTGTACTGGTAGACACAGGGTCAGCCCTGAATGTTATGCCGAAGTCCACTTTGATTCAATTATCATTCAAAGGCCCTCCGATGAGAATCAGCGAGGTCGTCGTCAAAGCGTTCGACGGATCCAGAAAAATAGTTATCGGCGAAGTTGATCTTCCCATAACTGTTGGTTCTCATACTTTCCAAGTCACTTTCCAGGTCATGGACATCCGGGCAATGTACAGTTGTTTATTAGGAAGACCTTGGATACATCAAGCTGGAGCGGTCACTTCGACCCTCCACCAAAAGCTAAAGTTCGTCAAGAACGATCAGCTTGTCACAGTCTGTGGAGAACAGGCCTTGCTCGTGAGTAACTTATCATCATCTACTTGTGTAGAACCCGAGGAGGTTATTGGAACTCAATTCCAAGCACTATCGGTAAGCAAGAACAATCAGTTCAAGGGAGGAACCTCGATTTCCTCATACAAAGATGTTATCAAAGCGGTCGAGGGTACCGATACAACGGGATAGGGACAACTTGTCATTTCTACTAGCAATGCAACAAAGAAGGGTCTTGGTTTTTCTGCAACCTGTACCCAGACAACTGCCAACGATGAAAATCTTCATCCCCTTCAAAACTTCTTCCACAGTAGAGGTTTTCTTCACCCAGTGTCTCAGGAAGTACATGCTATCAATGAGGAAGATCCCTCTGACACAGATGAAGAATGGAAGTCTTATCTTAATTAGGACGGTTATATGTCTCAGGAAGAGGTGCCTATACCATTTTGCTATCCCGCACAGAGTCCGAGATTTATACCAAGGTCAGACGTCGAAATGATCTACAGAGTTTGTGATCTGGAAGGATGTCGTGCTCCGCCAAATTCATTAGAGGAAGACACTCCGATGAAAGACAACTTTGACCATAATTACTATGGCCCAATGGATGGTCTACCAATGTGGCAGCCTTACCCAGGAAACTTGGGGCAAGAGAGTCAGCCGAATAATGAAAATCAGCTAACCGTTTTTGAACAGAATACCTGTGTCCCCACCATGTCATGGGATCAGCACTCAGGTCATTCAGAAACTACTCAACATGAAGATGAATTTGCAACGTTTGCAGGACTTGAATTCATCAACTATGCTTTCCCCGAGGTCAACGTCATCGCGAGGGATGACTCCTCCAGTTCGAAAGAAGTGTGGGACACCTTGGGACAACCGAGTGGAAAATATGACTATATGGTCAAGTACACTGCGCCCGGAAGCTCTCGTATCAGGCTCGAAGACATCCAGCCAACTAGATGGGGGGATACAGCTGAGAGCACAACTGCTCTGCAAAGTGCAACAAAGGAATTCTCCTACGACAATTCTGCCTGGGAGACAGATTCCAACGATCCTGCTCCACCAGAAATCAGCGTTATTTCTGAAGACAAATCAAGGAAGGTGCCAGACTTTGTGATTCACCGAGGAGTTCGCCGCCAATGGGTTGCCGTCGAGGTTCCGAAGATCGTTCATCAGTCAAAGTAATTGCCATCTTTAACCTTTCACCCTGCCCAGGTGAAACGGATGTTTTGATAGGGCTCGCTTTCTATAAATTATCCCTCTTCGCTTCGCCCAAAGCGACAGAGTTTTGTTTTATAGGGCTGTAGTTTCAAGATATCGACTTGTTCATTAATAAAATAACGTCGTTCTGTAATTTCTGCATTAATTGTTATTTTCTCTTTTTGCTTTTTCAGAAAATGGTAACCCTAAAAAACAATTCAAATAAAAACAAGCAGTAAAATAAAACACTGCACATACTTGCATTTTCTCTATCTCTTCTAAACACGAATCATCACGTCATGCAAATTGCTTGTTTTAAACCCCGTTGAAACATACGATCCGATGCCTTCTCCCAACTTTGAGTTCCCGGTATTCGAGGCTGAAGAAGAAAATGACGACAAAATTCTAGAAGAGATCTCTCGACTACTCAGACAAGAGGAAAGGTCCATTGAACCTCACAAAGAGCCGTTGAAAACGGTAAACTTGGGTTCAGAAAAAGAGAGAAAAGAAATCAGGATTGGGGCACTGCTCAGTCCAACTGCCAAAGAGAGTTTGATAAAGCTTCTCAAAGAATTTCTCGGTGTATTCGCTTGGTCCTTTCAGGATATGCCAGGGTTGGATACCAGCATCTTGGAACATCACTTACCATTGAGATCGGAATGTCCGCCAGTAAAGCAAAGGTTGAGACGCACTCACCCGGACATGGCCATCAAAATCAAAGAGGAGGTACAGAAACAGATTGACGCGGGTTTCCTCGCTACGTCTGAATATCCTCAATGGTTAGCCAACATCGTACCCATTCTGAAAAAGGACGGAAAGGTCAGAATGTGTGTTGATTACAGGGATCTGAACAAGGCTAGTCCAAAGGACTACTTTCCTTTACCACATATTGACATGCTGGTAGACAGTACAGCAAAGTTCAAAGTTTTCTCCTTCATGGATGGATTCTCGGGCTATTACCAGATCAAAATGGCGCCGAAAGACATGGAGAAAACTTCGTTCATTACCCCATGGGGAACCTTTTGTTACAAGGTAATGTCGTTCGGTTTGAAGAACGTCGGGGCGACCTATCAAAGGGCCATGACTACTCTGTTTCATGACATGATACACAAAGAAATCGAGGTATATGTCGATGATATGATTGCAAAATCAAAAACAGAGAGTGAGCACGTGGAACATCTGTCAAAATTGTTCGAACGTCTAAGAAAATTCAAGCTCCGCTTGAATCCCAACAAGTGCACCTTCGGTGTCCGTTCAGGGAAACTACTAGGGTTCATCGTCAGCCAGAAAGGGATTGAGGTTGATCCTGACAAGGTCAAGGCCATTCAAGAAATGCGTTCTCCGAAAACTAAAAAACAAGTCAGAGGATTCCTGGGACGTTTGAACTACATCTCCAGATTCATATTCCTCGTGACCGCGACCTGTGCGCCGATTTTCAAATTACTCAAAAAGAACCAGGACTACGTTTGGTCAGAAGATTGCCAAACCGCCTTCGACAGTATTAAGGAATATCTATTGAATCCTCCGGTTCTATCACCTCCAGTGGAAGGAAGACCACTGATCATTTACCTCACAGTCCTAGAGGACTCAATGGGATGTGTACTTGGCCAACAAGATGAAACTAAACGGAAAGAGTCCGCCATTTACTATCTAAGCAAGAAATTCACCGACTGTGAAACTCGGTACACGATGCTTGAGAAAACTTGCTGTGCTTTGGCTTGGGCAGCCAAACGTCTTCGCCAATACATGATTCGTCATACTACTTGGTTGGTCTCCGAAATGGATCCAATCAAGTACGTATTTGAAAAACCTGCTCTCACGGGAAGAATTGCCCGTTGGTAGATGTTGCTATCAGAATATGACATAGAGTACCATGCTCAGAAAGCCGTTAAGGGAAGTATTTTAGCCAATCATTTGGCTCATCAACCGATTGACGATCAAGAATCAATCGGGTTTGACTTCCCAGACGAAGATGTCATGTATCTAAAGATGAAAGACTGCGATGAACCGCTACCCAGTGAAGGGCCAGAACCTGGTTCCCAGTGGGGACTTATCTTTGACGGAGCAGTTAATCATTACGGAAACGAAATTGGGGCAATCATTGTTACCCCTCAGGGTACCCACATTCCTTTCACCGCCAGACTTACGTTCAAATGTACGAACAACGAGGCCGAATACGAAGCTTGTATTATGGGTCTCAAAGAAGCGATTGAGTTAAGGATCAAAAACTTGGACGTATATGGAGACTCAGCCTTGGTTATCAATCAGATAAAAGGAGATTGGAACACATACCAATCAGGATTGATCCCTTACAAAGACTACGCAAGAAGGTTGCTACCTTTCTTCAACAGAGTCGAGTTTCATCACATCCCTCGTGAGGAGAATCACATGGCTGATGCATTTGCCACTATCTCTTCCATGATTAGTGTAGGTCAATGGAATGACATACCTAAGATCGACATAATGCGCCTTGAAAGGCCCGCTTACGACTTCGCAATTGAAGCAGTCATAGACGATAAACCTTGGTATCATGATATCAAATGCTTCCTTCAGAAACAAGAGTACCCACCTGGGGCACTCAGAAAAGATAGAAAAACCCTCAGAAGATTGGCTGGAAACTTCTTCCTGAGCGGTGACACTCTCTATAAGAGAAATTTTGACATGGTCTTGCTCTGATGCGTAGACAGACCAGAAGCAGACATGCTTATGAAAGAAATTCATGAAGGATCCTTTGGTACTCATGCCAACGGACATACAATGGTGAGAAAAATTCTCAGAGCAGGGTACTATTGGTTGACAATGGAATCCGACTGTTACAAGTACATGAGGAGGTGTCACAAGTGTCAGATATACTCCGACAAAATTCATGTACCGCCATCACATCTCAAATCTATTTCTTCCCCGTGGCCTTTTTCCATATGGGGAATCGACATGATTGGCTTGATCGAACCTAAGGCTTCAAACGGACATCGGTTCATCCTGGTAGCCATTGACTATTTCACCAAGTGGGTCGAAGCAGCATCGTACGCTAATGTAACCCGACAGGTGGTGGTCCGATTTATCAAAAACAATATCATCTGCCGTTATGGTGTTCCAAGCCAGATCATTACTGATAATGGATCTAACTTGAACAATAAGATGATGAAGGAGTTGTGCGCAGAGTTCAAGATCGAACATCATAACTCATCTCCCTACCGAGCCAAGATGAACGGAGCGGTAGAAGCGGCTAACAAGAACATCAAGAAGATCGTTCAAAAGATGGTTGTAACCTACAAAGATTGGCACGAGATGCTACCCTTTGCTCTTCACGGTTATCGCACATCTGTCCGCACTTCAACAGGGGCTACCCCTTTCTCTCTAGTATATGGCATGGAAGCAGTGCTCCCCATAGAAGTAGAGATCCCGTCAATCCGAGTATTGATGGAAGCTAAGCTCACCGAAGCTGAATGGTGTCAAAGTCGATACGACAAACTGAATCTGATTGAAGAAAAGAAAATCACGGCACTATGCCACGGTCAGTTGTATCAACAGAGAATGAAGAGGGTGTTTGACAAAAAGGAGACCTTGTGCTTAAAAAGATACAATCATTTCTCACTGATTCGCGAGGCAAGTGGACTCCAAATTATGATGGCCCCTATATGGTCACGAAAGCTTTCTCAGACGGCGCCTTGAGACTTGCAACCATGGACGGAGAGGAATTTGCCTTCCCCACGAATGTTGATGTAGTCAAGAAATACTTCGCCTAAACTAAAAAAAAAAACGTCTCGGTGGATTGAAAACCCGAAAGGGCGGTCCAGGCAAAAGTTAGAGACATGGAAAAAAAATCATCCCGATGGATTGGAAATCTCATAGTACAATCCAGGCAAAAATTAGGGATAATGGCAAGTAACTATGTTCAACAGAGGCGAGTCCCTCAGCAGCAGCAGTTACATCATCCATCGGAGAAAAACTCCAGTCAAGGTCATCTTCGACAGAAGCTCAGGATGTCCCGAATTCAAAGTTGGTAGAAGGATAGTGGTCGTTATGTTTCAACGTAGCCCTTTTCCCTGTAAATTACCATTTTCTAACTTTGTATATACTCTTTAGAATCACGCGTTTGGCTGATTTCCATCATATCAATAAAATTTGAGCCCTTGTGCTTTTGTTTTCAATTCTTATTTGTTTTAGCTTTACAAAACGACGTTTTTAACATGATCAACGATTCTTGAAATAAAACAAAAATGAATTTACTTGTAAAAAATTTTCTGCTTTTTAATAAAGACGGCAATTTGTTTTGACTGTTAAACATCAGAAGAACGTCGGTCGCTTCTCCAGAAGTAATCGAACTTCAAAGTGCAGAATCAAAGTACTCCTTCTAACCCAGTACGCCTGAATGAAGGAATCAACTATGTCAGAGACCTTGTTTCGTCTGACACGCCTCAGCTGAGTTCTCATCTCCTAAGCCCGATCAACATAGCTCCCAACAGGGACTGTCTCTCCTAAGCAAGGAGGAATTGCTATTCTGAACCAGCGATATTTCTATATGCCCCGCGATGACCGAGTCTCCAATCGTGTTCACCTGTCAGTTTGCATGTCGCGTCAATTTTGTCAGCATAAACATGCACACATCATGCATTATTGATTTGCATTCACATTTCATATTGCATCACTATCACTCTAGTCGGTCTTGTCCCCTAGTGATAGAAGTTCTCTCAATCGAGTCGTCAGTTCTTGCCTCGTCAGGAAACGTTGCGTCTGAACATTCTCTCTCCTCCAGTTTTATTTCTGGAAGGAAGTTGGTCCACGACCACTTTGATAACTTGAACCTCTGAAAAACCAGAGAAACCCTCAGTTAACATCACTCTTCGCCATTGAAGATGATATCCTTGTTTTCCCGGATTAAAGAAAATCCTGAGAGAAAGCCTCCTAAATCGAAGATCCGGCAGTACGGAAGTTTTTCTCCAAAAAACCCACTGATGAAAAGGTCATCGGCACCTCAAAATTGGATCACATCATATGGCATTTCTCTGAGAAGATCTCCGAGAAAAGTATGATGTAAAGACCCCAAGCGAATGCAGTCTCTCAAGGGACTTGCATTCTCCAAGTAGAGTCAACAAATGGCATCTCCAACAGAGAAGTTTGTACACCTCTACAACTCAGACGACTGGGTTCCCCAGCAAGTCTGACATCAAAACTTTTTCCACTCAAATGGCATCTCCCCAGGAAAATTCGGCGAGAAGTTTAAAGGAAAGCCGCTACGAATAGCGTCTCTTGTCAGTAAAGTTTATTGACGAAAGAAACTAAGACCAGTTCCTCGGTAGGAAACCAGGATCGAGGGGAAGTTTGCATCAGAAACTAAGACCAGTTCCTGGGTAGGAAACCAGGATCGAGGGGAAGTTTATTTCAGAAACTAAGACCAGTTCCTTGGTAGGAAATCAGGATCGAGGGGAAGTTGACAAAAGAAAATTGAGACCAGTTCCTTGGCTGAAGACCAGGATCGAGGGGAAGTTTACCTTTTCTAAGCATCATTGCTTAGCTAAATAAGATGAATGTGTAAGCTACCATTCATAACCACCATCAAAATTTCGGGTATTCCGATATTTAATCCTCTTGCACCCCGAATGCCCGAATTCTAACGTCATTCACACCTTCGTGTCCAAGAAGATTAAATAGGGGCATCTGTCATACCCCAAATTTTGACCACTAAGATTTCCCATCATTGTGAAAATCATCATCACAATATGGAGGAACCATCATACTTCATCAGTCTCCCCAAAGATGGGTGAGCATCCACTACAATCAAAATTAGGGTTTCAAGTCCTCTCAGAGCCTTAGACAAAGGATCAATCAAGGAATGACATGATCTTCAACTTGTCTAACATCCACAATGGATCAAAAGGACTCCCACTTCAAGGATCAAGCACAAGGCTGCTCCCTTCTAGGTGGATCAAGTCTCAAAGATTGACAGTGTCACCAAATTAGGGTTTTGGTCGACCAGGGCCTCCAGATGGAAATTTTTCATCTGGGCACAAGCCAATGATCCAAAACCTAACCTAATATACTCCAAGGAACCTCATGGACACAATCATCAAGTCAATTTTGCCTCAGGGGATGCATTCATCAAAAATCAGGAATTAGGGTTTCTTGACCTAATTCACCCCTAAGTTGACTTTTGGGACAAACCATAAGCCAAGACCTCAAGAGAGGGTTTGAGGGTCTTTAATGAGCTAAGAAGCTTGAGCCACCAGTCTCAATTTCATCTGCACCACAGTTAGGGTTTTAAGGGAAAAGTCAACTGTAACTTTGACTTTTGACCAGGACATGCTCCCAAGCCCTAAGACATGATTCAATATACCCTATGACACCCATGGAACATGTCCATCAAGTTTGATTTAGGTCAAGGACATGATTTCCTGAAGAATTGCACAGTTTGGAATTCATCTGATAAAAAGTCAACTGTGCACAAAAGTCAACTTTGACTTTTTGAGATTTTTTTACCAAAATGGATTTTTAACCCTAAAATGATGTTAATGTATGATTTGAATCATCATTCATCAAGAAAAATCAAGAAAAGTTGGATAACTTGTAAAAGGGGTAACCATAAAAACTTAGAAAATTTTCTAAGTTAAAAATAAAGTGACTAGGGTACCAACTTTGGAGGATCATAACTCCTAAACCACAAAGCCATTATTTTTCATCCAAATATGGATTTATAGCCCTCATTACCCTCTACAAAAACTTCAACTAGACCTAAGTCCAATTCATTAAGGATTTTGAGTTATGGAGTGATCAAATGGCTGAAAAATGAAAATGTCACTTTTTCCAACACTTAGTGAAATTTTCACTAAGTCCAAATCTGTCTTCACTTTTTGCCAAATGTAGGGGGATTTTTCACTTGGATTCAAAAGAGATCAAAACCAAACATGTTCAAACAGTTGTTGTATCATGTAAGTGCTTTCCAAAATGGTCAAGAACATTACCAAATTCAACTTACACCATGAGATATGACATTGGCAAGTTGCCTTGCTGAAATGTGTCAAGGCAAGGCAGAATTTGTAATTTTGCTCGATTTTCCAAAATCAGCCAAATTCAAATGCTCCTATCCACTTGGACACATCTGAGGATTGAATCTAAAGGGGACAATCACTGAGCCAAGCCTCCAAAGTACATGGAACAAGAAATAGCATGTTGAACCTAGAATGGCCAAAATAGGGACAAGACTCCAAATTTGGATTGAAGCATTCAATGGAAGCATCAAGGTGGCATGGACTGAGCCATTCTCATCTGAAATCAGTCAAGACTTATCCAAGACCAAGGGAACCAAAGCTCTGTGCCCTAACCTCTAGTCAATGGCTAGAGGAGACTTGGATTTTCATTTGCCAACATTAGCCAAACCTACTTAGCAGTTGCCATTCACTATTCCTTGCAAAACAAACTTGCTCTACTATAAATAGAGCTCAATTGTGATCAGTTTGAGTACACCAAAGCCATCAAACAGATGCTTTCCTCAAAATCTCTTCTTTCACTCCAATTTTGCCTTCTAAGGCAAGTCACTATCGGGTTTTGAGTTTGAGAGCCTTTCCAATCAAACCAATCACTCACACACCTCACATACATCATATAGAAGTGATCCAAACACACACATAACATCTGGAACACAGATTTCACAAAATCACCAGCCAATTGCTCAAGTTCTTGACAGTTTTGCAGTTGAGGTGCCATCTTCAACTCCAAACCATTTCAATCCATTCCAAGTACTCAGACACATCACTTAGCACCTAGGGAAGCTATACACATCATTGGAACCAAGCTGTAACACCTCCAACACCAAACACGATCACCAGCTGCAAGTGGTAAGCATGAGCTCTTCTAACTCTATGATCCATGCATTTTTTGCTGCACAATAATTTGGCCATATGTTCATAATCATGCATGGAATGTTTCCCCTCAATTAATTGCATTGTTTGAATCGTGTATCAAAAATCCTAGCCTTCATGCAAAAATTAGGGTTCTTGAGGATTTTTCATGATTTCTTGTTATATGTTTAATTTAAATGAAATTAATTGACATAGACATGATCGTGAGGTTGAGACAAGCATAATGATATGTGGATTGCATGTTGTAATCAAGTATTCAGTGAGATTGGAGAGAAAATGCAAATCTGGGCAAACCCAGAACACGCGCGTGTTCTTGGTGTGTTCTTGGCGCCATTTTTGAAAATTTGAAGATTTGAATTTTGTGATTTTATTTAATTGATTCAAAAATTAATTTCTCTCTGAGTTTTAATGATTTTGAGTTGATTCTTTTTTTAATAATTCACAAAAATGTTAAAATATTTTATTTTCCCAAAAAATCCCAAAAATATTATTTATTTTGTATAATTGATATTTTTGCAAAGAATTAATGTTTTAATTGTTTTTAACATTTAACATATTTTTTCCACCTTGATTTTGCAACTTTTAATGCTTTCTAATTATTTTGTAGGTCAATACTTAATTTTTGAAGCATTAATCCAAGATCACAATTTGTTTTTCATATGTTAAACAATTTTGATCATTTTAATTGAATTTTTATTCAATTAAATACATTTTTGAAAACGAATTAGGATTTTGGATTAATTCAACCCTCATAAATCATTTTAAAAAACATTTTGGGCCTCTAATAGAGTGTAAGACCCAATCCTTTTTTGACCAAATCAACTTTGGGCCTCAGTGTATTGTATAAGTCCCGATACCGTAAAAAACAAACGGCGCGATCGTCGGCCTTTTCAAAAATCAAACCTTGGGCCTCTCCTTGAGCTATAAGACCCATTTAAAACTTTTTGGGCCTCTAATAGAGTGTAAGACCCAATTCCCTTTTAACCAAAAACTTTGGGCCTCACTTATTGTATAAGTCCCTTCGCGTTAAAAGAAAATCTCGGCGCGATCGCCATTTCAAACGGAAAAATCATCTGGGCCTACCCTCATGTTATAAGCCCCTCTCTTTTTCTTTAAACCTTTTGGGCCTCTTGAGAGAGTGTAAGACCCATCCCTTTGTACAGAAAATAATTTTTGGGCCACAGTCACTTGTATAAGTCCCTCTGTACAAATTCAAACAGTGTGCTCACTGATAAAAACCCTGGGCCTCTCCTTGAGCTGTAAGCCCCAAATCTTTCTTTTTCAAAACACTTTCTCGTTTGATTTTGAATTTACTGTTGTTTTCAATCTTTCTTTGTTGAACAACTAACCAAACAGCATGGAAGCTCTACAACCGAGTAAGTGTTTATATGCTTTCATTTACCGCTTTCATATACATTTAACTGTATTGTGGGGCTGTTTCACTGTAAGTCTTCTTTCATAAACTCATATCAACTATGTAATAATAGTATAGATATTTAGAGTTTTCCCGGCCACTACGTCTAGAACTAGGTGACGCCGTTTCGTTTATTCGTAGAAATAGACAACTAGATCCCCAATAGGATCACCAGATACATTCTTCTCTTCGGCTGTCCTCATTAGGAATTGTTAAGAAACTCTATTCCCAGAGATGAATGTATTCTCCGTGAATGGCATCTTTGAGTTTCTTCCAAATTCTCAAACTTTCCTGACTTGATCTTTTCCTTGTGAATAACTTGCCTTGAATTTTTCGGGGTTTGGGGACCCACGGGCTTCTTAAAAGCATCGGCTTCCTCTTGGGCATCGTACAAGGACCCACAGGCTTCCTAAAAGCAACCGCCTCCTCTTGGGCTTAATACAAGGACCTTACGGCTTCTTAGAAGCATTCACAGCCTCCTCTTAGGCTTCGTATAATGATCTCTTCCTCCGGGAATGATAGCCTCCTCTTGGGCTTTATACAAGGACCCGTCGGCTTCTTAAAAGTTTCTAGCCTCCTCTTGGGCTTCGTACAAATTGTCCTGACGACCTCTTAAAGGTATAGGAACAGAACTTAGTCACCTGCATAGAACATTCCTTTCATAGAGTTTACTACTGTTTCTCAAAGCATAGTACAAAAGACAAAACTCTGGACTTGGACAGTCTAATCTCCTTGAGTCTCAAAGACATTCTCAAGTGACCCCTTCGTTAAATAGGAAGAAAACCCGTAGACTCGGACAGTCTCAATACCCTTCGGATTTCCCACTTCCTTAAAGAACAGGAATAACCCGGATCCTCGAATCAAATCCTCGAGTACAGTGTTGCTCATATAAAAATTGATTTTCTCTTTAAAATCAGTATACTGGACCTGTCACTTAACTGAAACAGTAACCACAGCCTCTCTTGGGCTTTGTACAATGATTCTCCCCAGCGGAGTCAAACAACGTTTAGCCTGTCTCTCGGGCTTTGTACGAGACACATAAAAGACCCCCTCATTGAGTCAATCACCCCTTTCGCCTCCATCTCGGGCTTTATACGAGATACAAAAAGGTTCTTATTGAGCCAAACAAACTTTTAACCTCCATCTCGGGCTTTGTACGAGATACAAAAACTCTCTTGTTGGGTCAAATAGCCTCCATCTCGGGCTTTATACAAGATACCAAAAGACTTCATCGTCGAGTCAAAAACCTTTTAGCCTCTCTCTCGGGATTTGTACGAGACACATATTAGCCTTCTCTTAGGCTTTATATAAGAAAACCACTAGTTAATCCAATTAACCTTTTAGCATCAAAGCTGTGCCTCGTTCATAGTACACAAACATCAACAACTCCTTCCCCTCCATCTAACTGCTGTAAGCGGCAAGCCTCTGGATCATCTACATCCATGCCACTGTCCCTCTTTTAGCATGAGAAATTCCTAAGGAAAGATGACATTACTCTAAACTGAGTTAAAGTCTTCTCCTTCAGGTTAAAATCCCCTTTTAAGGAAATTATGGCATCGCCGGATTCACATATCCCGGTTAAAGTAATTCTCCTTTATAAACAGTCGTAACAGACAAACCCCTCTTTAGAGATGCCAAATTCTCTCTAAAGTCAATACCCTTTTAGCTTCACATCTTGGGCTTTAAACAAGATACAAATCACCTTTCGCTTCACGTCTTGGGCTTTGAACAAGACACCAAAAACAACCATTTCCTCCTATTCTCCTACTACGAACGCTCTGATTTCCCTGTTTCGGTAAACGGGAATACGTAGGCATAAGATTGAAAGAAAAATCTTAGCGAGCACACTAAACAAAAACCCAAAATCCCAAACTCTCATGTATCTATCAAAAGCATCAGTCCTAACATCCTAATCTTTGTTCCCCGCCAGAAAATCGTAGAAAGAGAGAAAACCGTATTGGCAAAAATACAAATAACCAGTACAAGGGCCCCCCCACGTTGATAGCATTCGTAACCTAACAGACCGCTGTTTAAACTCAGTATGCAAAGCAGGGTTAATTGGAGACATCTATTTCCCTTCCTTCATCAGCTCACAATAGGATAAAAAATGAATCGACCTGTAGTAAACTCAATCGCAGAGAGCGACCAGCGCTTAAGAACCGTGTCCAAAATCGCTCGCTACAGAAACCCCCAAAATTCTTAATAAAACCCCATATGTCATTAAAACCCCAAAAGTGAAACCCCATGTTTTAAAATCAGTCCCAAAAATTTAATTAAATCCCCAAAATAACATTTTGAATCCAACCCCACAATCCAATTTAAATTCCCAATAATAAATTAAATCCCAAAGTTATTAGAATGAACCCCAAGAAAATTTAATAAAATACAACCCAAAAATTGATATTTTAATCCCTAAAAATTACTTAGTAATTCCAATCCCAAAAATATTTAATTTCAATCCCAAAATTTATTTAATAATTATAATCTCAAAATAAATTAACTTATTTAGTAAAATAGTAATAAACTCCCAATTTTTAAAATTTAACTCCATATTTTAAAGATATATTAATAATCCCTTAAATATAATAATAATATCAAAATCCATGTTTTAAATCCCGAAAATATGCTCCATGATATAAAACACCCACAAAATAAATTAATAATGGTTTTCCTTTGATTGAATAAACCCATAATTAAACCACTTTTTTAATCTACATTTTAAAATATATTAATGATAATCCCCTTTTAAACCCAAAATAATGGTATTATAACCATATTTAAAACCCCAAAAATATAATTAAATTTCAAGGTATAAGTCTTAAAAATAATTAGTGAAAGAACCCTATTAAAAAAAAAAGAAAAATATCCTTATTTATTTTAAAATATTAATCCCTTTATCCAAATCAATTCCTCAAAAGTTTTCCCACTTAAATGTTAATAGAAATATTAATCTCCAAATAATTTTTATTAAACTTGTGTGTTAAACCCAACAATTATTTAATATTAAATAATATTTAAAATAATTATTACAACCCACAAAAACAAATAATTACTAAACAAATTCCATTAATCCTAAATTACTAATAACTAAATTATTATTATTATTTTCTACAATTTAAAATGGTTAAACTATCTTATGATTTTTCCTTGTGAAATTATAATTAATTTAGTAGAACAAAACGAAAATTCTATACCAAACACAATCCCTAACCAAACAATCCATAACCAAATAGGTACATGCATCAAACAAAATATATACGGTTTTTATTCGAGCAAAGAGAAACCGACCTACGGGATCGAGGTTTATCCCGGTGAGCAAAATAATTAATCTTTTGAGCTATCTCTTTTTTCCCGCGGTTGATTCATATCCTTTGATCCCTATCTTTCCCTTTCGTCAATACTTTCCTTCCCCTTTGCGTTCTTGATCTTAGACTCCTTCTTTGCTCGCACCCTTCTTTGAAAAGATTGATGATTATGGAGGCTTAGGTTTATTTGTTGTTGTTCTTCAGTGTAAAGAACAACAACTTTGAGGTAAGAATATGTGAATTGTAGGTGATCCAAATAGGAGGGATAAGGACTCTATTTATAGGGAAAATTTAGGTCAAAAAAATTAAATGTGATTGAATCAAATAGGAAAGATTTAATTTGACCAGATTTATTTTATTTCTTAAAGCCCAAGCCAATGAATCTGGATGGATTCATGGTTTGGTGAATTTAAATAAAAAATATTTTAAAATAAAAAAGAAATATTCTAATAATAAACAAATGGAAAAAGATTTGATTTGATTGATAATTGATATGAATCCCATTTAATCCAATAAAAAAAATAAGATTTGATTTTTATTTATTTTTGTTATTTTTTTGAGATTTTTCCTATAAAATATTGATCTTAATGAAAAAATCATATTTTAAAAATTGCATTAAAAACAAATACGAAAATTAAAAATTAAATATAAAAAAATGATATTTTTGTGTTTTTTTTATTAAAAAAATAAAAAGAAAAAAGTTTGTAATAAAGGAAAAACAAATAAAACATTAAAAGTGAGGAAGGTGGGATTCGAACTCACAACCTCTCACACTTATAACCCTTATACCCCTCTTTCTACCAATTGTACCATTTTACTTACTCAAAATAAAGTGGCACTAGAAAGCATATGAAGCGAGTCAAAATTTGGGGTACGGCAGGCTGATCAGTCGTCTGGATGGACTAACTTTTTGTGCTCTTGGGATGACCTTCTCCAGTATGAACCTTGAAGTGGTTTTGCCCCTGACTACTGATCTTCGAAGGAAGACCCGAATACTTTCCTTTGGAGAGATTTGAATCTCGAAGTAATTACCCCAGTTTGGCTTAACTCTGAAGAGATTTCTCGACGTGATTGGCTCAGGTTGGTTACACCTTAAAGAGATGATTCGACGTGATTGCCCCAGATCGGCTACGTCTTAACACAACCTGTTGGGAAAGCTCCCGCTTAACAATGTTTCCTGAGGAGGTATCACTGGACGTGGCTGTCCTTTGGGACTTTCAGGATTCTCAACTCGGCAAGATTAATCTTCTGGACTGAATTTCCATATGTATGCTTCTTTTGATGTCTAACAAATGTATGCAAGCAGAAAATGTTTTATTCTGAGAATGAAAATTCTAATGCAACACACATGTTAATCTTGAATTTTTACTGAAAAGATGTCGCAAACCCTTTGTGAGCGGATCACGGGTTAGGATACGACATTAATTTTTGAATGAAAGAATGCAATGCACATGCAACACCAACAAAGATCTTTTAGCACAACTCACAGGAGTCAGGAACGCTATCTCTTGGTAGTATGCTTTCGGACTAACCCTATTTCAATTAGGACTTTTGAGGGTTGTATCGTGGCCTGGTTCATGGTTTTGAGAAAAATGGTTTATGGCTCAAAATTTATTGGTGCCCACCCACTCTTCGTGATGTTCTCCAGTCCTACATTCAGCTAATTTGTACAAGCGTTCGCCTCTCAAAAAGATTTTGTGATCTTTAAGGAACCCATGCATCTGATGGTTTGACACCTAATGAGGTTTTGGAGTGACAATCACCCCTTTGTCTTTTGTTCGTAGTCACGCGACTTTGTTCTTGCTCGAGGATTTTCTTTTATAATCCTTTTGTTTTTCGCTTTCGCATTCTTTTGGTTATCCCTAACTTTTTCCTGGATAGATTCTTTTGAATCTTTGAATTTGAAGTCCAGCGGGATGTCCTAACTTTTGCCTAAGTTGCTTGTTTTCAAGTTTCAACTTAGCGGGCCTTTTCATTTCTTTTTTTTTGAACACGTCATGTGACACCGGCTTATCTTGACTTTGTTGAAAGGGTTGTGACTGCCTCACTCTTTGATTGTTGATGGATACCCATTGTGGTTTCACATCTCTTGACCTCTTGACGGTGGAATAGAAGGTAATGGATCCTCAGATGCACACTCCCTTTGAAATTTGAACGCTCGGTCAAATTAAATGACGCCTACCCTGCCCCTGGGTTAAATGTGAGGTTTTTTTCGTACGAAAGAAACTCATACTTCAAGGCTCAAAGGGGTTAATAAGGGTCTATCTCCCTTATATCTCCAGTGTTTAGGGATTCGAAACAATGCCTGTACATCCTCAACAGGGTTCTTATTCAAAAGCACACCCCTAGAGATTTTTGCGTTTTCAACTCATCATCCTCCCTCAAGAGTTTAAGTACGACAGTTGGTATTGCAATGCACATATACAAAATTATGAGTGAATACGAATGGATTACTTCAGGAAAAACATGCGCACTTTATTAGGATTAACATAAAAAGAAAAACAGATTTTATTCATGCATACAAACGTTTTGACAAGCACAAAAAACTACACATGAGAATGCAGTAAAAAAGTTAAATGATTGTCCTTGTTGAGGAGGCTTGACTCCGTCTGGACTTATTGATTCTGAAGATGTCCTTGCAAACTGGGTGCTCATCCTGATAAAGAAGCTTCACCTTATGGGGGTACCGTCTGGGGTGATGACCTTTGAGTCAATCAAATCTTGCACCTTGTGCTGGAACACATTACAGTTATCAAGTGTGTGCCCAAATGTTCCTGAATGGAACTCACATCTAGCGTTCATATCACAGTCCGGAGGAATAGGGTATGGCACTGGAATGGCAATCCTTAGCTGAATCAGAGAGCTTTTGAGCAAGCGAGCCAACAACTGACTGTAAGGAATAGGAATAGGATCAAATATCCTCTTGGGCCTTCTTGGTCTGAGTTGCCTCCGCTACTGATAATTCTGCTGCTGCTGATTTGGGCGCCCAGTCTGCCCCTGTACTTTCCTTTCTGCATTCGGCTGAGGCACAAACAAGGGTTACTGATGTAGGTGTTCTGCAACATAGGGTGTGGAAGAGATCCCTGACGCGAGGTGGATCCTTTGGAAAAGGATGGAGTCCCCAATTCCTTTGCAACGATGGGAGTAAAGTCACCTTGTTTACCAGTGCCAACTGATGTAAACTTGATTGCCTCTGAATCTATGAGCTCTTGGACTTTATGCTTGAACCTTGTACAATTCTCAACATTGTGACCAGGTGCCCCAGAGTGGAACTCATATCTAGAATTAGCATTAGGTCCCAAAGGAAGCTTTGTGGGAAGAGGTCCCAAATTAACACGTTCAACCAGTTTGAACTCGAGCAAATAAGAAAGCAATTGCGCATACGGAATTGAAATGGGATCAAATTTCCTCTTAGGCCCCTCTTACTTAGGATCCTCTTGAGGAGCAGGAGGTGATTGCTGATAAGAGAGCTCTGAAACTTTAGTTTGTGGAGGGGGTTCACGAAGCAATCCATGATCTAGGGCAAACCCCAAAGAGATGGGAGGAGTAAAGACCTCTGTTGTGGAAGCGGGCACATGATCATTTTCCTTTTTTAACACCTTTTTCAAGATTTCCATGACCAGGCCTATTTGAGTCTTCATCTGGTTGACTTCTTCTCTCAGCAGTTCCTGACCTCGGGACAACGCCTGAATGTCCCCCATAAAATGCCCCAGTTGGACCTTCAGCTTCGTCACTTCAGTTTGCATCTGATCCATGATCTTAGCTTGGTTTCTGCGATTTGCGTACCGATGGATGTGGTTATCAGCTATAGTGCCTGAAGCCAAATAAAGGTTAGAGACCCTGCAACGAGTGCCTGAAAAGCAAGCAACAAAATGCAAAATGATATATGCTATGCAATGCCATGTTTATTCATTTTGGGGCATTCCTTCCCTCGATTCCAGTTTGACTACAATGGAGTAACACATACACCTACAACTGCTAATATTGATAGAACATCAGAGGTGCACATTAGTGAATTAGAATATCCATCATATACGGCCCAGTGAGTGTGTGAACCATTGTATAATCTGGTGAAGAATCCACCTCATAAAATCAATAATACCAAAACGAAAATACCCATAGCATAAATAAAAACCCACAACTAGGTGTGGAACTGTCAAATACAAATTTGTTTTGAACAAATACAACTGAGAGCATGAATACAAACAAAAAGAAAACCCATCAACAAGCCTGATGGTGAATTCTTAGAACAATAACGAAAATGCTTCAGACACTAAGCCCATACAAGTCTTCCTGAACCTCCTTGAGAAGTGCTTCGGTAACGGGATCATTAGGGCGCTCTGTAAGACTCCTGATCAGCTGACTCCTTATCTTGACAGCTTCCTCCAGCTTCCTGATTTGATCTTTAACAGCTAAATCTTTTACCTTCTTTACTCCATCGCGGACTTTCAGATCTTCAATCTCTCTGTTAGCTGAACTAAGTTTTTTGAAAAATTTGCTTTCTTTACTCTTCAAATTCCTTTTCAACTCATCATTTTCAGCCTTGATTCCTGCTTCAATCTTCCTTTGGCACTCAGAGAACTCATCCTATCTCTGCTACCCTTTGGAAAGTGCATTTTCAGACTTTGCTAACTGTTCGTTGATACGCTTGCACGCCTCATTTAACGCCATCTCATTTTGTTTAATCTTGCGAATATAGACAGTGTCCTCAGCAATTCTTTTCTCATTTTCCTCATGACGCTCCATTAACTTTTGAACTTCATGCTCAACCTTACACTTTTCACAAAGCGTCTTTCGGAGTCCTTCGCTTAACTTCTCATTCATCTTGACTGCCTTGTCCTTTTTCGCCTTAAGCTTGTTATATTCAACAACACTTATCATGGTCACAGGTTCAGCAGCAACTGGATCTGACGGTCCTTCCACAGAGAACGGCAAAAGGGTGATCTGAACTCTTCTTTTCAACCATGCATCATACTAAGAAGAAGACATGTTATTGCACTTGCCAAAGACAACTTTACCTTTTGTTTGCAAATTACCCCAGGCTCCGGCCGCTTGCCTTACCAACAAAGGATTATCTTTCACAGAGAAGAAGAAGGATTCTTCTAACTCGCTATCCCTCGGAGGATCTATTAAAGCAAATCCCAATTGTCTTCTTAAGATAACAGGATTGTAATTGATGCAGCCCCTTATTCCCAAGAGTGGCACATTTGCATGTCTTCCGCAACTGCTGATAAAATTCCCACCCATTGATCTCTGATCAAACCAACGAATATCTTTTGCCGTCAACTTAATCAGCCTTTTAGCCCAATTCATTGAAGGATGAGGATCCAGGAAAGCCTCAGAATTAGGTAAGTGTCTCATGAGCCTTTTATGAAACAAAGGTGCACAACATCGAACCAATCCCCCTTGTTTCTTCTCATTCATATAATGCACAGAATAATACAAGTCACCCAAGAGCGTAGGTATAGGATTCTTCAACACTAATGTACAGAAAAGCAGTAATACGATAAACAGCGATACAGTAAAACAGTAAATACAGCAAGGTACAACACCAAAGCAAACACCCAATGAACAAAAACAGACAAGCTCTAGGACTGACTCGCTTAAGGAACCAGAGATTCTGGTCTCCCATTCTCCCCAGCAGAGTCGCCAGCTGTCGCTCCCGGGATTTTCATCCAAGTACAAACGCGAAAGTGGCACCGAAACAGAGTCGCCAGAAATGTGTATTTATCCCAAGATAGGGAAAGGAAACACTGCGTAAACCTGAGGGAAGGAAAGAGCATGGTCTGGCGACTAAGAGATCTGGGTTCGGGAGTCGGTTACGCGAGAGGAAGGTATTAGCACCCCCACGCATCCATCGTACCCGATGGGATCCACGCTTGCTGTCTCGATCAAAGGGTGTTGTCGTTTGGAGCTCCACTGCTACTGGAAAGAAGAAGAAACGGGTACGGGAAAGAACGAGGAAACGGGGAAGAAAAGAAAAAGAAGTGACTCGATAGGACATTATCGTTGTCCTAGGCCTACGTATTCCCTCAGTGCAATGGGAAAGTCAGAGTCAACGTAGTTCGACGGACTACAGGGAAGGTTGCTCGTCAAGACATCTCCGTCTTGTGCCTACGTATCTTCAATCAGACAAGAAAGAAGAATTAGAGCAAATGTAGTTCGGCTCAACAAGGGTTGCTTTGTTTGTGTTTTTTAATGGAAACGTCAGAGTGCGCATTCCAGCAGTTAGGTGTTGCAGCTCGCTGTATGGAGACTTAGGTGTTACCTGTTTGCGGTAGAACGGACATGACGAGTCCTTAAGGAATAGAATGGAGGATATGAGAAGAGAATTTGTTTGTTTTTTGTATTTTGAAAAGAAGTGTTTTGATTATTTTGTGTATAGCGCATATTGTATTTAAGTCTTTCACGTAGGATCGAATGCCTCGCATATCGACCCAAGACGGGACGTATGCTAAACATTCTAAGAAAGTGAGAGAAGACCCCTCACTATCTTATTCTCACATGAAAGGCTCAAATACAATATATGTTATGCCTTTATTAAGTGTTTTTGATTTTGTTTTGAGATGGGAAGAAGAGAGACTCAAATGGTTGAGAAAGGTAAAATTTAATGAGGGAGACTAAGGCTCAAACCCTAAAGTTGTCATACATGGATGTTCCTAATGGTTAAGTGTGGTTTAGAAACCTAAGTCTAAAAGAAAAGAGAAGAAGAGTGAGTTCTAACTTACTTCCAAGATGGAAGTTAAGTTAAGAACTCAAAGGGGATGAAAGAGATTGAACAAGGAAAGCATTAGATGCTTATCACAAACACAAATTGAAAGCTTAAAAGAGATAAGAGAAGAGGTTGTATGTGGAAGCATATCCACACACTTGTCTTACCATAAGCCCCTGAAAATGTTAGCAAAACCATTTGCAAGTGAAGAAATAAGGAATGACTAACAAGTAAAGACCAAACAAGTTAAGAACTAAAGAATGGAGGTCTTAGAGGTTGAAAAACACTCAAGGTCAGAACCTAAACCAGAAGAATGTTCTTTAAAGCTAAGAGATCAAACACCAACAAACTTTTCACAAGCAATGTTTTAAGTATCCAAGAAAATGCACCATGAAGCTAGTTGAAGAAACATGAATAAAAATGCAAGAGGACCATGTATTTATGCTTAATGAAATGCTAAGGTCAAGCATACATCATATATAATGCATATGGACCTTCATACAAATCATATATGAAGTGATTCAAGTAATAGAGAATAGATGAAGAAGAAATGGAAATGAGATAGACATGTTTCAAATAGATGCACAAACTTACATGTTAAGGATGCATAACTTGTAAAATGAATATGAATACAAGTGGACCAGTAACATACAATTAATGATATGCAAATGACATGAGTGAAATGGCATACACAATGCAAACACAAATCATATAGAGCACAAGAAGAAGTTAGGTGTGGAATTAGAACAAAAGTGCAAGTTAAAATGCATCAACACCCATCAAAGGTAAGCACAAATCATAATGACCTACAAGTGAACCAAGTATGACCTATAATATTCAAGTAAACATATGATCTCACACAAAACAAGCATGGCAAGGTGGCACAAGTGCCTCATCAAAATCATATTAGATGGAAATAGAAGAATATGCACACAAGTTGGTTTATTTACAAGACAAGTCACACATGATGGTGAAATACAATTATGAATGTAAATGCACATGGATCAGTAGCATACCTATTCTAAGATGACATGAGAATTCACAAATGAACAAGTTTGGTTCATACACAAGTCACTTTAGAGATTAGGAAGAAAGAGCACAAGTTGAACTTCATACAAAATGAAACATGCTTCAAATGTTCATGTAATTGTAATGCATATGATATGTGTAAAGCCCCAGTTTTTGTGTGTTTTTATTTAATCGAGTCTTTTGATTATTTTATTATTATTTTATTTTATTTTCGACTTTTATCTGAAATTATATTATTTTCGATGTTGTGATATTATATTGGGTTTTGGGAACGTTTGCGAGATATTTGAGTGTGGGGGTATTTTGGACATTTCGTAATATTTTGATTAAGTAGTAAGAATAGAAAATAGGAAGAGAGAAAAAGGAAGGGAAAGAAAAAGAGAAGAAAGAAAAAGGAAAGAAAAGAGGAGAAGAGAAGAAAAGTGAGAAAACTTGGGGAAATAAAAGAAAATCAACTTCTAGAATCGATTTAATCGGGTAAGGGTGTGAAACTCAATTATTGTATGATTGTGTATGATTATGTATGTGTATTGGTGATGTTTGTTGGATTAAAATGAAAATATTTAGTAAAACCCATATTGTGTCAAATTGATTAGAAATTGATTAAATGTGTTGGAAATTATGTTTTTGGTGTTCATTCTTGTTGATACATGATAGATACATGTTGCTATGCATTGTATTGGTAATTTTCTGAGTGTAGGTGAAAAATTGGATGAATTTGGTCAAGAAAACGCAGAACAAAGTTCTGCAGAAATTTTTCTGGTTTTTCCAGGTCATACGCGTATGGGGCATGTTAATACGCGTATGGACCTTGGCATTACGCGTAACAAGGGCGAGCCATGGGCCAATACGCGTATGGATTTTCATTTTACTCGGCCATCTGCCCATTTGCGTATGATACGCGTAGCATTTCAGGGCAATACGTGTATGGTGTTGGCCCTACGCGTATTGGAATTAAATGGGGATTTTTGGGGAAAAATGGTCTCTGCCCATGCGCGTATGGCCTTGGGCAATACGGGTATGGCATGGCGAGGATTTTGGGCAATACGCGTATGGCCTTGGGCACTACGCGTATGGCCAGGAGAATGGTAAAATGGGACTTTTCAAAATATCGTTTTTCGTTTTCTTTCGTAACTTTGGTTCTGTTTATCCGATTTTTACATTCTTGGTATTGTTGGAAAGCTATTGAGCTGTACTTTCTTATTATGATGATCTTGAAATTGTTAGCCGATTTAATTATGTCGAAAAATCGGGAATAGTGTCAGTTGTCGACTTTTGTCGTTATAAGTGTGCGTAATTGATGGGTATTATGCAAGGTGCTGTTGTATGATGTAAATGTATGTGTTTAGATGGTGTTGTGATGATTTGTGGCCGTATGGCAAGTAAATGCATTGTTTTGGGCATAAGTGCAAAGTGTGATTTTGTTGATGTAAATGAATGCATTTATGTGTGCATATTAAATGTCATGAATCATGATATGCATTGTTGTGACGTCCTGAGTGACGAATTGATTCCAGAGGGAATCCGCTATAACGTCATGTCCCCATGTGGGGTGTGAGCGATGATTATAGACGATCGTGTGCCTTATACAAAGAGGTGTGAGCGATCGGGTCGTGTGCCTTATACAAAGAGGTGTGAGTGATCCATAAATGCCGTGTGCCTTATACAAAGAGGTGTGAGCGACGGGGAACATCGTATGCCCGACGGGGAGTTGCAGTGATGTAACGAGCGATGATTCCAGCAGAGTTCCTGAGTGAACTAGTGATGAGAAACGTTGGAAGTCGGTACCGTATGTGCATATGCATAGAGTCGTTGTGTCGGTCTCTTGCATTTGCATAAATCATTAATGGTTGTTTATGTGTGGAATTGTAGATAAATTGATATATGGATACGTGTTGGTGATGGAAAATATGAATTATACCTTGTGTTGTATTGTGTTTGAATTGGGGTGCGAGTTGTGGTGAGAACCGTATATATGTGTATCTTTGTGTTATATATAATTGTATGCAATTATATTATGGTTGTTTTTCTCACCCTTCTGCTGTTTTATAATGCTGTATGAGGCATTGCAGACTAGAGTTGCTGGAGGTATTTTTGTGGAGCTGTTCGTCTTCATTCTTTTGTCGGTCGGCTCTGATATGTGACACCAGGTAGCTAGGGAGACCGTTTGTGATATTTGTGCATTATGTATATATATATATATATATATATATATATATATCTTTTGTCTTGTGCATGTACAACTTGATGTATGACAAACATTTCATGATATATATATATATATATGATATTCAGTTTTAGATTTTCCGCTTTTATTCTAAAAGTCTGAAATATGGGTGTAAGGAACTGAGTTCCTCTGTTGATTGCTACCCCACTGTTGCATATCTTTATGAGCAGGTGTTGTATGATTGTTTCAATATAATGTGATTCTCCCAGTCTATGCCATGATAATTTAGATATACTCTGATGAAATTTCGAATTTTCTTTTACTGATTTATTTGATTGGGGGTATAGATTGGGGGTGTTACATTAAGTGGTATCAGAGCCAGTTTGTGTCAGTCCGTGTCAATTGTGTCTGTCCTTGTCGGTTTTGGCGTTGGAGTGAGTTGTTTGTTTAACCATAGTTTCTGTTATTGGAAATGAACAGAATATGGCTGGTAGGAACGATGCTGCTTTGGCTGCTGCTATGCAAGCTATGGCTCGTGCTTTGTAGGGTGCACCTAATGCTGCGGGTAATGATGAGTTCAGGAAGAACAAACCGCCTGTCTTCAAAGGAAGATATGATCCTGATGGTGCTCAGATTTGGCTGAAATAGATTAAAAGGATTTTCCGAGTGATGGATTGTGCTGAAGATCAGAAGGTGAGACTGGGTACTCACATGTTATTGGAAGAAGCTGATGACTGGTGGGTTAGTACTCGTCATGTGTTGGAAGCTGCAGAGGAGGAGATTACTTGGGCTGTGTTTAGTATGGAGTTTCTGAGGAGGTATTTTCCTGAGGATGTGAGAGGAAAGAAGGAAATTGAGTTCTTGGAACTGAAACAAGGTAATATGTCTGTTGTTGATTATACTGCTAAGTTTGTGGAACTTGTGCAATTTTATCCTCATTATGCTGAAGCGACTGCGGAATTTTCTAAGTGTGTGAAGTATGAGAATGGCTTGCGTCCTGAGATAAAACAGGCGATTGGTTATCAAAGGATTCTGAGGTTTTCTGATTTGGTAGATTGTTGTAGGATTTATGAAGAAGACAGTAAGGCTCGTTCTACTCATTACAAGAGTGTGAGCGAGAGGAAAGGGAAACAACAGTTCCGTGGTGGTCCGTATGTGACACCAGCTGATAAAGGTAAACAAAGGGGGAATTTTGTGAAAAGGTCAAGTGGAGGAGGGATGTCTGGTCCTATGAGATGTTATAGATGTGGTGAAGTGGGGCCTCGTCAGTTTGAGTGCAGGAAAGATTTTAGAAAGTGTGTTAACTGTGGAGGTATAGGACACATTGTCGCTGATTGTAAGAGGAACGTGGTGAAGTGCTTTAATTGTGGTGAGCTGGGACATGTTAGTACAAAGTGTCTGAAACCGAAGCAAGCTCCAGCTAGTGGGAAGGTATTTTCTTTGGCAGGAACTCAGACTTCAAGTGCAGATCGTCTGATCAGAGGTACTTGTTTTATTAGTAGTACTCCTTTGATTGCTATTATTGATACTGGAGCGACTCATTCGTTTATTTGGTATGAGTGCGCGAAGCGTTTGAATCTTGTGTTGTCTTTGATGGGTGGTGAGATGGTTATTGATACTCCAGTAATGGGGTCAGTAACTACTTCTTTGGTTTGTCTAAGATGTCCTTTGACCATTTATGGTAAAGACTTTGAGATGGATTTGGTGTGTTTGCCGTTGGAGGGTTTAGATGTGGTTCTGGGAATGAATTGGTTGCAATTCAATCGAGTTCATATTGATTGTTATCATAAGCTGGTAAGGTTTCCTTCTCTTGAGGAAGACGAAGACTCGAGTTTCTTATCTACCAAAGAGTTGCAGAGACTTTTGGCGGATGAAGCTCAGTTGTTTGGGTTGTTTGCATCTTTAGCTGTGGATAGTCAAGTTTCACTTGATGTGTTTCCAGTGGTGTGTGAATTTCCGGAAGTGTTTCCTGAGGATATTTCAGATTTGCCACCAAAGAGAGAGGTGGAGTTTTCTATAGATCTAGTTCTAGGTACTAGACCTGTTTCTATTGCACCTTATCGTATGTCGGCATCTGAATTGGTTGAGTTAAAGAAACAGTTGAATGAGTTGTTGGAAAAGAAGTTTGTGAGACCTAGTGTTCTCCTTGGGGTGCTCTAGTTTTATTGGTGAAAAAGAAGGATGGAAGTATGCGGTTGTGTATTGATTATCGCCAGTTGAATAAGGTGACGATCAAGAATAAGTATCCTCTTCCAAGAATTGATGATCTGATGGATCAGTTGGTTGGTGTGTGTGTGTTCAGTAAAATTGATTTGAGATCAGGGTATCATCAGATTAGGGTGAAGGAAGAAGATATTTAGAAGACAGCTTTTAGGACACGTTACGGTCATTATGAATATTCTGTGATGCCGTTCGGGGTTTCTAATGCGCCAGGTGTGTTTATGGAATACATGAATTGTATTTTTCACGAGCATCTAGATCGATTTGTCGTTGTGTTTATTGATTACATTTTGATTTATTCTAAGTCTCGGGAAGAGCACGCGGAGTATTTGCGTATGGTTTTGCAGGTTTTGAAAGAAAGGAAGCTTTTTTCCAAATTGTCCGAGTGTGAATTCTGGTTGTCGGAGGTGAGTTTTCTTGGGCACGTAATTTCAGGTAATGGTATTTCTGTGGATCCATCTAAAGTAGAAGCAGTTCTACAATGGGAGGCTCCGAGATCTGTTATTGAAATTCGAAGCTTTTTGGGTTTGGCTGGTTATTATCGAAGGTTTATTGAAGGTTTTTCGAAGCTAGCACTTCCTTTGACCCAGTTGACTTGTAAAGGGCAAGCGTTCATTTGGGATATTCGGTGCGAGGAAAGTTTTAATGAGCTGAAGAGAAGGTTAACGACAGCTCTGATTTTGATTTTGCCAAATCCTAATGAACCATTTGTGGTTTATTGTGATGCTTCATTGATTGGTCTAGGTGGTGTTCTGATGCAAGAAGGTAAGGTTGTGGCTTATGCTTCAAGGCAGTTGAGAGTGCATGAGAAGAATTATCCTACTCATGATCTTGAGTTAGCGGCTGTGGTTTTTGTGTTGAAGATCTGGAGGCATTATCTCTACGGTGCAAGGTTTGAAGTCTTTAGTGATCATAAAAGTTTGAAATATTTGTTTGATCAGAAAGAGCTAAATATGAGGCAACGTAGATGGTTGGAATTCTTGAAGGACTACGACTTTGGCTTGAATTACCATCCTGGTAAAGCTAATGTGGTAGCCGATGCGTTGAGTCGGAAATCGTTACATATGTCCGCTTTAATGGTTAAGGAGTGGGAACTTTTGGAATCATTTAGAGATTTGAGTTTGGTATGTGAAGTGACGTCGGATAGCGTTAGGCTTGGAATGCTAACGATTACTAATGATTTTCTGATGACTGTTAGTGAGAAACAAAAGCTGGATGTGAAATTTGTGGATTTGATGTTGGTGGGAGAAAAAGATGCGAATAGTGATTTTCAAGTGGATATTAATGGTGTTTTGAGATTTCGAGGTAGGATTTGTATTTCGGATGATGCGGAGTTGAAAAAAATGATTTTGGAGGAAGGACACCGGAGTAATTTGAGTATACATCCGGGAGCGAATAAGATGTATCCGGATTTGAAGAAGATTTTCTGGTGGTCTGGATTGAAAATAGATGTGGCTCAGTTTGTTTATGCATGTTTGACTTGTCAGAAATCGAAGGTGGAACATCTGAGGCCTAGTGGTTTGTTGCAACCGTTGGATATTCCTGAGTGGAAGTGGGATAGCATTTCCATGGATTTTGTGACAGGGTTACCGAATACTCAGCGAGGGCATAATGCTATTTGGGTGGTTGTTGATAGACTGACTAAATCGGCTCATTTTATTCCGATTGACATCAGTTTTCCTTTGGAGCGGTTAGCTGAGATTTACATCAGGGTGATTGTGAAGTTGCATGGGGTTCCGTTGAGTATTGTGTCCGATCGAGATCCTAGATTTACCTCGAGATTTTGGGGGAGTTTATAGAAGGCTTTGGGTTCTAAATTGAGGTTGAGTTCGGCTTATCATCCGCAGACGGATGGTCAGACGGAGAGGACGATTCAGTCATTGGAAGATTTGTTGAGGGCTTGTGTTCTGGAACAAGGTGGTGCGTGGGATAGTCATCTTGCATTGATTGAATTTACGTATAATAACAGTTTCCATTCTAGTATTAGAATGGCGCCATTTGAAGCATTATATGGACGGAGATGTCGAACACCGTTGTGTTGGCACGAATCTGGTGAGAGGACGGTGGTTGGACCAGAGTTGGTACAACAGACGACAGAGAAAGTGAAGCTTATTCGAGAGAAAATGAAAGCTTCTCAGAGTAGGCAAAAGAGTTATCATTATCGGAGACGGAAAGATCTTGAGTTCCAAGAGGGCGATCATGTATTTCTGAGGGTTACGCCGGTAACAGGTGTGGGTCGTGCATTGAAATCGAAGAAACTTACTTCTCGGTTTATTGGTCCTTACTAGATATCCGCGAGAGTGGGTGCTGTGGCGTATAGGGTGGCGTTGCCGCCGAATCTGTCGAATTTGCACAATGTGTTTCATGTTTCACAGCTTCGGAAGTATGTTCCGGATCCGTCACATGTGATTCCGATGGATGAGGTTGAGGTAAGGGAGAACCTTACGGTCGAGGCATTACCAGTTAGGATTTTGGATCGAGAGGTGAAGAGATTGCGAGGCAAGGATATTGCACTTGTGAAAGTGGCGTGGGGAGGCGCTGCTGAGGGCAATTTGACTTGGGAGTTGGAGAGTAGGATGCGGGAGTCGTATCCAAAGTTGTTCGTCTCAGGTATATTTTCGAGGACGAAAATTTCTAAGTGAGGGAGAGTTGTAACGCCCCAGTTTTTGTGTGTTTTTATTTAATTGAGTCTTTTGATTATTTTATTATTATTTTATTTTATTTTCGACTTTTATCTGAAATTATATTATTTTCGATGTTGTGATATTTTATTGGGTTTTGGGAACGTTTGCAAGATATTTGAGTGTGGGGGTATTTTGGACATTTCGTAATATTTTGATTAAGTAGTAAGAATAGAAAATAGGAAGAGAGAAAAAGGAAGGGAAATAAAAAGAGAAGAAAGAAAAAGGAAAGAAAAGAGGAGAAGAGAAGAAAAGTGAGAAAACTTGGGGAAATCAAAGAAAATCAACTTCTAGAATCGATTTAATCGGGTAAGGGTGTGAAACTCAATTATTGTATGATTGTGTATGATTATGTATGTGTATTGGTGATGTTTGTTGGATTAAAATGAAAATATTTAGTAAAACCCATATTGTGTCAAACTGATTAGAAATTGATTAAATGTGTTGGAAATTATGTTTTTGGTGTTCATTCTTGTTGATACATGATAGATACATGTTGCTATGCATTGTATTGGTAATTTTCTGAGTGTAGGTGAAAAATTGGATGAATTTGGTCAAGAAAACGCAGAAAAAGTTCTGCAGAAATTTTTCTGGTTTTTCCAGGTCATACGCGTATGGGGCATGTTCATACGCGTATGGACCTTGGCATTACGCATAACAAGGGCGAGCCATGGGCCAATACGCGTATGGATTTTCATTTTACTCGGCCATCTGCCCATTTGCGTATGATACGCGCAGCATTTCAGGGCAATACGTGTATGGTGTTGGCCCTACGCGTATTGGAATTAAATGGGGATTTTTGAGGAAAAATGGTCTCTGCCCATACGCGTATGGCCTTGGGCAATACGCGTATGGCATGGCGAGGATTTTGGGCAATACGCGTATGGCCTTGGGCACTACGTGTATGGCCAGGAGAATGGTAAAATGGGACTTTTCAAAATATCGTTTTTCGTTTTCTTTCGTAACTTTGGTTCTGTTTATCCGATTTTTACATTCTTGGTATCGTTGGAAAGCTATTGAGCTGTACTTTCTTATTATGATGATCTTGAAATTGTTAGCCGATTTAATTATGTCAGAAAATCAGGAATAGTGTCGGTTGTCGACTTTTGTCGTTATAAGTGTGCGTAATTGATGGGTATTATGCAAGGTGCTGTTGTATGATGTAAATGTATGTGTTTAGATGGTGTTGTGATGATTTGTGGCCGTATGGCAATTAAATGCATTATTTTGGGCATAAGTGCAAAGTGTGATTTTGTTGATGTAAATGAATGCATTTATGTGTGCATATTAAATGTCATGAATCATGATATGCATTGTTGTGACGTCCTGAGTGACTGATTGATTCCAGAGGGAATCCGCTATAACGTCATATGCCCATGTGGGGTGTGAGCGATGATTATAGACGATCGTGTGCCTTATACAAAGAGGTGTGACCGATCGGGTCGTGTGCCTTATACAAAGAGGTGTGAGCGATCCATAAACGTCGTGTGCCTTATACAAAGAGGTGTGAGCGACGGGGGAACATTGTATGCCCGACGGGGAGTTGCAGTGATGTAACGAGCGATGATTCCAGCAGAGTTCCTGAGTGAACTAGTGATGAGAAACGTTGGAAGTCGGTACCGCATGTGCATATGCATAGAGTCGTTGTGTCGGTCTCTTGCATTTGCATAAATCATTAATGGTTGTTTTTGTGTGGAATTGTAGATAAATTGATATATGGATACGTGTTGGTGATGGAAAATATGAATTATACCTTGTGTTGTATTGTGTTTGAATTGGGGTGCGAGTTATGGTGAGAACCGTATATATGTGTATCTTTGTGTTATATATAATTGTATGCAATTATATTATGGTTGTTTTTCTCACCCTTCTGCTGTTTTATAATGCTCTATGAGGCATTGCAGACTAGAGTTGCTGGAGGTATTTTTGTGGAGCTGTGCGTCTTCATTCTTTTGTCGGTCGGCTCTGATATGTGACACCGGGTAACTAGGGAGGCCGTTTGTGATATTTGTGCATTATGTATATATATCTTTTGTCTTGTGCATGTACAACTTGATGTATGACAAAATTTTCATGATATATATATATATATATATATATATATATATATATATATATGATATTCAGTTTTAGATTTTCCGCTTTTATTCTAAAAGTCTGAAATGTGGGTGTAAGGAACTGAGTTCCTTTGTTGATTGCTACCCCACTGTTGCATATCTTTATGAGCAGGTGTTGTATGATTGTTTCAATATAATGTGATTCTCCCAGTCTATGCCATGATAATTTAGATATACTCTGATGAAATTTCGAATTTTCTTTTACTGCTTTATTTGATTGGGGGTATAGATTGGGGGTGTTACAATATGACATTATGAGTAAATGAAAATAGATGAAATGATCTATATACAGTAGAGGAACATACAAGAATGAGTGTAAATGGCATACCAAAATGAGATACACACAAGCTATGTTGAAGAAGAACAAGTGATAGATGCACAATTAGGTATGGATGCAAGATGAACACCAATTGCAAAACATATCAAAAGGAAACATGGACGACCTATAATTTGACATACATGACCTATAATATCCAAGTAAACATGTGTCAAAAGGTAACATCAATCATCTCAAGAGATCATAGGCAATAGGACACAAAACCATGGCATATGCACACAATGAAGCTCATATAGGCACGTGTACTCAAACAACAATGAAAAAAATAGAAAGAGACTTGGAAAAAATGTGAAAATATAACACCAATCATCTAAGTCATAATGGAATCACATATCAAAAGCATGGCTCAAAACTCAACCATAAACATGCTCAATTAATGTCTAAGAACTCACAAAAGGTCACTAAGAAAGATGGAACAAAATGAAATTCAAATGCTATGAAAAAATGGTTTTAAAAAGAAAAGAAAAATGTTTTTAGATTCTTTTAGATGTTGTTTAATCATAGAAAAAATATTGGATGCAAGATGGTTTTAGAACTATGCAAAATAAATGGATGAGTTTCATGTGTCAAAGAAGAAACCACACAAAAAGAAATTAAAAGAAAATTATGAAAATGTGAACTAAAATCAATAAAGTAAGAATTAAAAATAATTGAAAATCAAACAATATTTTTAATAAAAGAAAATCAAACAATAGAATGAGATTCCAACTGAACCGAAGTTGCACTTGATGAATTGAACTTATTCTCCCTTATTCTTGATCAGAGATGAACCATTGATGATGATGAAGATGAAATATGGATGAAGATGAGGATGAAATCGTGCAGAAAGAGAGAGAGAGAATTCAGAGAAATTCAGAGAGTGTTTTGTGAGAAATCAAGCAAAATGAAGTGTTGTTGTTCAATTCAGTTAGAGGTTCCTATTTATAAGTGAGGTTAAGATCTAACTCACTCAGTTGATGGTTAGAACCTGAGTTAGGTTAGCTGTGGTGATGTGAAGCAAAGGATGAGGTGGAGTGAGTAATTTGAAAATGAGAGGGAGAAAAGAACCGTGTGATGTTGTTTATGTTATGGTGATCATGGATAAATGAATGATGATGGTTAAATGGATGATGGTGATGAGGTTATGTTCTGCAGCATGAAACTTGTTGGACAAGTTTCTTTATTTTCCTCTTTGATGTATGGGGCAACATGTATGTATGTATGTGTAGGGATTGTTGGTTCAAAAGAAGAAAAAGGTGACTGGTGTAAAGTGTTTGCGTGCAACCAAATTGAAACAACAACAACAATACAATAACTCTCTATTTTGGCAGCCATGGTTTCAATGAAAACAAGAAAGTTTGGGGAAGGAATTCTCTATGTACATGGCATGAAATGATGAGGTTCTTGATGTCATTAGGAAGAAGAGACATGGTAGAACACTTTTGTTGTTGGAATCCAATGGAATAGAGACTTGTAAGATGATCAAAAATAGCTTAGAACATCAAGGCACAAAACTGACTCTATGGGCGTGGCAAGTGGTCCGTGCATGGCAACATGACTTGTAGAATATTCAGTGTGACACCCTCATGTTTGGACCAACATACCTCCTTCATAACTTGTTCAAATGGAAAAATGTCCAACATCAAAGTTGAAGAGGACATGGAGATGAACAACTTTGATGTTTAACAATTTTTTATTTGAAGCCTCCTTGATGGAGAAAAATGGCTTGAAATTTGGCACACCAAGTGTTTAATGAAATTATGGCCTGGGGGCCTGAACTTGCCTTGCCATGACTTGGTTTTTGCCTTGATTTTGCTCCACTTTGATTGATCATAACTCCCTCAATGAATGTGATCTTTGATTGGATCAACTTGAGCCTGAAGTTTGAAGCTTTTGTCTTGAAGAAAGGAAGCCTTAAAGTGTAGTGCAAAATGGTCCAAACTTGCCATTTTTGGAAACCCCAAGTTTCTAAAAATGGCAGCTTTGTACATTTCTGGATTTTTCATGATTCCTCCATCATTTCTTGATCAAATCTTGTCCAATGAACACATGTGACTTGAATTTCATGAATTTGACCTTAAAAAGTCAGGAGTTGACTTTTTTCACTGTACAATTGACTTTTTCCCCAATTTCTTGATTCTCAAGCAACTGACCAATTGAACCTCTTCTGAAAGGAACCAATGTGCAATCTTCAATCCTTAGATACTTGATATCATGTAGAAAACACTGAAATCAAGTTTGAACCAAAATTTCATCAGGAGACCACTTGAATCCAAAACCCTATTTTTGACTGCTTTTGATAGGAGATGATGCACTGTCCAACTTCTTGAGGAACTCTCCTCTTCCAGTGACTTGTGGGATCAAATGATATGATAAATGATGAAAGAGACCCTTGAGGCTTGTTGGGAGACCCTTGGCTCTTGCTCTCTGTCTTTGAATGATCAATGCCCTGCAATCCACTGATCACATGCCCTTATGCAACATGTATGATATATGAGATGAAATGAGGTCTAAATGCAATGCAATGAAACATAAGCTAGGCAACAATAAGAGGGCAAATTTTGGGGTGTTACAGGAAGGAATTTCTAGTTTTTGAGAGTGAAATGAAGAAGAGCATGTGTTGTTATGCTTTGGTGTACTCAAGCTGATAAGAAAGGATCCCTATTTATAGTAGAGCAAGTTAGTTTTTGGAGCAATAGTGATTGGGGTCAGGATCACCCTATTATCCATTGAGTTTTGTCATGTAGCCAAAGTCTCCTTTTGCCATTGACTTGAGTTAATCTTGCAGACCTATGGTCTTCTGATTCTTGGATTAATCTTTACTTATTTGTAATGTTATGAACTGATACATGTCAGCTCTATGCATCCATTCAATGCTTCATGACAAAGTTGGAGTTTTTGGAAATGAATCTTGAATGCCACATGCCTAAGGGATTGGATTTTTGTCTTGGTGGCCTTGTGCTCAGATTCTTCATCATTCATATTGATTTTGGACAAAAATACAATGATGCAAGTGTCCAAAATTGGCTAAAGAAATTGTGGGATGCAAGTTATGTACCAATGTTGTTGTGTAGGCAGGGTGGAAAATGCCATTTTTGAAGGCTTATAACTTCTTGCTTAAGTTGAATCATGGGAGGCTCTTGTAATTTTTAGAAAGCCCTTATATCATACTTGAAATTTGTTGTTTAACTTTTGTCTTGATTCATCTTGGATCATAATGAAAAATGGCCTCAAAGTTGGAAAAAAATGAAACAGATTCTGTCTCAAAATTTCACTAAGTGTCCAAGTTCAAAAGTTTTGAAACCCTAACTTCATGGCTCCATAACTCAAAATCCAAGTTTTTTTGGCTCATGGAGCACTGTGACACTTTTGTAGTGTGTAATGAGAGCTTTCATTTGAGCTTTGGATGGAAGAAAATGGCTTTGTGGTTTGGGAGTTATGATCTTGCAAAGTTCAGAAAAATCACCCTTTTTTCATAACTTAGAGAAATTTCAAGTTTCTTAAGATTACCCCTTTTTGCAAGTAACCTCACTTTTCTTGATTTTTCTTGATGGATGATGATCCAAACCATGAATTAACATTGTTTTTTACTTAAAGAAGCAATGTTTGTAAAAAAATCTCAAAAGTCAAACTTGGTGTTGGGCACAGTTGACTTTTTATCACATGAATTTCAAACTTTGTGATTTTCTATGAAATCAAGTTCTTGACCTAATTCAAACCTAATGGATGGACTCCATGGGTGTTTTGGAGTGTCTTGAGTCATTCCCCAAAATTTGAGATCATGTATTGGTCAAAAGTCAAAGATATGGTTGACTTTTTCTTAAAAACCCTAATTTTTGGTCCAGATGAATTTGAATCTTTGTATTGCTCATGAATCAAGTTCTTTGTGTCCATTTGATTTTGTAAGAGGATCAATACAAGATATTTAAAGTCTTCAAAACATCTCTTGAGTTTTTGGCTCATGCCTTGCTCCAAAAGTCAACTTAGGGGTGAATTAGGTCAAGAAACCCTAATTCCTGATTTTTGGTGAATGCATCCTCTGAGGCTATTTTGTACTTATGAATGGACTCATAAGGTTCTTTTGAGCTTCTTGAATCATTTTTTGAAGTATTGACTCATGCCCAGATGAAAATTTCTCTCTGGAGGCCTTGGTCGACCAAAACCCTAATTTGGTGACACTGGTGATCTTGAGGGTTAACCCACTTGGAATGTTACATCCCTATGCTTGATTCTTGATGTGGGAGACTTTTTTATCCTTCATGGATGTTTGAGAGGCTTGACAAGTTGAAGGTCATGTCAATTCTTGATTGATCCTTTGTCTGAGTGCTCTGAGAGGGTCCAAAACCCTAATTCTTGGTTGAGGTGAGTGTTCAACAACCTTGGAGAGGATTGATGAGGCATGAAGGTACATCCATATTATGGTGATGATTTTCTCAATGATGGAAAATCTTGTGGTTAAAATTTAGGGTATGATAGATGCTCCTATTTAATCTTCTTGGACCTGAAGGTGTGAATGGCGAAGACGTTCGGACATTCAAGGTAAAAGAGGATTAAATATCGGAATATCCAAAATTTTGATTGTGGTCGTGAATGATAGCTGTTTGCTTCATCGATCTTCTTTTACTAAGTAATGTTACTTAGAAAAGGGTGAAACTTCCCCTCGATCCTGGTCTTCAGCCATGGAACTGGTCTTAGTTTTCTTTTGAAATAAACATCCCCTCGATCTTGGTCTTCAGCCATGGAACTGGTCTTAGTTTCTTTTGAAATAAACCTCCCCTCGATCCTGGTCTTCAACCATGGAACTGGTCTTAGTTTCTTCTTGTAAACTTCCCCTCGATCCTGGTCTTCAGCCATGGAACTGGTCTTAGTTTCTTCTTGTCAAGTTCTTCTCTTGACAAGGAACGCTATCTGTAGCGATCTTCATCAAACTTCTCACCGAGGTTTACTAGGGAGATGTCATTTGTTGGAAAAAGATTTTATGTCAGACTTGCTGGGGAGAACCATTTGTCTGATCTATAGGGGAAAAACAAGTCTCTGGAGAGCTCGTGTTTTGTTTGGTAATTGATAAAGATTTCTTTGGAAGGATGTGACGTCCAAGAATATTTTGTTGAGAAGCTTCTGCATGGAATTTTCTTTAATCTGGGAAGGCAAAATATCATCTTCAATGGTGAAGAGTGAAGTTCCAAAGGTGTAAACAAAATTTTTTCTTGTCTTTCAGAGGTTCAAGTTATCAAAGTGGTCGAGGACCGATTTCAATCCAGGAATACACTGGAAAGAATTTGTCAGACGATACGTTTCGTAATAAGGAAAGAACTTAAACCGGAATTTTTTCTTATCTGAAAGTGGAGAGGAAGACTGACGACTCTATTGGAGAAAAGACGTTTATCACTTGGGGATGAGTATATCCAGAGTGATATTAATTCAACTTGAGTATGAATATGAATTAATTATGTATGATGTATGAGATGCTGATGCTGACAAAAGAGACACGACATACAGACTGGTGATTGACATAATTGGATACTCGGCCATTCTGGGAGATGGGGGTACCTTTGGGGATTTTGAAGGTAGTACTTTTGTGCGGGAGCAGGGATTCCTGCGTTCATTCCGGTTTCCGGAGGTACAAACCTGCTAGGGATAGAAATCCGTTCATGTTTTTCAGGGGTGGACCCTACTGGGGAGAAAAAACCAATCGTTGGTTCTCAGAGGTAAGAACTTTACTGGGGATGTCAGACGAGACATTCCGTTTGAAATAATTGATCCTTCATTTAGGGTGTACTGATCATAAAGAGCATTTTGACTCTTTATTTTGAAGTTTGACCACTACCGGAGAAGCAATCGATATTCCTTTTTGTGCTCATTAATCAAAAAGAAATTACCATCTTTGTTTTGAAAGCAGAAATAAATTTGACAAGTAAATTCATTTTTTTTTGTTTCAAGAGTCATTGATCAAATTAAAATTTCATTTCACAAAGCAGAATAAATGAGAATTGCAAACAAAAGGCACAACGACTCAAATTTTATTGATAGAATGGTAATCTGCCAAACGCATGATCCCATGGAGCATTACAAAGTTTAGAAAATGGTAATTTAAGGGAAAAGGGCTACATTGAAACATAACGACAACTATCCTTTCACCAACTTTGAATTCTGGACATTTTAGGCTTTCATCGAAGGCGACCTTGACTGAAGTTTTCCTGACAAATGACGTTATCATTGAGGAGCCAATCTTGTCGGACGTAGTTACTTGCCATGAATCCCTAATTTTTGCCTGGATTGCCTTTTCAAGTTTTCAATCCATCGGGATGGTCATTGTTTATGTCTCTAATTTTTGCCTAGACCGCCCTTTTGGGTTTTCAATCCACCGAGATGTTTTTTTTTTCATTTTAGGCGAAGTATTTCTTGACTACATCAACATTTGAGGGGTAGGTAAACTCCTCTCCATCCATAGTTGCGAGTCTCAAGGCACCGCCTGAAAATGCTTTCTTAACAACATAGGGGCCATTGTAATTCGGAGTCCATTTGCCCCTGGAATCAGTGAGAAATGATTGTATCTTTTTGAGTACGAGGTCTCTTTCTTTGAAGACACGGGGTCGGACCTTTTAGTCAAACGCCCTCTTTATTCTTTGCTGATATAACTGAGCATGGCATAAAGTCGTTATTCTCTTTTCTTCGATTAGGTTCAATTCATCGTGCCTACTTTGACACCATTTAGCTTCCGTTAGCTTAGCTTCCATCAAAACTCTTATTGATGGGATTTTTACTTCTATGGGGAGCACTTCTTCTATGCCATATATTAGAGAGAAAGGGGTTGCCCCTGTTGAAGTGCAGACGGATGTGCGATAACCGTGAAGAGCAAAGGGTAGCATCTCATGCCAATCTTTGTAGGTTACAACCATATTCTAAATGATCTTCTTGATATTCTTGTTAGCCGCTTCTACCGCTTCATTCATTTTAGGTCGTTAGGGAGATGAGTTATGGTGTTCAATTTTGAACTCAACACATAACACCTTCATCATCTTGTTGTTCAAGTTGGATCCATTATCCGTAATGATTTGGCTTGGAACACCATAACGACAGATGAGATTGTTCTTGATAAATCGGACCACCAATTGCCTTGCCACATTGGTATATGATACTGCTTCGACCCACTTGGTGAAGTAGTCAATAGCTACCAAGATGAATCGATGTCCATTTGAGGCTTTAGGTTCAATCATGCCAATCATGTCGATTCCCCATATAGAAAAAGGCCATGGAGAAGAAATAACCTTGACATGCGTTGGCGGTACATGGATTTTGTCGGCGTATATCTGACACTTGTGACACCTCCTCATGTACATGTAACAATCGAATTCCATTATCAGCCAATAATATCCTACTCTCAGAATTTTTCTTGCCATTGTATGTCCATTGGCATGATTGCCAAAGGATCCTTTGTGAATCTCTTTCATTAACATATTTTCTTCTTGTCTGTCTACGCATCTGAGCAAAACCATGTCGAAGTTTCTCTTGTAGAGTATGTCACTCTTTAGGAAGAAGTTGCCAGCCAGTTTGCTGAGAGTCTTCCTATCTTTTCTTGATGCCGCAGGTGGGTATTCCTGTCTTTGAAGGAAGCATTTGATATCGTGATACCATGGTTTGTCATCTATGGCTGCTTCAATCGTGAAGATGTAAGCGGGCCTGTCAAGGCGCATTATGTCGATCTTAGGTACGTCGTTCCATCGACTCACACTAATCATGGAGGATAGGGTGGCTAATGCATCAACCATGTGATTTTCTTCACGAGGTATATGATGAAACTCGATTCTATTGAAGAATGGTAACAACCTTCTCGCGTAGTCTTTGTAAGCAATCAATCCTGATTGATATGTATTCCACTCTCCTTTGATCTGATTTATAACCAGGGCTGAGTCTCCATACACATTCAAGTTTTTTATCCTTAGGTCAATAGCTTCTTCGAGACCCATGATACAAGCTTCGTATTCGGCCTCATTGTTTGTGCATTTGAATATCAATCTGGCAGTGAAAGGAATATGAGTACCCTGAGGTGTTACGATGATTGCCCCAATTCCGTTTCCATAAGCATTGACAGCTCCGTCGAATATTAGTCCCCATTGGGAACCTGGCTCTGGCCCTTCGCTTGGTAGCGGTTCATCGCAATCTTTCATTTTTAGGTACATAACATCTTTGTCTGGGAAGTAAAATTTGACCGATTCCTGATCTTCAATTGGTTGATAAGCCAAATGATCGGCTAAAATACTTTTTTTATGGCTTTCTGAGCGTGGTACTCGATGTCGTATTCTGATAACAACATCTGCCAACGGGCAATCCTTCCCGTGAGAGCAGGCTTTTCAAATACGTACTTGATCGGATCCATTTTGAATATTAACCTAGTAGTGTGACAAATCATGTACTGGCAAAGACGTTTGGCTGCCCAAGCCAGAGCGCATCAAGTTTTCTCGAGCATCGTGTATCGAGTTTCACAGTCCGTGAACTTCTTGCTTAAGTAGTAAATGGCAGACTCTTTTCTTTTTGTCTCGTCTGATTAGCCAAACACACAACCCATGGAGTCTTCCAAGACTGTTAAGTAGATGATTAGTGGTATTCCTTCCACTAGAGGAGACAAAATCGGTGGATTCAACAGATATTCTTTAATGTTGTCGAAAGCTTTTTGGCAATCTTCTGTCTATATACATCTTTGATTCTTATTGAGTAGTTTGAAGATCGGCACGCATGTCGCGGTCATGAGAGATATGAATCTTGAGATGTAATTGAGACGTCCCAAAAATCCTCTTACTTGTTTCTCAGTCTTTGGAGAAGGCATTTCTTGAATGGATTTGACTTTGTCGGGATAAACCTCAATTCCTTTTTGGCTAACGATGAATCCCAAGAGCTTTCCCGAGCGTACACTGAATGTACACGTATTGGGATTCTAGCGGAGTTTGTATTTTCTCAGACGCTCAAATAACTTTGATAGGTGTTCCACATGTTCTTCTTCTATTTTAGATTTGGCAATCATGTCATCGACATACACTTCAATCTTTTTGTGCATCATGTCGTGAAACAGAGTTGTCATGGCCCTTTGATAAGTTGCCCCTGTGTTCTTCAGACCGAACGACATTACCTTGTAACAAAAGGTGCCCCATGGGGTGATGAATGAAGTTTTCTCCATATCTTCCGGTGCCATTTTAATTTGATTATAGCCTGAGAATCCATCCATGAAGCAGAAGACTTTGAATTTTGTTGTACTGTCTACCAGCATGTCAATGTGTGGCAGGGGGAAGTCATCCTTTGGACTTGCTTTGTTCAAATCCCTGTAGTCTACACATATTCTGACTTTTTCGTCCTTCTTGGGAACTGGCACTATGTTGGCTAGCCATTGAGGATATTCTGAGGTGGCGAGGAAACCTGCGTCGATCTGCTTCTGCACTTCCTCCTTAATTTTGATGGCCATATCTGGTTGAGTCCTTTTCAGTCTTTGATTTACCGAAGGACATTCTGTTTCAGCGGTAAGTGATGTTCCATGATGCTGGTATCTAATCTTGGCATGTCCTGGTAGGACCAAGCAAACACATCTGGAAATTCTTTGAGAAGTTTTATCAAGCCTTCTCTGACAGTTGGACTGAGCAATGCTCCAATCTTAACTTCTTTCCTTTCTTCTTGTGTACCTAAATTGACCGTTTCCAACGGCTCTTTGTAAGGCTTAATGGACGTTTCCTCTTGTCTGAGTAGTCGGGAGATCTCTTTCGAAATTTCTTCGTTCTCTTCTTCTTCAGCTTTAAATACAGAGAATTCAAAGTTGGGAGAAGGCATTAGATCGTATGTTTCAATGGGGTTTAAAACAAGTAATCTGCATGACGTGGTGATTCCCTTTTTTAGAAAAGACAGAGAGGATGCAAAAGTGTGTGTAGTGTATTTTCTGAAAACGCTTGTTTTTATTTTGGGTTGTTATTTAGGATTACCATTTTCTTAAAATCGAAAAGTGAAAATAGCAATAAATGCGGGAATTCAGAATGACATTATTTATTTATGATTTGTCGATTCTTGAAACACAACCCTATAAAACAAAACTTTGTCGCTTTGGGCGAAGCGAAGAGGGACATTTACAAAAAAGTAAGCCCTAAAAAAGATCCACTTCACCCTGGCAAGGTGAAAGGTTGAAACAAAGATGTGGCAATTACTTCGATTTATGAACGACTTTCAAGACATCGACCGCAACCCAATGGTGACGAACTCCTCTGTCGATCACAAAGTCCGGTACTTTCCTTTTTGGTGTGTCTTCAGTGATGACACTAATTTCTGGCAGAGTGGGATCATTGGAGTCTTCTTCCCATGCAGAGTTATCATAAGAGGACTCTTCTGTCGCATCTTCTATAGTATTTTCACTCTCAAGAGGATCTCCCCATCCAGTTGGCTGGATGTCCACGTATCTGATGCGAGAGCTTTCGGGAGCAGTGTATTTGACTAGAGAGTCGTATTTGCTGCTTGGCTATCCCAAGGTATCCCAGGTTTCTGTGGGAATAGATGTGTCATCTTCTTGAATGACGTTGACTTATGGAAATGCATAGTTAATGAATTCTTGTCCTGCAATCTTTGCAAATTCATCAACATGGTGTTGTACATTTTTGGAATGTTCTGAGTAAGGATTCCATGACTTTGGGGGATCAGGCGTATTCTTTTCAAGATTATTCAGCTGATAGGCATTATCTGGCTGACTCTTTTGCCTCGAGTCTTCCATGTATGGCTTCCAGATAGGCAAGTCATCCAGGGGATCATAATAATCGTAGTCAAAGTTGTCTTTCATCAGAGTGTCTTCCTCTAATGAATTGGGTGGAGCACGATATCCTTCGGGATCACAATCTCCGTAGATCATTCTGACGTCTGATCTTGGTATATATTTTGGACTTTGCTTTGGAGAGCAGAATGGTATGTACGTTTCTCCCTGAGATATATAACCTTCATCGTTGAGATAAAACTTCCACTCCTCCTCTGTATCAGAAGAGCTGTTCCCATCGATGGTGTGGACTTCTTGAGATACTGGGTGGAGGAAGCCTCCACTGTGGAAAAAATCCTGAATGTGACGAAAACTTTTATCCTTCTTTGTAGTCTGGGTACAGGTCGGAGAGAAACCAAGACATTTTCTTGTCTTGTTATCAGTAGGAATTACAATTTGTCCCCATCCTTTTATGTCACCATTCCCCATTACTTTGAAAGCGTCTTTATATGAGCAAATCGATGTTCCTTTTTCTTGGTGATTCTCATTGCTCACCGAGAGTGCTTGAAATTGAGTTCCAACAATCTCCTCTGGTTCTACACAGGAGAATGATGATAAGTTGCCCACGATTAAAGCTTGCTCTCTGCATACCGTGATTAATTTTTCGTTCTTGACAAACTTCAGCTTCTGGTGAAGTGTCTAAGTGACTGCCCCAACTTCGTGTATCCAAGGTCTTCCTAATAAACAGTTGTATGCTGCTCGGATGTCCATGACCAGGAAAGTTACTTGGAAAGTGTGAGGACCGATGGTTATGGGAAGATCGACTTTGCCGATAACTGTTTTCCTGGATCCGTCAAAGGCTTTGACGATGACCTCACTACCTCTCATGGGAGTCCCCTGAAAAGATAGTCGTACCAAAGTTGACCTTGGCATGACGTTCAAGGATGAACCCGTGTCTACCAGTACGCTAGTTAAAGCGTCATCCTGGCAAATGACTGTGATATTGAGTGCCATGTTATGGTTTTTGCCTTCCTCCGACAGTTCTTCATCACTGAACCCTAAATTGTTGCAGGAAGTGATGTTGGAGATAATGCTGTCAAACTGACCCACTGTCACATCTTGTTCTACAAAGTCCTGTTCTAAGACCTTCTGTATAGCTTCTCTGTGAGCTTCTAAACTAAGCAGGAGAGATAATACAGAAATTCGAGACGGAGTTTGCAACAATTGATCCACAATTTTGTACTCGCTTTTCTGAATGAGCTTCAGGATTTCATCGTTGTTCTTCACAGGTTCCGCATTGCTGGATTGACCGACTTGTTGATTAGGAATTTCAGTTTGGGGTTCCTTTTCTTTGGTAGGTTCTCCAACTCCTTTGTTGAAGACCCGACCACTCCGGGTAACTCGACTGATGTCAGCAATGTTCACAACGGATGGTAATGGAATTTCTTTTCCATTTTGTATGGTTGTTGCACCGTACTTGTATGGGATAGCCTTTTCTGACTTGTATGGTATTGGACCTGGCAGGTAGATAACCACAGGGGCTTTTTGGGCTTTTTGACCGTCATAGGCAACCTCGATTAGTTCTAAGTTTGGAATTTTTCAATTGTCAAGAGAGACTTTTGACTCATTGAGCAGAGGAATTATGGAGCAAACATCCTTGGTTATTCCATGATTAGAGACTATGACAGTGCTTTTGTCTAGTAGTCCTTGGTCGTTGTTTTGAACAGAGAAGCAATCTTGTATCATGTTAATTGATTCAGAATTCAAGCATGGTTGAATCTTCTTTCAGTTTAACTGATGCTGGAGGGCTGCTCGCACGAGATAACATCCCTGGTTATTTTCCGAGCATATTCCACAGCATTCATAATTGTGAGGTGGTACCCGACCGTACCCACTTTGTATGCAGTGCATCCTTACCAGATCTGTTTCTAGTAAGCAGATATCACAGCTTTGGTGTCTATCAGGATTCCCATCAGTCATGCTAACTTGTTGTGTATTTTCATCCTGGTAGATCGGAAGCCACAAGTGGTCTAACAGATGTTTAAGATTCCTTTGTACAAGCGCACAACCTTGTTCATTTTCGTAGCATTCTTTGCAGTCTTGATAATCGTGCGAGGCCAGAAAACCAAGTCTGACCTGCTTGGCGTGCAATTCTACTAGACTGGTATTCATTAAGAGGATGTCAAAGATTTGAACCATGTTAACCTGATGATCATTCCTTTCATGGTAGTTTTGGATACATCTGAGACCCATTTGACGCTGGAGGACCTCTTGTACAAAAGAGCATCCCTGATTGTCTTTTGAGCAAATCGAGCAAGCGTTGTAATCGTGCCGCGGCAAATTGTAATACTGACTTTGTCTTGAATGTATTGCCACTAAATTGACGTTCATTGCACTAATGTCATGGTTTTGAACAATGTTTGGATGTGCATGGGCCATGTTTACTTCAAGAATCCTGTGATCCTGAATCTAGCCCAGATCCATTTGCTCTTGCAGAGCTGTTTGTACTATGGCACATCCTTGATTGTTCTTGGAATAGATATCACACTGATGAAAGTTGTGAGATGGCACATGGCCGTACCTGCTCTGTCTGCAATGCATTTTTACCAAGTTGGTTCCCAGTAAGTGTACATTGTGAATTTGATAACTGCTGCCAGGTTCTCCCTCTATCAAATTCATTGTAGTCTTCTCATGTTGCAGTAATGGGTTCGTCTGAACATTTGGAGTAATATCTTTGAAAGATAAAACCCCATTCCTGACGAGCTTCTGTACGTCAGACTTGAAGCTGAGGCAATTCTCAATGTTATGTCCTGATCTTCCTTGATGGTAAGGGCAAGTCTGATATACTTTGAACCAAAAAGGTGGATTTTCTGGTACTGTAAGAGGAGTCCTGGTTTGAACGTTACCCTTGGCCAGTAGAAGTGGAAATAACTCTGTATACAACATTGGTATAGGGTCGAACCCTGATGGTCGTGTAATACAATTGTTATTATTGTACTGCGGGCGAGCCTACTGAAGAGGCTGTTGCAGCCTTTGCTGATACTGTTGTTGATTTGGTTGGCTCTAAGCAACCTGAAGTTGATAAGTCGGAGCTGGCGCCGGGTTAATTGCGAGAGTTACTGCTGCTACCGATTGATACCTTTGCCTTTTCTTTCCCAGAGAGATACTACTGATATCTTGCTCTTTCTTCTTTTGGAAAGCACTACCGTATCTTTTAGTATTGCTATATGGCTCTGCATCTTTGACCAATCGTCCTTCTCGGACTGCTTCCTCGAGGTGTACCCCCATGTTCACCATTTCAGTGAAGTCACTAGGTACACTGGCAACCATCCGGTCATAATAAAACGAGCTCAACATTTTCAGGAAGATCTTTGTCATTTCCTTTTCCTCGAGAGGAGGACAGATCTGGGCGGCGATTTCACGTTATCTCTGAGCATACTCCTTGAAGGTTTCTTTATCTTTTTGGGACATTGCTCTGAGCTGGTCCATATCTGGTGCTATGTCCAAATTGTATTTATACTGCTGAACGAAGGCTGCCCCGAGATCTCTAAAAGTACTGATCTTGGTGCGATTTAAACCCATGTACCATTTGATTGCGGCACCGGTTAAACTGTCTTGGAAGTATGGATTAGTAGCTGTTGATTTTCTGTCTGGGTAAAAATTTTCTGAGCGTACATTACCAAATGACTTTGAGGGCAAGAGTTGCCTTTGTATTTTTCAAAGTCAGGCACCTTCAATTTGTGCGGTATCTTTACATTAGGGAGCAAATAGAGGTCAGCGGCGTCTTTACCAAACAAGTCTTGACTGCGAATGGCATGCAGTTCCTTCTGCATTTCCAAGAATTATTCCTAGAATTCATTCATCCTTTCATATACATCTTCGTTTTCGCTAGAAGCAGCCTGCAGAATCTGTTCTTCCCGGATAGTGTGTACCACTGGTTGTGGTATAGTCATTACGGCGGTAACTCTTGGCTGCTTCAGTGACCTGAAGTTTGTAACCTTCAGGAGTTTCTGTTGTAACTCTTGCATCTTCATTGACCTGAAGTTTGTAACCTTCAGGTCTAGCGATCCCTGCTACGGCTTTCGGGTCTTCATTGACCGGTGGGATGTATCCTTCAGGTATAAAGTTGAGAGGCATGCCCTAGGGGAAACCTTTAGGTATGTTCTACTGAGGATGACTGACAGGTGTCTCAAATGCTGGTGTAGACGTAATCTCTGAGATCACAGTCCTTTGATGTTGTTGTTCCTGGGCTGCTGCCAGGGATTGCATGGTGTTGTGGAGTTTCTCCAAACTCTCTTTTAGAGCATTGATTTCTTTTCTCAGCTCTCTGTTCTCTTCCTCGAGATCGTCCATTTTCTTTTGCCGATTGTCCCGAGTATTGTACGAATGAGACAATTTGACTCTAGAGTGTGACACATATGTGAGACTCAAAGACAAAGATGTGTTATGTGAGAATGATGAATGATATGCAAAGAATGAGAATGATATATTTTTTTAGTTTTTGTTTTCAAAAGAACTTTTAACAATTATATTGCAAATATCACTACGCAAACAATTATATTGCAGTATTTTACAGGGAAAAGTACAGTATTTTACAAAGTGCGAGAAAGAAAATTAGGCCTATGGATCCTAAGTTCTCTCTGAGGAGAGCTCAGATACTGGTTCCTGAACTTTTCTTTTCTTTGACCGGGCTCCTTCAGCCGTTGTCGGATCGACGATCCTTTGCCAAGTGAAAGGAGTGAGCAAATTTCTTCGTTCCTCCTGACTTTCTATGGCATGCTGCTCTAATATCTCAATCAGGGCATCCTTTTCCTTTAGCAGTTCCTGAAACTTGGTAAATTCCAAATTAAGAATCTGGTACTTGTTCTTCCAAGAGTTCTTCTCACGTTGGACTTTGTTGAGAGCGACCTGGAGTTTTTCCGCATCAGACATGAAATAAAGGACAGATTCCTTTAAGGGAAAAACTTCTTGATGAGGGTAGGGCATCCTCAGTTTGATGGACCTAGTTTGCACCCAGTGGAGATAAGGCTCTACAGAGATACAGTTTGGCCTACCCAGGGACTCTCTCCCCTTCCTGTGAATATGTTTCCAGGCATGCACTATTTCTTTCTTTAGTGCCCTCTCATTTTCCCCTTCCTTGAAGAAAAGACCTTCCAGATGAGCATTATGTGGGATATAATTCATCGGGTATCCAAGTTGACGGCGAGCTAAAATTGGATGATAGTTGATCCATCCTTTAGTACCAAAGAGGGGTACGTTGGGGAAATTTCCATATTTGTTGATGATTTTTATTCCGTCATAGATCCGATTGTTCCAATCTATGTCGGAATTGGTAAGAGACGTAATCTTTTGTGACCATCGCAGACTACTCTTGTGATTCCAAAAAGCAGCAGACTTAGGCAAGTGGGAAATAAACCATTTGTAGAGTAATGGTACACAACATGTGATCATCCCTCCACTGTACAAATTCCTTAAGTGTAGAGAATGATAAGCATCTGCGAGCAAAGGTGGGACTGGGTTCCTAATTAGGAATATGTTAACAGCATTGGTGTCGACGAAGTTGTCAATGTTGGGAAAGAGGAATAACCCATATATGAGCAGAACAATGACATCTTTGAAAGCGGTTACATTTCCTATACTGGCAAAGTATAGAGCTTTCTCCATCAGGAATTTAGCCGGTAAACCCTGGATTCCTCCTTTGGTGGTCATGTGAGTCCTGATTTCTGACTCATCCAAAGAGATTGCTCTTGAAATTGCTTGATCTTTTGGAATTTCTTCCAGTTCAGAAAATGGATCTTGATCAGTGATAGGTAAATCAATCAGGTGGGAGTACTCCTCCAGTGTTGGTGTGAGCTGGTAATATGGAAAAGTGAAGTAGTGGTAAACTGGATCGTAGAACTGAACTAGTGTAGACAGGATCCCTTCAACCATGTTGATCTTCAAAAGAGACAACAGTCCTCCGTGCTTAGCTCTGAAAGCCTCGGGATTAGTAATCATTCTTCCCAATTTCCTTAGGTCTTCTAGTTTTGGAACCTTGAAGGTGTACTTGTGCATTTTTCTTCTTCCGAAATCCATAAAGCAACCTCTAATATTTGCAATTATTATTTCAGTTCTTTTAGAAAAAGGGTTTTTCTTGTTTAAAAAGGTATTTTTAATGAATGCATGGATGCATGAATGCAGCAAAAAAAAACATTTGAAAACATGGGTTTAGGGGTTCATCGTCACGAGCATGGAGCCATGGATCTACCGATTCCCAAGGTATGTACTAAAGGTTAAATTTTGTACCTGTAGAACGGGTTCTAACAAAGGTTCCCAAAATCATTGACCCCTCTTAGGGAAATTAATAGCAAACCGATTGACTCAGGAGAGCTGTAATATCCCAAGATGAATCTCCTTTGAGTGTAGTATCGCGTATCAACTATTCCCGATAGTCACCGCACTACCTAATGGTTTATTGGTTAAGTGTCTACTAATCCTCAACTTCAAGGGTAACCCAATGGGAAAAAACAATGCTTTCACGACATGCTCGTTGAACATTAGTAATTCCACGCGGGCACCTCCACTGATTTGGTGGAATCTCAAGTCAGCTTGGTCGGGATTCACTCCCTATAAGCCTCCCTGAATACGCCACCACTTATCTTAATGTTCTCTCGGACTCACCACATGCATATTAATAGCATTCCTAAATAAAAGTAATTTAAACAAGGGTATCAAATAATATGACAGCAGATGATATATATAAAAAATGAGGAAGCAAGTAAAATAACAGAAAAATAAAAGCAATGTAAGGCCTAGACCTCTTATGAAATCTAATCCTAAAATTCCTCAGCAGAGTCGCCATTTTTCTGTAGCGTATCGGTTTTTTCCTAGTGACGCGACCACTTTACCATATGAAGCTGGTTAAGGAAGCAAGTAAAATAATAGAAAAATAAATGCAAAGTAAGGCCTAGACCTCTTATGAAATCTAATCCTAAAATTCCCAGCAGAGTCGCCATTTTTCTGTAGCGTATCGGTTTTTTTCTGGTGACGCGACCACTTTACCGCATGATTGGTGCTACTTTCTGATTTCTGTATTTATCTTATGAAGCTGGTTAAGGAAGGGGAAGATATCTTAAACTAACCCTGCGCGCAAATGTTTTCTTTAAGAAATGCTAAGAGATCGGGGATCGGGGTCTGGTTATTCAAAGGGAAGCTATTAACACCCAGTGTATCTATGGTAATCCATATGAACCTTCTTTTTGCATGTATTTCTATTAACTTGAAATGCTTTCTTGTGTTTATCTACTGTGGATTGGGAAAGTTTCTCCTTTGGGAGTGTTGGGAGAATGTTTTTGTTGTTTTCGGGTTTTCTGTTGTTTTTGGGAAGGTACTGGACCTAAGATTTTTTATTTGTGTGCTCGCTAAGATTTCGCAATCTTATGCCTATGTATTCCCATAAATAGATTAGGGAAATCAGAGCAATCGTAGTTCCTCCTATTTCTATGGGAGGAAAGTGTATTTGGTGTCTTGTTCAAAGCCCAAGATTGAGGCTATCAGAGTATTTGTGTCTTGTTCAAAGCCCAAGATTGAAGCTAAAGTTGACTGAGAGAGAATTTTTCATCTCTAAAGGGAGATATCTCACCTATTTATCACAAATATTGAGAATTGATTATAAGGGGAATTACTTTAACGAGGATATGTAAAATCCAGCAATGCCATAGTTTCCTGTATAAAAGGGATGTCATGAAGGAAGAAGCTTTAACTCATTGTAGAGCAATGCTACTTTTTCCTTTATGAATCTTTCATGTGAAGAGAGGGATATTGGCTTAGATGTATGGAATCCAGAGGCTTTCCAATTACAACAGTCAGATGAAAGATAAATTTTAGCCAGGATAAGAGAGGGACTCCAACTTGGATTTTGAATCAACAAGTGTGCCACTTACAACAATTATCTGGAAAAAGGTTTTGATTGTTTATTTTGATATGTGATGTATAGAGGATATATCTTCCTGTAGAGAGAACTCCTGGTCTCATTTGAGGGGATGTTGATTTTTGTGTGTCTTGATCAAAGCCCAAGGTTGAAGCTAAAGGAAACTGACTCCACTAGGGAGTGTTATATCTGTCTTGTACAAAGCCCAAGATTGAGGTTGACTGAGGAAGTTCTTATATGAAGCCTAAGAGAAGGCTGGGGAACTTCTAAGAAGCTTGTTCGTCCTTGTACTAAGCCCAAGAGGAGGTTGTGGATACTTCTAGGAAGCCTGTGGGTTCAATCCTAAGAAAAGTTAAAGAAAGGTTTCACCGGGAATTAATCCTTTCTATGCTGAACAATTCATAGGTTTGAAGAAATTCAAAAGAGGTTTCACTGGGAATTAATCCTCTCTGGGGAAATGAATTTCTTGTATACATATATATTTCTAAGTTTTGACAGTCTTGAGAAAAGTTTCACCGGGAATAATGTCTTTCTCTGTTCCATATTGAATTAGCCCAAGAGGAGGCCGACTGTATTGAGGGAATTTCCTATGATGGAACTTGTTTTGGCTAAGTTTAGAAATAACCTCTGGTTTGACCTATGTGTATACCTAACTGCTGGGAAACTCTAAAAAAATATGCACAAGAATATATACAAATAAGTGAATTGACAGGTATATAAACAAATATGCATTTGAATTGAAAAGATATTGGGACTTACACTTTGAGAAGAGGCCCAAGTGTATGGTGATTAATTGTGTTGATTTACAACTATATGATTAGGATTGAAGAAATTGAAGAAAGTTTTGAGAAAACTTTGAATTTGAATTTGAATTAAAAGAAATTTGTTTGAAATAAAAGAATGTTTGGGGCTTATAACTCAAAGAGAGGCCTAAGTTGTCTAAGAGCAGTTTCACCGAAAATAATGCTCCTCTTAGTACCAGTTTAAAAACAGACAGATGATTTTAAAAATAGAGGTATAGGGCTTACAACTCAAGGAGAGGCCCATGGAAGTTGCTTATTGTTTAAAACAATGTTTTTGTACAAAAGATTGGGGCTTATACTCAAGGAGAGGCCCAAATGACTTATTTGAAAAGCAGTGATCGCACTGCGATACCGAAAGACGTTGTGGGACTTATACTATAACAGAGGCCAAAAATTATTTTTGTACAAAGGGGTTTGGGTCTTATACTCTATTAGAGGCCCAAAAGTGTTTGTGATGAAAGAATAATGGGGCTTATACTCAAGGAGAGGCCCAGATGATTTATTTGAAAAGGCGACGGTCGCGCCACGGTTTTGAAAACTACAGAGGAACTTATACAGTGACCGAGGCCCCAATTATTTATTTATAAAAAGGGATGGGTCTTACACTCTACCAAGTGGCCCAAAAGATTATTTTTACACAAGAGTTGGGGCTTATTGCTCAAGGAGATGCCCAGATGAAAAACAGTGATCGCACCGTTTATTTTTAAAATCGCGTCGGGACTTATACAATTACTGAGGCCCAAAATTATGTATTTACAAAGGGGATGGGTCTTACACTCTACAAAGAGGCCCAAAAGATGTTTCAAATGAAGTTTGAAAAATAAAAATCATGGAAAACCCCTAATTTTAATTAAAAATATAATTTTCAAAGAAATTTAAATAAAAAATGATGTAAAATATCAAATATATTTAAAAAAAGTTGTGAACTTTGAAAAATATTTTGAAAAATCATGTTATGTTCACATGAAAGCTTGAAATTCATTTGAATATGAAAAATCAAGAGGAAAATTTCATTAAAAAAGTTTAAAAACAATTAAAATGAAATTCTTTACAAAAATTCCAAATATATTAAATAAATAATATAAATTTTATTTTTTGTAGAATAAAATATTTTATCATTTTTGTGAATTTTTAAAAAAAGAACCAATAAAAAATGATTAAAATTGAAGGAGAAATTAATTTTTGAAATCAATTAAGAAAATAACTAAAAATTCAAAAATTCAAATAATTTGAAAATGCGCGCCAACGGTCGTCTTCTTCTTCCCCGTGCCCGCGCCATGGATGATTTTAAAAACCTCACTTATCTCTCTGATTACTCAATGATTTTGCACGATTCAAACATCAATCTCACTCGTTTTTGAACAAGGATTCCAATGGTACCAATTAATTGCATTTATTTTCAGTGTGGAGTGAGAAATCAAGTGATGAACACATGAACCCTAATTTCTGCAAGAACACTATGAAATCCTATACACGATAGCTACAAAGCAATTGGTTGAGGGGAAACATTCCACATAAGTGTAGAAACATGTTTGTAACTTGAAAACACGTTTATGATGAATGAATCATTGAGTTTGAGAGTTCAGGCTTACCTCTTGCAAGAAGAAATCGAATTGTGTGTTGGAGGTGTTACAAATGTTGTTTGATGACTTGGACAACTTCAATGGACCTTATGTAAGGTGTTTGGAAGCTTGGAATGGATTGAAACAACCTGGATCACTTTGTGGCGACTCGACTGCAAACAAGCCTGAGTATGATTTTGAGCTTTGTGATTCTGAGGTTACAGATGTGTGAGAAGTGTTTGGATAGCTCACATATGATGTATATGATGTGTCTACACCATTGGTTTCGATATAAGTGCTTCTTATTGAAAAATTCGCATGTTACTTGAAAAGGAAGCAATTTCTGGTTTTTGAGAGTGAAATGAAGAAGAGCATGTGTTGTTATGCTTTTGTGTACTCAAACTGATCAGAAAGGATCCCTATTTATAGTAGAGTAAGTTTATTTTGGGAGCAATAGTGATTGGGGGCTGGATCACCCTATTATCCATTGAGTTTTGTCATGTAGCCAAAGTCTCCTCTAGCCATTGACTTGAGTCAATCTTGCAGGCCTATGGTCTTCTGATTCTTGGACTAATCTTGACTCATTTGTAATGTTATGAACTGATACATGCCAGCTCTATGCATCCATTCAATGCTTCATGACAAAGTTGGAGTTTTTGGAAATGAATCTTGAATGCCACATGCCTAAGGGATTGGACTTTTGACTTGGTGGCCTTGTGCTCAGATTCTTCATCATTCATATTGATTTTGGACAGATATACAATGATGACTTCTTGCTCAAGTTGAATCATGGGAGGCTCTTGTACTTTTTAGAAAGCCCTTATATCATACTTCAACTTTGATATTTAACTTTGGTCTTGATTCATCTTGGATCATAATGAAAAATGGCCTCAAAGTTGGAAAAAAATGAAACAGATTCTTCAAAATTTCACTAAGTGTCCAAGTTCAAAAGTTTTGAAACCCTAACTTCATGGCTCCATTGTAGCGTGCGATTTTTGTCGGTGACGCGACCACCTTATCGCAGGAATTAGGTTTTCTCCTCAATGAAGAGGAGGGGGGTGCTACTTTCTGATTTCTTATTTATCCCGTGTAGCTGGAAGGGAAAGGGAAGCTATCTAAAACTAACCTTGCACTCGAATGTTTAACTGAACAAGCGCTTAAAGAGATTCGGGGAGTTCGGGGTCAGGTTATACAATAGGGAGTTGACAATCACCCATCCTATATGTGGTTATCCACAGGTTGTTAGTTTTAGATTCTGCTTTGTACTTGATGGTGTTAATCCGTTAATGGGTTTGGAAAGTTTCTTGGGAAATATGAGAGAGAGTGAATTTTTTTATGATGTTTGGGTTTTTCGATGTTTTTAAGGTACTGGAACTAAGTTTTGATTGATATGAAGGTACTGGACCTAGAGTTTTTGATTAGTATGCTCGCTAAGATTTCGCAATCTTATGCCTACGTATTCCCGTTTAAATGAGACAGGGAAATCAGAGCAATCGTAGTTCCTCCTATTCTAAGGGAGGAAAAATATATTTTGGTGTCTTGTTCAAAGCCCAAGATTAAAGCTAAAAGGTTTATTTGTGTCTTGTTCAAAGCCCAAGATTGAAGCTAAAAGGTATATTTGTGTCTTGTTCAAAGCCCAAGATTGAAGCTAAAAGGTTTGACTGAGAGAGAACTTGTCATCTCTAAAGGGAGACATCTGGTCTGTTTATCACAACTGTTGGGTGACGGTTTATAAAGGAGGATTACTTTAACTAGGATATGAGAATCCAGTAATGCCATAATTTCCTTTATAGGGGATTTATCCTGAAGGAGAAAACTTTAACTCAGTGTAGAGCAATGCCATCTTTCCTTAGGAATTTCTCATACTAAGAGAGGGACAATGGTGTGGATGTAAATAATCCAGAGGCTTGTCGCTTACAGCAATTAGATGAAAGAAGGGAGTTTTACCAGGACAATGTGTGCCTTGATCGAAGCCCAAGGTTGAAGCTAAGAGGTTGATTGACATCACTAGGGAAGTCCTTATACAAAGCCTAAGAGGAGGCTGGAAATGATTGACTCAACAAGAGAGTGTTTATCTGTCTTGTACAACGCCCAAGATTGAGGCTAAAAGAGACTGACTATTTTGGGGATATCATTATACAAAGCCTAAGAGCAGGCTAAAAGTTTGACTTTTCCGGGGAAAATACTCTGTCTGTCTTGTACAAAGCCCAAGATTGAGGCTAAAAGGGATTTTTGACTCCGCCGGGGAGGTTTTGTATGTGTCTTGTACAAATCCCAAGATTGATGTTGAAAAGAAGACTGACTCTATGGGAAAGAAATCTTTATCTGTCTTGTACAAAGCCCAAGATGGAGGCTAAAATTAGACTTTACTGACTCGGCTGAGGATATTTTAGGTATCTTGTACAAAGCCTAAGATTGAGGCTGAAATGAGTTTGACTCTGCGGGAGAGTATTATCTGTCTTGTACAAAGCCCAAGATTGAGGCAGAAAAGAGGATTGACTCTACTTAGGAAATTTATATGGTGTCTTGTACAAAGCCCAAGATTGAGGCTGAAAAGAGTTTGACTCGACAAGAGAGTGCTTTTATCTGTCCTGTACAAAGCCCATGATTGTGGTTGAACAAGCTGGAGAAATCATTATACGAAGCCTAAGAGGAGGCTAACTTCTACTAGGGGAAATCATTATACCAAGCCTAAGAGGAGGCTTGAAAAGATTGACTTAACAAGAGAGTGTTTTTATATGTCTTGTACAAAGCCCAAGATTGAGGCTAAAAGGGTTGACTCAACAAGAGAGTACTAAGAGGTGATTGACTCACAAGAGAGTCTGAAAGGGTGATTGACTCTACAAGAGAGTCTGAAAAGGTTAGCTCAGCTGGGGGAGAATCATTGTACAAAGCCCAAGAGGAGGCTGACTACGCTGAGGAAAGGAAGGATCATTATACAAAGCCTAAGAGAAGGCTAGCTTCTGCTGGGGATTAATGAGATCCCAAGGCAGGTCCAAATGGGGAATCAACTCTTGCTGAGGGTTATAGAAGAGTTAAGATATCAGATGCCTTGAGGTTCTGATTTGGGATAGTGTTATACTGATGATAAACTGACTCTAGCTGGGGATTTTTAGGAGAGAAACTGGGTTTTAGAACCCATGGGTTTTAACTTTGCTGGAGATTGATCTAGAATGACCAGGGTTTCTCCTCTGTTTGCAAGGTGCTTGAGAATGTCTTTGAGATCAGAGAGGGGATTAGACTGTCCAAGTCTATTGTTGTGGAAGATTTTATCTTTGTTTGATGCCCAAGAGGAGGCAGGTGTTTTAAGGGATGAGAATCAACCCTAAATTGGTCTGAGGTTTTGACTCTTTGGAAAGACTGCTCTAACAAAGGATGACTAAGTTCTGTCTTATACCTTTAAGAGGTCTTCAGGGTCCTTGTATTAAGCCCAAGAGAAAGCATGAGAACTTCTAAGAAGCCGGAGGCTCCTTGTACAAAGCCCAAGAGGAGGCGGGGATGCTTTTAGGAAGCCTGTGGGTCCAAACTTAAGAAAAGTTCAAGAAAAGTTTCACCAAGAATAATCTTTTCTTTAGTGAATAGTTCTAGGGTTTGAAGAAATTCAAGAGAGGTTTCACCGAGAATTAATCCTTTCTGGGGAAATGAACTTCTTTGATAGTTTCTAATAGTGACAGTCTGAGAAAAGGTTCACCAGGAATACTGCCTTTCTTTTTGTTCCATATTGTTTAAGCCCAAGAGAAGGCAATATTGTATCTGGAAGCCCTATGGGGATCTAGTTTTGACTGTATTAAAGAGTGACCAACTGGCTTTACCTAGTTCTAGACCTAGTTGCCGGGGAAAACTCTAAATAGATATACTAGTATATATACAGTTGATATATGAAAAGTATTTAAAAAGGGTATGAAAGAAGGACTTACAGGTGAGCAGCTTCCCATAATGCAGTTATATATATTTGACATGTATTTAGAAGGATGAAAGAAGGAATTACAGGTGAGCAGCTTCCCACAATACAGTTATATATATAAAAGCAGGTAAAAGAAATTTGATAAAAACTTACAGGTGAGCAAGCTTCCATAGCTGTATTGTTAGGTATTCAAGAAATTAAAGAAAGTTTTGACAACAACTGTATATTTGAACCTAAATCAAAAGGGAAGTTGTTTTTGAAAAGATTGTTGGGGCTTATACTCAAGGAGAGGCCCATGATAAAAAAAACAGTAATTTTACCATTGTTCTGTAAACTGTACTGGGGCTTATACAATGGCTGAGGCCCAAAGAGGTTTTCTGTACAAAGGGATGGGTCTTACAACTCAAGGAGAGGCCCAAAAGCTTGAAAAAAAGAAAAGAAATGGGACTTACAACACAAGGGTAGGCCTAGATGAAAATGTTTTGAAAAGCGACGATCTCGCCGAGATTTTGAATACACAGTGGGTCTTATACATATATTGAGGCCCAAAAAGGTTTTTATTTACAAGGAATGGGTCTTACACTCTATTAGAGGCCCAAAAGATTTGAAAAAGAAAAGAATTGGGACTTACAACACAAGGGTAGGCCCAGTTGAAAATGTTTTGAAATGGCGATCGCGCCGAGATTTTCTAAAACACAGTGGGACTTATACAATGATTGAGGCCCAAAATTATTTATGTACAAAGGGGGTTGGGTCTTACACTCTATTAGAGGCCCAAAGATTTATTTTTGTACAAGTGTGGGGCTTACAACTCAAGGAGAGGCCCAAAGTAAAACAGTGATCGCACCGTTGTTTTGAAAATTGTACCTGGACTTATACAATGACCGAGGCCTAAATTATTTTATGTACAAAAGGTGGTTGGGTCTTACACTCTATTAGAGGCCCAATTGTGTTTTTAAATGTTTGATGATGATCAAAAATCAAAGAAACCCTAATTTCATTTTCTTTTAAAAGTAATTCTCTAAAGAAAATTAATAAAATGATAAAATACCAAATGAGTTTAAATAAACTACTTGTGATTTTTTGTTAAGGTTTGAAAAATGATGTTTTAATCACAAGATGATCTATAACTCATTTGGTTTTGATTTTCAAGAGAAAAATTCACTTTTTAAAATGTTTAAAAATAATAAAAATGAATTTATTCACAAAAAGACCAACTATATTAAATAAATAATATAAATATGATTTTTTTTGTAGAATAAAATACTTTAACATTTTTGTGATTTTTTAGAAAAAGAACCAATAAAAAATGATTAAAATTAAGAGAGAAATTAATTTTCCAAGTTATTAACAAAAATAATATGAAAAATATTAAAATAGGACAAGTGATAAAAAAGTCGTCTGGGGCGAGGGGGATTCGAATCCCAGACCTCTCGCTCGCTCAATACACACAAACCAGTTGACCAACCACTGGGCGCAATGCCAATTCATTTAATATATGGCAAGCAATAAATATATAGTAGAACAAGTTGGATTTCTGAAGCATGGCGCCATGACCATGTTCATCCTCAAGCTCAGATGCGTGAAGCCTTCTATCTCACTCGTTTCTCAACCATTCCTCATGATCAAAATATGAAAATCGTGCGTTTTCATATGAGGAACACAATGGCAATACTCAATTTTATTGAAATTAAGTGAATCAAAACACAATCTGATAAAACCTGAAGAACCCTAAAATTGGCATGAACTCAATGAAATCCTATACATGAATTGTAAACAATAATTAATTGAGGGGAAATGATCTACAAACATCCAGAAACACAATGGTAACAAGAAAACATGTTTATGATGCATGATTCATTGAGTTTGAGAGTTCAAGTTTTACCTCTGCAAGTGAGTATCAAATTCTGGTTTGGAGGTGTTAAAGATGAGTTCCAATGATTTGGATAGATTCCTTGTACCTCAATGGATGTGTTTGAGTGCTTAGGTTGACTGGAAAACCTCTGGATTGATCAGCCTGATTCCTTATGCAGCAAGTCATGAGTTTTGTGCAATTGAGTGGCCATTTGGTGATTTTGATGTTACAGATGGGATGTAATGGTTTAGATCACTCCTATATATTGTGTGTGAGGTGTGTGAATCATTGGTTTGAGTTGCATTGGCCTCCAACTTAAAACCCGATAATGCTTGCTCAAGAACAATGAAATTTGGAGTTTAAGAAGGAAATAAGAGAAAGCAATGTTGTAAGCTACTTTGGTGTAGTTTGAATGATCAATTAGGACCTCTATTTATAGTGGATCAACTCTTGTCTTGGAGGAATAGTGAATGGCTGCAAGATCAGATCACATTCAATGGCTTTGGCTTGGTGGAATTTCTTCTCATGCAAGGCAAACTAGCCTCTCCCAAGAGCAAGGCTATGTATTGACCAAATCCACATTCTTCAGATGTTTTAATTGTTTTTTAAGTGAGCATCTTGACTGAGTAGAGTGGCTTTATTGAAAGTGCACTATTTCACATAAATGCCTTTGAATTCAAGGCATAATGTGACAAAATGCATTAACCTCAAGTTGGAAGATCCCTTGGCTTTTTGACTCAGCTTTGTAGGTTGGATCAGATGGATGAGGATCAGATTGGATGAATGTGGCATAGTGATCCTAGGCCTTGACTCAAAAATCGTGTAAAGCAAGAAAGCATGCAAACTGGTTTTTCATGACAGCCTTGCCATGGTGTTTTGCTGCAGCCATAACTCTTGGCTCAAGTTGAGTTGTTTCATGCCAATGAGTTCCTTGGATTGTAGGCAATATGCACAACAACTTTGATGTTTACATCTTGAATAGATTCAGCCTAAAACTATGTGAAACAACCCTCCACATTTTGGTGTTTCACTTGAAATCTGCCTTGGGCAGAATTTCTTCTAAGTGTTGGAAAAATGCACTTTCATGTTTTTTTAGTGATTTTGATCCAATCATAACCTGAAATCTATGAGGAATTGGAATGAGATGTAGTTGAAGCTTTTGTAGAGTGTAATGAGGGCTTCCCTCTGAGCTTTGAATGGGAGAAAAAGGCCTTAGGGTTTGAGAGATATGGCCTTGCAAAGTTGGTACCCTAGCCACTTTGTTCCATAACTTAGAAAAATTCTAAGTTTTTTATGGTTACCCCTTTAGCAAGTTAACTCACTTTCTTTGATTTTTCTTGATTAATGATGATTCAAATCACATATTAACTTTTTTTAGGGTTAAGGTACCATGGTTGACCAAAACTCCAAAAGTCAAACTTGGACTTTTGTACAGTTGACTTTTTTATCAGATGAAATTTTGACTTTGTGATCCTTTTGTGAAATCAATCCTTGGGCTTAATTAAACTTCATGGATGGCCTCAAAGGATATTTAGGAATGTCTTGGACCCCTCCCCAAGGTTTGAGATCAAGGATATGCCAGCACTCAAGGATAGGGTTGACTTTTTCCACTAAAAACCCTAATTGGTGATCAGATGGTTTTGAGTTCTTGTGGTTCATGATGTGAGCTCTTTGAGTCAATCAACTCTTGTAAACATGTCAATATGATGTATTTGAGGTCTTTGAAGTTAATTTTGATGCTTCAAGCCATGCCTTACTTCACAAGTTAACCCAAGGGTTGAATTAGATCAAAACCCTAATTCCTGATTTTTTGATAGATGGTCCTTCAAGGTGATTTTGCCATTGTGAATGGGTTCTTGAGATCCTTTTGAGCTTATTAGACCATACATTGAGGCATTGGCTCATGCCCAGATGGAAATTTTCATCTGGAGGCCTCAGTTGACCAAAACCCTAATTTGGTGACACTGGCGATCTTGAGGCTTGATCCACTTGGAATGTTGCAACTTTATGCTCGATTTTTGATGTGGGAGATCCCTTGACCCTTCTTGGATGTTTGAGAGGCTAGCCAAGTTGAAAATCTTGTCAATTCTTGATTGATCTTTTGTCTAAATGCCCTGAGAGGGGTTAAAACCCTACTTCTTGATTGTAGTGAATGCTCAATCATCTTTGAGGAGATTGATGAGGCATAAAAGTACATCCATATTGTGGTGATGATTTGCATAATGATGGGAAATCTTAGTGGTCAAAATTTGGGGTATGACATACATAACTAAAAATCCAAGCTTTTTTGGGTCATGGAGCACTGTGACACTTTTGTAGTGTGTAATGAGAGCTTTCACTTGAGCTTTGGATGGAAGGAAATGACTTTGTGGTTTGGGAGTTATGATATTGCAAAGTAGGGAAAAATCACCCTTTTTTCATAACTTAAAGAAATTTCAAGTTTCTTAAGATTACCCCTTTTGCAAGTAACCTCACTTTTCTTGATTTTTCTTGATGGATGATGATCCAAACCATGAATTAACATTGTTTTTTACTTAAATAAGCAATGTTTATCAAAAAATCTCAAAAGTAAAACTTGGTTTTGGGCACAGTTGACTTTTTATCAGATGAATTTCAAACGTTGTGATGTTCTATGAAATCAAGTTCTTGACCTAATTCAAACCTAATGGATGGACTCCATATGTGTTTTGGAATGTCTTGAATCATTCCCCAAAATTTGAGATCATGTCTTGGTCAAAAGTCAAAAATATGGTTGACTTTTTCTTAAAAATCCAGTGGAGATAAGGCTCTGCAGAGATGCAGTTTGGCCTCCCCATGGACTCTCTCCCCTTCCTGTGAATATGTTTACAGGCATGCACTATTTCTTTCTTTAGTGCCCTCTCATTTTCCCCTTCCTTGAAGAAAAGACCTTCCAGATGAACATTATGTGGGCTATACTTCATCGGGTATCCAAGTTGACGGTGAGCTAAAATTGGATGATAGTTGATCCATCCTTTAGTACCAATGAGGGGTACGTTGGGGAAATTTCCACATTTGTCGATGATTTTTATTCCGCCATAGATCCGATTATTCCAATCTATGTCAGAATTGGTAAGAGACGTAATATTTTGTGACCATCGCAGACTACTCTTGTGATCCTAAAAAGAAGCAGACTTGGGCAAGTGAGAAATAAACCATTTGTAGAGTAATGGTACACAACATATGATCATCCCTCCACTGTACAAATTCCTTAAGTGTACAGAATGATAAGCATCTGCGAGCAATGTTGGGAAAGAGGAATAACCCATATATGAGCAGAACAAAGACATCTTCGAAAGTGGTTACATTTTCTATACTGGCAAAGTATAGAGCTTTCTCCATCAGGAATTTAGCCGGTAAACCCTGGATTCCTCCTTTGGTGGTCATGTGAGTCCTGATTTCTGACTCATCCAAAGAGATTGCTCTTGCAATGGCTTGATATTTTGGAATTTCTTCCAGTCCGGAAAATGGATCTTGTTCAGTGATTGGTAAATCAATCAGGTGGGAGTACTCTTCTAGTGTTGGTGTGAGCTGGTAATATGGAAAACTGAAGTAGTGGTAAACCGGGTCGTAGAACTGAACTAGTGTAGACAGGATCCCTTCAACCATGTTGACCTTCAAAAGAGACAATAGTCCTCCGTGCTTAGCTCTGAAAGCATCGGGATTAGTAATCATTCTTCCCAATTTCCTTAGGTCTTCTAGTTTTGGAACCTTGAAGGTGTACTTGTGCGTTTTTCTTCTTCCGAAATCCATAAAGCAACCTCTAATATTTGCAATTATTGTTTCAGTTCTTTTAGAAAAAGGGTTTTTCTTGTTTAAAAAGATTTTTTTAATGAATGCATGGATGCATGAATGCAGCAAATAAAAACATTTGAAAACATGGGTTTAGGGGTTCATCGTCACGAGCATGGAGCCACGGATCTACCCATTCCCAAGGTATGTACTAAAGGTTAAATTTTGTACCTGTAGAACGGGTTCTAACAAAGGTTCCCAAAATCATTGACCCTTCTTAGGGATATTAACAGCAAACCGATTGACTCAGGAGAGCTATAATATTCAAAGAGGAATCTCCTTTGAGTGTAGTATCACGTATCAACTATTCCTGATAGTCACCGCACTACCTAATGGTTTATTGGTTAAGTGTCTACTAATCCTCAGCTTCAAGGGTAACCCAATGGAAAAAACAATGCTTTCACGACATGCTCGTTCAACATTGGTAATTCCACGCGGGCACCTCCACTGATTTGGTGGAATCTCAAGTCAGCTTGGTCAGGATTCACTCCCTATAAGCCTCCCTGAATACGCCACCACTTATCTTAATGTTCTCTCGGACTCACCACATGCGTATTAATAGCATTCCTAAATAACAGTAATTTAAACAAGGGTATCAAATAATATGACAGCAGATGATATATATAAAAAATGGGGAAGCAAGTAAAATAATAGAAAAATAAATGCAAAGTAAGGCCTAGACCTCTTATGAAATCTAATCCTAAAATTCCTCAGCAGAGTCGCCATTTTTCTGTAGCGTATCGGTTTTTTCCTAGTGACGCGACCACTTTACTACATGAAGCTAGTTAAGGAGGGGGAAGATATCTTAAACTAACCCTGCACGCAAATGTTTTCTTTAACAAATGCTAAGAGATCGGGGATCGGGGTATGGTTATACAAAGGGAAGCTATTAACACCCAGTGTATCTATGGTAATCCATATGAACCTTCTTTTTACATGTATTTCTATTAACTTGAAATGCTTTCTTGTGTTTATCTGCTGTGGATTGGGAAAGTTTCTCCTTTGGGAGTGTTGGGAGAATGTTTTTGTTGTTTTCGGGTTTTCTGTTGTTTATGGGAAGGTACTGGACCTAAGATTTTTTATTTGTGTGCTCGCTAAGATTTCGCAATCTTATGCCTACGTATTCCCGTAAATAGATTTGGGAAATCAGAGCAATCCTAGTTCCTCCTATTTCTATGGGAGGAAAGTGTATTTGGTGTCTTGTTCAAAGCCCAAGATTGAGGCTATCAGAGTATTTGTGTCTTGTTCAAATCCCAAGGTTGAAGCTAAAGTTGACTGAGAGAGAATTTGTCATCTCTAAAGGGAGATATCTCACCTATTTATCACAAATATTGAGAATTGATTATAAGGGGAATTACTTTAACGAGGATATGTAGAATCCAACAATGCCATAGTTTCCTTTATAAAAGGGATGTCATGAAGGAAGAAACTTTAACTCAGTGTAGAGCAATGCTACGTTTTCCTTTATGAATCTTTCATGTGAAGAGAGAGGCATTGGCTTAGATGTATGGAATCCAGAGGATTGCCAATTTCAAAAGTCAGATGAAAGATAAATTTTAGCCAGGATAAGAGAGGGACTCCTACTTGGATTTTGAATCAACAAGTGTGACACTTACAACAATTATCTGGAAAAAGGTTTTGATTGTTTGTTTTGATATGTGATGTATAGAGGATATATCTTCCTGTAGAGAGAACTCCTGGTCTCATTTGAGGGGATGTTGATTTTTGTGTTCCTTGATCAAGGCCCATGGTTGAAGCTAAAGGAAACTGACTCCACTAGGGAGTGTTATATCTGTCTTCTACAAAGCCCAAGATTGAGGCTGACTGAGGAAGTTCTTATATGAAGACTAAGAGGAGGCTGGGGAACTTCTAAGAAGCCTGTTTGTCCTTGTACTAAGCCCAAGAGGAGGCTAGGGATACTTCTAGGAAGCCTGTGGGTCCAATCCTAAGAAAAGTTCAAGAAATGTTTCACCGGGAATTAATCCTTTCTTTGTTGAACAGTTCATAGGTTTGAAGAAATTCAAAAGAGGTTTCACCGGGAATTAATCCCTCTAGGGAAATGAATTTCTTGTACACATATATATTTCTAAGTTTTGACAGTCTTGAGAAAAGTTTCACCGAGAATAATGTCTTTCTTTGTTCCATATTGAATAAGCCCAAGATGAGGCAGACTGTATTGAGGGAATTTCCTATGAGGGAACTTGTTTTGGCTAAGTTTAGAAATAACCTGTGGTTTGACCTATGTGTATACCTAACTGCTGGGGAAACTCTAAACAAATATGCACAAGAATATATACAAATAAGTGAGTTGTCAGGTATATAAACAAATATGCATTTGAATTGAAAAGATGTTGGGACTTACACTCTGAGAAGAGGCCCAAGTGTATGGTGATTAATTGTGTTGATTTACAACTGTATGATTAGGGTTGAAGTAATTGAAGAAAGTTTTCAGAAAACTTTGAATTTGAATTTGAATTAAAAGAAATTTATTTGAAAGAAAAGAATGTTTGGGGCTTGTAACTCAAAGAGAGGCCTAAGTGGTCTAAGAGCAGTTTCACTGGGAATAATGTTTCTCTTAGTACTAGTTTAAAAACAGACAGATGATTTTGAAAACAGAGGTATGGGGCTTACAACTCAAGGAGAGGCTCATGGAAGTTGTTTATTGTTTAAAACAAAGTTTTTGTACAAAATATTGGGGCTTATACTCAAGGATAGGCCCAAATGACTTATTTGAAAAACAATGATCGCACTGTGATACCGAAAGTAGTTATGGGACTTATACTATAACAGAGGCCAAAAATTGTTTTTGTACAAAGGGGTTTGGGTCTTATACTCTATTAGAGGCCCGAAAGTGTTTGTGAAGAAAGAATAATGGGGCTTATACTCAAGGAGAGGCCCATATGATTTATTTGAAAAGGCGACGACCGCGCCACGGTTTTGAAAACTACCGAGGGACTTATACAGTGACCGAGGCCCCAATTATTTTTTTACAAAAAGGGATGGGTCTTAAACTCTACCAAGAGGCCCAAAATATTATTTTTATACAAGAGTTGGAGCTTATAGCTCAAGGAGATGCCCATATGAAAAACAGTTATCGCACCGTTTATTTTGAAAATCGCGTCGGGACTTATACAATGACTAAGGCCCAAAATTATGTATTTACAAAGGGGATGGGTCTTACACTCTACAAAGAGGCCCAAAAGATGTTTCAAATGAAGTTTGAAAAATAAAAATCAAGGAAAACCCCTAATTTTAATTAAAAATATAATTTTTCAAAGAAAATTAAATAAAAAATGATGTAAAATATCAAATATATTTAAAAACAAGTTGTGAAGTTTGAAAAATGTTTTGAAAAATCATGTTATGTTCACATGAAAGCTTGAAATTCATTTGAATATGAAAATCAAGAGGAAAATTTCATTAAAAAAGTTTAAAAATAATTAAAATTAAATTCTTTACAAAAATTCCAAATATATTAAATAAATAATATAAATTTTTTTTTTGTAGAATAAAATATTTTAATATTTTTTAGAATTTTTAAAAAAAGAACCAATAAAAAATGATTAAAATTGAGGGAGAAATTAATTTTTGAAATCAATTAAGAAAATAACTAAAAATTCAAAAATTCAAATAATTTGAAAATGCGCGCCAACGGTCGTCTTCTTCTTCCCCGTGCCCGCATCGTGGATGATTTGAAAAACCTCACTTATCTCTCTGATTACTCAATGATTTTGCACGATTCAAACATCAATCTCACTCGTTTTTGAACAAGGATTTCAATGGTACCAATTAATTGCATTTATTTTCAGTGTGGATTGAGAAATCAAGTGATGAACACATGAACCCTAATTTCTGTAAGAACACTATGAAATCCTATACACGATAGCTACAAAGCAATTGATTGAGGGGAAACATTCCACATAAGTGTAGAAACATGTTTGTAACTTGAAAACACATTTATGATGCATGAATCATAGAGTTTGAAAGTTCAGGCTTACCTCTTGCAAGAAGAAATCGAATTGTGTGTTGGAGGTGTTACAAATGTTGTTTGATGACTTGGACAACTTCAATAGACCTTATGTAAGGTGTTTGGAAGCTTGGAATGGATTGGAACAACCTGGATCACTTTGTGGCGACTCAACTGCAAACAAGCCTGAGTTTGATTTTGAGCTTTGTGATTCTGAGGTTACAGATGTGTGAGAAGTGTTTGGATAGCTCACATATGATGTATATGATTTGTCTACACCATTGGTTTTGATAGAAGTGCTTCTTATTGAAAAATTTGCATGTTACTTGAAAAGGAAGTAATTTCTGGTTTTTGAGAGTGAAATGAAGAAGAGCATGTGTTGTTATGCTTTGGTGTACTCAAACTTATCAGAAAGGATCCCTATTTATAGTAGAGAAAGTTTGTTTTGGGAGCAATAGTGATTTGGGGCTGGATCACCCTATTATCCATTGAGTTTTGTCATGTAGCCAAAGTCTCCTCTAGCCATTGACTTGAGTCAATCTTGCATGCCTATCGTCCTTTGATTCTTGGACTAATCTTGACTCATTTGTAATGTTATGAACTGATACATGCCAGCTCTATGCATCCATTCAATGCTTCATGACAAAGTTGGAGTTTTTGGAAATGAATCTTGAATGCCACATGCCTAAGGGATTTGATTTTTGACTTGGTGGCCTTGTGCTCAGATTCTTCATCATTCATATTGATTTTGGACAGAAATATAATGATGCAAGTGTCCAAAATTGGCTTAAGAAATCGTGGGATGCAAGTTATGTACCAATGTTGTTGTGTAGGCAGGGTGAAAATGCCATTTTTGAAGGCTAATAACTTCTTACTCAAGTTGAATCATGGGAGGCTATTGTACTTTTTACAAAGCCCCTATATCATACTTCAAATTTGGTATTTAACTTTGGCCTTGATTCATCTTGGATCTTAATGAAAAATGGCCTCAAAGTTGGAAAAAAATGAAACAGATTCTGTCTCAAAATTTCACTGTGTCCAAGTTCAAAAGTTTTGAAACCCTAACTTCATGGCTCCATAACTAAAAATCCAAGCTTTTTTGGGTCATGGAGCACTGTGACACTTTTGTAGTGTGTAATGAGAGCTTTCACTTAAGCTTTGGATGGAAGGAAATGACTTTGTGGTTTGGGAGTTATGATCTTGCAAAGTAGGGAAAAAAACACCTTTTTTTCATAACTTAGAGAAATTTCAAGTTTCTTAAGATTACCCCTTTTGCAAATAACCTCACTTTTCTTGATTTTTATTGATGGATGATGATCCAAACCATGAATTAACATTGTTTTTGACTTAAATAAGCAATGTTTATCAAAAAATCTCAAAAGTCAAACTCGGTTTTGGGCACAATTGACTTTTTATCAGATGAATTTCAAACTTTGTGATTTTTTATGAAATCAAGTTCTTGACCTAATTCAAACCTAATGGATGGACTCCATAGGTGTTTTGGAGTGTCTTGAATCATTCCCCAAAATTTGAGATCATGTCTTGGTCAAAAGTCAAAGATATGGTTGACTTTTTCTTAAAAACCCTAATTTGTGGTCCAGATGAATTTGAATCTTTGTATTGCTCATGAATAAAGTTCTTTGTGTCCATTTGAACTTGTAAGAGAATCAATACAAGATATTTGAGGTCTTCAAAACATCTCTTGAGGTTTTGGATCATACCTTGCTCCAAAAGTCAACTTAGGGGTGAATTAGGTCAAGAAACCCTAAATCCTGATTTTTGGTGAATGCATCCCCTGAGGCTATTTTGTACTTATGAATGGACTCATAAGGTTCCTTTGAGCTTCTTGAATCATGTTTTGAAGTATTGGCTCATGCCCAGATGAAAATTTCTCTCTGGAGGCCTTGGTCGACCAAAACCCTAATTTGGTAACACTAGGGATCTTGAGGGTTAACCCACTTGGAATGTTACATACCTATGCTTGATTCTTGATGTGGGAGACCTCTTGATCCTTCATGGATGTTTGAGAGGCTTGACAAGTTGAAGATTATGTCAATTCTTGATTGATCATTTGTCTGGGTGCTCTGAGAGGGTCCAAAACCCCAATTCTTGGTTGAGGTGAGTGCTCAACAACCTTGGAGAGGATTGATGAGGCATGAAGGTACATCCATATTATGGTGATGATTTGCACAATGATGGGAAATCTTGTGGTCAAAATTTAGGGTATGACAGAATTCATGACCACTCTTGAATGAAAAGCTACTGAAATGCAGGTCATTCCTTCCTAGCCCACACATCACTTAACATCATCATGGACAAAACACATGCATACACTGACTTAATTTTGAGATTTGAGTGAATTGCAAATTTTGGTCATAACCAAAACTCGGTTTCATGGTGTCATACCCTGAATTTTGACCACAAGATTTCCCATCATTATGCAAATCATCACCACAATATGGATGTACCTTCATGCCTCATCAATCCTCTTAAAGATTGTTGAGCATTCACTCCAATCAAGAATTAGGGTATTGAGCCCTCTCAGTGTACTCAGTGTACTCAGACAAATGGTCAATCAAGAATGGACATGATCCTTATCTTGTCAAACCTCTCAAACATCCATGAAGGATGAATAGGTTTCCCACATCAAGAATCAAGCTTGAAAATGCAACATCTCAAGTTGATCAAACCTTAAGATCATCAGTGTCACCAAATTAGGGTTTTGGTCGACCAAAGCCTCCAGAGGAAAATTTTCATCTGGGTATGAGCCAATACTTCAAAAAATGATCCAAAAAGCTCAAACAGACCTCATGGATCCAATCATAAGTTCAAAATAGCCTTAGGGGATGCATTCATCAAAAAACAGGAATTAGGGTTTCTTAACCTAATTCACCCCTGAGTTTACTTTTGGAACAAGACATGAGCCAAGACCTCAAGGAATGTTTTGAAGACCTCAAATATCTTATATTGATCCTCTTACAAGTTCAAATTGACACAAATAACCTGGTTCATGAACAATATAAAGATTCAAATTCATCTGGATCACAAACTACGGTTTCTGAGAAAAAGTCAACCATATCTTTGACTTTTGACCAAGACATGATCTCAAGCCTTGGGACATGGTTCAAGACACTCTAAAACACCTATAGAATCCATCTATTAGGTTTGAATTAGGTTAAGAACTTGATTTCATAGAGAATCACAAAGTTTGAAATTCATCTGACAAAAAATCAACTGTGCCAAAAAACCAAGTTTGACTTTTGGGATTTCCTGATAAAAATGGCTTCTCTAAGTCAATAAAAATGTTAACTTATGGTTTTGATCATCATCCATCAATAAAAAACAAGAAAAGTGAGGTTACTTGCAAAAGGGGCAATCTTAAGAAACTTGAAATTTCACTAAGTCATGAAAAAAAGTGATTTTTACCCAACTTTGCAAGATCATAACTTGTGATCCAAGTAACATTTTTCTTCCATCCAAAGCTCAAATGAAAGCTCTCATTACATACTTCAAGATTTTCAACTACAACCTATTCCAAATCCTCATGGATTTTGAGTTATGGATTGATCAAAATCACAAAAAATGGAAAACGGACATTTTTCAAACAATTAGTGAAATTTTGGAACATAATCTGTTTGCATTTTTTCCAAATTTGAGGCCATTTTTCATTATGATCCAAGATGATTCAAGACCAACATTAAACATCAAAGTTTAAGTATGATATAGGGGTTTTCTAAAAAGTACAAGAGCCTCCCATGATTCAACTTGAGCAAGGAGTTATAAGCCTAAAAAAATGGCATTTTTCACCCTGCCTACACAAAAGCATGAAAACATAACTTGTGCCACACGATTTTTTCACTTAAGTCTTGTCATTTTGCCAACTTTGTCATCTTCCAAAAACACAAAACTTATGATGACTCACTTGTTTCTTGATTAAGAAGTCAATAATTCAACTTGGCATGTGCAGAACCATCATGACATGAACTTTGAAATTCAATTTTGGCAAGGTTACATTAATGCAATGCATTGAGGTGTCAAGAAACAAGACATAACAATCCAAACCAGTCAAGATTTAGTCCAAACTTTGAGCATTCAAACCTGCAGAAATTGAATGAAGTCAAGCTATAGTTGACTTGGCACTTTGGAACATCCAAGTCAATGGCTACAAGCTACACGCCATGATCAGCTCCAATCACTATTGCTCCCAAAGAAAACTTGCTCTACTATAAATAGGGATCCTTTCTAATCAGTTTGAGTACACCAAAGCATAACAACACATGCTCTTCTTCATTTCACTCTCAAAAACCAGAAATTGCTTCTTTTTCAAGTAACATGCGAATTTTTCAATAGGAAGCAATTCTATCAAAACCAATGGTGTAGACACATCATATACATCATATGTGAGCTATCCAAACACTTCCCACACATCTGTAACCTCAGAATCACAAATCTCAAAATCAAACTCAGGCCTATTTGCAGTTGAGTTGCCACAAGGTGATCCAGGTTGTTTCAATCCATTCCAAGCTTCCAAACACCTTACATAAGGTCCATTGAAGCTGTCCAAGTCATCCAACAACATCTGTAACACATCCAACACACAATTCGATTTCTTCTTGCAAGAGTTAAGCTTGAACTCTCAAACTCTATGATCCATGCATCATAAATGTGTTTTCAAGTTACAAACATGTTTCTGCACTTATATAGAGTGTTTCCCCTCAATTAATTGCTTTGTAGCTATCGTGTATAGGATTTCATAGTGTTCTTGCAGAAATTAGGGTTCATGTGTTCATCACTTGATTTCTCACTCCACACTGAAAATAAATGCAATTAATTGGTACCATTAGAATCCTTGTTAAAAAATGAGTGAGATTGATGTATGAATTATGCAAAATCATTGAGTAATTAGAAAGAACTAGGTTTTGCAAATCATCCATGGAGTGGGCATGGAGAAGAAGAAGATGACCGTTGGCGCCTTTTTCAAATTATTTGAATTTTTGAATTTTTAAGTTATTTTCTTAATTGATTTCCAAAATTAATTTCTTCCTCAATTTTAATCATTTTTTATTGGTTCTTTTTTTAAAAATTCACAAAAATGTTAAAATATTTTATTCTACAAAAAAATCAAATTTATATTATTTATTTAATATAGTTTGAATTTTTGTAAAGATTTTCATTTTAATTGTTTTTAAACATTTTTAATGAAATTTTCCTCTTGATTTTTCAAATTCAAATGAATTTCACACTTTCATATAAACATATCATGATTTTTCAAAACATTTTTCAAAGTTCACAACTTGTTTTTAAATATATTAGATATTTTATATCATTTTTTATTTAATTTTCTTTGAAAAATTAATTTTTTAATTAAAATTAGGGTTTTTCCTTGATTTTAAGTTTTCAAACTTCATTCGAAACACTTTTGGGCCTCTTTGTAGAGTGTAAGACCCATCCCCTTTGTAAATACCTATTTTTTGGGCCTCAGTCATTGTATAACTCCCGACACGATTTTCAAAATAAACGGTGCGATCGTTGTTTTTCATCTGGGCATCTCCTTGAGCTATAAGCCCCAACTCATGTACAAAAATAACCTTTTGGGCCTCTTTGTAGAGTGTAAGACCCATCCCTTTTGTAAATAAATATTTTGGGCCTTAGTCATTGTATAAGTCCCTTTGTGGTTTTCAAAACCGCGACGCGATCGTCGCCTTTTCATATAAATCATCTGGGCCTCTCCTTGAGTATAAGCCCTATTATTCTTTCTTCACAAACACTTTTGGGCCTCTATTAGAGTGTAAGACTCAACCCCTCTTTGTACAAAAACACTTTTGGGCCTCTGCTATAGTATAAGTCCCACAAACGTCTTTCGATATCGCAGTGCGGTCAATGTTTTCAAATAAGTCATCTGGGCTTCTCCTTGAGTATAAGTCCCAATCTTTTATACATAAACTTTGTTTTAAATAATAAACAACCTCCATGGGCACCTCCTTGAGTTGTAAGCCCCATACCTCTGTTTTCAAAATCATCTGTCTCTTTTTAACTGGTACTAAGAGGAGCATTATTCCCAGTGAAACTGCTCTTAGACCACTTGGGCCTCTCTTTGAGTTATAAGCCCCAAACATTCTTTCTTTTCAAACCACTTGCTTTTAAATTCAAAATCAAATTCAAAGTTTTCTCAAAACTTTCTTCAATTCCTTAAAACCCTAATCATACTGTTATCGTCAATACAACTAATCACAACACACTTGGGCATCTTCTCAGAGTATAAGTCCCAACATATTTTTAATGCATAATTTTTATATACCTGTCAATTCACTTATTTGTATAAATATTCTTGTGCATATCTGTCTAGAGTTTTCCCCAGCAGTTAGGTATACACTTAGGTCAAACCAGAGGTTACTTCTAACTTAGTCAAAACTAGTTCCCTCATAGGAAATTCCCTCAATACAGTCTGCCTCCTCTTGGGCTTATTCAATATGGAACAGAGAAAGGAATTATTCCCGGTGAAACCTCTTTTGAAATATATGTATACAAGAAATTCATTTCCCCCAGAGAGGATTAATTCCCGGTGAAACCTCTTTTGAATTTCTTCAAACCTTAGAACTGTTCAACAAAGAAAGGATTAATTCCCGGTTAAACCTTTCTTGAACTTTTCTTAGGTTTGGACCCACAGGCTTCCTAGAAGTATCCGCAACCTCCTTTTGGGCTTAGTACAAGGACCAACAGGCTTCTTAAAAGTTACCCAACCTCCTCTTGGGCTTAATACAAGGACCCACAGGCATCCTAAAAGTATAGGATAGAAATTAGTTATCTCAACTAGTTCACTCCCCAGGAGATTCAAATTTCCAGAACATCATACCAGTCTAAAGGTTGATCTTCATCCCTTAAACTAACAGCCTCCTCTTGGGCATCATACAAAGACCCCTCTCTACACCAGAGCCTACCATTTCTTGAGAGACTTGGACAGTCTCAGCCTTCTCTGGGGCTTCATATAATTAAGACTTAGAAAGTCTCATCTCCTCTTGGATCTCACACAAAGACCCTCAAGTTTCCTAAAAGCAGAGGAAAAACCCATATCATTTTACCAATACACCAGTCTCAAGCAGAGTTAAAAACTTCTAAAGTTTTTAAACTCAACTTTTAAACTTCCCTGACCTCCAGCAAGGCTTAACTTTCACCTTGAAAATCCCAGCCAAGGTCAGATTGACCTCAATAAATCCCCAAAAAAATCAGAGCCTCATGGTATCTGGTATTTCAAATCTTCTCCGATTCCCAACAAGAGCTAATTCCTTTTGGATTCCCCAACACAATTTAGACCTGCTCTTGGATTTCAATAATCCTCAGCAAAAGTTAGCCTCCTCTTAGGCTTCATATAAGAACTTTCCCCAGTCATCCTCAATCTTGGGCTTTGTAAAAGACAGCAAAACCCTCCCCAGTGGAGTCAATTACCCTTTTAGCTTCAATTTTGGGCTTTGAACAAGACACAAAAACTCCGATAGCTTCAATCTTGGGCTTTGAACAAGACACCAAACATTTTCCTCCCATAGAAATAGGAGGAACTACGACTTCTCTAATTTCCCAAATCTCTTTACGGGAATACGTAGGCATAAGATTGCGAAATCTTAGCGAGCACACAAATAAAAAATCTTAGGTCCAGTACCTTCCCAAAAACAACAGAAAACCCGAAAATAGCAAAAACATTCTCTCAACACTCCCAAAGGAGAAACTTTCCTAATCCACAGCAGATAAACACAAGAAATCATTTTAAGTTACAGAAAAATGGCCCTTCCTTAATTTTAACCACAAGATTTCCCATCATTGTGCGAATCATCACCATAATATGGATGTACCCTCATGCCTCATCAATCCTCTCAAAGATTGTTGAGCATTCACCTCAATCAAGAATTAGGGTTTTTTGACCTGTCATACCCCAAATTTTGAGCACTAAGATTTCCCATCATTGTGTAAATCATCATCACAATATGTATGGACAATCATACCTCCTCAGTCTCCCCAAAGATGGGTGAACATTCACTACAATCAAAATTAGGGTTTCATGCCCTCTCTGAGCTTTAAACAAAGGATCAATTAAGAATTGACATGATATTCAACTTGTCTAACCTCTCAAACATCCACAATGGATCAATAGGACTCCCACATCAAGAATCAAGCACAATGTTGCAGCATTCTAAGTGGATCAAGCCTCAAGATCGCCAGTGTCACCAAATTAGGGTTTGGTCGACCAGGGCCTCCAGATGGAAATTTTCCTTTGGGCATGAGCCAATGCTTCAAAGCATAACCTAAGACACTCCATGGGACATCATAAACCCAATCATCAAGTCAATTTAGCCTCAAGGGATGCATTCATCAAAAATCAGGAATTAGGGTTTCTTGACCTAATTCACCCCTAAGTTGACTTTTGGGACAAAACATGAGCCAAGACCTCAAGACATGATTTGAGGGTCTCTAACCCACTAAATTGATCCATTTTCAACATTGGATTGGTCCAAGAAGCTTGATCAACAAATTTCAAATTCATCAGAACCTTAATTAGGGTTTCGCGGGAAAAGTCAACTGTGCCTTTGACTTCTGACCCAGGCATGCTCCCAAACCTTGGGACATGATTCAATACACCTTATAACACCTATGAAATCAATCCATCAATTTTGATTTAGGTCAAGGACTTGATTTCATAGAGGATCGCACAGTTTGGAATTCATCTGACAAAAAGTCGACTGTGCACAAAAGTCAACTTTGACTTTTTGAGATTTTTCACAATTATGGTTCTTTGACCCTAAAATGATGTTAATGTGTGATTGGAATCATCATTCATCAAGAAAAATCAAGAAAAGTTGGATAACTTGTAAAAGGGGTAACCATAAAAAAAACTTAGAAATTTTCTAAGTTATGGAACAAAGTGGCTAGGGTACCAACTTTCAAGGATCATAACTTGAGATCCAAGCAACCATTTTGGCTGATCCAAAGATGGATTTATCATGGCATACTTTAAAAGTGTCAACTACACCTCATTCCAATTCCTCATGGATTTCAAGTTATGGAATGGCCAAAATCACAAAAAGTGAAAATGTCACTTTTTTCCAACACTTAGTGAAATTTTCACTAAGTTAGAATCTGCCTTCACTTTTTTCCAAATGTAGGGCCATTTTTCACTTGGATCCAAAAGGTATAAAAACAAACTATGATCACACATATGTTTTATCATATGAGATCTCTCCAAAATGGCCAAGAATTCCATGGAATTCCACTTGAGCCATAAGATATGACCATGCCAATATGCCTTGCTACAAACTGTCATGGCAAGGCAGATTTGTGCATTTTACTCGATTTGCCAAATTTTTGCAAATGACAAATAAGTTTATCCATCTGAACACCTCAGGGGGGGACCAAGGAGGGACAAACACTGATCCATAAGACTCCCAAGTCTTTGGAACTAAAAATAGCATGCCAAACCTAGAAATTCCTAAAGAGGGGACAAGACTCCAATTTTGGTTTGGAGCATTTAATGGATGCACCAAGGTGGCATGGACTGAACCATTTCCAACTGAATTCAGTCAAGACATATCCAAGAACTAGGGAACCAGCAGCCTGTGCTCTAACCTCTAGTCAATGGCTAGAGGAGACTTGAGATTCTAAAATGCAACCATTGGCCAAACCTCTGCTGCAGTTGCCATTCACTATTGCATGCAAAACAAACTTGCTCTACTATAAATAGAGCTCATTTGTGCTCAGATTGAGTACACCAAAGCCATCAAACAGACGCTTTCCTCAAAATCACCTTCTCACTTCCAAATTTACCTTCCAAAGCAAGTCACTATCGGGTTTTGAGTTTGAGAGCAATTCCAACCAAACCAATCACACACACACACACACCTCATAAACATCATATAGAAGTGATCCAAACACTCACAAGTGACCTGTAACACCAAAATCACAAAGTCCCCTCTCAAAACCTCACAAATAGTCCAGACACTGTGTTCTTACCAAAATAACCGAAGAGGGGCCCACATCTTAATAGCATATGTAAAGTAACAGTCAGCTGTTTAAACTCAGTTTGCAAGCAAGGTTAATTGGAGACATCTATTTCCCTTCCTTAATCAGCTTAACAGGATAAAAAATGAATCGAATTATAGTACCCGAGCGATAGTGCTTCAAGACCACAAAAATCGCGCTACAGAAAAAATGGCGCCCACCGTGGGGCCCTCTTCTCTTTCTTACAATCTTCGGTAGAAACCTTAAGTTCACACTCTTGGGTAGAAAACCCTGAGTTCACACTCTTAGGATGATTAAGACAAATATATATACTGCTTTTCCTAATTGATATCTGTGTTTATTTTTCTGCTAATGGGAATGTGTGTGATTCCGCATGTGGAAAGATTGAGTATACACCTAAGATAGGTGATGGCAATACGGGTAATCTTACGGGGAGTGAATCCCAGTTAAGAGTCCCTGGTCGACCATCAAACTCAGTCGAGACTCCCTTTGCAGATGCATTGCCTATACGACTTCGGTTATTGAAAGTAGTGTGGTCGACTGGGTTATCTGAGAATCTGAGGTTTTTAGTATACTGAAACCATTTTGTAGTCTGAAAGCTATCGGAAATAGTTGTCATGCGATACTACCCTCATTTGAGATCACTCTAGGATACATCAGCTCGCTGGCGATCCGCTTGCTGTTGTTATCCCAAGAGGGATCAATTATCTTGCGGACAGGTACAAAAAATCAACAGTATAAACCTTTTGGGGGGGGGGGTAGACCCTTGACTTCATGACACCGACCCTTTGACCCCATGTTTTTTCTATGTTTTTGTGTGCTGTATTCATACATTCATTTAAAAAACATTCAAAAAAGAAAATCTTCTCTTCTAGTCTCTCTTTTTCAAAATTAAACTGAGACAATGATTGCAAATGTCAAATAAAGAGAATGCGTTATGGATTTCGGTAGAAGGAAAACTCATAAGTATACCTTCAAGGTTCCAAATTTAGAGGATTTGAGAGGGTTGGCGAGGATGATCACCAACCCTGAGGCTTTCAGAGCCAAGTATGGAGGATTGCTATCTCTATTAAGGGTCCATGTAATTGAAGGAATCTTGTCCACCCTCATTCAGTTCTACGATCGGGTCTATCTGTCATACCCCAAATTTTGACCACTAAGATTTCCCATCATTGTGAAAATCATTATCACAATATGGAGGAACCATCATACTTCATCAGTCTCCCCAAAGATGGGTGAGCATCCACTACAATCAACATTAGGGTTTCAAGCCCTCTCTGAGTGCTTAGACAAAGGATCAATCAAGGAATGACATGATCTTCAACTTGTCTAACCTCTCAAACATACACAATGGATCAAAAGGACTCCCACTTCAAGGATTAAGCACAAGGTTGCTCCCTTCTAGGTGGATCAAGTCTCAAGATTAACAGTGTCACCAAATTAAGGTTTTGGTCAACCAGGGCCTCCAAATGGAAATTTTCATCTGGGCACAAGCCAATGATCCAAAACCTAACCTAATATACTCCATGGAACCTCATGAACCCAATCATCAAGTCAATTTGACCTCAGGGGATGCACTCATCAAAAATCAGGAATTAGGGTTTCTTGACCTAATTCACCCCTAAGTTGACTTTTGGGACCAATTATGAACCAAGACATCAAGAGAGGGTTTGAGGGTCTCTAATATTCCATATTTATCCATTTGGAATAATGGATTGATCCAAGAAGCTTGAGCAACAAGTCTCAATTTCATATGCACCACAATTAGGGTTTTAAGGGAAAAGTCAACTGTAACTTTGACTTTTGACCAAGACATGCTCCCAAGCCCTATGACATGCATCAATATACCCTATGACACCCATGGAACATGTCCATCAAGTTTGATTTAGGTCAAGGACATGATTTCTTGAAGAATTGCACAGTTTGGAATTCATCTGATAAAAAGTCAACTGTGCACAAAAGTCAACTTTGACTTTTTGAGATTTTTCACCAAAATGGATTTTTAACCCTAAAATGATGTTAATGTATGATTGAATCATCATTCATCAAGAAAAATCAAGAAAAGTTGGATAACTTGTAAAAGGGGTAACCATAAAAACTTAGAAAATTTTCTAAGTTAAAAATAAAGTGACAAGGGTACCAACTTTGGAGGATCATAACTCCTAAACCACAAAGCCATTTTTTTCCATCCAAAGATGAATTTGTAGCCCTCATTACCCTCTACAGAAACTTCAACTAGACCTAAGTTCAATTCATTAAGGATTTTGAGTTATGGAGTGATCAGAATCAAGAGAAAACACTTTGTTCCAACACTTAGTGAAAATTTCACTAAGTCAGATTTTGCCTTACTTTTTGCCAAATGTAGGGGGATTTTTCACTTGGATTCAAAAGAGATCAAAACCAAACATGTTCAAACAGTTGTTGTATCATATAAGGGCTTTCCAAAATGACCAAGAACATTGCCAAATTCCATTTGGGCTATGAGTTATGACATTGTCAAATTGCCTTGTTGAAATCTGTCAAGGCAAGGCAGAATTTGCAATTTTGCTCGATTTGCCAAAATCAGCCAAATTCAAATGCTCCTATCCACTTGGACACATCTGAGGATTGAATCTAAAGGGGACAATCACTGAGCCAAGCCACCAAAGTCCATGGAACAAGAAATAGCATGTTGAACCTATAATGGCCAAAATAGGGACAAGACTCCAAATTTGGATTGAAGCATTCAATGGAAGCATCAAGGTGGCATGGACTGAGCCATTCTCATCTGAAATCAGTCAAGACTTATCCAAGACCAAGGGAACCAAAGCTCTGTGCCCTAACCTCTAGTCAATGGCTAGAGGAGACTTGGATTTTCATTTGCCAACATTGGCCAAACCTACTTAGCAGTTGCCATTCACTATTCCTTGCAAAACAAACTTTCTCTACTATAAATAGAGCTCAATTGTGTCCAGTTTAAGTACACCAAAGGCCTACAACACTTGCCTTTCTCAAAATCTCTTTCTCTTGGCATAAATGTCTTTCTTAGCAAGGTAACTATCGGGTTTTGAGCTAGAGGGAAATTCCACTCAAACCAATCACTCACACACCTCATATACATCACATATGAGATGATCAAACACTTAAACAACAACTGGAACATTGATTTCTCAGAATCACCAGTCAATTGCTCAAGGTTTTAACCAAAGTGCAGTTGAGATGCCATGATGTGATCCAGCCAATTTCCATCAAGTCCAAGCATTCAAACACACTCCATAGCACCTAGGGAAGCTGTTCAGATCATCACAACTCATCTGTAACACCTCCAACTCAGAAATCAATTTGCTCTTGCTGTCACGACCTAGAGGTAAGCCTAAACTTGGTCATCTCTCAATCCATGCATATTTCCTCGCACAATAATTTGGCCATATGTTCATAATCATGCATAGAATGTTTCCCCTCAATTAATTGCATTGTTTGAATCGTGTATCAAAAATCCCAGCCTTCATGCAGAAATTAGGGTTCTCTAGGATTTTTCATGATTTCTTGTTATATGTTTAATTTAAATGAAATTAATTGACATAGACATGATCGTGAGGTTGAGACGAGCATAATGATGTGTGGATTGCATGTTATAATCAAGTATTCAGTGAGATTGGAGAGAAAATGCAAATCTGGCCAAGCCCAGAACACGCGTGTGTTCTTGGCGCCTTTGTTCAAAATTTGAATATTTGAATTTTGTGATTTTATTTAATTGATTCAAAAATTAATTTCTCTCTGAGTTTTAATGATTTTGAGTTGATTCTTTTTTTAATAATTCACAAAAATGTTAAAATATTTTATTTAATCAAAAAATCCCAAAAATATTATTTATTTCATATAATTGATATTTTTGCAAAGAATTAATATTTTAATTGTTTTTGACATTTTAAATATTTTTTCCACCTTGATTTTGTAACTTTTAATGCTTTCTAATTATTTTGTAGGTCAATACTTAATTTTTGAAGCATTAATCCAAGATCACAATTTGTTTTTCATATGTTAAACAATTTTGATCATTTTAATTGAATTTTTGTTCAATTAAAACACATTTTGAAAACAAATTAGGGTTTTTGGATTAATTCAACCCTCATAAATCATTTTTTTTAACTTTTTGGGCCTCTAATAGAGTGTAAGACCCAATCCTTTTTTGACCTAATCATTTTTGGGCCTCAGTGTATTGTATAAGTCCTGATACCGTCAAAAACAAATGGCGCGATCGTCGCCTATTCAAAAATCAATTGGGCCTCTCCTTGAGCTATAAGACCCATTTAAAACTTTTTGGGCCTCTAATAGAGTGTAAGACCCAACCCCCTTTTAACCAAAAACTTTGGGCCTCACTTATTGTATAAGTCCCTTCGCGTTAAAAGAAAATCTCGGCGCGATCGCCATTTCAAACGGAAAAATCATCTGGGCCTACCCTCGTGTTATAAGCCCCACTCTTTTTCTTTAAACCTTTTGGGCCTCTTAAGAGAGTGTAAGACCCATCCCTTTGTACAGAAAACCTTTTGGGCCTCAGTCACTTGTATAAGTCCCTCTGTACAAATTCAAATAGTGCGCTCACTGATAAAACCCTGGGCCTCTCCTTGAGCTGTATGCCCCAAATCTCTCCTTTTAAAAGCACTTTCTCCTTTGATTTTGAATATACTGTTGGTTTCAATCTTTCTTTGTTGAACAACTAACCAAACAACATAGAAGCTCTACAACCGAGTAAGTGGTTATTGCTTTCATTTACCGCTTTCATATACATATAACTGTATTGTAGGGCTGTTTCACTATAAGCCTTCTTTCATAAACTCATATCAACTGTGTAATAATAGTATAGATATTTAGAGTTTCCCCGGCAACTACGTCTAGAACTAGGTGACGCCGTTTCGTTTATTCGTAGAAATAGATAACTAGATCCCCATAGGATTACCAAACACAGTCTTCCCTCCTCTTGGGGTTAAACAATATGGAGACATGAAAGGCAGCATTCTCTGTGAACCCTTTCATAGACTGTCACTCATAGAAGTTGTCAAAGAAACTCTATTCCCCAGAGATGATCTTTTCTCCGTGAATGGAATCTCTTGAGTTTCTTCCAAATTCTCGGACTTTCCTGACTTGATCTATTCCTTGTGGATAGCTTGCCTTGAATTTCTCGAGGTTTGGGGACCCACAAGCTTCTTAAAAGCATTTGTCAAGAGACTCTACTCCCCAGAGATGATCTTTTCTCCGTGAATGACATCTCTTGAGTTTCTTCCAAATTCTCGGACTTTCCTGACTTGATCTATTCCTTGTGGATAGCTTGCCTTGAATTTCTCGAGGTTTGGGGACCCACAGGCTTCTTAAAAGCATTTGTCAAGAAACTCTACTCCCCAGAGATGATCTTTTCTCCGTGAATGGCATCTCTTGAGTTTCTTCCAAATTCTCGGACTTTCCTGACTTGATCTATTCCTTGTGGATAGCTTGCCTTGAATTTCTCGGGGTTTGGGGACCCATCGGCTTCTTAAAAGCAATCGGCCTCCTCTTGGGCATTATACAAGGACCCACAAGCTTCCTAAAAGCAACCCCGCCTCCTCTTGGGCTTAGTACAAGGACCCTACGGCTTCTTAGAAGTATTCAAAGCCTCCTCTTAGGCTTCGTATAATGATCTCTTCCTCCGAGAATGATAGCCTCCTCTTGGGCTTCGTACAAGGACCGATCGGCTTCTTAAAAGTTTCCATCCTCCTCTTGGGCTTCGTACAAATTGTCCCGACGACCTCCTAAAGGTATAGGAATAGAACTTAGTCATCTGCATAGAACAGTCCTTTCAAAGAGTCTACTACTGTTTCTCGAAGCATAGTACAAAAGATGAAACTCTAGACTTGGACAGTCTAATTTCCTCGAGTCTCAAAGACATTCTCAAGTGACCCCTTCGTTAAAAAGGAAGAAAACCCGTAGACTCGGACAGTCTCAATACCCTTCGGATTTCCCACTTCCTTAAAAGAACAGGAACAACCCGGATCCTTGAAACAAATCCATGAGTACAGTGTTGCTCATATAAGAACTGATTTTCTCTTTAAAATCAGTATACTGGACCTGTCACTTAACTGAAACAACGTTTAGCCTCTCTCTCGGGCTTTGTACGAGACACATAAGAGACCCCCTTGTTGAGTCAATCACCCCTTTCGCCTCCATCTCGGGCTTTATACGAGATACAAAAAGGTTCATATTGAGCCAAACAAATTTTACCCTCCATCTCGGGCTTTGTACGAGATACAAAAACTCTCTTGTTGAGTCAAATAGCCTTCATCTCGGGCTTTATACGAGATACCAAAAGACTCCATCGTCGGGTCAAAACCTTTTAGCCTCTCTCTCGGGCTTTGTACGAGACACATATTAGCCTCCTCTTAGGCTTTATATAAGAAAACCACTGGTTAATCCAATTAACCTTTTAGCATCAAAGTTGTGCCTCGTTCATAGTACACAAACATCAACAACTCCTTCCCTTTCATCTAATCGCTGTAAGCAGCAAGCCTCTGGATCCTCTACATCCATGCCACTGTCCCTCTTTTAGCATGAGAAATTCCTAAGGAAAGATGGCATTACTCTACACTGAGTTAAAGTCTTCTCCGTCAGGTTAAAATCCCCTATAAAGGAAATTATGGCATTGCCGGATTCACATATCCCGGTTAAAGTAATTCTCCTTTATAAACGGTTGTGACATACAACCCCCCTCTTTAGAGATGACAAATTCTCTATAAAGTCAAACCTTTTCAGCTTCATATCTTGGGCTTTAAACAAGATACAAACTACCTTTCGCTTCACGTCTTGGGCTTTGAACAAGACACCAAAAAACAACCATTTCCTCCCATAGAATAGGAGGAACTACGAACGCTCTGATTTCCATGTTTTGGTAAACGGGAATACGTAGGCATAAGATTGAAAGAAAAATCTTAGCGAGCACACTAAACAAAAACCCAAAATCCCATACTCTCATGTATCTACCAAAAACCATCAGTCCTAACATCCTAATCCTTGTTCCCCGCTATGAAGTCCTAGAAAGAGAAAAGAAAACCGTATTGGCGAAAATACAAATAACCACTACAAGGGCCCCCCCACATTGATATCATTCGTAACCTAACAGATCGCTGTCTAAACTCAGTATGCAAAGCAGGGTTAATTGGAGACATCTATTTCCCTTCCTTCATCAGCTTTAATAGGATAAAAAATGAATCGACCTGTAGTAAACTCAACCGCAGAGAGCGACCAGCGCTTAAGAACCGCGTCCAAAATCGCTCGCTACACTATCACTGTTTCATATTCCCGGATTATCAGCTAGCACCAACACTGGAGGAGTATTCTCACCTGACTGATCTTCATATCACTGATCAAGCTCCCTTTTCTGGACTGGAAGAAATTCCAAAAGATCAAACCATTGCAAGAGCAATTTATTTGGACGAGTCAAAAGTCAGGACTCACATGACCACTAAGGGTGGCATCCAAGGTTTGCCAGCCCAATTCTTGATAAAGAAAGCCCTGTACTTTACTAGTATAGGGAACATGGGCGCTTTCGAGAGCATCTTTGTTTTGCTCACCTACGGGTTATTTTTGTTTCCCAACATCGATAACTTTGTAGATATCAATGCCATTAAGATATGTATGATTGGAAATCCCATACCAACCTTACTCGCAGATGTGTATCATTTGGTACACTTAAGGAATTTATACAATGGAGGAATGATCACGTGCTGTGTATCCTTGCTTTACAAATGGTTCATTTCCCATTTGCCCAAGTCTGCTGCATTTTGGGATCAAAAAAGTACTTTACGTTGGTCGCAGAGAATCATGTCTCTTACCAACTCTGACATCGATTGGTACAATCGAATCTACGACGGGATCAGAATCATTGACCGTTGTGGAAATTTCCCAAATGTACCCCTTATAGGAACTAAGGGAGGAATCAAATATCATCTGTTGTTAGTTCGTTGTCAATTTGGATACCCAATGAGGCATGTCCTGCGGAGTGCTCATCTGGAAGGTCTTTTCTTCAAGGAAGGAGAAAATGACAGGGCACTAAAGACAGAAATAGTGCATGATTGGAAACACGTTCATAGGAAAGGAAGAGAGTCTCTAGGAAAACCAGAATGTGTCTCGGTGGAGCCTTATCTCCACTCGGTACAAACTAGAGCTCTCAAGCTGAGGATGCCTTACCCTCGTCAGGAAGTTCTTCCGTTAAGGGACTCTGTCCTTTATTTCATGTCCGACACGGAAAAACTTCAAGTTACTCTCAACAAAGTTCAACAGGAGAGGAGGTCTTGGAGGAACAAGTACCGTATTCTCAATGTAGAGTGTAAGAAACTACAGCAGCTATTGAAAGATAAGGATGCTCTGATTGAGATTTTAGAGCAACATGCTATAGAGAATCAAGAAGACCAAAGGAACTTGCTCGCTCCTTTCACTTGGAAAAGGGATGACAACCCGACAACGGCTGAAGAGCCACGGTCAAAGAAAAGAAAAGCACCAGAACCAGTACCTGAGCTCTCTTCAGAGAGGACTCAGAATCCATTAGTTTAGATTTCAATTTGCAGCACTTTGTAATCTACTGTATTTCCATTTCCGCAATCTTTGAATTCAATAAAACTGGGTTTCCCCACTGTATGATATTTGCAATCCAAATTGTTGATGTTTCTTTTGATTAAACAAAAAAATAATTAATAAAATCATTGCATATCATTCATCATTCTTGCATAAAAGCGTTCTTCTTCCTTACGAATCTCACGTTTGTGTCTCGATTCTAGAGTCAAACTGTCTCATTCGTATAATACTCGGGCCAATCGACAAAAGAAAATGGATGATCTCGAGGAGGAGAACAGAGAGTTGAGAGAAGAAATCGACACTCTGAAAGAAGATCTGAGAAAGCTTCATAACAGCATGCAAGCTCTAGCAGAAGCTCAGATGCAACAACAACGGACTGTGATCTCAGAGACCATGTCAACGCCCATAGTGGAGAAGTCTGATCCTTGGTACAAAATGCCGAAAGATCGTCCCTGGGGCATGCCACTCAACTATATCCCGAAAGGATATATCCCGCCGATCATGGAAGATCTGGAAAGTGCAGCAGGAACCGCTAGGCCTAAAGGTTAGAAACTTCGGGAAAGCGAAGATGCCAAGGGTATGACAACAACTCCTAAAGGTTACAAACTTCGGGAGGCACCAAGAGTCTCTGCCGTAATGACTATACCACCACCTGTGGTACACACTGTCCCGGAAGGACAGATTCCACAAATACTGTCTGGTGGAAACGAAAGTATGTTCGACAGAATGAATGAGTTCCAGGAACAATTCCTGGAGATGCAAAAAGAACTGCAGGCCATTCATGATCAGGATCTATTTGGAAAGGATGCCGCAGACCTTTGTTTGGTCCCCAATGTGAAAGTTCCGCACAAATTCAAAGTGCCCAAATTTGAAAAGTACAAGGGTAACTCTTGCCCTCAAAGTCATTGGGTGATGTACGCTTGGCGAATGTCAACTCAGACAAAGAACCAGGAGCTACTGATTCACTACTTTCAGGATAGTTTAACCGGTGTCCCACTCAAATGGTACATGGGTTTAAACCGCACTAAGATCGCTACTTTCAGAGATCTTGGCACTGCCTTTGTTCAACAATATAAGTATAACCTGGACATGGCACCAGACAGAGATCAACTCAGATCGATGTCACAAAAGGACAAGGAAACCTTTTAGGAGTACGCTCAAAGATGACGTGAAATTTACGCCCATATTTGTCCATCTCTCGAGGAAAAAGAGATGACAAAGATCTTCTTGAAAACCTTAAGCTCATTTTATTATGACAGAATGGTCGCCAGTGCACCCAATGACTTCACCGAGATGGTGGGCATGGGAGTTCGTCTTGAGGAAGGCGTTCGAGAAGGACGTCTGGTTAAAGACGCTGGACCATCAAGTAATACAAAACGATACGGTAGTGCTCTCCCTAAGAAAAAAGAGCAGGATATTGGGAATATCTCTCTCGAAAAGCAAAGGCGACGTTACCAACCAGTAGCAACTATAATTTCTGCTATCAACCCTGCGCTTGTTCCTACGTATCAACCTCAGGTTGCTCAGAGCTAACCTAATCAACAAGAATATCAGCAAAGGACACAACAACCTCTTCAGCAGGCTCGTCCTCTATACAACAACAACAACCGTACAACGCGACCACCAGGGTTCGACCCTATACTGATGTTGTACGCAGAACTGTTTCTGTTATTACTGGTCAAGGGGCACATCCAAACCAAGTCTCCTCTTACAGTGTTGGAAAATCTTCCTTTTTGGTTCAAAGCGGATCAGACTTACCCTTACCATCAAGGAGGACCAGGGCATAACATAGAAAACTGTCTCAGTTTCAAATTCGACGTACAAAAGGTTGTTAGGAGCGGGGTCTTATCTTTCAAAGATATGAATCCAAATGTTCTCACGAACCTGTTGCCTCAACACGAGAAAGCTGCAGTTAATTTGATAGAAGGAAAGCCTAACGACATCTAACAAATTCATGATGTACTCTTATTGAGGACCAATCTGGTCAAGATGCATCGCAGACAGAGCGGGTATGGCCATGTACCACCTCATAACTATCACCAGTGTGATATCTGCTCTAAGAACAATCAAGGATGTTCTGTGGTGCAATCAGCTCTACAGGAACAATTGGATCTCGGGTGGATCCAAGAGCACCCAATTCGTGGGGTCAACATGACTTATACGAATTCCAACATCATTCAGAGCCACGACATCCGTGCGATGAATGCCAACCTGGTGGCAATCCACTCAAGGCAAAGCCAACATCATGATCTACCACGAAACGATTATGATTCCTGTATGATTTGCTCAGTAAACAATCAGGGATGCTCTTTTGTATAAGAGGCCCTCCAGCGTCAGATGGATCTTGGGTGGATCCAGGATTACCGTGATAAAAATCTTTATCATATCAACATGATTCAGATCTTCGATATTCGCTTGATGAATACCAGCTTGGTAGAATTACACGCTAAGCAAGTCCAGCTCGGTTTTCTAACTTCGCATACTTATCAGAACTGTAAAGGATGTTGTGAGAGTGACCAGGGATGTGCTCTCGTTCAATGAACTTTACAACACTTGTTAAACCACTGGTGGCTTCCGATCTATATGGACGAAGACACGCAACAAGTCAGTATGATCAATGTGAACCCTACTAGGCATGAAAGTCAGGATGCTCGATCAATGGAAACAGATCTAGTAAGGTTACATTGTATTCAAAGCGGACGTGGCCAGGTGCCACCACATAACTATGAATGCTGTAGAGTTTGCTCGGAAAATAACCAAGGATTTTACCTCGTGTGAGCAACCCTTCAGGGTCAGTTGGACCGCAAAGAGATTCAACAATATCCAGTTTTGGGGTCCATTAACTAGACGCCAGACTACATCACTGATCAAATCAAAGATGTGGTTGTAATCTTTGATCCTGAGAGTACCAAAGATGTTTGTGCCATCATCCCTCTACTTGATGAGTCAAAGGTTCTTAACCAGGAATTGATTGAAGTTACTTACGACAGTCAAAAAAATCAGAAGGCTCCTGTAGTTATCTATCTACCGGGACCATTATCGTATGAATCAGCTAAGGCGATCCCTTACAAATACGGTGCAACAATAATTGAGAATGGAAAAGAAATTCCATTACCCTCCGTCGTGAATATTGCAGATATCAGTCGAGTAACACGGAGCGGTTTGTAGCGAGTGATTTTTGGATGTGGTTGCGAAGCACGATCGCTCTGGTACTACAGCTCGATTCATTTTTTATCCTATTAAAGCTGATGAAGGAAGGGAAATAGATGTCTCCAACTAACCCTGCTTGCATACTGAGATAAAACAGTCAAAACTGTTGGGTTACAGATGCTACAAAGATTCGGGGTTTTTCCTAGGTTTATTTTGTTGACGAGGGGTGCTTTAGGCTATCAGTTGAGATGTTAGGACGGATATATATGAAAGTACGAGATTTTGGGTTTTTGTTTAGTGTGCTCGCTAAGATATTTTTTTCAATCTTATGCCTACGTATTCCCGTTTACCGAAACAGGGAAATCAGAGCGTTCGTAGCTCCTCCTATTCTATGGGAGGAAATGGGTGTTTTGGTGTCTTGTTCAAAGCCCAAGACGTGAAGCGAAAGGTGATTTGTATCTTGTTCAAAGCCCAAGATGTGAAGCTGAAAGTGTTGACCTTAGAGAGAATTTGTCATCTCTAAAGGGGTCTGTTTGTCACAACTGTTGGGTGACTGACTGTAAAGGAGGATTACTTTAACCGAGATTTGTGAATCCGGCAATGCCATAATTTCCTTTATAGGGGATTTTAACCTGAAGGAGAAGACTTTAACTCAGTGTAGAGTAATGCCATCTTTCTTCAGGAATTTCTCATACTAAAGGAGGGACATTGGCATGGATGTAGATGGTCCAGAGGCTTGCCGCTTACAGCAATTAGATGGAGGGGAAGGAGTTGTTGATGTTTGTGTACTGTGAACGAGGCACAACTTTGATGCTAAAAGGTTAATTGAATCAACCAGTGGTTTTCTTATACAAAGCCTAAGAGGAGGCTATTATGTGTCTCGTACAAAGCCCAAGAGAGAGGCTAAAAGGTTTTGACTCAACGAGGGAATCTTTTGGTATCTCGTATAAAGCCTGAGATGGAGGCTATTTGACTCAACAAGAGAGTTTTTTGTATCTCGTACGAAGCCCGAGATGGAGGCGAAAGGGTGATTGACTCAACGAGGGAGTCTCTTATGTGTCTCGTACAAAGCCCGAGAAAGAGGCTAAACGTTGTTTGATCCCGCTGGGGAGAATCATTGTACAAAGCCCAAGAGAGAGGCTAACTTTACGGGAGAAGGATCTTTATACAAAGCCTAAGAGGAGGCTATGGTGACTGTTTCAGTTGAGTGACAGGTCCAGTATGCTGATTTAAAGAGAAAACCAGTTCTTATATGAGCAACACTGTACTCGAGGATTTGATTCGAGGATCCGGGTTATTCCTGTTCTTTAAGGAAATCGGAAATCCAAAGGGTATTGAGACTGTCCGAGTCTACGGGTTTTCTTCCTATTTAACGAAGGGGTCACTTGAGAATGTCTTTGAGACTCAAGGATGTTAGACTGTCCAAGTCTAGAGTGTCATCTTTTATACTGTGCTTTGAGAAACAGTAGTAGACTCTATGAAAGGATTGTTCTATGCAGATGACTAAGTTCTATTCCTATACCTCTAGGAGGTCGTCGGGACAATTTGTATGAAGCCCAAGAGGAGGCTGGAAACTTTTAAGAAACCGACGGGTCCTTGTACGATGCCCAAGAGGAGGCTATCATTCCTGGAGGAAGAGATCATTATATGAAGCCTAAGAGGAGGCTGTGAATACTTCTAAGAAGCCGTAGGGTCCTTGTACTATGCCCAAGAGGAGGCGGGGTTGTTTTTAGGAAGCCTGTGGGTCCTTGTACGATGCCCAAGAGGAGGCCGATGCTTTTAAGAAGCCCGTGGGTCCCCAAACCCCGAGAAATTCAAGGCAATCTATTCATAAGGAATAGATCAAGTCAGGAAAGTTCGAGAATTTGGAAGAAACTCAAGAGATGCCATTCACGGAGAAAAGATCATCTCTGGGGAGTAGAGTTTCTTGACAAGTGCTTTTAAGAAGCCTGTGGGTCCCCAAACCCCGAGAAGTTCAAGACATGTCATTCACCGAGAATAGATCAAGCCAGGAAAGTCCGAGAATTTGGAAGAAACTCAAGAGATGCCATTCACGGAGAAAAGATCATCTCAGGGGAATAGAGTTTCTTTGACAACTTCTATGAGTGACAGTCTATGAAAGGGTTCACAGAGAATGCTGCCTTTCATGTCTCCATATTGTTTAACCCCAAGAGGAGGGAAGACTGTGTCTGGTAATCCTATGGGGATCTAGTATTGACTATTTAAGAGTGATCGAGACGGCTTTACCTAGTGCTAGACGTAGTTGTCGGGGAAACTCTAAATATTTATACTATTATTACATAGTTGATATGAGTTTATGAAAGAAGACTTACAGTGAAACAGCCCCACAATACAGTTATATGTATATGAAAGCGGTAAATGAAAGCAATAACCACTTACTCGGTTGTAGAGCTTCCATGCTGTTTGGTTAGTTGTTCAACAAAGAAAGATTGAAAACAACAGTATATTAAAAATAAAAGGAGAAATTGCTTTGAAAAAGAAAGATTTGGGGCTTACAGCTCAAGGAGAGGCCCAGGGTTTTATTAGTGAGCGCACTGTTTGAATTTGTACAGAGGGACTTATACAAGTGACTGTGGCCCAAAAATTGTTTTTTGTACAATGGGATGGGTCTTACACTCTCTCAAGAGGCCCAAAAAGTTAAAAGAAAAAAGAGTGGGGCTTATAACACGAGCGTAGGCCCAGATGATTTTTCGTTTGAAATGGCGATCACGCTGAGATTTTCTTTTAACGCAGAGGGGCTTATACAATATCTGATGCCCAAAATGTTTTGGTTAAAAGGGGGTTGGGTCTTACACTCTATTAGAGGCCCAAAAAGTTTTGAATGGGTCTTATAGCTCAAGGAGAGGCCCAAGGTTATTTTTTAAAAAGGCGACGATCGCGCCGTTTGTTTTTTACGGTATCGGGACTTATACAATACACTAAGGCCCAAAAATGGTTTGGTCAAAAAAGGATTGGGTCTTACACTCTATTAGAGGCCCAAAGTGTTTTGAAAATGATTTATGAGGGTTGAATTAATCCAAAAACCCTAATTTATTTTCAAAAATGTATTTAATTGAATAAAAATTCAATTAAAATGATTAAAATTGTTTAACATATGGAAAACAAATTGTGATCTTGGATTAATGCTTCAAAAATTAAGTATTGACCTACAAAATAATTAGAAAGCATTAAAAGTTGTAAAATCAAGGTGGAAAGAATATTTCAAATGTCAAAAACTATTAAAACATTAATTCTTTTCAAAAATATCAATTATATACAATAAATAATATTTTTGGGATTTTTTGGGAAAATAAAATATTTTAACATTTTTGTGAATTATTAAAAAAAGAATCAACTCAAAATCATTAAAACTCAAAGAGAAATTAATTTTTGAATCAATTAAATAAAATCACAAAATTCAAATATTTGAATTTATGAAAAATGGCGCCAATAACAGCTGAAGAACACGCGCGTGTTTCAGCTTGGCCCAGATTTGGATTTTCTCTCCAATCTCACTGAATACTTGATTATATCATGCAATCCACATATCAATATGCTCGTCTCAACCTCACAATCTTGTTTATGACAATTAATTTCATTTAAATTAAGCATAAAACAAGAAATCATGATAAATCCTTATGAACCCCTAATTTCTGCATGAAGGCTGGGATTTTTAACACACGATTCAAACAAAGCAATTACTTGAGGGGAAACATTCCATGCATAATTATGAACATTTGGCAAAAGTATTGTGCGAGGAAATATGCATAGATTGAGAGATGACCAAGTTTAGGCTTACCTCTAGGTCGTGACAGCAAGAGCAAATTGATTTCTGAGTAGGAGGTGTTACAGATGAATTGTGATGATCTGAACAGCTTCCCTACACCCTATGGAGTGTGTTTGAATGCTTGGACTTGACTGAGAATGGTTGGATCACTTCATGGCATCTCAACTGCACTTTGGTTAAAACCTTGACCAATTGACTGGTGATTCTGAGAAATCAGTGTTCCAGTTGTTGTTTAAATGTTTGATCAGCTCACATATGATGTATATGAGATGTGTGTGTGATTGGTTTGAGTGGAATTGCTCTCTAATGAAAAACCTGATAGTGACTTGCTAAGAAAGGAATTTTTGAGAGTGAGAAGTGGTTTTTGAGAAAGTCAAGTGTTGTAGGCCTTTGGTGTACTTAAACTGATCACAATTGAGCTCTATTTATAGTAGAGCAAGTTTGTTTTGGGATCCACAGTGAATGGCAATTGCAGCAGGTGTTTGTTCAATGTTGGCCAATGGAAATCCAAGTCTCCTCTAGCCATTGACTAGAGGTTAGGGCACAGGGTTGTGGTTCCCTTGGTCTTGAATAAGTCTTGACTGAATTCAGTTGCAAATGGCTCAGTCCATGCCACCTTAATGCTTCCATTGAATGCTCCAATCCAAAATTGGAGTCTTGTCCCTATTTTGGCCATGCTAGGTTCAACATGCTATTTCTTGTTCCAAAGACTTTGGAGGCTTGGCTCAGTGATTGTCCCCTTTAGATTCAATCCTCTGATGTGTCCAAGTGGATAGGAGCATTTGGATTTGGCTGATTTTGGCAAATCGAGCAAAAATGCAAATTCTGCCTTGCCTTGGCAGATTTCAGCAAGGCAACTTTCCAATGTCATATCTCATGACTCAAATTGAATTTGGTAATGTTCTTGGTCATTTTGGAAAGCCCTTACATGATACAACAACTGTTTGAACATATTTGGTTTTGATCTCTTTTGAATCCAAGTGAAAAATCCCCCTACATTTGGCAAAAAGTAGGGTAAAATCTGACTTAGTGAAATTTTCACTAAGTGTTGGAACCAAGTGACTTTTCTTGATTTTGATCACTCCATAACTCAAAATCCATGAGGAGACGGAATTAGGTCTAGTTGAAGTTTTTGTAGAGGGAAATGAGATCTACAAATCAAGCCTTGGATGGGAGAAAATGGCTTTGTGGTTTAGGAGTTATGACCCTCCAAAGTTGGTACCCTAGCCACTTTATTTTTAACTTAGAAAATTTTCTAAGTTTTTTATGGTTACCCCTTTTACAAGTTACCCAACTTTTCTTGATTTTTCTTGATGAATGATGATTCAAATCATACATTAACATCATTTTAGGGTTAAAAAACCATTTTTGTGAAAAATCTCAAAAAGTCAAAGTTGACTTTTGTGCACAGTTGACTTTTTATCAGATGAATTCCAAACTGTGCAATTCTTCATGAAATCATGTCCTTGACCTAAATCAAACTTGATGGACATGTTCCATGGGTGTCATAGGGTATATTTATGCATGTCATAGGGCTTGGGAGCATGTCCTGGTCAAAAGTCAAAGTTATATTTGACTTTCCTCGCGAAACCCTAATTGTGGTGCAGATGAAATTGAGACTTGTTGCTCAAGCTTCTTGGATTAATCCATTGTTCCAAATGGATCAATATAGTTCATTAGAGACCCTCAAACCCTCTCTTGAGGTCTTGGCTCATGACTTGCCCTAAAAGTCAACTTAGGGGTGAATTAGGTCAAGAAACCCTAATTCCTGATTTTTGATGAATGCATCCCCTGAGGCAAAATTGACTTGATGATTGGGTCCATGAGGTTCCATGGAGTATATTAGGTTAGGTTTTGGGTCATTGGCTTGTGCCCAGATGAAAAATTTCCATCTGGAGGCCCTGGTCGACCAAAACCCTAATTTGGCGACACTGTCGATCTTGAGACTTAATCCACCTAGAAGGGAGCAGCCTTGTGCTTGATCCTTGAAGTGGGAGTCCTTTTGATCCATTGTGGATATTTTAGAGGTTATACAAGTCGAAGATCATGTCATTCCTTGATTGATCCTTTGTCAAAGCACTCAGAGAGGGCTTGAAACCCTAATTTTGATTGTAGTGAAGGCTCACCCATCTTTGGGGAGACTGATGAAGTATGATGGTTCCTCCATATTGTGATGATGATTTGCACAATGATGGGAAATCTTAGTGGTCAAAATTTGGGGTATGACAGATGCCCCATATTTAATCTTCTTGGACACAAAGGTGTGAATGTCGAAGGTATTCGGGCATTCGGGGTGCAAGAGGATTAAATATCGAAATACCCGAAATTTTGATGGTGGTTATGAATGGCAGCTTACTCATCCATCTTATTTTACTAACCAATGATGCTTAGAAAAGGTAAACTTCCCCTCGATCCTGGTTTCCAGCCAAGGAACTGGTCTCAGTTTCTAAAATAAACTTCCCCTCGATCTTAGTTTCCTACCAAGGAACTGGTCTTAGTTTCTGATGTAAACTTCCCCTCGATCCTGGTTTCCTACCAAGGAACTGGTCTTAGTTTCTTATGTAAACTTCCCCTCGATCCTGGTTTCCTACACAGGAACTGGTCTTAGTTTCTTTCGTCAATAAACTTTACTGACAAGGGACGCTATTCATAGCGGCGTTCCCTCAAACTTCTCGGCGAATTTTCCTGGGGAGATGCCATTTGAGTGGAAAAAGTTTCGATATCAGACTTGCTGGGGAACCCAGTCGTCTGAGTTGTAAAGGTGTACAAACTTCTCTGTTGGAGATGCCATTTGTTGACTCTACTTGGGGAATGCGAGTCCCTTGAGAGACTGTATTCGTTTGGGGTCTTTACATCATACTTTTCTCGGAGATCTTCTCGGAGAAATGCCATATGATGTGATCCAATTTTGAGGTGCCGATGACCTTTTCATCAGTGGGTTTTTCGGAGAAAAACTGTGGTACTGCCGAATCTCCGATTTAAAAGGCTTTCTCTCGGGATTTTCTTTAATCCGGGAAAACAAGGATATCATCTTCAAGGGCGAAGAGTGATGTTAAATGAGGGCTCTCTGGTCTTTCAGAGGTTCAAGTTATCAAAGTGGTCGAGGACCCAACTTCAATCCAGAAATAAAACTGGAGGAGAGAGAATGTTTAGACGTAACACTTCCTGACGAGGAAAAGGATGACAACTCGATTGAGAGAACTTTTATCACTAGGGGACAAGGCCGACTAGAGTGATAGTGATGCAATATGAAATGTGAATGGAAATCAATAATGCATGATGTATGTATGTTTATGCTGACAAAACTGACGCGACATACAAACTGACAGGTGAACACGAATGGATACTCGGCCATCGCGGGGCGAAGAAGTACCGTTGGTTCAGAATAGCAATTCCACCTTGCTTAGGAGAGATAGTCCCTGCGAGGAATACCGTTGATCGGGCTTAGGAGATGAGAACTCGACCGAAGCGTGTCAAACGAAACAAGGTCTCTGACACAATCGAAACCTTCATTCAGGCGTACTGGGTTAGAAGGAGTACTTTGATTCTGCACTTTGAGGTTCGATTACTTCTGGAGAAGCGACCGATGTTCTTCTGATGTTCAACAGTCAAAAGAAATTGCCGTCTTTAATTTAAAAGCAGAAAAAGTTTTAACAAGTAAATTCATTTTTGTTTTATTTCAAGAATCATTAATAACGTCATTCTGTAAAGCTAAAACAAATAAGAATTACAAACAAAAGCACAAGGGCTCAAATTTTATTGATAAGATGGAGATCAGCCAAACGCATGATTCCAAAGAGTATTTACAAAGTTAGAAAATGGTAATTTACAGGGAAAAGGGCTACGTTGAAACATAATGACCACTATCCTTCTACCAATTTTGAATTCAGGACATCCTGAGCTTCTGTCGAAGATGACCTTGACTAGAGTTTTCCTCCGATGGATGATGTAACTGCTGTTGAGGGACCCGCCTCTGTTGAACATAGTTACTTGCCATTATCCCTAATTTTTGCCTGGATTGTACTGTGATGTTTCCAATCCATCGGGATGATTTTTTTCATGTCTCTAACTTTTACCTGGACCGCCCTTTCGGGTTTTCAATCCACCGAGACGTTTTTTTTTTAGTTTAGGCGAAGTATTTCTTGACTACATCAACATTTGTGGGGTAGGAAAATTCCTCTCCGGTTGCAAGTCTCAAGGCGCCGCCTGAGAAAGCTTTCGTGACCACATAGGGGCCATCATAATTCGGAGTCCATTTACCTCGCGAATCAGTGAGAAATGATTGTATCTTTTTGAGCACGAGGTCTCCTTTTTTGAAAACACGAGGTCGGACCTTTTTGTCAAACGCCCTCTTCATTTTCTGTTGATACAATTGACCATGGCATAGTGCCGTGATTCTCTTTTCTTCGATCAGATTAAGCTCGTCGTGTCGGCTTTGACACCATTCAGCTTCGGTGAGCTTAGCTTCCATCAATACTCAGATTGACGTGATCTCTACTTCTATGGGGAGCACTGCTTCCATGCCATACACTAGAGAGAAAGGGGTTGCCCCTGTTGAAGTGCGGACAGGTGTGCGATAACCGTGAAGAGCAAAGGGTAGCATCTCGTGCCAATCTTTGTAGGTTACAACCATCTTTTGAACGATCTTCTTGATGTTCTTATTGGCCGCTTCTACCGCTCGGTTCATCTTTGGTCGGTAGGGAGATGAGTTATGGTGTTTGATCTTGAACTCTACGCACAACTCTTTCATCATATTATTGTTCAAGTTAGATCCATTATCAGTAATGATCTCGCTTGGAACACCATAACGGCAGATGATATTATTTTTGATAAATCGGACCACCACTTGTCGGGTTACATTGGCGAATGACGCTGCTTCGACCCACTTGGTGAAATAGTCAATGACTACTAGGATGAACCGATGTCCGTTTGAAGCCTTGGGCTCAATCATGCCAATCATGTCGATTCCCCATATGGAAAAAGGCCATGGGGAAGAAAGAACTTTGAGATGTGATGGCGGTACATGAATTTTGTCGGAGTATATCTGACACTTGTGACACCTCCTCATATACTTGTAGCAGTCGGATTCCATTGTCAACCAGTAATACCCTGCTCTTAGAATTTTTATCGCCATTGTGTGTCCATTGGCATGAGTGCCAAAGGACCCTTCATGAATTTCTTTCATAAGCATGTCTGCTTCTGGTCTGTCTATGCATCGGAGCAAGACCATGTCAAGATTTCTCTTATAGAGAGTGTCACCGCTCAGGAAGAAGTTTCCAGCCAATCTTCTGAGATATTTTCTGTCTTTTCTGAGTGCCCCAGATAGGTACTCTTGTTTCTGAAGGAAGAATTTGAGATCGTGATACCAAGGTTTATCGTCTATGACTGCTTCGATCGCGAAGATGTAAGCGGGCTGTTTAAGGCGCATTATGTCGATCTTAGGTATGTCATTCCATTGACCTACATTAATCATGGAAGAGAGAGTGGCTAATGCATCAGCCATGTGATTCTCCTCACGAGGGATATGATGAAACTCGACTCTGTTAAAGAAGGGTGACAACCTTCTTGCACAGTCTTTGTAAGGAATCAATCCTGATTGGTATGTGTTCCAATCTCCTTTTATCTGATTGATAACTAGAGCTGAGTCGCCATATACGTCCAAGTTTTTGATCCTTAAGTCAATTGCTTCTTCGAGACCCATAATACAAGCTTCGTATTCGGCCTCGTTGTTCGTACATTTGAATGTAAGTCTGGCGGTGAAAGGAATGTGGGTACCCTGAGGGGTAACAATGATTGCCCCAATTCCATTTCCATAATGATTAACTGCTCCGTCAAAGATAAGTCCCCATTGGGAACCTGGTTCTGGCCCTTCACTGGGTAACGGTTCATCGCAATCTTTCATTTTTAGATGCATGACATCTTCATCTGGGAAGTCAAACCCGATTGATTCTTGATTGTCAATCGGTTGATGAGCCAAATGATCGGCTAAAATACTCCCCTTAACGGCTTTCTAAGTGTGGTACTCTATGTCATATTCTGATAACAACATCTGCCAACGGGCAATTCTTCTCGTGAGAGCAGGCTTTTCGAAGATGTACTTGATTGGATCCATTTCTGAGATTAACCAAGTAGTATGACAAATCATGTATTGGCAGAGATGTTTGGCTGCCCAAGCCAAAGTACAGCAAGTTTTCTCAAGCATCGTGTACCGAGTTTCACAGTCGGTGAATTTCTTGCTCAAATAGTAAATGGCAGACTCTTTCCATTTGGTTTCGTCTTGTTGGCCAAGTACACATCCCATTGAGTCCTCTAGGACTGTGAGGTAAATGATCAGTGGTCTTCCTTCCACTGTAGGTGATAGAATCAGAGGATTCAACAGATATTCCTTGATACTGTCGAAGGCGGTTTGACAATCTTCTGTCCAAACGCAATCCTGGTTATTTTTCAGTAATTTGAAAATCGGCGCACACGTGGCGGTCATAAGGAATATGAACCTGGAGATGTAGTTGAAACGTCCCAGGAATCCTCTGACTTGTTTTTCAGTATTCGGAGAAGGCATTTCTTGAATGGCCTTGACCTTGTCAGGATCAACCTCAATTCCTTTCTGGCTGACGATGAACCCTAGTAGTTTCCCTGAATGGACACCGAAGGTGCACTTGTTGGGATTCAAACGGAGTTTGAATTTTCGTAGACGTTCGAACAATTTTGACAGATGTTCAACATGCTCACTCTCTATTTTTTATTTTGCAATCATATCATCGACATATACCTCGATTTCCTTGTGTATCATGTCATGAAACAGAGTAGTCATGGCCCTTTGATAGGTTGCCCCGACGTTCTTCAAATCGAACGGCATTACCTTGTAACAAAAGGTGCCCCATGGGGTAATGAACGGAGTTTTCTCCATGTCTTTCGGCGCCATTTTGATCTGGTTATAGCCCGAGAATCCATCCATGAAGGAGAAAATTTTGAACTTTGTTGTGCTGTCTACCAGCATGTCAATGTGTGGTAAAGGAAAGTTGTCCTTTGGACTAGCCTTGTTTAGATCCCTGTAATCAACACACATTCTGACCTTTCCGTCCTTTTTGGGAACGGGTACGATGTTGGCTAACCATTGAGGATATTCAGATGTAGCGAGGAAACCTGCGTCGATCTGTTTCTGTACCTCCTCTTTGATTTTGATGGCCATGTCCGGGTGAGTGCGTCTCAACCTTTGCTTTACTGGCGGACATTCTGACCTCAACGGTAAGTGATGTTCCACGATGCTGGTATCCAACCCTGGCATATCCTGATAGGACCAAGCGAATACATCGGGGAATTCTTTGAGAAGCTTTATCAAACTCTCTTTGGCAGTTGGACTGAGAAGTGCCCCAATCCTGATTTCTTTTCTCTCTTTTTCTGAACCTAAGTTTACCATTTCCAAAGGCTCTTTTTGAGGTTCAATGGACCTTTCCTCTTGTCTGAGTAGTCGAGAGATCTCTTCTGGAATTTTGTCGTCATTTTCCTCTTCAGCCTCGAATACCGGGAACTCAAAGTTGGGAGAAGGCATCGAATCGTATGTTTCAACGGGGTTTAAAACAAACAATCTTCATGACGTGATGATTCGTGTTTAGAAGAGATAGAGAAAATGCAAGTGTCTGCAGTGTTTTTATTTTATTACTGCTTGTTTTTATTTGAATTGTTTTTTAGGATTACCATTTTCTGAAAAAACAAAAAGAGAAAACAACAATTAATGCGGAAATTACAGAACGACGTTATTTTATTAATGAACAAGTCGATCCTTGAAACTACATCCCTATAAAACAAAACTCTGTCGCTTTGGGCTAAGCGAAGAGGGAAATTTACAGAAAGCGAGCCCTATCAAAACATCCGTTTCACCTGGGTAGGGTGAAAGGTTAAAAGATGGCAATTACTTTGACTGATGAACGATCTTCGGAACCTCGACGGCAACCCATTGGTGGCGAACTCCTCGGTGAATCACAAAGTCTGGAACCTTCCTTGATTTGTCTTCAGAAATGACGCTGATTTCTGGTGGAGCGGGATCATTGGAATCTGTCTCCCAAGCAGAATTGTCGTAGGAGAATTCCTCAGTTGCATTTAGCATAGTATTTGTGCTCTCAGTTGTATCTCCCCATCCAGTAGGCTGGATATCTTTGAGCCTGATACAAGAGCTTTCGGGAGCGGTGTACTTGACCATATAGTCGTATTTTCCACTCGGTTGTCCCGGAGTGTCCCAAACTTCTTTGGAACTGGAGGAGTCATCTCTCTCGATGACGTTAATCTCAAGAAAAGCATAGTTGATGAATTCAAGTCCTACAAACATTGCAAATTCATCGTCATGTTGAGTAGTTTCTGAATGACCTGAGTGTTGATCCCATGACATGGTGGGGACACAGGTATTCTGTTCAATGACGGTCAGCTGATTTTCATTGTTCGGCTGACTCTCTTGCCCCAAGTTTCCTGGGTAAGGTTGCCACATTGGCAGACCATCCATTGGGCCATAGTAATTGTAGTCAAAGTTGTTTTTCATCAGAGTGTCTTCCTCTAATGAATTTGGCGGAGCACGGCATCCTTCCAAATCACAATCTCCATAGATCATTTTGACGTCTGACCTTGGTATAAATCTCGGACTCTGTGCGGGATAGCAAAATGGCGTAGGCACCTCTTCCTGAGACATATAACCGTCCTCGTTCAGATAGGACTTCCATTCTTCATCTGTGTTAGAGGGATCTTCCTCATTGATAACATGTACTGCTTGAGACACTAGGTGAAGAAAACCTCCACTGTGGAAGATGTTTTGAAGGGGGTGAAGACTTTCATCGTTGGCAGCTGTCTGGGTACAGGTTGCAGAAAAACCAAGACCCTTCTTTGTTTTATTGTCAACAGGAATGACAAGTTGTCCCCATCCTGTTGTATCGGCACTCTCGACCGCTTTAATAGCATCATTGTATGAGGAAATCGAGGTTCCTCCTTTGAACTGATTGTTCTTGCTCACCGACAGTGCTTGGAACTGAGTTCCAATAACCTCCTCGGGTTCTACACCAGTAGACGATGACAAGTTGCTTACAAGCAAGGCTTGTTCCCCACAAACTGTGACAAGTTGATCGTTCTTGACGAACTTTAGCTTTTGGTGGAGGGTCAAAGTGACTGCTCCAGCCTGATGTATCCAAGGTCTTCCTAATAAATAACTGTACATTGCCCGGATGTCCATGACTTGGAAAGTGACTTGGAAAGTGTGAGGACCAATAGTTATGGGAAGATCAACTTCGCCGATAACTGTTTTTCTGGATCCGTCGAACGCTTTGACAACGGCCTCGCTGATTCTCATCGGAGGGCCTTTGAATGATAATTGCATCAAAGTGGACTTCGGCATAACATTCAGGGCTGACCCCGTGTCTACCAGTACACTGGCTAAAGCATCGTCCTGGCAGTTAACTGTAATGTTGAGCGCCATGTTATGACGGCGACCCTCTTCAGGTAATTCCTCATCACTAAATCCCAAGTTATTGCAGGAAGTGATGTTCGAGACAATGCTATCGAACTGTCTGATTGTTACATCCTGTTCCACAAAGGCTTGCTCCAAGACTTTCTGTAGAGCCTCCCTGTGGGCTTCTGAACTGAGTAACAGCGATAATACCGAGATCTTTAAAGGAGTTTGTAACAGTTGATCAATAATGTTGTATTCACTCCTTTGGATGAGCTTCAGCATCTCATCATTATTTTTTGAAAGGTCGGGATTACTGGATTGACCGACTGGTGTGTAACACCCCAAAATTTGCCCTTTTGTTTTTAGCTAACTGGCTTATGTTTCTTTTCATTTCTTGCATTAGCATTTGTGCATAGCATTTGGTTCTTAGCATGGGATCAAGGTACTTGGTCCATATTCTCAAGTCTCAAGCTTCAAGGTGGTTCATGGAGCTCATTGTATCTTCATGAGATCAAGATTGGCAAAGGATTTCAAGTGATTCCTTCCCTCCTAATCAGAAGGACCAATTAGGGTTTTTAAGATCAAGAGGACTTCTTGGAAGGCTTGGTGTGTTCAAGCATGTTCTTATGGTTTTCTTTATGCTCACAAGTGTTCTTGGATGAGGGTTTGGTTATTGATTCATTGTGGAGGATTTTCAGTGGATTGATTGCCTGTGAACTAAGCAAAAGTCAACTGTAAAGGAGAAAGTCAACTGTGGAATTTTGAGGTTCTTTTCATGGTTTTCAAGGTCTCACATCCTCATATGGCCTCCAATTGTCAATATTTGTTCCATTTATCAAGAATCAAGAGGTTGTACAAAGGTTACTAAATTTGGAAAATGACCCATAATTGAAACTTTTCATTTTTGGCAATTTTTCTCCCACATTCAACTTGACTTTTCATCATCAAGGAAGCTCCAAATGAATTTTCCTCCAACATGAAAGTTGAAGATCTTTCTCTCCCATTTCCAAAAAGTACTAGAAAATTTCCATATCATTTGTGGAACTCTAGTTATGGCCAAAACAATGCAAGGTGCTTTTCATGGATTCCTTATATGTCAAATTTTCCACTTTTTGCATTTTCGCACAAATGGACTTGTAATGTTCCCAATTGCTTCATGTCACATTATCATATCAAAATACAAGTCAAGAAGATCATTTGTGGCATTTGAATCAATTCATGCCATGCCATTTTTCTCATTATTCTCACAAAGTGCAAAAATGCCAAATTAATTCAAAGCTTGCAAACCAAGAAAGTGCAAGGCCCAAAATCAATCCAGAAGTGGTATGGGAGTAAATTGGAGGTGAATTATGCTGAGAACAAGGGCTTCCCACGTGCAAATTGGTGGTGGTGGTGTAAAATGCATTTTTGCAATTTCACTCAAATCTCATTAACAAGAGTTCTAATCACTTCCTAATCCTAATCAGTGAACTAATGAGGAGTATATATGCTTACTCATGCTCTCACAGCTAGGGTAGAGACTCACATTTGCTCAGTTTCCATTTCTCACTCTCCACTTTCTCATTTTCGTTTCTTCCTCTCCATAAGGTGTTTTTGAGAAATTCTTTCATATTTGGAATCAGTGAAGAGAGTAGAACCAGAATCAACCATCATCTGAAGCTCATACTGAGGTTTTTGCCAAGCTCCATTCAAGAGGGTTCAAGTTTAAAACTCAAGATCTAGCACGATTCCAAGCTCTAGTTGCATTTATTTTGCAATTAGAGGTTCCAAGGACTTGATCTGCAGCTTTTGGAAGGCGTTCTTGTGATATTTTAAGTTCTTCAAGATCTCAGGTTAGTGATTTTTTCACCATCACAGAACTTGAATTTTTGATGTGCATATTGATCTGTGAACTCCCCTGAACATGCTGATATATTTTATTTGAAGTTTGGACGTGTGGTTTGTGAGATATGGTGATCTAAAGTTTTAGATCTAAACTTGTTTTTACTCGATTCTCCTTATTGGTTGTTTGTTTGTTAAAATGGACTGGATATTCATGATCCTTGCATTTTTCTGATTAAAATGGTGTACTCATACGCATTTTCTGGAAAAAGTCACGTCACAGCTCACCGGAGAGGGTGGCCGGAGCCCTAGCTCCGGCGGCTGGAAAATACAGTCCGGCGAGGGGAGTTTTCATGAAGAAGATGAAGCATGTCCGTTCGATTCCAGATCGTGCGTCCGTGATCGTGCCACATGTCTCTTGTTTTATGTTTTTATTTTAATAATTACGTGTGTGCCTTCTCTTTTGTACTACCGTGCGTCTGTTGATCGTGGCCCTTGCTTCCTTTTTATTTTTTTATCACTCGGATGGGGTTTCGCCAGCGCATAAATGAGGCACATGCGCAGCGTGTGGCCGGTGCATGGTAGGACGAGGTGGTTGTGTGTGCGCGTGTCTACGTGAAGTATGGTGAGCCCTCATGATCCTGACCGTGTTTTGCTCATTAACTGGATCGTGTGGCTGAGTTTATTTCTGCATGTTGACATTTTCTTTAATCCTTTGACTTCGTTTGGATCCTTAGCCGTTGGGCTTTGCTATGCGCCCCCCCCCCCCCCCCCCCCCCAGTTTCAGCCCATTTCCTCTTTTTCAGCGTGTTACCTTACTGTTTGCACCTCCCCATTGTTTTATTTCATTTTCTTTTCTCACTTCTATTATTTGTTTTGCATTTTTAATTTCTAAAATTACTTTTATGCATTCAAAAATCGTATAAAAAATCATGGAACTTATTTTTAGTTTTCTTTTTTTTTTCCATATTTTTTTTTCTCATTTTTATTTTATTTTGGCATCTGTTTTAATTAATTGTTTTATTTCCTTTTCTTATTTGTTTCACTTGCACACACCAACTTGTGAAATTTATTTCTCCTCATCTATAATGTATTTTTAATCCATTCTTTTTGTATTTGCTAGGTGACACATTAAATTGAATAAAAACATTTTTGTTTCATTTTTAAAACTTTTCCATATTGCATTTTGGTCCTTTTCTTTTGCATGTTGAAACATTGTTCTTAAGTGATCTTTGTCCAATTGTTTGGGATACTTTGTTTGTGAATTTTGGTTTGATATTTTTGTACATGTTACTTGACTGAGTTAGCTCCTGTTTGGATAATTTTTGGGATTTTATTAATCCACTTTGCTATTTTTGGTTGAGTGTTGTTTGTGATGCAAGTTTGGTTGAGGTATACTTTGGTACTTGATCTAGTTTGGATGCATTTGCTTACTTGTGATGGAGTGATGCTTAAGATGTTTTTATGGTATGATCATGTACTGTTTGAGCTTACTTGTGGCTTTGGAATAATCTCTTTTCACTCATTTTTCTATTTGTTCTTGATTTTATAAAGTGTTGTTGTTTTGGACTTGAACTTTGTGGTATGCTCAACTTAATCTTGTGTTGGCTTCTTTGTATGATTTCACCAATGCATGCAACCTTTTGTTTGATTTGTGTGACATGATAGAGGTTCTGACCCTCTTGGTTTAAATTTCTCTATGTGACATGTTCTCACCCTTTGCTTCACACACTTCTATGTTGGTTTGCATGGATGTTAAGTGAATGTCTTTCTCATCTTTTGGTGTATGTTTTGAAGTTGATGATGGATGTTTGATCTTGTATGACTTGAGTTTCGGTTTGATATGACATTGATGTGTATGCTACTGCCTCTTGAGTTCTATACTTGATTTTCATGTTACTTGAGCATTGTTGGATGCATTTGGTTTGAATTATGTGATGCATATCATCCCTTTTGCTTTGTAACTTCTTTGGTGCATCGTATTGCATAATGTGAACCTTTTTTGCATATGTGAATTATTAATGATGATATGATGTGAGTTCTGGTCTTGTTTCATTTTCATCTTGTCTCTTTGATTTCACTTTGATATGAGATCCATGTGTGTTTAATTGTGCACTTAATTCAAGTTTACTTGCATCATTTCTTGTGTGCTTTCACTTGTGTACTTGAGATGTGTTTGTTTGAGCTTTGAAGCATGATTATGTTATGAGTTGGACATTTATGATGTGATGTGCTTGCTGCCATTTATTGCATCTTCTCCTTTCCTTCTCTTTCTTCTTCTTCTCCTTCACTCTTTTCATCCCTCGAGTCTCGAGACTTGTTTAAGTCTTGGACTCTCTCCCGTTAGAGCTACCTAGTCCAACTTAATTTTTGATTAAGCTTGGAGTAGGATTAGCATTAGGTTAGGTAGTCGTCTCTCCTAAACCTCACTAACCATAGGACATCCATACATGATAACATTAGGACTCTTAGTTTCCCTTTAGAGTTTCCTTTGTGTCTTCTCTCTTCTCATCTCAAAACTTCTTCAAAACACGTAATAAAAGTAAACGTGTATTGCGCTCGAGCCTTCTATGTGGGAAGTGGGGATTGAGGGGCTTCCTCTCATTCTTCTAGGATACCTAGTGTACGTCCTGTTGGGGACGATGCGCGAAGTATTCGTTCTTATGTTTAAGACTTTGGTGCAATGCAAGTTACGAAACAACTTAAAAGACACTTCTGTCTAAAAAACACCAAACCAATTCAAATCTTTTTATCCTTCGGGATTGTTGGGTCTCAAACTTCATTTTTAGAAAAGAGCTCGTCGCTCACGTAAAAAACACTTACCCATCCGTGGTCGTACCCACGAACTACGTCAGCTCTGATTCCTCTTTCTCGTCCGATTGAGGATACGTAGGCACAAGACGGCGATGTCTTGGCGAGCAACCTTCCCCCACAGTTCCAGTCCGAACTACGTTGGCTCTGACTTTCCCATTACACTGAGGGAGTATGTAGGCCTAGGACAACGATACCGTCCTATCGAGTCACTTCTTTTTCTTTTCTTCTTCGTTTCTCCGTTCTTTCCGTTCTCGTTTCTTCGCCGATCCAGTAGCAGTGGAGTTCCAGACGACGACACCCTTTGATGCAGACAGCAAGCGTGGATCCTGTCGAGTACGATGGACGTGTTGGGTGCTAACACCTTCCCTTCGCGTAACCGACTCCCGTACCCGTTTTCTTGGTCGTGAGACCATGCTCTTTCCCTTTCTCTTCAGGTTTGTGCAGTGTTTCCATTCCCTCTCTTGGGATAAATACACATTGCCGGCGACTCTGTGTCTTTTGCGCCACTCTCGCGTTTGTACCGTTGGATGCGAATCTTTCGGGAGCGACAGCTGGCGACTCTGCTAGGGAATTCTGGTTGACCTACTGCTGGTCCATCCCCTTTAGCGAGTCAATCCTAGCGCTTGTCTGTTTATCTTCTTTAGGTGTTTCTGTGGTGCTTTGCTTTGTTGTATATTACTGTATTTGCTATGTTATTTGCTTTACTTTTTTTACAGCTTTTACTGCATTGCATTGCATTTTATTACTGTCATACTGGATATTACTGCGCTGTGCTGGCTATTTTTCTGTTTGGCGGGTTGGGATGTTCTGAGAGATGAGCCTAATACCCAGGCTCGAGCATACACCTAGGTTATAGCGTGGGTAGGCGTGACGCTCCCGTGGTGTTGGCCACGTGCGGGTGATCACGATCCCTACAATCAGACGAGGTTCTATCCGGAGCTTTCTGCTACTGTATGTTGATACAGGCCAGTAGTTATTCTCTGGAGGAATTGTCGACTCTGATGACCATTCCCGAGGACTCAGTTGCGGCACTCCTCCCGGGATGTGACAGTGGCAGCCCACTTTCTGTGGCAAACCCATTGCACACTCTCGATCCGAGGACCCAATACTGGGAACTTTCCATAGGACCCTTCTTTTTTGAAAGTGAATCAGCAGACGACCTCTTTGATTGGCGGTAGCATTGTATCCTTCAGGCTGAATGTGCTATTGCTTCTCAAACCTCTGAAGTTGAGGATCTTTCATTTTTGGAGAATCAGTTGAGGCCTCCTCGATTGATGATGATGCCAAACCAGAAATGGTGAACGTATCATCATTTCTCGACCTGAGAGCCCGGGATACTGAACATCCTAGTACCCACATGTGAGAGGGGCGGGTTGTTTACAGGTTTGCAGGTAACCGTGACCTTCAACCGACCTGGATTTCTGTTGTTATCACCGTGGTTGTTGTTGTTCTGAGTTTTGGTACAGAGCCTTGATTTGTTCAGTCAGCACAGTGCAGCCAGTTTTTGTGGATACCTTGATCCCGTGCTCTGCATTGCATTCCATTTTTCTGACATTCATGTTTGTGCATTTTCAGGTAGTATCTAGTCTTTGATTCCAATCAGAGGGCGTTCTAAGGGATGGACACTAAGAGGGGTAAGAAGAATATCATCATCTACAAGTTTCCGAAGATCACTCTTGGTCCTTTGAGCAGTTTACAGAGTATAGCTGGTCCGGAAGTTTTGGGAGCCTTTGAAGAGAAGTATGGTTGGATACTGTCCTTGGTTCGGAGTCTCAGTGAATATGAATATAATGGGCTACACACCTTGATGCAGTTTTATGATCCTTCTTTGAGGTGCTTTGTGATGCCAGATTATGTGTTGGTTCCTACCCTGGAGGAATACTCCCATATCTTGCGGATTCCTGTCAAAGAAGGTGTTCCTTTCTGTGGTTCCCAAGGAGAGTGTGATTTCCAGGCAGTGTCTGAGGCTCTTTATTTGAGCAGATCTACAGTGGAGGCTGATTTTTCTAAGAAAGGAAAATCCTGAGGGTATCATTTGGAGTACTTGGTAAAGAGGGCTCGAGAGGAAGCTAAGGAAAATAGGTGGAGGGCTTTCAATGCAATATTAGCTCTGTGTATATATGGCATTGTGTTATTCCCTAATGAGTCTGACTTCGTCGATACGGATGCTATTCAGATATTTACAGCTCAGAATCCGGTACCGACTTTGTTAGGTGATCTCCATTACGCTCTATACAACAGGAATGAGAAAAGGCGACGTGGTGTGGTTTGCTGTTGCGCACCTCTTTTTTACAAGTGGTTTGCCAAACGTTTACCCCAAGCTGGTGCTTTTGTGGATTCGAAGAATTCTTTAGAGTGGAGTAAGCGTCTGATGGGCTTAGCTGCTAAAGACATTCTCTGGGTGGATAAGGGTTTGTTGGGGACTGATATTTTACATAGCTGTGGCGGGTATCCTAATGTACCTTTGATCGGAAGAAAGGGAGGTATTAACTACAACCCGTCTTTGGCTATCAGGCAGTTTGCATACGCCCTAAAAGATCCTCCAGCTGGAAAAGATTTGGAAGAATCCTTGTATTTTCACATGACTGATGGTGTAGCTATTGCACAAGAAGCTTCTCAAGCCTGGCTCAGCAGACAGAAGATAGGTAAAACTGTCTTGGGGAAACCCAATAACCAAGCTTTCGCTCCGTATGTTGAATGGGTGATAAAGAGGGTAGAAGAGTTCTATTTGCCTTTTGAACGGGCGTCTCCCTTGTATCCAGAGAGTGTGGAGGAAAGACTTACTGTGCCTATTGAAGAGTTCAACAAGCAACAGAAGTTGGTGCGCGAATTAAGAGCAGAGAATTCTGGTATGAGTAGTCAGCTGCAAGGAGCTTTGCATGACAATTTAGAGCTGAAGTGGCAGGTCAAAGAGTTGACTGAGCGTCTGAAGAAGACAGAAAATGATCTGGATAGCAGAATTCAGCATTTCAAGAAGATCAGCATGGCAGCAGAGACCTCAAGCAAGACCACCAGGACAACTAAGAAGCTTTTGGCTAAGACTGAAACCGAGCTTGATGTTTATCAGGAGATGTGGAGTGAGGTCCAAGTCGAAAACGAGGTACTAAACAAAGAGTTGCAAAAGGCGAAAGAAAAGGGGAAGCATTTCTTCAACAAGTGGAAAGAGTCCCAAAAGGAGATTGAAGAGCTCAAATTACAAGTTGGAATCAAGAAGGTGAGACATGAAAGTGGCAACGCTGAAGAACAGATTGCAACGCTGAACCAAGAGATTGCAAAGAGAAACAGGTTAATCAAAGGGCTAATCTCGTGACCGGCACATCCTAACACTTTGAATCTTCTGGAAGAAGTGGAGGCTAGCCTGTTTGGGGTAGAGTTGTAGTTTTTTGTGTATCTCTTTTTTATGTGGTTACCATCAGGATTGTTGATGGAATCACCGTTGGTTATGATTGACTTTGTTTGTATGAATTCTTCCATCTTGATAATAGAATGTTTGATTCAGATATTTTTGCCTTGGTAGTTTTTTATTTTTGTGATTGGTTTCCTGTGGTTGGATCCGGTGGTATTTCTGGGTCGGATTTATTTTCCGATATTACGTCTAATCCCTGGCCCGGTTGCTTGGAATGGAATCAAAGCGGATATGCCCTAGAAATGTCCAGATATGTTTGTTTGCATTTGCATTTGCATAATCATATTCATTCTTTGCATTGCAGGTTTTCTTGGGTTTCTCTGGTTTTCTTATGCTCTCTCTTTTTTCAGTCAGGATTGATCAACCAACTCATCTTTATTCTACCAGGCTTAATCAAAGCAGAGTGATGGACAAAGTTCAGGCAGATATGGCAGCTATGCAAGCTCGCATCGATCAGTTCATGGAAATGATGCAGGGTATGGTGCAAAGTCAGAATGAATTCAGAACTCTGGTTCAGCCGTTGGTGGCACAGGTCGACGAGAATGGTGTCTTACACGGTGGTCTTCTTAACCGTAATACCCCTCCGGGCGGAGTTGGTGCCGGTGGACAGGGTAGAATTCCTTCAGTAGTTGGAGAAGGAAGTACTATTCGGGCTATCCATGGCCCTCGTTTTGAGGATCAACCGGACGATGTGTTTTCAGTCAGAAGCTTGGACGTTGGTCTCCCTGTGGTTAGTGATGAAAGAATCCATTTAATTGAGGCTCAATTGAAAGGGGTTGTGAAACAGGATGATTTGAGGATAGATTTGGACGACCTAGGGTTGGTTCCTGATATTGTCATTCCACACAAGATTCAGATTCCTACACTAGAAAAGTACAATGGTTCTACCTGCCCGAGAACTCATGTGAAGGCCTATACCAGGAAGATGGTTGCTCACGCTAAGGATGAAAAGTTAATGATGCACTTTTTCCAAGACAGCCTGTCTGGCGCGTCTCTGGAATGGTACATGGGGCTAGAAAGTAGAGATGTTCGCACCTGGAGAGAGCTAGCTGCAGCTTTCATCAAGCATTATCAGTACAACACAGACATGGCTCCCAGCAGAACTCAGCTGTTGAGCATGTCCCAGAAGAATAATGAGAGTTTCAAAGAATACGCGCAAAGGTGGCGTGAGTTGGCGGCTAGGGTGCAACCACCAATGCTAGAGAAAGAGATGCTGGATATGTTCATGGACACACTGCCTAAGCACTACTATGAGAAGCTTTTGCCTTGTTCTCTAGGCAAGTTTACAGATGTGATTGCTATTGGACAGAAGATAGAGGTCGGAATTAAGGCTGGGAAGGTTTCTAGCGGTGATGGATTGTCCTCTGGACATGGAAAGAAGCCGTTTGACAATTATAAGAAGAAAGGAGAAACCAACGCTGTATCATCCTACAGGGGAAAAGGGAAACAGCGCCAGCATAACAATCAATAGGTAGCATCAGTAACCATTCCAGCAACGTTACCTCCACCACAGCAACAAAGGGGTAATGCTAATCAGAATAAGCAGCAGGGTCAGTATCAGAACAGGCAGAGGAATGCAGAGAGGCATTTTGATCAACCCCCAATGTCGTATGCACAGTTGTTGCAACATTTGCTGCAGTTGCGTCTAGTTGAGCTTCGTACCCTGGCTCCACCAACAGGGGAACTCCCACGAGGCTACGATGCTAACGCACATTGCAATTTTCATTCTGGTGCTCCTGGGCACACGGTGGAGAAGTGCAGGGCGTTTCAGTACAAGGTACAGGACCTTGTGGACTCTAAAGCCATCAATTTCTCGAATGACGGACCCAATGTTATTCAAAACCCGATGCCTAATCACAATGGGCCAAGGGTGAGTGCTATAATTGAGGACTGTGAAACTTTGAGTTTGATCATGGATGTGGAGGAACTGAAGACTCCGTTGGTTGTGGTTAAGAACAGGTTATTGAAGGGTGGCGTCTATCCGGGCTGTGGTGAGAACTGCTCAGATTGTTTGACAAAGGTTAATGGTTGTGATTCATTGAAGAGGGGTATTCAGAATCTGATTGATGAGGGCTGTTTACAGTTTGACAGAGGTAATCAGCATGAAGAGGTTGTTAGTGAGAAGGTTGCCACTATCACTATTCCGTTCAAAACAATTACTATTTCTGGTCCAGCAAGGCCACCTCCAGTCATTATCACAAGGTCTGGACCCATTCCGTACGAGAGTTCTAAGGCCATTCCGTGGAATTATGGTGCAGAGGTGTTTGTCAATGGACAAAAGCAGGAATTAATGAATACTTCACCAGTGAGTTCTAGTTCAGAGGTTAAAGTTGAGACTGATGCTATAACTAGAAGTGGTAGAGTGCTTACTCCTGTTAATGATCAACCCAGTACCTCTAGGCAAGACAGAGGAAAACAGGCGGTGGATGGTTCTGTTCAGACTCCAGTGATTATGGAATCTACAGTAAAGCCGGTTGATGATGCTTTTTCTGAAAATGTTGAGGAGTTCATGAGGCTCATCCGGAAAAGTGATTATAAGATCGTGGACCAGTTACACCAGACCCCGTCCAAGATCTCTATCCTGTCTTTGTTATTGTGTTCTGAAGCTCACAGGAATGCTCTTCTGAAGGTCTTGAATGCAGCCTACGTCCCTCAAGAGATTTCTATTAACCAGCTGGAAGGGGTTGTAGCACACGTGAATGCAGGTAATGGCTTGGGTTTTACAGATCTTGACTTGACTTCTGCTGGCAAGAATCATAACAACGCCCTGCATATTTTGATTGAGTGCCGTGGCTCGCTGATGTCACATGTTTTGGTTGATACTGGTTCATCGTTGAATGTATTGCCCAAGAAAGCGTTAATGAAGTTGGATACTCGGGGACTTATTTGTACACCAAGCGACTTGGTGGTGCGAGCTTTTGATGGCTCGAAGAGATCTGTTTTTGGCGAGATTGTGCTTCCGATCAAGGTTGGACCAGAAATCTTTAATGCAACGTTTTACATTATGGATATTCAGCCAGCGTACAACTGTTTATTGGGTCGTCCTTGGATCCATGGGGCAGGTGCTGTAACTTCCACTTTGCATCAAAAGCTAAAGTATATGGTTGATGGTCACGTAGTGACAGTGTGCGGAGAAGAAGACATAATGATTAGTCAGCTGTCAACCTTCAAATACGTGGAAGTGGATGGTGAAATCCACGAGACGTTGTGCCAGGGATTTGAGAAGGTGAAAGTTTCTGAAGAAGTTGTTCAGTCTGAGACTATTGAGCAGCCTGTAGTGGCAAATCAACCCGAGGGTTCCATGTCTTCGTTAAGAGACGCCAAAGCTGTGGTTGAAGCTGGCAGCTCACAGAGGTGGGCCCAGGTGGTTGAAGTCCAGAAAAAGAGGGACACTTATGGATTGGGATACAAGCCATCCAGGAGAGATGAGGATCCTCCCAAATTCTATGGCCCAGTCCGTTTCACCAGCGCAGGAGTTTTCTTCGACAGATTTAATGCTATTGAAGAAGAAGGAGGCAGTGATTGTGACATGGATAGCTAGATCCGTCCTTGTGTCCCAGGGGAAAGTCTGCACAACTGGTCTTCCAAGAAAGTCATTCAAGTGACAGGCTTCGAGTAATTGCTTTGTTTTCCTATTTTGTTAATCCTACGTTCTGCCCAAGACGTAGTGATTTTGTTTGTAGGGCTTTTAACTGTTGCATGTTTTGCTCTATCATTAATAAAGGACTTTTCACACTCAAATATTTTGATCTCTGTCTTTCTGTTTTTTATTTTTATGCATTAAAAACCCACATCAAAATGGCAATGTGTTTCTTTGTTGAATCATAATAAAACATACCTCATCAATCATTGCAGGTCTTTTGGTTCAGATGACACCGATCATGACTCAGCTATAGCTCGGTATGACTTTGACAATCCAATCTATCAGGCTGAAGAAGAGATTGACGAAGATTGTGAACTGCCTGAAGAGTTGGCCAGATTGTTGAAGCAAGAGGAGAGGGTCATCCTACCTAATCATGAGGAAATTGAGATTGTGAATCTGGGAACCGAGGACGCCAGAAAAGAAGTAAGAGTAGGGGCTGCATTGGAAGACAGTGTCAAGGGAAGATTGGTTGAAATGCTCCGTGAGTATGTGGACATCTTCGCCTGGTCTTACCAAGACATGCCCGGGCTGGATACTGATATTGTCATACACCGGCTACCGCTTAAAGAAGGTTGTGCTCCGGTCAAGCAAAAGTTGAGAAGAGCTAAACCGGAGATGTCTGTCAAAATCAAGGAAGAGGTTCAGAAACAGCTAGATGCCGGATTTCTTGCCGTAACGAATTATCCTCCATGGGTTGCTAACATCGTGCCTGTGCCTAAGAAGGATGGGAAGGTCAGGATGTGTGTTGATTACAGGGATTTGAATAGAGCAAGCCCAAAGGATGATTTCCCGCTCCCTCACATTGACGTGTTAGTTGACAATACTGCTCAGTATTCTGTGTTTTCCTTCATGGATGGTTTCTCTGGTTATAACCAAATCAAGATGGCCCCAGAGGACATGGAGAAAACAACATTCATAACACCGTGGGGAACTTTCTGCTACAAAGTGATGCCCTTTGGATTGAAAAATGCAGGGGCAACTTACCAGCGGGCGATGGTGACTCTCTTTCATGATATGATTCACAAAGAGATTGAAGTCTATGTTAATGACATGATTGCGAAGTCACAGACGGAAGAAGAACATCTGGTGAATCTTCAGAAGTTATTTGAAAGGCTAAGGAAATTCAGACTGAGGTTAAATCCAAACAAATGCACCTTCGGGTGAGATCAGGAAGATTGCTGGGGTTTATTGTTAGTGAAAAAGGTATTGAGGTTGATCCTGCAAAGGTAAAAGCCATACAAGAAATGCCTGTGCCGAAAACAGAAAAAGAGGTTCGTGGTTTCTTGGGGAGATTGAACTACATTGCTAGGTTCATCTCGCATCTCACAGCCACGTGTGAACCAATCTTCAAGTTGCTAAGAAAAGATCAAGCGGTCAGGTGGAATGAAAATTGTCAAAAGACGTTTGAAAAGATTAAAGAATACTTGCAGGAACCTCCAGTCCTTATGCCACCAGTGCCAGGAAGGCCTTTGATTATGTATCTAACGGTTCTTGAGAATTCAATGGGTTGTGTGCTCGGTCAACAAGACGAGTCAGGTAAAAAAGAGCACGCCATCTATTACCTGAGTAAGAAGTTTACTGATTGCGAGTCAAGATACTCGATGCTGGAGAAAACATGTTGTGTACTCGCTTGGGCCACTAAGCGTTTGAGGCAGTATATGTTAAACCATACAACCCTTTTGATTTCGAAGATGGACCCGATAAAGTATGTGTTTAAGAAGCAAGCACTTTCTGGTAGAATAGCCCGTTGGCAGATGGTTCTGACAGAATATGATATTCAGTATGTTTCCCAAAGGGCCATTAAGGGAAGTGTGTTGTCAGAGTATCTTGCGGAACAGCCAATTGCGGATTATCAACCGATGAAGTTTGAGTTTCCGGATGAGCACATCATGTATCTGAAAATGAAGGATTGTGAAGAACCTTTGCCTGATGAAGGACCTGAGATTGGGTCTCAGTGGAAGATGGTTTTAGATGGAGCCGTTAATTCATATGGTAACAGAATCGGGGCAATCATTACAACTCCACAGGGTTCTCATATACCCTTTACTGCCCGATTAGCATTCATATGCACCAACAATGAGGCGGAGTATGAAGCATGCATCATGGGGTTAGAAGAAGCAATTGATTTGAGGATCAAGAACCTCGATGTTTATGGTGATTTTGCGTTGGTGGTTAATCAGATTACAGGTGAATGGGAGACTCATCAAGTAAATCTCGTTCCATATAACAATTATGCCAGAAGATTGTTACCTTTCTTTGACAGAGTAGACTTCCATCACATTCCCCGGATAGAGAATCAGATGGCTGATGCGTTGGCAACGTTGTCATCAATGTATAAAGTGAATCTTTGGAATGAAGCTCCCTCAATCAGAATCATGCGCTTGGATAGATCTGCTTTTGTATTTGCAGTTGAAGGGGTATTAGATGGCAAGCCTTGGTGTCATGACATCAAAGTCTTCTTGAAGAGTCAGGAATACCCAGCTGGGGCATCTTCCAAGGATAAAAAGACATTGAGGAGGTTATCAGGAAACTTCTTTTTGAACAAGGATGATGTGTTGTACAAGAGAAACTTTGACATGGTCTTGTTACGTTGTGTTGATGAACACGAGGCAGGCCTGTTAATGGAAGAAGTTCACGAAGGTTCCTTCGGTACTCATGCCAATGGGCATGCTATGGCAAGAAAATTGTTGAGAGCGGGGTATTATTGGATGACTATGGAGTCTGACTGTTTTAAGTACGCCCAAAAATGTCATAAATGCCAGATTTATGCTGACAAGGTGCACGTATCGCCTACTCCTCTGAATGTTTTGTCGTCACCTTGGCCTTTTGCTATGTGGGGCATTGACATGATTGGGAAGATTAAGCCGACTGCTTCGAATGGACATCGTTTTATCCTGGTGGCTATTGATTATTTCACGAAGTGGGTAGAAGCTGCATCGTATGCCAACGTCACCAGACAAGTGGTAGCCCGGTTTATTAAGAAGGATATCATCTGCCGGTATGGAGTCCCGGAGAGAATCATTACTGACAATGGTTCAAATTTGAACAATAAGATGATGAAGGAGCTATGCCAGAGCTTTAAAATCGAACATCACAATTCTTCTCCCTATCGTCCGAAGATGAATGGGGCTGTTGAAGCGGTTAATAAGAACATAAAGAAGATTGTGCAGAAGATGGTAGTGACATACAAAGACTGGCATGAGATGTTGCCTTACGCTTTGCATGGTTATCGTACTTCGGTACGCACCTCGACTAGGGCAACTCCTTTCTCACTGGTGTATGGTATGGAAGCAGTCTTGCCGTTAGAAGTCGAGATTCCTTCTTTGAGAATTCTGACAGATGTGAAGCTTGATGAAGCTGAGTGGGTGCGTTCCCGGCTGAATGAACTGAACCTCATTGAAGAAAAGAGACTGAAAGCCATTGCGCATGGCCGGTTGTATCAGAGTAGGATGAAGAAAGCCTTTGATCAGAAAGTGCGTCCTCGGTGTTTTCAAGCTGGTGAATTAGTTCTGAAAAGGATCATTCCTCCTCAAACAGATCACAGGGGCAAGTGGACTCCGAATTACGAAGGGCCATATGTAGTAAGACAGGTTTTCTATGGTGGAGCCTTATTACTCTCAACTATGGATGGCGAAGATTTTACGTCCCCTGTGAACGCGGATGTAGTCAAAAAATACTTTGCATAAAAGAGACCCGCTGAACATAAAAAGAAGGTTCAGGCAAAAATGGGGCATCCTGGCGGACCACAAAAAGAAAAGGTTCGGGCAAAAAAAAATTAGGGATAAAAGGAAAAAGAAATAAACCCGCAAGGTTGAAAACCTGAAAAGGCAACTTTGGGAAAAATGGGTATCCCGGTGGATTGAAAACCCGAAAAGGGCGATCCAGGCAAAAGTTAGGGATTTAAAAGCAAAGACTACGATCCGCGTTCGATCTGTGATTACCGTTCACACTTGGAAAATTCAGAGGAAAGGAATCAGTCCAGTTAGTCATCTTTGAAGGTCAAAGTATCTGCGGATGAACAAGTCATATGGGTTATAGCTGAGTCGAGTCATGGTGGATGTCTATTCCCCACATTGCCGACATTTGTATTTTCTTTTGCTTTTTGCGCAATTACCTCTTTTCAGGAATTGCTTCCATATGTAAATGCCTATTTACAGGCCAATTCATTCAATAAAGTTTGCATTTCAGTCAAAGAGCTTTTGTTTTCTGTTTTACCTGTTTTGTTTGTGAAAATGTCCGATATTTTTGATAAAAACATTACATGCTAAAACGTTGAGCTTTATGACACAAGTTGGAAAACAGTGGCAATTGCTTAGGCGACAGTCACTATGTTGATAATCAATGTAATCATTCTTGCACGTAGACTTTTTTGTTGGTTTTGCAGGATGACAGGTGTACCTCCCCAGTAGAGTTGCTCTCTCCATTTTTGAAGTTTGATCGTCCTCAGCAGCTTGCTGTTTTCCCCAGTAGAGTAGAGCTCTCCCCAACTTTGAAGTCTGATCGTCCTTAGCAGTTTATTACTCTTCCCCATCAGAGTATCGAGGGTCATCTTCCTCAACCAGAGTATAAAGGAGTAATTCCCTAAGCGGAGTCGTTAAGGATCGTCCTTCTTAGCAGGATATTAGAGGTTTTTTCCCCGGCCAGAGTTGTGATTTGACTCATCCTTCTTTAGCAAGTGATGTCTCCTCATGGAGCATGGGGCAGTTATTTGTTCCCCAGCTAGTCAGGAAGCATGTGTTATCCCCTAGCAGGTGAATATTGACAATTACTTTCTCTCCCAAGCGGAGTCGTTGAGGATCGTCTTCCTCAGCAAAGTACAGAGGATTATATACCCAGCCGAAGTCGTGTTTGGAATGCTATTCCCCATCAAGTAATCAGAGGTTGATTGCTCTAAGGTGAATGTTGTTGTATCTCCTGCAGGAAGTTTGTGGACGAAGATGTCATTATCCCCACAGAGTCCTGGTGTCTACTTTCCTCAGTTGGTCAGAAAGTATAGTTTTGGCGACAATGGTTTGATCTAATACCCAGCAGGGTGAGGGTAAAGTTACTTCCCTAGCAACAGATTAAGCTCATTTCCCCAAGCAGAGTCTGGTGGTGAGTGGTATCCCCAGCAGGTCTTAAGTCCAATAGTTTTGGCAGGCGTCAAATACAAGTTCTGAAACAGTTGGTCGTCCCCAGCGGAAGAATTTCCATCTTCAGTATTCATCTCCCTCCCCAGTTGAGTGGGTATTCTCTCGGAGTTTCGTCCATCTCCAGCAGAGTTGTTGATCTTGGTATTCCCCAACAGAGCAGGTATTCTCTCGGAGATTCGTCCATCTCCGGCAGAATTGGTGATTGTGATCTTCCCTAGCAGGGAGAAGTTTTCCTCAACAAGTTCTCCTTTGTCTCAGAGGCAATTTAGTCTGCCATCCCCAGCGGAGTTGCTTCTGGTCTTCAGCATTTATTTTGCTGGGATGTCTCTTTTGCATTGCATAAGCATTTGTTTGCATGGCATCCTCCCAAATGCGTAGCATTTCCACTTCGTGTGGAGCATTACGGCAAAATTCAAACATATGCATCTGAAGCATAAGCCAGGTTTGAGTTTTCCTTCGTCAGGAAAGCCAGATTTCAGGAAGATATCTTTACTCCATAGGTGTTGGGTTAGGCAATATTTGACAGTTCCCCGGCAGAGTGTTTTTCCAGGATTGTTTATCCTTGATTTTATTTGTACCCCTTCGTCCAGGTGGTCCTTCGGTTTTTTTCCCTCGAAATTTTTACCGTCAGACACTCGTCCGTGTTTCTTTCAGCACTCGTCCGTGTTTGACCTTTTAAGCCAATGCCCGTCCATATTGACTTCTGACACCCGTCCGTGTTCTTTCAGCACCCGTCCGTGTTTGACCCTTTTGTTTCAATGCCCGTCCGCATTGACATTTGGCACTCGTCTGTGTTTCCTTCAGCACCCGCCCGTGTTTGAACCTTTGATTTCAATACCCGTCCACATTGACCTTCTGATGACACTCGTCCGTGTTGCCTTCCATTCCCCCAGCGAGTTTAATTCCCGATAAAGTTGCTTTACACCCTTTTCAGTACCCGTCCGTATTGAAATCTTTTACACCCGTCCGTGTATCCTTTTCAGTACCCGTCCGTATTGACTTTTTACACCCGTTCGTGTACCTTTTCGATACCCGTCCGTATTGAACTTCCGACACCCGTCCGTGTTGCATTTCAATCCCCAGAGAGGTCGCTTTGAATCTTTTTACACCCGTCCGTGTACCTTTTTCAATGCCCGTCCGCATTTACATTTGACACTCGTCCGTGTTCTTTCAGCACCCGTCCGTGTTTGAACCTCTTTACACCCGTCCGTGTATCTTCTCAATACCCGTCCATATTTGATATCCTGGATTCCTTGACACCCGTCCGTGTTCATCCCCAGCGTAGCTAACACTCGTTTGTGTTTATTTCAGGACTTTTCAATAGAGTTTTGGTTTCCAACACTCGTACGTGTTGTGACAGTGCAGCATTTATCGTTTGTTCCCCAGTGGAGTCGTCCCTCCTTTGAGGATTGCAAATTTCAGGTTTCTTTTGGTATTCAATCTCCGTGAATCCTTGGAACGCATGATAGCCGTCACTATCATACCTTCAGGATCAAGTTGATTGAATAGGGGCAGCTGTAACACCCCAAAATTTGCCCTTTTGTTTTTAGCTAACTGGCTTATGTTTCTTTTCATTTCTTGCATTAGCATTTGTGCATAGCATTTGGTTCTTAGCATGGGATCAAGGTACTTGGTCCATATTCTCAAGTCTCAAGCTTCAAGGTGGTTCATGGAGCTCATTGTATCTTCATGAGATCAAGATTGGCAAAGGATTTCAAGTGATTCCTTCTCTCCTAATCAGAAGGACCAATTAGGGTTTTTAAGATCAAGAGGACTTCTTGGAAGGCTTGGTGTGTTCAAGCATGTTCTTATGGTTTTCTTTATGCTCACAAGTGTTCTTGGATGAGGGTTTGGTTATTGATTCATTGTGGAGGATTTTCAGTGGATTGATTGCCTGTGAACTAAGCAAAAGTCAACTGTAAAGGAGAAAGTCAACTGTGGAATTTTGAGGTTCTTTTCATGGTTTTCAAGGTCTCACATCCTCATATGGCCTCCAATTGTCAATATTTGTTCCATTTATCAAGAATCAAGAGGTTGTACAAAGGTTACTAAATTTGGAAAATGACCCATAATTGAAACTTTCCATTTTTGGCAATTTTTCTCCCATATTCAACTTGACTTTTCATCATCAAGGAAGCTCCAAATGAATTTTCCTCCAACATTAAAGTTGAAGATCTTTCTCTCCCATTTCGAAAAAGTACTAGAACATTTCCATATCATTTGTGGAACTCTAGTTATGGCCAAAACAATGCAAGGTGCTTTTCATGGATTCCTTATATGTCAAATTTTCCACTTTTTGCATTTTTGCACAAATGGACTTGTAATGTTCCCAATTGATTCATGTCACATTATCATATCAAAATACAAGTCAAGAAGATCATTTGTGGCCTTTGAATCAATTCATGCCATGCCATTTTTCTCATTATTCTCACAAAGTGCAAAAATGCCAAATTAATTCAAAGCTTGCAAACCAAGAAAGTGCAAGGCCCAAAATCAATCCAGAAGTGGTATGGGAGTAAATTGGAGGTGAATTATGCTGAGAACAAGGGCTTCCCACGTGCAAATTGGTGGTGGTGGTGTAAAATGCATTTTTGCAATTTCACTGAAATCTCATTAACAAGAGTTCTAATCACTTCCTAATCCTAATCAGTGAACTAATGAGGAGTACATATGCTTACTCATGCTCTCACAGCTAGGGTAGAGACTCACATTTGCTCAGTTTCCATTTCTCACTCTCCACTTTCTCATTTTCGTTTCTCCCTCTCCATAAGGTGTTTTTGAGAAATTCTTTCATATTTGGAATCAGTGAAGAGAGTAGAACCAGAATCAACCATCATCTGAAGCTCATACTGAGGTTTTTGCCAAGCTCCATTCAAGAGGGTTCAAGTTTAAAACTCAAGATCTAGCACGATTCCAAGCTCTAGTTGCATTTATTTTGCAATTAGAGGTTCCAAGGACTTGATCTGTAGCTTTTGGAAGGCGTTCTTGTGATATTTTAAGTTCTTCAAGATCTCAGGTTAGTGATTTTTTCACCATCACAGAACTTGAATTTTTGATGTGCATATTGATCTATGAACTCCCCTGAACATGCTGATATATTTTATTTGAAGTTTGGACGTGTGGTTTGTGAGATATGGTGATTTAAAGTTTTAGATCTAAACTTGTTTTTACTCGATTCTCCTTATTGGTTGTTTGTTTGTTAAAATGGACTGGATATTCATGATCCTTGCATTTTTCTGATTAAAATGGTGTACTCATACGCATTTTCTGGAAAAAGTCACGTCACAGCTCACCGGAGAGGGTGGCCGGAGCCCTAGCTCCGGCGGCTGGAAAATACAGTCCGGCGAGGGGAGTTTTCATGAAGAAGATGAAGCATGTCCGTCTGATTCCAGATCGTGCGTCCGTGATCGTGCCACGTGTCTCTTGTTTTATGTTTTTATTTTAATAATTACGTGTGTGCCTTCTCTTTTGTACTGCAGTGCGTCTGTTGATCGTGGCCCTTGCTTCCTTTTTATTTTTTGATCACTTGGATGGGGTTTCGCCAGCGCATAAATGAGGCACATGCGCAGCATGTGGCCGGTGCATGGTAGGACGAGGTGGTTGTGTGTGCGCGTGTCTACCTGAAGTATGGTGAGCCATCATGATCCTGACCGTGTTTTGCTCATTAACTGGATCGTGTGGCTGAGTTTATTTCTGCATGTTGACATTTTCTTTAATCCTTTGACTTCGTTTGGACCCTTAGTCGTTGGGCTTTGCTATGCCCCCCCCCCCCCCCGGCCAGTTTCAGCCCATTTCCTCTTTTTCAGCGTGTTAGCTTACTGTTTGCACCTCCCATTGTTTTATTTCATTTTCTTTTCTCACTTCTATTATTTGTTTTGCATTTTTAATTTCTAAAATTACTTTTATGCATTCAAAAATCGTATAAAAAATCATGGAACTTATTTTTAGTTTTCTTTTTTTTTCCATATTTTATTTTCTCATTTTTATTTTAGTTTGGCATCTTTTTTAATTAATTGTTTTATTTCCTTTTCTTATTTGTTTCACTTGCACACCCCAACTTGTGAAATTTCTTTCTCCTCATCTATAATGGATTTTTAATCCATTCTTTTTGCATTTGCTAGGTAACACATTAAATTGCATAAAAACATTTTTATTTCATTTTAAAAACTTTTCCATATTGCATTTTGGTCCTTTTCTTTTGCATGTTGAAACATTGTTCTTAAGTGATCTTTGTCCAATTGTTTGGGATACTTGGTTTGTGAGTTTTGGTTTGATCATTTTGTACATGTTACTTGACTGAGTTAGCTCCTGTTTGGATATTTTTTGGGATTTTATTAATCCACCTTGCTATTTTTGGTTGAGTGTTGTTTGTGATGCAAGTTTGGTTGAGGTATACTTTGGTACTTGATCTAGTTTGGATGCATTTGCTTACTTGTGATGGAGTGATGCTTAAGATGTTTTTATGGTATGATCATGTACTGTTTGAGCTTACTTGTGGCTTTGGAATCATCTCTTTTCACTCATTTTTCTATTTGTTCTTGATTTTACAAAGTGTTTTTGTTTTGCACTTGAACTTTGTGGTATGCTCAACTTAATCTTGTGTTGGCTTCTTTGTATGATTTCACCAATGCATGAAACCTTTTGTTTGATTTGTGTGACATGCTAGAGGTTCTGACCCTCTTGGTTTAAAGTGCTCTATGTGACATGTTCTCACCCTTTGCTTCACACACTTCTTTGTTGGTTTGCATGGATGTTAAGTGAATGTCTTTCTCATCTTTTGGTGTATGTTTTGAAGTTGATGATGGATGTTTGATCTTGTATGACTTGAGTTTGGGTTTGATATGACATTGATGTGTATGCTACTGCCTCTTGAGTTCTATACTTGATTTTCATGTTACTTGAGCATTGTTGGATGCATTTGGTTTGAATTATGTGATGCATATCATCCCTTTTGCTTTGTAACTTCTTTGGTGCATCGTATTGCATAATGTGAACCTCTTTTGCATATGTGAATTATTAATGATGATATGATGTGAGTTATGGTCTTGTTTCATTTTCATCTTGTCTCTTTGATTTCACTTTGATATGAGATCCATGTGTGTTCAATTGTGCACTTAATTCAAGTTTACTTGCATCATTTCTTGTGTGCTTTCACTTGTGTACTTGAGATGTGTTTGTTTGATCTTTAAAGCATGATTATGTTATGAGTTGGACATTTATGATGTGATGTGCTTGCTGCCATTTATTGCATCTTCTCCTTTCCTTCTCTTTCTTCTTCTTCTCCTTCACTCTTTTCATCCCTCGAGTCTCGAGACTTGTTTAAGTCTCGGACTCTCTCCCGTTAGAGGTACCTAGTCCAACTTAATTTTTTATTAAGCTTGGAGTAGGATTAGCATTAGGTTAGGTAGTCGTCTCTCCTAAACCTCACTAACCATAGGACATCCATACATGATAACATTAGGACTCTTAGTTTCCCTTTAGAGTTTCCTTTGTGTCTTCTCTCTTCTCATCTCAAAACTTCTTCAAAACACGTAATAAAAGTTAACTGTATTGCGTTCGAGCCTTCTATGTGGGAAGTGGGGATTGAGGGGCTTCTTCTCATTCTTATAGGATACCTAGTGTACGTCCTGTTAGGGACGATGCGCGAAGTATTCGTTCTTATGTTTAAGACTTTGGTGCAATGCAAGTTACGAAACAACTTAAAAGACACTTCTGTCTAAAAAACACCAAACCAATTCAAATCTTTTTATCCTTCGGGATTGTTGGGTCTCAAACTTCATTTTCAGAAAAGAGCTCGTCGCTCACGTAAAAAACACTTACCCATCCGTGGTCGTACCCACGAACTACGTCAGCTCTGATTCCTCTTTCTCGTCCAATTGAGGATACGTAGGCACAAGACGGCGATGTCTTGGCGAGCAACCTTCCCCCACAGTTCCCGTCCGAACTACGTTGACTCTGACTTTCCCATTGGACTGAGGGAGTACGTAGGCCTAGGACAACGATACCGTCCTATCGAGTCACTTCTTTTTCTTTTCTTCTTCGTTTCTCCGTTCTTTCCGTTCTCGTTTCTTCGCCGATCCAGTAGCAGTGGAGTTCCAGATGACGACACCCTTTGATGCAGACAGCAAGCGTGGATCCCATCGAGTACGATGGACGTGTTGGGTTCTAACACCTTCCCTCCGCGTAACCGACTCTCGTACCAGTTCTCTTGGTCGTGAGACCATGCTCTTTCCCTTTCTCTTCAGGTTTGTGCAGTGTTTCCTTTCCCTCTCTTGGGATAAATACACATTGCTGGCGACTCTGTGTCTTTTGCGCCACTCTCGCGTTTGTACCGTTGGATACGAATCTTTCGGGAGCGACATGGTGGGTCAGGAGTTTCTGCCTGAAATTCCTTTTCCTTGTTAGGTTCTCCAACTCCTCGGTTGAAGATTCTACCACTCCGTGTTACACGACTGATGTCTGCAATATTCACGATGGAGGGTAATGGAATTTCCTTTCCATTTTCAATTGTCGTTGCACCATATTTGTAAGGGATAGCCTTAGTTGATTCATACGGTAGTGGTCCCGGTAGATAGATGACTATGGGAACCTTATGATTTTTCTGACCATCATAATTAATCTCGATCCGTTCCCGGTTGGGAATTTTAGATTCGTCAAGTAGAGGGATGATGGCAAAAACATCCCTGGTCTGGTGATGACCAGAGATCGTGACAACATCCTCAACTTGCTCGGCAAGGTAGTTCGGCGTCCAGTTGATGGGTCCAGAACCCGGATATGGGCGAATCTCTCCACGGTCCACCTGACCTTGAAGAGCTGCTCTCACAAAGTAACACCCTTGGTTACTTTCCGAACAGACGCCGCAACGTTCATAGTTATGTGGTGGCACCTGGCCACGCCCACTTTGAATACAATGTAACCTCACTAGGTTAGCTTCCACAGATCGGACATCCTAACTCTGACGCCGAGTGGGGTTTCTGTTATTGATACTAATCTGCTGAGTATCTTCATCCATATAAATTGGCATCCACCAGTGATTTAACAAGTGTTGAAGTGCCTCCTGGACAAGGGTACAACCTCGATCGTTTTCGCAACCTGCCTTACAGCTTTGATAGTCATGTGATATTAAGAATCCGAGTCGGACTTGTTCAGCATGTAACTCTACCAGATTGGTATTCATCACGCGAATATCGAAGATCTAAACCATATTGATCTGATAGGAGTTCCTATCATGGTAGTCTTGGATCCATCCAAGATCCATCTGACGCTGGAGGGCCTCCTGTATGAAAGAGCATCCCTGTTTGTTTCTTGAGAAAGTCAGACAGGAACTGTAATCGTGTCGCGGCAGATTATGATACTGGCTTTGCCTTGGGTGCATCGCCACCAAGTTGACATTCATTGTACGGATATCGTGGTTTTGAATGACGTTGGAATTCATGTAAACCATGTTAACTCCACGAACTCAGTGCTCTTGGATCCATCCGAGATCCATCTGTTCCTGTAGAGCTGCTTGCACCACAGAACATCCTTGATTGTCTTTAGAGCAGATATCACACTGGTGATAATTATGAGGTGGCACATGGCCATATCCACTCTGTCTACAATGCATCTTGACCAGATTGGCTTTCAACAAGAGTACATCGTGAATTTGATAGACATCGTTAGTCTCTCCTTCTATCAAATTGACTGCAGCCTTCTCATGTTGAGGCAGTGGGTTCGTGAGAACATTAGGATTCGTATCCTTGAAGGATAAGACCCCGCTCCTAACAAGTTTTTGCACGTCAGACTTGAAATTGAGACAAGTCTCTATGTTATGCCCTGGACCTCCTTGATGATAAGGGCAAGTTTGATCCACTGTAGCGAGCGATTTTGGACGCGGTCCTTAGGCTCTGGTCGCTCTCTGCGGTTGAGCTTAAAACTACAGGTCGATTCATTTTTTATCCTATTGTGAGCTGATTAAGGAAGGGAAATAGATGTCTCCAATTAACCCTGCTTTGCATACTGAGTTTAAACAGCGGTCTGTTAGGTTACGGATGCTATCAATGTGGGGGGCCTTTGTACTGGTTATTTGTATTTTCGCCAATACGGTTTTCTTTCTTTTTATCTTGGCAGAAGGTTTCTGGCGGGGAACAAGGATTAGGATGTTAGGACTGATGCTTTTGGATTACTGCTTTTGATTGATGGAGATATGGGATTTGGGTTTGTTGATTGTGCTCGCTAAGATCTTTTCTTTCAATCTTATACCTACGTATTCCCGTTTACCGAAACAGGGGAATCAGAGCGTTCGTAGTTCCTCCTATTCTATGGGAGGAAATTGGTTTTTGGTGTCTTGTTCGAAGCCAAAGACGTGAAGCGAAAGGTGATTTGTATCTTGTTTAAAGCCCAAGATGTGAAGCTGAAAAGTCTCGACTTTAGAGAGAATTTGTCGTCTCTAAAGAAGGGTAAAGGAGAATTACTTTAACCGGGATACGCGGATCCTAGCAATGCCATAATTTCCTAAGAAGGGGTTTTAACCTGAAGGAGAAGACTTTAACTCAGTGTAGAGCAATGCTATCTTTCCTTAGGAATTTCTCATGCTAAAAGAGGGATAGTGGCATGGATGGAGATGATCCAGAGGCTTGCCACTTACAGCAATTAGATGAAAGGGGAAGGAGTTGTTGATGTTTGTGTACTGTGAACGAGGCACGACTTTGATGTTAAAAGGTTAATTGGATTAACCAGTGGTTTTCTTATATAAAGCCTAAGAGGAGGCTAGTATGTGTCTCGTACAAAGCCCGAGAGAGTGGCTAAAAGGTTTTTACTCGAGGATGGAATCTTTTGGTATCTCGTATAAAGCCCGAGATGGAGGCTAACATTCGTTTGGCTCAATAAGAACCTTTTTGTATCTCGTATAAAGCCCGAGATGGAGGCGAAAAGGGGTTATGGACTCACCGAGGGAGTCTCTTATGTGTCTCGTACAAAGCCCGAGAGAGAGGCTAAACGTTGTTTGACTCTGCTGGGGAGGATCATTTGTACAAAGCCCAAGAGGAGGCTATTGTAACTGTTTCAGTTGAATGACAGATCCAATATACTAATTTTAAAAGAAAAAATCAGTTCTTATATGAGTAACACTGTACTCAGGGATTTGATTTGAGGATCAGGGATATTTCCTTCTCTTTGAGGAAACGGGAAATCCAAAGGGTATTGAGACTGTCCGAGTCTACGGGTTTCCTTCCTATTTAACAAAGGGGTCACTTGAGAATGTCTTTGAGACTCAAGGAAATTAGACTGTCCAAGTCTAGGGTTTTATCTTTTGTATTGTGCTTTGAGAAACAGTAGTAGCCTCTATGAAATGGCTGTTCTATGCAAATGACTAAGTTCTGTTCCTATACCTCTAGGAGGTCGTCGGGACAATTTGTATGAAGCCCAAGAGGAGGCTGGAAACTTTTAAGAAGCCGACGGGTCCTTGTACTAAGCCCAAGAGAAGGCTATCATTCTCGGAGGAAGAGATCATTATATGAAGCCTAAGAGGAGGCTGTGAATACTTCTAAGAAGCCGTAGGGTCCTTGTACTAAGCCCAAGAGGAGGCGGGGTTGCTTTTAGGAAGCCTGTGGGTCCTTGTATGATGCCCAAGAGGAGGCCGATGCTTTTAAGAAGCCCGTGGATCCCCAAACCCTGAGAAATTCAAGGCAATGGTATTCACCGAGAATAGATCAAAGTCAGGAAAGTTCGAGAATTTGGAAGAAACTCAAATATGCCATTTGCGGAGAATACATTCATCTCTGGGAGTAGAGTTTCTTGACAATTCTTAATGAGGACAGCCTGAGAGAAGACTATATCTGGTGATCCTATTGGGGATCTAGTTGTCTATTTCTACGAATAAACGAAACGGCGTCACCTAGTTCTAGACGTAGTTGCCGGGGAAACTCTAAATATCTATACTATTATTACACAGTTGATATGAGTTTATGAAAGAAGACTTACAGTGAAACAGCCCCACAATACAGTTATATGTATATGAAAGCGGTAAATGAAAGCAATAACCACTTACTCGGTTGTAGAGCTTCCATGTTGTTTGGTTAGTTGTTCAACAAAGAAAGATTGAAAACAACAGTATATTCAAAATCAAAGGAGAAAGTGCTTTGAAAAAGAAAGATTTGGGGCTTACAGCTCAAGGAGAGGCCCAGGGTTTTATCAATGAGCGCATTATTGAATTTGTACAGAGGGACTTATACAAGTGACTGAGGCCAAAAAGGTTTTCTGTACAAAGGGATGGGTCTTACACTCTTTCAAGAGGCCCAAAAGGTTTAAAGAAAAAGAGTGGGGCTTATAACACGAGGGTAGGCCCAGATGATTTTTCCGTTTGAAATGGCGATTGCGCCGAGGTTTTCTTTTAACGCGGAGGAACTTATATAATAAGTGAGGCCCAAATGATTTTGGTTAAAAGGGGGTTGGGGCTTACACTCTATTAGAGGCCCAAAGTGTTTTTGAATGGGTCTTATAGCTCAAGGAGAGGCCCAGGGTTATTTTTCAAAAGGCGATGATCGTGCCGTTATTTGAAAATGTACAGAGGGACTTATACAACGAATGAGGCCCAAAATATTTTTGTACAAGTGGGTTGGGTCTTACACTCTCTCAAGAGGCCCAAAGAGTTTTGAAAATGATTTATAAGGGTTGAATTAATCCAAAAACCCTAATTTGTTTTCAAAAATGTATTTAATTGAATAAAAATTCAATTAAAATGATCAAAATTGTTTAACATATGAAAAACAAATTGTGACTTTGGATTAATGCTTCAAAAATTAAGTATTGACCTACAAAATAATTAGAAAGCATTAAAAGTTGCAAAATCAATGTGGAAAATATATTTAAAATGTCAAAAACAATTAAAACATTAATTCTTTGCAAAAATATCAATTATATGAAATAAATAATATTTTTGGGATTTTTTGATAAAATAAAATATTTTAACATTTTTGTGAATTATTAAAAAAAGAATCAACTCAAAATTATTAAAACTGAGAGAGAAATTAATTTTTGAATCAATTAAACAAAATCACAAAATTCAAATATTTGAATTGTTCAAAAATGGCGCCAAGAACACACCAAGAACACGCGCGTGTTCTGGGTTTGGCTGATTTGCATTTTCTCCTCAATCTCACTGAATACTTGATTATAGCATGCAATCCACATATCATTATGCTCGTCTCAACCTCACGATCATGTCTATGTCCATTAATTTCATTTAAATTAAACATATAACAAGAAATCATGAAAAATCCTCAAGAACCCTAATTTCTGCATGAAGGCTAGGATTTTTGATACACGATTCAAACAATGCAATTAATTGAGGGAAAACATTCCATGTATGATTATGAACATACGGCCAAATTATTGTGCGAGGAAATATGCATAGATTGAGAGATGACCAAGTATGTGCTTACCTCTAGGCCGTGACAGCAAGTACAATGTGATTTTTGATTTGGAGGTGTTACAGATGAGTGGTGATGATCTAAACAGCTTCCCTACACCCTATGGAGTGTGTTTGAATGCTTGGACTTGATTGAAATTGGCTGGAACGATTTGTGGTACCTCAGCTGCAACTTGATTGAAAATTCGAGCAACCAGCTGGTGATTTTGTGAAATTGGTGTTTCAGAAGTGATCTAAGTGTTTGATCAGCTCATATGTGATGTATATGAGGTGTGTGAGTGATTGGTTTGATTGGAAAAGCTCTCAAACTCAAAACCCGATAGCTACCTTGCTAAGAAAGGCATTTTTGCCAAGAGAAAGAGATTTTGAGGAAAGCATCTGTTAGATGGCTTTGGTGTACTCAAACTGATCACAATTGAGCTCTATTTATAGTAGAGCAAGTTTGTTTTGCAAGGAATAGTGAATGGCAGCTGGTAAGTAGGTTTGGCCAATGTTGTCCAATGGAAATCCAAGTCTCCTCTAGCCATTGACTAGAGGTTAGGGCACAGAGCTTTGGTTCCCTTGGTCTTTGATAAGTCTTGACTGATTTCAGATGAGAATGGCTCAGTCCATGCCACCTTGATGCTTCCATTGAATGCTTCAATCCAAATTTGGAGTCTTGTCCCTATTTTGGCCATTCTAGGTTCAACATGCTATTTCTTGTTCCATGGACTTTGGAGGCTTGGCTCAGTGATTGTCCCCTTTAGATTCAATCCTCAGATGTGTCCAAGTGGATAGGAGAATTTGAATTTGGCTGATTTTGGCAAATCGAGCCAAAATGCAAAATCTGCCTTGCCTTTGACAGATTTCAGCAAGGCAACTTGACAATGTCATATCTCATGGTGTAAGTTGAATTTGACAATGTTCTTGGCCATTTTGGAAAGTCCTTACATGATACAACAACTGTTTGAACATGTTTGGTTTTGTTCTCTTTTGAATCCAAGTGAAAAATCCTCTACATTTGGCAAAAAGTGAAGCAAAATCTGACTTAGTGAAATTTTCACTAAGTGTTGGAACAAAGTGTGATTTCTTGATTTTGATCACTCCATAACTCAAAATCCTTAATGAATTAGACTTAGGTCTAGTTGAAGTTTTTGTAGAGGGTAATCAGGGCTACAAATCCATCTTTGGATGAAAAAAATTGGCCTTGTGGTTTAGGAGTTATGGTCCTCCAAAGTTGGTGCATTAGTGGTACTTTTTCCATAACTTAGAAAAATTTCTAAGTTTTACGGTTACCCCTTTTACAAGTTATCCCACTTTCTTTGATTTTTCTTGATGAATGATGATTCAAATCATACATTAACATCATTTTAGGGTTAAAAATCCATTTTGGTGAAAAATCTCAAAAAGTCAAAGTTGACTTTTGTGCACAGTTGACTTTTTATCAGATGAATTCCAAACTGTGCAATTCTTCAGGAAATCATGTCCTTGACCTAAATCAAACTTGATGGACATGTTCCATGGGTGTCATAGGGTATATTGAGGCATGTCCTAGGGTTTGGGAGCATGTCCTGGTCAAAAGTCAAAGTTACAGTTGACTTTCCTCGTGAAACCCTAATTGTGGTGCAGATGGAATTGAGACTTGTTGCTCAAGCTTCTTGGATTAATCCATTGTTCCAAATGGATCAATATAGTTCATTAGAGACCCTCAAACCCTCTATTGAGGTCTTGGTTCATGATTTGTCCCAAAAGTCAACTTAGGGGTGAATTAGGTCAAGAAACCCTAATTCCTGATTTTTGATGTATGCATCCCCTGAGGTCAAATTGACTTGATGATTGGGTCCATGAGGTTCCATGGAGTACATTAGGTTGTGTTTTGAATCATTGGCTCATGCCCAGATGAAAATTTTCATCTGGAGGCCCAGGTCGACCAAAACCCTAATTTGGTGACAGTGGCGATCTTGAAGCTTGATCCACCTAGAAGGGAGCAACCTTGTGCTTAATCCTTGAAGTGGGAGTCCTCTTGATCCATTGTGGATGTTTGAGAGGTTAGATAAGTTGAAGATCAAGTCATTCCTTGACTGATCCTTTGTCCAAGGCTCTGAGAGGGCTTAAAACCCTAATTTTGATTGTAGTGAATGCTCAACAACCCTTGAGGCATTTGATGAGGCATGATGATTCATCCATATTGTGATGATGATTTTCACAATGATGGGAAACTTTAGTGGTCAAAATTTGGGGTATTACATCTACCTTAAACCAAAAAGGCAGATTTTTCGGTACTGTGAGAGGAGATTAAGTCTGAATGTGCCCCTTAGCCAGTAGTAATGGAAATAGCTATGCGTACGACACGGGTATAGGATCAAATCCTGGTGGCCGTGTTGTACGGTTGTTGTTGTATGGAGGACGAGCCTGCTGAAGAGGCTGTTGTGTCCTTTGTTGATCAGGTTGGCTCTGCGCAACCTGAGGTTGATACGTAGGAATAGACGCAGGGTTGATAGCAGGAGTCACAGCTGCTACCGGTTGATAACGTCGCCTTTGCTTTCCGAGAGAGATATTCCCAATATCTTGCTCTTTTTTCTTAGGGAGAGCACTACCGTATTTTTTAGTACCGCCTGTTGATCCAGTGTCTTTTACCAAATGTCCTTCCCGGACTGCTTCCTCAAGATGTACGCCCATGCCAACCATTTCGGTGAAGTCACTGGGTGCACTGGCAACGATTCGGTCATAGTAAAATGAGCTTAAGGTCTTTAAGAAGATCTTTGTCATCTCTTTTTCCTCAAGAGGTGGACAAATTTGAGCGGCAATTTCACGCCACCTTTGAGCATACTCCTTAAAGGTTTCCTTGTCCTTTTGCGACATCGATCTGAGTTGATCTCTGTCGGGTGCCATGTCCAAATTGTATTTGTATTGTTGGACGAAAGCAGTGCCAAGATCTCTGAATGTGCTGATCGTGGCACGGTTTAAACCCATGTACCATTTGAGTGCGACACCAGTTAAACTATCCTGAAAGTAGTGAATCAGTAGGTCCTGATTTTCTGTCTGAGTTGACATCCGCTAGGCGTACATCACCAGATGGCTTTTAGGGCAAGAGTTACCCTTGTACTTTTCAAATTTGGGCACTTGAAATTTGTGCGGGACTTTTATATTTGGGACCAAGCAGAGATCTGCGGCGTCCTTTCCAAATAGATCCTGACCGCAAATGGCTTGCAGTTCCTTCTGCATTTCCTAGAACTGCTCCTGGAATTCCTCCATTCTGTCAAACATAGTTTCCTTCTTACCAGAAGGTGTCTGTGGAATCTGTCCTTTGGGACAGTGTGCACCACAGGGGGTGGTACCGTGACTACGGTAGTGAGTCTTGGCGTTTCCCGAAGTTTGTAACCTTCAGGAGTCTTCAGTATGCCCCTGGCATCTTCGCTTTCCCGAAGTTTGTAACCTTCAGGCCCAGCGGCTTCAGTTTTGATTCCCTGATCTTCAGTGATCGGCGGAACATATCCTTCCGGGATATAGTTAACAGGCATGCCCCAAGGACGATCTTTCGGTATTTGATACCTAGGATCATACTTCTCCACTATGGGCGTTGAGGTGGTCTCTGAGATCACAGTTCTTTGTAGCTGAGCTTCTGCCATGGCTTGCATGTCGTTACGAAGCTTTCTCATATCCTCTCTCAGAGCATCGATCTCTTCTTTCAACTCTCTGTTTTCTTCCTCAAGATTATCTATCTTTTTCTGACGATTGGCCCGAGTATTATACGAATGAGACAGTTTGACTCTAGAATCGAGACACAAACGTGAGATTCGTAGAGAAGAAGAATACGCGATGTGAGAATGATGAATGCAATGATTATATTAATTGTTTAAGGTTTAATTAAAATAAACTTCGACAATTAGATTGCAAATATCAAACGGTGGGGAAACCCCTTTTTATTGAATTCAAAGGATTACAGAAATGGAAATACAGTAGATTATGTAACGACCCAGTTTTCGTGTGAGTTTTATTTAATCGAGTCGTTTGATTATTATATTATTATTTTATTTTATTTTCGACTTTTATCTGAAAATATGTTATTTCTCAATGTTGTGATATTTTATCGGGTTTTGGGAACGTTGGTGAGATATTTGAGTGTGGGGGTATTTTGGACATTTCACAATATTTTGTTAAGTTAGAATAGAAAGGGAATTAGGAAGAGAGAAAAAGAGAAAGAAAGAAAAGGAAAAGAAAGAAAAAGAGGAGAAAAGAGAAGAAGAAGAGAAATAGTGGAAAACTTGGAAAATAAAAGAAAAATCAACTTCTAGAATCGATTTAATCGGGTAAGGGCGCGAAACTCAATTATTGTATACTTGTGTATGATTATGTATGTATATTTGTGATGTTTGTTGGATTGAAATGAAGAAATTTAGTAAAACCCATTTTTGGTAAAATTGATTAGAAAGTGAGTAAATGTGTTGAAAATCATGTGTTAAGTGTTCATTCTTGTTGATACATGATAGATACTTGTTATTGGACATTGTATTGGCAATTTTCTGGTGCGTAGGTAAGATTTGGGGTGTTTTTGGGTGGAACCCGTATGAAAAATTATGCAGAAGATTTTTTCTGAGATTTCCAGGTCATACGCGTATGGGGCATGTTCATACGCGTATGAACCTTGGCAATACGCGTATGGGAGGCACGTTTTAGGGCCAATACGCGTATGGGTTGCTTGTTTTCTCGGCCATCTGCCCATTTGCGTATGATACGCATAGCATTTTAGGGCAATACGCGTACGGGCTTGGGCATTACGCGTACAGACATTTACACGTGAACTTTGGGAAAAATGAGTCTCTGCTCATACGCGTATGGCTCAGGACAATACGCGTATGGACAGGACAATTGTGAAATGGGACTTTTCAAAATATCGTTTTTCGTTTTCTTTCGTAACTTTTGATCCGTTTGTCCGATTTTTACATTCTTGGTATCGTTGCGTAGCTATTGAACTGTACTTTCTTATTATGATGATTTTGGAATTGTTAGCCGATTTAATTATGTCTGAAAATCGGGAATAGTGTCGGTTGTCGACTTTTGTCGTTATAATTGTGTGTAATTGACGTGTATTATGCAAAGTGCTATTGTGCGACACAAATGTATGTGTTTAGATGATGTTGTGACGAGTTGTGGCCGTATGGCAATTAAATACATTGTTTTGGGCATAAGTGCAAAGTGTGATTTTATCGATGTAAATGAATATGTGTGTGTGTGCATATTAAATGTTATGGGTCTTTGTATGCCAAGCATCATGATATGCATTGTGGAACGTCCTGAGTGACGGTTTGGATTCCAGAGGGAATTCGCTATAACTTCGTGTGCCCATGTGGGGTGTGAACGATGATTATAGACGATCGTGTGCCCATGTGGGGTGTGAGCGATCGGGTCGTGTGCCCGTGTGGGGTGTGAGCGATCCATAAACACCGTGTGCCCGTGTGGGGTGTGAGCGGTGGGGAACATCGTAGGCCCAACGGGGAGTTACAGTGATGTAACGAGCGATGATTCCAGCAGAGTTTCTGAGTGAACTAGTGATGAGAAACAATGGAAGTCGGTACCGCATGTGCATATGCATAGAGTCGTTGTGTCGGTCTCTTGCATTTGCATAAATCATTTATGGTTGGTTATGTGTGGATTTGTGGATAAATTGATGTATGGATATGTGTTGGTGATAGAAATATGTATTGTGTCTTGTAATGCCTTGTGTTTGAATTATGGCGTGAGTTGTGGTGAGAACCGTATACATGTGTATTTTTGTGCTATATATATATATAATTGTACGCAATTATATTATGGTTGTTTTTCTCACCCTTCTGCTGTTTTATAATGCTCTATGAGGCATTGCAGATTAGAGTTGCTGGAGGTATTTTTGTGAAGCTTTGCATCTTCATTCTTTTGTCGGTCGGCTCTGATATGTGACACCGGGTAGTTAGGGAGGCCATTTGTGATAATTGTATATTATGTATATATATATATATCTTTTGGCTTGTGCATGTATAACCTGATGTATGACAAACTTCTCATGATATATATATATATATATATATATATATATATATATATATATGTTATTCAGTTTTAGATTTTCCGCTTTTATTCTAAATTCTGAAATGTGGGTGTAAGGAACTAAGTTCCTCTGTTGATTGCTACCCCACTGTTACATATCTTTATGAGCAGGTGTTGTATGAATTGTTTTCAAATTGATGTGACCCCTCGGTCTATGCCATGATAATTTAGATATACTCTGACGAAATTTTGAATTTTCTTTTACTGCTTTTTATTAATTGGGGGTGTTACATTAAGTGGTATTAGAGCCAGTTTGTGTCAGTCCGTGTCAGTTGTGTCAGTCCTTGTTGGTCGTTGTGGTTGGATGAGCTGTTTGTTTAACCATAGTTTTTGTTATTGGAAATGAACAGAATATCGCTGGTAGGAATGATGCTGCTTTGGTTGCGGCTATGCAAGCTATGGCTCGTGCAGTGCAGGGTGCACCTAATGCTGCGGGTAATGATGAGTTCAGGAAGAACAAACCGCCTGTCTTCAAGGGAAGATATGATCCGGATGGTGCACAGATTTGGCTGAAAGAGATTGAAAGGATTTTCCGAGTGATGGATTGTGAGGAGGATCAGAAGGTGAGACTAGGTACTCACATGTTATTGGAAGAAGCTGATGATTGGTGGGTTAGTACTCGACGTGTGTTGGAAGCTGCAGAAGAGGAAGAAATTACTTGGGAAGTTTTTAGCCGGGAGTTCTTGAGGAGGTATTTTCCTGAAGATGTGAGAGGAAAGAAGGAAATTGAGTTCTTGGAGCTAAAGTAAGGTAATATGTCTGTTGTCGATTATACTGCTAAGTTTGTGGAACTTGTGCAGTTTTATCCTCATTATACTGAAGCGACTGCGGAATTCTCTAAGTGTGTGAAGTTTGAGAATGGCTTGCGTCCTGAGATAAAGCAGGAGATTGGATATTAGAGGATTCAAAGGTTTTCTGATTTGGTAGATTGTTGTAGGATTTATGAAGAGGATAGTAAGGCTCGTTCTACTCATTACAAGAGTGTGAGCGAGAGGAAAGGGAAGCAACAGTTCCGTGGTGGTCCGTATGTGACACCAGCTGATAAAGGTAAACAGAGAGGGAATTTTGAGAAAAGGTCAAGTGGAGGAGGAATGTCTGGTCCTATGAGGTGTTATAAATGTGGTGAGTTGGGGCATCGTCAGTTTGAGTGCAGGAAATATTTGAGGAAGTGTACTAATTGTGGAGGTGTAAGACATGTTGCAGCTGATTGTGCAAGGAAGAATGTGGTGAAATGTTACAACTGTGGGGAACCTGGTCATATTAGTACCAAGTGTCCGAAACCGAAGCAGGCTCCAGCTGGTGGAAAAGTGTTTGCATTATCAGGGACTCAGACTTCGAGTGCAGATTATCTGATTCGAGGTACTTGTTTTATTAATAGTACTCCTTTGATTGCTATTATTGATACTGGAGCGACTCATTCGTTTATTTCGTCTGAGTGCGCGAAGCGTTTGAATCTTGTGTTGTCTGTGATGGGTGGTGAAATGGTTATTGATACTCCAGCAATGGGGTCAATAACTACTTCTTTGGTTTGTCTAAGATGTCCTTTGACCATTTATGGTAAAGACTTTGAGATGGATTTAGTGTGTTTGCCGTTGGAGGGATTAGATGTGGTTTTGGGTATGAATTGGTTGCAATTCAATCGAGTTCATATTGATTGTTATCATAAGCTGGTAAGGTTTCCTTCTCTTGAGGAAGACGAAGATTCGAGTTTCTTATCTACCAAAGAGTTGAAGAAACTTTTGGCGGAGGAAGCTCAGTTGTTTGGATTGTTTGCATCTTTAACTGTGGATAGTCAAGTTTCACTTGAGGTGTTTCCTGTTGTGTGTGAATTTCCGGAAGTGTTTCCTGAGGATATTTCAGACTTGCCGCCAAAGAGAGAGGTGGAGTTTTCTATAGATCTAGTCCCTGGTACTAGACCTGTTTCTATGGCACCTTATCGTATGTCGGCATCTGAGTTGGTGGAGTTAAAGAAACAGTTGAATGAGTTGTTGGAAAAGAGGTTCGTGAGACCAAGTGTTTCTCCTTGGGGTGCTCCAGTTTTATTGGTGAAAAAGAAGGATGGAAGTATGAGGTTATGTATTGATTATCGCCAGTTGAATAAGGTGACGATCAAGAATAAGTATCCTCTTCCAAGGATTGATGATCTGATGGATCAGTTGGTTGGTGCGTGTGTGTTCAGTAAGATTGACTTGAGGTCAGGGTATCATCAGATAAGGGTGAAGGAGGAAGACATTCAGAAGACGGCTTTTAGGACACGATACGGTCATTATGAATATTCTGTGATGCCATTCGGGGTTTCTAATGCGCCAGGTGTGTTTATGGAATACATGAATCGTATTTTTCACGAGCATCTGGATCGTTTTGTCGTGGTGTTTATTGATGATATCTTAATTTATTCTAAGCTCGGGAGGAGCATGCAGAACATTTGCGTATTGTTTTGCAGGTTTTGAAGGAGAGGAAGCTTTTTGCTAAATTATCCAAGTGTGAATTCTGGTTATCGGAAGTAAGTTTTCTTGGACACGTAATTTCAGGTAATGGTATTGCTGTGGATCCATCTAAAGTAGAAGCAATTCTACTATGGGAGGCTCCGAGATCTGTTACTGAAATTCGAAGCTTTTTGGGTTTGGCTGGTTATTATCGGAGGTTTATTGAAGGTTTTTCTAAGCTAGCACTTCCTTTGACCCAGTTGACTTGTAAAGGGAAAGCGTTCATTTGGGATATTCGGTGTGAAGAGAGTTTTACTGAGCTGAAGAGAAGATTGACCACAGCTCCGATTTTGATTTTTCCGAATCCTAATGAACCATTCGTGGTTTATTGTGATGCTTCTTTGATTGGTCTAGGTGGTGTTCTGATGCAGGAAGGTAAGGTGGTGGCTTATGCTTCAAGGCAGTTAAGAGTTCATGAGAAGAATTATCCTACTCATGATCTTGAGTTAGCGGCTGTAGTTTTCGTGTTGAAGATTTGGAGGCATTATCTCTACGGTGCAAGGTTTGAAGTCTTTAGTGATCATAAAAGTTTGAAATATTTGTTTGATCAGAAAGAGCTAAATATGAGGCAACGTAGATGGTTGGAATTCTTGAAAGACTACGAGTTTGGCTTGAATTACCATCCTGGTAAAGCTAACGTGGTAGTCGATGCATTGAGCCGGAAATCGTTACATATGTCCGCTTTAATGGTTAAGGAGTGGGAACTTTTGGAATCGTTTAGAGATTTGAGTTTGGTATGTGAAGTGACGTTGGATAGCGTTAGGCTTGGTATGCTAACGATTACTAATGATTTTCTGATGACTGTCTGTGAGAAACAGAAGTTAGACGTGAAACTGGTGGATTTGATGTTGGTTGGAGGAAAAGATGCGAATAGTGATTTTCAAGTGGATATTAATGGTGTTTTGAGATTCCGAGGTAGGATTTGTATTCCAGATGATGCGGAGTTGAAAAAGATGATTTTGGAGGAAGGACACCGGAGTAATTTGAGTATACATCCGGGAGCGAATAATATATACCAAGATTTGAAGAAGATTTTCTGGTGGTCTGGATTGAAAAGAGATGTGGCTCAGTTTGTTTATGCATGTTTGACTTGTCAGAAATCGAAGGTAGAACATCTAAGGCCTAGTGGTTTGTTGCAACCGTTGGATATTCCAGAATGGAAATGGGATAGTATTTCCATGGATTTTGTAACAGGGTTACCGAATACTCAGCGAGGGCATAACGCTATTTGGGTGGTTGTTGATAGACTGACTAAATCGGCTTATTTTATTCCGATTGACATCAGTTTTACTTTGGAGAGGTTAGCTGAGATTTACATCAATGTGATTGTGAAGTTACATGGAGTTCCATTGAGTATTGTTTCTGATCGAGATCCTAGATTTACATCGAGATCTTGGGAAAGTTTATAGAAGGCTTTAGGTTCTAAATTGAGATTGAGTTTGGCTTATCATCCACAGACGGATGGTCAGACGGAGAGGACGATCCAGTCTTTGGAGGATTTGTTGAGAGCTTGTGTTTTGGAACAAGGTGGTGCGTGGGATAGTTATCTTGCATTGATTGAGTTTACGTATAATAACAGTTTCCATTCTAGTATTGGAATGGCACCGTTTGAAGCACTGTATGGGCGAAGGTGTCGAACACCTTTGTGTTGGCATGAATCTGGTGAGAGAACGGTGGTTGGACCAGAGTTGGTGCAACAGACGACAGAGAAAGTGAAGCTTATTCGAGAGAAAATGAAGGCTTCTCAGAGTAGACAAAAGAGTTATCATGATCGGAGACGGAAGGATCTTGAGTTCCAAGAGGGTGATCATGTATTTCTGAGGGTTACGCCGGTAACAGGTGTGGGTCGTGCTTTGAAATCGAAGAAACTTACTTCTCGGTTTATTGGTCCTTACCAGATATCCGCGAGAGTGGGTGCTGTGACTTATAGGGTGGCGTTGCCGCCGAATCTGTCAAATTTACATGATGTGTTTCATGTTTCACAGCTTCGGAAGTATGTTCCGGATCCGTCGCATGTGATTCCGATGGATGAGGTTGAGGTAAGGGAGAACCTTACAGTTGAGGCATTACCAGTTAGGGTTTTGGATTGCGAGGTGAAGAGGTTGAGAGGCAAAGATATTGCACTTGTGAAAGTGGCGTGGGGCGGCGCTGCTGAGGGCAATTTGACTTGGGAGTTGGAGAGTCGGATGCGGGAGTCGTATCCAGGTTTGTTCGTCTCAGGTATATTTTCGAGGACGAAAATTTCTAAGTGGGGGAGAGTTGTAACGACCCAGTTTTCGTGTGAGTTTTATTTAATCGAGTCGTTTTATTATTATATTATTATTTTATTTTATTTTCGACTTTTATCTGAAAATATGTTATTTCTCAATGTTGTGATATTTTATCGGGTTTTGGGAACGTTGGTGAGATATTTGAGTGTGGGGGTATTTTGGACATTTCACAATATTTTGTTAAGTTAGAATAGAAAGGGAATTAGGAAGAGAGAAAAAGAGAAAGAAAGAAAAGGAAAAGAAAGAAAAAGAGGAGAAAAGAGAAGAAGAAGAGAAATAGTGGAAAACTTGGAAAAATCAAAGAAAAATCAACTTCTAGAATCGATTTAATCGGGAAAGGGCACGAAACTCAATTATTGTATACTTGTGTATGATTATGTATGTATATTTGTGATGTTTGTTGGATTGAAATGAAGAAATTTAGTAAAACCCATTTTTGGTAAAATTGATTAGAAAGTGAGTAAATGTGTTGAAAATCATGTGTTAAGTGTTCATTCTTGTTGATACATGATAGATACTTGTTATTGGACATTGTATTGGCAATTTTCTGGTGCGTAGGTAAGATTTGGGGTGTTTTTGGGTGGAACCCGTATGAAAAATTATGCAGAAGAATTTTTCTGAGATTTCCAGGTCATACGCGTATGGGGCATGTTCATACGCGTATGAACCTTGGCAATACGCGTATGGGAGGCACGTTTTAGGGCCAATACGCGTATGGGTTGCTTGTTTTCTCGGCCATCTGCCCATTTGCGTATGATACGCATAGCATTTTAGGGCAATACGCGTACGGGCTTGGGCATTACGCGTACGGACATTTACACGTGAACTTTGGGAAAAATGAGTCTCTGCTCATACGCGTATGGCTCAGGGCAATACGCGTATGGACAGGACAATTGTAAAATGGGACTTTTCAAAATATCGTTTTTCGTTTTCTTTCGTAACTTTTGATCCGTTTGTCTGATTTTTACATTCTTTGTATCGTTGCGTAGCTATTGAACTGTACTTTCTTATTATGATGATTTTGGAATTGTTAACCGATTTAATTATGTCTGAAAATCGGGATTAGTGTCGGTTGTCGACTTTTGTCGTTATAATTGTGTGTAATTGACGTGTATTATGCAAAGTGCTATTGTGCGACACAAATGTATGTGTTTAGATGATGTTGTGACGAGTTGTGGCCGTATGGCAATTAAATACATTGTTTTGGGCATAAGTGCAAAGTGTGATTTTATCGATGTAAATGAATATGTGTGTGTGTGCATATTAAATGTTATGGGTCTTTGTATGCCAAGCATCATGATATGCATTGTGGAACGTCCTGAGTGACGGTTTGGATTCCAGAGGGAATTCGCTATAACTTCGTGTGCCCATGTGGGGTGTGAGCGATGATTATAGATGATCGTGTGCCCATGTGGGGTGTGAACGATCGGGTCGTGTGCCCGTGTGGGGTGTGAGCAATCCATAAACACCGTGTGCCCGTGTGGGGTGTGAGAGGTGGGGAACATCGTAGGCCCGACGGGGAGTTACAGTGATGTAACGAGTGATGATTCCAGCAGAGTTCCTGAGTGAACTAGTGATGAGAAACAATGGAAGTCGGTACCGCATGTGCATATGCATAGAGTCGTTGTGCCGGTCTCTTGCATTTGCATAAATCATTTATGGTTGGTTATGTGTGGATTTGTGGATAAATTGATGTATGGATATGTGTTGGTGATGGAAATATGTATTGTGTCTTGTAATGCCTTGTGTTTGAATTATGGCGTGAGTTGTGGTGAGAACCGTATACATGTGTATTTTTGTGCTATATATATATATAATTGTACACAATTATATTATGGTTGTTTTTCTCACCCTTCTGCTGTTTTATAATGCTCTATGAGGCATTGCAGATTAGAGTTGCTGGAGGTATTTTTGTGAAGCTTTGCGTCTTCATTCTTTTGTCGGTCGGCTCTGATATGTGACACCGGGTAGTTAGGGGGGCCGTTTGTGATAATTGTATATTATGTATATGTATATCTTTTGGCTTGTGCATGTATAACCTGATGTATGACAAACTTCTCATGATATATATATATATATATATATATATATATATATATATATATATATGTATGTTATTCAGTTTTAGATTTTTCGCTTTTATTCTAAATTCTGAAATGTGGGTGTAAGGAACTAAGTTCCTCTGTTGATTACTACCCCACTGTTACATATCTTTATGAGCATGTGTTGTATGAATTGTTTTCAAATTGATGTGACCCCTCGGTCTATGCCATGATAATTTAGATATACTCTGATGAAATTTTGAATTTTCTTTTACTGCTTTTTATTAATTGGGGGTTTAGATTGGGGGTGTTACAGATTACAAGGTGCAGAAACAGAAACCTAAACTAATGTGTCCCGAGTCCTCTCTGAAGAGAAATTGGGTGCTGATTCTGGTATCTTCCTTTTCTTTGACCGGGGCTCTTGGGCCGTTGTCGGGTTGTCATTCCTTTGCCAGGTGAAAGGAACGAGCAAATTCCTTTGGTCATCTTGATTATCTACAGCATGCTGCTCCAAAATTTCAATCAGAGCATCCTTATCTTTTAGTAATTGTTGTATTTTGATGCACTCTATGTCGAGGGTGCGGTACTTGTTCTTCCAAGACCTTCTCTCCTTTTGAACTTTGTTGAGAGTAACCTGAAGCTTTTCAGTTTCCGTCATGAAGTACGTGACAGATTCCCTCGGCGGAAGAATTCCGTAACGAGGATAAGGCATCTTTAGCTTGAGGGCTCTAGTTTATACCCAATGGAGATAAGGCTCCACCGAGACACAGTCTGATTTTCCTAGAGACTCTCATCCTTTCTTATGAACATGCTTCCAAGCTTGCACTATTTCCGTCTTTAGTGCTCTGTCGTTTTCTCCTTCCTTGAAGAAAAGACCTTCCAGATGAACACCCCATGGGACGTGTCTCATCGGGTATCCAAATTGACAGCGAACCAACACCGGATGATAGTTGATTCCTCCCTTAGTTCCTATAAGGGGTACGTTGGGGAAGTTTCCACAACGGTCAATGATCCTGATTCCATCATAAATCCTATTACACCAATCTATATCAGAGTTGGTGAGAGACATGATCTTCTGCGACCAACGTAAGGCACTCTTGCAATCCCAAAAAGCAGCAGACTTGGGCAAGTGAGAGATAAACCATTTGTAAATCAGAGGTACACAGCCTGTGATCTCCCCTCCGCCGTACAAATTTCCCAAGTGTACAGAATGATACGCATCTGCGAGCAAAGTCGGCACAGGGTTTCCAATGAGAAAAACCTTAATGGAGTTAATATCGACGAAGTTATTGATGTTGGGAAACAAAAATAACCCGTAGGCGAGCAAGACAAAGATGCTTTCAAAAGCAGTCACGTTTCCTATACTGGAAAAATACAGGGCTTTCTTTGTCAAGAACTGGGCTGGCAAACCTTGGATGCCACCCTTAGTGGTTAGGTGAGTCCTGACCTCAGACTCGTCCAAATGAATTGCTCTTGCAATGGTCTGATTCTTTGGAATTTCTTCCAGTCCAGAAAATGGAGCTCGATCATTAATGTGTAGATCAATCAGATGAGAATACTCCTCCAGCGTTGGTGCGAGTTGGTAATCCGGGAATGTGGAACAGTGATAAAATGGGTCATAAAACTGAATGAGCGCATCCATGATTCCCTCAATCACATGGACTCTTAACAGTGGTAGCAAACCTCCGTGCTTGGCTCTGAAAGCCTCTGGGTTTGTGATCATCCTTGATAACCTTCTTAAATCCTCTAGCTTTGGAACCTTGAAGGTATAACTATGAGTTCTCCTTCTACCGAAATCCATTAGTGCAATCCTTTTCTCTGATATTTGCAATCACAGTCTCAGTTTAATTTGAAAAATAGAGAGACTAGAAGAAATTTTTTTTGAATGTTTTGATGTTTTTTTTAAATGAATGCATGAATGCAGCACACAAAAACATAGAAAAAACATGGGGTCAAAGGGTCGTTGTCATGAAGTCAAGGCTCTACCCATCCCCAAAGGTTTATACTAAGGTGATTTTTGTACCTGTACTCATTATCATCAGCTCCTCCCAGGAAAGCAAAACAACAAGCGGATCGCCAGCGAGTTGTAGAGCAATCTTAGAGTAAGTACCATTCACCGAGAATAGATCACCAGCCTCAAATGAGGGTAGTATCGCGTAACAACTATTCCCGATAGTTTCCGCACTACAAAAGGGTTTGGCTCCTCAGCTTCTTAGACATCACAATCGGCCCATTGTCTAGGTGAGAGAATGGGTTGCATTGGTCAGCCTCCACTGAGGTTGATGGTCGACCTCGTCGCCATCACTTATCTTAAGTGTATACTCGATCTTTCCACATGCGGCATCACACGCATTCCCATTAGCAGAAAAATAAACACGTATAGCAATTAGGAAAAGCAGTATATATATTTGTCCTAATCATCCTAGACCTTTAAAAGCTAAGAATCTTAAGTTCCTGACAGAAAATGGTTTCCCGGCGGAGTCACCAATCTCTAGTTTCATTCCAAATTAACGGCGTTTTGACCTAAGATCCTAGTGACGTCAAGGTTTCCACCTAGGGGACAAAAAAGAACAAATTCTCTAAATAGACCTGCTGATTCCCCAACAGAGTCGCCATTTTTCTGTAGCGAGTGATTTTTAGATGTGGTTGCGAAGCGCGATCGCTCTGGTACTACAACTCGATTCATTTTTTATCCTATTAAAGCTGATGAAGGAAGGGAAATAGATGTCCCCAACTAACCCTGCTTGCATACTGAGATTAAACAGTCAAAACTGTTGGGTTACAGATGCTACAAAGATTCAGGGTTTTTCCTAGGTTTATTTTGTTGACGAGGGGTGCTTTAGGCTATCGGTTGAGATGTTAGGACGGATATATATGAAAGTACGGGATTTTGGGTTTTTGTTTAGTGAGCTCGCTAAGATTTTTTTTCAATCTTATGCCTACGTATTCCCGTTTATCGAAACAGGGAAATCAAACCGTTTGTAGTTCCTCTTATTCTATGGGAGGAAATGGGTGTTTTGGTGTCTTGTTCAAAGCCTAAGACATAAAGCGAAAGGTGATTTGTATCTTGTTCAAAGCCCAAGATGTGAAGCTGAAAGTGTTGACCTTAGAGAGAATTTGTCATCTCTAAAGGGGTCTGTTTGTCACAACTGCTGGGTGACTGACTGTAAAGGAGGATTACTTTAACCGGGATTTGTGAATCCGGTAATGCCATAATTTCCTTTATAGGGGATTTTAACCTGAAGGAGAAGACTTTAACTCAGTGTAGAGTAATGTCATCTTTCCTTAGGAATTTCTCATACTAAAGGAGGGACATTGGCATGGATGTAGATGATCCAGAGGCTTGCCGCTTACAGCAATTAGATGGAGGGGAAGGAGTTGTTGATGTTTGTGTACTGTGAACGAGGCACAACTTTGATGCTAAAAGGTTAATTGGATCAACCAGTGGTTTTCTTATACAAAGCCTAAGAGGAGGCTATTATGTGTCTCGTACAAAGCCCGAGAGAGAGGCTAAAAAGTTTTGACTCAACGAGGGAATCTTTTGGTATCTCGTATAAAGCCCGAGATGGAGGCTATTTGACTCAACAAGAGAGTTTTTTGTATCTCGTACGAAGCCCGAGATGGAGGCGAAAGGGTGATTGACTCAACGAGGGAGTCTCTTATGTGTCTCGTACAAAGCTCGAGAAAGAGGCTAAATGTTGTTTGATCCCGCTGGGGAGAATCATTGTACAAAGCCCAAGAGAGAGGCTAACTTCACGGGAGAAGGATCTTTATACAAAGCCTAAGAGGAGGCTATGGTGACTGTTTCAGTTGAGTGACAGGTCCAATATGCTGATTTAAAGAGAAAATCAGTTCTTATATGAGCAACACTGTACTCGAGGATTAGATTCGAGGATCCGGGTTATTCCTGTTCTTTAAGGAAATGGGAAATCTAAAGGGTATTGAGACTGTCCGAGTCTACGGGTTTTCTTCCTATTTAACGAAGGGGTCACTTGAGAATGTCTTTGAGACTCAAGGATGTTAGACTGTCCAAGTCTAGAGTGTCATCTTTTATACGGTGCTTTGAGAAACAGTAGTAGACTCTATGAAAGGACTGTTCTATGTAGATGACTAAGTTCTGTTCCTATACCTCTAGGAGGTCGTCGGGACAATTTGTATGAAGCCCAAGAGGAGGCTGGAAACTTTTAAGAAACCGACGGGTCCTTGTACGATGCCCAAGAGGAGGCTATTATTCCTGGAGGAAGAGATCATTATACAAAGCCTAGGAGGAGGCTGTGAATACTTCTAAGAAGCCGTATGGTCCTTGTACTATGCCCAAGAGGAGGCAGGGTTACTTTTAGGAAGCCTGTGGGTCCTTGTACGATGCCTAAGAGGAGGCCGATGCTTTTAAGAAGCCCGTGGGTCCCCAAACCCCGAGAAATTCAAGGCAAGCTATTCACAAGGAATAGATCAAGTCAGGAAAGTTCGAGAATTTGGAAGAAACTCAAGAGATGCCATTCACGGAGAAAAGATCATCTCTGGGGAGTAGGGTTTCTTGACAAGTGCTTTTAAGAAGCCTGTGGGTCCCCAAACCCCGAGAAGTTCAAGACATGTCATTCACCGAGAATAGATCAAGCCAGGAAAGTCCGAGAATTTGGAAGAAACTCAAGAGATGCCATTCACGGAGAAAAGATCATCTCTGGGGAATAGAGTTTCTTTGACAACTTCTATGAGTGACAGTCTATGAAAGGGTTCATAGAGAATGCTGCCTTTCATGTCTCCATATTGTTTAACCCCAAGAGGAGGGAAGACTGTGTCTGGTAATTCTACGGGGATCTAGTATTAACTATTTAAGAGTGATCGAGACGGCTTTACCTAGTGCTAGACGTAGTTGCCGGGGAAACTCTAAATATCTATACTATTATTACACAGTTGATATGAGTTTATGAAAGAAGACTTACAGTGAAACAGCCCCACAATACAGTTATATGTATATGAAAGCGGTAAATGAAAGCAATAACCACTTACTCGGTTGTAGAGCTTCCATGCTGTTTGGTTAGTTGTTCAACAAAGAAAGATTGAAAACAATAGTATATTCAAAATCAAAGGAGAAAGTGCTTTGAAAAAGAAAGATTTGGGGCTTACAGCTCAAGGAGAGGCCCAGGGTTCTATCAGTGAGCGCACTGTTTGAATTTGTACAGAGGGACTTATACAAGTGACTGTAGCCCAAAAATTGTTTTCTGTACAAAGGGATAGGTCTTACACTCTCTCAAGAGGCCCAAAAAGTTTAAATAAAAAAGAGTGGGGCTTATAACACGAGGGTAGGCCCAGATGATTTTTCGTTTGAAATGGCGATCGCGCCGAGATTTTCTTTTAACGCAGAGGGGCTTATACAATATCTGAGGCCCAAAATGTTTTGGTTAAAAGGGGGTTGGGTCTTACACTCTATTAGAGGCCCAAAAAGTTTTGAATGGGTCTTATAGCTCAAGGAGAGGCCCAAGGTTATTTTTTAAAAAGGCGACGATCGCGCCGTTTGTTTTTTACGGTATCGGGACTTATACAATACACTGAGGCCCAAAAATGGTTTGGTCAAAAAAGGATTGGGTCTTACACTCTATTAGAGGCCCAAAGTGTTTTGAAAATGATTTATGAGGGTTGAATTAATCCAAAAACCTTAATTTATTTTCAAAAATGTATTTAATTGAATAAAAATTCAATTAAAATGATTAAAATTGTTTAACATATGGAAAACAAATTGTGATCTTGGATTAATGCTTCAAAAATTAAGTATTGACCTACAAAATAATTAGAAATCATTAAAAGTTGTAAAATCAAGGTGGAAAGAATATTTCAAATGTAAAAAACAATTAAAATATTAATTCTTTGCAAAAATATCAATTATATACAATAAATAATATTTTTGGGATTTTTTGGGAAAATAAAATATTTTAACATTTTTGTGAATTATTAAAAAAAGAATCAACTCAAAATCATTAAAACTCAGAGAGAAATTAATTTTTGAATCAATTAAATAAAATCACAAAATTCAAATATTTGAATTTATGAAAAATGGCGCCAAGAACAGCTGAAGAACACGCGCGTGTTTCAGCTTGGCCCAGATTTGCATTTTCTCTCCAATCTCACTGAATACTTGATTATATCATGCAATCCACATATCAATATGCTCGTCTCAACCTCACGATCATGTTTATGACAATTAATTTCATTTAAATTAAGCATAAAACAAGAAATCATGATAAATCCTTATGAACCCTAATTTCTGCATGAAGGCTGGGATTTTTAACACACGATTCAAACAAATCAATTACTTGAGGGGAACATTCCATGCATGATTATGAACATTTGGCAAAAGTATTGTGCGAGGAAATATGCATAGATTGAGAGATGACCAAGTTTAGGCTTACCTCTAGGTCGTGACAGCAAGAGCAAATTGATTTCTGAGTAGGAGGTGTTACAGATGAATTGTGATGATCTGAACAGCTTCCCTACACCCTATGGAGTGTGTTTGAATGCTTGGACTTGACTGAGAATGGCTGGATCACTTCATGGCATCTCAACTGCACTTTGGTTAAAACCTTGAGCAATTGACTGGTGATTCTGAGAAATCAGTGTTCCATTTGTTCTTTAAATGTTTGATCAGCTCACATATGATGTATATGAGGTGTGTGTGTGATTGGTTTGAGTGGAATTGCTCTCTAATGAAAAACCCGATAGTGACTTGCTAAGAAAGGCATTTTTGAGAGTGAGAAGTGGTTTTTGAGAAAGGCAAGTGTTGTAGGCCTTTGATGTACTTAAACTGATCACAATTGAGCTCTATTTATAGTAGAGCAAGTTTATTTTGGGATCCACAGTGAATGGCAACTGCAGCAGGTGTTTGTTCAATGTTGGCCAATGGAAATCCAAGTCTCCTCTAGCCATTGACTAGAGGTTAGGGCACAGGGCTGTGGTTCCCTTGGTCTTGGATAAGTCTTGACTGAATTCAGTTGCAAATGGCTCAGTCCATGCCACCTTGATGCTTCCATTGAATGCTCCAATCCAAAATTGGAGTCTTGTCCCTATTTTGGCCATTCTAGGTTCAACATGCTATTTCTTGTTCCAAAGACTTTGGAGGCTTGGCTCAGTGATTGTCCCCTTTAGATTCAATCCTCTGATGTGTCCAAGTGGATAGGAGCATTTGGATTTGGCTGATTTTGGCAAATCGAGCAAAAATGCAAATTCTGCCTTGCCTTGGCAGATTTCAGCAAGGCAACTTTCCAATGTCATATCTCATGACTCAAATTGAATTTGGTAATGTTCTTGGTCATTTTGGAAAACCCTTACATGATACAACAACTATTTGAACATATTTGGTTTTGATCTCTTTTGAATCCAAGTGGAAAATCCCCCTACATTTGGCAAAAAGTAGGGTAAAATCTGACTTAGTTAAATTTTCACTAAGTGTTGGAACCAAGTGACTTTTCTTGATTTTGATCACTCCATAACTCAAAATCCATGAAGAGTTGGAATTAGGTCTAGTTGAAGTTTTTGTAGAGGGAAATGAGATCTACAAATCAAGCCTTGGATGGGAGAAAATGGCTTTGTGGTTTAGGAGTTATGACCCTCCAAAGTTGGTACCCTAGCCACTTTATTTTTAACTTAGAAAATTTTCTAAGTTTTTTATGGTTACCCCTTTTACAAGTTACCCAACTTTTCTTGATTTTTCTTGATGAATGATGATTCAAATCATACATTAACATCATTTTAGGGTTAAAAAACCATTTTGGTGAAAAATCTCAAAAAGTCAAAGTTGACTTTTGTGCACAATTGACTTTTTATCAGATGAATTCCAAACTGTGCAATTCTTCATGAAATCATGTCCTTGACCTAAATCAAACTTGATGGACATGTTCCATGGGTTTCATAGGGTATATTGATGCATGTCATAGGGCTTGGGAGCATGTCCTGGTCAAAAGTCAAAGTTACAGTTGACTTTCCTCGCGAAACCCTAATTGTGGTGCAAATGAAATTGAGACTTGTTGCTCAAGCTTCTTGGATTAATCCATTGTTCCAAATGGATCAATATAGTTCATTAGAGACCCTCAAACCCTCTCTTGAGGTCTTGGCTCATGACTTGCCCTAAAAGTCAACTTAGGGGTGAATTAGGTCAAGAAACCCTAATTCCTGATTTTTGATGAATGCATCCCCTGAGGCAAAATTGACTTAATGATTGGGTCCATGAGGTTCCATGGAGTATATTAGGTTAGGTTTTGGATCATTGGCTTGTGCCCAGATGAAAAATTTCCATCTGGAGGCCCTGGTCGACCAAAACCCTAATTTGGTGACACTGTCGATCTTAAAACTTAATCCGCCTAGAAGGGAGCAGACTTGTGCTTGATCCTTGAAGTGGGAGTCCTTTTGATCCATTGTGGATATTTTAGAGGTTAGACAAGTCGAAGATCATGTCATTCCTTGATTGATCCTTTGTCTAAGCACTCAGAGAGGGCTTGAAACCCTAATTTTGATTGTAGTGAAGGCTCACCCATCTTTGGGGAGACTGATGAAGTATAATGGTTCCTCCATATTGTGATGATGACTTGCACAATGATGGGAAATCTTAGTGGTCAAAATTTGGGGTATGACACGGTCGAATCTTCAACTGAGGAGTTGAAGAACCTAACAAAGAAAAGAAACTTTAGACAGAAGCTCCTAATCCACCAGCCGGTCAATCCAATGATCTCGACCTTTCAAAAAACAATGATGAGATGCTGAAGCTCATCCATAGGAGTGAATACAACATTGTTGATCAGCTGTTACAAACTCCTTCAAAGATCTCTGTGCTATCACTTTTACTCAGTTCTGAGGCTCACAGAGAGGCTCTACAGAAAGTCTTAGAACAGGCCTTTGTGGAACAGGATGTAACAATAAGACAATTCGACAGCATCATCTCTAACATCACTTCCTGCAACAACTTAGGATCCAGTGATGAGGATTTGTCAGAGGAGGGCAAAAGTCACAACATGGCGCTCAATATTACAGTCAACTGCCAGGGTGATGCTTTAGCCAGCGTACTGGTAGACACAGGATCGGCCATCAACGTTATGCCAAAGTCCACTTTAATGCGACTATTATTCAAAGGATCCCTGATGAGGGGCAGTGAGGTCATCGTCAAAGCCTTTGACGGATCTCGAAAAGCAGTTATCGGCGAAGTAGACCTTCCTATAACTATCGGTCCTTACACTTTCCTAATCACTTTCCAGGTCATGGACGTCCGGGTAGCGTACAACTGTTTATTAGGAAGACCTTGGATACACCAGGCTGGGGCTATCACTTCGACACTGCACCAGAAACTGAAGTTCGTTAAGAACGATCAACTCGTCATGGTCTGTGGAGAACAAGCCTTGATCGTGAGTAACCTGTCATTATCTACTTGTGTAGAACCAGAGGAGGTTGTTGGAACTCAGTTCTAAGCACTTTCGGTGAGCAATGAGAATCAATCAGATAAAGGAACCTCTATTTCCTCATACAGAGATGCTCTCGAAGTGATCAAAAGTAACAATACAAAGGGATGGGGACAACTTGTCATTCCTACCGATAACAAAACAAAGAAGGGTCTTGGTTTTTCTTCAACCTGTACCCAGACTATTACTAATGATGAAAGTCTTCATCCTATTCAGGACTTCTTCCACAGTGGAGGTTTCCTTCACCTAGTATCTCAAGAAGTACATACCATCAACGAGGGAGACCCCTCCGATACAGATGAAGAGTGGAAGTCCTATCTTAACGAGGATGGTTATATGTCTCAGGAAGAGGTGCCTACGCCATTTTGCTATCCCGCACAGAGTCTGAGATTTATACCCAGGTCAGATGTCAGAATGATATACGGAGATTGTGATCCGGAAGGATGCCGTGCTCCACCAAACTCATTAGAGGAGGACACTCTAATGAAAGACAACTTTGACCACAACTATTATGGCCCAATGGATGGCCTGCCTATCTGGAAGCCGTACCCAGGAAACTCAGGGCAAGAAAGTCAGTCGAACAATGAAAATCAGCTGAGCATCATTGAACAGAATACCTGCGTCCCACCATGTCATGGGAACAACACTCAGGTAATTCAGAAAATATCCAGCACGACGATGAATTCGCAAAGTTTGCAGGACTAGAATTCATTAACTATGCTTTCCAAAGGTCAACGTCATCGAAAGGGATGACTCCTCCAGTTCCACAGAAGTATGGGACACCTTAGGATAACCAAGTGGAAAATACGACTATATGGTCAAGTACACTGCTCCTAAGAGTTTTCGCCTCAGGCTCGGAGACATCCAACCAACTGGATGAGGAGATTCACCTGTGAACACAAATACTATGCAAAATACAACAAAGGAATCCTCCTACGAAAACTCTGCCTGGGGGACAGATTCCAATGATCCTACTCCACCAGAAATCAGCGTTATTTCTGAAGACAAATCAAGGAAGGTACCAGACTTTGTGATTCACCGAGGAGTTCACCGCCAATGGGTTGCTGTCGATGTTCCAAAGATTGTTCATCAGTCAAAGTAATTGCCATCTTTAACCTTTCACCCTGCCCAGGTGAAACGGCTGTTTTGATAGGGTTCGCTTTCTGTAATTATCCCTCTTCGCTTTGCCCAAAGTGACAGGGTTTTGTTTTATAGGGCTATAGTTTCAAGAATCGATTTGTTCATAAATAAAATAACGTCGTTCTGTAATTTCCGCATTAATTGTTGTTTTCTCTTTTCGCTTTTTCAGAAAATGGTAATCCTAAAAAACAACTCAATAATAAAAACAAGCAGTTTTTAGAAAAACGCTGCACACACTCTTGCATTCTCTCTATCTCTTCTAAAAAACAAATCATCACGTAATGCAGATTGCTTGTTTTAAACCCTATTGAAACATACGATCCAATGCCTTCTCCCAACTTTGAATTCCCGGTATTTGGGGCTGAAGAAGAAGTTGACGACGAAATTCCAGAAGAGATCTCCCGTTTACTCAGACAGGAGGAAAGGTCCATTGAACCTCACAAAGAGCTGTTGGAAACTGTCAACTTGGGCTCAGAGGAAGAAAGAAAAGAAGTCAGGATTGGGGCACTGCTCAGTCCAACTGCCAAAGAGAGTTTGACAAAGCTTCTCAAAGAATTTCCCGATGTATTTGCTTGGTCCTACCAGGACATGCCAGGATTGGATACCAGCATCGTGGAACATCATTTACCGTTACGTTCAGAATGTCCGCCAGTAAAACAGAGGTTGAGACAGACTCACCTGGACATGGCCATCAAAATCAAAGAGGAGGTACAGAAACAGATTGACGCGGGTTTCCTCGCCACGTCAGAATATCCTCAATGGTTAGCCAACATTGTACCCATTCCGAAAAAGGACGGAAAGGTCAGAATGTGTGTCGATTACAGAGATCTAAACAAGGCTAGTCCGAAGGATGACTTTCCTTTACCACACATTGACATGTTGGTAGACAACACAACATAGTTCAAAGTTTTCTCCTTCATGGATGGATTCTCGGGCTATAATCAAATCAAAATGGCGCCGAAAGACGTGGAGAAAAATTCATTCATTACCCCATGGGGTACCTTTTGTTACAAGGTAATGTCGTTCAGTTTGAAGAACGTCGGGGCAACCTATCAAAGGGCCATGACTACTCTGTTTCATGGCATGATACACAAGGAAATCGTGGTATATGTCGATGATATGATTGCCAAATATAAAACAGGAAAGGAGCATGTGACCCACCTGTTAAAACTATTCGAGCGTCTGAGAAAGTACAAACTCTGCTTGAATCCCAACAAGTTCACATTCGGTGTCCGTTTAGGGAATCTCTTAGGGTTCATCGTCAGCCAGAAAGGAATTGAGGTTGATCCTGACAAGGTCAAGTCCATTCAAGAAATGCCTTCACCGAAAACTAAAAAATAAGTCAGAGGATTCCTGGGACATTTGAACTACATTTCCAGATTCATATTCCTCATGACCGCGACGTGCACGCCGATTTTCAAATTACTCAAAAAGAACCAGGACTGCATTTAGACAGAAGACTGTCAAACTGCTTTCGACAGTATCAAGGAGTATCTGTTGAATCCATCGATTCTATTACCTCCAGTGGAAGAAAGACCACTGATCATCTACTTAACAGTCCTAGAGGACTCAATGGGTTGTGTACTTGGCCGACAAGATGAAACCAAAAGGAATGAGTCTGCCATCTACTATCTGAGCAAGAAATTCACCGACTGCGAGACTCGGTACACTATGCTTGAGAAAACTTGCTGTGCTCAAGCTTGGGCAGTCAAACGTCTTCGCCAGTATATGATTCATCACATTACTTAGTTGGTCTCCGAAATGGATCCAATCAAGTATGTATTTGAAAAACCTGCTCTCACGGGAAGAATTTCCCATTGGCAGATGTTGTTATCGGAATATGACATAGAATACCATGCTCAGAAAGCCGTTAAGGGAAGTATTTTAGCCAATCATTTGGCTCATCAACCGATTGACGATCAAGAATCAATCAGGTTTGACTTCCCAGACGAAGATGTCATGTATTTGAAAATGAAAGATTGCGATGAACCGCTACCCAGTGAAGGGCCAGAACCAGGTTCCCATTGGGGACTTATCTTTGACGGAGTTGTCAATCATTACGGAAATGGAATTGGGACAATCATTGTAACACCTCAGGGTACCCACATTCCTTTCACTGCTAGACTGACATTCATGTGTACGAATAATGAGGCCGAATACGAAGCTTGTATCCTGGGTCTCGAGGAAGCGATCGACTTAAGGATCAAAAACTTGGATGTATATGGCGACGCAACCCTGGTTATTAATCAGATCAAAGGAGATTGGAACACATACCAATCAGGACTGATTCCTTACAAAGATTACGCAAGAAGGTTGCTACCCTTCTTCAACAGAATCGAGTTTCTTCATATCCCTCGTGAGGAAAATCACATGGCTGATGCATTAGTCATGCTCTCTTCCATGATTAGTGTAGGTCAATGGAACGACCTACCTAAGATCGACATAATGCGCCTTGAAAGGCCCGCTTACATCTTCACAATTGAAGCAGACATAGACGACAAACCTTGGTATCACGATATCAAATGCTTCCTTCATAAACAAGAGTACCCACCTGGGGCACTAAGGAAGGACAGAAAAACCCTCAGAAGATTGGCAGGCAGCTTCTTTATGAGCGATGATACTCTCTATAAGAGAAATTTTGACATGGTCTTGCTCCGATGTGTAGGCAGACCAGAAGCAAACATGCTGATAAAAGAAATTCATGAAGGATCCTTTGGCACACATGCCAACGGACACACAATGGCGAGAAAAATTCTGAGATTAGGGTACTACTGGTTGACCATGGAATCTGACTGCTACAAGTACATGAGGAGGTGTCACAAGTGTTAGATATATTCCAAAAAAATTCATGTACCGCCAACGCATCTCAAAGTTCTCTCTTCCCCATGGCCTTTTTCCATATGGGGAATCGACATGATTGGCATGATCGAACCCAAAGCTTCAAATGGACATCAGTTCATCCTGGTAGCCATTGATTACTTCACCAAATGGGTCAAAGCAGCATTGTACGCCAATGCAACCCGTCAAGTGGTAGTCCGTTTTATCAAAAACAATATCATCTGCCGTTATGGTGTTCCTAGCCAGATCATTACTTATAATGAATCTAACTTGAACAACAAGATAATGAAAGAGTTGTGCGTTGAGTTCAAGATCGAACACCATAACACATCTCCCTACCGACCCAAGATGAACGGAGCGGTAGAAGCGGCTAACAAGAACATCAAAAAGACCGTTCAAAAAATGGTCGTAACCTATAAAGACTGGCACGAAATGCTACCCTTTGCTCTTCACGGTTATCGCACATCTATCCGCACTTCAACAGGGCAACCCCTTTCTCTCTAGTATATGGCATGGAAGCCGTGCTCCCCATCGAAGTAGAGATCCCATCAATCCGGGTATTGATGGAAGCTAAGATTACAGAAGCTGAATGGTGTCAAAGTCGACACGACGAACTGAATCTGATCGAAGAAAAATGAATGACGGCACTATGCCACGGTCAGTTGTATCAACAAAGAATGAAGTAGGCGTTTGACAAAAAGGTCTGACCTCGCGTCTTTAGGAAAGGAGACATTGTGCTCAAGAAGATACAATCATTTCTCACTGTTTCTCGGGGCAAATGGACTCTGAATTATGACGGCCCCTATGTGGTCAAGAAAGCTTTCTCAGGCGGCACCTTGAGACTCGCAACCATGGATGGAGAGGAGTTTTCCTACCCCACAAATTTTGACGTAGTCAAGAAATACTTCGCCTAAACTAAAAAAAAGAGGAAAAAAAACGTCTCGGTGGATTGAAAACCCGAAAGGGCGGTCCAGGCAAAAATTAGAGACACAATCAAAAATCATCCCGGTGGATTGGAAATCTCAAAGTACAATCCATGCAAAAGTTAGGGATAATGGCAAGTAACTACATCCAACAGAGGCAAATCCCCCAGCAGCGGTTACACCATCCATCAGAAAAACTCCAGTCAGGGTCATCTTCGACGGAACTCAGGATGCCCAGAATTCAAAGTTGGTAGAAGGATAGCGGTTGTTATGTTTCAATGTAGCCCTTTTCCCTTAAATTACCATTTTCTAACTTTGTAAATACTCTATTGGATCCCGCGTTTGGCTGATTTCCATCATATCAATAAAATTTGAGCCCTAGTGCTTTTGTTTGCAATTCGTATTTGTTTTAGCTTTACAGAAGGACGTTTTAACGATTCTTGAAATAAAAAAAATTAATTTACTTGTCAAACTTTTCTGCTTTTAAAATAAAGATGGAAATTTCTTTTGACTGTTGAACATCGAAAGAACATCGGTCGCTTCTCCCGAAGTAATCGAGCTTCAAAGTGCAGAATCAAAGTACTCCTTCTAAACAAGTACGCTTGAACGAAGGATCAGTTGTGTCAGAGACCATGTTCCATCTGACACCCCAGACAGAGTTCTTAGCTCCTAAGCCCGACCAAAGGTTGTTCCCCGCAGGGACTATTTCTCCTAAGTAGGGTAGAATTGCTATCATGAACCGGTGATACTTTACATCCCCCACTGTGGCCGAGTATCCAGTCGTGTTCATCTACTAGTCTGTATGTCGCGTCAGTTTTGTCAGCATAAACATACATACATCATGCATTATTGATTTACATTCACATTCATATTGCATCACTATGTCTTTAGTCGATCTTATCCCCTAGTGATAACGGTCCTCTTAATCAAGTTGTCAGTTCTTTCCTCGTCAGGAAATGTTGCGTCTGAACAATCTCTCTCCTCCAGTTTACTTCTGGAATGAAGTTGGTCCTCGACCACTTTGATTACTTGAACCTCTGAAAAACCAGAGAACCCTCGACAAACGTCACTCTTTGCCATTGAAGATGATATTTTTGTTTCTCGGATTAAGGAAAATCCCCAGAGAAAGCCTCTTAATCAGAGATTCGACAATACGGCAGTTTTTCTCAGAAAAAAATCCGCTGACGAAAAGGTCATCAGCACCTCAAAATTGAATCACATCATATGGCATTTCTTCGAGAAAATCCCGAAAAAAGTATGATGTAATACCCCAAGCGGAAACAATCTCTCAAGAGACTCGTGTTCCCCAGTAGAATCAAAAATGGCGTCTCCAACAGAGAAGTTTGTACACCTCTACAAGTCAGACGACTGGGTTCCCCAGCAAGTCTGACATCAAAACTTTTTCCATCAAATGGCATCTCCCCAGGAAAATTCGTCGAGAAGTTTGAGGAAAATCGCTACACAAAGCGTCCCTTGTCAAGAAAGTTTATTGACAAAAGAAACTTAGACCAGTTCCTTGGTAGGAAACCAGGATCGAGGGGAAGTTTATTTCAGAAACTTAGACCAGTTCCTTGGTAGGAAACCAGGATCGAGGGGAAGTTTATTTTAGAAACTTAGACCAGTTCCTTGGTAGGAAACCAGGATCGAGGGGAAGTTTACATCAGAAACTTAGACCAGTTCCTTGGTAGGAAACCAGGATCGAGGGGGAGTTTATTTCAAAAGAAAACTGAGACTAGTTCCTTGGTAGGAAACCAGGATCGAGGGGAAGTTTATTTCAGAAACTTAGACCAGTTCCTTGGTAGGAAACCAGGATCGAGGGGAAGTTTATTTCAGAAACTTAGACCAGTTCCTTGGTAGGAAACAAGGATCGAGGGGAAGTTTACATCAGAAACTTAGACCAGTTCCTTGGCAGGAAACCAGAATCGAGGGGAAGTTTATTTCAAAAGAAAACTGAGACCAGTTCCTTAGCTGAAGACTAGGATCGAGGGGAAGTTTACCTTTTCCAAGCATCATCGCTTAGCAAAAGAAGAAGGATGCATGAACTGGCATTCTTAATCACCATCAAAATTTTGGGTATTCCGATATTTAATCCTCTAGCACCCCGAATGCCCGAATACCTTCGCCATTCACACCTTCGGGTCCAAGAAGATTAAATAGGGGCATCTGTCATACCCCAAATTTTGATCACTAAGATTTCCCATCATTGTGTAAATCATCATCACAATATGGATGGACCATCATACCTCCTCAGTCTCCCCAAAGATGGGTGAACATTCACTACAATCATAATTAGGGTTTCTTGCCCTCTCTGAGCTTTAGACAAAGGATCAATCAAGAATTGACATGATCTTCAACTTGTATAACCTCTCAAACATCCACAATGGATCAAGAGGACTCCCACATCAAGAATCAAGCACAATGTTGCAGCATTCTAAGTGGATCAAGCCTCAAGATCGCCAGTGTCACCAAATTAGGGTTTGGTCGACCAGGGCTTCCAGATGGATATTTTCCTTTGGGTATGAGCCAATTCTTCAAAGCATGACCTAAGATGCTCCGTGGGACATCATAAACCCAATCATCAAGTCAATTTAGCCTCAGGGGATGCATTCATCAAAAATCAAGAATTAGGGTTTCTTGACCTAATTCACCCCTAAGTTGACTTTTGGGACAAAACATGAGCCAAGACCTCAAGACATGATTTGAGGGTCTCTAACCTACTACATTGATCCATTTGCAACAATGGATTGGTCCAAGAAACTTGATCAACAAGTTTCAAATTCATCAGAACCTTAATTAGGGTTTCGCAGGAAAAGTCAACTATGCCTTTGACTTCTGACCCAGGCATGCTCCCAAACCTTGGGACATGATTCAATACAACTTATAGCACCTATGAAATCAATCCATCAAGTTTGATTTAGGTCAAGGACTTGATTTTATAAAGGATCGCACAGTTTGGAATTCATCTGACAAAAAGTCAATTGTGCACAAAAGTCAACTTTGACTATTTGAGATTTTTCACAATTATGGTTCTTTGACCCTAAAATGATGTTAATGTGTGATTGGAATCATCATTCATCAAGAAAAATCAAGAAAATTGGGATAACTTGTAAAAGGGGTAACCATAAAAGAACTTAGAAATATTCTAAGTTATGGAACAAAGTGGCTAGGGTACCAACTTCCAAGGATCATAACTTGAGATCCAAGCAACCATTTGGGCTGATCCAAAGATGGATTTGTATCTCTCATGGCATCCTTTTAAAAGTGTCAACTACACCTCATTGTAATTCCTCATGGATTTCAAGTTATGGAATGGCCAAAATCACAAAAAGTGAAAATGTCACTTTTTTTCCAACACTTAGTGAAATTTTCACTAAGTCAGAATCTGCCTTCACTTTTTTCCAAATGTAGGGGTATTTTTCAATTGGATCCAAAAGGTATCAAAATAAACTATGATCACACATATGTTGTATCATATGAGAGCTCTCCAAAATGCCCAAGAACTCTATGGAATTCCACTTGACCCATGAGATATGACCATGCCAATATGCCTTGCTGCAAACTGTCATGGCAAGGCAGATTTGTGCATTTTGCTCGTTTTGCCAAATTTGTGCAAATGACAAACAAGTTTATCCATCTGAACACCTCAGGGGGGAACCAAGGAGGGACAAACACTAATCCATAAGCCTCCCAAGTCTTTGGAACTAAAAATAGCATGCCAAACCTAGAAATCCCTAAAGAGGGGGCAAGACTCCAATTTTGGTTTGGAGCATTTAATGGATGCACCAAGGTGGCATGGAATGAACCATTTCCAACTGAATTCAGTCAAGACATATCCAAGAACTAGGGAACCATCAGCATGTGCTCTAACCTCTAGTCAATGGCTAGAGGAGACTTGAGATTCCAAAATGCAACCATTGGCCAAACCTCTGCTGCAGTTGCCATTCACTATTGCTTGCAAAAAAACTTGCTCTACTATAAATAGAGCTCATTTATGCTCAGTATGAGTACACCAAAGGCATCAAACAGAAGCTTTCCTCAAAATCACCTTCTCACTTCCAAATTTGCCTTCCAAAGCAAGTCACTATCGGGTTTTGAGTTTGAGAGCAATTCTAACCAAACCAATCACACACACACACCTCATAAACATCATATAGAAGTGATCCAAACACTCACAAGTGACTTGTAACACCAAAATCATAAAGTCCCCTCTCAAAACCTCACAAATAGTCCAGACACTGTGTTCTTAACAAAATAACCGATAAGGGGCCTACATCTTAATAGCATCTGTAAAGTAACAGTCAGCTGTTTAAACTCAGTTTTCAAGCAAGGTTAATTAGAGACATCTATTTCCCTTCCCTAATCAGCTAAACAGGATAAAAAATGAATCGAACTGTAGTACCCGAGCGATAGTGCTTCGAGACCACAAAAATCGCGCTACATGACCCTCTCAGAGTACTCAGACAAATGATCAATTAAGAATGGACATGATCCTCAAATTGTCAAACCTCTCAAACATCCATGAAGGATCAAGAGGTTTCCCACATCAAAAATCAAGCATGAAAATGTAACATTTCAAGTTGGTCAAGCCTTAAGATCATCAGTGTCACCAAATTAGGGTTTTGATCGACCAAGGCCTCCAGAGGGAAATTTTCATCTGGGCATGAGCCAATATTTAAAAAAATGATCCAAGAAGCTTAAAGGGACCTCATGGATCCAATCATAAGTTCAATTTAGCCTCAGGGGATGCATTCATCAAAAATCAGGAATTAGGGTTTCTTGACCTAATTTACCCCTAAGTTGACTTTTGGAACAAGACATGAGCCAAGACCTCAAGGAATGTTTTGAAGGACTCAAATATCTTATATTGATCCTCTTACAAGTTCAAATTGACACAAAGAACTTGGTTAAGGAGCAATATGAAGATTCAAATTCATCTGGACCCCAAACTAGGGTTTCTGAGAAAAAGTCAACCATACCTTTGACTTTTGACCAAGACATCATTTCAAACTTTGGGAAATGATTCAAAAAACTTTATAACACCTATGCAATCCATCCATTAGGTTTGAATTAGGTCAAGAACTTGATTTCATAGAGGATCACAAAGTTTGAAATTCATCCGACAAAAAGTCAACTGTGCCCAAAAATCAAGTTTGACTTTTTGGATTTCTTGACAAACATGGCTCCTCTAAGTCCAAAACAATGTTAATTTATGGTTTGGATCATCATCCATCAAGAAAAATCAAGAAAAGTGGGGTTACTTGCAAACGGGGCAACCATAAGAAAATTGAATTTTTCACTAAGTCTTGAAGAAAAGTGATTTCTACCCAACTTTGCCAGACCATAACTTGTGATCCAAGTAACCTTTTTATTCCATCCAAAGCTCAAATGAAAGCTCTCATTACATACTTCAAGATTGTCAACTACAACATATTCCAAATCCTCATGGATTTTGAGTTATGGATTGATCAAAATCACAAAAAATGGAAAATGGACACTTTTTCAACACTTAGTGAAATTTTGGACAGAATCTGTTTTGTGTTTTCACCAACTTTGAGTCCATTTTTCATTATGATCCAATATGATTCAAGACCAAAGTTAAACATCAAAGTTGAAGTATGTTATAGGGGGCTTTCCAAAAAGTACAAGAGCCTCCCATGGTTCAACTTGAGCAAGGAGTTATAAGCCTCCAAAAATGGCATTTTTTACCCTGCCTACACAAAGGCATGAAAACATAACATGGTTCCCACGATTTCTTGAGCCAATTTTGGACACTTGTATTATTTCTGTCCAAACTCAACATGAATGATGAAGAATCTGATCACAAAGCCTCACAAGTCAAGAAGCATATCACTTAGGCATGTGATCTTTAAAGATGCAATTCCAAAACTTCAATTTTGTTTCAAGGCTTTCAAGAGATACATTGAGGTGGCATGGACTGAGTCATTAATCACTAAAAGAGTCAAGCCTTATCCCTGCAGCAGAAGACTCACAGCCTGCAAGATTGACTCAAGTCAATGGCTAGAGGAGACTTTGGTTTCATGACAAATTCTAATGGATAATGGGGTGATCCAGCCCCCAATCACTATTGCTCCCAAAACAAACTTGCTATACTATAAATAGAGGTTCTTTCTAATCAGTTTGAGTACACCAAAGCATAACAACACATGTTTTCCTCCAAATCACTCTGAAAAAACCAGAAAATGCTTCTTTAGTAAGTAACATTCGAATTTTCAAATAGGGAGAAATTCCATCGAAACCAACCATCCTAACACCTTAAATATGTCATATGCAAGTGATCCATAACCTCAAAAAATATCTGGAACACAAGAATCACTAAGTCATTATCCATTTTCTCAAGCCTTTTGTCAAAGCTGCACTTGAGGTGCCACAACAAGATCCAGTTGCTTTCAATCCATTCCAAGCTTCCAAACACATTACATAAGGTCCATTAAAGCTGCACTCTCAAACTCTATGATCCATGCATCTTAAATGTGTTTTCAAGTTACAAACATATTTCTCCACTTATGTAGAGTGTTTCCTCTCAATCAATTGCTTTGTAGCTATCGTGTATAGGATTTCATAGAGTTCTTGCAGAAATTAGGGTTCATGTGTTCATCACTTGATTTCTCACTCCACACTTAATATAAATGCAATTAATTGGTACCATTGGAATCCTTGTTCAAAAACGAGTGAGATTAATGTTTACAAAAGTCAAAACCATTGAGTAATCAGAGAGAAAAGTGAGGTTTTGAGTATTGTCCATGGCACGGTCACGAGGAAGAAAAAGGTGACCGTTGGCGCCATAATTCAAATTATTTGAATTTTTGTTATTTTTCTTAATTGATTTCAAAAATTAATTTCTCTCTCAATTTTAATCATTTTTTATTGGTTCTTTTTTTAAAAATTCACAAAAACGTTAAAATATTTAATCTACAAAAGAATCAAATTTATATTATGTATTTAATATAGTTTGAATTTTTGTAAAGAAATTCATTTTTATTGCTTTTTTAACATTTTAAATGAAATTTTCCTCTTGATTTTTCAAATTCAAATGATTTTCACACTTTCATATAAACATAACATGATTTTTCAAAACATTTTTCAAAATTTACAACTTATTTTAAATATGTTTGATATTTTATATCATTTTCTATTTATTTTTCTTTAAAAGATTATATTTTAATCAAAATTAGGGTTTTCTTAAATTTTGATTTTTTTCAAACTTCATTTGAAACACTTTTGGGCCTCTAATAGAGTGTAAGATCCATCCCCTTTGTAAATACACAATTTTTGGGCCTCAGGCATTGTATAAGTTCCGACGCGATTTTCAAAATAAAATGTGTGATCGCTGTTTTTCATCTGGGCATCTCCTTGAGCTATAAGCCCCAACTCTTGTATAAAAATAACTTTTTGGGCCTCTTTGTAGAGTGTAAGACCCATCCCTTTTGTAAATAAATATTTTGGGCCTTAGTCATTGTATAAGTCCCTCTGTGGTTTTCAAATTTACGACGCGATCCTCGCCTTTTCAAATAAATCATCTGGGCCTCTCCCTGACTATAAGCCCCATTATATTTCATAACAAACACTTTTGCGCCTCTAATAAAGTGTAAGACCTAACCCCTCTTTGTACAAAAACAATTTTGGGCCTCTCCTGTAGTATAAGTCCCACAACATCTTTCGATATCGCAGTTCGATCAATGTTTTCAAATAAGTCATCTAGGCCTCTCTTTGAGTATAAGCCCCAATTTTTATACATAAACTTTATTTTAAACAATAAACAACTTCTATGGGCCTCTCCTTGAATTGTAAGCCCCATACCTGTTTTCCAAAATCATCTATCTATTTTTAAACTGGTACTAAGAGGAGCATTATTCTCGGTGAAACTGCTCTTAGACCACTTGGGCTTCTCTTTAAGTTATACGCCCCAAACTTTCTTTACAACAATGTTCTTTTAATTCAAATTCAAATCCAAAGTTTTCTCAAAACTTTCTTCAATTTTTCAAAACCCTAATCATACAGTTGTAGTCAATACAACAATTCACCATACACTTGGGCACCCTCTCAGAATGTAAGTGCCAACGTCATTTCAATTCAATGCATATTTGTTTATATACCTGTCAATTCACTTATCTGTAAATATACTTGTGCATATTTGTTTAGAGTTTTCCCAGTAGTTAGGTCTACACTTAGGTCAAACCAGAGGTTACTTTCTAACTTAGTCAAAACTAGTTCACTCATAGGAAATTCCCTATACAGTCTGCCTCCTCTTGGGCTTATTCAATATGGAACAGAGAAAAGCATTATTCCCGGTGAAACTTTTCTCAAGACTGTCAAAACTTAGAAGTGTATATGAGTACAAGAAATTCATTTCCCCAGAGAGGATTATTTCCCGGTGAAACCTCTTTTGTATTTCTTCAAACCTTAGAACTGTTCAACAAAGAAAGAAATATTCCCGGTGAAACCTTTCTTGAACTTTTCTTAGCCTTGTACCAACAGGCTCCTAGAAGTATCCCTAGCCTCCTCTAGGGCTCAGTACAAGGGCCAACATGCTTTCTAGAAGTTCCCTAGCCTCCTCTTGGGCTTAGTACAAGGACCCAAAGGCTTCCTAAAGGCATAGGATAGAATTTAGTTATCAGTGCTAGTTCAATCCCCCAGGAGAGTCAAAATTCTAGAACATCATACCATTCTAAGGTTGATCTTCATCCCTTAAATCAACAGCATCCTCTTGGGCATCATATAAAGACCCCTCTTTACACCAGAGCCTACCAATTCTTGAGAGACTTGGACAGTCTCAGCCTCCTCTTGGGCTTCATTCAAATAAGACTTGGAAAGTCTCATCTCCTCTTGGATCTCACACAGAAACCCTCAAGTTTCCTAAAAAGCACAGGAAAAACCCTGATCATTTTACCAATACACTAGTCTCCGGCAGAATTGAAGACCTCATAGGTTTTCAAACTCATCTTTAAACTCCCCTGACACCCAACAATGTTTGACTTTCACCTAAAAAACCCCAGTTAGAGTCAATTTACCATCAACAAATCCTTAGCAGAATCAGAGCCTCATGACATCTTATACTTCAACTCTTCCCTGATTTTTAGCAAGAGTAAACCCTTTGGGTTCCCCAATACAATTTGGACCTGCTCCTGGATTTCAATAATCGTCAGCAAAAGTTAGCCTCCTCTTAGGCTTCATATAAGAATTTCCCCAGATAGCCTCCTCTTAGGCTTTATATAATGATTTTCCCAGACAACCTCAATCTTGGACTTTGTACAAGATAGATAAAACACTCCCCTAGTGGAGTCATTTTCCTTTAGCTTCAACCTTGGGCTTTGATCAAGGCACCCAAAAATCAACATCCCCTCAGATGAGACCAGGAGTCCTCTCTGTAGGAGGATATCCCCTCTATACATCACATATCAAAAACAAACAATCAAAACCTTTTTCCAGATAATTGTTATAAGTAGCACACTTGTTGATTCAAAATCCAAGCTGGATTCCTTCTCTTATCCCGGCCAAAACTCCTCTTTCATCTAACAGCTATAAGTGGCAAGCCTCTGGATTCCATACATCCAAGCCAATGTCCCTCTCTTAGCATGAAAGACTCATAAGGAAAAAATGTCATTGCTCTACAATGAGTTAAAGCTTAGTCCTTCATGACATCCCTTTTATAAAGGAAATTATGGCATTGCTGGATTCTACGTATCCCAGTTAAAGTAATTTCCCTTATAACCAATTTCTCATTTTTTGTGATGAATAGGTGAGATATCTCCCTTTAGAGATGACAAATTCTCTCTCAGTCACCCTTTTAGCTTCAATCTTGGGCTTTAAATAAGACACAAACACTAGATATCATCAATCTTGGGCTTTAAATAAGACACCAAATATTTTTCCTCCCATAGAATAAGAGGAACTACGATTGCTCTGATTTCCTAAATCTTTTTACGGGAATACGTAGGCATAAGATTGCGAAATCTTAGCGAGCACACAAATCAAAAACTTTAGGTCCAGTACCTTCCCAAAAACAACAGAAAACTCGAAAACCACAAAAACATTCTCTCAATTCTCCCAAAGGAGAAACTTTCCCAAGCCACAGCAGATAAAGACAAGAAAAAATTTAAAGTTAACAGAAATACATACAAAAGAAGGTTCCTATGGATTACCATAGATACACTGGGTGTTAATAGCTTCCCTTTGTATAACCAAACCTCGTTCCCTGATCTCTTAGCATTTGTTAAAGGAAACATTTGCGTGCAGGGTTAGTTTAAGATATCTTCCCCTTCCTTAACCAGCTTCATAGGATAAATACAAAAATCAGAAAGTGGCACCCCAAACAAATTCCGCGGTAAGGTGGTTGCGTCACCGACAAAAATCGCACGGTGCAGAAAAATGGCAACTCTATTGCGGATTTTAGGATTAGAGTTCCTAAGAGGTCTAGGCCCTGCTTTGTATTTGTTTTTCTGCTTATTTACTTGCTTTCTCATTTTTTTATATAAATCATCTGTTGTCATATTATTTGATACCCGTGTTTAAATTATTGTTATCTGGGAATGCGATTAATACGCATATGGTGAGTCCGAGAGAACATTAAGATAAGTGGTGGCGTATTCGGGGAGGCTTATAGGGAGTGAATCCTGACCAAGCTGACTTGAGAGTCCACCAAATCAGTGGAGGTGCCCACGTGGATTTACCAATGTTGAACGAGCATGTCGTGAAAGCATTGTTTTATCCCATTGGGTTACCCTTGAAGCTGAGGATTTAGTAGACACTTAACCATTAAACCATTAGGTAGTGCGGTGACTATCGGGAATAGTTGATACGCGATACTACACTCAAAAGAGATTCATCTTGGGATATTACAGCTCTCTTGAGTCAATCAGTTTGCTGTTAATATCTCAAAGAGGGGTCAATGATTTTGGGAACCTCTGTTAGAACCCGTTCTACAGGTACAAAAATTGACCTATTAGTACATACCTTGGGAATGGGTAGATCCATGGCTCCATGCTCGTGATGATGAACCCCTAAACCCATGTTTTCAAATGTTTTTGTTTGCTGCATTCATACATCCATGCATTCATTAAAAAACTTTTTTAAAAAAAAAAAAGAAAAAATCTTTTTCTAAAAGAATTGAAACAATAATTGCAAATATTAGAGAGAGGTTGCGTTATGCATTTCGGAAGAAGAAAAATGCACAAGTACACCTTCAAGGTTCCAAAACTGGAAGACCTAAGGAAATTGGGAAGGATGATTACTAATCCCGAGGCTTTCAGAGCTAAGCACGGAGGACCGTTGTCTCTTTTAAAAGTCAACATGGTTGAAGGGATACTGTCTACACTAATTTGGTTCTACGATCTGGTTTACCACTGCTTCACTTTCCTAGATTACCAGCTCACACCAACTCTAGAAGAGTACTCCCACCTGATTGATTTACCTATCACTGATCAAGATCCATTTTCTGGACTGGAAGAAATTCCAAAAGATCAAGCCATTGCAAGAGCAATCTATTTGGATGAGTAAGAAATCAGGACTCACATGACCACCAAGGGAGGAATCTAGGGTTTCCCGGCTAAATTCCTGATGGAGAAAGCTTTATACTTTTCCAGTATAGAAAATATAACTGCTTTCGAAGATGTTTTTGTTCTGCTCATATATGGGTATTCCTCTTTCCCAACATTGACAACTTCGTCGACACCAATGTTGTTAAGATATTCTTAATTGGGAACCAGGTCCCAACCTTGCTCGCAGATGCTTATCATTCTGTACACTTGAGGAATTTGTACAACGGAGGGATCATCACATGCTGTGTACCATTACTCTACAAATGGTTTATTTCCCACTTACCCAAGTCAGCTGCTTTTTGGGATCACAAGAGTAGTCTGCGATGGTCGCAGAAGATTATGTCTATCACCAATTCCGACATAGATTAGTACAATCGGATCTATGACGGAATAAAAATCATCAACAAATGTGGAAATTTCCTCAATGTACCCCTCATTGGTACTAAAAGAGGGATCAACTATCATCCAATTCTAGCTCGCCGTCAGCTTGGATAACCGATGAAGAATATCCCACATAATGCTCATCTGGAAGGTCTTTTCTTCAAGGAAGGAGAAAATGACAAGGCACGAAAGAAAGAAATAGTGCATGCCTGGCGACATATTCACAGGAAGGGAAGAGAGTCCCTAGGGAGGCCAAACTGCATCTCTGTACGTAGAGCCTTATTTCCACTAGGTACAAACTAGAGCCATTAAACTGAGGATGCCTTACCCTCGTCAAGAAGTTTTTCCCTTAAAGGAATATGTCCTTTATTTCATGTCTGATGCGGAAAAACTCCAGGTCGCTCTCAACAAAGTCCAACGTGAGAAGAACTCTTGGAAGAACAAGTACCAGATTCTTAATTTGGAATGTACCAAGATTCAGGAACTACTAAAGGAGAAGGATGCCCTTATTAAGATATTAGAGCAGCATGCTACTGAAAGTCAGGAGGAACGAAGAAATCTACTCACTCCATTCACTTGGAAAAGGATCGTCGATCCGACAACAGCTGAGGGAGCCCAATCAAAGAAAATAAAAATTCAGGAACCAACGTCGGAGCTCTCCTCAGAGAGAACTCAGGATCCATAGGCCTAATTTCCTTTCTCGCACTTTGTAAAATACTGTACTTTTCCTTGTAAAATATTGTAATCTTTCGAGTTCAATAAAAGGGTCTCCCCCATTGTGTGGTATTTGCAATATAATTGTTAAAAGTTCTTTTGAAAACAAAAACTAAAAAATATATCATTCTTTGCATATCATTCATCATTCTCACATATCACATCTTTGTCTTTGAGTCTCACATATGTGTTGCACTCTAGAGTCAAACTGTCTCATTCATACAATACTCGGGCCAATCGACAAAAGAAAATGGATGATCTCGAGGAAGAGAACAGAGGGTTGAGAGAAGAAATCAACGCTATGAAAGAGAGTTTGGAGAAACTCCAAAACGACATGCAATCCTTGGCAGCAGCCTAGGAACAACAACATCAGAGGACTGTGATCTCAGAGATTACATCCACACCAGCATTTGAGACACCTGGCAGTCATCCTCAATACAACATGCCTAAAGGATTTGCCTGGGGCATGCCTCTCAACTTTATACCTGAAGGATACATCCCACCGGTCACTGAAGACCCGGAAGTCGTAGCAGGAACTGCCAGACCTGAAGGTTACAAACTTCAGGTAAATGAAGATGCAAGGGTTAAAACAGAAACTTTTGAAGGTTATAAACTTCAGGTCACTGAAGCGCCAAGAATTACTGTTGTAATGACTATACGACAACCAGTGGTACACACTATCCCGGAAGAACAGATTTTCCAGGTTGTTTCTTGCAGAAATGAAGACGTATATGTAAGGATGAATGAATTCCAAGAACAATTCTTGGAAATGCAGAAGGAATTGCATGCCATTTGCGGTCAAGACTTTTTGGTAAAGACGCCGCTGACCTCTGTTTGGTCCCTAATGTAAAGATCCCGCACAAATTCAAGGTGCCTGACTTTGAAAAGTACAAAGGCAACTCTTGCCGTCAAAGTCATTTGGTAATGTACGCTCAAAAAATGTCTACCCAAATAGAAAATCAGTAGCTACTAATCCATTACTTCCAAGACATTTTAACCAGTGCCGCACTCAAATGGTACATGGGTTTAAACCACACCAAGATCAGTACTTTCAGAGATCTCGAGGCAGCCTATGTTTAGCAGTATAAATACAACTTGGACATGGCACCAGATAGGAACCAGCTCAGAGCAATGTCACAAAAGGATAAAGAAACCTTCAAGGAATATGCTTAGAGATGGCGTGAAATTGCCGCCAAGATCTGTCCTCCTCTCGAGGAAAAGGAAATGACAAAGATCTTCCTGAAAACATTACGCAATTTTATTACGATCGAATGGTTGCCAGTGCGCCCAGTGACTTCACTGAAATGGTGAACATGGGGGTATGCCTTGAAGAAACAGTTCGACAAGGACGATTGGTCAAAGATGTAGAGCCATCCAGCAGTAATAAAAAATACGGTAGTGCTTTCCAAAAGAAGAAAGAGCAAGATATCAGTAATATCTCTCTAGGAAAGCAAAGGCAAAGGTATCAACCGGTAGCAGCGGTAACTCCCGCTATCAACCCAGCGCCAGCTCTGACATATCAACCTCAGGTTGCTCAGAGTCAACCAAATCAACAACAGTATCAGCAAAGGCTGCAACAGCCTCTTCAGCAAGCTCACCCATTGTATAATAATAACAATCGTACTACACGGCCATCAGGGTTCGACCCTATACCGATGTTGTATGCAGAGTTATATCCTCTTCTACTGGCCAAGGGGCACGTTCAAACCAGGAGTCCTCTTACAGTACCATAAAATCCACCTTTTTGGTTCAAAGCAGATCAGACTTGCCCTTACCATCAAGGAGGATCGGGACATAACATTGAGAATTGTCTCAGCTTCAAGTCTGATGTACAGAAGCTCGTCAAAAACTGGGTTTTATCTTTCAAAGATACTAATCCAAATGTTCAGATGAACCCATTACCGCAACATGAGAAGACTATAGTGAATTTGATAGAAGGAGAACCTGGCAGCAGTTATCAAATTTACAATATGCGCTTACTAGGAACCAACCTGGTAAAGATGCATTGCAGACAGAGCGGGTACGACCATGTACCATCTCAAAACTATCATCAGTGTGATATTTGCTCCAAGGGCAATCAAGGATGTGCCATAGTACAAGCAGCTATACAAAAACAAATGGATCTGGGCTGGATTTAGGATCACATGATTCATGAAGTAAACATGGCCCATGCACATCCCAACATTGTTCAGAACCACGACATTCGTGCAATGAACGTCAATTTAGTGGCAATGCATTCAAGACAAAGTCAGTATTACAATTTGACGCGACACAATTACAGCACTTGCCCAATCTGCTCAAAAAACAACCAGGGATGCTCTTTTGAATAAGAGGCCCTCCAGAGTCAAATGGATCTCTGATGGATCCAAGAATACCATGAAAGAAGTGATCACCAAGTCAATATGGTTCAGATCTTTGACATCCGCTTAATGAATACCAGCCTAGTGGAGTTACATGCCAAACAGGTCAAACTTGGTTTTCTGGCCTTGCACGATTATCAAAACTGTAAAGAATGCTACGAAAACAACCAAGGGTGTGCCCTTGTGCAAAGGACTCTTCAACATCTGTTGGACCACTGGTGGGTTCCGATATAACTGGATGAAGAAACACAACAAGTTAGCATGACTGATGGGAATCCTGGTAGACACCAAAGTTGTGATGTCCGCTCATTAGAAACGGATCTAGTAAGGATGCACTGCATACAAAGCGGATATGGTTGGGTACCACCTCACAATTATGAACGCTATGGAATATGCTTGAAAAATAACCAAGGATGATGATCGTGAAGGCTGGATCAGATCCTGTAGAATTGGGCCGCCAAGTGCGTCAGGGATGCTGGTTGTATGGAGAGGAGGGGGTGTACCTGCAAGGTACTCCGACGCTCAAGTAAGAAAGGGTCAGAGTAAAGGGACAAGTACAAAGTATGAGTTCTTAGGGTGAATATTGGATACCTGACCCTCTCAAGCGAGAGGGTTTATATAGAGCCCCCAGCGCGTGGCCAACGGTGCTATTTTCGGGGCGAAATAACCGTTTTCCCCAAAGAATAGGTAACTATCCAAACTAGCCATTATTTCGGGCCGGGTGCCCAAAACTAGCCGTTATGTCGGGCATAGGCATGGTTCCGGGCGCCTGCCCATAGCTGTTCGGGGAGTTATGAAGCCGTGCATAACGGGCAGTAATCCCGGGGAGGAATGTTGCATTCCTTGCCCGGTTGGAGGGGCAGAAAGGTAATTTTTCCCCTCTGTGGATTGGACTTAGGCAATTTGGGCCGCTCTGGAGCAGAAGCGGATTGGGCCATGTCTAGCCATTGGTTCAGTCCAGAATAGGAGCCCCAAGTCGTTGCTCCCGAGCATGGGAGTGATGACTTAAGGGCAGTTCGTTGCTCCGGGGAGCTAGCATGGAACCGTCGTTTGAAGACGAGGAGGATTGTCTCAATGTGCTCGTGACCCCCGGTGTCCGTGAAATTCGTGGTCGTGACGTTGTTGCCCGGTATTCGGGGAGACTAATGGTCAGACAGAATTGGAAACGTTGGGACGCCACGTGTGCTTAGAGCTCTGTGTAGCAGTTACTAGGCAGTGATGGCTAGTGGATAGCCATCATGGCCTAAGAGCGCGTGTTCGCACGTGCCCCTCTGTATAAAAAGGGGAAATTCGTCTCATTTGGAACTTTTTGCTCTGATTTCTCTCTGTTTTCTTCAGTATTCTTGCTCGTAACTGCCGTCTGCCTACTCCGACCACCGCTTCAAGCTTCGAGCAGCTACTTTCGTCTACTTAAATCAAGTAAGTTTTATAATACCTTTCTTGTTTTACTCCTTTTTGTTGTCGATGGTAGGTTGCATGTGGTTAGGGCTAGGTTTAGAGGATGAAATAGGTGAGTTTTCGGCGATTGTTGGTGGTGGACGGTGGTTGCACCATTTTTCTACCTCTGACATGTCGCCGGAGTTAGTAGTATGTTTTAGTGAGCAGGGCGGTTCACGGTGTCGACGGGATAGCTATGCATGTGTGACCGCCGTGTCTGTTCATCTGATGAGTTTTTCGGTAGGAAGTTCCCAGATTCCGGTGAAGCTTTGCGATTTCCGGCGAAGCTTTGAACGGAAACTGGGTATGGGTGCGGGGAAGCTCCTCGCTCGGGGATGATTAGTTACGAGCGTCTCCTCGCGGGGAGGTTTTAGCTTTTCCTTTGATGTTAGGGCTTAGGCCGGGGACGTTGTCCTCAGTCCTTTGCGCGCCCTTTCACTTGACTTAGCGGTGGAAGGGTGGATTTGATTTGTTGTCGAATTCACTTTCTTCTCTGCTTTTCAGGTGATCGTAATGGCGACGGGGCCAGATAGAGAGGTTATCCTAGATACATCCGAGGAAGAAACAGGCTCTTCAAAAAATAGTAGCTCGACGGCCTCGAGCACCTCCAGTGATGCCGGGGAGGGAGAAGACTTGGAAGTTATGGACGAGGACGCCGCTGAAGGTCCTGATGAAGAATGGGAGGTGGCCGAGCCTTCCGAACATGTGTCCATTTTCGCAACATATTTGGATGATGTCTTCACGGAGGTTGGACCGGAGGAGGAGTGGAAGGTGCACTTCCCTACTAAGGAAGAGCGGGTCTGTACAAACTTTGGGGACCATTTTACGATGTATGAATATGCCTTTAAGGAGTTGGGCCTGAGGTTGCCGTTCACTGAATTTCAGTAGTCAGTGTTCGTTCATTTGAGATTGGCCCCTACGCAACTGCATCCCAACTCATTGGCCTTTATCCGGGCGTTCGAGCTGGTATGTGAGCATCTCTCCATAGGGGCTACTCTCCCTCTGTTCTTCATTGTTTTCCATCTCCAAAGGCAGCTATCGGGGTGGAAGTACGGCTGGGTTTCTTTGAAGCAGCCGCGTAAGCTGTTCAAGCCTTTCTCCGAATCGATACAGACATTCAAGGAGCGATATTATGTTGTCGAGCCCCTGTCCGAAGCTGCCCAGGACAGTACATACGTCTGGGAGATTGAGGTGGACGAGGAAGGGAACGACCTGCGTGACGAGGAGGGGAAATTTATTGGGCAGAGAATCTATAAGTTCCCCATCCATTGGGTGCCCGATCATTTCGCCAAGAAGCTCAGCGACTATGTCCTCCAGCCGAACGAGCTCCACGGGCAGGATGTCGTGGCGTATGAGGAGTTGGTGAAGTGGGTCAACTCCTTCTGGCTTACTGAGTGCTGGATGAGCAAGGGTAATCCAATCTTCGAGGAAGATGGGAGTCAGAGGGTTGAGCATCGATTTATCAATATTAAGGCACTGCTGGAGTGCAAGACCCCCGAGGATGCCAGGAAGCTACTTGGTAGTCTTAGTTGTTTAAATTTGTTCTCTTTATTTCTTTTCCTCGTATCTAACGTGCTCGTATTTTGTTTGTGCAGGTGAGATGCCTCAGGCTCATGACCGGGTTGTGAGGAATGCTCTCGCGAGGAACAAGGCCGGTGCGGCTCCTCCGAAGTCTCGGTTTGCCGGTGCTCGTACTCCTCCTCCGGCGCAGTCTGCTGCAAGGACCTCTTCCTCTCCTACTCCTGCTCCCCGGGGGTCTCCTCTTCCTTTGACCGGTCGATCCAAGCGGCCAAGAATCACTGACGCTGTGGATCTCACTCGGGCATCGGAGAAGGGGAAGTTTGAGCTTCCTCTTTGCATCCATGATAGGAAATTCTTCGAGGGGAACTCTCTGATTGTGCCTCGGGCGGAGTCTCTTTGCTTGGAAAGCATGGACAGCCTGAGCAAGAGGGCGTTGGTGGCTCAAGATGCTTCCGCCTTGGTCAGGATGCTGGAGATAGCGGCCGTTTACGCCGAAGGGGACTCTGCAACAGAGGCCGAACTTACCGCTGCTCAGGCTTCCAAGGTGTCCCTCTGAGAAGAACCTAAGGTTGCCGAAGATGCTCGAAAGAAGGCTGAGAAGGAGGTGGCTCGGTTGAAGAAGGAGAACTCCACGCTGGCGGCGGAGAAGAAAGTTGCCGAGGAGCTGATCCAGCGGCTGAGGGGGGGCAATGCCCCGGGTGACGATGAGCCGGAGGATGTGAAGGAATTGAAGACAAGAGCCGAGTTGGTTACCCGTTTGCTGACGGCCGAAGATGATGGTATTTCCGTCGCGGAGGAGTATTTCAGAAATGTCGTGGCTCAACTGCGGGTGGTGAATCCCGAGCTCGACTTTTCTGACAAGGGTACCCACTATCTGGCGCACGTTGAGGATGGCCGGATCGTTGTGCCCGAAGCTCTCCTTGAAGGGAATACCGAGGATCAGCCCGCGGAAGACCAGGGGCCCCAGTCCGAGCCTGCCGAGCACGTGGAAGAGTGAGGAGTTTGTGTTTTTGATGTTGTAATTTGTCCGGCCTGTGTGCCGTGTAACCGTTGTAATTTATTTCTTGGGGGGCGTGGCCCCCGTTTGATGTAACCTAGTACAATCGTGGTCCTTGTGGCCACTTATCATGTTAAGTAATTATATGTTCGATTCTGTTATCTGCATGAATTTACTTGCTTTTATTTTTTGCTAAGTGTTGTACTCATGCTCGTTGTGAATGTATGTCCACCCGTGATAGGGGGTATTTGACTTGTGCGAATAATTTGGGGGGATGCTCGTTGTAGACGTGTTCGGCAGTGAGGGGAACTAGTCGAACGACCGGGGAATATCCTGGCGGGGGTGCGGAGCTCAGGTCGCGTTTGAGGCCTGAGTTCGCGGCGTGAACATCCCATCGCGAGTTGGGGTTCTGCCAGTCATGGTACTTTGACGACAGTGATGCTCGATCGAGGACCGCTGTCGAGCAGTTACCCGGCTCGTTATTGAGTGAGGTTCTGCTTTATTCGTATGTGACGCTTGTACCTAGACGTGCATAGCGGTCGGTAGCTGACGTCCGTCGTTGTGACGGGTCGAACCGAGAATTTAGCTATAGTATTGTTTTACCTTTTCAGCGTTCCATGGTCGAGCAAGTTCTTCCCCGGTGAGATGTTCTAGGTAGTAGGCCCCATTTTCCGTTTTTGCTCAGACGCGATAGGGCCCCTCCCAGTTGGCTGCTAGTTTGCCTTCTCGAGAGTCTTTATGGTTTCTTCTTAGAACAAGGCTTCCCACGTCGAACTCTTGTCGTATCACCTTGGTGTTGTGCCTGATGGTAATTTTTTGTTTCAGTGAGGCTTCGCGGAGGGCTGCCCCGGTTCGGATTTCCTCGACAAGGTCGAGTTCTTTTCACAATGACTCGTCGTTCATCTCCTCATCTAGGGGCGACCCTGTCCGCCTAGAGGGCACGTGAACTTCGACGGGAATTACAGCCTCGGTCTCGTATGCTAGACGGAAAGGTGTTTCCCCAGTCGTTGAGTGTGGAGTTGTGCGGTATGCCCAGAGTACGCTGTGTAGTTCCTCGACCCATTCCTTCTTTGTTTCGTCTAGCCTTCGCTTGAGGCCTCGAAGGATGACTCGGTTGGCTGCTTCGGCCTGCCCGTTTGTTTGAGGGTGCTCCACGGATGCGAAGTGCTGCTTCGTACCCAGTTGGGCGACGAAGAGTTGGAACTTCATGTCCGTGAATTGCGTCCCATTGTCCGTTACTATCGCTTTGGGGATGCCGAAACGTGTAAGGATGTTTCGTTTGTAGAAACGCAGGATGTTGAGGGCAGTTATTTTGGCTATAGCTTCCGCTTCTATCCATTTTGTGAAATAGTCTACGCCCACTATTAGGTATTTGTTCTGACTTGATCCTACCACGAAGGGTCCTAGGATGTCTAGGCCCCACCAGGCGAATGGCCACGGGGAGGACATAGCCTTGAGATCGTTGGGCGGAGCCAGGTGCATGTCCCTATGTCGTTGATTCCTTCGTGGATTTTCAATATGATGCCCGCGCCGCTGCCTGTCGAGCTTGAGGCACCATCAACAAAAATGGTCCATTTGCGCGCTTCGCTCGCGGGGGAGTCTGCGAATGTCATTTCCGCGACAAAGTCGGCTAGAGCTTGGGCCTTGAGGGCTTTTCTGCTTTCGTATTGGATGTCGAATTCGGACAGTTCCAACGACCATTTTAGCATCCGACCGGCCATGTCTGGTCGTCTGAGCAGCTGCTTTACGGGTTGATCTGTTCGAATCACGATCATGTGAGCCAGGAAATAGTGTCTTAATCTTCTAGCTGCATTGATGAGGGCCAGCGCCACCTTCTCTATCTGTTGGTATCTTAACTCTGGTCCTTATAGCGCTTTGCTCGTGAAATATATGGGCTTCTGCCCGTCAGGTGTCTCGCGGATGAGAGCAACGCTCACTGCTTCGGTTGCTACGGCGAGGTACAGGTACAACGTTTCGCCATTGTCCGGGCGAGAGAAGACCGGTGGCTCTGAGAGTGCTCGTTTCAGACGGAGAAGGGCCTCATCACACTCCTCGGTCCATTCGAATGCTGCCTCTTTGCAGAGGAGTTTGAAGAATGGTAGGGCGTGCTGGGCGGACTTGGCCACGAAACGAGATAGTGATGCGAGCATCCCGTTGAGGGACTGAATGGATTTTTTGGACTTGGGCGTAGGAAACTTGGGGAATGCTCGGCATTTGTCGGGATTGGCTTCGATTCCTCGTTTCCTTAAGTAGAAGCCGAGGAATTTGCCTGCCCGGACACCGAACGTGCACTTCTCCGGGTTAAAACGCATTTTGTATTTTCTGGCCTGTTCGAAGACCTTTCTCAAATGGGCAGTATGATCGGTTTCCTCGTGGGATTTTACGATCATGTCGTCCATGTAGACTTCAAGCATGTCGCCTATTTCTCCCCGGAATACCTTGTTCATCATTTGTTGGTATGTTGCTCCGGCGTTCTTCAGGCCGAAGGGCATTACGTTGTAGTAATAGTTGCCCGACTCGGTCATGAAGGCCGTATATTTTTTGTTGGACATTGCCATCGGAATTTGATTATAGCCCGAGTAGGCGTCCATGAACGATACAAGTTTAAAACTAGCAGAATTGTCAACGAGTTTATCAATATTGGGGAGGGGTAGGCATCCTTCGGGCATGCCTTATTTAGATCGGTGTAATCAATGCACATGCTCCATTTTCCATTAGATTTTTTAACTAGTACAACGTTGGATAGCCAAGTGGTGTACTTGGCCTCTGAAATAAATTTGGCCTCGAGGAGGTCCTTTACAGCTTTTTCAGCAGCCTCCGTTTTCTCCGGAGACTGCTTTCTCCTACGTTGTGCTACGGCCTTGATGGCTGGGTCAATTGTCAGCTAGTGGCAGGCGACGGAAGGATCCAGTCTGGGCATTTCGGCGGCGCTCCATGCGAATAGGTCGGCATTCTCACTGAGGCATGCTTTGAGCTGCTTCCTCGCGATGTCGGGCAGGTCTGCTCCAATCTTCACTCCCCGCTGAGGGTCATCACCGAACAGAACGATCTCGAAGTTGCCATCCGGGATCGGGCGCAGTGGATGGGAGTTACTGCTGGATGATGTGGACTGGTCGGCCGAAGCTGCTCGTTCCTCCTGCTGGTCTTCTTCTTGGAAGCGAATGTCGAGGTCAATAGAGTCGACCTGGGGAAGAGGCTTGGCTTCCTCGGAGCTGCTTGGCAATGCTTGCTTGCCCGATGCTTTTGGCTTGGACGCAATGGCGTTGAGCCCCTTTGTAGCTGCCTCGAAACACCTACGTGTAGCTTTGATGTTGCCGTGGAGGGTGGTGACCATCCCCCTTTGAAGTGTAATACTTCATCTTCAAGTGGACTGTTGAAGGCACCGCTAGCAACTCGGCCAGAGTTGGCCTTCCGAATATGCACTAGTAAAGCGACGGGCAGTCGATCACAAGAAATTGTACCTTGACAGATCTGGCCGTCTCAGCTGATCCGAAGGTTACGATCAGTTCGACGTAGCCCCACGGCTTGGTCACTGATCTGTTGAATCCCTGTAAATCAGACCCTACATAGGGGGTAAGGTGCGATTCGTCCAACTGAACCGTTGAGAACAGTTGGGAGTACATGATGTCGACCGAGCTGCCCTGGTCGACGAGTATTCTGCAAACGTCGAAGTTCGCCATTCGGGCTCTGATGAGCAAAGGTATGCTCAAGTTCGGGGATCCGCCGAGGAGCTCTTCCCGGTAGAAGGAGATGGGGACGGAGCCCTTCTGGGCCTGATCGAGCGTGGTCACTTTATTGGAGCTCGTGTTGATCAGATGCTCGAACTTGCATTTCACGGAGCCCACAGTGACTTTGTTGAAGCCCGTGCCAGAGATGCCCATGGCGGAGGGAAAAGTCTTCCACGGGCTGTGGGCCGCGAAATAAGCAGGGGCGCTGAGCCCGTCCGGGACGTAGAAGTCCTCTGGTCGCGATATGGACATAGCGACCTGTATGTTGGCGTCTTCCGAGGAGGGCACTTCCTCTTCTATCTTCTTGGACTCCTGGGCGTCCTACCGAGGAGTGTCCTTCTTCTTCGCGAACTGTTTCAGGTGGCCGTCCCTGATCAGTATCTCAATGGCATCCTTCAGGTGGATGCAGTCCTCAGTAATGTGGCTGTGACTCTTGTGGAAACGGTAGTATTTTGATTTGTCCACGTTTGGTTTGGTAGGCAGTTGTTTGGGGAAGCGGACACCCTGCCTGCTTGAACTCCGAATTGGCACATTCGGACAATATTTTCTCCCTGTAGACGGTCAGGGGGGTGTAGTCATGGAAACGCCTGGAGGGTCCCTTGCTGTCGCGGGAGTCTCATGGATGGTCCTCGCGCTTCCGTTCACCCCGGCGAGATGTCGAGGGTTTTTCTCCTCTGGAGGCCCGAGCGTTCTCCTGATGGCGCGATGCTCGGACGTTGCAGGCCGTAACCTTTTCTTCGTACTGAATGTGTGATTGGGCTTTGAGGAGGAGGGTGTCTAAGTTCCTCGGCGGAGCGAGGCCAATGGCTTTAGAAAACTAGGAGCCCGGGAGGACCCCTTGCTCAAGTAGAAACTTCTTCATTTTGTCCGTTGTAGGGACCTGTACTGCTTCCTTATTGAACCTCTCAATGTACGCGCGGAGAGGCTTGTCTTTTCCTTGGATTATGGCCCCAAGGGAGGCCTCGGTCTTGGGGTGACGGCGAGATGTTGTGAAGTTCTGTGAGAACATCCTGTCTAACTGTCTCCACGAGGTAATGGACTCCTCGGGCAGTTGCTTGTACCATGTCATCGCTCCTTTTCGGAGCATGGTCGGGAACAGTCGGCATTTGATGGCGCCCCGTACGCCGCGGTAGTCTAACAGCGCATCGATGTTCTCGATGTGCTCTTCGGGGTCGGTGGTTCCGTCGTACGTGCCGAGTGACGGGGGTTTCTCCAAGCCTTTTGGGAGATGGGTAGCCAGGATCTCCTGGGACAACGGGCCGCGAGGCTCCTCGTCGCTGCTTGAACTGGTGTATGATGGGGACCGAACGGGATGTTCGCGGCGGCGGTTCCTCCGGGGAGAAGGGGAGAGGTTCCTTCACGGAGAAGTTGAGCGGGCCCATCCTTTAGACTTGATCGGCGGAGATTGCTCGTTCCTTCGACTCCTCTTGTGGTCGTGAGCGTGTTGGTCACGTGGAGAGATCTGGTCGCGCTTCCGGGCTGCGCGAGGATCAGGCTCTTGGCCCAGTCTTTGGTCGATGTCTCTCCGGGGCTGCGGGCTCCTTAACCGTTGCTGGTTCCTCCGTGGAGGAGGGGATCTTGGATGGTTGGACTCTTCTAGCGCCTAGATCCTCTCGTTTTGCTGCAGGATCAGGGTGTTGGTTTTGTTGATCGCCTCTAGGAGGGCTGCCATGGCCGAGTCGGCGTTGGGCGGAACAAGAACGTGCTGGACGTCAAGTGAAGGCTGATCGTTGCTGCGATCAGTAGGGGTAGGTGAAGGATAAGCAGTGGCTCCGTCCCTGAGGAAACGGGCATCTCGGAGGAGAGATGACTGGCCGTCAACGTCAGATTTGTTGACGGGGAGGATGGTGGCTTGGAGAGCATCCTTGCTGCGATCTTGGGAGGCCATGATCGTGATGATGTTTGAGAATTGTTTTGATCTTCGGTTTCTGAGGAAAGAAAGATGGGGAGAACAATGGTTCCCACAGACAGCGCCACTGATCGTGAAGGTTGGATCAGATCCTGTAGAATTGGGCCGCCAAGTGCGACAGGGATGCTGGTCGTATGGAGAGGGGGGTGTACCTGCAAGGTACTCCGACGCTCAAGTAAGAAAGGGTCAGAGAAAAGGGGCAAGTACAAAGTATGAGTTCTTAGGGTGAATATTGGATACCTGACCCTCTCAAGCGAGAGGGTTTATATAGAGCCCCCAGCGCTTGGCCAACGGTTCTATTTTCGGGGCGAAATAACTGTTTTCCCCAAAGAATAGTTAACTATCCAAACTAGCCGTTATGTCGGGCAAGGTGCCCAAAACTAGCCATTATGTCGGGCATAGGCATGGTTCTGGGCGCCTGCCCACAGCTGTTCTGGGAGTTATGGAGCCGTGCATAACGGGCAGTAATCCCGGGGAGAAATGTTGCATTCCTTGCCCGGTTGGAGGGGCAGAAAGGTCATTTTTGCCCCTCTGTGGATTGGACTTAGGCAATTTGGGACGCTCTGGAGCAGAAGCAGATTGGGCCATGTCTAGCCATTGGTCCAGTCCAGAACTGATGATATCTCGTGCGAGCAGCCCTCCAGTATCAGTTAGACCGAAAGGAGATTCAACCACGCTTGAATTCTAAATCAATCAACATGATACAAAATTGCTTCCTTGTCCAAAACAAGAACCAAGGGCTACAAGACAAAAACACTGTCATAATCTCCAATCATGGAATAACCAGGGATGTTTACGCCATAATTCCTCTGCTCAATGAGTCCAAAATCACTCCGGACAATAGGAAAATTCCAAACTTAAAGCTGATCGAGGTTACCTACGACGGTCAAAAGGCCCAAAAAGCCCCTGTAGTCGTCTACCTGCCAGGTCCGATACCGTACAAGTTAGAAAAGACTATCCCATACAAATACGGTGCAACGACCATAGAATATGGAAAAGAAACTCCATTACCCTCTGTTGTGAACATTGCTGACATCAGTCGAGTTACCCGAAGCGGTCGGATCTTCAACAGAGGAGTTGGAGAGCCTACCAAAGAAAAGGAACCTCAAATTGAAGTTCCTAATCAACAAGTTGGTCAATCCAGTAATCTAGAACCTGTAAAGAACAACGATGAAATGCGGAAGCTCATTTAGAAAAGCGAGTACACATTGTAGATCAATTGTTAAAAACTCCATCTCGAATTTCTATGTTATCTCTCCTACTTAGTTCAGAAGCTCACAGAGAAGCCCTATAGAGAGTCTTGGAACATGCCTTTGTGGAATACGATGTGACCATGGGTCAATTTGACAGCATCGTCTCCAACATCACTTCCTGCAACAACTTGGGATTCAATGATAAAGAACTTTCAGAGGAAGGCCAGACCATAATATGGCACTCAATATCACGGTCCATTGCCAAGACGATGCTTTAGCCAGCGTGCTGGTAGACACGTGTTCATCTTTAAATGTCATGCCAAGGTCAACTTTGGTTCGACTATCTTTTCAAGGGACTCCGATGAGAGGCAGTGAGATCATCGTCAAAGCCTTTAACGGATCCAGAAAAATAGTTATCAATGAAGTCGATCTCCCCATAACCATTGGTCCTCACACTTTCCAAGTCATGGACATCCGAGCAGCATACAGCTGTTTATTAGGAAGACCTTGGATACATGAAGCTGGGGCAGTCACTTTAACACTTCACAAGAAGCTGAAGTTCATCAAGAACGACAAGTTATTCATGGTATGCGGAGAGCAAGCTTTAATCGTAAGCAACTTATCATCATTCTCCTGTGTAGAACCAGAGGAGGTCTTTGGAATTCAATTTCAAGCACTCTCGGTGAGCAATGAGAATCACCAAGAAAAAGAAACATCGATTTCCTCATACAAGGATGCTCTCAAAGTAATGAGGTGTAGTGACATAAAAGGATGGGGACAGATTGCAATTCCTATTGATAACAAGACAAGAAAAGGTCTTGGTTTCTCTACGACCTGTACCCAGACTAAGAAGAAGGATGAAAGTTTTCATCCCATTGAGGATTTCTTCCACAGCGGAGGCTTCCTCCACCCAGTATCTCAACAGGTCCACACCATCGATGGGAACGACTCTTCTGATACAGAGGAGTGGAAATATTATCACAACAATGAAGGTTATGTATCTCATGGAGAAACGTACATGTAATTCTGCTCTCCAAAGTAGAGCCCAAGATATATACCAAGATCAGACGTCAAAATGATCTACGGAGATTGTGATTCCGAAGGATGTCGGGCTCCACCCAACTCATTAGAGGAAGACACTCTAATGAAAGACAACTTGGACTACGATTATTATGATCCCCTGGATGACTTGCCTATCTGGAAGTCGTACACAGAAGACTCAGGGAAAAAGAGTCAGCCGGACGATGCCTATCAACTGAGTAATCTTGAAAAGAATACATGTGTTCCCACAGAGTCATGGAATCCTTACTCAGAACATTCCGAAAATATCTGACACCATGGTGATGATTTTACAAACATTGCAGGACAATAATTCATTAACTATGCATTTCCTGAGGTCAACGTCATTGAGGAAGATGACTCATATATTCCCACAGAAACCTGGGATATCTTGGGACAGCCAAGCGGCAAATACGACTTCCTAGTCAAATACACCGCTCCCGAAAGCTCTCGTATCAGATACGGGGACATCCATCCAACTAGATGGGGAGATCCTCTTGAGAGTGAAAATACTATGGTAGATGCGACAGAAGAGTCCTCTTATGATAACGCTGCATGGGAAGAAGACTCTAGTGATCCAACTCCGCCAGAAATCAGTGTCATTTTTGAAGACAACCCAAGAAGGAATGTACCAGACTTTGTGATCCATAGAGGATTTTGTCACCATTGGGTTGTGGTTGATGTCCTGAAAGTTGTTTATAAGTCGAAGTAATTGCCACATCTTTGTTTTAACCTTTCACCTCGCCCGGTGAAGTGGATGTTTTATATGGCTTACTTTTCTGTAAATGTCCCTCTCTGCTTCGCCCAAAGCGGTAGAGTTTTGTTTTATAGGGTAGTGTTTCAAGAATCGACAAATCATGTATAAATAATGTCATTCTGAATTCTTGCATTTATTGATGTTTTCACTTTTCGGTTTTTCAGAAAATGTAATCCTAAAAAAAACAGCCCAAAAATAAAAATAAGCGTTTTCAGAAAATACACTGCACACACTTTTGCATTCTCTCTGTCTTTTCTAAAAAAAGAATCATCACGTCATGCAGATTGCCTGTTTTAAACCCCATTGAAACATACGATTCAATGCCTTCTCCCAACTTTGAATTCCCGGTATTTGAAGCCGAAGAAGAAGAGGACGAAGAAATTCCAGAAGAGATCTCCCGACTACTCAGACAAGAGGAAAGGTCCATTGAGCCTTATAAAGAGCTATTGGAAATGGTCAGTTTGGGTTCAGAAGAAGAAAGGAAAGAAGTCAAGATTGGAGCACTGCACGGTCCAATTGTCAGAGAAGGCTTGATAAAACTTCTCGAAGAGTTTCCAGATGTATTTGCTTGGTCTTATCAGGACATGCCAGGGTTGGATACCAGCATCGTGGAACATCACTTACCGCTAAAAACAGAATGTCCTCCTGTAAAACAAAGACTGAGAAGGACTCATCCAGATATGGCTATCAAAATTAAGGAGGAAGTGCATAAGCAGATCGATGCAGGTTTCCTCGCCATGTCAGAATATCTTCAATCTCGGGCTTTAAACAAGACACAAACACTCAGATAGCTTCAATCTTGGGCTTTAAACAAGACACCAAATATTTTTCCTCCCATTGAATAGGAGGAACTACGATTGCTCTGATTTCCCAAATCTTTTTACGGGAATACGTAGGCATAAGATTGAGAAATCTTAGCGAGCACACAAATAAAAAACTTTAGGTCCAGTACCTTCCCAAAAACAACAGAAAACCCGAAAACCACTAAAACATTCTCTCAATTCTCCCAAAGGAGAAACTTTCCCAAGCCACAGCAGATAAACACAAGAAAGCATTTAAAGTTAACATAAATACATACAAAAGAAGGTTCCTATGGATTACCATAGATACACTGGGTGTTAATAGCTTCCCTTTGTATAACCAGACCCCGTTCCCCAATCTCTTGGCATTTGTTAAAGAAAACATTTGCGTGCATGGTTAGTTTAAGATATCTTCCCATTCCTTAACCAGCTTCATAGGATAAATACAAAAATCAGAAAGTAGCACCCCAAACCAATTCCACGGTAAGGTGGTCGCGTCACCGACAAAAACCGCACGCTACAGTTAACATGGTTCAAATCTTTGACATCCACTTAATGAATACCAATCTAGTGGAATTGCATGCCAAGTAGGTTCGACATGGTTTTCTGGCCTCGCAGGATTATTAAGACTATAAAGAATGCTACGAAAACAACTAAGGTTGTGCGCTTGTACAAATGACTCTGCAACATCTGTTGGACCACTGGTAGCTTCTGATCTACCAGGATGAAGACACGCAACAAGTCAGCATAACTGATGGAAATCCTGGTAGACACCAAAGCTGTGATATCTGCTTACTAGAAATAGATCTGGTAAGGATGCAGTGCATATAAAGTGGATATTGTCAGATACCACTATAGCGAGCGAAACTGGATGTGTTTCTTGACCACTGTCGCTCTTTGGGGGTTACTACAGGTCGATTCATTTTTTATCCTATTGAGCTGACTAAGGAAGGGAAATAGATGTCTCCAATTAACCCTGCTTGCATACTGAGTTTAAACAGCGGTCTGTTAGGTTACAGATGCTATATGGTAATGGGGCCTTTTTCTTCTTACTTTCTTTCTTTCAAGGGTGAAAACATTGGACAGTTCATGGGTAGGATGTTTAGGACTGAGGGTATGGGATTTTGAGTTTTTGTTTAGTGTGCTCGCTAAGATTTTTCTTTCAATCTTATGCCTACGTATTCCCGTTTTCCGAAATAGGGAAATCAGAGCGATCGTAGTTCCTCCTATTCTATGGGAGGAAATGGTGTTTTGGTGTCTTGTTCAAAGCCCAAGACGTGAAGCTGAAAAGGTGGTTTATTTGTATCTTGTTCAAAGCCCAAGATATGAAGCTAAAGGTGTTGACTTTAGAGAGAACTTGTCATCTCTAAAGGGGAGATTTGCCACAACTGTTGGGTGACTGGTTATAAAGGAGGATTACTTTAACCGGGATATGCGAATCCTAGCAATGCCATAATTTCCTTTATAGGGAGTTTTTACCTGAAGGAGAAGACTTTAACTAAAAGAGGGATAGTGGCGTGGATGTAAATAATCCAGAGGCTTGCCACTTACAGCAATTAGATGAAGGGAGTTGTTGATGTTTGTATCCTGTGAACGAGGCACAGTTTTGATGCTAAAAGGTTGATTGAATCAACCGGGGTTTCCTTATACGAAGCCTAAGAGGAGGTTATCGACCTAACAAGAGGGTATTTTTGTGTATCTTGTACGAAGCCTGAGAGAGAGGCTAAAAGGGTTGACTCTACAGGAGAATCTTTTATATGTGTCTTATACGAAGCCCAAGACGGAGGCTAAAGGTTGGACTCAACAAGAGGGTCTTTTTACTCAACAAGAGAGTGTTTTGTATCTCATACAAAGCCCAAGATGAAGGCTAAAAAGGTTTGACTCAACAAAAGAGTCTTTTATACTCAACAAGAGAGTGTTTTTGTATCTCGTACGAAGCCCGAGATGGAGGCTGAAAGGGAAGTGACTCAACAAGAGAGTTTTTTATACTCAACAAGATAGTGTTTTGTATCTCGTACGAAGCCCAAGATAGAGGCTAAAAAAGGGTTAGCTCCGCTGGGGAGAATCATTGTACAAAGCCCAAGAGGAGGCTAGGGTTAATGTTTCAGTTGAGTGACATGTCCAGTATGTTGGTTAAAAGAGAAAATCAGTTCTTATATGAGCACTGTTTGTACTCAGGGATTTGATTCGAGGATCAGGGTTATTTCCTGTTCTTTAAGGAAATGGGAAATTCGAAGGGTATTGAGACTGTCTGAGTCTACTGGTTTCATCTCCTAGTTTTGAAAGGAGCTTGAGAATGTCTTTGAGACCCAAGAGAATTAGACTGTCCAAGTCTAGAGTTTCATCTTTTGTACTACGTTTAAGAAACAGCAGTAGCAAGATCTAGACTTTTTGAAAGACTGTTCTATTAAGATGACTAATTTATGTTCCTATACCTCTAGGAGGTCGCAGGACAATTTGTACGAAGCCCAAGAGGAGGCTGGAAACTTTTAAGAAGCCGAGGGACAATTTGTACGAAGCCCAAGAGGAGGCTATCATTCCCGGAGGAAGAAATCATTTATACGAAGCCTAAGAGGAGGCTGTGAATACTTATAAGAAGCCAACGGGTCCTTGTACAATGCCCAAGAGGACGCGAGGATGCTTTTAAGAAGCTTGTGGGTCCCCAAACCCCGAGAAATTCAAGACAGGCTATTCACAGAGAATAGATCAAGCCAGGAAAGTTCGAGAATTTGGAAGAAACTCAAGAGATGCCATTCACAGAGAAAAGATCATCTCTGGGGAATCGAGTTTCTTTGACGATTTCTAAAGGTGACAGTCTGTGAAAGGGTTCACCGAGAATGCTGCCTTTCACGTCTCCATATTGTTTAACCCCAAGAGGAGGGAAGACTCAATCTGGTAATCCTATGGGGATCTAGTTTTGTCTATTTTAAGAGTAATCAACAGGGCTTAGTACTAGACGTAGTTTCCGGGGAAACTCTAAGTATCTATACTATTATTACACAGTCGGTATGAGTTTATGAAAGAAGACTTATTGTGAAACAACCCCACAATACAGTTATATGTATATGAAAGTGGTAAATGAAAGCATATAACCACTTACTCGGTTGTAGAGCTTCCATGCTGTTTGGTTAGTTGTTCAACAAAGAAAGATTGAAAACAATAGTATATTCAAAATCAAAGGAGAAAGTGCTTTGAAATGAAAGATTGGCGCTTACAGCTCAAGGAGAGGCCCAAGGTTTTTTATCAGTGTTCGCACTGTCGTTTTGTACAGAGGGACTTATACAAGTGACTGAGGGCCGAAAAGGTTTAAAGAAAAAGAGTGGGGCTTATAACTCGGAGGTAGGCCCAGATGATTTTTCGTTTGAAATGGCGATCACGCCGAGATTTTTGAAAACGCAATGGGTCTTATACAAAGACTTAGGCCCAAAATGGTTTGGTTTTCAAAAGGGGTTGGGTCTTACACTCTAATAGAGGCCCAAAAGTTTTGAATGGGTCTTATAGCTCGAGGAGAGGCCCAGATGATTTAATTTTAAATGGGAGACGATTGCGCCGAACTTTTCTTTTAACGCAGAGGGACTTATACAATATCTGAGGGCCAAAATTGTTTTGGTCAAAAGGGGATTGGGTCTTACACTCTATCAGAGGCCCAAAAGTTTTGAATGGGTCTTATAGCTCAAGGAGAGGCCCAAAGTGTTTTTTTAAAAAAGAAGAATGGGTCTTACTACTCGAGGGTAGGCCCAGGGTTATTTGTGTACAAAACGACGATCACGCCGAGGTTTTTGAAAATACCCGGAGGGACTTATACAATAAGTGAGGCCCACAATAGGTTATTTTACAAAAAGGCTTGGGTCTTACACTCTACTAGAGGCCCAAAGAGTTTGAAAATGATTTGTGAGGGTTGAATTAATCAAAACCCTAATTTGTTTCCAAAATGTATTTTAATTGAATAAAAATTCAATTAAAATGATCAAAATTGTTTAAACATGGGTGGGAAAAATTGTGATCTTGGATTAATGTTTCAAAAATCATGTTTTGACCTACAAAATGATTAGAAGTCATTAAAAATTACAAAATCAAGAGGGAAAAAATATTTTAAATGTCAAAAACAATTAAAATATTAATTCTTTGCAAAAATATCAATTATATGAAATAAATAATATTTTTGGGATTTTTGAAAAAATAAAATATTTTAACATTTTTGTGAATTATTAAAAAAGAATCAACTCAAAATCATTAAAACTCAGAGAGAAATTAATTTTTGAATCAATTAAATAAAATCACAAAATTCAAATATTTGAATTTTCAAAAAAGGGCGCCAAGAACACCCAAGAACACGCGCGTGTTCTGGGTTTTGCCCAGATTTGCATTTTCTCTCATATCTCCCTGAATACTTGATTATATCATGCAAACCACCTATCAATCTGCTCGTTTCAACCTCGCGATCATGTCTATGGTCTTTACTTTCATTTATTTTTAACATGGAATAAGAAATCAAAACAAAACCTCAAGAACCCTAAAATTTGCATGAAGGCTGAGAATTTTGATACACGATTCAAACAAAGCAATTAATTGAGGGGAAACATTCTTTGCATGATTATGAACATTTGGCAAAAGTATTGTGCGAGGAAATATGCATAGATTAGGAGATGGCCAAGTTTAGGCTTACTTGAAGGTCGTGACAGCAAGAGCAATTTGATTTTTGAGTTGGAGGTGTTACATATGGGTTGTGATGATCTGAACAGCTTTAATGGATGTTGTGGAGTGTGTTACAAGCTTTGGAACACTTTGGAAGTCTTTGGATCAAGCTGGAGCACTCCAACTGCATAATTGAAGCATAATGGCTAGGTTGATGGGTGATTTTGAGCTGGGGGTGTTACAGATGGTGTTTAAGCATTTGGACACCTCAAATACATTATATGTTATGTGTCTGGGAAATTGGAATGGATTGCTTATGGCTGTAACTCAAAACCCGATTGTGGTTGCTCAAAAACAAGAAAACTTGGCACTTAAGAGAGAATGAGAGAAAGCAGTGTTATAACTGGCTTTGGTGTGAGTTGAATGATCCATTGGAACCTCTATTTATAGGTGATCAACTCTTGTCTTGGAGGAATAGTGAATGGCGACTGGATCAGATTACATTCAAAGGCTTTGGCTTGGTGGCATTTCTTCTCACACAAGGCAACCTAGCCCCTCCCAAGAGCAGGGCTATGCCTTGACCAAATTCACATTCTTCAGATGTTTTTATTATTGTTTAATCAGAGAAGTTGACTGAGTAGAGTGGCTTTGTTGAAAGTGCCCTATTTCACATAAATGCCTTTGAATTTCAAGGCATATATGCCAAAATGCATTAATCTCAAGTTGGAAGATCCCTTGCCCTTTGGACTCAACCCTATCAGTTGGATCAGTTGGCTTATGATCAGATTGGATGCATGTGGCATAGTGATCATTAATTTTGACTCAGAAATCGTGGATGGCAAGAAAACTCACAAACTGTTTTTTCATGGCAGCCTTGGCATGGTGCATTGTAGCAGCCATAACTCTTGGCTCAAGTGGAGTGGTTTCATGCCAATGAGTTGCTTGGATTGTAGGCAACATGCACAACAACATTGATGTTTATCTTTGGACCTGATTCAGCTTGCATCTATGTGAAAAAATCCCACAAGTTTTGGTGTTTCAACACAAAATCTGCCTTGCCCAGAATTTTTCTAAGTGTTGGAAAAGTTGTACTTTCATGTTTTTAGTGATTTTGATCCAACCATAACTCAGAATCCATAATGAATTGGAAGGAGGTGTAGTTGAAGTTTTTGTAGAGGGCCATGAGAGCTACAAATCCATCTTTGGATGGGGAAAAATGGCTTTGTGGTTTAGGAGTTATGCTCCTCCAAAGTTGGTACCCTTGCCACTTTATTTCATAACATAGAAAATTTTCTAAGTTTTTATGGTTACCCCTTTTACAAGTTATCCAACTTTTCTTGATTTTTCTTGATGAATGATGATTCAAATCACACATTAACATCATTTTAGGGTTAAAAAACCATAAAAGTGAAAAATCTCAAAAAGTCAAAGTTTGACTTTTGTGCACAGTTGACTTTTTATCAGATGAATTCTAAACTGTGCGATCCTCTAGGAAATCATGCCTTTGACCTAAATCAAACTTGATGGACATGTTCCATGGGTATTATAGGGTATATTGAAGCATGTCCTAGGGCTTGGGAGCATGTCCTTGTCAAAAGTCAAAGTTACAGTTGACTTTTCTCGCGAAACCCTAATTGTGGTACTGATGAAATTGAGACTTGTTGCTCAAGCTTCTTGGATTAACCCATTGTTGCAAATGGATCAATGTAGTATGTTGGAGACCCTCAAATCATGTCTTGAGGTCTTGGCTCATGTTTTGTCCCAAAAGTCAACTTAGGGGTGAATTAGGTCAAGAAACCCTAATTCCTGATATTTTGTGAATGCATCCCCTGAGGTAAAATTGACTTGATAATTGGGTCCATGATGTTCCATGGAGTATTTTAGGATATGCTTTGAAGCATTGGCTCATGCCCAGAGGAAAATTTTCATCTGGAGGCCCTGGTCGACCAAACCCTAATTTGGTGAGACTAGCGATATTGAGGCTTGATCCACCTGGAAGGGAGCAGCCTTGTGCTTAATCCTTAAAGTGGGAGTCCTCTTGATCCCTTGTGGATGTTTGAGAGGTGTAGACAAGTTGAAGATCATGTCATTTCTTGATTGATCCTTTGTCTAAGAACTCTGAGAGGGCTTGAAACCCTAATTTTGATTGTAGTGAATGCTCACCCATCTTTGGGGAGACTAATGGTTCATCCATATTGTGATGATGATTTACACAATGATGGGAAATATTAGTTGTCAAAATTTGGGGTATGACAGATGCCCCTATTTAATCTTCTTGGACCCGAAGGTGTGAATGGCGAAGGTATTCGGGCATTCGGGGTGCAAGAGGATTAAATATCGGAATACCCAAAATTTTGATGGTGGTCATGAATGGTAGCTTGCACATCCTTCTTCTTTTGCTAAGCAATGATGCTTAGAAAAGGTAAAAACTTCCCCTCGATCCTGGTTTCCTACCAAGGAACTGGTCTTAGTTTCTGAAATAAACTCCCCCTTGATCCTGGTTTCCTACCAAGGAACTGGTCTTAGTTTCTGAAATAAACTTCCCCTCGATCCTGGTTTCCTACCAAGGAACTGATCTTAGTTTCTGGAGTAAACTTCCCCTCGATCCTGGTTTCCTACCAAGGAACTGGTCTTAGTTTCTGGAGTAAACTTCCCCTCGATCTTGGTTTCCTACCAAGGAACTGGTCTTAGTTTCTTTTGTCAATAAACTTTATTGACAAGGGACGCTATGCGTAGTGATTTTCCTCAAACTTCTCGCCGAATTTTCCTGGAGAGATGCCATTTGATGGAAAAAGTTTTGATGTCAGACTCGCTGGGGAACCCAGTCATCTGAGTTGTAGAGGTGTATAAACTTCTCTGTTTGGAGACGCCATTTGCCGACTCTATTGGGGAATACGAGTCTCTTGAGAGACTACTTTTACGCTTGGGGATATTACATCATACTTTTCTCGGGATCTTCCCGGAGAAATGCCATATTATGGGATCCAATTTGAGGTGCCGATGACCTTTTCATCGGTGGTTTTTCGGAGCAAAACTGCTGTACCGCCGAATCTCTGATTATGAGGCTTTCTCTGGGGATTTTCCTTAAACCGGGAAAGCGATAATATCATCTTCAATGGCAAAGAGTGACATCGGTTGAAGGTTCTCTGGTCTTTCAGAGGTTCAAGTTATCAAAGTGGTCAAGGACCCAACTTCAATCCAGAAATAAACTGGAGGAGAGATTATTCAGACGCATCATTTCTTGACGAGGAAAGAACTGACAATTTGATTGAGAGGACTGTTATCACTAGGGGATAAGACCGACTGGAGTGATAGTGATGCAATATGAAATGTGTATGCAAATCAATAATGCATGATGTATGTATGTATATGCTGACAAAACTGACGCGACATACAAACTAAAAGATGAACATGACTGGATATTCGTCCATCACGGGGCGAAGCAATACCGCTGGTTCAAGGTAACAATTCTGCCTTGCTTAGATGAAATGGTCCCTGTTGGGAACTATGTTGGTCGGGCTTAGGAGATGAGAACTCGGCCAAAGAGGTCAGACAGAGTATTCACATCTGACATAACTGATCCTTCGTTCAGGCACAATGGTTTAGAAGAAGTACTTTGATTCTGCATTTTGAAGCTCGATTACTTCTGGAGAAGCGGTCGATGTTCTTTTGATGTTCAACAGTCAAAAGAAATTGCCATCTTTATTTTAAAAGCAGAAAAAGTTTTAACAAGTAAATTTATTTTTGTTTTATTTCAAGAATCGTTGATCACGTTAAAACATCATTCTGTAAAGCTAAAACAAACATGAATTGCCAATAAAAGCACAAGGGCTCAATTTTTATTGATAGGATGGAATCAGCCAAACACGTGATTCCATAGAGCATTTACAAAGTTAGAAAATGGTAATTTACAGGGAAAAGGGCTACGTTGAAACATAACGACCACTATCCTTCTACCAACTTTGAATTCGAGACATCCTGAGCTTCTGTAACGCCCCAGTTTTTGCCAATTTTATTTTATTGAGTCTTTTTGGATTATTTTATTATTATTTTATTGTAATTTCAACTTTTGTGTGAAAATGTGTTATTTTTAGTCGTGAATATATTTTATCGCGTTTTGGGATCGTTTGCGAGAAATTTGAGTGTGGGGGTATTTTGGTCATTTTATAATATTTTTCATTAAGTTAGTAAGATAGAATTGGAAAGAGAGAAAATAGAGAGAAAGAAAGAAGAAAGAAGGGAAAAGAGAAGAAAAGAGGAGAAGAGAGAAAATTGGAAAAAGTGTGAAAATCATCAAGATCAATTCCTAGAATCGAATTAAATCGGGTAAGGGTGCGAAACTCGATTATATTATACTTGTGTATGGTTATGTATGTGTGTGTATGTGTTTTGGTGGTGTTTTATAGCTTTTGATTTTAGGTCGGATTGTGGGAATCGATGGTTTAACGGTTGGAAATCGATGTAAAGGTGGTAGTTTGCTGGTTGACATGATTAGAATAGGTTCTGATTGAAATATGTTGATTTGGAAATGGTTTGGGTTGGAAAATATCATTTTTGGGTTTTCAACAGCGCTGAAGGATTCTGAATTTTCGCAGGTTCGCCTAGCGAACCATTCAGCGAAGGGTAGCGAAGGTTCGCTACGGGTATTCGCCTAGCGAAGGCATGAGCGAAGGTTCGCTAGAGTGTTCGCCTAGCGAACTTTGGGTGTTTTTGGCTCTGTTTGGTTCTGACTTGGTTCGCCAAGTGTTCGCCTAGCGAACTTTGTGTCTGTTTTTAGCTAACAGGTGGTTCGCTGGAACATTCGCCTAGCGAAGGAGCTAGCGAATGCTCGCGAGGGATGTTCGCCTAGCGAAGGAGCTAGCGAATGCTCGCGAGGGAGGTTCGCCCAGCGAACAGTGATGTTCGTGTAATTTTGTTTTCTGCATAACTTTTGATCTGTGATTCGGTTTGAGGCGTGGTTTGATGCGTTGGAAAGCCATTGAGCTGTACTTTCTTATTTTGATGGTTTAGAATTGTTAGCCGATTTTATTTTGTCGGTAAATGTGAATAGTGTCAATGGTCGACTTTTGTCGTTTTAATGGTACGTATTTGACTTGTGTTATGCTTTATGGTGTTGCTTCGAATGTGGTATGACTTATGTGCTGTTGTGATGATGATTTGTGGCCGTAAGGCAAGAAAATGCTAAGTGTGGTATTTGATGATATATGCATAATTGTGAATGTGTGCATGGGTGCAATGTGAGTGTCATGAGTCATTGTATGCCAAGCATCATAATGTGCATTGTGGAAACGTCCTGAGAGACGGTTTGATTCCTGAGGGAATATGCTATACCATCGTGTGCCTCGAAAATATGAGGCGATGCCTGAGGACTTAAAGCGATGGGTATAGACGATTGTGGGCTCCTTTGGAGACTTAAAGCAATCCTTAACGTCGTGTGCCTCGAAAATATGAGGCGATGCCTGAGGACTTAAAGCGACGGGTGAACATCGTAGGCCCGACGGGGAGTTACTTGAGATTCTCAGTAACGAGCGATGGTTCCAATAGTTCCTGAGTGGACTAATGACGTGACATGACGTGACAATGGAAGTCGGTACCGCATGGCATGTGCATAGAGTCGTTGTGTCGGTCTATGTGCATTGCATAAATCATGAATTAATTGTGTGTGAATTTGTGAATGTGATTAATGAAAGGGAATATGTGTGATTGTATTGTGAATGATTGATGTGCAGTGGTAATTGATACGTGTGAATTGTACTGTGTGTTGTTATAATTTATCTGTGTGCTTTGGTGGTGAGAATATGTTATTTGTGCATTTCTGTGTTAATATATAATCTTATGCAATTATATTATGGTTGTTTTTCTCACCCTTCTGTTGTTTTATAACGCTCTATGAGGCGTTGCAGATTAGTATTGCTGGAGGTATTCTTTTGTGAAGCGTTGCGTCTTCATTATTTTGGTCGGTCGGCTCTGATATGTGACTCCGGGTAGCATAGGGTGGCCGTTTGTGATTGTTTTGTATATCTGATGATTATATTTTGGTTGTACAGTTATAACTTGATGTATGACAGCCAAGTTTATATGTATATGTGTTATTCAGATTTTAGATCTTTCCGCTTTAATTCTAATTTCTGAAAAGTGGGTGTAAGGAACGAAGTTTCCTCTTTATGATTGTTACCCCACGTTGCATATCTAGATGAGCAGGTGTTGCATGTTATGTGTATGTTTGGTTACTTTTATGTGATTCTCCCTTTCTATGCCATGATGTTTCAAATATACTCTGATCAATTTTCGAATTTTCTTTTTACCGCTTTAATTGCGAGCTAATTGGGGGTATAGATTGGGGGCGTCACATTAAGTGGTATCAGAGCTAGTCCGTGTCAGTTGTGTAGTTTGTGTCTGGCGTATTGGGCGAGTTGTGTTGAGCGAGTTGTTGTTTAACCATAGTTTCTGTTTTGGACGAACAGAATATGGCTGGTCGTAATGATGCTGCTTTGGCTGCTGCGATGGAAGCGATGGCACGAGCTGTGCAGGGGGCGCCGAATGCTGTCGGAAATGATGAGTTTAGAAAGAATAAGCCGCCGGTCTTTAAAGGGAAGCATGATCCGGATGGTGCGCAGTTGTGGTTGAAAGAGATTGAGAGGATTTTTAGGGTAATTGATTGTGATGACGATGATGATAAGGTGAGGTTAGGTACTTATATGCTACATGAAGAGGCTGACGACTGGTGGGTCAGTACTCGTCAGGTGTTGGAAGCTGATGAGGAGGAAGAAGAGATTACTTGGGAGGTGTTTAGCCGAGAGTTTCTAAGGAAGTATTTTCCCGAGGATGTCCGAGGAAAGAAGGAGATTGAGTTTTTAGAGCTAAAACAAGGTAATATGTCGGTTATTGACTATACTGCTAAGTTTGTGGAACTTGTGCAGTTTTATCCTCATTATGCGGAAACGACTGCTGAATTTTCAAAGTGTGTGAAGTATGAAAGTGGTTTGCGTCCTGAGATAAAGCAGGCTATTGGATATCAGAGGATTCGAAGGTTTGCTGATTTGGTGGAATGCTGTAGGATTTATGATGAAGATAGTAAGGCTCGTTCTGCTCACTATAAAAGTGTAAGTGACAGGAAAGGGAAACAACAGTTCCGTGGTGGTCCGTATGTGTCACCGGCTGATAAAGGTAAACAAAGGGGAACTTTTGATCGAAGGTCAGGTGGAGGAGGTATGTCTAATCCTATTAGGTGTTTTGGATGTGGTGAATTGGGTCATCGCCAGCATGAATGTAGGAAGAAGTTGAATAAGTGTTCTAATTGTGGTGGTATCGGACATGTTTTAGCTGATTGTAAAAGGAAGAATGTGGTGAAGTGTTACAATTGTGGAGAACCTGGTCACATTAGTTCGAAGTGTCCGAATCAAAAGAAGGCTCAGACTAGTGGGAAAGTGTTTTCATTGGCGGGAACTCAGACTTCAAGCGCTGATCGTCTGATAAGAGGTACTTGCTTTATTAATAATATGCCTTTAATTGCTATTATTGATACTGGAGCGACTCATTTGTTTATTTCGTCTGAGTGCGCGGAACATTTGAATCTTGGGTTGTCTTCGATGGATGGTGAGATGGTTATTGATACTCCAGCGATGGGGTCGGTAACTACTTCTTTAGTGTGTTTGAGTTGTCCTTTGACCATTTATGGTAAAGACTTTGCGATGGATTTGGTGTGTTTGCCATTGGAAGGTTTAGATGTGGTGTTGGGAATGAATTGGTTGCAATTCAATCGGGTGCACATTGATTGTTATCATAAGCTTGTAAGGTTTCCTTCTCTTGAGGAAGATGAAGACTCGAGTTTCTTGTCTACTAAAGAGTTGAAGAGACTTTTAGCGGATGAAGCTCAGTTGTTTGGTTTGTTTGCTTCATTGACTGTGGATAGTCAAGTTTTTCTTGATGTGTTTCCGGTTGTGTGCGAATTTCTTGAGGTGTTTCCTGATGATATTTCAGATGTGCCACCGGTGAGAGAGGTTGAATTTTCTATTGATCTAGTTCCTGGTACTAGACCTGTTTCTATGGCACCTTATAGAATGTCGGCATCTGAATTGGTGGAGTTGAAAAGGCAGTTGAATGAGTTGTTGGAAAAGAGGTTCGTGAGGCCAAGTGTTTCTCCTTGGGGTGCTCCAGTTTTGTTGGTGAAAAAGAAAGATAGGAGTATGCGATTATGTATTGATTATCGCCAGTTGAATAAGGTGACGATTAAGAACAAATATCTGCTTCCAAGGATTGATGATCTGATGGATCAGTTGGTTGGTGCTTGTGTGTTTAGTAAGATCGATTTGAGATCGGGGTATCATCAGATAAGGGTGAAGGAAGAGGATATTCAGAAGACGGCCTTTAGAACACGTTACGGTCATTATGAATATTCGGTGATGCCGTTCGGGGTTTCTAATTCGCCTGGTGTGTTTATGGAATACATGAATCGGATTTTCCACGAGCATTTGGATCGTTTTGTGGTGGCGTTTATTGATGATATTTTAATCTATTCTAAGTCTCGGGAAGAACATGCAGAACATTTGCGTATTGTTTTGCAGGTTTTGAAGGAAAGGAAGCTTTTTGCCAAATTGTCCAAGTGTGAATTCTGGTTGTCTGAGGTGAGTTTTCTTGGGCACGTAATTTCAGGTAATGGTATTGCTGTGGATCCATCTAAAGTAGAAGCAGTTCTACAATGGGAGGCTCCTAGATCCGTTACTGAAATTAGAAGCTTTTTGGGTTTGGCTGGTTATTACCGGAGGTTCATTGAGGGTTTTTCTAAGCTTGCTCTTCCTTTGACGCAGTTGACTTGTAAGGGCAAAACATTCATTTGGGATATTCAATGTGAAGAAAGTTTTTGTGAGCTGAAGAGAAGGTTGACGACAGCTCCGATTCTGATTTTACCTAATCCTAATGAACCATTTGTTGTGTATTGTGATGCTTCTTTAATTGGTTTGGGTGGTGTTCTGATGCAGGAAGGTAAAGTTGTAGCTTATGCTTCAAGGCAGTTAAGAGTTCATGAGAAAAACTATCCTACTCATGATCTTGAGTTAGCGGCTGTAGTTTTTGTGTTGAAGATTTGGAGGCACTATCTCTATGGTGCAAGGTTCGAGGTCTTTAGTGATCATAAAAGCTTGAAATATTTATTTGATCAGAAAGAGTTGAACATGAGGCAGCGGAGATGGTTGGAATTCTTGAAAGACTACGACTTTGGCTTGAATTACCATCCTGGTAAAGCTAATGTGGTAGCCGATGCATTGAGCCGGAAATCGTTGCATATGTCCGCATTGATGGTGAAAGAGTTGGAACTTTTGGAATCGTTTAGAGATTTGAGTTTGGTATGTGAAGTGACTTCGGTTAGTGTGAGGCTTGGAATGTTGAAAGTTACGAATGAATTTTTGTTGTCGGTTAGTGAGAAACAAAAGCTGGATTTGAAATTCGTTGATTTGATGAGGAATGAGAATGTGGATTTCAAGGTTGATAATTTTGGTGTTTTGAGATTCTGTGGTCGTATTTGTATACCTGATGATGCGGAGTTGAAAAGAATGATTTTGGAGGAAGGATACCGGAGTAATTTAAGTATTCATCCGGGTGCGAATAAGATGTACCAAGATTTGAAGAAGATTTTCTGGTGGTCTGGTTTGAAAAGAGATGTGGCTCAGTTTGTGTATGCTTGTTTGACTTGTCAGAAATCGAAAGTGGAACATTTGAGACCTAGTGGTTTGTTGCAACCGTTGGATATTCCTGAGTGGAAATGGGATAGCATTTCGATGGATTTTGTGACGGGATTACCGAACACTCAGCGTGGGCATAATGCTATTTGGGTGATTGTGGACAGGCTGACTAAATCGGCGCATTTTATTCCGATTGACATCAGTTTTTCTTTGGAACGGTTAGCTGAGATCTATATCAGTGTGGTGGTGAAATTGCATGGGGTTCCTTTAAGTATTGTTTCTGATCGAGATCCTAGGTTTACATCGAGATTTTGGGAAAGTTTACAGAAGGCTTTGGGTTCTAGATTGAGGTTGAGTTCGGCTTATCATCCGCAGACAGATGGTCAGACCGAAAGAACTATTCAGTCGTTGGAGGATTTGTTGAGAGCGTGTGTTTTGGAACAAGGTGGTGCGTGGGACGGTTATCTTGCTTTGATTGAGTTCACGTATAATAACAGTTTCCATTCTAGTATCGGAATGGCACCTTTTGAGGCCTTATATGGACGAAGATGTCGAACGCCGTTGTGTTGGCACGAAACTGGTGAGAGTTCTGTGGTTGGACCGGAATTGGTGCAACAGACGACGGAAAAGGTAAAGTTTATTCGTGAGAAAATGAAGGCTTCTCAGGATAGACAAAGGAGTTATCATGATCGAAGACGGAAGGATCTTGAGTTTCAAGAGGGTGATCACGTATTTCTGAGGGTTACGCCGGTAACGGGTGTTGGTCGTGCTTTGAAATCTAAGAAGCTTACTTCTCGATTTATTGGTCCTTACCAGATATCTGCGAGAGTTGGTGCTGTAGCGTATCGTGTGGCGTTACCGCCGAATCTGTCGAATTTGCATGATGTTTTTCATGTTTCACAGCTTCGGAAGTATGTTCCGGACCCTTCACATGTGATTCCGATGGACGAGGTTGAGGTAAGGGATAACCTTACGGTCGAGGCATTACCAGCTAGTATTTTGGATCGCGAGGTGAAGCGGTTGAGGGGTAAAGAGATTGCACTTGTGAAAGTGGCGTGGGGAGGCGTTGCTGAGGGTAATTTGACGTGGGAATTGGAAAGTAGGATGCGGGAGTCGTATCCGGAGTTGTTTGTATCAGGTAAGATTTTCAAGGACGAAAATTTCTAAGTGGGGGAGAATTGTAACGCCCCAGTTTTTGCCAATTTTATTTTATTGAGTCTTTTTGGATTATTTTATTATTATTTTATTGTAATTTCAACTTTTGTGTGAAAATGTGTTATTTTTAGTCGTGAATATATTTTATCGCGTTTTGGGATCGTTTGCGAGAAATTTGAGTGTGGGGGTATTTTGGTCATTTTATAATATTTTTCATTAAGTTAGTAAGATAGAATTGGAAAGAGAGAAAATAGAGAGAAAGAAAGAAGAAAGAAGGGAAAAGAGAAGAAAAGAGGAGAAGAGAGAAAATTGGAAAAAGTGTGAAAATCATCAAGATCAATTCCTAGAATCGAATTAAATCGGGTAAGGGTGCGAAACTCGATTATATTATACTTGTGTATGGTTATGTATGTGTGTGTATGTGTTTTGGTGGTGTTTTATAGCTTTTGATTTTAGGTCGGATTGTGGGAATCGATGGTTTAATGGTTGGAAATCGATGTAAAGGTGGTAGTTTGCTGGTTGACATGATTAGAATAGGTTCTGATTGAAATATGTTGATTTGGAAATGGTTTGGGTTGGAAAATATCATTTTTGGGTTTTCAACAGCGCTGAAGGATTCTAAATTTTCGCAGGTTCGCCTAGCGAACCATTCAGCGAAGGGTAGCGAAGGTTCGCTACGGGTATTCGCCTAGCGAAGGCATGAGCGAAGGTTCGCTAGAGTGTTCGCCTAGCGAACTTTGGGTGTTTTTGGCTCTGTTTGGTTCTGACTTGGTTCGCCAAGTGTTCGCCTAGCGAACTTTGTGTCTGTTTTTAGCTAACAGGTGGTTCGCTGGAACATTCGCCTAGCGAAGGAGCTAGCGAATGCTCGCGAGGGATGTTCGCCTAGCGAAGGGGCTAGCGAATGCTCGCGAGGGAGGTTCGACCAGCGAACAGTGCTGTTCGTGTAATTTTGTTTTCTGCATAACTTTTGATCTGTGATTCGGTTTGAGGCGTGGTTTGATGCGTTGGAAAGCCATTGAGCTGTACTTTCTTATTTTGATGGTTTAGAATTGTTATCCGATTTTATTTTGTCGGTAAATGTGAATAGTGTCAATGGTCGACTTTTGTCGTTTTAATGGTGCGTATTTGACTTGTGTTATGCTTTATGGTGTTGCTTCGAATGTGGTATGACTTATGTGCTGTTGTGATGATGATTTGTGGCCGTAAGGCAAGAAAATGCTAAGTGTGGTATTTGATGATATATGCATAATTGTGAATGTGTGCATGGATGCAATGTGAGTGTCATGAGTCATTGTATGCCAAGCATCATAATGTGCATTGTGGAAACGTCCTGAGAGACGGTTTGATTCCTGAGGGAATATGCTATACCATCGTGTGCCTCGAAAATATGAGGCGATGCCTGAGGACTTAAAGCGATGGGTATAGACGATTGTGGGCTCCTTTGGAGACTTAAAGCAATCCTTAACGTCGTGTGCCTCGAAAATATGAGGCGATGCCTGAGGACTTAAAGCGACGGGTGAACATCGTAGGCCCGACGGGGAGTTACTTGAGATTCTCAGTAACGAGTGATGGTTCCAATAGTTCCTGAGTGGACTAATGACGTGACATGACGTGACAATGGAAGTCGGTACCGCATGGCATGTGCATAGAGTCGTTGTGTCGGTCTATGTGCATTGCATAAATCATGAATTAATTGTGTGTGAATTTGTGAATGTGATTAATGAAAGGGAATATGTGTGATTGTATTGTGAATGATTGATGTGCAGTGGTAATTGATACGTGTGAATTGTACTGTGTGTTGTTATAATTTATCTGTGTGCTTTGGTGGTGAGAATATGTTATTTGTGCATTTCTGTGTTAATATATAATCTTATGCAATTATATTATGGTTGTTTTTCTCACCCTTCTGTTGTTTTATAACGCTCTATGAGGCGTTGCAGATTAGTGTTGCTGGAGGTATTCTTTTGTGAAGCGTTGCGTCTTCATTATTTTGGTCGGTCGGCTCTGATATGTGACTCCGGGTAGCATAGGGTGGCCGTTTGTGATTGTTTTGTATATCTGATGATTATATTTTGGTTGTACAGTTATAACTTGATGTATGACAGCCAAGTTTATATGTATATGTGTTATTCAGATTTTAGATCTTTCCGCTTTAATTCTAATTTCTAAAAAGTGGGTGTAAGGAACGAAGTTTCCTCTTTATGATTGTTACCCCACGTTGCATATCTAGATGAGCAAGTGTTGCATGTTATGTGTATGTTTGGTTACTTTGATGTGATTCTCCCTTTCTATGCCATGATGTTTCAAATATACTCTGATCAATTTTCGAATTTTCTTTTTACCGCTTTAATTGCGAGCTAATTGGGGGCGTCACAGCTTCTGTCGAAGATGACCTTGACTGGAGTTTTCCTGACGGATGATGTAACTGCTGCTAAGGGACTTGCCCCTTTGTTGAACATAGTTACTTGCCATTATCCCTAACTTTTTCTTGGATTGTACTGTGATGTTTCCAATCCACCGGGATGATTTTTGATCATGTCTCTAATTTTTTCCTGGACTGCCCTTTCAGGTTTTCAATCCACCGAGACGTTTTTTTTTTAGGCGAAGTATTTCTTGACTACATCAACATTTGTGGGGTAGGCAAATTCCTCTCCGACCATGGTTGCAAGTCTCAAGGCGCCGCCTGAGAAAGCTTTCTTGACCACGTAGGGGCCGTCATAATTCGGAGTCCACTTGCCCCGAGAATCAGTGAGAAAAGATTGTATCTTTTTTAGCACAAGGTCTCCTTTCCTGAAGACGCGAGGTCGGACCTTTTTGTCGAACGCCTTCTTCATTATTTGTTGATACAACTGACCATGGCATAGAGCCATGATTCGTTTCTCTTCGATCAAATTCAGTTCATCGTGTCGACTTTGACACCATTCAGCTTCAGTGAGCTTGGCTTCCATCAACACCCTGATTGATGGGATCTCTACTTCTATGGGGAGCACTGCTTCCATGCCATATACTAGAGAGAAAGGGGGTTGCCCCTGTTGAAGTGCAGATAGATGTACGATAACCGTGAAGAACAAAGGGAAGCATTTCTTGCCAGTCTTTGTAGGTTACAACCATCTTCTGAACAATCTTCTTGATGTTCTTATTAGCCGCTTCTACCGCTCCGTTCATCTTAGGTCGGTAGGGAGATGAGTTATGGTGTTCTATCTTGAACTCAGCGCACAACTCTTTCATCATCTTATTGTTCAAGTTAGATCCATTATCCATAATGATCTGGCTCGGAACACCATAACGGCAGATGAGATTGTTTTTGATAAAACGAACCACCACTTGTCGGGTTAAATTAGCGTATGACGTTGCTTCGACCCACTTGGTGAAGTAATCAATGGCTACCAGGATAAAATGATGTCCATTTGAAGCCTTATGCTCAATCATGCCAATCATGTCGATTCCCCATATGGAAAAAGGCCATGGGGACGAAAGAAATTTGAGATACGTTGGCGGTACATGGATTTTGTCGGAGTATATCTGACACTTGTGACACCTCCTCATGTACTTGTAGCAGTCGGATTCCATGGTCAACCAGTAGTACCCTTCGTGAATTTCTTTTATCAGCATGTCTGCCTATGGTTTGTCTACGCATCGGAGCAAGACCATGTGAAAATCTATCTTATAAAGAGTATCACCGCTCAGGAAGAAGTTTCCGGCCAGTCTTCTGAGGGTTTTTTCTGTCCTTTCTGGATGCCCCATATGGGTACTCTCGTTTCTGAAGGAAGCATTTGATATCATGATACCAAGGTTTGTCGTCTACAACTACTTCAACCGCGAAGATATAAGCGGGCCGCTCAAGGCGCATTATGTCGATCTTAGGCAGGTCGTTCCACTGACCTACACTAATCATGGAAGAGAGTGGCTAATGCGTCAGCCATGTGATTCTCCTCACGAGGGATGTGATGAAACTCAATTCTATTGAAGAATGGTAACAACCTTCTCGCGTAATCTTTGTAAGGAATCAGTCCTGATTGGTATGTGTTCCAATCTCCTTTTATCTAATTGACGACCAAAGCTGAGTCGCCATATACATCCAAGTTCTTGATCCTCAAATCAATCGCTTCTTCGAGACCCATGATACAAGCTTCGTATTCGGCCTCGTTATTTGTGCACTTGAACATAAGTCTGGCAGTGAAAGGAATGTGGGTACCCTGAGGGGTAACAATGATTGCCCCAATCCCGTTTCCGTAATGATTAACTACTTCGTCAAAGATAAGTCCCCACTGGGAACCTGGTTCTGGCCCTTCACTGGGTAGCGGTTCATCGCAGTCTTTCATTTTCAGATACATGTCATCTTCGTCTGGGAAGTCAAACCCGATAGATTCTTGATCGTAAATCGGTTGATGAGCCAAATGATCGGCTAAAACACTTCCTTTTACGGCTTTTTGAGCATGGTACTCTATGTCATATTCTGACAGCAACATCTGCCAACGGGCGATTCTTCCCGTGAGAGCAGGTTTTTCAAAGACATACTTGATTGGAACCATCTCGGAGACCAACCAAGTAGTGTGACGAATCATGTACTGGCGCAGACGTTTGGCTGCCCAAGCCAAAGCGCAGCAAGTTTTCTCAAGCATAGTGTACCGAGTCACGCAGTCGGTGAATTTCTTGCTCAAATAGTAGATGGCAGACTCCTTCCTTTTGGTTTCGTCTTGTTGGCCAAGTACACATCCCATTGAGTCCTCTAGGACTGTGAGGTAGATAATCAGTGGTCTTCCTTCCACTGGAGGTGATAAAATCGGAGGGTTCAACAGGTATTCCTTAATACTGTCGAAGGCGGTTTGGCAGTCTTCTGTCCAAACGCAGTCCTGGTTCTTTTTTAGTAATTTGAAGATCGGCGCGCACGTCGCGGTCATGAGGAATATGAATCTGGAGATGTAGTTCAAACGTCCCAGGAATCCTCCGATTTGTTTTTCAGTTTTCGGAGAAGTCATTTCTTGAATGGCCTTGACCTTGTCAGGATCGACCTCAATTCCTTTCTGGATGACGATGAACCCTAAGAGTTTCCCTGGACGGACACCAAAGGTGCACTTGTTGGGATTCAAGTGGAGTTTGTACTTTCTCAACCGCTCAAATAGTTTTGACAGGTGGGTCACATGCTCCTCTTCTGTCTTAGATTTTGTAATCATATCATCAACATATACCTCGATTTCTTTGTGTATCATGTCATGAAAAAGAGTAGTCATGGCCCTTTGATAGGTTGCCCCGGCGTTCTTCAAACCGAACGGCATTACCTTGTAACAAAAGGTACCCCATGGGGTAATGAACGAAGTTTTCTCCATGTCTTTCGGCGCCATTTTGATTTGGTTATAGCCCGAGAATCCATCCATGAAGGAGAAAACTTTGAACTTTGTTGTACTGTCTACCAGCATGTGAATGTGCGGTAAAGGAAAGTCGTCCTTTGGACTAGCCTTGTTTAAATCTCTGTAATCCACACACATTCTGACTCTTCCGTCCTTTTTCAGAACGGGTACAATGTTGGCTAACCATTGAGGATATTCTGACGTGGCGAGGAAACCAGCGTCAATCTGTTTCTGTACCTCCTCTTTGATTTTGATGGCCATATCCGGGTGAGTCCGTCTCAACCTCTGTTTTACTGGCGGACATTCCGATCTCAACGGTAGATGATGTTCCATGATGCTGGTATCTAACCCTGGCATATCCTGATAGGACCAACCGAATACATCGGGGAATTCTTTGAGAAGCTTTGTCAAACTCTCTTTAGTAGTTGGACAGAGCAGTGCCCCAATCCTGATTTCTTTTCTCTCTTTTTCTGAACCCAAGTTTACCGTTTCCAACGGCTCTTTGTGAGGTTCAATGGACTTTTCCTCTTGTCTGAGTAGTCGGGAGATCTCCTATGGAATTTCGTTGTCAACTTTTTCTTCAGCCTCAAATACCGGGAACTCAAAGTTGGGAGAAGGCATCAGATCGTATGTTTCAACGGGGTTTAAAACAAGCAATCTGCATGACGTGATGATTCGTGTTTAGAAGAGATAGAGAAAATGCAAGAGTGTGCAGTGTATTATTTTTTACTGCTTATTTTTATTATTGAGTTGTTTTTTAGGATTACCATTTTCTGAGAAAAGCGAAAAAAGAAAACAGTAATTAATGCGAAAATTACAGAACGACGTTATTTTATTAATTAACAAGTCAATTCTTGAAACTGCAGCCCTATAAAACAAAAACTCTGTCGCTTTGGACGAAGCAAAGGGGGAAAATTTACAGAAAGCGAGCCCTATCAAAACATCCGTTTCACCTGGGCAGGGTGAAAGGCTAAAGATGGCAATTACTTTGACTTATGAACAATCTTCAGAACATCGACGGCAACCCATTGGCGGCGAACTCCTCGGTGAATCACAAAGTATGGAACCTTCCTGGATTTGTCTTTAGAAATAACGCTGATTTCTGGTGAAGCAGGATCATTGGAATCTGTCTCCCAGGCAGAGTTGTCGTAGGAGGATTCCTCTGTTGTATTTTGCATGGCATTTGTGCTCTCAGGTAGATCTCCCCATCCAGTTGGCTGGATGTCTTCGAGCCTGATACGAGAGCTTTCAGGAGCGGTGTACTTGACCATGAAGTCAAATTTTCCACTTGGTTGTCCCAGCGTGTCCCACACTTCTGTGGAACTGGAGGAGCCATCTCTCTCGATGACGTTGACCTCGGGAAAGCATAGTTGATGAATTCAAGTCCTGCAAACGTTGTGAATTCATCGTCATGTTGAGTAGTGTCTGAATGACCTGAGTTTTGATCCCATGACATGGTGGGGACGCAGGCATTCTTTTCAATGATGCTCAGCTAATTTTCGTTGTTCGGTTGATTCTCTTGCCCCAAGTTTCCTGGATAAGGCTGCCACATTGGCAGGCCATCCATCGGGCCATAGTAGTCATGGTCAAAGCTGTCCTTCATCAGAGTGTTATCCTCTAATGAGTTTGGTGGCGCACGGCATCCTTCTGGATCACACCCTCCGTATATCATTTTGACATTTGACCTTGGTATAAATCTCGGGCTCTGTCCAGGAAAGCAAAATGGAGTCTGCATTTTGTCCTGAGACATATAACTGTCCTCGTTGAGGTAGGACTTCCATTCCACATCTGTGTCAGAGGGATCCTCCTCATTGATAGTGTGCACTTCTTGAGTCATTGGTTGAAGGAAACCTCCACTGCAGAAGAAATTTTGAATGGGATGAAGACTTTCATCACTGGCAGCTGTCTGAGTACAGGTTGCAGAAAAACCAAGACCCTTCTTTACTTTATTGTCAGTTGGAATGACAAGTTGTCCCCATCCTGTTGTATTGGTACTTTCGACCGCTTTGATAGCGTCTTTGTATGAGGAAATCTAGGTTCCTCCTTCGGATTGATCGCCTCTGTGTAGCGAAAGTGTTTGGAACTGAGTTCCAATTATCCCTTCCGGTTCCACATGAGTGGCTGATGATAAATTGCTTACGAGCAAAACCTGTTCCCCACAGACCGTGACGAGTTGACCGTTCTGAACAAACTTTAGCTTTTGGTGGAGGGTCGAGGTGACCGCCCCAGCCTGATGTATCCATGGTCTTCCTAATAAACAACTGTACGTTGCCCAGATGTCCATGACCTGGAAAATGACTTGGAAAGTGTGAGGACCAATAGTTATGGGAAGATCAACTTCGCCGATAACCGTTTTTCTGGACCCGTCGAATGCTTTGACGACGACCTCACTAGTTGTCATCGGGGGTCCTTTGAAGGATAATTGCGTCAAGGTGGACTTTGGCATAACATACATGGCTGACCCTGTGTCTACCAGTACGTTAGCTAAAGCATCATCCTGGCAGTTGACCGTTATATTGAGGGCCATGTTATGACGGCGACCCTCCTCAGGTAATTCCTCATCACTAAACCCCAAATTATTGTAGGAAGTGATGTTAGAGACAATGCTATCGAACTGTCTGATTGTTACATCCTGTTCCACAGAGGCTTGCTCCAAGACTTTCTGTAGAGCCTCCCTATGTGCTTCTGAACTGAGTAAAAGTGACAGCACAGAGATCTTTGAAGGAGTTTGTAATAGCTGATCAACAATGTTGTATTCACTCCTTTGGATAAGCTTCAGCATCTCATCATCATTTTTCGAAAGGTCGGGATTACTGGATTGACCGACTGGTGGACTGGGAACTTCTGTCTGAGGTTCCTTTTTTTTGATAGGTTCTCCAACCCCTCGGCTGAAGATTCTACCACTCCGTGTTACTCGACTGATGTCTGCAATATTCACGACGGAGGGTAATGGAATTTCCTTTCCATTCTCGATTGTTGTTACACCGTATTTGTAAGGGATAGCCTTAGTTTATTCATACGGCAATGGTCCTGGTAGATAGATGACTATGGGAGCCTTCTGATTTTTCTGACCATCGTAAGTAATCTCAATCCATTCCTAGTTAGGAACTCTTGATTCGTCAAGTAGAGGGATGATGGCGAAAACATCCCTAGTCTTCTGATGATCAGAGATTACGACAACATCCTCGATTTGATTGGCAAGGTAGCCTGGCGTCCAGCTGATTGGTCCGGAACCCGGATATGGACGAATCTCTCTATGATCCACCTGACCCTGAAGAGTTGCTCGCACAAGGTAGCATCCTTGGTTACCTTCCAAACAGAGTCCACAACGTTCATAGTTGTGTGGTGGCACCTGGCCACGCCCGCTTTGAATGCAATGTAACCTCACTAGGTTAGTTTCTACAGATCGGACATCCTGACTTTGACGCCGAGTAGGGTTCTTGTCACTGATACTAATCTGGTGAGTGTCTTCATCCATATAGATAGGAAGCCACCAATGATTTAGCAAGTGCTGAAGTGCTTCCTGGACAAGGGCACAACCTTAATCGTTTTCGCAACCCGTCGTACAGCTTTGGTAGTCATGTGATATCAGGAACCCGAGTCGGACCTGCTCAGCATGTAAATCTACCAGGTTGGTGTTCATTAAGCGAATATCGAAGATCTGAACCATGTTAATCTGATAGTGGTTCCTATCATGGTAGTCCTGGATCCATCCAAGATCCATCTGACGCTGGAGGGCCTCTTGTACAAAAGAGCATCCCTGTTTGTTTACCGAGAAAGTCAGACAGGAATTATAATCGTGTCGCGGCAGATTATGATACTGGATTTGCCTTGAGTGCATTGCCACCAAGTTGACATTCATCGTACGAATGTCGTGGTTCTGAATGACGTTAGAATTTGTATAGACCATGTTGACCCCACGAACTCGATGCTCTTGGATCCATCCAAGATCCATCTGCTCCTGTAAATCTGCTTGCACCACGGAACATCCTTGATTGGTTTTAGAGCAGATATCACATTGATGATAATTATGAGGTGGCACATGGCCATATCCACTCTGTCTACAATGCATCTTGACCAAGTTGGTTTTCAATAAGAGTACATCGTGAATTTGATAGACGTTGTGAGACTCTCCTTCTATCAGGTTGACTGCAGCTTTCTCGTGTTGAGGCAGCGGGTTCGTGAGAACATTCGGATTCGTATCTTTGAAAGATAAGACCCCGCTCCTAACAAGCTTTTGCACTTCGGATTTGAAACTGAGACAGTTCTCTATGTTATGCCCTGGTCCTCCTTGATGGTAAGGGCAAGTCTGATCCACCTTGAACCAAAAAGGTAGATTTTCCGATACTGTAAGAGGAGACTTAGTCTGAATGTGCCCCTTGGCTAGTAGTAACGAAAACAGTTCTGCGTATGATACGGGTATAGGATCAAATCCTGATGGCCGCGTTGTACGGTGTTGTTGTATTAAGGACAAGCCTACTAAAGAGGCTGTTGTGTCCTTTGCTGATTAGGTTGGCTTTGCGCAACCTGAGGCTGATACGTAGGAGCAGGCGCAGGGTTGATAGCAGGAGTCACAGCTGCTACTGGTTGATAATGTCGCCTTTGCTTTCCGAGAGAGATATTCCCAATATCTTGCTCTTTTTTCTTAGGGAGAGCACTACCGTATCGCTTTATACTACTTGATGATCTAGCGTCTATTACTAGGCGTCCTTCTCGGACGGCTTCCTCAAGACGAACTCCCATACCGACCATTTCGATGAAATCACTGGGCGCACTGGCAAGCATTCTGTCATAGTAAAATGAGCTTAATGTCTTTAAGAAGATTTTTGTCATCTCTTTTTCCTCAAGAGGTGGACAAATTTGGGCGGCAATTTCATGACAGCTCTGAGCATACTCCTTAAAGGTTTCCTTGTCTTTTTGTGACATTGATCTGAGTTGATCTCTGCCCGGTACCATGTCCAAATTGTACTTCTATTGTTGGACGAAGGCAGTGCCAAGATCACTGAAAGTGCCGATCGTGGCGTGGTTTAAACCCATGTACCATTTTAATACGGCACCGGTTAAACTATCCTAAAAGTAGTGAATCAATAGGTCCTGATTCTCTGTCTGTGCTGACATTCGTCGAGTGTACATCACCAAGTGACTCTGAGGGCAAGAGTTACCCTTGTATTTTTCAAAGTCGGGCACTTGGAACTTGTGTGGAACTTTCACATTGGGGACCAGACAAAGGTCTGCGGCGTCCTTTCCAAATAAATCCTGACCGCGAATGGCTTGCAGTTCCTTCTGCATTTCCAGGAACTGCTCCTGGAACTCGTACATTCTATCGAACATAGTTTCCTTTCTACCAGAAGGTACCTGCGGAATTTGTCCTTCCGGGACAGTGTGCACCACAGGGGGTGGTACCGTGACTACGGCAACAAATCTTGGCGTTTCCCGAAGTTTGTAACCTTCAGGAGTCCTCAATATGCCTTTGGCATCTTCGCTTTCCCGAAGTTTGTAACCTCCAGGCCCAGCGGCTTCTGTTGTGTTTCCCTGATCCTCAGTGATCGGCGGAACATATCCTTCCGGGATATAACTAACAGGCATGCCCCAAGGACGATCTTTCGGCATTTGATACCTAGGATCATACTTTTCCACTATGGGCGTTGAGGTGATCTCTGAGATCACAGTTCTTTGTTGTTGAGCTTCTGCCATGGCTAGCATGTCATTACGAAGCTTTCTCATATCCTCTCTTAGAGCGTCGATCTCTTCTTTCAACTCTCTGTTCTCTTCCTCAAGATCATCCATCTTTTTCTGACGATTGGCCTGAGTATTGTACGAATGAGACAGTTTGACTCTAGAACCGAGACACAAACGTGAGATTCGTAGGTAAGAAGAATATGTTACGGGAGAATGATGAATGCAATGATTATATTAATTATTTTTTGGTTTAATCAAAATAAACTTTGACAATTAGATTGCAAATATCAAATAGTGGGGAAACCCCATTTTATTGAATTCAAAGGATTGCGGATATAGAAATACAGTAGATTACAAGGTGCGGAAACAGAAACCTAAGCTAAGGGGTCCCGAGTCCTCTCCGAGGAGAATTCGGGTGCTGATTCTGGTACTTTCCTTTTCTTGGACCGGGGCTCTTGGGCCGTTGTCGGGTTGTCATTCCTTTGCCAAGTGAAAGGAGCGAGCAAATTCCTTTGGTCATCCTGATTATCCACAGCATGTTGCTCTAAAATCTCGATCAGAGCATCCTTATCTTTCAGTAGTTGTTGTATTTTGATACACTCCACATTGAGGGTGCAGTACTTGTTCTTCCAAGACCTCCTCTCCCGTTGAACTTTGTTGAGAGTAACCTGAATTTTTTCCGTTTCAGTCATGAAGTACATGATAGATTCCTTCGGTGGAAGAACTCTGTGACGAGGATAAGGAATCTTTAGCTCGAGAGCTCTAGTTTGTACCCAGTGGAGATAAGGCTCCACCCCGACACAGTCCGGTTTTCCTAGAGACTCCCGTCCTTTCTTGTGAACATGTTTCCAAGTGTTCACTATTTCCATCTTTAGTGCTCTGTCATTTTCTCCTTCTTTGAAGAAAAGACCTTCCAGATGAGCATTACATGGGACATGCCTCATCGGGTATCCGAATTGACGACGAACCAATACCGGATGGTAGTTGATTCCTCCTTTAGTTCCTATGAGGGGTACGTTGGGGAAGTTTCCACAACGGTCAATGATCCTGATTCCCTCATAAATCCTATTGCACCAATCTATGTCAGAGTTGGTGAGAAACATGATTTTCTGTGACCAACGTAAGGCACTCTTATGATCCCAAAATGCAGCAGACTTAGGCAAATGGGAGATAAACCATTTATATAGCAGGGGTACACAGCACGTGATCATTCCTCCGTTGTATAAATTCCTTAAGTGTACAGAATGATACGCATCTGCAAGCAAGGTTGGCACAGGGTTTCCAATGAGAAAAACCTTAATGGTGTTGACATATACAAAGTTATTAATGTTGGGAAACAAAAATAACCCGTAGCTGAGCAAAACAAAGATGCTTTCAAAAGCAGTCACGTTCCCTATTCTGGAAAAGTACAAGGCCTTCTTTATCAAGAATTGGGCTGGCAAACCTTGGATGCCACCCTTAATGGTCAGGTGAGTCTTGACTTCCGACTCATCCAAATAAATTGCTCTTGCAATGGTCTGATCCTTTGGGATTTCTTCCAATCAAGAAAATGGTGCTCGATCAGTAATGTGTTGATCGGTCAAGTGAGAATACTCCTCCAGCGTTGGTGCAAGCTGGTAATCCGGAAATGTGAAACAGTGACAAACTGGATCGTAAAACTGAATGTGTGCTTCCAAGATTCCTTCAATCACATGGACTCTTAACAGAGGTAGCAGATCTCCGTACTTGGCTCTGAAAGCTTTAGGGTTAGTGATCATCCTTGCTAAACTTCTCAAATCCTCTAGTTTTGGAACCTTGAATGTATACTTATGAGTTCTCCTTCTACCGAAATTCATTAGCAAAATCCTTTTTTCTCTGACATTTGCAATCATTGTCTTAGTTTAATTTGAAAAAGAGAGACTAGAGGAGAAAAATTTCTTTGTTTAATGTTTTTTAGATGAATGCATGAATGCAACACACAAAAACATAGAAAAAACATGGGGTCAAAGGGTCGGTGTCATGAAGTCAAGGCTCTACCCCCCCCCCCCAAAGGTTTTCTACGGGTGGTGTTTTGTACCTGTCACTCAAAATCATTGATTCCTGAGAACACCAGCGGGCCGGGAACCGTGCTAGGTGATGTCCATCAAAGAAACCTCAGAAGAGGGTAGTTTATCGCGTAACAGCTATTCCCGATAGCTTCCGCACTACAAAAAAAAGGTGATTTTCCTATGTGTATACTCAATCTTTCCACATACGGCATCACACACATTCCCATTAGCAGAAAAAATAAACACGTATATCAATTAGGAAAAGCAGTATATATATTTGTCCTAAAGTCCTAGACTTTAAAGAGCTATGAATCCTATGTTCCTGACAAAAATGGCTCCCCGACGGAGACGCCACTCTGTGGTTCCTTCCCAATTTAAAAGGTTTTGACCTAAGATCCTAGTGAAGTCAATAAATCTTAACCCCAATGAAGTCCCTAGGAAAGAAAGAAAGAAAAGAAAGGATACCGGGCCCCACGGTGGGCGCCACTTTTCTGTAGCAAGCGAAACTGGACGTATTTCTTAAGCATTGTCGCTCTTTGGGGGTTACTACAGGTCGATTCATTTCTTATCCTATTGAGCTGACTAAGGAAGGCAAATAGATGTCTCCAATTAACCCTGCTTGCATACTGAGTTTAAACAGCGGTCTGTTAGGTTACGGATGCTATATGGTAATGGGGTCTTTTTCTTCTTACTTTCTTTCTTTCAAGGGTGAAAACATTGGACGGTTCATGGGTAGGATGTTTAAGACTGAGGGTATGGGATTTTGAGTTTTTGTTTAGTGTGCTCGCTAATATTTTTCTTTCAATCTTATGCCTACGTATTCCCGTTTTCTGAAACAGGGAAATCAGAGCGATCGTAGTTCCTCCTATTCTATGGGAGGAAATGGTGTTTTGATGTCTTATTCAAAGCCCAAGACGTGAAGCTGAAAAGGTGGTTTATTTGTATCTTATTCAAAGCCCAAGATGTGAAGCTAAAGGTGTTGACTTTAGAGAGAACTTGTCATCTCTAAAGGGGAGATTTGCCACAACTGTTGGGTGACTGGTTATAAAGGAGGATTACTTTAACCGGGATATGCGAATCCTAGCAATGCCATAATTTCCTTTATAGGGAGTTTTAACCTGAAGGAGAAGACTTTAACTCAGTGTAGAGCAATGCTATCTTTCCTTAGGAATTTCTCATGCTAAAAGAGGGATAGTGTCGTGGATGTAAATAATCCAGAGGCTTGCCGCTTACAGCAATTAGATGAAGGGAGTTGTTGATGTTTGTATCCTGTGAACGAGGCACAGTTTTGATGCTAAAAGGTTGATTGAATAAACCGGGGTTTCCTTATACTAAGCCTAAGAGGAGGCTATCGACCCAACAAGAGGGTGATTTTTGTGTGTCTCGTAAGAAGCCTGGGAGAGAGGCTAAAAGGGTTGACTCTACAGGAGAATCTTTTATATGTGTCTTGTACGAAGCCCAAGACGGAGGCTAAAGGTTGGACTCAACAAGAGGGTCTTTTTACTCAACAAGAGAGTGTTTTGTATCTCGTACAAAGCCCGAGATGAAAGCTAAAAAGGGTTGACTCAACAAGAGAATCTTTTATACTCAACAAGAAAGTGTTTTTGTATCTCGTACGAAGCCTGAGATGGAGGCTGAAAGGGAACTGACTCAACAAGAGAGTCTTTTATACTCAACAAGAGAGTGTTTTGTATCTCGTACGAAGCCCGAGATGGAATCTAAAAAAGGGTTAGCTCCGCTAGGGAGAATCATTGTACAAAGCCCAAGAGGAGGCTAGGGCTACTGTTTCAGTTGAGTGACAGGTCCAGTATGTTGGTTAAAAGAGAAAATCAGTTCTTATATGAGCACTGTTTGTACTCAGGGATTTGATTCGAGGATCAGGGTTATTTCCTGTTCTTTAAGGAAATGGGAAATCCGAAGGGTATTGAGACTGTCTGAGTCTACTGGTTTCATCTCCTAGTTTTGAAAGGAGCTTGAGAACGTCTTTGAGACTCAAGGAGAGGCCCAAGGTTTTTTATCAGTGATCGCACTGTCGTTTTGTACAGAGGGACTTATACAAGTGACTGAGGCCCGAAAAGGTTTTCTGTACAAAGAGGTGGGTCTTATACTCTCTCAAGAGGCCCAAAAGGTTTAAAGAAAAAGAGTGGGGCTTATAACTCGGGGGTAGGCCCAGATGATTTTTCGTTTGAAATGGCGTTCGCGCCGAGATTTTTGAAAACACAGTGGGTCTTATACAAAGACTGAGGCCCAAAATGGTTTGGTTTTCAAAAGGGGTTGGGTCTTACACTCTAATAGAGGCCCAAAAGTTTTGAATGGGTCTTAAAGCTCGAGGAGAGGCCCAGATGGTTTATTTTTAAACGGGCGACGATCGCGCCAGACTTTTCTTTTAACGCAGAGGGACTTATACAATATCTGAGGCCCAAAATTGTTTTGGTTAAAAGGGGATTGGGTCTTACACTCTATCAGAGGCCCAAAAGTTTTGAATGGGTCTTATAGCTCGAGGAGAGGCCCAAAGTATTTTTTTTTAAAAAGAAGAATGGGTCTTACTACTCGAGGGTAGGCCCAGGGTTATTTGTGTGCAAAACGACGACCACGTCGAGGTTTTTGAAAATACCCGGAGGGACTTATACAATAAGTGAGGCCCACAATAGGTTATTTTACAAAAAGGCTTGGGTCTTACACTCTATTAGAGGCCCAAAGAGTTTGAAAATGATTTGTGAGGGTTGAATTAATCAAAACCCTAATTTGTTTCCAAAATGTATTTTAATTGAATAAAAATTCAATTAAAATGATCAAAATTGTTTAAACATGCGTGGGAACAAATTGTGATCTTGGATTAATGTTTCAAAAATCATGTTTTGACCTACAAAATGATTAGAAGTCATTAAAAATTACAAAATCAAGAGGGAAAAAATATTTTAAATGTCAAAAACAATTAAAACATTAATTCTTTGCAAAAATATCAATTATATGAAATAAATAATATTTTTGGCATTTTTTGATAAAATAAAATATTTTAACATTTTTGTGAATTATTAAAAAAAGAATCAACTCAAAATCATTAAAACTCAGAGAGAAATTAATTTTTGAATAAATTAAATAAAATCACAAAATTCAAATATTTGAATTTTCAAAAAAGGGCGCCAAGAACACCCATGAACACGCGCGTGTTTTGGGTTTTGCCCAGTTTTACATTTTCTCTCCTATCTCCCTGAATACTTGATTATATCATGCAAACCACCTATCAATCTGCTCGTTTCAACCTCACGGTCATGTCTATGGTCTTTAATTTCATTTATTTTTAACATGGAATAAGAAATCAAAACAAAACCTCAAGAACCCTAAAATTTGCATGAAGGCTGAGAATTTTGATACACGATTCAAACAAAGCAATTAATTGAGGGGAAACATTCTATGCATGATTATGAACATTTGGCAAAAGTATTGTGCGAGGAAATATGCATAGATTAAGAGATGACCAAGTTTATGCTTACTTGAAGGTCGTGACAGCAAGAGCAATTTGAATTTTGAGTTGGAGGTTTTACATATGGGTTGTGATGATCTGAACAGCTTCAATGGATGTTGTGGAGTATGTTGCAAGCTTTGGAACACTTTGGAAGTCTTTGGATCAAGCTGGAGCACTCCAACTGCATAATTAAAGCATAATGGCTAGGTTGATGGGTGATTTTGAGCTGGGGGTGTTACAGATGGTGTTTAAGCATTTGGACACCTCAAATACATCATATGTGATGTGTCTGGGCAATTGGAATGGATTGCTTATGGCTGTAACTCAAAACCCGATAGTGGTTGCTCAAAAACAAGAAAACTTGGCACTTAAGAGAGAATGAGAGAAAGCAGTGCTATAACTGGCTTTGGTGTGAGTTGAATGATCCATTGGAATCTCTATTTATAGGTGATCAACTCTTGTCTTGGAGGAATAGTGAATGGCGACTGGATCAGATTACATTCAAAGGCTTTGGCTTGGTGGCATTTCTTCTCACACAAGGCAACCTAGCCCCTCCCAAGAGCAGGGCTATGCCTTGACCAAATTCACATTCTTCAGATGTTTTTATTGTTGTTTAATCAGAGAACTTGACTGAGTAGAGTGGATTTGTTGAAAGTGCCCTATTTCACATAAATGCCTTTGAATTTCAAGGCATATATGCCAAAATGCATTAATCTCAAGTTGAAAGTGCCCTATTTCACATAAATGCCTTTGGACTCAACCCTATCAGTTGGATCAGTTGGCTTATGATCAGATTGGATGCATGTGGCATAGTGATCATTACTTTTGACTCAAAAATCGTGGATGGCAAGAAAACTCACAAACTGATTTTTCATGGAAGCCTTGGCATGGTGTGTTGTAGCAGCCATAACTCTTGGCTCAAGTGGAGTGGTTTCATGCCAATGAGTTGCTTGGATTGTAGGAAACATGCACAACAACATTTATGTTTATCTTTGGAATTGATTCAGCTTACATCTATGTGAAAAAATCCCACAAGTTTTGGTGTTTCAACACAAAATCTGCCTTGCCCAGAATTTTTCTAAGTGTTGGAAAAGTTGTACTTTCATGTTTTTAGTGATTTTGATCCAACCATAACTCAGAATTCATAATGAATTGGAAGGAGGTGTAGTTGAAGTTTTTGTAGAGGGCCATGAGAGCTACAAATCCATCTTTGGATGGGGAAAATGGCTTTGTGGTTTAGGAGTTATGATCCTCCAAAGTTGGTACCCTTGCCACTTTATTTCATAACTTAGAAAATTTTCTAAGTTTTTATGGTTACCCCTTTTACAAGTTATCCAACTTTTCTTAATTTTTCTTGATTAATGATGATTCAAATCACACATTAACATCATTTTAGGGTAAAAAAACCATAAAAGTGAAAAATCTCAAAATGTCAAAGTTTGACTTTTGTACACAGTTGACTTTTTATCAGATGAATTCCAAACTGTGCGATCCTCTAGGAAATCATGCCTTTGACCTAAATCAAACTTGATGGACATGTTCCATGGGTATTATAGGGTATATTGAAGCATGTCCTAGGGCTTGGGAGCATGTCCTGGTCAAAAGTCAAAGTTACAGTTGACTTTTCTCGCGAAACCCTAATTGTGGTACTGATGAAATTGAGACTTGTTGCTCAAGCTTCTTGGATTAACACATTGTTGCAAATGGATAAATGTAGTATGTTGGAGACCCTCAAATCATGTCTTGAGGTCTTGGCTCATGTTTTGTCCCAAAAGTCAACTTAGGGGTGAATTAGGTCAAGAAACCCTAATTCCTGATTTTTTGTGAATGCATCCCCTGAGGTAAAATTGACTTGATAATTGGGTCCATGATGTTCCATGGAGTATTTTAGGATATGCTTTGAAGCATTGGCTCATGCCCAGAGGAAAATTTTCATCTGGAGGCCCTGGTCGACCAAACCCTAATTTGGTGACACTGGCGATCTTGAGGCTTGATCCACCTGGAAGGGAGAAGCCTTGTGCTTAATCCTTAAAGTGGGAGTCCTCTTGATCCCTTGTGGATGTTTGAGAGGTGTAGACAAGTTGAAGATCATGTCATTTCTTGATTGATCCTTTGTCTAAGAACTCTGAGAGGGCTTGAAACCCTAATTTTGATTGTAGTGAATGCTCACCCATCTTTGGGGAGACTAATGGTTCATCCATATTGTGATGATGATTTACACAATGATGGGAAATCTTAGTGGTCAAAATTTGGGGTATGACAACCACCTCACAATTATGAACGTTGTGGAATATGCTCGGAAAATAACCAAGGATGCTATCTCGTACGATCAGCTCTCCAGCATCCGTTAGATCGAAAGGAAATTCAACAACGCTTGAATTTTGAATCAATCAACATGATACAAGATTACCTCCCTGTTCAAAACAAGGACCAATGACTACTAGACAAAAGCATTGTCATAGTCTCCAATCTTTGAGTAACCAAGGATGTTTACACCATAATTCCTTTGCTCAATGAGTCAAAGATTTCTCTTGATAGTAGAAAAGTGTCTGATCTGCTCAATCTTGAACCAATCGAGGTTGCCTGCAATGGTAAAAAGGCCCAAAAAGTCCCTGTGGTCATCTACTTGCCAGGTGCAATACCGTACAAGTCAGAAAAGGCTATAGGGATCTGAACAAAGCAAATCCAAAGGATGACTTTCCCTTACCACACATTGGCATGCTGGTAGACAGCATAGCAAAATTCAAAGTCTTATCCTTCATGGATGGATTCTCGTGCTATAATAAAATTAAAATGGTGCCAGAAGATATGGAGAAAACTTCATTCATCACCCCATGGGGCACCTTTTGTTACAAGGTAATATCGTTCGGGCTAAAGAACGCAGGGGCAACTTATCAAAGGGCCATGACAACTCTGTTTCATGACATGATGCACAAATAAATTGAAGTGTACGTCGATGACATGATCGCCAAATCTAAAATAGAAGAAGAACATGTGGAACACCTATCAAAGTTATTCGAGCATCTGAGAAAGTAAAAACTCCGCTTGAATCCCAATAAATGCACATTCGGTGTCCGCTCAGGAAAACTCTTGGGATTCATTGTCAGCCAGAAAGGAATTGAGGTTGATACTGACAAAGTCAAGGCCATTCGATAAATGCCTTCTCCAAAGACTAAAAAACAAGAGGATTTTTGGGACGTCTGAATTACATCTCAAGATTCATATCCCTTATGACCGCGACATGTGCGTCGATCTTCAAACTACTTAGAAAAAACCAAAGTTGTATATGGACAGAAGATTGCCAAAAGGCCTTCGACAGCATCAAAGAATATCTGCTTAATCCACCGATTATGTCTTCTCCAGTGGAGGGAAGACCACTGATCATCTACTTAACAGTCTTACAAGACTCCATGGGTTGTGTGCTTGGCCAACAAGATGAGGAAAAAAATAAAAGAGTCTGCCATTTACAACTTAAGCAAGAAGTTCACGGACTGCGAAACTCGATACACTATGCTCGAGAAAACTTGTTGCGCTCTGGCTTGGACAGCCAAACGTCTGCGCCAGTACATGATTTGTCACACTACTTGGTTAATCTCCGAAATGGATTCGATCAAGTACGTCTTTGAAAAGCCTGCTCTCACGGGAAGGATTGCCCGTTGGCAGATGTTGTTATCAGAATACGATATCGAGTACCATGCTCAGAAAGTAGTCAAAGGAAGTATTTTAGCCGATCATTTGGCTCATCAACCAATTGACGATCAGGAATCAATCAAATTTGACTTCCCAGATGAAGATGTCATGTACTTAAAAATGAAAGATTGCGATGAACTGCTACCAAGCGCAGGGCCAGAACCAGGTTCTCAATGGGGACTAATATTCGACAGAGCCATCAATGCTTATGGAAACGGAATTGGGGCAATCATCGTAACACCTCAGGGTACCCATATTCCTTTCACTACCAGATTGACATTCAAATGCACAAACAATGAGGCCGAATATGAAGCTTGTATCATAGGTCTCGAAGAAGCTATTGATCTAAGGATAAAGAATTTGTATGTGTATGGAGACTCAGCCCTGTTTATAAATCAGATCAAAGGAGAGTGGAATACATATCAATCAGGATTAATTCCTTACAAAGACTACGCAAGAAGGTTGTTACCATTCTTCAACACAATCGAGTTTCATCATATCCCTCGTGAAGAAAATCACATGGCTGATGCAATAGCCACCCTATCCTCCATGATTAGTGTGAGTCAATGGAACGACATACCTAAGATCGACATAATGCGCCTTGAAAGGCCCGCTTACATCTTCGCGATTGAAGCAGTCATAGATGACAAACCATGGTATCACGATATCAAATGCTTCCTTCAAAGACAGGAATACCCGCCTAGGGCATCAAGAAAAGATAGGAAGACTCTCAGAAGACTGGCTGGAAACTTCTTCCTGAACAGTGATACACTCTATAAGAGAAACTTCGACATGGTCTTGCTCAGATGCGTAGACAAAAAGGATCATCGACGGATTCTCCGAAAGTGATTAAACTTCAAAATGCAGAATCAAGGTACTCTTTCTAAACAGTACACCCTGAAAAAGGGCCAAATACTTCAGACAAAATGTCCCGTCTATCATCCCCGGTAGAGTTCTTGCCTCTGAGAACAAATTATTGGTTTTTCTCCCCAGTAGGGTCCACCCCTGAAAAACAAGAATGAGTTTCTATCCCTAGCAGGTTTGTACCTCCGGAAACCGGAACGAATGCAGGAATCCCTACTCCCAAGTAAAAGTACAACTTTCAGAATCTCCAGTGATACCCCCATCTCCCAGAGTGGTCGAGTATCCAGTTGTGTTCCTCACCAGTCTGTATGTCGTGTCTGTTTTGTCAGCATAAACATACATACATCATGCATAATTAATTCATATTCATCCTCATGTTGCATTAATATCACTTTGGTCGTACTCATCCCCAAGTGGTAAAAGTCCTCTCTCCGATAGAGTCGCCAGTCTTCCTTTCTATGTCAGATAGGACCAAATCCCGGTTTAAGTTCTTTCCTTATCAGGAAAAGTATTGTCTGACAAATCTCTCTCCAGTATATCCCTGGATTGAAATCGGTCCTCGACCACTTTGATAACTTGAACCTCTGAATGACCAGAAGTCGTTTAGTTATAAACATTTGGAACATCACTCTTCACCGTTGAAGATGATATTTTGCTTTCCTGAATTAAGGAAAAATCCCCAGAGAAAGCCTCTCAACAGAAGACTCTTGGCAATACGGCAGTTTCTCCCTGAAAAATTTGCTTTCAATGAAGTTATCAGCACCTCAAAATTGAATTATTCGCATAACGTCTCTCCGAAAAAATCTCGAGGGGAAGTATGATGTAATCTCTCCAGCAAATGGCATCTCCAACAGAGAAGTTTGCACACCTCTACAGTTCAGAAAAATGGGTTTCCCCAGCAAGTCTGACATCAAATCATTTTTCCATCAAATGGCATCTCTCCAACGAGAAGTTTTATAATAAACCATCACAGATAGCATTCCTTGTCAAGAAAAGGACTTAACAAAAAGAAACTGAGACCAGTTCTGTGGCTGAAGAGCAGGATCGAGGGGAAGTTATTTCAAAAGAAACTGAGACCAGTTCCGTGGCTGAAGACCAGGATCGAGGGGAAGTTTATTTCAAAAGAAAACTTAGACCAGTTATGTGGCTGAAGACCAGGCTCGAGGGGAAGTTTTACCCTTTTCTAAGTAGCATTACTTAGTGAAAGAAGATGGATGAGCAAATTATCTACCACTCATAACCACAATCAAAATATCGAGTATTCTGATATTTAATCCTCTTCTACCTTGAATGTCCGAACGTCTTCGCCATTCATACCTTTAAGTCTAAGAAGATTAAATAGAGGCATCTTTCATACCCTAAATTTTGACCACAATATTTCCCATCATTGTGCAAATCATCACCACAATATGGATGTGCCTTCATGCCTCATCAATCCTCTTAAAGATTGTTGAGCATTCACTCCAATCAAGAAATAGGGTCTTGAGCCCTCTCAGAGTACTCAGACAAAGGGTCAATCGAGAATGGATGTGATCCTCAACTTGTCAAACCTCTCAAACGTCCATGAAGGATCAATAGGTTTCCCACATCAAGAATCAAGCTTGAAAATGCAACATCTCAAGTTGATCAAGCCTCAAGATCATCAATGTCACCAAATTAGGGTTTTGGTCGACCAAGGCCTCCAGAGGAAAATTTTTATCAGGGTATGAGCCAATACTTCAAAACATGATCCAAGAAGCTCAAAGGGACCTCATAGATCCAATCATAAGTTCAAAATAGCCTCAGGGGATGCATTCATCAAAAATCAGGAATTAGGGTTTCTTGACCTCATTCACCCCTGAGTTTACTTTTGGAACAAGACATGATCCAAGACCTCAAGGAATGTTTTGAAGATCTCAAATATCTTATATTGATCCTCTTACAAGTTCAAATTGACACAAAGAACTTGGTTCATGAGAAATATAAATATTTAAATTCATCTGGACCACAAACTAGGGTTTTTGAGAAAAAGTCAACCATATCTTTGACTTTTGACCAAGACATGATCTCAAGCCTTGGGACATGGTTTAAGACACTCTAAAACACCTATGGAATCCATCCATTAGGTTTGAATTAGGTCAAGAACTTGATTTCATAGAGAATCACAAAGTTTGAAATTCATCTGACAAAAAGTCAATTGTGCCTAAAAACCAAGTTTGACTTTTGGAATTTCTTGACAAACATGGCTTCTCGAAGTCAAGAACAATGTTAACTTATGGTTTTGATCATCATCCATCAAGAAAAATCAAGAAAAGTGAGTTTACTTGCAAAAGGGGCAATCTTAAGAAACTTGAAATTTCACTAAGTCATGAAAAAAAGTTATTTTTACCCAACTTTGCAAGACCATAACTTGTGATCCAAGTAACCTTTTTCTTCCATCCAAAGCTCAAATGAAAGCTCTCATTACATACTTCAAGATTTTCAACTACAACCTATTCCAAATCATCATGGATTTTGAGTTATGGATTGATCAAAATCACAAAAAATGGAAAATGGACATTTTTCAAACACTTAGCGAAATTTTGGACAAAATCTGTTTGCATTTTTTCCAACTTTGAGGCCATTTTTCATTATGATCCAAGATGATTCAAGACCAAAGTTAAACATCAAAGTTGAAGTATGATATGGGGGCTTTCTAAAAAGTACAAGAGCCTCCCATGATTCAACTTGAGCAAGGAGCTATAAGCCTCCAAAAATGGCATTTTTCACCCTGCCTACACAAAAGCATGAAAACATCTTGTGCCACACGATTTTTTCACTTAAGTCTTGCATTTTGCCAACTTTCTCATCTTCCAAAAACACAAAACTTCTTATGACTCACTTCTTTCTTGATCAAGGAGTCAATAATTCAACTTGGCATGTGCAAAACCATCATGACATGAACTTTGAAATTCAATTTTAGCAAGGTTACATTAATGCAATGCATTGAGGTGTCAAGAACCAAGCCATAACAATCCAAACCAGTTAAGATTCAGTCCAAACTCTTAGCATTCAAACCTGCAGAAATTGAATGGAGTCAAGCTATAGTTGAATTGGCACTTTGGAACATCCAAGTCAATGCTAATCACTATTGCTCCAAAAGCACACTTGCTCTACTATAAATAGGGATCCTTTCTGATCAGTTTGAGTACACCGAAGCATAACAACACATGCTCTTCTTTATTTCACTCTCAAAATCCAGAAATTGCTTCTTTTTCAAGTAACATGTGATTTTTTCAATAGGAAGCAATTCTATCAAAACCAATGGTATAGATTCCTCATATACATCATATGTGAGCTATACAAACACTTCCCACACATCTGTAACCTCGAAATCACAAAGCTCAAAATCAAACTCAGGCCTATTTGCAGTTGAGTTACCACAAGGTGATCCAGGTTGTTTCAATCCATTCTAAGCTTCCAAACACCTTACATAAGGTCCATTGAAGTTGTCCAAGTCATCAAACAACATCTGTAACACCTCCAACACACAATTCGATTTCTTCTTGCAAGAGGTAAGCCTGAACTCTCAAACTCTATGATCCATGCATCATAAATGTGTTTTCAAGTTACAAACATGTTTCTGCACTTATGTAGAATGTTTCCCCTCAATTAATTGCTTTGTAGCTATCGTGTATAGCATTTCATAGTGTTCTTGCAGAAATTAGGGTTCATGTCTTCATCACTTGATTTCTCACTCCACACTGAAAATAAATGCAATTAATTGGTACCACTGGAATCCTTGTTCAAAAACGAGTGAGATTGATGTTTGAATCGTGCAAAATCATTGAGTAATCAGAGAGATAAGTGAGGTTTTTCAAATCATCCATGGCGCGGGCACGGGGAAGAAGAAGACGACCGTTGGCGCGCATTTTCAAATTATTTGAATTTTTTAATTTTTAGTTATTTTCTTAATTGATTTCAAAAATTAATTTATCCCTCAATTTTAATCATTTTTTATTGGTTCTTTTTTTAAAAATTCACAAAAATGTTAAAATATTTTATTCTACAAAAAAATAAAATTTATATTATTTATTTAATATAGTTTAAATTTTTGTAAATAATTTCATTTTAATTGTTTTTAAACATTTTTAATGAAATTTTCCTCTTGATTTTTCAAATTCAAATGAATTTCACACTTTCATATAAACATAACATGATTTTTCAAAACATTTTTCAAAGGTCACAACTTGTTTTTAAATATATTTGATATTTTGTATCATTTTTTATTTAATTTTCTTTGAAAAATTATATTTTTAATTAAAATTAGGGTTTTTCCTTGATTTTAATTTTTCAAACATCATTTGAAACACTTTTGGGCCTCTTTGTAGAGTGTAAGACACATCCCCTTTGTAAATACCTATTTTTTGGGCCTCAGTCATTGTATAAGTCCCGACGCGATTTTCAAAAGAAACTGTGTGATCGCTGTTTTTCATCTGGGCATCTTCTTGAGCTATAAGCCCCAACTCTTGTACAAAAATAACCTTTTGGGCCTCTTTGTAGAGTGTAAGACCCATCCCTTTTGTAAATAAATATTATGGGCCTCAGTCATTGTATAAGTCCCTCTGTGGTTTTCAAAACCGCGACGCGCTCGCCGCCTTTTCAAATAAATCATCTGGGCCTCTCCTTGAGTATAAGCCCCATTATTCTTTCTTCATAAACACTTTTGGGCCTCTATTAGAGTGTAGGACCTAACCCCTCTTTCTACAAAAACACTTTTGGTCCTCTGTTGTAGTATAAGTCCCACAAACGTCTTTCGATATCGCAGTGCGATCAATGCTTTCAAATATGTCATTTGGGTTTGTCCTTGAGTATAAGTCCCAATCTTTTGTACATAAACTTTGTTTTAAACAATAAAGAACTTCCATGGGCCCCTCCTTGAGTTGTAAGCCCCATACATCTGTTTTCAAAATCATCTGTCTGTTTTTAACTAGTACTAAGAGGAGCATTATTCCCGATGAAACTGCTCTTAGACCACTTGGGCCTCTCTTTGAGTTATAAGCCCCAAACATTCTTTCTTTTCAAACCACTTTCTTTTAAATTCAAATTCAAATTCAAAGTTTTCTCAAAACTTTCTTCAATTTCTTAAAACCCTAATCATACAGTTATAGTAAATACAACTAATCACAACACACTTGGGCCTCTTCTCGGAGTATAAGTTCCAACATCTTTTTAATGCATATTTGTTTATATACCTGTCAATTCACTTATTTTATATATATATTCATGTGCATATCTGTCTAGAGTTTTCCCCAGCAGTTAGGTCTACACTTAGGTCAAACTAGAGGTTACTTCTAACTTAGTCAAAACTAGTTGCCTCATAGGAAATTCACTCAATACAATCTGCCTCCTCTTAGGGCTTATTCAAAATGGAACAGAGAAATGCATTATTCCCGGTGAAACTTTTCTAAAGACTGTCGAAACTTAGAAATATATATATACAAGAAATTCATTTCCCCCAGAGAGGATTAATTCTCAGATAAACCTCTTTTGAATTTCTTCAAACCTTAGAACTGTTCAATAAAGAAATGATTAATTCCCGGTGAAACCTTTCTTGAAATTTTCTTAGATTTGGACCCACAGGCTTCCTAGAAGTATCCCCAGCTTCCTCTTGGGCTTAGTACAAGGACCAACAGGCTTCTTAAAAGTTCCCCAGCCTCCTCTTAGGCTTAATACAAGGACCCACAGGCTTTCTAAAAGTATAGGTAGAAATTAGTTATCTCTACTAGTTCACTCCTCAGGAGAGTCAAATTTCCAGAACATCATACTAGTCTAAAGATTGATCTTCATCCCTTAAACCAACAACCTCCTCTTGGGCATCATACAAAGACCCCTCTCTACACCAGAGCCTATCATTTCTTGAGAGACTTGGACAGTCTCAGCCTCCTCTGGGGCTTCATACAATTAAGACTTGGAAATTCTCATCTCCTCTTGGATCTCACACAGAGACCCTCAAGTTTCCTAAAAGCAGAGGAAAAAACCCTAATCATTTTACCAATACACCAGTCTCCAGCAGATTTAAAAACTTCTAAAGTTTTTAAACTCAACTTTTAAACTTCCCTGACCTCCAACAAGGCTTAACTTTCACCTTGAAAATCCCATCCATGGTCAGATTGACCTCAACAAATCCCCAATAAAATCAGAGCCTCATGGTATCTAGTATTTCAACTCTTCTTTTATTCCCAGCAAGAGTAAATTCCTTTTGGATTCCCTAACACAATTTAGACCTGCTCTTGGATTTCAATAATCCTCATCAAAAGTTAGCCTCCTCTTAGGTTTCATATAAGAACTTTCCCCAGTCATCCTCAATCTTGGACTTTATACAAGACAGATAAAACCCTCCCCAGTGGAGTCAATTACCCTTTTAGCTTCAATCTTGGGCTTTGAACAAGACATAAATACTCCGATAGCTTCAATCTCGGGCTTTGAACAAGACACCAAACTTTTTCCTCCCATAGAAATAGGAGAACTACGATTGCTCTGATTTCCCACATCTCTTTATGGGAATACGTATGCATAAGATTGCGAAATATTAGCGAGCACACAAATAAAACACTTTAGGTCCAGTACCTTCCCAAAAACAACAGAAAACCCGAAAACAGCAAAAACATTCTCTCAACACTCCCATAGGAGAAACATTCCCAATCCACAGCAGATAAACACAAGAAAGCATTTTAAGTTAACATAAATACATGCAAAAGAAGGTTCCTATGGATTACCATAGATACACTGGGTGTTAATAGCTTCCCTTTGTATAACCAGACCCCGATCCCCGATCTCTTAGCATTTATTAAAGAAAAAATTTGCGTTCAGGGTTAGTTTAAGATATCTTCCCCTTCCTTAACCAGCTTCATAGGATAAATACAGAAATCAGAAAGTAGCACCCAAACCGTTTGCGGTAAGGTGGTCGCGTCACCAAAACAAACCACACGCTACACATGGGGGCATGTTCATAGCTAGGCCAAATGCAATCTACTCGTGTATTGCTCGATTTTACTTGATCCAAATGATCCTCTCATAGGGGAGAACATAATGCAAAAGGAATCAATCCAAAAGTATACTTGAGGTGAAAATGGCATGAGTTGAAAGTTGGGGTTGTGGCATTGAAAAATAGGCCAGGCATTAGGTCAAACAAGTCATGACCTAGTTTTGTGCACAAATGGCCTTTAAGATTTGAGGTCCTTGGAGCATGAATTGATGTTTGACCTTTAAAGTAAAGTTGTAGAGGACATCAAGAATGATATTTGGAAAAAAGAAGCGCCTATAAAAGTTGAAAATTGAAGAAGTTATGATCTTTGTAACATAGGCATGCCATACTTGAACTTTAGGTCAAAATTTTCTAAGTCCACAAAATGACCTCTAATGTCTTCAAACTTTTGATGGCTTTCAAAACATAATTGGCTCTTGACTTGTAAAGAGAAGTTGGAGGTGATGTCAAGAAGAGTCATTTTGCCAAAGAAGCACTTAAAAATGTTGAGGTATGAAGAAGTTATGAAGTCTTAAACTTAGGCTTGAAATGTTGACTTTTTGGTCAAACCTCCTTGAACAAACTTGCAACCTTTGACTTTTTCTGGTATTTCAAGGCACATTGATGTTCAAATGAACTCAAAATGATGTATGATTGAATGTCCTTTGATGAAACTTGCAATGGCTTGAGGAAACTTGTTGATGGAGGCACGGAAATAAACATATGAACCTTTGAAAATTCTTGAGAAACAAGCCATCCAACCTTTGAATTATCTTTGATCAAATGAAGTTGAATGATGCTTGAGACATTATGATTTGAGATTATAGGTCATGCTTTGATGAATATCCTTTGAAAATCAATGGTTGACCACACTTTGACTTGAGGAATTCAAAACCCTAGCTAAGGAAACAATCACTTGATGCTCTTGATTTCAAACCCTACCTTGCAAAAGAAACAAAAGGGACAAGACATATATTTTTGTATTTTAATTAGAGGTTAGTGAAATATAAAGCATATAAGTACAAAAAGAAACATACACAAAAAGGTGCTTGATGATCTCTGCATAGGCAAACCCAAAGGTGAAAGGGTTAGGAAACAACCAAGTTTCTGATCTTGATGCATTGTAAAGATGAAATTGAGGTGGGATATTAGGGGTTAAAATTAGGGTATGACAGATGCCCCTATTTAAGTTTCTTATATCCGGAGAAATAAAGATTGACATTTTTCTCTCGACGAGATAGAAGAGACTTAAATACAGAAGACCCAATTTTTGGCCCTAAGATACCGCAAAATGCTCATGATATGATATGATATGAATGTATGTGCAGGATTTTGTGGAAAAAGGATACCATAATAGACAAATTAACGCTGGAGAAACTTAGCCAAGGGAACAGAAAACTCCGCATGGAAAAAAAAGAAGAGAACCAGCTGGGGAATTTCAAAGGGAAAACCATTTGTTTTACTGGAGAAGAAACTCCTAGGTAGACAAAGATTAATAGGATAATAAGCTTCCACTATTAGAATAGGGCTCAACTTCTTTTTTAATCGGGTTTCAAACTTGAAAAGGGTAACAGACAAGCTTCACAAAGGATAGCCACTTGCTGGTAACAGACAAGCTTCACAAAGGATAGCCACTTGCTGAAAATAAATAATAAATGTGTCAGAGATACTCAAAAGAGATGTGAGCATTTCGTACCACACAACAAACTTCTCAAATAAAGAGACGACCATATGTTGGGGATGAAAGATTCACTGGATTGCAATAGGATTCTCATTTAAGAAGATAAACACATGTTCAAATAACGAACCAAGTTGAATCGATAACAAGCTTCCACTATTAGGATAGGGCTCGTCTTCTTCTTTAATCAAGTTTCAAACTTGAAAAAGGACCAACAACAAGTTGTCTCCGCTAAAGGGACCGCCACCTGCTAGGAATTTAGAATCAATAACTCTACCGGGGATCTTCGAAAGAGATACATGCATGTTAGATTGCAGAACAGGCTTCTCAAATAAAGAGACAGCCATCTGTTGGCGATGATAAGGGTTTCACAACAAACTTCACTAATGGGAATATACTAGAGAGATGCCATTTGATGGAAAATTTGATGGAGTTGCAACAGGCTTCTCAAATAAAGAGATGCCACATGTTCAAATAACGAGACCAAGGCTCCACTTGGTTGGATAAGGATTAAGGATTTCACAAAAAACTTCTCTGTCGAGGATAAACTGGAGAGACGCCATTTAAAGTGAAAATATAGATTGATCTCTATGGACATACAGGCTTCTAAAATAAAGAGACCGCCACTTGAAGTCACGCAAGAGACTAATATAGTGAACAAGCTTCTCAAAGAGACTGCCATTTGTAATTGCAAAGGTTGGAGAACCATCAAGAACGGATAAGCTTCTCAGAAGAGACTGCCACTTATCGTTGCAAAGGTTGAAATAGGAAACAAGCTTCTCAAAGAGACTGCCACTTATTGCCAGGTAAGGCTAGCCATGCTGGGGACATATAAGCTTCTCATATAAAGAGATCGCCACTTGTTGTCAGGCAAAGGTTCCAAGAGAGTATTACTATAACACTGTTGGGGAAACAAAATCTTCATCTTTTGATAGAAATTATAAATGGGTTTCTGCTGAGGAAAATAAATCCTTGAAGGTTTAGAATAAATTCCTTCTCATAATCTAGGTTTCACAACCTAGAGAGCTTCAAAATAATTGCTGCAAGAGACCAAAGTTCAATCTAGGAACAAACTGGAGAGAAACGATCAAACAAGACTCTAACCCATGAGGAAATAACTTAACTAGGGAGTAATTCCATTAAGATAAATGAACTAGAAAGGAAAACTAAAGCAAAACCTTCCCATGAGGAATAAACTCAATGGGGGAGTTAGAAAGGATATACAATTTCTACTTATGGTAGACACTCTAATGGAGAGAGGATACATACACTCTCTGTGGGGATAACAGCACCAGAGAGAGTGGATAAGAAATACCAAGAAGTGCAAAATGAGCTTGAATTTTAATTCAGCCATGTGTGATGTATGTATGAATGAATGAATGTATGTATATGTATGTATATCCTGACAAAACAAGCATAAAGATAAACTGTAAATGACCAATCACCACAGTACAATCGGATACTCGGCTAAATCTCAACAAGATAGAGATACCACTAGAGATTCTACTGAAAGATCTGCTAGGGATTCAACTGGAGATAAGAAAAAGTCACTGGAGGAACGAAGTCCTACTTCAAGGTTTACATCTCTGAGGAGATGAAGAATACTGCTTGGGGGAGAAACCCAATGTTCAGTCTTCTAACATCAATAATCCACTGAGGGGATAACAATATGAACTCCTCTTTGAGGGACTGGAAAGATCCACTGAGGGAAACACAACAACACAAATCTTCCAAACTCTTCCAGGGGAAGAGAAAGTCACACAAAATCTGCTGCTGAAGTATGAAGAACCGCTAGGGATACACACAAAGCAAAACTCTTATGTGGATATCAACCTCTAAAAGGGATGATATCTCTATTAACTTTGTTAAGGGGAAGGAAAGATGAATCTTCCAAAAGACAACCTTTGAAAGACAAAACGTATCTTTGCATAAAATCTTCTTTGGGGAAAGAAATGGATCTGCTGAGGATCATACCATAATAGGTCTTCCAAAACCAACAGTAATAGTTGCACAAATTCCGCTGGGGAAATGGAGACCTGATGGAGATTATCAAAGAAAACTCTCTAGGGATTAAAGAAACTTTGAGGGAAACATCCCGGACTTCCAGGGGAATCAAGAAGTTAACATCATAGCAGAAAGTCAACCTGCGGGGGATTTTAAAACTTAACACAGGGTGAGAGAAAACCTAATAGTTAACTGCTATCTCAACACTTCTTAGCAAGAAATACTGTTCTGGATTTTCTGCTTGAGTGGCACATAAAAGCATCAAAACCATAACAGATAAGGTAAAAATATGCTGGGGATTCCTCATCAAGTTTCAACACAAAGTGAGATGAAATCCAACAATTATATTTTCACACATATCTGCTTAATCATAACCTGGATGGGGGAAGAGAATCAAACTCAGCTGGAGAAACCTGAATCAAGACTTAGCTGGGGAGTCCAGGCCTAAGATTCAATTGGGAAACATTGAATTCATTACTTGACTAGGGAATATCTGAACTAGCACTCAGCTGGAGAAAACTTCAACAAAAACAAACTTTGCTTGGGAGAACATCGAGTTCTGCACTTCGAGATTTCACCATCCTTGGAGAACTGTTGACATTCCTTTTAGTTTTCACAAATCAAAGGAAAATATTTTTGTGATTTTAAAAAGTATGATTGTTATTTACCTTTTTGTTTAAAAAATTATTATAAAAACTAAATGAAAATTTTCAAAACAAAAACAAATATAAGAATTGCAAACAAATGGATAAATTTTCAAAATTTATTAATAGAATGGTAGTACGCAAATGGCGTGACTCCATGAATCATTACAAAGTTGGAAAATGGTAAATAACGAAAAAGTCCACATTAAAATACAATGTCCACTATTCTCCCTAACAACTTTGAATTCCACTGTGCTCAAAACTTCTGTCGAGAATGATGAGAATGAGAGTCCTTGATGGGCAAAGTTGCTTCAAGTGATCAAGTCTGGCCTGATGCAGTTACTTGCCATAATCCATAACTTTTTCCTAGATTGTCCTCTCAGGTTTCCAATCTACCAGGATAATTATTTTCTGTATATGTCTCTAACTTTTGCTTGGACCGCCCTTTCGGGTTTTCAGCCTACTGAGACTCTCAGTGTTGCCTAAGCCTCCCTTTCGGGTTTCAACTTAGCGAGCTGTTCTTTTATTTTTTTAGGCGAAGTATTTATTTACTGCATCGACATTCACAGGACGAGGGAGCTCCTCACCATCTATAGTTGTAAGAGTTAATGCACCACCAGAGAAGGTTTTCTTAATAACATACGGGACTTCATAATTAGGAGTCCACTTGCCCCTAGAATCAGTATTAAAATACAAGATTTTTTTGAGCACGAGGTCGCCCTCTCAAAATACACGTGGTCGGACCTTCTTATCAAAAGCTTTCTTCATTCTTTGCTGATATAACTTGTCATGAAACAAAGTCGTCATTCTCTTTTCTTCAATCAAATTTAACTAATCATATATGCTTTTACACTATTCAGCCTTCGATAACTTGGCTTCCATCAAAACTCACATTGATGGGATCTCACCTTCTACAAGGAGCACTGCTTCCATGCCATATACAAGTGAGAAACAGGTTGCCCTTATTGAAATGCGGACGGATGTACGATACGTATGTAAAGCAAAAGTGAATATCCCATGCCAGTCCTTGTATGTCACAACCATTTTTTGGATAATCTTCTTAATGTTCTTATTCGCAGCTTCAACAACCCCATTCATCTTAGGTCTGTAAGGAGAAAAATTATGATATTCAATATTGAAGTCATCACACGACTCTTTCATCATATTATTGTTTAAATTTGAGCCATTATCAGTAATGATCATGTTGGGAATGCTATACTAACATATAATTTAATTCTTGATAAACCTGACCACCACTTGCTTGGTCACATTAGCATATGATCTTATCAGCATAAATATGACATTTATTGCACTTCTTCACGTATTTACAGCAATCAGATTCCATTGTCAGCTAATAGTAACCTGCCCTTAACATCTTTTTAGCCATTGCATGTCCATTGGCATGAGTGCCAAAGTATCCTTCATGAATTACTTTCATTTAACATGTCTGCTTCGTGTCTATCCACACATTTGAGAAAGACCATGTCAAAGTTTCTCTTATACAACACATCTTCATTCAGAAAGAAATTGCCAGCTAGTCTTCTCAAAGTCTTCTTATCTTTGTTTGATGCCCTAAGTGGGTATTCCTGATTTTGGAGGAAACATTTAATATCATAATACCAAGGCTTATCATCTTTTGCTTCTTCTGCCGCAAACATATGAGCAGGTCTATCAAGGCACATAACATCAATCTTAGGCACGTCATTCCAATGATTCACTTTAATCATAGAAGATAAAGTGGCAAAAGCATCTGCCATCTGATTCACCTCACGAGGTATATGATGCAATTCAACTTTATTAAAGAAAATCAACAACCTCCTTGCATAATCTTTGTAAGGAATCAAGCCAGGTTGGCGAGTCCCTCATTCACCTTTAATCTGATTAATCATCAGGGCCGAATCCACATACACATCAAGGATTTTAATTCTCATATCAATGGCTTCTTCTAGACCCATGATACATGCTTCATACTCTTCCATGTTGTTCGTACATTCTAACATCAATCTTGTAGTGAAAGGGATATGATAACCCTAAGGAGTAATAATGATTGCCCCAATTCCATTACCATAAGCATTAACAGCTCCATCAAATACTAAACCCCATCGGGATTCAGGATCTGGTCCTTCTTAGGGTAATGGTTCATCACAATCTTTGGCTTTCAAATAAAAAACATCTTCATCAAGGAAGTCAAACCCGACGGATTGATAGTCATCAATTGGTTGGTGAGCCAAATGATCATCCAAAACACTTCTTTTAATTGATTTTTGAGTACGGTACTCAATATTATATTCAAATAACAACATCTACCAACGAGCAATCCTTCTAGTCAAAGCAGGCTTTTCAAAAATATATTTGATTGGATCCATTTTAGATATCGACCAAGTGGTATGATTTATCATGTACTGGCGTAAACGTTTAGCAACCCAGGCCAAAGCACAACACATCTTTTCAAGCATTGAGTATCGAGACTCACAATCTGTGAACTTTTTACTCAAATAGTAGATGTCATATTCTTTTCTACCAGTTTCATCTTGTTAACCAATAACACAACCCATGGACTCCTCCAACACAGTTAAATACATGATCAAAGGTCTTCCTTCCACTAGAGGATACAAGATAGAAGGTTCAAGCAGATACTCTTTGATTCTATCAAAAGCTTTCTAACAGTCTTCTGTCCAAACACAACCTTGGTCTTTACGAAGAAGCTTGAAGATCGGTCCACATGTGGCACTCGTGTGAGATATAAAACTGGAAATATAATTTAGACGCCCAAGGATTCCTCTAACTTGTTTTTCTATTTTGGGTGCAGGAATTTCTTAAATAACTTTGACTTTATTAGAGTCTACTTCAATGCCTTTCTGGCTGAAAATCAAACCCAACAGCATACCTGAACGGACACCAAAAGTGCATTTATTGCATTCAAGCAAAGTTTAAACTTTTTCAAATGCTGAAACAGTTTCAACAAATACTCAACATGATCTTCATCAGTCTTTGACTTAGCAATCATATCATTAACATAGACTTCTATCTCTTTATGCTCATATCATGAAAAAGAGTAGTCATGGATCTCTGGTATATTGCACTAGCATTTTTAAAACCGAATGGCATCACTCTGTAGCACAATGTTCCCCAGGGTGTGTCGCTCCCGGGATTTTCATCCAGGTACAAACGTGAAAGTGGCACCGAAACAGAGTCGCCAGCAATGTGTATTTATCCCAAGAGAGGGAAAGGAAACACTACGTAAACCTGAGAAGAAGGATAGAGCATGGTCTTGCGACCAAGAGAACTGGGTTCGGGAGTCGGTTACGTGAAGGGAAGGTATTAGCACCCCCACGCGTCCATCGTACCCGATGGGATCCAAGCTTGCTGCTTCAATCAAAGGGTGTAAGGAAAGGATACTGGAAAAGGAACTGCTAGCTGGAGAACTGGAAAAGGAAAGGAGAGAGAAAGAGAAACAAATGTAGGGAAAATAAAAAAAGTGCCCGTATGGGCCCTACCCCACTGCCTACGTATCTCATCGGGAACATGAGAATCAGAGCGACGTATTTCCCCTCAGCTAAGGGAAAATTGTTTGTGTTTTTTAGTGGAATACATCAACGTTCGCGTTCTAGCAGTTTAGGTGTTGCTGCTCGCTGTATGGAGACTTAGGCGTTACCTGTTTGCGGTAGAACGGAAATGACGTATCCTTAAGGAATGAATGAAGAAAATAAGAAGAGAATTGTTTGTTTGTTTTTGTCTTTTAGAAAGAAGTGTTTTGATTGTTTTTGTGTTTTGTAACGCCCATTGTATTTAAGTCCCTCATGCAAGATCGAATGCCTCGCATATCGACCCAAGACGGGACGTACACTAAACATTCTAAGAAAGTGAGAGAAGACCCCTCACCTCCTTATTCTCACATGAAAGGCTCAAATACAATATTTGTTATGCCTTTATTAAGTGTTTTTTACTTTTGTTTTGAGATGAGAAGAAGAGACTCAAATGGGAGCAAAAGGTGAAAACTAAAGGGGACTAAGACTCACCCTAATGTTATCATACATGGATGTTCCTATGGTTAATGTGGTTTAAGAAACCTAATCCTAAGGGAAAGGAGAAGAAAAGCATAAGAAATAACTTACTTCCAAGATATAAGTTAAGTTGATCTTAAAGAGGGATGAAGAAGAAGTTATTCAAGGAAAGCATATAAATGCTTATCATGATCACAAATTGAATTATTAAAAGAAATAAGAGGAGATGAATGAAAGAAGTGTATGTGGAAGCATATCCACACTTACTTACCACTTGCACCTACATGAAAAGGTTAGTTCGAAAACTATTTACAAGTAGTAAAAAAGATGAAAGAATAACAAATAGTGATCAAGCACAGTTAAGAACCAATGAATAAGGATCCTAGGAGATGAAATTCAATCAAGGTCAGAACCTACATCTAAAGGTGCTCTCCAATGTTAAGATACCTCATACACACCAACTATGCACAAGCAAATGTCTTAAACATCCAAGAAGTGAATCATGGAAGAAATAGATGAAGAATGAGTGAATAGGCAAGGTGATCATGCAACAATGCTTTACAAAAGGTCAAATTCAGAATTATATGCCATTTTTCAATGTCTTAATATGCACATGGATCATCATACAAATCAATAATAAAAGAGTTCAACTAGAAGAAGTAAGAAGAAGTAGAAGTAAGGAGAAGAAACATGTCCAATTAGGTGCACAAAGTGACATATTAGAGATGCATAACATGCAACATGATTAAAGAATGCATATGGGCATTGTTATATCATTAATGAGATGCAAATGGAAGGAGTGAAATGGCATACAAAATACACATATGAAACATGTAGATCATAAGAGGAAGTGAGAGATGAAAGCATGTCAAAGTTCAAATTAGAATGCACAAACTCATGTCAAATGCAAATGCAAACCAAAGTGACTTATAATGCAACAAAGGTGACCTATAATATCATACAAATGACCTATAATGTCACACAAGACAATCATAAAATGGATGGCACAAGTGCCTCATCAAAACATGTTAGTAGGAATAAGAAGAAAGTGCATACATGGTACTTCAAATGCAAGGCATTAAACAACTATCAAAGCACATGAGGAAATTGGAAAAAACAAGTCCTAAACAACCTAAGTCATAAGCACAAACATACATCAAAGATTCATGGCAAAAATCAAGAGAAAACATGGCCAAAAGATTGCACAAGATCACATTGAAGCACACCATAAAAGTGCTCAAAGAAGAACTCCTAAACACATGATAAAATGCCTTTAAAAATAAAAATAAAATTTATTTATATGCTTTACTGTATTATCTAATCAATGCAAAAAGAATGGGTGAAAAATATGGTGTGAGATGGGAGAAAGAAAATGTACAAGTTTGAGTGTCAATGATGAACATCAATTAAAAAGGAATTAAAAGAAAATTATGCAATTATGCCCAAAAATTCACAAAGTCAGAATTAAAAATAAAATAAAATTATTTAAATGCATAAAGAACACACATGAATTTATTTGGGATTTTTAGAAATATTTTGGTATTTTTCAAAATAGGAAATCAAAACAATGTGTGAAATAAAAATAAAACAAAAAGAAATAGTTGAGGGGGTGTGACGAAAGTAATTTTCATGTTAAAAATGAAATGGGCTCAACAAAGGGGTGTGCAAATATCAATCAGACCCAATCCAATTAAACGTATAGTTATGTGTGGTAGCGTGTATGATCAGTCAAATGAAGATTCAATCAAAGCCATAGGATCAGATCAAGATGCAAGGTGCTACAATCCAATGCACATCAAGGCATGCACACCATAATTATTACGCACACACACACATGTAATCATTCAAAAACCAAAAAAGAAACACGTGCAAGACCACATATTCATTTATGCATTGGCATGATGTGGACCCTTGGATCAATTAGTCAGTCAATCACCAAGAAAGGCAAGGCAATCACATGGATGAGAATGCAATCACATGTTAACTACCATACACTCACACACACGCAACAAATCTCATTAATGTGTTGGCATGATATCAAGTGTTGGATGCAAAGAATCGGACGGACGTGTTTTAAACCTGGCCTAAACCCTAACACGCACCTCACCGGACGGAGAAGGACCTCCGGTCGTCTTCTCCGGCCACTCTCCGGCCACCTGCAACCTCAAATATTCCATAAATTCACATGGCATATATCAAAATAAAGCTTAACTCATAAACATTCCAAATCTACCACTGAAAATCACATAGCATGCGTGCATGGAGAGATTCGAACACCAACAGTTTGCCCTAATTTTTAGTCTAAACTCCTAAGGAGCTCTATCAACTAGCCAGATACTTAGGAGCTTCTACTAAGCTCAAATCAACACAAAAATAGCAAAATAAATAAGAAATCATGCAAGAAAGGTGTGAAAATGTTGGAACCTGAAACTTGCAGAAGTTGAAATTATTGAGAAAACCAGAGAACTTGTGAAATCTTGAGCTTGTGGAACTTCAACTTTGAACAAAATAAATGTTGTTGATCTTGAGTATAAGAAGAAAATTGAAACTGTATTTGATGATTTCACACTTGCTCTTGCTAGTTCTTGATCAGAAATGAAACAATGATGATGATAAAGATGAAATGTGGATGAAGATTGATGAGTTCGTGTGAGATTAGAGAGAGAGAATAGAGAGAATTTGAGAGTGTTTGTGAAATGTGTGAGCAAAATGAAGTGTTGTTGTGGTTTTGTGAGTGTGATTTGAATATATAGGTTGAGTTAAATGTGTTAACTGGTGTGGTTAGTTGAGTTCTGAGTGAGTTAAATGAGTTGCCTCTAACTAACTGAGTCAAGTTAGTTAGGGCGAGTTATGGAGATTGGCTATGGTGTGGTTGCATTCATGGAGTGTATGGTGAGGTTGAAAGTGAATGGTGGTGATGTTAGTTCTGATGTAGCAGAAACTTGCATAGCAAGCTTTGCTTTTCTTCTTTCGTGTATGATGTAGCATGATAAGTAGCATAGTGTAAGAAGAATGTTTGGCTTAAAGAGGAAAAGAGGTGACTGGTGTATGCGTGTGAATGTTCAACAACATCAATGTTACCACACTCTTGGCAGCATGCAAGTATGCATGTTAATGGATGGAATTCTTTCATGTGAGTGCATGGTTTGATGAGTTTTTTGTGCCATTGGAAAGATGAACTATCATAGAATAAGTTTGCTGTGAATTTTGAATTGAATAGAGACTTGGAAGTTGATGAAAAATGGCTTGGAACATCAAGGTTTGAAACTGGCACATGGGCGAGGCAAGTTGGTAGGTTGGCATGGCAACATGGTCTATGGAATTCAGCATGATCATATCAACTTTGGACCTGTATAACTCCATCATAACTTGCCTAAATGGAAAAATGTCCAACATCAAAGTTGAAGAGGGCATTGAGATGAACAACTTTGATGTTCAACTTTTTTCATTTGAAGCTTCCCTCCATGAGAAAAATGGCTTGACATTCTTCCCACCATGTGTTTGACAAAATTATGGCGCATGGGCCTGGTCTTGCTTGGTCATGACTTGGTTTGTGACCTAGTTTTGTCAAACTTTGATTAACCATAACTCCCTCAATTTTGATCCAATGGAAGAGTTCTTTATATGGTTTTGAAGCTTAGAGTGTGAAATTTAATTGGATCCACTTGGGCCTGAGGTTTGAAGCTTTTATCATGGGGAAAGAAAGCCTCAAAGTGTGGTGCAAAATGGTCCAAACTTGCCATTTTTGGAAACCCTAAATTTCCAAAAATGGAAACTTTGCACATTTCTTAATTTTTCATGATTCCTCCATCATTTCTTGATCAAATCTTGTCCAATGACCATATTTAACTTTAATTTCATGAATTTGACCTTAAAAAGTCAGGAGTTGACTTTTTTCACTGCATAGTTGACTTTTTCCCCAATTTCTTGATTCTCAAGCAACTGACCAATTGAACCTCTTCTGAAACCAATTGATGGGAAATTTTCCATCCCTATACACTTAGGGACATAAGGAATACCATGAGATCAAGTTTTGCCCAAAAAATCAGAAATAAACTGATTTCAGGGCAAACCCTAGTTTTGGTACCCTCTGGTTAGGAGGAAATAACATATCTTCCAAATCCAAATTCCTCTTAATATGGTGTATATCCTATCTAAAAAAGATGAGATATGACATTTGGAGATGATAAAAACTCAAGGAGCTTGCCCATTTGAGGGTCATATCCCAATTTTAGACTGTTTTCTGTAGGAGATGATGCATTATCCAATCTTCTTGGTGAATTCCCAACTTCCAATGCCTTGTGGGATCAAAGTGAGAGGATATATGATATAAGAGACCCTTGAGGCTTGTTTGAAGACCCTTGGCTCTTATTCTCTTGCTTTGGATTATTAACACCTTTGAAAACCACTGATCACATTGCCCTTATGCAACCAATGATATGCAATGCAATGACCTATTATGGAATGGAAATGAGTAAAGCATAGACTAATTTATTGAGAAAACAAAAGGGCAAATTTTGAGGTATTACAGCTGCCCCTATTCAATCAACTGTGAATCTGAATGGATGAAAGCAACGGCTATCAGGAATTCAAGATACATAAGAATTGAATACAAAAATAACCGAGAAAATTTACACTGTATGGATAAAGAAAAATGTGGTAAATGAAGCAATAGTAAGGAAGAAAAGTTTGTGAGAAAGAATTTTGGAACCATTGGACCCCATAGGAAACCTGTCGGGAACTGGTGAACTACCTGTCGGGAACTGGTGAAACTACCTGTCGGGAACTGGTGAATTACCTGTCGGGAACTGGTGAAATACCTGTCGGGAAATGGTGAAATACCTGTCGGGAACTGGTAAACTACCTGTCGAGAACTGGTAAGCTACCTGTCGGGAACTGGTAAGCTTGGACCTGGGTTACCTATCGGGAATGGGTAAGTGGACCTGTTGGGAACTGGCAAGGTTCAAACTAAAGGGAGCTGTCGGGAACTGCTACAGTTTATAACCAAGGCTTACCTATCGGGGATGGGTAAATGGACCTGTCGGGAACTGGTAAGGTTAAAACTCAAAGGTGCTGTCGGGGACGGCTACAGTTTATAACCAAGGGCTTACCTATCGGGGATGGGTAAATGGACCTGTCGGGAACTGGTAAGGTTAAAACTCAAAGGTGCTGTCGGGGACGGCTACAGTTTATAACCAACGCTTACCTATCGGGAATGGGTAAATGGACCTGTCGGGAACTAGAATGGTTAAAACTCAAAGGTGCTGTCGGGGACGGCTACAGTTTATAACCAAAGGCTTACCTATCGGGGATGGGTAAATGGACCTGTCGGGAACTGGTATGGTTAAAACTCAAAGGTGCTGTCGGGGACGGCTGCAGTTTATAACCAAGGCTTACCTATTGGGGATGGGTAAATGGACCTGTCGGGAACTGGCAAGGTTCAAACTAAAGGGAGCTGTCGGGAACTGCTACAGTTTATAACCAAGGCTTACCTATCGGGGATGGCTAAATGGACCTGTCGGGAATTGGTATGGTTAAAACTCAAAGGTGTTTTCAGGGACGGCTACAGGAATCCTATCGGGAATGGTTCCAAGAAACTTGTAAGCTGAGAGATGTGACTCTGTGGGGAGAAAAAAATGATGAAACCCTTTGCGCTGCTTTGAACTGTTTGGTGGGGAATGAGGGAGGCATTATTTCTGGCTTTGTCAATGATATAAGGAGCAATGTTTTGGACTCTCGCACGAGTTATCAAAACTGGCCTATGCTTCACATGCGTATGTTTGAATTTTTCCATGGCGTAATGCTTCATCTCAATGGAAATGCTACGTGTTTTAAGGATGCTATGCATACTATATGCAAAATGTAAAGAGGTCCTCAGCAAAATAAATGCTGAAGAAAGGTAACTCCGCTGGGGATAATGAGTCTTCAACAAACTCTGCTGGGGAGAACCACTTCAGAGTGTCTCGTGCCATGGCATGTTTCGTAACAGAATTTTACAGAAGATCAAGCATCTTCAAACTCTTGGACAAAACTGAAACTTGAGCCAAGATGCAGTAATTGAGAGGCCACTCTACCGGGGATAATAGATCTGGAACACCTCCTGCCGGGGAATTTTCAAGATGCTCCATGCTTGGGATGGTCAACCACTTGCTTTTGCCCCATGATACCAGGTTGATCTGAAGAAAACGTCCCAAGAGGATTTTATGGAATATTTGGCATCTCCCAACTCCTGGACACTTACTGAGTCTTTAACATTAGCTGCGAGGCCACTCTGTTGGGGAATTTGCAACCGTTATCGACACAGAAAAGCTTGTAGCTATTGGAAGTACTGAATAGGAGAACCGACTTAATAAGATAAAACACTACCCATTTGCAATTGACTTGTCAATATCGAATCGTCGTGCGTGACCGTCGGCCAGACGATGGACTCAATCAGTAAACATTGTGACAAAAGAGTGAAATGAGAACCCTTTCTTGAACATGACTGCCCCAGTATTACGCATGGGAATAAGTGATTACTCATTTGGAGAGATTTTACCCTGCTGGAGATCAAAGTGTGTCGTTGCTGACGAAAATACACTTCCTGACCTGTTGAGGAAAATGAGTACCAGACTCGGCGAGGAGAATAAAGTTTTTTCAAAAGACATCTGACACCTCTCCTGTGGGAGATACAACCACCTTCACCTCAGAGCAATCCACTTTTGACTGCTTACTGGGGAGTAATAGACCAGCCATGACTTCAGTTGGGGAACACAATACTCTGTACTCTTGCTGGGGAGAGTAAGCTCTGCTGAGGACGACGACCTTTCAGTGCTGGGGAGAGTAACACTACTGGGGAAAACAACTTGTTACCCGGCCTGACCTGTCTCTACGGTCATCAACGACCCTTTGAGCTCTCCACTTGCCCCAGACCACCTGGTCTAATGGAAGAAATCATCTCAAGAGGATTTTATAGAAAACCGGGCATTCATACTGCCCCCAGGGTCTTCAAACTCTTGGAGAGATTTATCAGGTCCCGACATAACTCCCCCAGACTGCATATTCCATGAAGTAGGTTACTTCGAAAGGATTTGTAATGACTTGAAAATACTCTGCCCCAGTATTCTGAACTTTGAAGAAGTGCTTTCAATTAATCGTTTTCAGGAGTGGACAACTTCTCGCACTCTAGGGGTGGCCTGCCCCAAGCCTTGGAGAAACTTTATCTCTGACTGGTCTTACAGAAATTTGTCAAATCGCCCAGACTGCCCCATATTAAACGCTTGTGGAGAGATTTACTGAATCTCGACATAATTGCACCAGTTTGGCTGCTTCTTATCACCATTTATTAGGAACGCCCAGGCTGCGCACAGTCTCTTGGCCACATACCTCTTGACATGAATGTCTTTCGGAGTTTTCACCATCTCAACTCGGCGTGATCGAGCTTCTCAACTGATGTTCGCTGTGTAAGCTTCTTTGATGTCAAACACATGCAAGCAAAAAGTGTTTATTATTAGAATGACAATTCTAATGCAACACTCGCATTTACCTTGAAGTTTTATTGAAAATGTGTTGCCAAGCCTCGTGAACGAATCACTAGCTGGGACGCGGCATGGAACACAATACGCACATGCAATACCAACAAAAATCTTATTAGCACAACTCATGGGAGTCAGGAATGCTATCTCATTAAAGTATGCCTTCGGAATAAACCCTATTTCAATTAGGACTTTTAAGGGTTATATCGTGGCTTGGTTCACGGTTTTGAGAAAAAAGATTTAAGGCTCAAAGTTTATTGGTTCCCACCCACTCTTCGTGATGTTCTCCAATCCTACGTTCAGCTAATTTGCACAAGCGCTCGCCTCTCAAAAAGATTTTGTGACCTTTAAGGAACCCATGAAATTGATGGTTTGAGTATCAATGAGGTTTTGGAGTAACAGTCATCCCTTTTGTCTTTTGTTCATAGTCACACGACTTTGTTCTTGCTCGAGGATTTTCATTTGTAATCCCTTTGTTTTTTGTTTTTCGTTCTTTTGTTTTCCCTGATTTTGCCTGGACTGATTCTTTTGAATCTTTAGATTTTGAAGTCTAGCGGGATGCCCTGACTTTTTCCTAAGTCGCTTGTTCTCAAGTTTCAACTTAGCGGGCTTTTTCATTTCTTTTTTTTTCTCTTTTTTTTCTTGAACACGTCGTGTGACACTGGCTTGTCTTGACTTTGTTGAAAGGGTTGTGACTGCCTCACTCCTTGATTGTTGATGGATAACCATTGTGGTTTCACATCTCTTGACCTCTTGGCGGTGGAATAGAAGGTAATGGATCCTCAGATGCACACTCCTTTTGAAATTTGAAAGCTCGATCAAATTAACTGACGCCTACCCTGCCCCTGGTTAAATGTGAGGGTTTTTTCATACGAAAAGAAACTCCTACTTCAAGGCTCAAAAGGGTTAACGAGGGTCTATCTCCCTTATATCTCCAGTGTTTAGGGATTTGAAACAGTGCCTATACATCCTCAACAGGGTTTTATCCAAAAGCACACAACCAGAGATTTTGTGTTTTCCTCTCATCATCCTCCCTCAAGAGTTTAGGCAAGAAAATTGGTATTGCAGTGCATATAAACATGATATGAGTGCATAAAATTAAATTACTTCAAGAACAACACATTCATTGCATTAAAATCATCATTCAAAATACAAACAAGTTTTTACATGCAGACAGTGTTTAAACAAACAAATGAAAGCTACATATGAAAATGCAGTAAAGGAAGCTGATGATTGCCCTTGTTGAGGAGACTTGACTCCGTCTGGACTTATTGCTTCTGATGATGTCTTCGGAGCCTTGAGTGCTCACTCTAATAAAGAAGCTTCACCTTGTGGGGGTACCATCTGGGGTTATGACCTTTGAGTCAATCAAATCTTGCACCTTGTGCTGGAACACATTACAATTATTGAGTGTATGTCCAAACGTTCCTGAATGGAATTCACAGCTAGCATTTATGTCATAGTCCGGAGGAATAGGGTATGGCACTGGCGTGGCATTCCTCAGCTGAATCAGAGAGCTTTTGAGAAAGCGAGCAAGCAACTAACTGTAAGGAATAGGAATAGGATCAAATATCCTCTTGGGCCTTCTCGGTCTGAGTTGCTTCTGCTGCTGATGCTGATTTGGGCGTCCAACCTGCCCCTGTATTTTCCTTTCCACACGAGACCCAAACAAGGGTTGCTGACGTAGAACTTCCGAAGCACCAGGCTGTGGAAGAGATACCTGGCATGAGGTGGATCCTTTGGAAAAGGAAAGAGTCCCCAATTCTTTTGCAACAGTAGGAGTAACATCACCCTGTTTACCAGTGCCAACTGATGTAAACTTGATCGCCTCTGAATCAATGAGCTCTTGGACTTTATGCTTGAACCTTGACAATTCTCAACATTGTGACCTGGTGCCCCGGGGTGGAACTCACATCTAGAATTAGCATTAGGTCCCAGAGGAAGCTTGGTGGAAAGAGGTCCCAAACTAACACGTTTAACCAGTTTGAGCTCAAGCAAGGGAGGAAGTAACTGCGCATACGGCATTGGAATGAGGTCAAACTTCCTCTTAGGCCCTTCTGACTTAGGATCCTCTTGAGGAGCAGGAGGTGACCGCTGATGAGAGAACTCTGAAACTTTAGTTTGTAGAGGGGATTCACGAAGTAATCCATGCTCTAGGGCAGACTCCAAGGATATGGGAGGAGTAAAGACCTCTGTTGTGGAAGCGGGCACATGATCGTTTTCCTTTTTTAACACCTTATTCAAGATTTCCATGACCAGGCCCATTTGAGTCTTCATCTGGTTGACTTCTTCTCGCAGCAGCTCCTGACCTCGGGACAACGTCTGAATGTCCCCCATAAAATACTCCAATTGAACCTTCATCTTCGTCACCTCCGCTCGGAGTAGCTCCATATCTGAACCTTGATTGTGGTGAATCGAGTAGTTGAAAGAAGTCATGTTGGCCGTTCTACAGAGAATACCCAGTCAGAATGAGAAATCCGCTCCGGAACACCTGTTATGCATATGGGTATGAGAATGCAATGCAGCATGCCATGTTCGAATATTTCCAAGGAATCATTATGCTTTGATTCACAAAAATTTTTTTTAGAAGAAACATAAGAAATGGATGGAAATGCTCAGTGGCAAGTCTCAAAATTAATATCCCTTGGAAATACAAGATCATGTATGTGAAAATGATGATGCAGATGCAACAGACATGGGATCAAAGCTTCCTTATGATTTGGATAACTACTGTGCTGGTGACCGAATAAGCTCATAGGTTGGCTTTGAAGAGAACACCGGAATACCAGAATATCCGACTAATCAGAATACCAGGATGCCGGGATATCGGCACAATCAGAATACCAGAATAAACAGAACACCGACGTGATCAGAATACGGGACTTCCAGAATATCAGCATAATCAGGGTGCCGGGATAATCGTAATACCATAATACCAAGCTGATGAGTCCACACTGATAAGAAGACCAGAATACCAGGTAGGATGAAAGTCAAGGTTACCTGCAAACCTGTAAACAACCTGCCCAATCTCACATGTATGTACTAGAAAGTGAGGATCCTCAAATTCGGATCTCAGAATGAGAGGCAATAGCGCATTCAGCCCGAAGGATACAATGCTAGCGCCAAACAAAGAAATCGTCCTCTGATTCACCTCAAAATAAAGAGGGGTCATCCTAAAAGGTCATCCAGACTTAACAGCTCTTCCAGATAGCTCTACCATTGTGGAAGACCCACAACGCAAAATTCTCTAGAGAGAACCACATCCAGATTGTGTTTCATATTCCCTCCTCGCACCGAAATGGAACCCGAGAGGACATGAAACACACTAAACATAAGTGCACTCAGGCCTGTGTATCGGGCCTATCTCTCAGAATACCCCATCCCGCCAAACAGAAAACTAGCACAGCCCACTATAGCATAATATAACATATGAAATGAAAATGCTAAAATGCGGTAAATACAGTAATGTACAGTAAAGCAGTAATATAGTAAATAACAATTAGTAAGACAGTAAATACAGCACAACATTAAACACCCAATGAAAGAAAAACAGACAAGCGCTAGGATTGACTCGCTAAGGGAACCAGAGATTCTGGGTTCGATCCCCAGCAGAGTCGCCAGCTGTCGCTCCCGAGATTTTCATCCAGGTACAAACGCAAAAGTGGCACCAAAACAGAGTCGCCATCAATGTGTATTTATCCCAAGAGAGGAAAAGGAAACACTGCGTAAACCTGAGAAGAAGGATAGAGCATGATCTTACGACCAAGAGAACTGGGTTCGGGAGTCGGTTACGCGAAGGGAAGGTATTAGCACCCACACGCGTCCATCGTACCCGATGGGATCCACGCTTGCTCCTTTAATCAAAGGGTGTAAGGAAAGGATATTGGAAAAGGAACTGCTAGCTGGAGAACTGGAAAAGGAAAGGAGAGAGAAAGAGAAACAAATGTAGGGAAAATAAAAGAAGTGCTCGCATGGGCCCTACCCCACTGCCTACGTATCTCATCGGGAACATGAGAATCAGAGCGACGTAGTTCCCCTCAGTTAAGGGAAAATTGTTTGTGTTTTTTAGTGGAATACATCAACGTTCGCGTTCTAGCAGTTTAGGTGTTGCAGCTCGCTATATGCAGACTTAGGCGTTACCTGTTTGCGGTAGAACGGAAATGACGTATCCTTAAGGAATGAATGAAGAAAATATGAAGGGAATTGTTTGTTTGTTGTTGTCTTTTAGAAAGAAGTGTTTTGATTGTTTTTGTGTTTTGTAACGCCCATTGTATTTAAGTCCCTCATGCAAGATCAAATGCCTCGCATATCGACCCAAGACGGGACGTACACTAAACATTCTAAGAAAGTGAGAGAAGACCCCTCACCTCCTTATTCTCACATGAAAGGCTCAAATACAATATTTGTTATGCCTTTATTAAGTGTTTTTTACTTTTGTTTTGAGATGAGAAGAAGAGACTCAAATGGGAGCAAAAGGTGAAAACTAAAGGGGACTAAGACTCACCCTAATGTTATCATACATGGATGCTCCTATGGTTAATGTGGTTTAAGAAACCTAATCCTAAGGGAAAGGAGAATAAAAGCATAAGAAACAACTTACTTCTAAGATAGAAGTTAAGTTGATCTTAAAGAGGGATGAAGAAGAAGTTATTCAAGGAAAGCATATAAATGCTTATCATGATCACAAATTGAATTATTAAAAGAAATAAGAGGAGATGAAAGAAAGAAGTGTATGTGGAAGCATATCCACACTTACTTACCACTTGCACCTACATGAAAAGGTTAGTTCAAAAACTATTTACAAGTAGTAAAAAAGATGAATGAATAACAAATAGTGATCAAGCACAATTAAGAACCAATGAATAAGGATCCTAGGAGATGAAACTCAATCAAGGTCAGAACCTACATCTAAAGGTTCTCTCTAATGTTAAGATACCTCATACACACCAACTATGCATAAGCAAATGTCTTAAACATCCAAGAAGTGAATCATGGAAGAAATAGATGAAGAATGAGTGAATAGGCAAAGTGATCATGTAACAATGCTTCACAAAAGGTCAAAGTCAGAATTATATACCATTTGTCAATGTCTTAAGATGCACATGGATCATCATACAAATCAAGAATAAAAGAGTTCAACTAGAAGAAGTAAGAAGAAGTAGAAGTAAGGAGAAGAAACATGTCCAATTAGGTGCACAAAGTGACATATTAGAGATGCATAACATGCAACATGATTAAAGAATGCATATAGGAATTGTTATATCATTAATGAGATGCAAATGGAAGGAGTGAAATGGCATACAAAATACACATATGAAACATGTAGATCATAAGAGGAAGTGAGAGATGAAAACATGTCAAAGTTCAAATTAGAATGCACAAACTCATGTCAAATGTAAATGCAAACCAAAGTGACTTATAATGCAACAAAGATGACCTATAATATCATACAAATGACCTATAATGTCACACAAGACAATCATAAAATGGATGGCACAAGTGCCTCATCAAAACATGTTAGTAGGAATAAGAAGAAAGTGCATACATGGTACTTCAAATGTAAGGCATTAAACAACTATCAAAGCACATGAGGAAATTGGAAAAAAACAAGTCCTAAACAACCTAAGTCTGAAGCACAAACATACATCAAAGATTCATGGCAAAAATCAAGAGAAAACATGGCCAAAAGATTGCACAAGATCACATTGAAGCACACCACAAAAGTGCTCAAAGAAGAACTCCTAAACACATGATAAAATGCCTTTAAAAATAAAAAGAAAATTTATTTAAATGATTTACTGTATTATCTAATCAATGCAAAAAGAATGGGTGAAAAATATGGTGTGAGATGGGAGAAAGAAAATGTACAAGTTTGAGTGTCAATGATGAACATCAATTAAAAAGGAATTAGAAGAAAATTATGCAATTATGCTCAAAATTTCACAAAGTCAGAATTAAAAATAAAATAAAATTATTTAAATTCATAAAGAACACACATGAATTTATTTGGGATTTTTAGAAATGTTTTGGTATTTTTCAAAATAGGAAATCAAAACAATGTGTGAAATAAAAATAAAACAAAAAGAAATAGTGAAAGGGGTGTGACGAAAGTAATTTTCATGTTAAAAATGAAATGGGCTCAACAAAGGGGTGTGCAAATATCAATCAGACCCATTCCAATTAAACGTATAGTTGTGTGTGGTAGCGTGTATGATCAGTCAAATGAAGATTCAATCAAAGCCATAGGATCAGATCAAGATGCAAGGTGCTACAATCCAATGAACATCAAGGCATGCACACCATAATTATTACGCACACACACACATGTAATCATTCAGAAACCAAAAAAGAAACACGTGCAAGACCACATATTCATTTATGCATTGGCATGATGTGGACCCTTGGATCAATTACTCAGTCAATCACCAAGAAAGGCAAGGCAATCACATGAATGAGAATGCAATCACATGTTAACTACCATACACTCACACACACGCAGCAAATCTCATTAATGTGTTGGCATGATGTCAAGCGTTGGATGAAAAGAATCGGACGGACGTGTTTTAAACCTGGCCTAAACCCTAACACGCACCTCACCGGCCGGAGAAGGACCTCCGGTCGTCTTCTCCGGCCACCTGCAACCTTAAATATTCCAGAAATTCACATGGCATATATCAAAAGAAATCTTAACTCATAAACATTCCAAATCTACCACTGAAAATCACATAGCATGCACGCATGGAGAGATTCGAACACCAACAGTTTGCCCTAATTTTTAGTCTAAACTCCTAAGGAGCTCTATCAACTAGCCAGATACTTAGGAGCTTCTACTAAGCTCAAATCAACACAAAAATAGCAAAATAGATAAGAAATCATGCAAGAAAGGTGTGAAAATGTTGGAACCTGAAACTTACAGAACTTGAAATTATTGAGAAAACCAGAGAACTTGTGAGATCTTGAGCTTGTGGAACTTCAACTTTGAGCAAAATAAATGCTGTTGATCTTGAGTATAAGAAGAAAATTGAAACTGCACTTGATGATTTCACACTTGCTCTTGCTAGTTCTTGATCAGAAATGAAACAATGATGATGATAAAGATGAAATGTGGATAAAGATTGATGAGTTCGTGTGAGATCAGAGAGAGAGAATAGAGAGAATTTGAGAGTGTTTGTGAAATGTGTGAGCAAAATGAAGTGTTGTTGTGGTTTTGTGAGTGTGATTTGAATATATAGGTTAGGTTAAATGTGTTAACTGGTATGGTTAGTTGAGTTCTGAGTGAGTTAAATGAGTTGCCTCTAACTAACTGAGTCAAGTTAGTTAGGGCGAGTTATGGAGATTGGCTATGGTGTGGTTGCATTCATGGAGTGTATGGTGAGGTTGAAAGTGAATGGTGGTGATGTTAGTTCTGATGTAGCAGAAACTTGCATAGCAAGCTTTGCTTTTCTTCTTTCGTGTATGATGTAGCATGATAAGTAGCATAGTGTAAGAAGAATGTTTCGCTTAAAGAGGAAAAGAGGTGACTGGTGTATACGTGCGAATGTTCAACAACATCAATGTTACCACACTCTTGGCACCATGCAAGTATGCATGTTCATGGATGGAATTCTTTCATGTGAGTGCATGGTTTGATGAGTTTTTTGTGCCATTGGAAAGATGAACTATCATAGAACAAGTTTGCTGTGAATTTTGAATTGAATAGTGGCTTAGAAGTTGATGAAAAATGGCTTGGAACATCAAGGTTTGAAACTGGCACATGGGCGAGGCAAGTTGGTAGGTTGGCATGGAAACATGGTCTATGGAATTCAGCATGATCATATCAACTTTGGACCTATATAACTCCATCATAACTTGCCCAAATGGAAAAATGTCCAACATTAAAGTTGAAGAGGGCATTGAGATGATCAACTTTGATGTTCAACATTTTTTCATTTGAGGCCTCCATCCATGAGAAAAATGGCTTGACATTCTTACCACCATGTGTTTGACAAAATTATGGCGCATGGGCCTGGTCTTGCTTGGTCATGACTTGGTTTGTGACCTAGTTTTGTCAAACTTTGATTAACCATAACTCCCTCAATTTTGATCCAATGGAAGAGTTCCTTATATGGTTTTGAAGCTTAGAGTGTGAACTTAATTGGCTCCACTTGGGCCTGAGGTTTGAAGCTTTTATCATGGGGAAATAAAGCCTCAGAGTGTGGTGCAAAATGGTCCAAACTTGCCATTTTTGGAAACCCTAAATTTCCAAAAATGGAAACTTTGCACATTTCTTGATTTTTCATGATTCCTCCATTATTTCTTGATCAAATCTTGTCCAATGACCATATTTAACTTGAATTTCATGAATTTGACCTTAAAAAGTCAGGAGTTGACTTTTTTCACTGTACAGTTGACTTTTTCCCCAATTTCTTGATTCTCAAGCAACTGACCAATTGAACCTCTTCTGAAACCAATTGATGGGAAATTTTCCATCCCTATACACTTAGGGACATAAGGAATACCATGAGATCAAGTTTTGTCCAAAAAATCAGAAATAAGCTGATTTCAGGGCAAACCCTAGTTTTGGTACCCTCTGGTTAGGAGGAAATAGCACATCTTCCAAATCCAAATTCCTCTGAATATGATGTATATCCTATCTAACAAAGATGAGATATGACATTTGGAGATGATAAAAACTCAAGGAGCTTGCCCATTTGAGGGTCATATCCCAATTTTAGACTGTTTTCTATAGGAGATGATGCATTATCCAATCTTCTTGGTGAATTCCCAACTTCCAATGCCTTGTGGGATCAAAGTGAGAGGATATATGATATAAGAGACCCTTGAGGCTTGTTTGAAGACCCTTGGCTCTTATTCTCTTGCTTTGGATGATTAACCCCTTTGAAAACCACTGATCACATGCCATTATGCAACCAATGATATGCAATGCAATGACCTATTATGGAATGAAAATGAGTAAAGCATAGACCAATTTATTGAGAAAACAAAAGGGCAAATTTTTAGGTATTAGAGGGTGTAATAAATATCATTTTTTTCATATCCTTGGGTGCCATTTTAATTTGATTATAGTCGGAAAAACCATCCATAAAGGAAAAGATATTGGATTTAGTCGTATTATCAATCAAGATATCAATGTGTTGTAATGGAAAATCATCTTTTAGGATAGCTTTATTCAAATCTATGTAATCAACACACATTCGGACTTTACCATCTTTCTTTGGAACAGTCATAATATTGGCCATCCATTGAGGATATTCAACGGTAACAAGAAAACTTGCATCAATATGCTTTTGAACCTTCTCTTTGATTTTAACAGCCATATCAGGGTGAGTTCTTCTTAATTTCTATTTGACTGGCGGGCATTCTGGCTTCAAAGGCAATCTATGCTCCACTTCATTTGTATCGAGACCTGACATATCATGATAAGACCAAGCAAACACATCCACATACTCTTTAAGAAGTTCTACCATCCTCTTCTTAACACCTGGCTGAAGTAGTGCCCCAAGCTTGACTTCTTTCATATCCCCTTTGGAACCCAAGTTAATTACTTCCACTGGCTCTTTATGAGGCTGAATGGTCTTCTCCTCGTACTCAAGCAACTGAGAAATCTCATCAGGAATTTCCTCAACACTCTCTTCTTCAGCTTCAAACACAGGGAATTCAAAGTTGGGAAAGGGCATAAGGACATTGTTTTCAATGGGTTTATCATGAATCAATCAGCACAATGATATATGCTTGAGATTGAAATTATTATTTTTTGGTTTTTTAAATTACCATTTTCCAAAAAAAGCAAAAAGATAAAAAAAAAACACACATGGATAAGTAAAATAACATTTTATTCATGATATTCAAAATTGAAACAAAGCCCTCACATATTCACTTTCACCTTGGGCAGAGTGAAGGGATATTTGAAAACAAAAAACAAATTACTTTGAAACGTGAACAATAGAAAGAATGTCAACAGCCGTCCAATTCAGGCATATCACTCTGTGTGTCACAAAGTTTGGCATTTTTTCTTCTGAATCATCTTTAATAATTGCAGCAGCAGCTTGATCTCCAGAATGAATGAACCCGTCATTATGGAATATGTCTTGATTTTGCTTCAATTCTCTTCTAGTTGCACCAGGAGGAAATCCTAGACCAGCTATGTTTTTGTTCTCAGCAAGCTCAACAATTGGGCCCTAACCAACAGATTGACCGTTTTCCATGACTTGTTGTGCATCCTTCAATGAAGAAATGGACGCCTCATTCTTCTTACCAGCATTTTCAACAATAGAGAGGGATTAGAATGGGGTTCCTACAACCTCATCAGCATCAATATAAGAGAAAGATGAAAGATGACTTACCAGCATGGCTTGCTCACCTCCTACCACAACCAGCTTTCCATTTTTCTCAAATTTTAAATTTTGATGGAGAGTTGAAGTGACTGCTCCGGCTTCATGAATCCATGGCCTACCTAACAAGCAACTATATGCAAGATGTATTTCCATAACTTGGTGTAGCGTGCAATTTTTGTCGGTGACGCGACCACCTTACCGCAATGGTTGGAATTAGGTGATACTTTCTGATTTCTTATTTATCCTATGAAGCTGGAAAGGAAAAGGAAGCTATCTAAAACTAACCTTACATGAAAATGTTTTCTTTAACAAATGCTAAGAGATCGGGGAACAGGGTCAGGTTATACAAAGAGAAGCTATTAACACCCAGTGTATATATGGTTATCCATAGACCTTTTATTGCATATTTCTCTGGTAATTTGAAATGCTTTCTTGTGTTTATCTGCTGTGGTTTGGGAAAGTTTCTCCTTTGGGAGTATTGAGAGAGTGTTTTTGTTGTTTTCGGGTTTTTCGTTGTTTTTGGTAAGGTACTGGACCTAAAGTTTTTGATTTGTGTGCTCGCTAAGATTTCGCAATCTTATGCCTACGTATTCCCGTAAAGATATCGGGGAAATCAGAGCAATCGTAGTTCCTCCTATTTCAATGGGAGGGAAATGTTTGGTGTCTTGTTTAAAGCCCAAGATTGAAGCTAGATGAGTATTTGTGTCTTGTTCAAAGCCCAAGATTGAAGCTAAAGGGGTGACTGAGAGAGAATTTATCATCTCTAAAGGGAGATATCCCACCTGTTTATCACAAAAATGTTGGGTATTTGATTATAAAGGGAAATTACTTTAACTGGAATGTATGGAATCCAGCAATGCCATAATTTCCTTTATAAGGGAGATGTCTTGAAGGAAGAAATTTTAACTTAGTGTAGAGCAATGCCATTTTTCCTTATGAATCTTTCATGCTAAGAGAGGGACATTGGCTTGGATGTAAATAATCCAGAGGCTTGCCACTTACAGCAATTAGGTGAAAGAGGAATTTTACCAGGATAAAAGAGAGACCACAGCTTGGATTTTTGAATCAACAAGTGTGCCACTTACAACAGTTATCTGGAATTAGGGTTTTTTGGTTGTTTGTTTTGATATGTGATGTATAGAGAAATGTCTTCCTACAGAGAGAACTCTTGATATCCTCTGATGGAAATGTTGATTTTTGTGTGCCTTGATCAAAGCCCAAGGTTGAAGCTAAAAGGTTGACTCTACTAGGGAGTTTTATATCTACCTTGTACAAAGCCCAAGATTGAGGCTGAAAAGGGATTTACTCAGCTGGAGAGTATTTATCTGCCTTGTAAAAAAGCCCAAGGTTGAGGCTGAAAAGAGATGGACTCTACTGGGGAAAATCATTATACAAAGCCTAAGAGGAGGCTGGTTGGGGAAATTCTTATATGAAGCCTAAGAGGAGGCTGGCTTCTGCTGAGGATTGTTGAAATCCAGAGACAGGTCCAATATGTGTTGGGGAATCAACTCTTACTGGGGATTGAAGAAGAGTTGAAATATCAGATGCCCTGAGGTTCTGATAGGGTTTTATTAATGGTAAATCGACCCTGAGTTTGAAAACCTATGGAGGTTTTAACTCTACTGGAGATTAGTATGTTGATGAAATGATCAGGGTTTTTCCTGTGCCTTTAGGAAACTTGAGGGCTTCTTTGAGATCCAAGAGGATATGAGACTTTCCAAGTCTACTGGTATGAAGAGGTTGACTCTTTTTTGGAGAATGATCTTTGTATGATGCCCAAGAGGAGGCTGAGGTTTTAAAGGATGAAGATCAACCCTAAAATGGTCTGATATTATGGAATTCTAACTCTCTGGAGGATTAAACTAGTAAAGATAACTAGTTTATGTCCTATGCCTGTAGGAGGTCTTCGGGTCCTTGTACTAAGCCCAAGAGGAGGCTGAGAACTTCTAAGAAGCCTGAGGTCCCTGTACTAAGCCCAAGAGGAGGCTGGGGATGCTTTTAGGAAGCCTGTGGGTCCAAACCTTAGAAAAGTTCAAGAAAGGTTTCACCGGGAATATGTCCTTTCTTTGCAAAACAGTTCTAGGGTTTGAAGAAATTCAAGAGAGGTTTCACCGGGAATTAATCCTCTCTGGGGAAATGAATTTCTTATACAAATACTTCTAAATTTGGATATTCTTGAGAAAAGTTTCACCGGGAATAATGCTTTCTCTATTCCATATTGTATAAGCCCAAGAGGAGGCAAGACTGTATCTGGATTTTCCTATGGGGAACTAGTTTTGACTGTGTTGAAAGAGTAACCACTGGCTTGATCTAAATCTAGACCTAATTGTTGGGGAAAACTCTAGGCAAGTATATATAAGCATATACATATACAGATGAAATATATAAACAAGTATATATTGAGAAGATAGTGGAACTTACAGTTGTGCAAGCCCAAGCATAGCCACTACAGCTGTATGGTCAGTTATTCAAGAAATTGAAGAAATTTTTGATAAATCTTTGAATTTTTAAATCTAAATCAAAAAGAAAGTTGTTTTAAAAGGAATTTTGGGGCTTATACTCTATTAGAGGCCCAGATGATCTCTTTTGAAAAAGCGACGATTGCGTCGTAGTTTGGAAAACCACTGAGGGACTTATACAATGACTGAGGCCCAAATTATTTATGTACAAGAAGGAATGGGTCTTACACTCTATTAGAGGCCCAAAAGTGTTATTTTTATACAAGAGTTGGGGCTTATAACTCAAGGAGATGCCCAGATGAAAAACAGCGATCGCACCGTTTGTTTTGAAAATCGCGTAGTGACTTATACAATGACTGAGGCCCAACAAGTTTGTGTTTGACATGGGATGGGTCTTACACTCTATTTAGAGGCCCAAAAGTGTTTTAAAAATGAAGAAAAATGGGACTTACAACCAAAGGGAGGCCCAGATGAAAATTGTTTTGAAAACGGCGATCGCGCCGAGATTTTTAAAATCGTATCGGGACTTATACAATGACTAAGACCCAAAATGGTTTATTTACAAAGGGATGGGACTTACACTCTATCAAGAGGCCCAAAAATGTTTTGAAAAATGTTTGTGAGGGTGAAAATAATTAAAACCCTAATTTGATTTAAAATTACATTTTAATTTGAATAAAAATCAATTAAAGTTATCAAAATTATCAAACATGTATGAAAAACAAGCTGTGATCTTGGATTAATGTTTGAAAAATTATGTTTTATCCATAGAATGATTTGAAAATCATTTGAATTTGAAAAATCAAGAGAAAGAAATATTTTTAAATGCTTAAAGACAAATAAAAATAAATTCTTTACAAAAGTATTAAATATATAAAATAAATAATATTTTTGTGAAACTTTTGTAGAATAAAATATTTTTACATTTTAGTGAATTTTGAAAAAAAGAATCAATTCAAAAACATTAAAATCCAGAGAGAAATTAATTTTTGAATCAATTAATAAAAAGAATCAAATATTCAAATATTCAAATATTTGAAAAATGGCGCCAAGAACACATGTTCTTGCTCGCGCGTGCTCTGCCTCCCCAGATTTGCAAAACCTCTCATATCTCTCTGATTACTCAATGAAAATGACTTTTGTAAACATGAAACTTGCTCGTTTTCGAACAAGGATTACAACCATGTAAATTAATTGCATTTATATTAAGTGTGGAGTGAGAAATCAGAAGATGAACTCAAGAACCCTAATTTCTGCAAGAACACTATGAAATCCTATACATAATTCATACATAGAAATTGATTGAGGGGAAACACTCTATATATGTGCATAAACATGTTTGTAACTTGAAAATACATTTATGATGCATGTATAATAAAGTTTGAGAGTGTCAGACTTAACTCTTGCAGCTGGTGATTGAATTCTATGTTGGAGGTGTTACAGATGTTGTGTAATGATCTGGACAACTTCAATGGACCTCAAGTAATGTGTTTGAAGGCTTCGAATGGATTGAATCAGCTTAGAACTTGTCGTGGCACCTCAACTGCAAACAGGCCAAAAATCTTGAGCAAATGGGGGTGACTTTGTGATTCAGGTGTTCCATATGAGTTTTAAGGTCATGGATCACTCATATATGATTTATGTGAGGTGTTGGCATGATTGGTTTTGATATAATTGCTCTCAAATGGGAAGATCGAATGTTACTTGAATGAGAAGCAAAATCTGGTTTTTTGAGAGTGTTTTTTAGGAAAGCATGTGTTATCGTGCTTTGGTGTACTCAAACTAACCACAAATGAGCTCTATTTATAGTGTGTCAAGTTTGTTTTGGCAACAATGGTGAGTGGTGGCTGGTACAAACCTTTGTCCAATGGTTTTTAAAAGGAATCTCAAGTCTTCTCTAGCCATTGACTTGGGTCAATCTTGCACGCCTATAATCTTATGATGCTTGAGTTTATCTTGACTCATTTGCAATAATGTGGACTGATACATGCCAGCTCTATGCATCCATTCAATGCCTCATGACAAATTTAAAAGTTTCGGATTTGAACTTTGAATGTCACATACCAAATGATGAGTGTTGTGGTGAGAATCGGATATCAAGCTATTGAATTAACTAGAATCACAAAACATAAAATTCACCACCGAGCTTTGATTTATCCAAAGGAAAGGGTAAAGAATGAAAACCCTAATAAGAGAATCTAGGTTCGGGGGTTGGTTATACAAAGGGAAGGTATTAGCACCCTAAGTATCCGTAGTACTCTACGGGAACCTCTTGTTAGTATTTGTGTTATTCTAAAGTTGCTTGCTAAGGGAAATGTGCTAAGGTAAAGAAATACCTAGGGGTATATACACTAAGTATGCTCGCCAAGACATCGCATCTCGTGCCTACGTATCCTGACGGGAATGAAATCAGAGCATTCGTAGTTCCCCTCACTACGGGGTAAAAGGGTGGAATCCGAGAAGGCATCGGATGTAAAGGAAAAAGATAGAAAAAGGAAAAGGTGGCTCGCTAGGATCTCGCAATCCTATGCCTACGTATTCTCAAGATGAACTTGAGAAATCAGAGCGTCCGTAGTTCCCCTCAATAGGGGTGAAGAACTCTTAACTGTGGTCAAGGCTCCAAGGGAAAGTAGGGTATGACAGCAAGACACCTACGTGGAGTGCAGCGACTCCTAACCTAAGGCTAGGTTAAGCGGGAAAGGAAGTGTCCGTGGGAAAGTAGGGTCTGACAACAAGACACCTACGTGGAGTGCGACGACTCCAAACCTAAGGCTAGGTTAAAAAGGGAAGGCAGCCTCGATCGCGCGGCGGCGTTGAGATAAGGGAATGATGGACAGGCTATGACATGGCAGTCAATTGGGTAGGATCCTTTCCTTTGGAATGAAGTATAAGAAACAGAGGGACAAAGAGGAAAACCACGAGTATCAAATATAAAATGAACAACCATATGTACAGTAAGTGCAACAAGAATCAGATTGAAAATGAATATTAGGAATTGACTAAAAAGGAAAAATATGAAAATTAAGAATTAAACAAATAAAAATTTAAATAAATAAAATCTAATTAAAGCTAATAACTAAATAAACTAATTAAGTTAAAAGACTGACTGGTTAACTAAAGTTAAAATCTAATAAAAACTATTTAACTAATTCTAAATGGAAAGCTAACTAAATTAATCTAAATAAATTTCTAAATAAGTTTTTTTCTTATGTTTTTAGTATAAAATAACTAAAATTACTTAATCACAAAACTAATCCTAGAGAACTAATCTTAAAATAAATTACTCACTTAAAAATATTTTACTAAACCTAAAATACATTATTAATATTAAAATAGTTACTAAACTTAACATTACTAACCTTAAAATAATCACTACATAAAAACTGATTGAAATGCTAATTACATCTAAACTAACTAAAGAAACTAATTACAAGGAACATGGACTCAAACTTCTGGCCCAATGATGTTCAGTATGAAGCCAAGGGGGTGAAATAGTGAGTTTACGGGTGTGAGCCCAATTGAGTCAAAACTTAAAGTTGAAAGATGAAAACCTAGCTAACAATATCATCAGCATCACACTGTGTCATGGGTCCTTTTTTCACTCTGGAACGATAACATAGAAAACACGAATAACCAAACCTGCGATTTCGACCTCCGCTCTCGTCTCTTTTCTTCACTTCGCGCGGTTCTCGTTTCTCCATTCTCTGATCGCTCTTTCTCTTTTTTGGGGTGAACCTCTCTTTCGTCTCAATTTCCTCCGTCGCCTTTCTTTTTCTTCTGTTCGGTGCAAACGGCGGGTTCTGGTCACGAACGGTGGTGACGTGGTTTATGTAAGTTAAGTGAGGCATCGGAAGGTTTGTTTGTGGTTGTTGTTGTTTGGGATTTAAGGAGTGATGATTCACGGTTTTGGAGCGGTTATTGTTGTGTTGTTGCAGAGGATGGCAGCAAGGTTTTCGCAGTGGAGTTTAAGATGCTGTGGTGGTTTATGAGTGTTTGGAATAGATGAAGATTTAAAGTTCTGTTATTTGAGTGAGCAAGAGAATTTTTCTGATGTGTGAAGGTGTGTTGAAGAGTGGAGAAGTATAGGTTTTGTTGTTACAGGAATGAAAGGCCGTGTGGTGTTATGGTTTGTGTAAGTTAATGTGAAAGTGTTGGAGAAAAACACGGTTGTTTGATGGCCATGATTGTGTCATTGTTGCTGGCTTTTGAGTTGTTCTTGTTGGCCGATGGAGGGTGATGTGTTTGGAATGAAGGCCGATGGTGAAAGGGACTATGTTGAAAGGGTGTTGGATTGAAAAAGCACCGGTGAGTATTTTTCAAAAAATTTATGATTTCAGAATAGTTCCTCCGGTTCTGTTCTTCTTCCTCTTTTTTAAAACAATTTGAATCCTTGCAAGCTAAGTTTAAGGTACAGATCCATTTTGTCTTCCTCTTGACAGGTTGCTTTCAACTGCTGGTTTTGTGAACTGTCATTGTTGGTTTGATGCTCTGTTGTTTTCACATTGTCATGAGATACTGCAGTTTTTATTTTTTGGTGAAAAATGTGAGCAGAGCTTTTGGTTTTGCAGTGGAACAGGGTTCACAAGCATGTTGTTTTATGAAAAGAAGTCGCAGGCTTTGGGGTATTGTCGCAGCAAGGTTTGACCCAGGGGATGCATTGGTGTAGCATGCTTGGACAATGGTCATACGATTTGTGTATTGGGAGCAGGATGTTCAGGCTACGTGAGCAGGTCAAATTTGGAGGGTAGTGGGTTTAAGTGGATGTGTTTCCTTACTATTTATTTTTTGGAATTTTTGTTGTAATGATTTTGTAAAGTAAAACAAATATAAATATACTAAAAAAACTAATCTAAAATAAAAATAATTAAAAAAGGTAAACTTAAACTAAATTAAAATTAATTGAAAGATTGTTTTAACTAAAAAAATAAAAACTAATTAAGTTGAAATTAAAATATGAATTAATTAGGATATTAACTAAACTAATTAAACAGACTAAATTAAGATAAATTCTATTAAAACTAAATCAAATAAAAAAAATTCTAAACTAAAGTAAAAAATTAAATTAAGTTTAAAAATTAAAATTATAATTAAAATAAACTAAATTAAATATGAACCATGTAAAAAGATAAACTATATTAACCATAAACTAAAACAAAACAAAAAACTAGATTAAAAATATAAACTAAATTAAGAATACACACTAAATTAATTTTAAATAATCTAAGATAATGAAAACAAATTTAAAGTGAAATGACAAATTCGACAAAAAGCGCATGATTGATGATTAGTGCAAAAATGACTGACTCACAATGATATGCAAACGATCAGAATCTTAGGGTAAAATTTGGGGTATGACAGTTGCCCCTATTTAAATATCTTCACCGGATGACTTGATTGATGATAGTTCTCGTGAAATCATGGTGAAAGGTATTTAAATATAGATAACCGAAAATTTTGCCCTCAGATGCACTGACATGCAATGTTATGGACAAAAGAAACAAACTAAGATGCTGACATGTCATGAACTCTAATATGGTGAAAATGATAGGATGATAAACACAAAAATGTAGACAAAAACGAAAGCCGACAGGGACAAAGTCCACTCAACGAGGAAACACCCACTGGGGATGATAACAACACTGGGGAATAGAAATAAAACTGGGGAAACCTAAAGTGATAGAACAACTGGTTCAAGCGTGATCGGCTGACACTTTAGAAAAAAAAGATAACACAAGTTCCTCAATGGAAGCAGAACCGAAAAGACGGTCTCCACTGGGGAATCAGAAAACAAAGACTCAATCTAGAAGAACATCAGAAAGAGAAAGGCACGTCCGAGAAGACATCAGATGCAAAGAAACCAGTCATCCAATAATGGCCTTGAATGAAAGGTAAACTCATAATATCTAAGAAGGCATCAGATGAGAATGAGGTAAAAGAGGGTAATCCAAGAAGGCGTTGGACACAAAGGAACCAGACATTCAATAATGGCTTTGAATGAAAGGTACAACTCACCATATCTAATAATGGCTTCAGATAAAGTGAGCAAAGTAAGGATCCAAGACAGCATTGGATAAAGAAACAAAAGTATTCAAGACAGCATTGAATGAATGGTATAAATCACGATATCTGAGACGGCATCAGATAGACGTGAGAAAGGTAAGGATCCAAGACAGCATTGGATAAAGAAACCAAAGTATTCAAGATAGCATTGAATGAATGGTATAAATCACGATATCTGAGACGACATTAGATAGACGTGAGAAAGGTAAGGATCCAAGACAACATTGGATAAAGAAACCAAAGTATTCAAGACAACATTGAATGGATGGTATAAATCACGATATCTGAGACGGCATCAGATAGACGTGAGAAAGGTAAGGATCCAAGACAGCATTGGATAAAGAAACCAAAGTATTCAAGACAGCATTGAATGGATGGTATAAATCACGATATCTGAGACGGCATCAGATAGACGTGAGAAAGGTAAGGATCCAAGACAGCATTGGATAAAGAAACCAAAGTATACAAGACAACATTGAATGGATGGTATAAATCACGATATCTGAGACGGCATCAGATAGACGTGAGAAAGGTAAGGATCCAAGACAATATTGGATAAAGAAACCAAAGTATTCAAGACAGCATTGAATGGATGTGAACGAAGATATACCCAAGAAAGCATTGGATAAAAGGAATCACAGTATCCAAGAAAGCATTGAATGACTGTGAACAAAGGTATACCCAAGAAAGCATTGGATAAAATGAATCACAGTATCCAAGAAAGCATTGAATGACTGTGAACAAAGGTATACCCAAGAAAGCATTGGATAAAAGGAATCACAGTATCCAAGAAAGCATTGAATGACTGTGAACAAAGGTATACCCAAGAAAGCATTGGATAAAAGGAATCAAAGTATTCAAGAAAGCATTGAACAAAGAAATACCCAAGAAAGCATTGGATACAAGGAAAGAACTTTCAGGAATTGCACTGAAAGATATCCAAGCAAATTTGATGGGGATTACAGAAGAGAGGAAAAACTTCCAGGAATAACACTGGGAGAAACAAAAGGAATAAGATATCCAGGAATGGCACTAGAGAGAAAAAGAGACAGACATCCAGGAATGGCACTGGAGTGAAGGAATATAAATATCCAGGAATAGCACTGGAATGAAAGGATAGGTAACGTTTTGGTAGGCGCCAAGTAAGTTGGACTTTGACCACAAGGTAAGACGCGGATAATGACACGACCTCGGGAGAAATGTAAATGAGGATGAAACACTCATGCTATGCATATGTATATGAATCATGCAGATGATATATGATCAAATGCAAATGCAAATGTAGATGTAGATGTCGACGACACAGCACGACTCTTGAGAAAAGACAAGATTGGAAGACTGATTCCTCAACACAAAGATCACTGTCGTTCTGCTTGGGACTAGGGATGCTACTGCTGAACACATCTCTGCCACACTGGTAAATTGTATCCAAATTGATGGTCCTTGTAGGAAGGATGAACAGTTGCTTGGGGATTCTTCAGGTAACTTGCCCCAAATTAGCTTACTGTTGTAGATGAACTGATCATTGCTTCAGTTTGTGTGAGTCTGGAAATGACCGTTTCATGGTACTCCTGGAAAGCTTGCCCCAGTCTAAGTCTTGAAAATGATTGTTTTACTATACACTGGGAAAGCTTGCCCCAGTATGAGTCTTGAAAGGTTTTTTGGATAAACCAAATCTAAAAGTCGCCATTAAACCACAAATCTTGAACTGATTCTCAATAGGATATGGAAGGAACTTGTCCCTGATTGGATCACCGACCAAGTTTCTTAATTGTTTGAAAATTCTTTGAGAAGAAAGCCAGTTTGCAAACAAAAGTACTTGTACAAACATGGTAGATGCAAAGTTCATGCAACTTTTGAAATCAAAATCATATTGAAACAGGTGCAAAGTATATGGGATACTGGTCAGAACATGGTGGTTCAAGACATTAAAGTGAAAAGTTTAAGCAAATGGTGTAATGCCCAAAATAGATGATCTGCAAAGACCTTTTGGAGTCAGTTTAAGCAACCTTGCTGTAGTATGCTTTCAAAATAACCTTGCTTAAATTAGGTCTTTTGAGGGTTATAACGTGGCCTGGTTCACGGTTTAAGAAACAAAGGATAAAGGCTCAAAGTTTATTTGTGACCCACCCAATCTACGTGATGAACTTCAGTCCTATGCTTAGTTAACTCAAACTATGCACTCAGGTTCCCAAGGGTTGGAAATTGCACTGATGATAGTAATGATGATGGTTTAAAATTCAATGGACTTGAGATGGCAGTCACTGCTTCTCACAACATTTTGTTGTTGTTTTTTTTTGTGAGGACCTCAGTCAACTCGTTTTATCTTTGAGGATTTCGGTAACCTCTTGGATGATTTTTGTTATCCATAACTTTTGCCTGAACTGTGTCATTTGAGCTTACAGCCAGCGGGATGCCCCAATTTTTTCCTAAGTCTCCTTCATAGGTTTTGACTTAGCGGCCTTTTATTTTGATTTTTATTTTCACTCTCTCTCTTTTTTTTTAGTGACTGCCTGGCTTAAGGATTACGACGAACCATCGTTGGCGTTCGACTTGAAAGACATCTTCGACACTTGCTTGTTGTGTGCGAATGAAAATTTGTGAATGCACCCTTTTGTTGAAAGCGTCTCGCATGAAACTCTAGTATTTGAATGCATAATCAAGTTAACTGAGAACTACCCTGCCCCAGGTTAAGATTGCGGGTTTTTATTTGTAAAGAAAAGAAACTCCTACTTCAAGGCTCAAAGGGGTTAAAGAGGGGTTAACTTCCTTATTTCTCCAGTGTTTAGGAGTTGAAACAATGCCTTGCATCGTCAGCAAAGTTTTAATTTGAAAGCATATTAACATCAATTATGAGTATAAAGTATCATCATCCTCCATCCAATCTTTGCATAATCAACAGAAAGTGGACAAGAGAAATTTTTTTGAAAGAGAAAGCATTAAGAAGTAAATAGAAGACACAAATGAATTGAATCAAAAAGTTACAAATCCTCATTTCATTAATTGTGAAAGTACAAACATAATTTGAAAGCAAACAACCATTACTAAATAAAGAAAGTGCAAACAACAAGAAACAAAGGCCTAGTGACTAATCAACACAAGGATGAGCTGTCCTGTCTGAAACACTGGCTTTTAAGAGGATAGCATGCTGAAGTCGACTGAAGCTTCACTTGGCGTGCCCTGGCAGAGGGTTGTCCTGGACATTGGGATTGTCACGAAAATTGAGAATTCCAGTCTTAATCAAATCACGCACTCTAGCCTTTAGTGCATAGCAATTTTCCAAGTTGTGGCCTGCGGTACCTTCATGGAATGTATAGTGGAGATCAGATCTAAATCTTGCTAGAAGAGGGTTTGGAAGAGGTAAAGGCCTTGTGGTAATCAAACCTTGCTCCACCAGACCATGATACAGTTCAGTATACTTCATGGGAATAGGATCAAAATGATTCCTATTACGGTACAAGTTTTGTCCTGCAGCCGGATGTTGGGGAGCTTGACCTGGTCATGGAGCAGTAACCACAGGAGTGACAGCAGCAATAGTAGGGTGAACAACATACTGAGGTTAAGAACGAGTCCTTCTCACTTCAAACATTACGGCGTTGGTCTGATATTCCTTCTTCTTCTGAAAGTTCTCGTAGGATTTCTTCACAGCATTGGAAGATTCAACAGCCTTAAATACTTTTCCTTTCTTAAGACCTTCCTCGAGTCTTTGGCCGATAGTAACAAAATCAGTGAAGTTGGAGGAAACACTTCCAATCATCTTCTCCCAATAGAATGGGGACAAGGTATCCATGAACATTTCAGTTAATTCCTTTTCAGCCAAAGGAGGTTCAACCTAGGAAGCCAACTCTCTCCAACGCTGAGCATACTCCTTAAAAGATTCCTTATCATTCTGAGACATGTTTTGCAGTTGACGGCGATCAAGAGCCATGTCGAGGTTATACTTGTACTGCTTCATGAAGGCATTTGTGAGATCTTGGAAGCAGTGAATGGAGTTTTGCTCGAGACTCATATACCATTTAAGTGAGGCTCCACTCAAGCTGTCTTGAAAATAGTGGATAAGCAGTTTTTGATTTTTGGCATGAGTAGTCATCTTGCGAAGATACATGACCAAATGAGCTCTTGGGCAAGAGTGGCCCTTATACTTCACAAATCCTAGAGTTATGAACTTAGCAGGCATAACAAGGTCAGATACTAAACACATATTGTCTACATCCACATTAAAGAAATCAGTACCCTCAACGGCTTTGAGTCTCTTCTCTATGCTCTGAAACTGCTCTCAGACAACTTCAGGTTCAACAAAGTCTTCACGGTCTTCACCTTGAGGACAGGCAGCATTGTACTCATAGAAGGGATTCTCGAAAGAAGCTCGAACAGTCTATGGAACAGCATGGACCACAGGTCTGGGCTCGGTGAAAACATGAGCTTGAAAGGCAGGCATAACAGTCTGACCAACCATAGCAGTAGATGCAAGAGGTGGAGAATAGTTGTGTGGCAAACCAAACTCTGGCCAAGTTGAAGGTGGCATCTGAACTGGTGGAGGATCAGCGCTTGAAACTTCCTGGATGACAATCCTTTGGGGTAGCTCTCCCCTAGCAATTAAAACTTGGAGCATCTCAGTGAGTTTAGTCATGCTCGACTTAAGGTCATCGATCTCCATTCGGACCTCAGCATTGTGTGCCTCTTGCTCTGACATCTTGCGTCTGTAGTTAGCTCTAGTCCGACATCGGTGTTGAGGAATCAGCTTGACGACTCACAGGTGATACTGGAAGATGGAGACAACTGGAGATGAGTAACTGGATAAACAGACGTATGCAATGAATCATGCGAAGATGCAAATGAAATGCAATGCAAACAGGATGCAAAACACATGCAACATGATCAAGGGTTCGAGATCACAACATGGAGTCTGGGTAAGGAACCAACCACGGAGTGTGTACTAGGGTTACTGTATCCGTAAAATAGGGTTCTAAGAAGTTCCCAGAGTCGACAATCCATCTTTCAGATTTTATCGACTTCCCAAATGATTCAGTAATCAATAAAATTCTCAAGAGAATCTCGTCTGGGTGTAGTATCGCGTGACAACCAATTCAGAAATAGACTCCATCATGGTCACCGCACTACATCCTAAAAAGGCTTAAGTGGGGTTTGGTAACTACGGTTCTCAATATCATGGGCTCCTAGGTTGAGAGTAGCACGTCTTCACGAACAAATTCATTCAACATGACTAGAATCTCAAGAGGGCCTCAACTGAGTGATGGTGTCTCAATTCAAATTTTCAAGAATCGACTCCCTCAAAGCCTCCTTGAATACCATCGTCCTATCATAAGTGTATGCTCAAGTCCGGGTATAGGACTTATCCTCACCACTCAAAGTAGCAACCCTGCATACAGAAAACCCAAGCACAACAGGCATATATATATACAAATATAAATATACAAATGTACAAGCAAGCAAACATATAAATAACACAAATACAAACAAGATAGAGTTAACCTTCTTAGGGGAGTATCCCCAGTGAAGTCGCCATTTCTGTTGCAGTGAGAATCGGATATCAAGCTATTGAATTAACTTGAATCACAAAACATAAAATTCACCATCGAGCTTTGATTTATCCAAAGGAAAGGGTAAAGAATGAAAACCCTAATAAGAGAATCTAGGTTCGGGGGTTGGTTATACAAAGGGAAGGTATTATCACCCTAAGTATCCATAGTACTCTACGGGAACCTCTTGTTAGTATTTGTGTTATTCTAAAGTTGCTTGCTAAGGGAAATGTGCTAAGGTAAAGAAAGACCTAGGGGTATATACACTAAGTATGCTCGCCAAGACATCACATCTCGTGCCTACGTATCCTGACGGGAATGGAATCAGAGCATTCATAGTTCCCCTCACTACGGGGTAAAAGGGTGGAATCCGAGAAGGCATCGGATGTAAAGGAAAAAGATGGAAAAAGGAACAGGTGGCTCCCTAGGATCTTGAAATCCTATGCCTACGTATTCTCAAGATGAACTTGAGAAATCAGAGCGTCCGTAGTTCCCCTCAATAGGGGTGAAGAACTCTTGACTGTGGTCAAGGCTCCAAGGGAAAGTAGGGTCTGACAGCAAGACACCTACGTGGAGTGCAGCGACTCTTAACTTAAGGCTAGGTTAAGCGGGGAAGGAAGTGTCCGTGGGAAAGTAGGGTCTGACAGTAAGACATCTACGTGGAGTGCGGCGACTCCAAACCTAAGGCTAGGTTAAAAAGGGAAGGCAGTCTCGATCGCGCGGAGGCGTTGAGATAAGGGAATGATGGACAGGCTATGACATAGCAGTCAATTGGGTAGGATCCTTTCCTTTGGAATGAAGTATAAGTAACAGAGGGACAAAGAGAAAAACCACGAGTATCAAATATAAAATGAACAACCATATGTACAGTAAGTGCAACAAGAATCAGATTGAAAATGAATATTAGGAATTGACTAAAAAGGAAAAATATGAAAATTAAGAATTAAACAAATAAAAATTTAAATAAATAAAATCTAAATAAAGCTAATAACTAAATAAACTAATTAAGTTAAAAGACTAACTGGTTAACTAAAGTTAAAATCTAATAAAAACTATTTAACTAATTCTAAATGGAAAGCTAACTAAATTAATCTAAATAAATTTCTAAATAAGTTTTTTTCTTATGTTTTTAGTATAAAATTCCTAAAATTACTTAATCACAAATCTAATCCTAGAGAACTAACCTTAAAATAAATTACTCACTTAAAAATATTTTACTAAACCTAAAATACATTATTAATATTAAAATAGTTACTAAACTTAACATTACTAACCTTAAAATAATCACTACATAAAAACTGATTGAAATGCTAATTACATCTAAACTAACTTAAGAAACTAATTACAAGGAACATGGACTCAGACTTCTGGCCCAATGATGTTCAGTATGAAGCCAAGGGGGTGAAATAGTGAGTTTACGGGTGTGAGCCCAATTGAGTCAAAACTTAAAGTTGAAAGATGAAAACCTAGCTAACAATATCATCAGCATCACATTGTGTCATGGGCCCTTTTTTCACTCTGGAACGATAACATAGAAAACACGAATAACCAAACCTGCGATTTTGACCTCCGCTCTCGTCCCTTTTCTTCACTTCGCGCGGTTCTCGTTTCTCCATTCTCTAATCGGTCTTTCTTTTTTTTGCGGTGAACCTCTCTCTCGTCTCAATTTCCTCCGTCGCCTTTCTTTTTCTTCTTTTCGGTGCAAACAGCGGGTTCTGGTCGCGAACGGTGGTGAAGTGGTTTGTGTAAGTTAAGTGAGGCTCAGAAGGTTTGTTTGTGGTTGCTGTTGTTTGGGATTTAAGGAGTGATGATTCACGGTTTTGGAGCGGTTATTGTTGTGTTGTTGCAGAGGATGGCTGCAAGGTTTTCGCAGTGGAGTTTAAGATGTTGTGGTGGTTTTTGAGTGTTTGGAATGGAAGAAGATTTAAAGTTCTGTTATTTGAGTGAGCAAGAGAATTTTTCTGATGTGTGAAGGTGTGTTGAAGAGTGGAGAAGTATAGGTTTTGTTGTTACAGGAACGAAAGGTCGTGTGGTGTTATGGTTTGTGTAAGTTAATGTGAAAGTGTTGGAGAAAAACACGATTGTTTGATGACCATGATTGTGTCGTTGTTGCTGGCTTTTGAGTTGTTCTTGTTGGCCGATGGAGGGTGATGTGTTTGGAATGAAGGCCGATGGTGAAAGGGACTATGTTGAAAGGGTGTTGGATTGAAGAAGCACCGGTGAGTATTTTTCAGAATTTTTATGATTTCAGAATAGTTCCTCCGGTTCTGTTCTTCTTCCTCTTTTTTAAAACAATTTGAATCCTTGCAAGCTAAGTTTAAGGTACAGATCCATTTTGTCTTCCTCTTGATATGTTTCTTTCAACTGCTGGTTTTGTGAATTGTCATTGTTGGTTTGATGCTCTGTTGTTTTCACATTGTCATGAGATACTGCAGTTTTTATTTTTTGGTGAAAAATGTGAGCAGAGCTTTTGGTTTTACAGTGGTACAGGGTTCACAGGCATGTTGTTTTATGAAAAGAAGTCGCAGGCTTTGGGGTATTGTCGCAACAAGGTTTGACGCAGGGGATGCATTGGTGTAGCATGCTTGGACAATGGTCATACGATTTGTGTATTGGGAGCAGGATGTTCAGGCTACGTGAGCAGGTCAAATTTGGAGGGTAGTGGGTTTAAGTGGATGTGTTTCCTTACTATTTAATTTTTGGAATTTTTGTTGTAATGATTTTGTAAAGTAAAACAAATATAAATATACTAAAAAAACTAATCTAAAATAAAAATAATTAAAAAAAGGTAAACTTAAACTAAATTAAAATTAATTGAAAGATTGTTTTAACTAAAAAAATAAAAACTAATTAAGTTGAAATTAAAATATGAATTAAATTAGGATATTAACTAAACTAATTAAACAGACTAAATTAAGATAAATTCTATTAAAACTAAATCAAATAAAAAAATTATAAACTAAAGTAAAAAATTAAATTAAGTTTAAAATTTATAATTATAATTAAAATAAACTAAATTAAATATGAACCATGTAAAAAGATAACCTATATTAAAAAAAAAACTAGATTAAAAATATAAACTAAATTAAGTATACACACTAAATTAATTTTAAATAATCTAAGATAATGAATACAAATTTAAAGTGGAATGACAAATTCGACAAAAAGCGCATGATTGATGATTAGTGCAAAACTGACTGACTCACAACGATATGCAAACGATTAGAATCTGAGGGTAAAATTTGGGGTATGACAATGAGGTTTTGGACTTGCAAGGCTCTATGGTGTTGTAGCTCGGCAGAGATCATGTTCATTGCACTTTAGAAACTTGTCTTGTATGATGACAAGGCTTGCCAAGTCATAGAAACTTGGAGGTGTCATGTTTCCATGCTCATAACTCCCTACTCAAGTGGAATTAGGATGAGTTCTGGTACTCTTTGGAAATCTTGTATATCCTACTTTAACTTTGATGTCCAATAATGGTCTTGAATCAACTTGGATCAAGGTGAAAAGTGGCCTCAAAGTTGGTGAAAAACCAAAACAGATTCTGTCCAAAATTTTCACTAGGTGTTGGAAAAAGTGGTCATTTTCATGTTTTTATGATTTTGATCAATCCATAACTCAAAATCCATGAGGATTTGGAATCTTTTGTAGTTGACAATTTTGAAGTATGTCATGTGAACTTTCATTTGAGCTTTGGATGGAAGAAAAAGGCCTTGTTGTTTGGAAGTTATGACCTTGCAAAGTTGGTACTAAATCACTTTTGTTCCATAACTTAGAAAATTTTAAGTTTCCTATGATTGCCCCTTTTGCAAGTAACCCTATTTTACTTGATTTTTCTTGATGAATGATGATTAAAACCATGCATTAACATTGTTTTTGACTTAGGGGAGCCACATTTGTGAAAAAATTCCAAAAGTCAAACTTGATTTTGGGCACAGTTGACTTTTTGTCAGATGAATTCCAAACTGTGTGATCTTTTATGCAATCAAGTTCTTGACCTAAATCAAACCTAATGGATGGATTCCATAGGTGTTTTAGGGTGTCTTGAATCATGTCCCAAGGTTTGGGAATATGTCTTGGTTCAAAGTCAAAGGTACAGTTGACTTTTTCTTCAAAACCCTAATTGTGGTCCAGATAAATTTGAAACTTATGAATCAAGCTTCTTGGATTAATCCATTGTTGTAAATGGATCAATGTGGTGTATTTGAGGCCCTCAAATCATGTCTTGAGGTCTTGGTTCATGTCTTACCTCAAAAGTCAACTTAGGGATGAATTTGGTCAAGAAACCCTAATTCTTATTTTTTATGAATGCTTCCCCTGAGGCTATCTATGATTGGGTTCGTGAGGTCCCTTTGAGCATTTTGGATCATGTTTTGAAGTATTGGCCCATGCCCAGATGAAAATTTTCATCTGGAGACCTTGGTCGATCAAAACCCTAATTTGGTGACACTGGCGATCTTGAGGCTTGATCAACGTGGAATGTTGCAACCTTGTGCTTGATTCTTGATATGGAAGACCTCTTGATCCTTCATGGATGTTTGAGAGGCTTGACAAGTTAAAGATCATGTCAATTCTTGGTTGATCCTTTGTCTGACTGCTCTGAGAGGGCTTAAAACCCTAATCCTTGGTTGAGGGGAATGCTCAACAATCCTTGAGAAGATTGATGAGATATGATGGTACATCCATATTGTGGTAATGATCTTCACAATGATGGGAAATCTTGTGGTCAAAATTTGGGGTATGACAGATGCCCCTATTTAATCTTCTTGGACCCAAAGGTGTGAATGGCGGAGATATTCGGAAATTCAGGGTACAAGAGGATTAAATATCGGAATACCCAAAATTTTGATTGTGGTTGTGAATGGCAGTTTTCTCATCCATCTTATTTTGCTAAGCAATGTTACTTAGAAAAGGGTAGAACTTCCCCTCGATCCTGGTTTTCAGCCACGAAACTGGTCTCAGTTCCTTTTGAAATAAACTTCCCCCCAGTCCTGGTTTTCAGCCACGGAACTGGTCTCAGTCTCTTTTGAAATAAACTTCCCCTCGATCATGGTCTTCAGCCGTGGAACTGGTCTCAGTCTCTTTTGAAATAAACTTCCCCTCGATCCTGGTCTTCATCCATGGAACTGGTCTCAGTTTCTTTTGAAATAAACTTCCCCTCGATCCTGGTCTTCAGCCATGGAACTGGTATCAGTTTCTTTTGAAATAAGCTTCCCCTCGATCCTGGTCTTTAGCCACAAAAGTGGTCTCAGTTTCTTCTTGTCGAGTTTCTTTCTTGACAAGGAACGCTACTTGTAGCGGTCTTTATCAAACTTATCACCGAGTTTTACTCGGAGAGATGCCATTTGATGGAAAAAGATTTGATTTCAGACTTGCTGGGGAAACCCATTTGTTTGATCCATAGAGGTGTGCAAACTTCTTTGTGGGAGATGCCATTTGTCAACCCTACTGGGGAAAACGAGTCTCTTGAGAGACCGTTTTTCGCTTGGTGAGGTTACATCATACTTCTCTTCGAGATCTATTCGGAGAAATGCCATGTGATGTAATCCAATTGTGAGATGCTGATGACTTTATTAAAATCGAATTTCTTGGGAGAAAAACCTGATGTATTACCGAGAGTCTTTGGTTAAGAGGCTTTCTCTGAGGATTTTCCGTAATCCGGGAAAGCGAAAATATCATCTTCAATGTGTCATACCCCAAATTTTGACCACTAAGATTTCCCATCATTTTGCAAATCATCACCACAATATGGATGGACCATCATGCCTCATTAATCTCCCCAAAGATGGGTGAGCATCCACTACAATCAAATTTAGGGTTTCAAGCCCTCTCAGAGCTCTTAGACATAGGATCAATCAAGAATTGACATGATCTTAACCTTTTATAACCTCTCAAACATCCACAATGGATCAAGAGGACTCCCACATCAAGGATCAAGCACAATGTTGCAGCATTCCAGGTGGATTACGCCTCAAGATCGCCAGTGTCACCAAATTAGGGTTTGGTCGACTAGGGCCTCCAGATGGAAATTTTCCTCTGGGCATGAGCCAATACTTCAAAGCATAACCTAAGATACTTCATGGGACATCATAAACCCAATCATCAATCAATTTAGCCTCAGGGGATGCATTCACCAAAAAATCAGGAATTAGGGTTTCTTGACCTAATTCACCCTTAAGTTAACTTTTGGGACAAATCATGAGCCGAGACCTCAAGACATGATTTGAGGGTCTCTAATACACCACATTGATCCATTTGCAACAATGGATTGGTCCAAGAAGCTTGATCAACAAGTTTCAAATTCATCAGAACCACAATTAGGGTTTTCACGGGAAAAGTCAACTGTGTCTTTGACTTTTGACCCAGGCATGCTCCCAAACCCTAGGACATGATTCAATACACCCTATAACACCTATGAAATAAATCCATCAAGTTTGATTTAGGTCAAGGACTTGATTTCATAGAGGATCGCACAGCTTGGAATTCATTTGACAAAAAGTCAACTGTGCACAAAAGTCAACTTTGACTTTTTGAGATATTTCACAATTATGGTTCCTCAACCCTAAAATGATGTTAATGTGTGATTGCAATCATCATTAATCAATAAAAATCAAGAAAAGTGGGATAACTTGTAAAAGGGGTAACCATAAAAAACTTAGAAATTTTCTAAGTTATGGAACAAAGTGGCTAGGGTGCCAACTTCCAAGGATCACAACTTAAGATCCAAGCAATCATTTGGGCTGATCCAAAGATGGATTTGTAGCTCTCATGGCACACTAAAAAAGCTTCAACTACACCTCATTCCAATTCCTCATGGATTTCAAGTTATGGAATGGCCAAAATCACAAAAAGTGAAAATGTCACTTTTTTCCAACACTTAGTGAAATTTTCACTAAGTCAGAATCTGCCTTCACTTTTTTCCAAATGTAGGGGCATTTTTCACTTGGATCCAAAAGGCATCAAAACAAACTATGATCACACATATGTTGTATCATATGAGAGCTCTCCAAAATGGCCAAGAACTCCATGGAATTCCACTTGAGCCATGAGATATGACCATGCTAATATACCTTGCTACAAACTGTCATGGCAAGGCAGATTTGTTCATTTTTCTCGATTTGCCAAATTTTTGCAAATGACAAACATGTCTATCCATCTGAGCACCTCAGTGAGGGACCAAGGAGGGACAAACACTGATCCAAAAGCCTCCCAAGTCCTTGGAACTAAAAATAGCATGCCAAACCTAGAAATCCCTAAAGAGGGGACAAGACTCCAATTTTGTTTTGGAGCACTCAATGGATGCACCAAGGTGGCATATACTGAGCCATTTCCAACTGAATTCAGTCAAGACATATCCAAGACCAAGGGAACCAGCAGCATGTGCTCTAACCTCTAGTCAATAGCTAGAGGAGACTTGGATTCCCATTGATCAACATTGGCCAAACCTCTGCAGCAGTTGCCATTCACTATTGCTTGCAAAACAAAATTGCTCTACTATAAATAGAGCTTATTTGTGATCAGTTTGAGTACACCAAAGCCATCAAACAGATGCTTTCCTCAAAAACTTCTTCTCACTTCCAAATTTGCCTTCCAACACTTTTTTCCAACTCTTTTTTCCAACACTTAGTGAAATTTTCACTAAGTCAGAATCTGCCTTCACTTTTTTCCAAATGTAGGGGCATTTTTCACTTGGATCCAAAAGGCATCAAATCAAACTATGATCACACATATGTTGTATCATATGAGAGCTCTCCAAAATGGCCAAGAACTCCATGGAATTCCACTTGAGCCATGAGATATGACCATGCTAATATGCCTTGCTACAAACTATCATGGCAAGGCAGATTTGTTCATTTTGCTCAATTTGCCAAATTTGTGAAAATGACAAACATGTCTATCCATCTGAGCACCTCAGTGAGGGACCAAGGAGGGACAAACACTGATCCATAAGCCTCCCAAGTCCTTGGAACTAAAAATAGCATGCCAAACCTAGAAATCCCTAAAGAGGGGACAAGACTCCAATTTTGTTTTGGAGCACTCAATGGATGCACCAAGGTGGCATAGACTGAGCCATTTCCAACTGAATTCAGTCAAGACATATCCAAGACCAAGGGAACCAGCAGCATATGCTCTAACCTCTAGTCAATGGCTAGAGGAGACTTGGATTCCCATTGATCAACATTGGCCAAACCTCTGCAGCAGTTGCCATTCACTATTGCTTGCAAAACAAAGTTGCTCTACTATAAATAGAGCTTATTTGTGATCAGTTTGAGTACACCAAAGCCATCAAACAGATGCTTTCCTCAAAATCTCCTTCTCACTTCCAAATTTGCCTTCCAAAGCAAGTCACTATCGGGTTTTGAGTTTGAGAGCAATTCCAACCAAACCAATCACACACACACCTCATAAACATCATATAGAAGTGGTCCAAACACTTAAACAACATCTGGAACACTGATTTCTCAGAATCACCAGCCAGCTGCTCAAGGTTTTAACCAAGTTGCAGTTGGGATACCATCTTCAGTTCCAGCTTGTTTCAAACCATTCCAAGCACTCAGGCACATCACTTGGCACCTAGGGAAGCTATTCACATCATTGGAACCTAGCTGTAACATCTCTAACACAAAACACGATCACCAGCTGCAAGAGGTAAGCATGAGCTCTTCTAACTCTATGATCCATGCATTTTTTGCTGCACAATAATTTGGCCATATGTTCATAATCATGCATAGAGTGTTTTCCCTCAATCAATTGCTTTGTTTAAATCGTGTATGGAATTTCTGAGCCTTCATGAAAATTTTAGGGTTCTTGAGGTTTCTCTTTGATTTCGTATTTCATGCTTAAAATAAATGAAATTAAAGACCATAGACATGATCTGAGGGGAAAACGAGTAGATTGGTATATGGATTGTGTGATTTCATCAAGTATTCAGTGAGATTGATGAGAAAACGCAAATCTGGGCAAAACGGAGCACGCGGGCAAGGCCAAAGTGTTCTTGGCGCCCTTTTTCAAATATTTGAATATTTGAATTTTTGTGATTTTATTTAATTGATTCAAAAATTAATTTCTCTCTGAGTTTTAATGATTTTGAGTTGGTTCTTTTTTTAATAACTCACAAAAATGTTAAAGTATTTTATTTTACCATAAAATCCCAAAAATATTATTTATTTCATATATTTGATATTTTTGCAAAAAATTAATGTTTTATTTGTTTTTAACATTTGAAATATTTTTTCTCCCTTGATTTTCTAAACGTAATTGATTTCCAATCATTTTTTGGATATAAACATGTTTTTTCAAACATTAATCCAAGATCACAATTTGTTTTTCACACATCTTTAACAATTTTGATCATTTTAATTGAATTTTCATTCAATTAAAATATATTTTGAAAACAAATTAGGGTTTTGATTAATTTAACCCTCATTAAACTTTTTAAAACACTTTGGGCCTCCCAAAGAGTGTAAGACCCAACCCCTTTTTGAAACCAAAATGATTTTGGCCTCAGATGTTGTATAAGACCCACTGTGTTTTCAAAAGCCTCGGCGCGGTCACCGTTTTCAAATCAATAAGCCTGGGCTTCTCCTTGAGTTGTAAGTCCCATCTCTTGTAAAAAAAATAAATCTTTGGGCCTCTAATAGAGTGTAAGTCTCATTCCTTTTTGTACATAAACCATTTTGGGCCTCAGATATTGTATAAGTCCCGACACAATAAAAAAATCTCAGCGCGATCGCCAGTTTAAAATCATCTGGGCCTCTCCTTGAGCTGTAAGCCCCATCCCTGATACAAAAACACTTTGGGCCTCTAATAGTGTGTAAGACCCCATCCCCTTGTACATAAAAACTTTATGGGCCTCACATATTGTATAAGTCCCTCTGTACAGTTTTTAAAACAGCGGTGCAATCATCGTTCAAACTTGGGCCTCTCCTTGAGATGTAAGCCCCAACAAACTTTTCAAAGCACTTTCTTATTTGATTTAAAATATAATATTGTTATCAAAGTCTTTCTTTGTTGAACAACTAACCAAACAGCATGGAAGCTCTACAACGGGTAAGTGTTTATCCGCTTTCATATGTACATAACTGTATTGTGGGGGCTGCTTCACTGTAAGTCTTCTTTCACATCCTTTTATATACTTGTCAAATATCAACTGTGTAATACTAGTATAGTTATTTAAATTTTTCCCCGACAACTACGTCTTGCACTAGGTAAAACCTTATTGGTCACTCTTAAATACAGTCAAAATTAGATCCCCCATAGGATTACCAGATACTGTCTTCCCTCCTCTTGGGGTTAAACAATATGGAAACGTGAAAGACAGCATTCTCGGTGAACCCTTTCTCAGACTGTCACCCTTAGAAATTGTCAAAGAAACTCTAACTCCCCAGAGATGATCTTTTCTCTGTGAATGGCATCTCTTGAGTTTCTTCCAAATCCTTGAACTTTCCTGGCTTGATCTATTCTCGGTGAATAGCATGTTTTGAACTTCTCTTGGTTTGGGGACCCACAGGCTTCCTAAAAGCACCCCCGCCTCCTCTTGGGCGTTGTACAAGGACCCTTCGGCTTCTTAGAAGTTCTCATGCCTTCTCTTGGGCTAAATACAAGGACCCTGACAACCTCTTAGGGGTATAAGATAGAACTTAGTCATCCTTTGCTAGAGCAGTTTTTTCAGCATCAAAACTCCGGCCGTTGTAGGGTTGATACTAATCCCTTAATGCCCGTGCCTCCTCTTGGGCATTGTACAATATATAAAACTCTAGACTTGGACAGTCTAAACCCCCTTGAATCTCAAAGACATTCTTAAGTTCCCTTTAAATATAGTCAAAAACCCGGTCTCTCTCATGAGAGTTCCCCATACTTGGACACGCTTCAGGATCTCCAGACTCCACAGCGGTAAGTCAGCCTCCTCTTGGGCTTTGTACAATGACTCTCCCCAGCGGAGTCAACCTTTTCGGACTCTCTCAATGAGTCAGTCTCCCTTTTAGCCTCCGTCTTGGGTTTCATACAAGACACATATGAAAACACTCTCTTGTTGAGTATAAAAGACTCTCTTGTTGAGTCAAAGCCCTTTTTAGCCTCTTTCTTAGGCTTTGTATAAGACAGATAAAAAACACTCTCTTGTTGAGTATAAAAGACTCTCTTGTTGAGTCAATTCCCTTTTAGCTTCTATCTCGGGCTTCGTATGAGATACTAAAACACTCTCTTGTTGAGTAAAAAGACTCTCTTGTTGAGTCACTTCCCCTTTAGCCTCTATCTCGGGCTTCGTTCGAGACACTAAATCACTCTCTTGTTGAGTATAAAAGACTCTCTTGTTGAGTCAAACTTTTTTTAGCCTCCGTCTTAGGCTTTATATAAGACAGATAAAAGATTATCTTGTTGAGTCAAACCTTTTAGCCCCCGTCTTAGGCTTCGTACAAGACACAAAAAAGCACTCTCTTGTTGAGTCAACCCTTTTAGCCTCTATCTAGGGCTTCGTACGAGACAACAAATAAAAAGCATCCTCTTGTTGGGTCAATCGCCTTCTCTTAGGCTTTGTATAAGGAAAACCTCAGTTGAGTCAATCAACCTTTTAGCATCAAATCTATGCCTTGCTCACAGCATACAAACATCAACAACTCCTCTTTAGAGATGACAAGTTCTCTCTCATCCAAAACCCTTTAGCTTCACATCTTGGGCTTTGAACAAGATACAAATCACCTTTAACTTCGTGTTTTGGGCTTTAAACAAGACACCAAAACAACCTTTTTCCTCCCATAGAATAGGAGGAACTACGATCGCTCTGATTTCCCTGTTTTGTTAAACGGAAATACGTAGGCATAAGATTGCAAAAATCTTAGCGAGCACAATAATCAAAAACCCAAAATCCAGTATCTCCATCAAATCAACCCAAAAGCATCAAATCTAAACACATTACCAAAAACCTCATAAATAGTCCAAACATTGTGTTCTTAACAAAATAACCTAAGAGAGACCCACAATCTTAATAGCATCTGTAAACCAACAGTCATCTGTTTAAACTCAGTATGCAAGCAGGGTTAATTGGAGATATCTATTTCCCTTCCTTAATCAGCTTCGATAGGATAAAAAATGAATCGAACTGTAGTACCCCAAAGCGATAGTGCTTCGCAACCACGCAAAAATTCGCGCTACAGAAAGATGCCGACTTCACTGGGGACGACGAGATCTTGTTCTCTTCCCATCTGTTAGGTATAAAATCCTGAGTTCACAAAGTATCACAGAAATGGCGACTCTGCTGGGGAGTCATTGTCTGTATAGGATCATAAGACTAGAGGTCTAGGATGATTAAGACAAATATATATACTGCTTTTCCTAATTGATATCTGTGTTTATTTTTCTGCTAATGGGAATGCGTGTGATGTCGCATGTGGAAAGATTGAGTATACGCCTAAGATAGGTGATGGCAATACGGGTAATCTTACTGGGAGTGAATTCCAGCTAAGAGTTCCCGGTCGACCATCAAACTCAGTGGAGACTCCCTTTGCAGATACATTGCCTATACGAATTCGGTTATTGAAATTAATGTGGTCGACTGGGTTATCTAAGAAGCTGAGGTTTTTAGTAGACTAAAACTATTTTGTAGTGCGGAAGCTATCAGAAATAGTTGTCACGCGATACTACCCTTATTTGAGATCACTCTAGGATACATCAGCTCGCTGGCAATCCGGTTGTTGTTGTTATCCCAAGAGGGATCAATGATTTTGCGGACAGGTACAAAAAATCACCAGTATAAACCTTTGGGGGGGGGGGGGTAGAGCCTTAACTTCATGACACCGACCCTTTGACCCCATGTTTTTTCTATGTTTTTGTGTGCTGCATTATACATTCATTTAAAAACATTAAAAAACAAAGAAAAATCTTCTCTTCTAGTTTCTCTCTTTTTCAAATTGAACTAAGACAATGATTGCAAATGTCAGATAAAGAGATTGCATTATGGATTTTGGTAGAAGAAAAACTCACAAGTATACCTTCAAGGTTCCAAAATTAGAGGATTTGAGAGGTTTGGCGAGGATGATCACCAACCCTGATGCTTTCAGAGCTAAGTACGGAGGACTGCTGTCTCTGTTAAGGGTCCATGTAATTGAAGGAATCCTGTCTACACTCATTCAGTTCTACGATCCATTTTATCACTGTTTCACATTCCTGGATTATCAGCTAGAACCAACACTGGAGGAGTACTCTCACCTAACTGATCTGCATATCACTGATCAAGCTCCCTTTTTTGGACTGGAAGAAATTCCCAAAGATCAAACTATTGCAAGAGCAATTTATTTGGATGAGTCAGAAGTCAGGACTCACATGACCACTAAGGGTGGCATCCAAGGTTTGCCAGCCCAATTCTTGATAAAGAAATCCTTGTACTTTGCCAGTATATGGAACGTGGCCGCTTTCGAGAGCATCTTTGTTTTGCTCACCTACGGGTTATTTTTGTTTCCCAACATCGATAACTTTGTATATATCAATGCGATTAAGATATGTCTGATCGGAAATCCCGTACCGACCTTACTCGCAGATGCGTATCATTCTGTACACTTAAGGAATTTATATAGCGGATAAACGATCACATGTTGTGTACCCCTGCTATACAAATGGTTCATTTCCCATTTGCCCAAGTCTGCTGCATTTTGGGATCAAAAGAATACTTTACGTTGGTCGCAGAGAATCATGTCTCTTACCAACTCTGACATCGATTGGTACAATCGAATCTACGACAGGATCAGAATCATTGACCGTTGCAGAAATTTCCTAAATGTACCCCTTATAGGAACTAAGGGAGGAATCAACTATCATCTGGTGTTAGTTCATCGTCAATTCGGATACCCGATGAGGCATGTCCTGTGGAATGCTCATCTGGAAGGTCTTTTCTTCAAGAAAGGAGAAAATGATAGGGCACTAAAGACAGAAATAGTGCATGCTTGGAAACACGTTCATAGGAAAGGAAGAGAGTCTCTAGGGAAATTGGATTGTGTCTCGGTGGAGCCTTATCTCCACTACGTACAAACTAGAGCTCTCAAGCTGAGGATGCCTTACCCTCGTCAGGAAGTTCTTCCGTTAAGGGACTCTGTCCTTTATTTCATGTCTGAGACAGAAAAACTTCAAGTTACTCTCAATAAAGTTCAACAGGAGAGGAGGTCTTGGAGGAACAAGTACCGTATTCTCAATGTAGAGTGTAAGAAACTACAGCAGCTATTGAAAGATAAGGATGCTCTGATTGAGATTTTAGAGCAACATGCTGTAGAGAATCAAGATGACCAAAGGAACTTGCTCGCTCTTTTCACTTGGCAAAGGAATGACAACCCGACCACAGCTGAAGAGCCCCGGTCAAAGAAAAGGAAAGCACCAGAACCAGCACCTGAGCTCTCTTTAGAGAGGACTCAGGATCCATTAGTTTAGACATTTCCTTTTTCAGCACTTTTTAATCTACTGTATTTCCATTTTCGCAATCTTTGAATTCAATAAAACGGGGTATTTCCTATTGTTTGATATTTACAATCTAATTGTCGAAGCTCACTTTGAATAAACAAAAATAATTAATAAAACCATTGCATATCATTCATCATTCTCGCATAAACGCATTCTTCTTCTCTACGAATCTCACATTTGTGTCTCGATTCTAGAGTCAAACTGTCTCATTAGTATAATACTCGGGCCAATCGACAAAAGAAAATGGATGATCTCGAGGAAGAGAACAGAGAGTTGAGAGAAGAGATCGACACTCTGAAAGAAGATCAGAGAAAGCTTCATAACGACATGCAAGCTCTAGCAGAAGCTCAAATGCAACAACAACGGACTGTGATCTCAGAGACCACATCAACGCCCATAGTGGAGAAGTCTGATCCTAGGTACAAAATGCCAAAAGATCGTCCCTGGGGGATGCCACTCAACTATATCTCGGAAGGATATATCCCGCCGATCATGGAAGATTTGGAAAATGCAGCAGGAGCCGCTGGGCCTGAAGGTTACAAACTTCGGGAAAGCGAAGATGCCAGGGGCATGACAGCAACTCCTAAAGGTTACAAACTTCGGGAGGCACCAAGAGTCTCTGCCATGATGACTATACCGCCACCCGTGGTACACACTATCCCGGAAGGACAGATTCCACATATACTATCTGGTGGAAATGAACGTATGTTCGACAGAATGAATGAGTTCCAGGAACAGTTCTTGGAAATGCAGAAAGCGCTGCAAGCCATTCGCGACCAGGACCTATTTGGAAAAGATGTCGCAGACCTTTGCTTGGTCTCCAATGTGAAAGTTCCGCACAAGTTCCAAGTGCCCAATTTTGAAAAGTACAAGGGTAACTCTTGTCCTCAAAGCCACTTGTTGATGTACGCTCAGCGAATGTCAGCTCATACAAAGAACCAGGAGCTACTGATTCACTAATTTCAGGATAGTTTAACCGGTGCCGCATTCAAATGGTACATGGGTTTAAACCGCACTAAGATCACTACTTTCAAAGTTCTTGGCGCTGCCTTCGTTCAACAATATAAGTATAACCTGGACATGGCACCAGAAAGAGATAAACTCAGATCAATGTCACAAAAGGACAAGGAAACCTTTAAAGAGTACGCTCAGAGATGGCGTGAAATCGCCGCCCAGATTTGTCCACCTCTTGAGGAAAAAGAGATGACAAAGATCTTCTTGAAAACCTTAAGCTCATTTTACTATGACAGAATGGTCGCCAGTGCGCCCAGTGACTTCACCGAGATGGTGGGCATGGGAGTTCCTCTTGAGGAAGCAGTACGAGAAGGACGTCTGGTTAAAGATGCTGAATCATCAAGTAGTACAAAACAATATGGTAGTGCTCTCCCTAAGAAAAAAGAACAGGATAATGGGAATATCTCTCTCGGAAAGCAAAGGCGATGATACCAACCAGTAGCAGTTGTAACTCCTGCTATCAACCCTGTGCCTGTTCCTATGTATCAACCTCAGGTTGCTCAGAGCCAACCGAAACAACAACAATATCAGCAAAGGACGCAACAGCCTCTTCAGCAGGCTCGTCCTCCATACAATAACAATCATACAACACGACCGCCAAGGTTTATCCCTATACCAATATTGTACGCCAAATTATTTCCACTACTACTGGTCAAGGGGCACGTCCAAACCAGGTCTCCTCTTGCAATACCGGAGAATCTGCCTTTTTGGTTCAAAGCGGATCAGACTTGCCCTTACCATCAAGGAGGACCAGGGCATAACATAGAAAACTGTCTCAGTTTCAAATCCGATGTGCAAAAGCTTGTCAGGAGCGGGGTCCTATCCTTTAAGGATACAAATCTGAATGTTCTCACGAACCCGCTGTCTCAACACGAGAAAGCTGCGGTAAATTTGATAGAGGAAGAGTTTAAGCACAGCTATCAAATTCATGATGTACTCTTATTAAGGACCAACCTGGTCAAGATGCATTGCAGACAGAGCAGATACGGTCATGTGCCGTCTCATAATTATCATCAGTGTGATATCTGCTCTAAGAACAATAAAGGATGTTTCGTAGTGCAATCAGCTCTACAGGAACAATTGGATCTCGGATGGATCCAAGAGAACCGAATTCGGGGGGTCAACATGACTTATACGAATTCCAACATCATTCAAGGCCACGACATCCGTACGATGAATGTCAACCTGGTGGCAATACACTCAAGGCAAAGCCAACATCATGATCTTCCACGGCACGATTACAACTCCTGTCTAATTTGCTCGGTAAACAATCAGGGATGCTCTTTTGTACAAGAGGCCTTCCAGCGTCAGATGGATCTTGGGTGGATCCAGGACTACCATGATAAAAATCAATATCAAGTGAACATGATTCAAATCTTTGATATTCGCTTGATGAATACCAGCTTGGTGGAATTACACGCTAAGCAAGTCCAGCTTGGTTTTCTGACTTCGCATAATTATCAGAGCTATAAAGGATGTTGTGAGAGTGACCAGGGATGTGCTCTCGTTCAAAGAACTTTACAACACTTGTTAAACCACTGGTGGCTTCCGATCTATATGGACGAAGAAACGCAATAAGTCACTATGGTTAATGGGAACCCTACTAGGCATCAAAGTCAGGATGCTCGATCAATGGAAACAGATCTAGTAAGGTTACACTGTATTCAAAGCGGACGTGGCCAGGTGCCGCCACATAACTATGAACGCTGTAGAGTTTGCTCGGAAAATAATCAAGGATGTTACCTCGTACGAGCAGCCCTTCCAGGTCAGTTGGACCGCAAAGAGATTCACCCATACCCAGTTTCGGGGTCCGTTAACTGGACGCCAGACTACTTCGCTGATCAAATCAAAGATGTGGTTGTAATCTCTGATCCTGAGAGTACCAAGGATGTTTGTACCATCATCCCTCTACTGGACGAATCAAAGGTTTTTGGCCAGGAACTGATTGAAGTTATCTACGACAGTCAGAAAAATCAGAAGGCTCCTGTAGTTATCTATCTGCCAGGACCATTACCGTATGAATCAACTAAGGTTATCCCTTACAAATACGGTGCAACAATAATTGAGAATGGAAAGGAAATTCCATTACCCTTCGTCGTGAATATTGCAGACATCAGTCGAGTAACCACTACAAGAAAAATAATGTTTTGCGACACATTGATTGCGACAGTTCCATAAAAACCGTCGTCATTTGTAAGTTACGGCGGTTTCCACGACGGTTTTAAACAACCGTCGTTAAATTTTTTTAAAATTTAAAATATATTACGACGGTTTTGGATAACCGCCGTTAAATTTTTTAAAAATTTAAAACATATTACGACGGTTTCGGATAACCGCCGTTAAATTTGTAAAAAAATTAATTTTATATATTATATTAATAATTTATTAGTTAATTAATAACATAAAATCAAGGAAGTAAGTAGGCTTGGAAGAATCTTCAGCATACTTCACTCATATCCCCTAAACAGCGTATCACCTTCTCCTTCTCACGATACTCACAAAATCAATGGAACTGATGAATCCGCCATGAACAAAAGTGCGAACCTACCCTGATCCACCTCCCCTAAATCTATCCTCCATTTCCTTCAATTTCTTTTGATTGAACCTAAATCTAAGCAACAGCTGAAACCCTAACGAAATGGGAAAAGCTCGCTCTGGTAGCAAACGCGCTCAGCCAGCCACACCGGAACAAGATGAACTTGACAAAAACGTTCTTTCGCTAGAAGATAACGAAATCGTTTCGCTTCTTCCGTCAGAGCGAAAGAAACTTAAGTCGTCTTCTGCTAACACTGATGATGCTAAGTTTGTTGGAAAACCTATTCCGGGGGACGAAGCCAGATCTAAATGGCTGCGGCGTTACTCCAAGAAAGAGTAAATTTTTATTTTATTTTATTTTATTTTTATATTTATTTATTAAATAATTTTATTTTATGTAAGAATAGTTGTGAATTCATTGTTGTGGATTGTTTGCAGTGGATCTGAGGAGAACAATTGTTTAAAAGCGAAGTTTCATTATCGTGAGGCGAAGGTTGATGGTGTTATTTATAAGCTCAATGACACTACCTATGTCAAGGAATTTTAGATTTAGGGTTTTAGGGTTTATATATCTTTTTTTTAATTGGGGGTTTTCTTTCTATGTTATTTTTTCTAATTTTCTGCACTCTATTTTTTAGGCTGAAGATGGTAAACCTGACTATATTGCAAGGATTGTTGAGTTCTTTGAATCTGAAGACAAAGATCCATATTTTACTGCCCAATGGTTTTATAGAGCTGAAGATGCTGTAAGATTGTTTGTTTTAACGGTTGTTTGTTTATGTTTTTAGGGTTATGTTTAATTTTGGAGATTTGAATGTGTGTTGTAGGTTATTAAGATTCATCCTGAGCTTATTGACAAGAAGAGGGTTTTTATATCTGATGTCAAAGATGAAAATCATCTTGATTGTATTGTTAGGAAAGTGAAAATTTCCCTAATTACTCCTGATGTAAGTGTTGTTTTGTACCATTTGGTTTGTGTAGTTTGTTGTTTTAATTTCAAATGTTTGAAGTGTTTGCAAATATGTACCTTTTTGAAGTGTTTGCAAATTTGTATTTTTTATACTGTAGGTAAACTTGGCTGCACAGAAGAAGAAAATGCCTCCTTGTGAGCTATATTATGATATGAAGTACACTATTCCTTATTTAACATTCTCAAACATTGTCAATGGTATGGAATTCATTAATTTAGTGGTAGTTTGTTTATAGTTTCTATGCTGACACTGTATTTAATTTCTTATGTTGGTTGTTGTTTGGCCTAATTGATACAACTCCTCCAAAATAGAGAGTGATTCATCTACACTTTCAAGTGAATCAGATTCTAAATCTGGGTCTAATAGGGGTGTTACTGGGAATAGTGTTACTAATGGAGGGTTAGTTCAAGACAAGGATTCCGAAAAGACTGAATGGACATTATTAGATTTGTATGCTGGCTGTGGAGTTATGTCCACTGGTCTTTGCTTTGGAGCTTCTATATCTGGCATCAATCTTGTTACGGTATTTAGAATATTTTGCATAATCAGTTCATTTTAAGTTTGCTTGCAGAAGATTTTTCAATACTGAATTTATATTGTTTGTTTTTTACTTTAAAGAGGTGGGCTGTTGACATAAATAAGCACGCTTGTGATAGTCTGAAGCTAAATCACCCAGAAACACATGTATGTATTTGTTGTTATCTAGTAGTTTATGCTGCAAGTAGTACGAAGTATGATGCTGCGTATTTTTGTGAATTTGTAGAGTATTTATATAGTGGAGAGGGTGGTGAGCTGTGAATTCGTTGTGATTGAGAATCAGAAAAAATGTGACGTGGTAGTACGAAGTATGATGCTGCGTATTTTTGTGAATTTGTTTTGCTCGTCGTACAGGTTGTGTCATTTTTCCATAATCCTGTTGTGGGGTCAATTTATGAATGGTTTTGGAAATATCTTTCAAATTGTAACGTGATCATTTTTTTGTCGTTAACAGGTTTTCATAGGCTTTGTACCAGTTGGATTTTGTGATGCGTGATGGTTCGTAGTGCTAAAGGTTTGGCAAGATGGTGTAGCAAGGAATGTGTACGTGACGGTTATGGCTTGTGGCTTGCTGCAAGGTTGTTGTGGGTTTGTTTCAGGGGATGCGCGTGACAGTTATCTGTGAAATGGTTGCTTGTGTGGTGCAAGTCGTACGAGTGGATGTGTGTGTCATGTGCAAATGGCTAAAGTTTTTTATGCTGAAGGTGGGTTGGTGTTGATGCGTGAGGCATAATGTTTAGCTGCTGCAAGTATTGGCATGGTCAAGTGTGGCAAAATGTTTAGGCATCAATCACCACTGTGTTGAAGTTCAAGTGTGGATAGTTGTTGTATGCGGTTCATGAGCATTTTGTGAAGGTTTTCACTGTGCATTCTATAATTTGTACAAGGCTTGTGCGTATGGAATCATGGTTCTTTGTTTATGGATTTTTGTTTTGTTTTGAAAGAATCTATTTTTTTGAAGATTTTTTATGTGAAATGAGCTAGTATGCTGGATTTTGGAAACAATTGGGAGAAGTTCTTAGGACACTTTATGAAAACAATTTATAGCTTATACATCAACATTGTAACTTTGTTATATCTTTTGTTATAGAAAGAGTTTATAGATAAATTCAAGTGTGGTGGAGATGGTATAGTTGGAAAAATCCAGTGGCTTGGAGTTTGTATGGATTGTTGGTATCACAATATGGAGATGTAAAACACAAGATTGAATCTAGTGATGGAGGAGTAACAACTGTGGAAGAGTTTTTGAGAGATTACTTTAGTTTCAAGCATGATTTCTAGGAGTTGTTGTTGCTGTTAATATTGCATTTCTAATGAGCTGTTGAAAATGCTTGGTCAGGGAGTAGACTTGTAATATCTATGTTGCTAAGTTTTGACAGTTAAATTGAAATCCTGATCACTCTCCCTTTGTTTTTGGAGTTGATTATTTTGTTTGACTGTCTAGGCTTGCTGCTGTTGCAGGTATTGGTTTTGGGTGCAGTTGTACGGGTAGTGTTTATCTTGCAGAGATATCCTGCTTTTTTGATATGTTTATGTAGTAGTATTTGGTTCTTTGGGAGGGTAGGATTGATGGGGTGTTTAGTTTAAGCCTTTTATTTGGGCTGGCTGTTTCTGGTGTAAATTGGGTACTGATGTTGTAACTGGTTTAGGCATGCCTTATGCCAATTTAAATAATAATTTTGTTGTTTCAATAAAACAAAATATTGCATTTCTAATAGATTTTGCTTTGATCTTTGCATGTCAATCAAGATATTTAATTTCCAAATCACTTTTTTTTTTATTATTCTGCATTGTTCGATAAACCAATTGTTTTTTGTAATAAGGTTATGTAAATAAAACCTTGGCATTATTCGTATGGGTTATTTTTGTAAATGAAAACAATGCTCTGTGTGTGCTAAAAGTTCATTTGATATTTTTTTTAATTTTAGAAATATATTAGCTGCGGAATTACCTGCGGATTTTACATTTGGAAATACCTATGGTTTTTTATATTTGGATAATAAAAAAGAATTATTTATGGCAGTTTTAACCGCCGCATTTTCAATTTACGACAGTTCCTTACCTGTCGCAACATAGAACGATGGTTGGAGTGGCGGTTTTAGGAACCGTCGCGATATAGCCTGGAGACACACGTTTTCACGACAGAAGCAAAACCATCGCGACTAGTAAATTATGGTTGTTCAAACCGCCGTAATCTACCAATATTAACCGTCGCAACTTGCCAATTTTCTTGTAGTGAACACAGAGCGGTCGAATCTTCAACCAAGGAGTTGGAGAACTTACCAAAGAAAAGGAACTTCAGACAGAAGCTCCCAATCCACCAGTCGGTCAGTCCAGTGATCCCGACCTTTCAAAAAACAATGATGAGATGTTGAAGCTCATCCAAAGGAGTGAATACAACATTGTTGATCAACTGTTACAAACTCCTTCAAAGATCTTTGTGCTATCACTTTTACTCAGTTCCGAAGCCCAAAGAGAGGCTCTACATAAATTCTTAGAGCAGACCTTTGTGGAACAGGATGTGTCAATAAGATAATTCGATAGTATCATCTCTAACATCACTTCCTGCAACAACTTAGGATTCAGTGATGAGGATTTGCCAGAGGAGGGCAAAAGCCACAACATGGCACTCAATATCACAGTTAACTGCCAGGACGATGCTTTAGCCAGCGTACTGGTAGACACAGGATCGACCATCAACGTTATGCCAAAGTCCACTTTAATGCGACTATCATTCAAAGGATCCCCGATGAGGGGCAGTGAGGTCATCGTCAAAGCCTTTGACGGATCTCAGAAAGAAGTTTTTGGTGAAGTCGACCTACCCATAACTATCGGTCCTCACACTTTCCTAATCACTTTCCAGGTCATGGACGTCCGGGAAGCGTACAGCTGTTTATTAGGAAGACCTTGGATACACCAAGCAGGGGCAGTCACTTCGGCGCTGCACCAGAAACTGAAGTTCGTCAAGAACGATCAACTCGTCATGGTCTGTGGAGAACAAGCCTTGATGGTGAGTAACTTTTCATTATCTACTTGTGTAGAACCCAAGGAGGTTGTTGGAACTCAGTTCCAAGCACTTTCAGTGAGCAATGACAATCAATCAGAGAAAGGAACCTTTATTTCCTCATACAGGGAAGCTCTCGAAGTGATCAAAAATAACAATACAAAAGGATGGGGACAGCTTGTCATTCCTACTGATAACAAAGCAAAGAAGGGTCTTGGTTTTTCTTCAAACTGTACCCTGACAGCTGCTAACAATGAAAGTCTTCATCCCATTCAGGACTTCTTCCACAGTGGAGGTTTCCTTCACCCAGTGTCTCAAGAAGTACATACCATCAACAAGGGAGATCCCTCCGATACAGATGAGGAGTGGAAGTCTTATCTTAATAAGGACAGTTATATCTCTCAAGAAGAGGTGCCTATGCCATTTTGCTATCCCGCACAGAGTCTGAGGTTTATACCCAAGTCAGATGTCAGAACGATATACGGAGATTGTGATCCTGAGGGATGTTGTGCTCCTCCAAACTCATTAGAGGAAGACACTCCAATGAAATACAACTTTGACCACGACTATTATGGCCCGATGGATGGTCTACCTATCTGGCAGTCGTACCCAGGAGACTTGGGGCAAGAAAATCAGCTAAATAATGAAAATCAGCTGAGCATCATTAAACAGAATATCTGTGTCCCCACCATGTCATGGGAACAACACTCAGGTCATTCAGAAAATATCTAGTACGACGATGAATTTGCAAAGCTTGTCGGACTAGAATTCATCAATTATGCTTTTCCTGAGGTCAACGTCATCGAGAGAGATGACTCCTCCAGTTCCAAAGAAATATGGGACACCTTAGGACAACCAAGTGGAAAATACGACTATATGGTCAAGTACACTACTCTAGAGAGCTCTCGTAAAAGGCTCAAAGACATCCAGCCAACTGGATGGGGAGATTTACCTGAGAACACAAATCCTATGCAAAATACAACAGAGGAATCCTCCTACGACAACTCTGCGTGGGAGACAGATTCCAATGATCCTGCTCCGCCAGAAATCAGCGCTATTTATGAAGACAAATCAAGGAAGGTACCAGACTTTGTGATTCATCGAGGAGTTCACCGCCGATGGGTTGCTGTTGATGTTCTGAAGATTGTTCATAAGTCAAAGTAATAGCCATCTTTGTTTTAACCTTTCACCCTGCTGTAGCGAGCGGTTTTGGACGTGGTTCTTAAGCACTGTCTCTCTGGGGTACTACAGGTCGATTCATTTTTTATCCTATTAAGCTGACTAAGGAAGGGAAATAGATGTCTCCAATTAACCCTGCTTGCATACTAAGTTTAAACAGATGACTGTTGGTTTACAGATGCGGTTTAGATTGTGGGCCTTTCTCTGCTTATTTTGCTAAGAATGAAATGACGGGACTATTTGTGAGGATGTTAGGACTGATGCTTTTCGATTGATGTATGAAGGTACGGGATTTTGGGTTTTTGATTAGTGTGCTCGCTAAGATTCTTTTGCAATCTTATGCCTGCGTATTCCCGTTTAACGAAACAGGGAAATCAGAGCGATCGTAGTTCCTCCTATTCTATGGGAGGAAAGAGGTTGTTTTGGTGTCTTGTTCAAAGCCCAAGACGTGAAGCTAAAGGTGGTTTGTATCTTGTTCAAAACCCAAGATGTGAAGCTAAAGGGGTTTTGACTTTTGAGAGAATTTGTCATCTCTAAAGGGGGGTCTGTTTGTCACAACTGTTGGGTGACTGATTATAAAGGAGAATTACTATAACTGGGATATGTTAATCCAGCAATGCCATAATTTCCTTTATCGGGGATTTTAACCTGAAGGAGAAGACTTTAACTCAGTTTAGAGCAATGACATCTTTCCTTAGGAATTTCTCATGCTAAAAGAGGGACAGTGGCGTGGATGTAAATAATCCAGAGGCTTGCCGCTTACAGTAATTAGATGAAGGAAAAGGAGTTATTGATGTTTGTATCCTGTGAGCAAGGCACATATTTTGATGCAAAAAGATTGATTGACTCAACTGAGGTTTCCTTATACAAAGCCTAAGAGGAGGCTAGTGACCCAACAAGAGGGTGTTTTTATGTGTCTCGTACGAAGCCCGAGAGAGAGGCTAAGGTTGACTCAACAATAGAGTACTTTTGTATGTGTCTTGTACGAAGCCCAAGACGGAGGCTAAAGGTGTTTGACTCAACAAGAGAGTCTTTGTACCTCGTACGAGCCCGAGATGAAAGCTGAAAAATGTTTGACTCAACAAGAGAGTCTTTTATACTCAACAAGAGAGTGTTTTTGTATCTCGTACAAAGCCTGAGATGGAGGCTGAAAGGGTTTGACTCAACAAGAGAGTCTTTTTGTATCTCGTACAATGCCCGAGATGGAGGCTGAAAGGTTAGCTCCACTGGGAAGAATCATTGTACAAAGCTCAAGAGGAGGCTATTGTGCTGTTTCAGTTTAGTGAAAGGTCCAGTATGTTGGATAAAGAGAAAATTAGTTCTTATAAAGGGACTGATTAAAAGTATTGTGGTGCTTTGGGATTCATCAGAGGATCAGGGTTATTCCCTGTTCTTTAAGGAAATGGGAAATCCAAAGGGTATTGAGACTGTCCAAGTCTACGGGTGTTTTGAGAAGTCGATTCTCAGATAGTGAATGATCTTTGTATAACGCCCAAGAGAAGGCTGGTATGTTAAGGGATGAAGGTCAACCCACTAACAGGTCTCATACTTGACTCAGAAAGACAGCTCTAGCAAATTGATGACTATGTTCAGTTCCTATACCTGTAGAGGTCTCTGGGTCCTTGTACTAAGCCCAAGAGAAGGTATGAGAGCTTTTAAGAAGCCGAAGGGTCCTTGTACAACGCCCAAGAGGAGGCGGGGATGTTTTTAAGAAGCCTGTGGGTCCCCCAACCCCGAGAAGTTCAAGACATGTCATTCACCGAGAATAGATCAAGCCAGGAAATTCCAAGAATTTGGAAGAAACTCAAGAGATGCCATTCACGGAGAAAAGATCATCTCTGGGGAGTAGAGTCCCTTTGGCGATTTCTAAGAGTGACAGTCTGAGAAAGGGTTCACCGAGAATGCTGCCTTTCACGTCTCCATATTGTTTAACCCCAAGAGGAGGGAAGACTATGTCTGGTAATCCTATGGGGATCTAGTTTTATTTGTATTTAAAGAGTGACCAATTGGGCATTACCTAGTGCTAGACGTAGTTGCTGGGGAAACTCTAAATAACTATACTAGTATTACACAGTTGATATTTGACGAGTATATAAAAGTTTGTGAAAGAAGACTTACAGTGAGCAGCCCCACAATACAGTTATATATATATGAAAGCGGGTAAAGAAAGCGGGTAAACACTTACTCGGTTGTAGAGCTTCCATGCTGTTTGGTTAGTTTGTTCAACAAAGAAAGCTTTGATAACAATATTATATTCAAAACCAAAGGAGAAAGTTCTTTGAAAAGATTGTTGGGGCTTACAGCTCAAGGAAAGGCCCAAGGTTTTATCAGTGTTTGTACTCTTGTTTTGAATTTGTACAGGGACTTATACAAGTGACTGAGGCCCAAAAAGGTTTTCTGTACAAAGGGATGGGTCTTACACTCTCCCAAGAGGCCCAAAGGTTTATTTTTGTACAAGTGGTGGGGCTTATAGCTCAAGGAGTGGCCCAAAAGTTTTGTTTTAAAAGGCGACGATCGCGCTGAACTTTTTGATGGCATCGGGACTTATACAATACACTAAGGCCCAAATTATTTTGGTTTTCAAAAAGGGTTGGGTCTTACACTCTATTAGAGGGCCAATAATTTTTAAAGAATGAGGCTTATAATACGAGGGTAGGCCCAAGGGTTTGATTTTTCATATGGCGATCGTGCCAAGGTTTTCTTTTAACGCAGAGGGACTTATAGAATATCTGAGACCCAAAATTGTTTTAGTTAAAAGGGGATTGGGTCTTACACTCTATTAGAGGCCCAACGTGTTTGAAAAAGTTTGATGAGGGTTGAATTAATCAAAAGGCCTAATTTGTTCCCAAAATGTATTTTAATTGAATAAAAATTCAATTAAAATTATCAAAATTTGTTAAACATTTGGAAAACAAATTGTGATCTTGGATTAATGTTTCAAAAATCAGGTTTTGATCCACAAAATGATTGGAAATCACTAAAATTTGAAAAATCAAGAAAGAGAAAATATTTTAAATGTCAAAAACAATTAAAATATTAATTCTTTACAAAAATATCAAGTATATAAAATAAATAATATTTTTGGGATTTTTTGTGAAAATAAAATATTTTAACATTTTTGTGAATTATTAAAAAAAGAATCAACTCAAAATCATTAAAACTCAGAGAGAAATTAATTTTTGAATCAATTAAATAAAATCACAAAATTCAAATATTCAAATTTTCAAAAAAGGCGCCAAGAACAAGGGCAAGAATTCGCGCCACCCTCTGTTTCTGCAGATTTGCATTTTCTATCCAATCTCACTGAATACTTGATTATATCATGCAATCTATATATCAATCTACTCGTTTCAACCTCACGATCATGTCTTTGGTCTTTAATTTCATTTATTTTAAACATGGAATAAGAAATCAAAGAGAAACCTTAAGAACCCTAAAATTTGCATGAAGATTCAAAAATTCCATACACGATTCAAACAAAACAATTAATTGAGGGAAAACACTCCATGCATGATTATGAACATATGGCCCAATTATTGTGCAGCAAAAAATGCATGGATCATAGAGTTAGGAGAGCTCATGCTTACCTCTTGCAACTGGTGATCATGTTTTGTGTTAGAGGTGTTACAGCTTGGTTCCAAGGTTATGGACAGCTTCCCTAGGTGTTATGGAGTGTGTCTGGATGCTTGGAATGAATGGAAATGATCTGGAACTTGAGATGGTACCCCAACTGCAAATCTGTCAAAGGCTTGAGCAGTTGGCTGGTGATTTTGTGATTTTGATGTTCCAAATGTTATGTTAGTGTTTGGATCACTACTATATGATGTTTATGAGGTGTGTGTGTGTGTGTGTGATTGGTTTGGTTGGAATATCTCTCAAACTCAAAACCCGATAGTGACTTGCTTGGGAAGGCAATTTTGGAGTGAAGAAGGAGATTTTGAGGAAAGCATTTGTTTGATGGCTTTGGTGTACTCAAACTGATCACAAATAAGCTCTATTTATAGTAGAGCAAGTTTGTTTTGCAAGGAATAGTGAATGGCAATTGCTGCATAGGTTTGGCCAATGTTGATCAATGAGAATCCAAGTCTCCTCTAGCCATTGACTAAAGGTTAGGGCACATGCTGCTAGTTCCCTTGGTCTTGGATAAGTCTTGACTGAATTCAGTTGGAAATGGCTCAATCCATGCCACCTTGGTGTATGCATTGAATGCTCCAATCCAAAATTGGAGTCCTGTCCCTCTTTTAGGCATTTCTAGGTTTGGCATTCTATTTTTGGTTCCAAAGACTTGGGAGGTTTGGGATCAGAGTTGGTTTCTCCTTGGTCCCCCCTTGAGGTGTTCAGATGGATATAGTTGTTTGCCCTTTGCAAAATTTGAGCAAATCGAGCAAAACTCCAAAATCTGCCTTGCCATGACAGTTTGCAGCAAGGCATATTGGCATTTTCATATCTCATGGCTCAAGTGGAATTTGATGGAGTTCTTGGCCATTTTAGAAATCCCTCATATGATACAACAACTGTTTGATCATAATTGGTTTTGATACTTTTTGGATCCAAGTGAAAAATTCCCCTACATTTTGAGAAAAGTAAGACAGATTCTGACTTACTGAAAATTTCACTAAGTGTTGGAAAAAAGTGACATTTTCACTTTTTGTGATTTTGATCATTCCATAACTCAAAATCCATGATGAATTGGAATGAGGTGTAGTTGAAGCCTTTTTAGAGGGCCATGAGGGCTACAAATCCAGCTTTGAATAGGGAAAAATGGCCTTGTGGTTTAGGAGTTATGGTCCTCCAAAATTGGTACCCTTGCCACTTTGTTCCATAACTTAGAAAAATTTCTAAGTTTTTTATGGTTACTCATTTTACAAGTTATCCAACTTTTCTTGATTTTTCTTGATGAATGATGATTCCAATCACACATTAACATCATTTTCAGGTCAAAAAACCATAATGGTGAAAAATCTCAAAAAGTCAAAGTTGACTTTTGTGCACAGTTGACTTTTTGTCAGATGAATTCCAAACTGTGCGATCCTCTATGAAATCAAGTCCTTACCCTAAATCAAACTTGATGGATTTATTTCATAGGTGTTATAGAGTGTATTGAATCATGTCCTAGGGTTTGGGAGCATGTCCTAGTCAAAAGTCAAAGGTACAGTTGACTTTTCTCGCGAAACCCTAATTGTGGTTCTGATGAATTTGAAACTTGCTTCTCAAGCTTCTTGGATCAATACATTGTCGCAAATGGATCAATGTGGTTTATTAGAGACCCTCAAATCCTCTCTCGAGGTCTTGGCTCATGATTTATCCCAAAAGTTAACTTGGGGGGTGAATTAGGTCAAGAAACCCTAATTCCTGATTTTTTATGAGTGCATCCCCTGAAGCAAAATTGACTTGATAATTGGGTTCATGATGTTCCATGGAGTATTTTAGGATATGCTTTTAAGCATTGGCTCCTGCCCAGAGGAAAATTCCCATCTGGAGGCCCTGGTCGACCAAAACCCTAATTTGGTTACACTGACGATCTTGAGGCTTGATCCACTGGGACTGTTGCAGCCTTGTGCTTAATCCTTGAGGTGGGAGTCCTCTTGATCCATTGGGGATGTTTGAGAGGTTTAGACAAGTTGAAGATCATGTCATTCCTTGATTGATCCTTTGTCTAAAGCTCAGAGAGGGCTTGAAACCCTAAGTTTGATTGTAGTGAATGCCCACCCATCTTTGGGGAGACTAATGGTTCTTCCATATGGTGATGATGATTTGCACAATGATGGGAAATCTTAGTGGTCAAAATTTGGGGTATGACACTTGCCCGGTGAAACGGCTGTTTTGATAGGGCTCACTTTCTGTAAATTTCCCTCTTCGCTTTGCCCAAAGCGACAGAGTTTTGTTTTATAGGGCTGTAGTTTCAAGAATCAACTTGTTCATAAATAAAATAACGCCGTTCTGTAATTTCTCCATTAATTGTTGTTTTCTTTTTTCGTTTTTTCAGAAAATGGTAATCCTAAAAAATGACTCAATAATAAAAACAAGCAGTTTTTAGAAAATACACTGCACACACTCTTACATTCTCTCTATCTCTTCTTAACACAAATCAGCATGTCATGCAGATTATTTGTTTTAAACCCCGTTGAAACATGTGATCTGATGCCTTCTCCCAAATTTGAATTCCCAGTATTTGAGGCAGAAGAAGATGACAACGAAATTCCGGAAGAGATCTCTCGATTACTCAGACAAGAGGAAAGGTCCATTGAACCTCACAAGGAGCCGTTAGAAACGGTAAGCTTGGGTTCGGAAAAAGAGAGAAAAGAAGTCAGGATTGGGGCACTGCTCAGTCTAACTTCCAAAGAGAGTTTGACAAAGCTTCTCAAAGAATTTCCCGATGTATTTGCTTGGTCCTACCAGGACACGCCAGGGTTGGATACCAGCATCGTGGAACATCATTTACCGTTACGGTCAGAATGTCCGCCAGTAAATCAGAGGTTGAGACGGACTCACCCGGACATGGCCATCAAAATAAAAGAGGAAGTACAGAAACAGATTGACGCGGGTTTCCTCGCTACATCAGAATATCCTCAATGGTTAGCCAACATCGTACCCGTTCCAAAATAGGACGGAAAGGTCAGAATGTGTGTTGATTACAGAGATCTAAACAAGGCTAGTCCAAAGGACAACTTTCCTTTACCACACATTGACATGCTGGTAGACAGGACAGCAAAGTTCAAAGTTTTCTCCTTCATGGATGGATTCTCGGGCTATAATCAGATTAAAATGGCGCCGAAAGACATGGAGAAAACTTCGTTCATTACCCCATGGGGTACCTTTTGTTACAAGGTAATTCCGTTCGGTTTAAAGAATGCCGAGGCAACCTATAAAAGGGCCATGACTACTCTGTTTCATGACATGATACACAAGGAAATCGAGGTATATGTCGATGATATGATTGCCAAATCTAAGACAAAAAAGGAGCATGTGACCCACCTGTCAAAGCTATTCGAGCGGTTGAGAAAGTACAAACTCCGCTTGAATCCCAATAAGTGCACATTTGGTGTCCGTTCAGGGAAGCTCTTAGGGTTCATCGTCAGCCAGAAAGGAATTGAGGTTGATCCTGACAAGGTCAAGGCCATTCAAGAAATGTCTTCTCCAAAGACTGAGAAACAAGTCAGAAGATTCCTGGGACGTTTGAACTACATTTCCTGATTCATATTCCTCATGACCGCGACATGCGCGCCGATTTTCAAATTACTTAAAAGAACCAGGATTGCGTTTAGACAGAAAATTTCCAAACCGCCTTCGACAGTATCAAGGAATATCTGTTAAACCCACCGATTCTATCACCTCCAGTGGAAGGAAGACTACTGATCATCTACTTAATAGTCTTGGAAGACTCAATGGGTTATGTACTTGGCCAACAAGACGAAACAAAAAGGAAAGAGTCTGCCATTTACTATCTGAGCAAGAAATTCACCGACTGCGAGGCTCGGTATACTATGCTTGAGAAAACTTGTTGTGCTCTGGCTTGGGCAGCCAAACGTCTTCGCCAGTATATGATTCGTCACACTACTTGGTTAATCTCCGAAATGGATCCAATCAAGTATGTCTTTGAAAAACCTGCTCTCACGGGAAGAATCACCCGTTGGCAGATGTTGTTATCAGAACACGACATCGAATACCACGCTTAGAAAGCCGTTAAAGGGAGTATTTTAGCCAATCATTTGGCTCATCAACTGATTGACGATCAGGAATCAATCGGGTTTGACTTCCCAGACGAAGATGTCATGTATTTGAAAATGAAAGATTGCGATGAACCACTACCCAATGAAGGGTCAGAACCAGGTTCCTAGTGGGGACTAATCTTTGACGGAGCTGTCAATCATTACAGAAATGGAATTGGGACAATCATCATAACCCCTCAGGGTACTCACATTCCTTTCACCGCCAGACTTACGTTCAAGTGCACAAATAACGAGGCCGAATACGAAGCTTGTATCATGGGTCTCGAGGAAGCGATCAACTTAAGGATCAAAAACTTGGATGTATATGGCGACTCAGCCCTGGTTATCAATCAGATCAAAGGAGATTGGAACACATACCAATCAGGACTAATTCCTTACAAAGATTACGCAAGAAGGTTGTTACCTTTCTTTAACAGAATCAAGTTTCATCATATCCCTCGTGAGGAGAACCACATGGCCGATGCATTAGCCACTCTATCTTCCATGATTAGTGTAGGTCAATGGAACGACCTACCTAAGATTGACATAATGTGCCTCGAAAGGCCCGCTTATATCTTCACGATTGAAGCAGTTATAGACGACAAACCTTGGTATCACGATATCAAATGCTTCCTTCAGAAACAAGAGTACCCACCTGGGGCACTAAGAAAAGATAGAAAAACCCTCAGAAGATTGGCAGGCAGCTTCTTTCTGAGCGGTGATACTCTCTATAAGAGAAATTTTGACATGGTCTTGCTCCGATGCGTAGACAGACCAGAAGCAAACATGTTGATAAAAGAAATTCACGAAGGATCCTTTGGCACTCATACCAATGGACACACAATGGCGAGAAAAATTCTAACAGCAGAGTACTATTGGTTGACCATGGAATCCGATTGCTACAAGTACATGAGGAAGTGTCATAAGTGTCAGATATACTCAGACAAAATCCATGTGCCGCCAACGCATCTCAAAGTTCTCTCTTCCCCATAGCCTTTTCCATATGGGGAATCGACATGATTGGCCTGATTGAACCTAAGGCCTCAAACGGACATCGGTTCATCCTGGTAGCCATTGATTACTTCACCAAGTGGGTCGAAGCAGCGTCATTCGCCAATGTAACCCGACAAGTGGTGGTCCGATTTATCAAAAACAATATCAGCTGCCGTTATGGTGTTCCTAGCCAGATCATTACATATAATGGATCCAACTTGAACAATAAGATGATGAAATAGTTGTGCATTGAGTTCAAGATCGAACACCATAACTCATCCCCCTACCGACCTAAGATGAACGGAGCGGTAGAAGCAGATAACAAGAACATTAAAAAGATGTTCAATAGATGGTTGTAACCTACAAACACTGGCACGAAATGCTACCCTTTTCTCTTCACGGTTATTGCACATCTGTCCGCACTTCAACAGGGGCAACCCCTTTCTCTCTAGTATATGGCATGGAGGCAGTGCTCCCCATAGAAGTAGAGATCCCATCAATCCGGGTATTGATGGAATCTAAGCTTACAGAAGCTGAATGGTGTCAAAGTCGACACGATTAACTGAATCTGATCGACGAAAAATGAATAACGGCTTTGTGCCATGGTCGTTTGTATCAGCAAAGAATGAAGAAAGCGTTCGATAAAAAGGTTCCACCTCGCGTCTTCAAGAAAGGAGACCTTGTGCTCAAAAAGATACAATCATTTCTCAGTGATTCCCGGGGCAAATGGACCCCGAATTATGACGGCCCCTATGTGGTCAAGAAAGCTTTCTCAGGCGGTGCCTTAAGACTCGCAACCATGGACGAAGAAGAATTTGCCTACCCCACAAATGTTGATGTAGTCAAGAAATAGTTCGCCTAAATAAAAAAAAAACGTCTCGGTGGATTGAAACCCCGAAAGGGCGGTCCAGGAAAAAATTAGAGACATGATCAAAAATCATCCCGATGGATTGGAAATCTCAAAGTACGATCCAGGCAAAAGTTAGGGATACTGGCAAGTAACTACGTCTGACACGGATAAATCCTCAGCAGTTACACCACCCATTGAAAGAAAACTCCAGTCAAGGTCATCTTCGACAGAAGCTCAGGATGTCCAGAATTTAAAGTTGGTAGAAGGATAGTGGTCGTTATGTTTCAATGTAGCCTTTTTCCCTTAAATTACCATGCTCTAACTTTGTAAATACTCTATGGCATCACGCGTTTGGCTGATTTCCATCCCATCAATAAAACTTGAGCCCTTGTGCTTTTGTTTGCAATTCTTATTTGTTTTAGCTTTACAGAACGACGTTTTAACACGATTAACGATTCTTGAAACGAAACAAAAATGAATTTACTTGTCCAAACTTTTTCTGCTTTTTAACATAGGTGGCAATTCTTTTGACTGTTGAACATCGAAAGAACATCAATCGCTTTTCCAAAGATGGCTGACCTTCAAAGTGCAGAATCAAAGTACTCCTTCTAAACCAGCACACCAGAATAAAGAATCAGTTATATCAGATGCGAATACTCCATCCGATATCCCCGACAGAGTTCTTACCTCCTAAGCCCGACCAGCGGTTGTTCCCCGTAGGGACTATCTCTCCTAAGCAAGGTAGAATTGCTATCATGAACCAATGATACTTTTCATCCCCCACTGTGGCCGAGTATCTAGTCGTGTTCATCTACTAGTCTGTATGTCGCATCAATTTTATCAGCATGAACATACATACATCATGCATTATTGATTTACATTCCTGATCATATTGCACCCTTATCTCTTTAGTCGGTCTTATCCCCTAGTGATAACGTTCCTCTCAATCGAGTTGGCAGTTCTTTCCTCGTCAAGAAATGTTGCGTCTGAACTATCTCTCTCCTCCAGTTTATTTCTGAATTAGAATTGGCCCTTGACCACTTTGATAACTTGAACCTCTGAAAAATCAGAGAACCCTCGACAAACGTCACTCTCCACCATTGAAGATGATATTTTCGCTTTCCCGGATTAAGGAAAATCCCCAGAGAAAGCCTCTTAATCAGAGATTCGACAATACAACAGTTTTTCTCCAAAAACTCTGCTGACGAAAAGGTCATCAGCACCTCAAAATTAGATCACATCATATGGCATTTCTCCGAGAAGATCCCGAGAAAAGTATAATGTAATACCCCAAGCGGAAACAGTCTCTCAAGAGACTCGTTTTCCCCGATAGAGTCGACAAATGGCGTCTCCAACAGAGAAGTTTGTGCACCTCTACAACTCATACGACTGGGTTCCCCAGCAACTCCGACATAAAAAAAATTTTATCAAATGGCATCTCCCCAGGGAAATTCGGCGAGAAGTTTGAGGAAAACCGCTACACATAGCGTCTCTTGTCAAGAAATTTTATTGACAAAAGAAACTTAGACCAGTTCCTTGGTAGGAAACCAGGATCGAGGGGAAGTTTATTTCAAAAACTTAGACCAGTTCCTTGGTAGGAAACCAGGATCGAGGGGAAGTTTATTTCAGAAACTTAGACCAGTTCCTTGGTAGGAAACCAGGATTGAGGGGAAGTTTATTTCAGAAACTTAGACCAGTTCCTTGGTAGGAAACCAAGATCGAGGGGAAGTTTATTTTAGAAACTTAGACGAGTTCCTTGGTAGGAAACCAGGATCGAAGGGAAGTTTATCTCAGAAACTTAGACCAGTTCCTTGGTAGGAAACCAGGATCGAGGGGAAGTTTACATTAGAAACTTAGACTAGTTCCTTGGTAGGAAACCAGGATCGAGGGGAATTTTACATCAGAAACTTAGACCAGTTCCTTGGTAGGAAACCAGGATCGAGGGGAAGTTTATTTCAAAAGAAAACTAAGACCAGTTCCTTGGCTGAAGACCGGGATCGAGGGGAAGTTTACCTTTTCTAAACATCATTGCTTAGCAAAAGAAGAAGGATGTGTGAACTTCCATTCTTAACCACCATCAAAATTTCGGGTATTCCGATATTTAATCCTCTTGCACCCCGAATGCCCGAATACCTTCGCCATTCACATCTTCGGGTCCAAGAAGATTATATAGGGGCATCTGTCATACCCCAAATTTTGACCACTAAGATTTCCCATCATTGTGCAAATTATAACCACAATATGGATGGACCATCATGCCTCATTAGTCTCCCCAAAGATGGGTGAGTATCCACTACAATCAAATTTAGGGTTTCAAGCCCTCTCAAAGCTCTTAGACAAAGGATCAATCAAGAATTGACATGATCTTCAAATTTTATAACCTCTCAAACATCCACAATGGATCAAGAGGACTCCCACATCAAGGATCAAGCACAATGTTGCAGCATTCCAGGTGGATTAAGCCTCAAGATCGCCAGTGTCACCAAATTAGGGTTTGGTCGACCAGGGCCTCCAAATGGAAATTTTCCTCTGGGCATGAGCCAATGCTTCAAAGCATAACCTAAGATACTTCATGGGACATCATAAACCCAATCATCAAGTCAATTTAGCCTCCGGGGATGCATTCACAAAAAAATCAGGAATTAGGGTTTCTTGACCTAATTCACCCCTAAGTTGACTTTCGGGACAAATCATGAGCCAAGACCTCAAGACATGATTTGAGGGTCTCTAATACACCACATTGATCCATTTGCAACAATGGATTGGTCCAAGAAGCTTGATCAACAAGTTTCAAATTCATCAGAACCACAATTAGGGTTTTCGCGGGAAAAGTCAACTATTCCTTTGACTTTTGACCCAGGCATGCTCCCAAACCCTAGGACATGATTCAATACACCCTATAACACATATGAAATCAATCCATCAAGTTTAATTTAGGTCAAGGACTTGATTTCATAGAGGATCGCACAGTTTGGAATTCATTTGACAAAAAGTCAACTGTGCACAAAAGTCAACTTTGACTTTTTGAGATTTTTCACAATTATGGTTCCTCAACCCTAAAATGATGTTAATGTGTGATTGGAATCATCATTCATCAAGAAAAATCAAGAAAAGTGGGCTAACTTGTAAAAGGGGTAACCATAAAAAACTTAGAAATTTTCTAAGTTATGGAACAAAGTGGCTAGGGTGCCAACTTCCAAGGATCATAACGTGAGATCCCAGCAACCATTTGGGCTGATCCAAAGATGGATTTGTATCTCTCATGGCACACTACAAAAGCTTCAACTGCACCTCATTCTAATTCCTCATGGATTTCAAGTTATGGAATGGCCAAAATCACAAAAAGTGAAAATGTCACTTTTTTCCAACACTTAGTGAAATTTTCACTAAGTCAGAATCTACCTTCACTTTTTTCCAAATGTAGGGGCATTTTTCACTTGGATACAAAAGGCATCAAAACAAACTATGATCACACATATGTTGTATCATATGAGAGCTCTCCAAAATGGCCAAGAACTCCATGGAATTCCACTTGAGCCATGAGATATGACCATGCCAATATGCCTTGCTACAAACTGTCATGGCAAGGCAGATTTGTGGATTTTGCTCGATTAGCCAAATTTGTGCAAATGACAAACATGTGTATCCATCTGAACACCTCAGTGAGGGACCAAGGAGGGACAAACACTGATCCATAAGCCTCCCAAGTCCTTGGAACTAAAAATAGCATGCCAAACCTAGAAATCCCTAAAGAGGGGACAAGACTCCAATTTTGTTTTGGAGCATTCAATGGATGCACCAAGGTGGCATAGACTAAGCCATTTCCAACTGAATTCAGTCAAGACATATCCAAGACCAAGGGAACCAGCAGCATGTGCTCTAACCTCTAGTCAATGGCTAGAGGAGACTTAGATTCCCATTGATCAACATTGGCCAAACCTCTGCAGCAGTTGCCGTTCACTATTGCTTGCAAAATAAACTTGCTCTACTATAAATAGAGCTCATTTGTGATCAATTTCAGTATACCAAAGCCATCAAATAGATGCATTCCTCAAAATCTCCTTCTCACTTCCAAATTTTCCTTCCAAAGCAAGTCACTATCGGGTTTTGAGTTTGAGAGCAATTCCAACCAAACCAATCACACACACACACCTCATAAACATCATATAGAAGTGATCCAAACACTTAAACAACATCTGGAACACTGATTTCTCATAATCACCAGCCAGCTGCTCAAGGTTTTAACCAAGTTGCAGTTGGGATACCATCTTCAGTTCCAGCTTGTTTCAAACCATTCCAAGCACTCAGGCACATCACTTGGCACCTAGGGAAGCTATTCACATCATTGGAACCTAGCTGTAACATCTCTAACACAAAACACGGTCAGCAGCTGCAAGAGGTAAGCATGAGCTCTTCTAACTCTATGATCCATGCATTTTTTGCTGCACAATAATTTGGTCATATGTTCATAATCATGCATAGAGTTTTTTCCCTCAATCAATTGCTTTGTTTGAATCGCGTATGGAATTTCTGAGCCTTCATGCAAATTTTAAGGTTCTTAAGGTTTCTCTTTAATTTCTTATTCCATGCTTAAAATAAATGGAATTAAAGACCATAGACATGATCGTGAGGTGAAAACGAGTAGATTGATATATGGATTGTGTGATTTCATCAAGTATTCAGTGAGATTAATGAGAAAACGCAAATCAGGGCAAAACAGAGCACGCGGGCAAGGCCAAAGTGTTCTTGGCGCCCTTTTTCAAATATTTGACTATATGAATTTTTGTGATTTTATTTAATTGATTTAAAAATTAATTTCTCTCTCAGTTTTAATGATTTTGAGTTGGTTCTTTTTTAATAATTCACAAAAATGTTAAAGTATTTTATTTTACCAAAAAATCCCAAAAATATTATTTATTTCATATATTTGATATTTTTGCAAAAAATTAATGTTTTATTTGTTTTTAACATTTGAAATATTTTTTCTCCCTTTATTTTCCAAACTAATTGATTTCCAATCATTTTGTGGATATAAACATGTTTTTTCAAACATTAATCCAAGATCACAATTTGTTTTTCACACATGTTTAACAATTTTGATCATTTTAATTGAATTTTCATTCAATTAAAATATATTTTGAAAACAAATTAGGGTTTTGATTAATTTAACCCTCATCAAACTTTTTAAAACACTTTGGGCCTCCAAATGAGTGTAAGACCCAACCCCTTTTTGAAACCAAAATGATTTGGGCCTCATATGTTGTATAAGACCCACTGTGTTTTCAAAAGCCTCGGCGCAATCGCCGTTTTCAAATCAATAACCCTGGGCTTCTCCTTGAGTTATAAGTCCCATCTCTTGTAAAAATAAATAAATCTTTGGGTCTCTAATAGAGTGTAAGTCTCATCCCTTTTTGTACATAAACCATTTTGGGCCTCAGATATTGTATAAGTCCCGACATAATAAAAAAATCTCGGCGCGATCGCCAGTTTAAAATCATTCGGGCCTCTCCTTGAGCTGTAAGCCCCATCACTTATACAAAAACACTTTGGGCCTCTAATAGAATGTAAGACCCAATCCCCTTGTACATAAAAACTTTGTGGGCCTCACGTATTGTATAAGTCCCTCTATACAGTTTTCAAAACAGAGGTACAATCATCGTTAAAACGTGGGCCTCTCCTTGAGCTGTAAGCCCCAACAAACTTTTCAAAGCACTTTCTCATTTGATTTTAAATATAATATTGTTATCAAAGTCTTTCTTTGTTGAACAACTAACCAAACAGCATGGAAGCTCTACAACGGGTAAGTGTTTATCCGCTTTCATTTATCGCTTTCATATGTACATAACTGTATTGTGGGGGCTGCTTCACTGTAAGTCTTCTTTCACATCCTTTTATATACTTGTCAAATATCAACTGTGTAATACTAGTATAGTTATTTAAAGTTTTCCCCGGCAACTACGTCTAGCACTAGGTAAAGCCTTGTTGGTCACTCTTAAATACAGTCAAAACTAGATCCCCCATAGGATTACCAGATACAGTCTTCCCTCCTCTTGGGGTTAAACAATATGGAAACGTGAAAGACAGCATTCTCGGTGAACCCTTTCTCAGACTGTCACCCTTATAAATTATCAAAGAAACTCTAACTCCCCAGAGATGATCTTTTCTCCGTGAATGGCATCTCTTGAGTTTCTTCCAAATCCTTGAACTTTCCTGGCTTGATCTATTCTCGGTGAATAGCATGTCTTGAACTTCTCTTGGTTTGGGGACCCACAGGCTTCCTAAAAGCATCCCCGCCTCCTCTTGGGCGTTGTACAAGGACCCTTCAGCTTCTTAGAAGTTCTCATGCCTTCTCTTGGGCTTAATACAAGGACCCTGATGACCTCTTAAAGGTATAAGACAGAACTTAGTCACCCTTTGCCATAGCAGTTTTTCCAGCGTCAAAACTCTGGCCGTTGTGAGGTTGATACTCATCCCTTAATGCCCGTGCCTCCTCTTGGGCATTGTACAATAGATAAAACTCTAGACTTGGACAGTCTAAACCCCCTTGAGTCTCAAAGACATTCTTAAGTTCCCTTCAAACATAGTCAGAAACCCGGTCTCTCTCATGAGAGTTCCCCATACTTGGACCCGCTTCAGGATCTCCAGACTCCACAGCGGTAAGTCAGCCTCCTCTAGGGCTTTGTACAATGACTTTCCCCAACGGAGTCAACCTTTTCGGACTCTCTCGATGAGTCAATATCCATTTTAGCCTCCGTCTTGGGTTTCATACAAGACACATATAAAAACACTCTCTTGTTGAGTATAAAAGACTTTTTTGTTGAGTCAAACCCCTTTTTAGCCTCCGTCTTAGGCTTCGTATAAGACAGATAAAAAATACTATCTTGTTGAGTATAAAAGACTCTCTTGTTAAGTCAATTCCCTTTTAGATTCTATCTCGGGCTTTGTACGAGATACCAAAACAATCTCTTGTTGAGTATAAAAGACTATCTTGTTGAGTCACTTCCCCTTTAGCCTCTATCTCGGGCTTCGTACAAGACACTAAATCACTCTCTTGTTGAGTATAAAAGACTCTCTTGTTGAGTCAAACTTTTTTTTGCCTCCGTATTAGGCTTCATATAAGACAGATAAAAGATTCTCTTGTTGAGTCAAACCTTTTAGCCCTCGTCTTAGGCTTCGTACAAGACACAAAAAAGCACTCTCTTGTTGAGTCAACCCTTTTAGCCTCTATCTTAGGCTTCGTACGAGACAACAAATAAAAAACATCCTCTTGTTGGGTCAATCACCTCCTCTTAGGCTTTGTATAAGGAAAACCTCGGTTGAGTCAATCAACATTTTAGCATCAAATCTGTGCCTTGCTCACAGCATACAAACATCAACAACTCCTCTTTAGAGATGACAAGTTCTCTCTCATCCAAAACCCTTTAGCTTCACATCTTGGGCTTTGAAGAAGATACAAATCACCTTTAGCTTCATGTCTTGGGCTTTAAACAAGACACCAAAACAACCTTTTTCCTCCCATAGATAGGAGGAACTACGATCGCTCTGATTTCCCTGTTTCGTTAAACGGGAATACGTAGGCATAAGATTGCAAAAATCTTAGCGAGCACACTAATCAAAAACCCAAAATCTAGTATCTCCATCAAATCAACCCAAAAGCATCAAATCTAAACACATTACCAAAAACCTCACAAATAGTCTAAACACTGTGTTCTTAACAAAATAACCTAAGAGAGACCCACAATCTTAATAGCATCTGTAAACCAACAGTCATCTGTTTAAACTCAGTATGCAAGTAGGGTTAATTGGAGACATCTATTTCCCTTCCTTAATCAGCTTTAATAGGATAAAAAATGAATCGAACTGTAGTACCCCAAAGCGATAGTGCTTCGCAACCACGCAAAAATTTGCGCTACACAATGGTGAAGAGTGATGTTCCAAAGGTGTCTGTCGAATGTCTTCTTGCCTTTCAGAGGTTTAAGTTATCAAAGTGGTCGAGGACAGTCTCCAATCCATAAATAAACTGGGGAGAGATTGCCTAGGAGGCACTTTTCCAGACGAGGACATAACTAACAACTCTATCGGTGAGAGGACTTTAACACTTGGGGATGAGACTGACCAGAGTGGTATTAATGCAATATGAATACAAATGTGAATCAATTATGCATGATGTATGTATGTTTATGCTGACAAAACATACACGACATATGGACTGGTGAATGAACACGACTGGATACTCGACCACTATGGGGGATAACAAGTATCGTTGGTTTAGTGATAGGAATCCTTTCTTGCTTAGGAGGGGTAGACCCTACTGGGGAAGACAGACCAATCATTAGTTCCCGGAGGCAACACATCTACCGGGGATGTCAGATGGGATATTACATCTAAAATAGTTGATCCTTCATTCAGGTGTACTGGTTTAAAAGGAGTACTTTGATTCTGCATTTTGAGGTTTAATCACCTCCTGAGAAGCCATCGATGTTCCTTTTTGCGTTTAGTAATAAAAAAGAATTGCCACCTTTATTTTATTTTATTTTTAAAAAAGCAGAAGAAAAATTTGACAAGCAAATTCATTTTTATTTTGTTTCAAGAATCGTTGATCAAATTAAAAATGCCATTCTGTAAAGCAAAATAAATGAGAATTTCAAACAAAAGCATTAGGACTCAAATTTTATTGATAGAATGGTAATCAGCCAAGCGGGTGATCCCATAGAGCATTACAAAGTTTAGAAAATGGTAATTTAACAGAAAATGGGCTACATTGAAACATAACGACCGCTATCCTTCCACCAATTTTGAATTCTAGACATTTCGAGCTTCTGTCGAAGGTGACCTTGACTGAAGTTCTTTCGACGGATGGCGTTACCGCTGAGGATTTAACTTTGTCGGACGTAGTTACTTGCCATGAATCCCTAATTTTTTCCTAGATTTCCTTTTGAGGTTTTCAATCCATCGGGATGATTTTTGCTTGTGTCTCTCATTTTTGCTTGGACCGCCCTTTCAGGTTTTCAATCCACCGAGACGTTTTTTTTATTTAGGCGAAGTATTTCTTGACTACATCAACATTCGTGGGGTAGGTAAACTCCTCTCCATCCATGGTTGCGAGTCTCAAGGCACCACCTGAGAAGGCTTCCTTGACCACATATGGGCCGTCGTAATTCAAAGTCCATTTGCCTCTGGAATCAGTGAGAAATGATTGTATCTTCTTGAGCACAAGGTCTCCTTTTCTAAAGACACGGGGTCGGACCTTTTTGTCAAATGCTTTCTTCATTCTTTGCTGATATAGCTGACCGTGGCATAAAGCTGTCATTCTTTTTTCTTCAATTAGGTTCAGTTCATCGTGCCTTCTTTGACACCATTCAGCTTATGTTAGCTTGGCTTCCATCAATACCCTGATTGATGGGATCTCTACTTCTATGGGGAGCACTACTTCCATGCCATATACCAGAGAGAAAGGGGTTGCGCCTGTTGAGGTGCTGACGGACGTGCGATTACCCTGAAGAGCAAAGGGTAACATCCCGTGCCAGTCTTTGTAGGTTACAACCATCTTCTGAATGATTTTCTTGATATTCTTGTTAGCCGTTTCTACTGCTCCATTCATTTTAGGACGGTAGGGAAATGAGTTAGAGTGTTCAATCTTGAACTCAGCACACAACTCTTTCATCATCTTGTTGTTCAAATTGGGTCCATTATCAGTAATGATCTGGCTTAGAACACTATAAATGCAGATGAGATTGTTCTTGATAAATCGGACCACCACTTGTCGGGTCACATTGGCGTATGACGATGCTTCGACCCATTTGGTGAAGTATTCAATGGCTACCAGGATGAACCGATGTCCGTTTGAAGCTTTGGGTTCAATCATGCCAATCATGTCGATTCCCCATATAGAAAAAGGCCATGGAGAAGAAAGAACTTTGAGATGCGTTGGCAGTACATGAATTTTGTCTGCGTATATCTGACACTTGTATCACCTCCTCATGTACTTATAGCAATCGGATTCCATTGTCAGCCAATAATATCCTGCTCTCATAATTTTTTCTGCCATTGTATGTCTATTGGCATGAGTGCCAAAGGATCCTTCGTGAATTTCTTTCATCAGCATGTTTGCTTCGTGTCTGTTACCACATCTGAGCAACACCATGTCGAAGTTTCTTTTGTAGAGTGTATCACTGTTTAGGAAGAAGTTGCCAGCCAGCCTTCTGAGAGTCTTCCTATCCTTTCTTGATGCCCCAGGCGGGTATTCTTGTCTTTGAAGGAAGCACTTGATATCATGATACCACGGTTTGTCATCTATGACTGCTTCAATTGTGAAGATGTAAGTGGGCCTTTCAAGGCGCATTATGTCAATCTTAGGTACGTCGTTCCATTGACGTACACTAATCATGGAGGATATGGTGGTTAGTGCATCAGCCATGTGATTTTCATCAAGAGGAATATGATGAAACTCGATTCTGTTGAAGAATGGTAACAACCTTCTCGCGTAATCTTTGTAAGGAATCAATCCCGATTGGTATGTGTTCCACTCTCCTTTGATCTGATTTATAACCAGGGATGAGTCTCCATACACATCCAAGTTTTTTATCCTTGAGTGAATTTCTTCTTCGAGACCCATGATACAAGCTTCGTATTCGGCCTCGTTGTTTGTGCATTTAAATGTCAGTCTGGCAGTGAAAGGAATATGGGTACCCTGAGGTGTTACGATGATTGCCCCAATTCTGTTTCCATAAGTGTTTACGGCTCTGTTGAAAATTAATCCCCATTGGGAATCTGGTTCTGGCCCTTCACTGGGCAGCGGTTCATCGCAATCTTTCATTTTTAAGTACATGACATCTTCAAATGGGAAGTCAAATCCAACTGATTCATGATCGTCAATCAGTTGATGAGCCAAATGATCGGCTAAAATACTTCCTTTGACGGCTTTCTGAGTGTGGTACTCGATGTCTTATTCTGATAACAACATCTGCCAATGGGCAATCCTTCCCGTGAGAGCAGGCTTTTCAAAGACGTACTTGATCAGATCCATTTCGGAGATTAACCAAGTAGTGTGACAAATCATGTACTAGCGAAGACGTTTGGTTGCCCAAACAAAAGCGCAACAAGTTTTCTCGAGCATAGTGTACTGAGTTTCACACTCTGTAAACTTCTTGCTTAAGTAATAAATGGCAAACTCTTTTCTTTTTGTCTCGTCTTGTTGGCCAAGCACACAACCCATGGAGTCTTCTAAGACTATTAAGTAGATGATCAGTGGTCTTCCTTCCACTGGAGGAGACAGAATTAGTGGATTCAACAGATATTCTTTGATACTGTCGAAAGCTTTTTGGCAGTCTTCTGTCCATATACAGCTTTGATTCTTTCTGAGTAACTTGAAGATTGGTGCGCATGTCGCAATCATGAGAGATATGAACCTTGAAATGTAATTTAGACGTCCCAAAAATCCTCTGTCCTATTTTTCAGTCTTTGGCGAAGGCATTTCTTCAACGGCCTTGACCTTGTCGGGATCAACCTCAATTCCTTTCTGGCTGACGATAAATCCTAAGAGATTTCCTGAGCAAACACCGAAAGTACACTTATTGGGATTCAAGCTGAGTTTGTATTTTCTCAGACGCTCAAATAACTTTGACAGGTGTTCTACATGCTCTTCTTCTATTTTAGATTTGGCAATCATATCATCGACATACACTTCAATTTCTTTGTGCATCATGTCGTGAAACAGAGTTGTCATGGCCCTTTGATATGTTTCCCCTGTGTTCTTTAGACCGAACGACATTACCTTGTAACAAAAGGTGCCCCATGGGGTGATGAATGAAGTTTTCTCCATATCTTCCAGCGCCATTTTGATTTAATTATAGCCCGAGAATCCATCCATGAAGGAGAATACTTTGAATTTTGATGTGCTGTCTACCAGCATGTCAATGTATGGCAGGGGGAAGTCATCCTTTGGACTTGCCTTGTTCAGATCCCTGTAGTCTACACACATTCTGACTTTTCCGTCCTTTTTTAGAACTGGCACTATGTTGGCCAACCATTGAGGATATTCTGCGGTGGCGAGAAAACCTGCGTCGATCTGCTTCTGTACTTCCTCCTTAATTTTGATGGCCATATCTGGATGAGTCTGTCTCAGTCTTTGTTTTATTGGAGCACATTCTGTTTTTAATGGTAAGTGATGTTCCACGATGCTGGTATCCAACCCTGGCATGTCCTGATAGGACCAAGCAAATACATATGGAAACTCTTTGAGAAGTTTTATCAAGTATTCTCTGACAGTTGAACTGAGCAGTGCTCCAATCTTAACTTCTTTCTTTTCCTCTTCTGAACCCAAATTGACTGTTTCCAACGGCTCTTTGTAAGGCTCAATAGACCTTTCCTCTTGTCTGAGTAGTCGAGAGATTTCTTCTGGAATTTCTTCGTCCTCTTCTTCTTCAGCTTCAAATACCGAATTCAAAGTTTGGAGAAGGCATTGGATTGTATGTTTCAATGGGGTTTAAAACAAGCGATCTGCATGACGTGATGATTCATTTTTTAGCAAAGATAGAGAGAATACAAGAGTGTGTGCAGTGTATTTTCTGAAAAAGCTTGTTTTTATTTTGGGTTGTTTTTAGGATTACCATTTTCTGAAAAATGAAAAGTGAAAACAGCAATAAATGTGGGAATGACAGAATGACATTATTTATTCATGATTTGTCGATTCTTGAAACACAACCCTATGAAATAAAAATCTACTGCTTTAGGCGAAGCAAAGAGGGACACTTACAGAAAAGTGAGCCCTATTAACATCCATTTCACCTGGGTAAGGTGAAAGGTCAAAATAAAGATGGTAATTACTTCGACTTATGGACGGCTTTCGGGACATCGACCGCAACCCAATGGTGACGAACTCCTCTGTGAATCACAAAGTCTGGTACTTTCTTTCTTGGTTTGTCTTCAGAAATGGCACTGATTTTTGGCGGAGTGGGATCATTTGAGTCTTCCTCCTATGCAGAGTTGTCATAAATGAACTCTTCTTTTGTATTTTCCATGGTGTTTTCACTCTCAAGGGAATCTCCCCAACCTGTTGACTGGATGTCCTCAAGCTTGATACGAGAGCTTTCGGGAGCAATGTATTTGACTAGGAAGTCATATTTGCCGCTTGGTTGTCCCAAAGTGTCCCATGTTTCTGTGGGAACGAATGAGTCATCTTCCTCAATGACGTTGATTTCAGGAATCGTGTAGTTAATGAACTCTCATCCTGCGATCCTCGCGAATTCATTAGCATGATTTTGGACACTCTCGGAGTGTGCTGGGTAATGTTTCCATGACTCTGGGGGAACCTGTGTATTCTTTTCAAGATCATTTAGCTGATAAACATTGTCTGGCTGACTCTTTTGCCCCGAGTCTTCCGTGTATGGCTTCCAGACAGGCAAGTTATCCAGGGGATCATAATAATCGTAGTCAAAGTTGCCTTTCATTAGATTGTCTTCCTCTAATGAATTGGGTGGAGCACAACATCCTTCAGGATCACAATCTCCATAGATCATCTGGACATCGAATCTTGGTATATATCTCGGGCTCTGTTCTGGAAAACAGAATGGCATGTGCGTCTCTCCATGAGATACATAACCGTCATCGTTGAGATATGACTTCCACTCCTCATCTGTGTCGGAAGAGTCGTTCCCATCGATGGTGTGTACTTCTAGAGATACTGGGTGGAGGAAAACTCCGCTGTGGAAGAAATCCTGAATGGGACGACAACTTTCGTCCTTCTTTGTAGTCTGGGTACAAGTCGGAGAGAAACCAAGAACTTTTCTTGTCTTGTTATCCATAGGAGTTATAATTTGTCCCCATCCTTTTACGTCATTACTCCCGATCACTTTGAGAGCATCTTTGTATGAGGAAATCGACGTCCCTCTTTCTTGTTGATTCTCATTGCTTACTGAAAATGCTTGGAACTGAGTTCCGACAGCCTCCTCTGGTTCTACACAGGAGAATGATGATAAGTTGCTCACGATCAAGGCTTGCTCTCCACACACTGTGACTAATTTATCTTTCTTGACGAACTTCAGCTTCTGGTGAAGTGTCGAAGTGACTGCCCCAGCTTCATGTATCCAAGGTCTCCCTAATAAATAGTTGTATGTTGCTCGGATGTCCATGACTTGGAAAGTGACTTGGAAAGTGACTTGGAAAGTGTGAGGACCGATGATAATGGGAAGATCGACTTCGCCAATAACTATTTTTCTAGATCCGCCAAAGGCTTTGACGATAATCTCACTGCCTCTCATCAGAGCTCCTTGAAATGATAGTCGTACCAGAGTTGATTTTGGCATGACATTCAAAGATGATCCCGTGTCTACCAGTACGCTGGCTAAAGCATCGTCTTAGCAGTTGACTATGATATTGAGTGCCATATAATGGTTCTTGCCTTCTTCTGATAGTTCTTCATAACTGAATCCTAAATTGTTACAGGAAGTGATGTTGGAGATGATGTTGCCAAATTGTCCTACTTTCACATCTTGTTCCATAAAGGCTTGTTCTAAAACCTTCTGCAGAGCTTCTCTGTGAGCTTCTGAACTAAGCAGGAGAGAAAGTACAGAGATTCGAGACGGAGTTTGCAACAATTGGTCTATAATGTTATACTCGCTTTTCTGGATGAGCTTCAGCATCTCATCGTTATTCTTTACAGGTTCTGGATTACTGGATTGACCGACTTGGTGGTTGGGAACTTCTGTTTGAGGTTCCTTTTCTTTGGAAGGTTCTCCAACTCCTCTGTTGAAGATCTGACCGCTCCGAGTGACTCGACTGATGTCGGCAATGTTCACAATGGAGGGTAATGGAGTTTCTTTTCCATTTTCTATGGTCGTTGCACTGTACTTGTAAGGGATAGCCTTTTCTGACTTAGACGGTACTGGACCTGGCAGGTAGATAACCACATGAGCTTTTTGGTTTTTTTGACCGTCGTAGGCCACCTCAATCAGCTCCTGGTTGGGAACTTTTCTTCCATCAATAGGGATCTTTGAGTCATTGAGTTGAGGGATTATGGTGCAAACGTCCTTGGTTATTCCATGATCGAAGATTACGACAATGTTTTTGTTCTGACCAGGGAGGTAATCTTGTACCACGTTTATCGACCCAGAACTCGAACATGGTCGAATCTCCTTCCGGTCCAACCGATTCTGGAGGGCTGCTCGCACTATATAGCATCCTTGGTTATTTTTCAAGCATACTCTATAGCATTCATAATTGTGAGGTGGTACCCGACCATATCCGCTTTGTATGCAGTGCATCTTCACTAGATCTGTTTCTATTGAGCGGATATCAAGACTTTGATGTCTACCAGGATTCCCATCAGTCATGCTAATTTGTTGTGTGTCTTCATCAAGGTAAATCAGAAGCCACCAGTGATCCAACGGATGTTGAAGAGTCCTTTGCACAAGCGCACACCCTTGGTCATCTTCGCAGCATTTTTTACAGTCTAGATAATCATGTGAAGCCAGAAAACCGAGTCTGACCTGCTTAACATGTAACTTCACTAGACTGGTATTCATTAGGCGTATGTCAAAGATCTGAACCATATTAACTTGATGGTCATTCCTTTCACGGTAGTCTTGGATCCATTCGAGATCCATCTGGCGTTGGAGGGCCTCTTGTACAAAAGAGCATCCCTGATTGTCTATTGAGCAGATTGGACAAACGTTGTAATCGTGATGTGGCAGATTATAATGCTGACTTTGTCTTGAATGCATTGCCACTAAATTGACGTTCATTGCACGGATATCGTGGTTCTGAACAATGTTGGGATGTGCATGGGCTATGTTTACTTCACGAATTCAGTGATCCTGAATCCAGCACAGATCCATTTGTTCTTCTAGAGCTGCTTATACTATGGCACGCCCTTGATTGTCTTTTGAGCAGATATCACACTAATGATAGTTGTGAGATGGCACATGGTCGTACCCGCTCTGTTTGCAATGCATTTTTACCAAGTTGGCCCCCAGTAAGCGTACATTGTGAATTTGATAACTGTTGACAAGTTCCCCTTCTATCAAATTCACTTTAGTCTTTTCATGTTGCGGTAATGGGTTCGTCTGAACATTTGGAATTGTATCTTTGAAAGATAAGACCCCGTTCCTGACAAGCTTTTGTACATTAGACTTGAAGCTGAGACAATTCTCAATGTTATGCCCCGATCCTCCTTGATGGTAAGGACAAGTTTGATCTGCTTTGAACCAAAAAGGTGGATTTTCTGGTACCGTGAGAGGAGTCCTGGTTTGAACGTGCCCCTTGGCCAGTAGAAGTGGAAATAATTATGCGTACAACATTGGTATAGGGTCAAACCCTGCTGGTCGTGTAGTACGATTGTTGTTGTTGTACTACGGACGAGCCTGCTGAAAAGGAAGTTGCGGCCTTTGCTGATACTGTTGTTGATTTGGTTGTCTCTGAGCAACCTGAGGTTGATAAGTCAGAGATGGCGTCGGGTTGATAGCGGGAGTTATTGCTGCTATCGGTTGATACCTTCGCCTTTGCTTTCCCATAGAGATATTACTGATATCTTGCTATTTCTTCTTTTGGAAAGCACTACCGTATCTTTTGGTACTGTTGGATTCTCAGACTGCTTCTTCAAGGCGTACTCCCATGTTCACCATTTCAGTGAAGTCACTGGGCGCACTTGAAACCATTCGGTCGTAATAAAATGAGCTCAACGTTTTCAGGAAGATTTTTATCATTTCCTTTTCCTCAAGAAAGGGACAGATCTGAGCGGAAATTTCACGCCATCTCTGAGCATATTCTTTGAAGGTTTCTTTATCCTTTTGTTACATTGCCCTGAGCTGATCCCTATCTGGTGCCATGTCCAAATGTTACTTATACTGCTGAACGAAAGCTGCCCTGAGATCTCTGAAAGTACTGATCTTGGTGCGGTTTAAACCCATGTACCATTTGAGCGCGGCACCGATTAAACTATCTTGGAAGTAATGGATTAGTAGTTGTTGATTGTCTGTCTGGGTAGACATTTTCCGGGCATACATCACCAAATGACTTTGAGGGCAAGAGTTGCCTTTGTATTTTTTAAAGTCGAGCACCTTGAATTTGTGCGGTATCTTTACATTAGGGACCAAACAGAGGTCAGCAGCTTCTTTTCTGAATAAATTTTGACCACGAATGACATGTAGTTCCTTCTGAATTTCCAAGAATTGTTCCTGGAACTCAGTCATCCTTTCGTATACGTCTTCGTTTCTACCAGAAATTGCTTGCGGAATTTGTCCTTCTGGGATAGTGTGTACCACTGGTTGTGGTATAGACATTACAGCGGTGATTCGTGGCGCTTCAGTGCCCTGAAGTTTGTAACCTTCAGGAGTTACTGTTGTAACCCTTGCATCTTCATTTTCCTGAAGTTTGTAACCTTCAAGTCCAGCGGTTCCTGCTATGGCTTCCAGGTCTTCAGTGACTGGTGGGATATATCCTTCAGGTATAAAGTTGAAAGGCATGCCCCAGGGGCGACCCTTAGGCATGTTGTACCGAGGATGATTATCATGTGTCTCCAATATGGGTGTAGATGTAATCTCTGAGATCACAGTCCTTTGATGTTGCTGCTCCTGAGCTGCGGCCAGGGTTTGTAGGTTGCTGTGAAGTTTTTCCAAACACTCCTTTAGAGCATCGATTTCTTCTCTCAGCTCTCTATTCTCTTCTTCAAGATCATCCATTTTCTTTTGTCGATTGGCCCGAGTATTGTACGAATGAGACAGTTTGACTCTAGAGTGTGACACATACGTGAGACTCAAAGATAAAAAATGCGCTATGTGAGAATGATGAATGATATGCAAAGACATATTTTTTTAGTTTTTGTTTTCAAAAGAAACTTTAACAAATAGAAATAGATTACAAATATCACACAGTGGGGAGTGGAGACCCCTTTTATTGAATTAGAAAGATTGCAGTATTTTACAAAGAAAAGTATTTTACAAAGTGTTGTAAGGAAAATTGGGCCTATGGATCCTGAGTCCTTTATGAGGAGAGCTTAGATGCTGGTTCCTGTATTTTCCTTTTCTTTGATCGGGCCTCTTCAGCCGTTTTGGGTCGACGATTCGTTGCCAAGTGAAAGGAGTGAGTAAATTTCTTCGGGCTTCCTGACTTTCTATGGCATGTTGCTCTAATATTTAAATCAGAGCATCCTTTTCCTTTAGCAGTTCCTAAATCTTGGTACATTCTAAATTAAGGATCTAGTATTTGTTCTTCCAAGAGTTCTTCTCACGTTGAACTTTGTTGAGAGCGGTCTGGAGTTTTTCCGCATCAGACATAAAATAAAGGGCAGATTCCTTTAACAGAAAAACTTCTTGACGAGGGTAAGGCATCCTCAGTTTGAGGGCTCTAGTTTGCACCCAGTGGAGATAAGGTTCCATGGAGGTACAGTTTGGTCTTCCTAGAGACTCTCTCTTTCCTGTGAATATGCTGCCAGGCATGCACTATTTCTTTCTTTAGTGCCCTGTCATTTTCTCCTTCCTTGAAGAAAAGACCTTCCAGATGAACATTGTGTGGGATATTTTTCATCGGGTATCCGAGTTGACAGCAGGCTAAAATTGGATGATAGTTGATTCCTCCTTTAGTACCAATAAGGGGTACATTGGGGAAATTTCCACATCTGTCGATGATCTCTATCCCTTTGTAAATCCTATTGTACCAATCGATGTCAGAATTGGTAAGATACATAATTCTCTATGACCAACGTAGAGTACTCTTGTGATCCCAAAAAGCAGCAAACTTGGGCAAATGGGGAATGAACCATTTGCACAGTAATGGTACACAGTAGGTGATCATTCCTCCACTGTACAAATTCCTCAAATGTATAGAATGATAAACATCTACGAGCAAGGTTGGTACGGGGTTTCCTATTAAGAATATCTTAACAGCATTGGTATCGACGAAGTTCTCAATGTTGGGAAAGAGGAATAACCCATATATGAGCAGAACAAAGACATATTCGAAGGCAGTTATGTTTCCTACACTAGCGAAGTATAGAGCTTTCTCCATCAGGAATTTAGCCGGTAAACCCTGGATTCCTCCTTTAGTGGTCATGTGAGTCCTAACTTCTGACTCATCCAAAGAGATTGCTCTTGCAATGGCTTGATCCTTTGGAATTTCTTCCAGTCTGGAAAATGGAGCCCGATCTGTGATTGGTAAATCAATCAGGTGGGAATACTCTTTCAATGTTGGTGCAAGTTGGTAATCTGGGAAAATGAAGTAGTGGTAAACCGGATCGTAGAACTGTACCAACGTAGACAGGATCCCTTCAACCACGTTGACCCTTAACAGAGACAACAGTCCTTCGTGCTTAGCTCTGAAAGCATCGGGATTGGTAATCATCCTTCCCAATTTCCTTAAGTCTTCTAGTTTCGGAGCCTTGAAGGTGTATTTGTGCGTTTTTCTTCTACCGAAATCCATAACGCAATCTCTGATATTTGCAATTATTGTTTTAGTTCTTTTGAAAAAAAGATTTTTTTTTTCTTGTTTGAAAAGAGTTTTTTAATGAATGCATGAATGCAGCAAACAAAAACATTTGAAAACATGGGTTTAGGGGTTCAACGTCACGAGCATGAAGTCATGGCTCTACCCATCCCCAAAGGTTGTACTATTTTGGTCAATTTTTGTACCTGTAGAATGGGTTCTATAAGGTTCCCAAAGTCATTGACCCCTTCTAGAGATATCAACAGCAAGCTGATTCACTCGAGCGAGCTGTAATATCCTTGGATGAATCTCTTTTGAGTGTAGTATCACGTATCAACTATTCCTGATACTCACCGCACTACCAAATGGCCATATGGTTAAATGTCTACTAAATCCTCAGGGTCATGGGTACCGCATTGGGATAAACGATGCTTTCACCATAATCGGTCGTTCAACATCAATATTTCTGCACGGGTACCTCGACTGATTTGGTGGACTCCCAAGTTAGCTTGGTCGGGATTCACTCCCTATAAGCGTTTCTCGGATATGCTACCACTTATCTTAATGTTCTCTCAAACTTTCCACATGTGTATCAATCGCATTCCTAGTTAACAGAAATTTAAACACGGGTATTAAGTAATTTGACAGTAAATGTAGCAGAGAGTAAATAAGCAGAAAAATAAAAGCAAAGCCTAGACATTTTAGGAACTCTAATCCTAGATTGGCTCCCCAGCAGAGTCGCCATTTTTCTGTAGCGTGAGATTTTTGTCGGTGACGCAACCACCTTACCGCAATGGTTGGTATTGGGTGCTACTTTCTGATTTCTTATTTATCCTATGAATCTGGAAAGGAAAGGGAAGCTATCTAAAACTAACTTTGCACGCAAATGTTTTCTTTAACAAATGCTAAGAGATCGGGGAACGGGGTCAGGTTATACAAAGGGAAGCTATTAACACCCAGTGTATACATGGTTATCCATAGACCTTTTATTGCATGTTTCTCTGTTAATTTGAAATGCTTTCTTGTGTTTATCTGTTGTGGTTTGGGAAAGTTTCTCCTTTGGGAGTGTTGAGAGAGTTTTTTTGTTGTTTTTGGGTTTTCCGTTGTTTTTGGTAAGGTATTGAACCTAAAGTTTTTTATTTGTGTGCTCGCTAAGATTTCGCAATCTTATGCCTACGTATTCCCGTAAAGATATCGGGGAAATCAGAGCAATCGTAGTTCCTCCTATTTCTATGGGAGGAAAATGTTTGGTGTCTTGTTTAAAGCCCAAGATTGAAGCTAGATGAGTATTTGTGTCTTGTTCAAAGCCCAAGATTGAAGCTAAAGGGGTGACTGAGAGAGAATTTGTCATCTCTAAAGGGAGATATCCCACCTGTTTATCACAAAAATGTTGGGTATTTGATTATAAAGGGAAATTACTTTAACTGGAATGTATGGAATCCAGCAATGCCATAATTTCCTTTATAAGGGAGATGTCCTGAAGGAAGAAACTTTAACTCAGTGTAGAGCAATGCCATTTTTCCTTATGAATCTTTCATGCTAATAGAGGGACATTGGCTTGGATGTAAATAATCCAGAGGCTTTCCACTTACAGCAATTAGGTGAAAGAGGAAGTTTACCAAGATAAAAGAGGGACCACGGCTTGGATTTTTTAATCAACAAGTGTGCCACTTACAATAATTATCTGGAATTAGGGTTTTTTGGTTGTTTGTTTTGATATGTGATGTACAGAGAAATGTCTTCCTACAGAGAGAACTCTTGATATCCTCTGATGGAAATGTTAATTTTGTGTGCCTTGATCAAAGCTCAAGGTTGAAGCTAAAAGGTTGACTCTACTAGGGAGTTTTATATCTACCTTGTACAAAGCCCAAGATTGAGGCTAAAAAGGGATTGACTCAGCTGGAGAGTATTTATCTGCCTTGTAAAAAAGCCCAAGGCTGAGGTTGAAAAGAGATGGACTCTACTGGGGAAAATCATTATACAAAGACTAAGAGGAGGTTGGTTGGGGAAATTCTTATATGAAGCCTAAGAGGATGATGGCTTCTGCTGAGGATTGTTGAAATCCAGAGACAGGTCCAATATGTGTTGGGGAATTAACTATGGCTTGGGATTGAAGAAGAGTTGAAATATCAAATGCCTTGAGGTTCTGATAGGGTTTTATTGATGGTAAATCGACCTTGTCTGGGTTTTTTTTAGGTAAAGGTTTAAACCTTGAGTTTGAAAACCTATGGAGGTTTTAACTCTGCTGGAGATTAGTATATGTTGATGAAATGATCAGGGTTTTTCCTGTGCCTTTAGGAAACTTTAGGGCTTCTTTGAGATCCAAGAGGAGATGAGACTTTCCAAGTCTACTGGTATGAAGAGGTTGACTCTTGGTTGGAGAATGATCTTTGTATGATGCCCAAGAGGAGGCTGAGGTTTTAAAGGATGAAGATCAACCCTAAAATGGTCTGATGTTCTGGAATTCTGACTCTCCGGAGGATTAAACTAGTAAAGATGACTAGTTTCGGTCCTATACCTGTAGGAGGTCTTCGGGTCCTTGTACTAAGCCCAAGAGGAGGCTGAGAACTTCTAAGAAGCCTGAGGGCCCTTGTACTAAGCCTAATAGGAGGCTGGGGATGCTTTTAGGAAACCTGTGGGTCCAAACCTAATAAAAGTTCAAGAAAGGTTTCACCGGGAATAAGTCATTTCTTTGCAGAACAGTTATAGGGTTTGAAGAAATTCAAGAGAGGTTTCACCGAGAATTATTCCTCTTTGGGGAAATGAATTTCTTGTACAAATACTTCTAAATTTGGACAGTCTTGAGAAAAGTTTCACCGGGAATAATTCATTTCTCTGTTCCATATTGTATAAGCCCAAGAGGAGGCAAGACTGTATCTAGATTTTCCTATGGGGAACTAGTTTTGACTGTGTTGAAAGAGTAACCACTGGCTTGATCTAAATCTAGACACAATTGCTAGGGAAAACACTAGGCAAGTATATACAAGCATATACATATACAGATGAAATATATAAACAAGTATATATTGAGAAGATAGTGGAACTTACAGTTGTGCAAGCCCAAGCATAGCCACTACAGCCATATGGTCAGTTATTCAAGAAATTGAAGAAAGTTATGATAAATCTTTGAATTTTTAAATCTAAATAAAAAATGAAGTTGTTTTAAAAGGAAGTTTGGGGCTTATACTCTATTAGAGGCCCAGATGATCTCTTTTGAAAAAGCGACGGTTGCGTCGTAGTTTGGAAAACCACAGAGGGACTTATACAATTATTGAGGCCATAATTATTTATGTACAAGAAGGAATGGGTCTTACACTCTATTAGAGGCCCAAAAGTGTTATTTTTATACAAGAGTTGGGGCTTATAACTCAAGGAGATGCCCAGATGAAAAACAGCGATCGCACCGTTTGTTTTGAAAATTGCGTAAAGACTTATACAATGACTGAGGTGCAAAAAGTTTGTGTGTAACAAGGGATGGGTCTTACACTCTATTTAGAGGCCCAAAAGTGTTTTAAAAATGAAGAAAAATGGGACTTACAACCAAAGGGAGGCCCAGATGAAAATTATTTTGAAAACGGCGATCGCGCCGAGATTTTTAAAATCGTATCGGGACTTATACAATGTCTGAGGCCCAAAATGGTTTATTTACAAAGGGATGGGACTTAAACTCTATCAAGAGGACCAAAAATGTTTTGAAAAATGTTTGTGAGGGTGAAAACAATTAAAACCCTAATTTGATTTTAAAATATTTTTTAATTTGAATAAAAATCAATTAAAATGATCAAAATTATCAAACATGTATGAAAAACAAGTTGTGATCTTGGATTAATGTTTGAAAAATTATGTTTTATCCATAGAATGATTTGAAAATCATTTGAATTTGAAAAATCAAGAGAAAGAAATATTTTTAAATGCTTAAAAACAAATAAAAATAAATTCTTTACAATAGTATTAAATATATAAAATAAATAATATTTTTGTGAAATTTTTGTAGAATAAAATATTTTTACATTTTTGTGAATTTTGAAAAAAAGAATCAATTCAAAAACATTAAAATCCAGAGAGAAATTAATTTTTGAATCAATTAATTAAAAAAATCAAATATTCAAATATTCAAATATTTGAAAAATGGCGCCAAGAACACATATTCTTGCTCGAGCGTGCTCTGCCTCCCCAGATTTGCAAAACCTCTCATATCTCTCTGATTACTCAATGAAAATGACTTTTGTAAACATGAAACTTGCTCGTTTTTGAACAAGGATTACAACCATATAAATTAATTGCATTTATATTAAGTGTGGAGTGAAAAATCAGAAGATGAACTCAAGAACCCTTATTTCTGTAAGAACACTATGAAATCTTATACACGATTCATACATAGCAATTGATTGAGGGGAAACACTCTATATATGTGCAGAAACATGTTTGTAACTTAAAAATACATTTATAATGCATGAATCATAGAGTTTGAGAGTGTCAGGCTTACCTCTTGCAGCTGGTGATCAAATTCTATGTTGGAGGTGTTACAGATGTTGTGTAATGATCTGGACAACTTCAATGCACCTCAAGTAATGTGTTTGAAGGCTTGGAATGGATTGAATCAGCTTAGAACTTGTTGTGGCACCTCAACTGCAAATAGGCCAAAAAGCTTGAGCAAATGGGGGGTGACTTTGTGATTCAGGTGTTCCAGATGAGTTTTAAGGTCATGGATCACTCATATATGATGTATGTGAGGTGTTGGCATGATTAGTTTTGATAGAATTGCTCTCAAATGGAAAATTCAAATGTTACTTGAATGAGAAGCAAAATCTGGTTTTTTTAGAGTGATTTTGAGGAAAGCATGTGTTATGGTGCTTTGTTGTACTCAAACTGACCACAAATGAGCTCTATTTATAGTGTGTCAAGTTTGTTTTAGCAGCAATCGTGAATGGTGGCTGGTACAGACCTTTGTCCAATGGTTTTCAAAAGGAATCTCAAGTCTTTTCTATCCATTGACTTGGGTCAATCTTGCAGGCCTATGGTCTTCTGATGCTTGAGTTTATCTTGACTCATTTGCAATGTTGTAGACTGATACATGCCAGCTCTATGCATCCATTCTATGCCTCATGAAAAATTTGAAAGTTTTGGAATTGAACTTTGAATGTCACATGCCAAATGATGAGGTTTTGGACTTGCAAGGCTCTATGGTGTTGTAGCTCTGCAGAGATCATGTTCATTGCACTTTAGAAACTTGTCTTGTATGGTGACAAGGCTTGCCAAGTAATGGAAATGACAAAATCGTGGGGCAAGTTCAAGACTGTCTTGTAAAAACCAGTCTTGGAGGTGTCATGTTTCCATGCTCATAACTCCCTACTCAAGTGGAATTAGGATGAGTTCTGGTACTCTTTGGAAATCTTGTATATCCTACTTTAAATTTGATGTCCAACAATGGTCTTGAATCAACTTGGCTCAAGGTGAAAAATGGCCTCAAAGTTGGTGAAAAACCAAAACAAATTCTGTCCAAAATTTTCACTAAGTGTTGGAAAAAGTGGTCATTTTCATGTTTTTGTGATTTTGATCAATCCATAACTCAAAATCCATGAGGATTTGGAATCTTTTGTAGATGACAATTTTGAAGTATGTAATGTGAACTTTCATTTGAGCTTTGGATGGAAGAAAAAGGCCTTGTGGTTTGGAAGTTATGACCTTGCAAAGTTGGTACCAAATCACTTTTGTTCCATAACTTAGAAAATTTTAAGTTTCCTATGGTTGCCCCTTTTGCAAGTAACCCTATTTTCCTTGATTTTTCTTGATGAATGATGACCAAAACCATGCATAACATTGTTTTTTACTTAGGGGAGCCACATTTGTGAAAAAATTCAAAAAGTCAAACTTGATTTCGGGCACAGTTGACTTTTTGTCAGATGAATTCCAAACTGTGTGATCTTTTATGCAATCAAGTTCTTGACCTAAATCAAACCTGATGGATGGATTCCATAGGTGTTTTAGGGTGTCTTGAATCATGTCCCAAGGTTTGGGAACATGTCTTGGTTCAAAGTCAAAGGTACAATTGACTTTTTCTTCAAAATCCTAATTGTGGTCCAGATGAATTTGAAACTTATGAATCAAGTTTCTTGCATCAATACATTGTTGTAAATGGATCAATGTGGTGTATTTGAGGCCCTCAAATTATGTCTTGAGGTCTTGGTTCATGTCTTGCCTCAAAAGTCAACTTAGGGATAAATTAGGTCAATAAACCCTAACTCCTGATTTTTGATGAATGTTTCCCCTAAGGCTATCTATGATTGGGTTCATGAGGTCCGTTTGAGCATTTTGGATCATGTTTTGAAGTATTGGCCCATGCCCAGATGAAAATTTTCATCTGGAGACCTTGGTCGATCAAAACCCTAGTTTGGTGACACTAGCGATCATGAGGCTTGATCCACTTGGAATGTTGCAACCTTGTTGTAGCACCCCAAAATTTGCCCTACTTTTTTCAACCTTTTTCTGGCTTTCGCTTCGCGTTCATCCTGCATATTCATTAGGTCATAACTCATTCATTCATTTTGCATCAGGCTCCTGAGGCGTGGGATCATGGTTTCTTATCCTTTGTGCGAATTGGTTGACATTCATCAATTGGAGATGGTAGTTCGGGTTTCATGGTGAAGACATCTTGGGTTATAGTGCAAGAGATCAAACCAATGTTGTCCTCTCAGTTGTTGGTTACTTGTAGTGCAAGTTTAATATGGATGTGAGATTGGGTCAGAGGATTTATTAAGAATACAGAGTTTATTTGGAGCTAAAGTTTGATGTGATTCGAATGTGCTAGGATTGTTCATGTGGATTACCTGGAACTCAAGATACAAGCCCATTCTTTCTAACCAATTAACCATTGTCATACTAATATCCATATTCATTTTAAACTTCTCTTTCCCATTTTAAACCATTTTTCTTAATAATATCCATTTCACAAATAATTCACGTCCACTTTTAAACTCATTTTCTAAGCTTGTATCCACATTAATCCATCCATAACCATCTCAAATCCACTTTTCAATATTAAATCCATGGTTTCGAATCCAAATAGCGTTATCCATTTCATCGTTCACATCCGAAACCTATAACCATGTTGGATATCCATTTTATTCAATTTAGTTCATATCCAAAATCCAAATTATCCATTTCCGGATCCATCTTTTTATGTCCACATAAATCCCATCATAATCCAAATTCCAAATCCAAAGTTAACCCTTAACCATTTTGACCATTTTTGATATCCATGTCCAAATATTCGTTTTTGAACCACTTCCATACCATAAACCACTTTTCTACTAATGTCCATTTGTTAAAACCATAATCCATTTTAACCCCTAACCAGTCTTTGGACCCATGGAATATCCAAGTTCCATTTTTTTATTTTATTTACATTCAAACTCCCAAAGCCCATTTACAAATAACTTCAAATAAAAGGATTGCCGTTACAAAAATTAAACACTTAAAGAAAATCACTCTGGTGTAGAAGTTTGGAGGGATGTTGTTGCATCTCAGGTCACTTGGTAAATTTCAGCAAAGTGGTGGTAGGATCAAAGCATTGCTTGAAGAAGCAGAGAATGAGAGGATGCACCTAATGACTATGGTAGAACTTGTGAAGCCAAAGTGGTATGAAAGACTGCTGGTTCTTGCGGTACAGGGAGTTTTATTCAATGCATTCCTTGGTAGTTTACATAGTCTCCCCAAAGCTGGCTCATAGAGTTGTTGGGTACCTTGAGGAGGAAGCTATACATTCCTACACCGAGTATTTAAAGGACATTAATAGCGGTGCGGTCAAAAATGTTCCGGCTCCTGCCATTGCAATTACATTATTGGAGGCTTCCCAAGGATGCCAAATTGAAAGATGTTATAACAGTCATTCGTGCCGATGAGGCCCACCATCGAGATTTTAACCCTTTTGCTTCGGATATCCACTTCCACATTAAAGACCTGCAAGACGCACCGGCTCCTCTTGGTTATCATCAGGGGGTTTACTGTCACTAATAAAATTCCTCCTTGTTTTTAAAACCTATAAGAACCGCTTCGAGAAAAAGAAAAATAAATAGCAGCTTTGAAATAGAAAAATAGACAGCAAAAACAATTCCATTTAACCTCTAACAAAATCATAGATTACAGGAGGTTCACAAGGGAGAAACTGATAATTCATAGCAGAATTTTCAGTTACAAAACCCACCCTAATAGAACTCAATGCCAGTTACAGAAAAAACCAGAAAATTCATATAACCACAAATAACCGATAACAGAATTTCAAGGCTAACATTTTTCCTCTAACAGAATTGCCTAACTAATTTCTAACTGCTAACCATTTTCCTAACTTCTACAGCAGAACTCTCTATAACCTTTCACTAACAGAAACTCTTCTAATCTTGCTAAACTCTAACAAAATCATAACTTCTAATCAGAAATTCATAGACTTCTAACTCCAACACCTTCCCTAACCATACCCTACCATTTTCCTACCTCTAACAGTTCCATAACAGAACTAACTGCCATAACCGCCCTAACCTTCACCTTCAACTCTTTCTCAACTCTGCAACAATGCTTCAATAACCATTTTTTGACTCTTCTTGAATCTTCCACACACTTTAATCTTCCTCACCTCCATTCTTTTCAATCTCTGAAAAAGCCTCAAGCCTCCATCAATTCTCCATTTTCGCAATCACACGATCTATGATTCTCCTTGACCAATTCTCTTCATCGTTCCCGGCGGCATCTTCATCTTCTTCATTATCTGTGGATTCAAACACCTGCAACAAAAACTCAATATCAACAGATCGGTAACCACAGTTCCACACCAGATTCACGTGCACAGAGAAGTGAGAGAGGAAGAAGGTATAAGTTTTACGTGTGAAGTAACGACGCCGATTGGATCACAAGCAACCGTAACAGATTCTTTATCAACTCTGTATCATCTCATTGTAAACTTCTGATTCATAACCTGCAAGCATCAACGTCGCACCGTCAATCATCATTACAACAGCGAATCAACAACAATTGAAGCACGCGGGGGAAAGAAGAAAGCTCAATCGAAACTCACCGGTAATTCGACGTCGACGTTGTCGACACGTAAGCACGTTAATCCTTTTCTGAACCCTAATTTCTTGATGTCATTGCTGATTCTTCGGTGATTTACTACTAGCTTTGGTTGTATGTTCTTTCCAGTTGTGATTCGTCAGAGAGAATGGTGAGAACAGAACCTCGATCGACCTGTTGAGAGAGTTTTGCGTTGTAGGATAGGTGGAAGCTCCGCCGCTGCCGGCTTGGAGCCACGGCGCAGCGGAGAGGTTTCGTTTCCGGCGAAGTTGAGAGCATTGAGAGAGACGAGTGCGTTAGGAGTGATTTGAGCGGAGACGAGGTGGTGAGATGTGTGTTTCGTGACGAGTATGAGCCGGAAGAAGTCAAATTGGATTAGAGAGATAGAAGGAGACGGAAGGAGTTATGGCGCCGTTGAGAAGAGGAGAGAAACGGCGGTGAGGGTTGAGGAGTTGGACGGCGGCGCTAGAAAGAGAGAGGCGATACCGTGAGAATGAGAGAAGAAGTTCGAGGGTCATTGTTGCTGAAGCTTTCCCTAGGGTTAAAGTAGGTGGAATTGTATTTGTGCGTATGGGTCGGACTTCTTTGAACCCACTTTTTTCCTTTTCCGACCCCCCTTTATTTGCTACACCCCATGGCTTCACGGTTCAAATTCTTGGGCCAAAGCTTGGGGCCCATACGCCTGGCTTGTGTTGTCACCACCAAAACACTACCACACCCCCTCCTGTTCATGCATTTTTTTAGAATTATTTCTTTAGTTTTTAATTACAATTGTTAATTGGATTATAGTTTTTTAATTACAATTATTAATTGGTGGTAGATTTTAATTGTAATTGTGTTTTGGATTTAGAGTTAGCAATTAATCGTTTTAATGCTTGATTAGTGATAATTGGATTACAAGTTTTAATTAGAAATTGCTCATAATATTAGAAGTAGAGTCAATGTTAAAATTTGGAATTAGAATTGTTCTTGTTGAATTAGATTTTCTTTTGATACTAATTTTCAATTTAGAGGTTAACCGTGTTTCTAATTGGTTTTTACATGGTTCAATAATTGACTAGTTGTCGACTAATTGTAAATTACATCCGATTAACTTTCGTTTAGGAAACATTTTCAATTGATTTGGATATTGACTTTAGGCCCTAATTTTGATAATTGGACTTAGATGTTGATATTGGTTTTTGACTAATCGTTTTTGCTATCACACTAATTGTTTTTGCTCAATAATTGTTTTTTTTTTTTTGCTTAATAGCTCAATAATTGAATTTTTGGCGTAATTGCACTAATCGTTTTGCTTACTAATTGTTTTTAGCTTAATCGCACTACATGTTTTTGGCTTAATTGGCCACTAATTGTCCGTTAATTGTTCATTAGAATTAACTTTGAACCAATTGATATTGATATAGTTTGGTTTGACTTAGTTCTAACATTGACTAAACATAGGTTTTAGTGTTAATATCTTCTTAGTAGTTTCATTAGTTAACTTTGTTAATAGTCCTTAATACTTGTTACATGTTAGTTTTTGACTAATTGTTGTTTGCATTTTAGTGTTGATCTCACTTACTTCTTGTTGGTAATTTCAATTTTGACTAACTTTTGAGTTTGTTTTGTAGTGATTCTCAATTGACTTGATAAGTGGTTTAAATGTAGAAGCTGTTGTATCATACACTGCTGTAATGGACAAAGTGTGTTGTAAAATGCTGTTATTCTGTCTGGTTGCATATACACCTATTCTGTTCTGGAAATGGTAGCTGTTATAGGCTGTTTTTGCTTGTTGCTGGTTTTTATAGCTATGCAGGTGCTGGAGCGCTGTTGTTGCTGCTGTTTGTGGCTTATTGCCTTGTTTTATTGTTTTTATTCATGATGGGTGAAGAGCGTTTGGTTCCATGTCTTTCACGGATCCATTCCGTTTTCTGACACTTTTGCTCATTTATGCTAGATTACTAGAAGTTTGTCGGGTTGCTTATACTTTACTTGTGTTACTACGGATTGATATCCGTTCGGTATTACTTCTCTTCTCTTTTACTAATTCCGCATTTTTTCCTTTCGATGCCATGAGAAGTAGGATTGGGAGTCCGTGCCACTTGGCCGGCAATTCTGAAAGTCCTCAAAGGAGGCTCTGTTTGTGATTGTTTAATATTGTGCCTAAGACCTCAAAAGAGGCATCCCATTTCCGTATCCCCCTTGTAAGACCTCAAAGAAGGAATCAGGCGGAATGAGAGTCCGCAATCGACTCCCGCCATTTCTAGTCCCAGGTCGTTCTTAGCTCGCATTTCATATTGATGCTTTGAACATAGCTTACTCTTGTTATCGAGTCGGTCAAGTGGAAAAGGGTTTAGTAATCAAACCCCCACACCTTGTCTATAGCTCGCATTGACCGATGTTGATGCTTATGTGATCTAATTCACATCTTCCCCTTTTACTCTGCTCTCCATGGTTCTCGATACCATTGGATGAGTACCCTTATTTCCCATAGCTAGCTTATTTGCCTCGGTTGATATGACCCCTTGGCTAAAGCTCCCCCTTTTCTTACTTTGATTGTGTGACATTATTGTTGACCGACACTGTTTATTCTTTCGTTTGCTTTTAGTTCATTTTGTGATTGATTCATCCTGTGTTTACTTGGCTGATGACATGATCCCCTTAGGATTCCTAGCTCCACTTAATTTTTGATTAAGTCGGAGGTAGGAGAGACATTAGGATACAATTCATGCATGACAACATTAGTTAGATTCCCCTTCTGATCCTGACCTTAGGACCATCATTACATGCTAACTTGTAGGACCGAGTTTCCCCTTTAGACCTTCGTGAGTCTCATCTTGTCTCTCGTACCCATGCGATCGAGACTGTTTCCCGTTCACCCATAGTAGCGTGAACTACGGATGCTCTGATTCCTCCTTCTTTTCAGATTGAGGATACGTAGGCACGAGATGCGATATCTCGGGGAGCACACTAACAACTAACTTCCCTTTTTCTCTCGCACCCGTGCGATCGAGATTAATCACCTAGCACACTAACAACTAATTTGTGTTTTCTCTTACACCTTTGAGTCATCTCTTCTCAACTCCCTTAATCCACTCATAAGGGATGCGTCATTTTCGTTATACCGCAAACAGGTAAACGCGTAAGACTCCCATGCCGAGCGGCAACACCTAAATTGCTGGAACGCGAACGTTGGCGTATTCCACCTAAAAGACACAAACAAAGCAAAGTAATCCCTAGTGAGGGGAACTACGTCGCTCTGATTCTCGCGTGCGAGCGAGATACATAGGCAGAAGATCGTGCAAGATCTCTCCGAGCACAATCCTTTCACCCTTCCCTAATCCATAGTCCGAACTACGTTGACTCTGATTCTTCATTGGTTAATTAAGATACGTAGGCATAGGATTGCGATAATCTACACCCTTTGATCGATAACAACAAGCGTGGATCCCATCGAGCACGATGGACGCGAGGGGGTGCTAATACCTTCCTCTCGCGTAACCGACTCCCGAACCCAGGCTATGGTTGCGATGACTATTCCTTTCCCCTTTGTTGAGGTTTTCTTCGATCGTTTCCTTTCCTTGTGTCGGGATAAATAACGTTCGATGGCGACTCTTCTGTTCTTTTTCGCCGGTTGATTTTCGCAGATGCGGCACTTGTGCTTGATTCTTGATATGGGAGACCTCTTGATCCTTCATGGATGTTAGAGAGGCTTGGCAAGTTGAATATCATGTCAATTCTTGATTGATCCTTTGTCTGAGTGCTCTGAGAGAGCTCAAAACCCTAATCCTTGGTTGAGGTGAATGCTCAACAATCCTTGAGAAGATTGATGAGATATGATGGTTCATCCATATTATGGTAATGATCTTCACAATGATGGGAAATCTTGTGGTCAAAATTTGGGGTATGACACTTGGAATGTAAGTTGGAAGGGTTGAGGACCTATTTTCACGGGGAGATCAACTTCCCCTATCACAGATTTTTTGGATCCATCGAAAGGCTTAACAACAACATCGTTGTATCACATTGGAGTGCCTTAATATGAAAGCCTTGCCAGGGTGGACTTGGGCATTACATTCAGAGAGGAACCAGTATCCACCAACATGTTGGACAATGCATCTTCTTGACAATTCATTGAAATGTGCATAGGCATATTATGATTTCTTCCTTCCTCGGGTAACTCCTCATCACTAAAGCTCAAATTGTTGCAAGTAGTTATGTTGCCAACAATACCATCGAATTGATCAATGGTAACAACATGGTCTACATAAGCTTGTTTTAAAACCTTCCTCAAAGCCTCTCTGTGAACCTCGAAGTTCATTAACAAAGATAAGACATAAATTTTGGATGGAGTTTGCAGCAATTGATCAATAATCTTATATTCACTATTTTTAATCAATTTCAAAACTTCATCATCAACATTATGATTTGAACCACTAGATTTCCTTATTACAAATCCAGATAGAGATTGTACCATAGGCGTCTCAAATACAATTGGCTTATCAGCAGAGACATCATTAACCTTCTTGGAGAAGCAAGAAATACACGACCACTACGGGTCACTATGCTAACATAGGAAATATTGATAACAGAAGAAAGAGAGGGTGTAACACCCCCAATCTATACCCCCAAATACATAAAGCCATAAAAGAAAAATTCAAAATTTCATCAGAGTATAATTAAAACATTCACGGCATAAACCGAGGGGTTACATCAATTGAAACAAATAAACATAAACCTGCTCATAAAGATATGCAACATTCTCAGGTAGCAATTAACAAAGGAATTCAGTTCCTTATACCCACAAATTCAGGTACAGAATAAAAGCGGAAAATCTGTACTGAATCTCATACATATATATATCACAAAAAGTTTGTCTGTCGAATACAATCATCATACATGTACAATCCAAAATATACATATACACATAATACAGAATAATCACACTCGATCTCCCCGACTACCCGGTGCTACATATCAGAGCAGACCGACAAAAGAATGAAGACCTAAGCTTCACAAAAAGACCTTCAGCATCTAATCTGCAATGCCTCATAGAGCATTAAAACAGCAGAAGGGTGAGAAACACAATCATAATATAATTGCATACAATTATATAACATAAAAATACACATACGTAATATTCTCACCACAACTACAACAGAATCCAATTACAACACAACCCAATACATATCTCATTTATCCATCACCAAAGTATATCAACCATATACTCATATATCAACTCATCAATCTCACCCATAATTCCACACACAATCAATCCAATCATGGTTTTCCACACGTAATGCATCCATTCACAATTCTCACACATAATCATTCATATTCATGATTTATGCAAATGCACAGAGACCGACACAACGACCCTATGCAATGCATATGCGGTACCATCCATCCATTAATTCTCAACATTAGTTCACTCAGGAACTATTGGAATCATCGCTTGTTACTCAACATAACTCCCTGTCGGGAAAACGATGTTCCCCGTCGCTTTAAGTCCTCTTGGTATAAGGCGCACGACGTTTATGGATCGCTTTAAGTCCTCTCGGTATAAGGTGCACGATCCGATCGCTTTAAGCCCTCTTTGTATAAGGCGCACGATCATCTATAATCATCGCTTTAAGTCCTCTCGGTATAAGGCGCACGATGTTATAGCGGATTCCCTCTGGAATCGTTTCGTCGTTCACACCCACTAGGGCACACAACATCACCAACATGCATATCATGATGCTTGGCATACAATGACTCATGACATATATCATTAAATACCACACATAGCATTTTATTGCCCTTAGGCCACAAATCATCATTACAACATGTATTTTCATTACACAACAGCACACAAGTCATACAACATCCACATCAACAGCACCTTGCATGATACCCATCAAATCCACACAATTAAAATGGCAAAATTCGACAAAACGACACGATTTCAAATTCCCGACATAATTTAATCGACCAACAATCTCAAAACCATTTTAATAAGAAAGAACATTTCATAAGCTTTCCAACGATATAAAGAACACACAAAACGGATAATCAGATCAAAAGTTATGGAATTTAAAAGAAAATATAAATGTGAAATTTCCCCAGGACCGCCCGGCGAAACCCAAAAACCGCCCGGCTAAATCCCTTCGCCGCTACTTCGCCCGGCGAAGCAGAGGCATCACCATTTCTCCCAAATGACTCAATAGAGTCAGAATCGTGTAAAGGTTGCGCCTCTCAAAAACCGCCTGGCGAAATCACGAACCGCCCGGCGAAATCATAGAACCGCCCGGCGCTTTACACCAGGTGCAGAAAAATTCTGCTGCGCTTTCAAAACCCCAAATCCATTTTTCTCCACTCAAAACACTTCCAGCAGCAAAACAATCCTTAGCAATGGTTCATAAACATATAGAGATCATACAGCACAATTTATATCGATTTTCGTCCGTGAAAACATCGATTTCTACTCGTTTACGCGTTTTTGACCTATAACCGAAAAACTAGGGAAAGGCAAGATAACATGTAAATACACACTTACATAATCATACACAATGATAAGATAATCGAGTTTCGCACCCTTACCCGATTAAATCGTGTTTTAGAAAGTCGGTTGATCGATTTCCTTGATTTCCAAGATTTCTCTCTTTTCTTCTTTTCTCTTCTCTTTCTCTTCTCCTCTTTTTCTTCTCTTCTTACTATTTTTCTCTCTTTCTATTTCTATTCATACTAACTTAGGAAAAATAAATTAAAATACCAAAATACCCCTACACTCAAATATCTCGCAAACGTTCCCAAAACGCGATAAAATATAATCACGATGAAAAATAACATATTTCCAAATAAAAGTCAGAAATAAAATAATATAATAATAAAATAATCAAAACGACTCGATTAAATAAAACGGACTAAAACTGGGTCGTTACTACTCTCCCCCACTTAGAAATTTTCGTCCTCGAAAATATTACCTGAGACGAACAACTCTGGATACGACTCCCGCATCCGACTCTCCAACTCCCAAGTCAAATTGCCCTCAGCAGCGCCTCCCCATGCTACCTTCACAAGTGCAATATCCTTGCCCCTTAACCGCTTTACCTTGCGATCCAAAATCCTAACGGGTAATGCCTCAACCGTAAGGTTCTCCTTTACCTCAACTTCATCCATCAGAATCACATGCGACGGATCCGGAACATACTTCCGAAGCTGTGAAACATGGAACACATCATGCAAATTCGACAGACTCGGCGGCAACGCCACCCTATAAGCCACAACACCCACTCTCGCGGATATCTAGTAAGGACCAATAAACCGAGAAGTAAGCTTCTTCGATTTCAATGCACGACCAACACCCGTCACCGGTGTAACTCTCAAAAATACATGATCGCCCTCTTGAAACTCAAGATCTTTCCTCCTTCGATCATGATAACTCTTTTGCCTACTCTGAGAAGCCTTCATTTTCTCACGAATAAGTTTCACTTTTTCCGTAGTCTGTTGCACCAACTCTGGTCCAACCACCAAACTCTCACCAGATTCGTGCCAACACAACGGTGTTCGACACCTTCGTCCATATAACGCTTCAAACGGTGCCATTCCAATACTTGAATGGAAACTGTTATTATACGTGAATTCAATCAATGCAAGATAACTATCCCACGCACCACCTTGTTCAAGAACACAAGCCCTCAACAAATCTTCCAACGACTGAATCGTTCTCTCCGTCTGCCCATCCGTTTGCGGATGATAAGCCGAACTCAATCTCAACTTAGATCCCAACGCCTTTTGTAAACTTTTCCAAAATCTCGAAGTAAACCGCGGATCTCGATCAGAAATAATACTTAATGGTACACCATGCAAATTCACAATCACACTGATGTAAATCTCAGCCAACCTTTCTAAAGAAAAACTGATGTCAATCGGAATGAAATGCGCCTATTTAGTCAGCCTATCCACAACCACCCAAATAGCATTATGCCCTCACTGAGTATTCGGTAACCCTGTCACAAAATCCATAGATAAGATGTCCCATTTCCACTCAGGAATATCCAACTGTTGCAACAAACCACTAGGCCTCAGATGTTCCACCTTCAACTTCTGACAAGTCAAACACGCATACACAAACTGAGCCACATCTCTTTTCAAACCCGACCACCAGAAAAACTTCTTCAAATCTTGATACATCTTATTAGCTCCCGGATGTATACTTAGATTACTCCGGTGTCCTTCCTCCAAAATCATCCTTTTCAACTCCACATCATCAGGAATACAAATTCTACCGCGGAACCTCAAAACACCATTATCATCCACTTTAAAGTCCTCATTCACACTTTTATCCCCAACCGTCATCAAATCCACAAATTTCACATCCATCTTCTGTTTCTCACTAACGGTCTTCAGAAAATCATTAGTAACCTTCAACATTCCAAGCCTCACGCTATCCGACGTCACCTCACATACCAAACTCAAATCCCTAAAAGCTTCCAAAACCTCCCACTCCTTAACCATTAAAGCAGACATATGTAACGATTTTCGAATCAACGCATCGGCTACCACATTAGCTTTACCCGGATGGTAATTCAAGCCAAAGTCGTAGTCCTTCAAAAATTCCAACCATCTCCGCTGCCTCATATTTAACTCTTTCTGATCAAACAAATATTTCAAACTTTTGTGATCACTAAAAACTTCGAATCTTGCACCATAGAGATAATGCCTCCAAATCTTCAACACAAAAACCACAGCCGCTAATTCAAGATCATGAGTAGGATCATTTTTCTCATGCACTCTCAACTGTCTTGAAGCATAACCCACGACCTTACCTTCTTGCATTAGCACCCCACCTAGACCAATCAAAGACGCATCACAATACACCACAAATGGTTCATTAGGATCCGGTAAAATCAAAATTGGAGCTGTCGTCAATCTCCTCTTCAGCTCATTAAAACTTTCCTCGCACCGAATATCCCAAATGAACGCTTGCCCTTTACAAGTCAACTGGGTCAAAGGAAGTGCTAGCTTAGAAAAACCTTCAATGAACCTTCGATAATATCCGGCTAATCCCAAAAATCTTCTAATTTCAGTAACAGATCTCGGAGCCTCCCACTGTAGAACTGCTTCTACTTTAGATGGATCCACAGCAATACCATTACCTGAAATTACGTGTCCAAGAAAACTCACCTCCGACAACCAGAACTCACACTTGGAAAATTTAGTAAAAAGTTTCCTTTCCTTCAAAACCTGCAACACAATACGCAAATGCTCTGCGTGCTCCTCCCGAGACTTAGAATAAATCAAGATATCATCAATGAACACAACAACAAAACGATCCAAATGCTCGTGGAAAATACGATTCATGTACTCCATAAACACACCTGGCGCATTAGAAACCCCGAACGGCATCACAGAATATTCGTAATGACCGTAACGTGTCCTAAAAGCCGTCTTCTGAATATCTTCCTCTTTCACCCTTATCTGATGATACCCCAATCTCAAATCAATCTTACTAAACACACAAGCACCAACCAACTGATCCATCAGATCATTAATTCTCGGAAGAGGATACTTATTCTTAATCGTCACTTTATTCAACTGGCGATAATCAACACACAATCGCATACTTCCATCTTTCTTTTTCACCAACAAAACTGGAGCACCCCAAGGTGACACACTAGGTCTTACAAACCTCTTCTCCAACAATTCGCTCAATTGCTTCTTTAACTCAACCAACTCAGATGCTGACATTCGATATGGTGCCATCGATACAGGTCTAGTACCAGGAACTAGATCTATAGAAAACTCCACCTCTCTCTCTGGCGGCACATCTGAAATATCCTCAAGAAACACTTTCGGAAATTCACACACAACAGGAAACACATTAAGTGAAACTTGACTGTCCACAGATAACGAAGCAAACAACCCGAACAACTAAGCTTCATCCGCCAAAAGTTTCTTCAACTCTTTGGTAGATAAGAAACTCGAGTCTTCGTCTTCCTCAAGAGAAGGCAATCTTACCAGCTTATGATAACAATCAATATGAACCCTATTGAACTGCAACCAATTCATTCCCAGAACCACATCTAAACCCTCCAACGGTAAACACACCAAATCCATCTCAAAGTCTTTACCATAAATGGTCAAAGGACAACTTAAACAAACCAAAGAACAGAGTCGCCAGCAATGTGTATTTATCCCACGAGAGGGAAAGGAAACACCGCATAAACCTGAAGGAAAGGAAAGAGCATGGTCTCGCGACCAAGAGAAATGGGTTCGGGAGTCGGTTACGTGAGAGGAAGGTATTAGCACCCCTCACGTCCATCGTACCCGATGGGATCCACGCTTGCTTGTCTCGATCAAAGGGTGTAGGAAAAAGACACTGAAAAAGAGAACTGCTATCTGGAGAACTGGAAAAGAGAGAGAAACAAATGTAGGGAAAATAAAAGAAGTGCTCGCATGGGCCCTACCCCACTGCCTACGTATCTCATCGGGAACATGAGAATCAGAGCGACGTAGTTCCCCTCACTAGGGAAAGTTGTTTGTGTTTTTTAGAGAACAGCTTACGTTCTGGCTCAGGTGTTGCAGGCTCGCTGGTCCGAGTGCGTTACCATCTTGCAAGAGAACGAGTAGAAGCGCGTTCGTACGCTAAGAGTGAATGAGGTGAGAAAAGAATTCCCGAAGGAAAGACGTTATTGTTTGTTTTTGTCTTTTAGAAGTTTTTTCATTTGTTTGCATATGATAGTGTATCAGGATCTTAGTCATTGGAATGTGTACATTCTCACATTCCAAGGTGGAATGGGTAGGAAAGCACACTAAGAGTGAAGAAGACCCCCACCCTTAGTTCCAATTGTCAAGGTTCAAACACACTAGCATACTTGTGTTTATTAAGTGTTTTTGTTAATTAAGAAATGAAGAAGTGTTTTTTATTTGTACCTTCAACAAGTATTGCATTTAAGTCCCTCATACAAGATCAAATGTATAACACATTGACCCAAGATGGGCTATATGCTATACATTCTAAGATTATAAGAGAAGCCCCCTTATAACCTTTTCTTTATATGAAAGGCCTAAATGCAATAAATGCCTACCTTTATTAGATATTTTGAATTTTCTTTGAGATGAGAAAAGAGACTCAAGAGAGGATAAAGGTAAAAATCTATATGGACTAAGACTCAATCCTAATGGATTAGTTAAGGGAGTGATCCTAAGGTTTGTGAGGTTTCAACCTAAAGTCTAAAGAAAGAAAGAATTAAACAATTCACTTCTAAAGTAGAAGATGAATTGTAATTCAAAAAGGGAAAGTAATGAGTTATTAAAAGAAAGCACATAAGTGCTTAACAAAACATAAAATGGAATTGTAAAAGAGAAAGGATAGAAGTTGAATGTGGATTCCTTATCCACACTCAATTGAAACTTACCAAAGCCCCTACATGGTTAGTAAACATGTATAAGAAGTATAAGAAGTAAAAGAACATGTAATGCATCATAAAACTCAAAAGAATTACATGAAAAACCAAATCCTAGAGCCACAACCAGAATGTACATCATATGGAAACAAATGGTTATTATCAATCAAACTCAAGTGGATAGGCAACAAACATCCTCCATGACATTAGAACATGATATCATAAGAAAAGGGAGAATGAAAGATGAAAGAGAAAAGAAGAAATGTGCATAAATGGAACATGTAATCCATGGATCAGAATTGAAATGAAATGAAAAATGATTCACAAACATCTCACAAGTATTCATGCATGACACATCAAAGCATTTAAGAAGTGATAGAAGAAGTAGGATTGAAATGGAAGTTCCAAACAAAGGAAAGTGCAAACACAACATGTTAAAAGTGCACAAGGTTCAAATGATAATCAACAAGCAAAGATGACATATGATATGTATCAATGTCCTATAATGTCAAGAGTGTAGCTCACCAAATAGGCAAATGATCATGCAAGTATACACAAAAGAAAACATGTAAACATGCACAAAAGATTACAATGATATGACATGTTATAATGCTTTAAATGAAATGCATAAAAAAAAATCAAATGGCCTCATGAAAATTATGAAAACATGGTATTGAAGTTCACCAATCAGAGATGAATCACATATCAAAGTAGCATGCAAGGAACCAAGGCAAAATGAGTTCCAACAATGCACTTAGGTCAAATAGACATATCATACAAAGTAGCACAAAAGTGAACACCAAACATGCCATAAAATGACCTAAAAAATCAAATAAAAATCAATTAACATACCTCAAGATGCTAATGACTCAATGCAAAAATAAGAGCATCAAAACAATTTTTAATGATCAAGAACAAAATTAAACAAGATCATGTACCATATTAAGAATGCACATCAAAGAAATTCAAAGAAAAATATAGAACAGGGGTAAAAAGGTCATAAAATCAGCAAAAAAAATCACCAAAAATTTTATAAATGTTTTAATGATGCTCATGAATTTTTGTGGAATTTTATGATGCTATTTAGTATTTTTAAAAATTAAAAAACAAACGTGTAGAAAAATGGAAAAATAAAATGCAATGCAAAAATGAATGGGGGTGCATGCCTAGTAAAAATGAGTTCAAAAATCATTGGGCCTTAAGCAAGGGGGTGTGAATATCAATTTAATCCAAGGTCCAAATCTGCGCTGGACACACTAATTAACATGTACACTCAGTCAACAAAATTGACTCGCTCATGGCCATTGGATCAAGTCAAGGTCAAACAAAAGTCCAAGTAAGCAACATCAACGCACACACGTGAACGACCACACAACATACAACGCACTACACCACATAATGTTTAAATGAAATCAGAAAAACGCACGTGAGGATCACATGACTTTTAATGTGCTGGCATCATACAAACCTCACGATCATAGAAAATGGACGGACACGATTAAAACAGGACAAAACCCTAGCAAATACAGTCACCGGCCGGAGATGACTTCCGGTCACCTTCTCCGGCTATATCACCACCGTCTGCAACTTCAAGTTTTCCAGAATCTCACAAACAAAACATCAAAATGAAGAGGAAGTAGTGGAGAGCACGAATCCAAAGACAAAATGCACAAGATGTTCATGAGATGAGAGAATCGACCAGAGGAAGATTTGCCCTAACTTTTCAACTATGCCTCAAAAGGCCTATCAACTAGCCAGACAAGTTCTTGAGCTTATAAGAAGCTTCAAGAACCTGAAAACAACTTCACATTAAGTCTATAATAGTGGAGATTCGTACCTGAAGTTTTGAAACCTTGAGGTGTTCTTCAGAAAACCAGAGGTCTTGTCTCTTCTACAATCTTCACTTGGCCAAATAAAGGCTGAGATGTAGAAATTGATGATGATTCAATGGAGAAAAGGTTGAAACCAATCTTCAAAACAAGTTGCAGTGTTGAGAAATTGAGAGAGAATCAGATAGATTCTGAACTGAGAGGAACAAAGTGAAGCTCGAGGATCAGTTCAATGGTGAGATTGAGAGAGAAGAAGAGAGTGTTTTGGAGTGAAATGAGAAGAATCCAAACTGAAAATGAAATTGGAGTGTGTGTTTTCTATTTATGGTGAGCTCTAATCATGGTTTAGTGAGTGGAGTTAAGTGAGTCAAGTTAGTTAAACTGAGTCATCCCTAACTAACTGAGTCAAGTTAGTTAGGGAGAGCAGTGCTATGGTGAAGAGGACTCATGACATGCTATGGTGTGGGAAAACTAAATGGCACGGTTTGTGAAATAGAAGCTTGTTCATCACAAACTTGCTAAGCAAGTTTTGTCCCTTCTATTCTCATGCAATGCACGTGCCACTGTGCTTAGTGTAAGTAGTGTATGCTTGGTCAAAAGAGGAAACTGAAGTGAAGAAGTGTTTGGTGTGTGAGTGAACCAAATTATGAACTGAACTGTCAATGTACCAGTGCCAACATAGGGTAGTTTGTTGAAGTTTTTCTCCTTATTCAATGAATGGTTTGGTATGCTTTTGGAGTCAATTGAAAGAGGAGATATTGAAGAACAATGTTGGTTTGAAAATTGAAGTGAAATGAGGTCTCTAACATGCCTAAAAATGACCACAAACAGATGGAAAAAGAAACTGGTACATGGGTGCGCAGACTTGTGGCATGACCTGGTTGTGACCTGGTCAAATTTCAGTTGCAATGACCATTCTTTGAGCCATCATAACTCCTTAACCTTTGATCAGATGAAAAATTGATAAACACCAACTTTGAAGATCTCACATAGAGGAACAACTTTGATGTTGAAAGGTTTTCCATTTGAAGCCTCTAATCATGAGTAATTAATCAATACATTTGGCCCACCAAGTGTTTGAGAAAATGACTGCGCGCGTGCCCTGAAAATCTGGGTCATGACCTAGTTTTGAACCTACTTTGCTCAAAGTTTGATCAATCATATCTCACTCAATTTTTATCCAATGGAGATGTTCCACATATGGATGTGAAGCTTAAAACAAGATCTTTTGTTGTGGCCGAGTGGAATTTTCATTTGGTGCTTCAATTTTAAATGGCCTTGGTTCAAACTCTGATGCAAAATGGCCAAAACTTGCTATTTTTAGTAACCCTTCCTCTTCCAAAAATGGCAACTTTCCACCTCTTGATTTTTTCATGATTCTTTTGGAGTTTCTTGACCACATTTTGTACATTGGACATATGTAACATGAATTTCATGATTTTGGGCTCAAAAAGTCAAGAGTTGACTTTTTCCTCTGATTATTTGACTTGGCCCCAATTTTCCTGATTCCTGATCTTTCTTCCAATTGAACCACTTCCAAAACCAATTGAGAAGCAATTTTCCACCTCCATACACTTAGGGACATATGAAATACCATGACATCAAATTTGGTCCAAAAAATCAAAAATTCCCTGATTTTATTAGAAACCCTAGTTTTGGTGCCCACCTCCTAGGAGAAAAATGTGCAGTCTTCAATTTCAAATTCCTCAGAGTATGTTGTGTACCTTCTTAAAGGATGATGATATATGCCATTTGAGGATGATTTTGGATCAATGAGCTATCTCTTTTGAGGGTTTTCCTTCAGTTTTTGAACCTCTTGCATAGTGAAAGATGTAATGCTTCAATCTCCCATTGTATCTCTCATCCTTGAGGTTGTGGATGATCAATTGAGATGGTATGAGACATGAAAGACCTCTTGGCTTGCCTTGAGGCAACTTGGCTGACCTTTTTGTGCTTTGAATGATCTCTTGATTGTCCATCTCCCACCTGATCACATGCCCTGATGGTAAGAAGGATGCCATGCTTCATTTTTCTATGTTAAATGCAATGCAATGCTAATGAGATGGATATGATATGATAAATGATAATGCCATGCTATGATGACAAAGAGGGAGAGCAAATTTTGGGGTATTACAGCTGCCCCTATTCAAGCGCTGTAGACCTGAATGCCTGAAAGCAATTTCTTTCGGACTTTCAAGGTATATAGTGATTGAATACCAAATATAACCAAAAATTTGCTCTGGATGATGAGGAAGAAACTCCCACGACATTGCTGGCTTGAATCTTCAATGAAACATTGTCGGAGAAAACTGTCTTTTGAACGACGCCAGACGACTACTGGCTTGCCACACTGCTGGTGGACTTTGCAGCTTCGTGCCACCCGAAGACGGACTTTTGCCAATCCACTGTTGGACTTTTAGAATTTGCCACCCTTAGATGGACCTTTCGCCAATCCACTGTTGGACTTTTGCCACCCGAAGACGGACTTATGCCAATCCACTGTTGGACTTTTGCCACCCGAAGACGGACTTTTGCCAATCCACCGTTGGACTTTTGCCACCCGAAGACGGACTTTTGCCAATCCACTGTTGGACTTTTAGAATTTGCCACCCTTAGATGGACCTTTCGCCAATCCACTGTTGGACTTTTGCCACCCGAAGACGGACTTTTGCCAATCCACTGTTGGACTTTAAGCTGCTTTGCCACCCGAAGATGGACTTTTGCCAATCCACTGTTGGACTTTTGCCACCCGAAGACGGACTTTTCGCCAATCTACTGTTGAACTTTTAGAATTTGCCACCCTTAGATGGACCTTTCGCCAATCCACTGTTGGACTTTTAGAATTTGCCACCCTTAGATGGACCTTTCGCCAATCCACTGTTGGACTTTTGCCACCCGAAGACGGACTTTTGCCAATCCACTGTTGGACTTTAAGAATTTGCCACCCTTAGATGGACCTTTCGCCAATCCACTGTTGGACTTTTGCCACCCGAAGACGGACTTTTGCCAATCCACTGTTGGACTTTAAGAATTTGCCACCCTTAGATGGACCTTTCGCCAATCCACTGTTGGACTTCAAGAATTCCAAAATTGGATTACTCTCTGCATCTGTGTCAGACATCTCTGCTGACTCTGCTGAGGAACAATGATCAATAATTTGACTTCGGAGACTCCTGAAAGGATAATATCTCTGCTGAAGAATGAATGAATAATCTGTCTGCTTCAAATTGTCACGCTTGCCAAAAATAAATTGGACTTTGAGATATGAGGAATGATGATTCTGCCAGGAATTACTTCATCTGCTTGGGGATGAATTCTGGTTACAGCAATTCCGCTGGGGATGAGAATTTCTTTGCATGGCGTCTTGCTAGGGGAGAAAAGTCATAAAACTCTGCTTGGGGATCTATCCAATCCAAGACCCTTTGTAGGGGTTATCCACCTTCTGACCCGGCTGGGGAAAGACTGTACCATCCTTGTTGAGGAATAGATTCTGCCGATCCTATAAACCTCTGCGAGGAGAACAACAACTCAGCTGGGGAGTATTGCTGACAAGATTCGATGCTGACCTCTGTGGGGGATCATTACCAGAGTTACGATCTTGCTGGGGATCATGGCTACTCTGCCATGGATATGCAAATCCTGGTTAGAACATTCCACTGCAACTTGCTAGAAAGAGTCCTTAGAGATCTGTTGGGGAAACCCAAAGCAAATCCACAGTAGTCTGCTGAAGAATATGACTGTCGAGCTTAGGATAAGTACCACAATGCCCCATGTTAGGCGAGCTTCCCTTTAGACAATTCCGTTAGGGATGACGAGTTTATAACAAACTCTGCTGGAGGAAACTGCTTTAAAACGTCTCGCGTTGGGGAATGCCTTTTTGAGAGGATTTTACAGAAGACTAACTGTCCTCAAACTCTACTGGGGATGATCAACACTTCATGCTGGGGAAACAATCATGCCCCATGCTTGGACAAACCAACAATTCGTCCCCGAAGAGGATGTCATAAGAGGACTTTACAGAAGATTTAGCCTCTTCAAACTCTTGTGACTTCGCTGGGGAAAGACCATCAGTTTCGGTGTCGACGAGACCACTCTTTTGGGGAACCTGTGACCGTTATCGACACAGAAAAGCTTGTAGCTGTTGGAAGTACTGTATGAGAGAATCGACTTAATAAGATACAACGGTACCCAGTTGAACTTAATTCACTGAGATCGACCCGTTATGAACAATCGTCGACCGAACGATGAACGCCGATCTCCTTACCCATAATTGCCCCAGTCTTTTGCGTGGGGTGATTTATTACTGGTCTTGTGCTTAACATCATCTGCACCTACTACCTGCAACAAAAGAATATGCACACATGCCCCGAATATTGCGTGGCTAGAATCCACCATCCGGGAATATTCAACATTCAAAGTAATTTCAAATGTTTTTTTTTTTCGCGCATGTTATTGCAAGGCCGCCACGTTTTCAAATGCAATGTTTTATCAAAATTAGGACATTTTTGCAAACAAAGCAATAAACAAAAATAGGAGGCTTTTTATTGAAATTCAATTTATTGACTGAGAGCCCAGAATAGGCAATTACATCCGGAAGCAATCCCTGGAAAGAGGTGATCGCTGAAAATTGAGAAAAGAAACTATCCTAATGGCAATGTGAAAACGGACTTCCACTGAGTTTCCATTCTGTTATGACCAGTATGTCTTCAAAACTCCCCGACCTTGCCTTCTGAGGAATGATCAGACCGATTCCAATCTTTCAGAATGTCAGTTGTTCAAACGATAATGGGGTACAGATAACTCAGACCGTAGTCATTCGCTTAAATCCCTCTTTTGTGTGGACCGCCCTTTCAGGTTTTCGATCCACCAGGATACCCTTTTTTGCCTAAGTTGCCCTTTCGGGTTTTCAACTTACCGGGTGTACAATTTTTTTCAATTATATCCCTAATTTTTGCCCGAACCTTATTCTGATTTTGGTTCGCCGGGATGCCCTTTTTTGCCTGGATTTTTTATTTTTATTATCCAGCGGGTCTATTCATGCGAAGTATTTTTTGACTACGTCCGAGTTGACAGGGGATGAAAAGTCTTCGCCATCCATGGTTGTAAGCAATAAAGCTCCACCCGAAAAGACCTTTTTAACCACGAATGGACCTTCATAGTTAGGAGTCCATTTGCCCCTGTGATCTGTATTGGGAGGAAGGATCCTTTTGAGTACCACATCTCCGACTTTGTAAACCCGAGGACGCACCTTCTGGTCAAATGCCTGCTTCATTCTGCGCTGATATAGTTGCCCATGGCATACAGCCGCCAATCGCTTTTCCTCAATAAGGCTTAACTGATCAAATCTGGCTCGTACCCATTCAGCCTCATCTAGCTTAACATCCATCATGACTCTGAGGGACGGAATCTCCACTTCAACTGGTAGTACTGCCTCCATACCGTATACAAGTGAGAATGGGGTTGCCCCAGTAGACGTGCGTACCGACGTTCGATACCCATGCAAAGCAAATGGTAACATCTCATGCCAATCTTTGTACGTGACAACCATCTTCTGCACAATCTTTTTGATATTTTTGTTGGCCGCTTCGACCGCGCCATTCATCTTTGGGCGGTACGGAGAAGAATTGTGATGTTCGATTTTGAAGTCCCGGCATAACTCAGCCATCATCTTATTATTCAAATTAGAACCATTATCAGTAATGATTCTTTCGGGAACTCCATATCGGCAAATGATATCCCGTTTTAAGAAACGAGCGACCACTTGTTTTGTAACATTGGCATAGGATGCGGCTTCAACCCATTTGGTGAAGTAATCAATTGCCACCAAGATGAAACGATGACCATTGGAAGCTGTAGGCTCAATCTTTCCGATCATATCAATGCCCCACATGGCAAACGGCCAAGGCGACGACATGATACTCAACGGATTTGGAGGCACATGCACCTTATCTGCATAGATCTGGCATTTATGGCATTTGCGGGCATATTTGCAACAATCTGACTCCATAGTCAACCAATAATATCCCGATCTTAACAACTTTTTAGCCATTGTATGCCCTCCGGCATGGGTACCGAAAGAGCCTTCGTGCACTTCAATCATCAACAAGTCTGCTTCATGTCTATCCACACATCTAAGCAGGACCGTGTCAAAATTTCTTTTATACAGCACGCCATCTTTGTTCAAGAAGAAACTACCAGCTAACCTTCTCAACGTTTTCCTGTCTTTGGACGATGCCCCGGACGGGTACTCTTGACTTTTCAAGAAACACTTAATGTCATGAAACCATGGCTTGTCATCAGACGCTGCATCGACCGCAAACACAAATGCTGGTCTGTCAAGGCGGGATACCTCAATCTTAGGTACATGGTTCCATCCTTGCACTTTGATCATGGAAGACAAAGTGGCCAAGGCATTAGCGAACCTATTCTCATCTCGAGGAATATGGTACAGTTTCACTGTTGTGAAAAATGTCAGCAATCTCCTTGTATAATCTCTATACGGCACTAGATTTGCTTGGTGCGTGTACCAACTCCCTTTCACTTGATTGATTACCAAAGCTGAATCACCGAATATATCAAGGGTTTTAATCCGTAGATTAACCGCCTCCTCGATCCCCATTATACAAGCTTCGTACTCTGCTTCATTGTTGGTGCATCCGAAAGTTATTCGGGCAGTGAAAGGCATATGAACACCTTCCGGCGTGATAAGAACTGCTCCAACTCCGCACCCATTCATATTGACAGCCCCATCAAACATCAGACTCCATTTGGATTCAGGGTCTGGCCCCTCCTCCGGAAGTGGTTCCTCGCAGTCTTTAGCTTTGAGAAACATGATGTCCTCATCAGGGAAGTCAAATTTCATGGGTTGGTAATCATCAATCGGCTGTTGCGCAAGATAGTCGGACAAGATACTTCCTTTGATGGCCTTTTGTGAAGTGTACTGAATGTCATACTCTGTCAAGACCATTTGCCACCGTGCAACTCTACCTATCAATGCTGGTTTCTCGAAAATGTACTTGATAGGATCCATTTTTGAAATCAACAAGGTTGTGTGCCTAACCATATATTGCCTCAATCGCTTAGCGGCCCATGCAAGCGCACAGCATGTCTTTTCAAGCATTGAGTATCGGGACTCACAATCATTGAACTTTTTGCTCAGGTAGTAAATAGCATGCTCCTTCCTACCTGTCTCGTCATGTTGACCGAGAACACAACCCATGGAACCTTCAAGCACTGTCAGATACATTATCAGAGGTCTCCCTTCAACTGGAGGCATTAGAATCGGAGGTTCCTGCAAGTATTCTTTTATCTTATCGAATGCCAATTGGCAATCGTCATTCCACCTGACCGTTTGATCTTTCCTTAACAATTTAAATATTGGCTCACACGTGGCTGTTAGGTGAGATATGAACCTTGCAATGTAGTTCAATCTACCCAAGAAACCACGAACCTCTTTTTCTGTTCTCGGTTCAGGCATTTCTTGTATTGCTTTCACCTTGGCAGGATCAACCTCGATTCCTCTTTCGCTCACAATGAAACCCAGTAACTTTCCAGAACGCACCCCAAACGTGCACTTGTTTGGATTTAATCTCAGACGGAACTTTCTCAACCTTTCAAACAGCTTTTTCAAGTTAATCAGATGTTCCTCTTCTGTTCTCGACTTGGCAATCATATCATCTACATAACATTCGATCTCCTTATGAATCAAGTCATGAAACAATGTCACCATCGCCCGCTGGTACGTTGCCCCTGCGTTTTTCAACCCAAAAGGCATTACTTTATAACAATATGTCCCCCACGGAGTAATGAACGTGGTCTTCTCCATATCTTCAGGTGCCATCTTGATCTGGTTGTACCCGGAGAAACCGTCCATAAATGAGAACACTGAAAACTGAGCTGTATTATCGACCAGCACATTAATATGAGGTAGTGGAAAATCATCTTTCGGGCTAGCTTTATTAAGATCTCGATAATCCACACACATTCTCACTTTTCCATCTTTCTTCGGTACCGGCACGATGTTGGCTACCCACGAAGGATATTTTGTCACAGCAAGAAAACCAGCATCCCACTGCTTCTGGACTTCCTCCTTGATCTTTAAAGCCATGTCGGGGTGAGTCCGACGAAGCTTCTGCTTGACTGGCGGGCATTCTTCTCTTAATGGCAGCCTGTGCACGACAATATCCGTATCCAACCCCGGCATGTCTTGATACGACCAGGCGAAGATGTCAACATACTCGCGCAACATTTCTGTCAAAGTTTGCTTCACATCTGCTTGCAAGCTGGCACCAATCCTGATCTCTTTCTTGGCGTCCTTGGTACCAATATTGATGATTTCTACAGTCTCCTGATGAGGCTGGATGACCATTTCCTCTTGTTTCAACAATCTGGCCAGTTCTTCAGGGAGTTCACAATCTTTCTCATCCCCTTCTTCGGCTTGATAAATCGGATTGTCAAAGTCATACATAGTCATATCAAAATCGTTATCAGTGGTATCCGGAGGATCAAGTCTGCATGAACGGGTTCATGCCTTATTTTAGAATTTTATTTTTAAGCAAAACAAAAGAAAATGAAACATTGCCATTTTATTTTTTGTGCAAAAATAAAAACTGAAAGACAGAGAACAAAATTTGATTGCAAAACGTCCTTTATTAATGATTAAACATTGCAAATGCAACCATGGTGGCCCTACAAATGAACCTATACGCCTTGGGCAGAGCGCAAGATTTTGACATGCATTATGGTTAGAAAAAACAAAGAAAAATTACTCTGTCTGAAGAGTAACCCGGATGACTTCTTCAACGGACCAGTTTTGCACTTGTTGTCCCGGAGCATGAGGGCGTACCCAGTTGTCCAGGTCACAATTACTGTCAACACTATCCTCTGTGGCTGCACAAGACTGGTCCGTGTAGATAATTCCCCCACTATTGAAAGTAATGGGTCCCCTGCTCCCCGCATCTGAAGTTGTAGAGAGATGATAACCAATACCAAATTTGTCTTCCTTCATTGGGGTCTCTATCAACCTGCCCCAACCTTGGGCGTTGCCTGCCCTGACGACTTCGACAGCTTGTTTGTAAGATGAAATGGAGGTACCGGCCCCAGCTGGTACAGAAGAAGACTCAGGTGCATCGTCAATATTGACTGCTTCAAATGATTGGCACAGCATCTCATGAATTTCCCCATCCATCTCAATGTACTTGAACGTGGACAAGTGACTCACAAAGATGTCTTCTTCCCCACACACCGTCACAACCTGCCCTTCAAACTCATACTTTAGCTTTTGATGTAGAGTAGAAGTAACAGCCCCGGCTCCGTGAATCCAAGGGCATCCCAATAGGCAGCTATATGCAGGTTGTATGTCCATTACATGGAACGTGGATTTGAATACCTGTGGTCCAATTTGTACGGGCAATTCCACCTCACCAAACACAGATCGTCTAGTTCCATCGAATGCTCTGACCACCAATTCACTAGGCCTTAAGATCAAACCATCAACTTCCAGCTTCATTAATGCCTTCTTGGGCAAGACATTGAGTGATGAACCAGTGTCTACCAGTACATGAGATAACACTGCGCCCTTACATTCCATCGTGATATGCAAAGCCTTATTGTGGTTTCTTCCTTCAACAGTCAGATCTCTACTTGTAAATCCCAAGCCATGGCTAACATTAACATTAGAGATTACGTCCTCGAGCTGATTAACAGTAATTTCCTGTGGCACGTATGCACTCTTCAACACTTTCAACAACGCCTGCCGATGCGCATCATAGCACATCAATAGTGACAAGATTGAAATCTTTGAAGGGGTCTGATTCAGTTGGTCCACAATCTTATAATCGTTTTTCTTGATTATCTTCATAAATTCTTCCATTTCCTTATCAAAAGTAGTCTTTGTCTCTGCTTCAGGTGTAGGCGCATTTTCAACCACCTGTTTACCTTTAGCCTTTGCTGCGGCTTCTGCCTCTTTATCACTTCTCAAGGTTTGGGGAGCGAACAACCTTCCACTCCTTGTAAAGCCCCCTACACCCCCTACGTTATCAATATTTGGGCTGACTGACGACTCAACTTCCTGCTTTTTACCTTCGTAATATACATCTGCCCCATAGTGCCATGGGATAGCCCTCGTAGACGTGAACGGAATTGGTCCTGGCACCGTGATAGTGACAGGACTGGGTCTTTCTGGCGTAACACTCGCCACGGGAATTGCATTGACCGGAATTTGAATCTCAGCGGGAGTGTAATAGATGGTCACGGTTGATATCTCATCAGTGTCTTTCACGACTCTGTCGAACTGTAGACATCCTTCATCGATCAGATTCTGTAAACCCATCTTCAACTTATCACAGCCGTTCTCCTGATTCATACACTCGAAACAATCTTAATTACAGCCCGGGAACACCTGTCCCTTCAATAAACGATCTTTTACAACCAACAAAGAAGTTTTCACTTGATGGATATCTGTCACCAGATTCAATCTCCTCCCATCTTCAATAGCGTACACATTTGCTGCACTATGATCAGGCATGGGATGCTGAGTAATATTAGGAGCGGGAGAGAAATTGATGGCTTTAGCATCAATCAAATCTTGTACTTTATGATGGAAAGCCCAGCATTTTTCAATGGAGTGCCCCTGAGCACCTGAGTGGAACTCACAACGAGCATTAGCATCGAAGTTAGGTGGCAGGTTTCCAGCAACCGGAGCTTTCATAGTACGGAGTTCTACCAACTTTAACTCGAGTAGTCGGGGCAACAGCGCGGCATAAGTCATAGGGAGAGGATCCATCTTACGATCCCTCTGCCTAGACCTTTGCTGGAAAAAAGGTTGTTGCTGTTGAACTTGCTGTTGGGGTTGTTGTTTCTGAACAGACGGTGTGGGGATTGTTACAGCATCTACCTGATAATAAGCTTGAGAACGCCCTCTGCCTCGTCCTCTAAACACAGCATTCGTATCACCTTCTCTTCTTTTCTGGTTACTAGTAAACGGTTTCTTCGTCCCCGAAGAGCCAGCCCCACTCACATCCTGGATCTTTCCAAGCTTTAACAGACTTTCTATTCTTTCTCCCGCAATCACAATATCAGCAAATCCAGTTGACGGACAAGCAGCTAATCTATCAAGATAGGCCCCTTGCAAGGTGCCCATGAACATATCTGCCATTTCTCTGTCTGACAAGGGAGGTTGAACCTGGGCAGTCATTTCCCTCCACCTCTGTGCATATTCTTTGAAACTCTCCTTGGCATTTTGTGACAACCCCTGCAATTGAGTACGGTTGGGCGCCATGTCAATATTATACTGGTATTGCTTCAGGAACGCTTCTGCCAGATCTTTCCAACTCTTCACAGCAGCTCTATTCAACTTCATATACCAGGTCAAGGACGCCCCAGCCAGACTGTCCTGAAAATAGTGCATCCATAGCTTCTCGTCATCCGTATGGGCTGAAATCTTCCCAAAGTAAGCTTGAAGATGCGTTTGGGGACACGCATTGCCGTGATACTTATCAAAAGTGGGAGGCTTGAATTTAGGGGGAATTCTGACTCCTGAGACCAGCCCCAAGCTGGTAACATCAATACCCATAGAGTTCTTGCATTCTATGGCCCTGATCTTTTCTGCTAACTCCTCATACCTTCGATCACCTTGATTACCCACATCAGCATCTAGTAGAGTAAATTGGTCTTCCAGAGTATCTTCAAGAGTAACACCAGCATGCCTACCATTTCCATTACCCCGATTGTTACCACCAGGAGGAGGGTTACCACCGGGAGGAGGGATGCCATGTCCCTGTGAATTGTCATGCTGATCACCTTCGGGCCCATTGTCTGGACGCTCGACCAGAAGCCTCAATCTCTCCTGATTTTGCGCCAAGCCAGTCATGAGGGTCATGAACTGGTCCATACGCGCCCTCATTTCGGCCAAATCACTTTGCACTTGATCCATGATTCTTACTTGATTTCTTCGCGTCGAATATCGGTGAATATGACTCTCCGCTATACTGCCTGAAACCAAATAAAGGTTAGAGACCCTGCAACGAGTACCTGAAAAGCAAGTAACATAAATGCAGAATGTTATGCAATGCCATGCAATGTTATGTTTATCATTTCCAAAGTGCTTTACACCCTGATTCCAATCCAAACCACGGAAATCTGAAGACCAGAAATCGTGATATAAAGAGACGTGTAGTGGTCATGTGCTTGTATGCAACTATCTGATAAGGAATAATTCTGAATAAAACTGCTCATACTCATTCAACGAAGTATTCAAGTACATTTAAGAAAGGTTCAACCGCAAATGCGATACAAGGAAAAATGGATCCATCAACAAGCCTGATGGTAACCATTAATAACAAAAAATAAGGAAAAGAACATCAATCTGACAATTCCACATCCTTCAGCCTGTCACTTGAGTATTTGATCTCCTCAAAAAGTATACGGGTACGCTGGTGATTCGGCTTTTCAATCATTTCTTTGATCAAGACATCCCTTTTCTCAAGAGCTTCAGTTAAAGAACCCATATGCAGCATAAGAGCTTCGTCATCATGCACTCCTTTGTGTCTCTTTACGCCAGCTTGCGTCTTGAGTATCTCTCTTTCTATCATGGCTTCTTCAAGCTCTTTCTTGGTATTCTTCAGCTGGCTTCTAGCTTCTTCTAACTGTTCTTGACTTTTACCGAGACTTTCCCGATACTTTCTCCTCTGCTCGTGTGCCTTTTTAAGCTCCTCGTCTTTAGTCTTCGACTGATCCTTTAACTCGGCATTTTCAATTCTGACTTCATCCCAAGCTTGACGAAGTTGAGCTAATGAATCCTTGCTTCGGGCTAAAGCCTGTTTTGTAATCTTGTGAGCCTGACTAGTGTCATCTGCTCCCAAAGTAAGTTTCCGAAAGTACCGAGCTCTGTCATCAAAATCTTCCTCTTTGTCAGCCAAGGTTTTTTCCGCTTTCAAGGCTCTCTTTTCCAACTCTTTGTTGTCAGCTAGAGCTTTCTGAAGACATCTGCTCATTCCAGAATTCTCTATCTGCAACTCTCTGACCATTTTCTTCCACTTCTCACATTCTTCAATAGCCACCATAGTGGGTTGTTCTGGCTGTACTGAACATAAAAGAGGTCCCCTTGAAAAGGGTAAAAGCAATTCCTTTACTTTCGTCTCAATCCACCTGTCATATTCAGGATAAGATCTACAATCTCCTTTTCCAAAAACTGCTTTTCCAATTTTGTGCTTATCTTTCCAAGCATTCACTACTTCTACCACCTTCGCATCTTTAGTTCCTGTAAAGAATAAAGATTCTTCCACATCTTGCTCTGTAGGAGGATCCCTGGAAGCATACCCAAACTGTCGGATGGCCAAAACTGGATTATAATTGATCCCTCATTTCCTGCCAATCAAAGGCACATTTGGAAAATTTCCGCATCTTGTGACAAGCTCTATTCTCAATAACCGGTGGTCAAACCATACAATGTTATCAGCAGTTAAACCCATCAATCGTTTAGACCATTTCGCCACATCTTTGGTTTCCACAAAGGCACCTGTCTGAGGCAAATGTTTGAAAAACCAATGACTCAGCAGTGGAGTACAACAACTAACAGATCCTCCCCTCCTTTTCTCATTCTTGTAATGCACGGAATGATAAAAATCTCCTAACAAAGTAGGGACTGGATTTTTAAGGACGAAAACTCTCGTTGCTTGCATATCCACAAAGTCTTGCTGATTGGGAAAGAAAACTAGGCCATATATGCAGAGAGCCAGAATGGAATTGTAAACCGTCCAATTTTTAGCACTTGCAGCCTCTTGGGCTTGTCCAGACAGAAATTCTAAATGAAATCCGCTAACTCCATTTTTACTGCTCACACCACTCTTTACCACTGCCTGATCCATTTGTAACGCAGCAGCAATTTCTTTTACGCTGGGAGAACTACCAGAGAAGAATGGTATTGCCGGCGTGATCGGAATTCCCAAAATAAATGAGAATTCTTCCAGTGTTGGCATCAAAATGTAATCTGAAAAAAGAAAGCATCTCAACGAAGGCTCGTAGAACTGCAGCAGAGTGTGCAAAGCATCATGTTCATACTTGGTGATTGTACGGACCATCCCAACCAAATTCCCGTAGCTCTTCTGAAACCTATCAAGAATACCCGGACCAGCCATATCTATAACTTTGAGCAATGAATCCAAAACAGGATCTGGAAACTTGTAAGACACATTGTTCTTTCTCTCGGCAACGATCTCTGTTGAACCCATGGATTGGAATCAGAAATGTATTATGCACCTGAAAATGACAAACATAACTGTTATGATATGATAATGCAATGCAAAAGGGCATGTGATCAGGTAATCAAGTGTCTGTGTCTGTATTGAACTGTGTGCACTGTGTCTCTGTACTAAATCTGGCAATATCTGAGACGAACACTTAAATCACTGTCATAGGATACAATGTCTGAAATCATCATAGAATCACAAGTAAGGTAGGTAGGAGGCTGGGTTTCCTGCAAACCTGTAAACATCCCGCCCATACTCACATGTGGTTCTTAGAAAATAAGGCTTGTCAGCTTCGGAGGTTTGAGAAGCCATAGCACATTCAGCCCGTAGGATACAATGCTATGCCAATCAAAGAGGTCGTCCACTAACTCCCCTTAGAAAATAAAAGTCATCCTATGCAAGTTCCAAAGTGGGCCCTCGGGTGCGAATGGGTTTGCCACAGAATGTGGTCTGCCATTGTCACCGCTAAAGAGGGATGTTTCCACTAAGGTCCTCATGATCGGTCACCAGAGTCGACAGCTCTCTAGATCTACATCCTGGAATACGCAAGATGCGCATGCCACGACGTGTCCCAAGATAGCCTCGTCTAGCTGTGAATTTCGTGAACACCCAACGCACTCCAAACGGCACGTAGGTCCCACTACTCTCCACTCTAATTCTAAGTGTATCCTCAAGCCTGTGTAATGGGCTTATCTCTCAGAAATCCCATCCCGCCAAACAGAAAACAGCACAGTCCAGCATAGCATAATATATCATATGGAATAAAAATGGTAAAATGCAGTAAATGCAGTAATATACAGTAATATATAGTAAATAACTATACAGTAAAACGGTAAATACAACACAACAATAAACACCCAATGAAAGAAAAACAGACAAGCGTTAGGATTGACTCGCTTAGGATGGACCAGCAATAGGTCAATCTTTCCCCAGCAGAGTCGCCAGCTGTCGCTCCCGGGATTTTCATCCTAGTACAAACGCGAAAGTGGCACCGAACAGAGTCGCCAGCAATGTGTATTTATCCCACGAGAGGGAAAGGAAACACCGCATAAACCTGAAGGAAAGGAAAGAGCATGGTCTCGCGACCAAGAGAAATGGGTTCGGGAGTCGGTTACGTGAGAGGAAGGTATTAGCACCCCTCACGTCCATCGTACCCGATGGGATCCACGCTTGCTTGTCTCGATCAAAGGGTGTAGGAAAAAGACACTGAAAAAGAGAACTGCTATCTGGAGAACTGGAAAAGAGAGAGAAACAAATGTAGGGAAAATAAAAGAAGTGCTCGCATGGGCCCTACCCCACTGCCTACGTATCTCATCGGGAACATGAGAATCAGAGCGACGTAGTTCCCCTCACTAGGGAAAGTTGTTTGTGTTTTTTAGAGAACGGCTTACGTTCTGGCTCAGGTGTTGCAGGCTCGCTGGTCCGAGTGCGTTACCATCTTGCAAGAGAACGAGTAGAAGCGCGTTCGTACGCTAAGAGTGAATGAGGTGAGAAAAGAATTCCCGAAGGAAAGACGTTATTGTTTGTTTTTGTCTTTTAGAAGTTTTTTCATTTGTTTGCATATGATAGTGTATCAGGATCTTAGTCATTGGAATGTGTACATTCTCACATTCCAAGATGGAATGGGTAGGAAAGCACACTAAGAGTGAAGAAGACCCCCACCCTTAGTTCCAATTGTCAAGGTTCAAACACACTAGCATACTTGTGTTTATTAAGTGTTTTTGTTAATTAAGAAATGAAGAAGTGTTTTTTATTTGTACCTTCAACAAGTATTGCATTTAAGTCCCTCATACAAGATCAAATGTATAACACATTGACCCAAGATGGGCTATATGCTATACATTCTAAGATTATAAGAGAAGCCCCCTTATAACCTTTTCTTTATATGAAAGGCCTAAATGCAATAAATGCCTACCTTTATTAGATATTTTGAATTTTCTTTGAGATGAGAAAAGAGACTCAAGAGAGGATAAAGGTAAAAATCTATATGGACTAAGACTCAATCCTAATGGATTAGTTAAGGGAGTGATCCTAAGGTTTGTGAGGTTTCAACCTAAAGTCTAAAGAAAGAAAGAATTAAACAATTCACTTCTAAAGTAGAAGATGAATTGTAATTCAAAAAGGGAAAGTAATGAGTTATTAAAAGAAAGCACATAAGTGCTTAACAAAACATAAAATGGAATTGTAAAAGAGAAAGGATAGAAGTTGAATGTGGATTCCTTATCCACACTCAATTGAAACTTACCAAAGCCCCTACATGGTTAGTAAACATGTATAAGAAGTATAAGAAGTAAAAGAACATGTAATGCATCATAAAACTCAAAAGAATTACATGAAAAACCAAATCCTAGAGCCACAACCAGAATGTACATCATATGGAAACAAATGGTTATTATCAATCAAACTCAAGTGGATAGGCAACAAACATCCTCCATGACATTAGAACATGATATCATAAGAAAAGGGAGAATGAAAGATGAAAGAGAAAAGAAGAAATGTGCATAAATGGAACATGTAATCCATGGATCAGAATTGAAATGAAATGAAAAATGATTCACAAACATCTCACAAGTATTCATGCATGACACATCAAAGCATTTAAGAAGTGATAGAAGAAGTAGGATTGAAATGGAAGTTCCAAACAAAGGAAAGTGCAAACACAACATGTTAAAAGTGCACAAGGTTCAAATGATAATCAACAAGCAAAGATGACATATGATATGTATCAATGTCCTATAATGTCAAGAGTGTAGCTCACCAAATAGGCAAATGATCATGCAAGTATACACAAAAGAAAACATGTAAACATGCACAAAAGATTACAATGATATGACATGTTATAATGCTTTAAATGAAATGCATCAAAAAAAAAATCAAATGGCCTCATGAAAATTATGAAAACATGGTATTGAAGTTCACCAATCAGAGATGAATCACATATCAAAGTAGCATGCAAGGAACCAAGGCAAAATGAGGTCCAACAATGCACTTAGGTCAAATAGACATATCATACAAAGTAGCACAAAAGTGAACACCAAACATGCCATAAAATGACCTAAAAAATCAAATAAAAATCAATTAACATACCTCAAGATGCTAATGACTCAATGCAAAAAGAAGAGCATCAAAACAATTTTTAATGATCAAGAACAAAATTAAACAAGATCATGTACCATATTAAGAATGCACATCAAAGAAATTCAAAGAAAAATATAGAACAGGGGTAAAAAGGTCATAAAATCAGCAAATAAAATCACCAAAAATTTTCTAAATGTTTTAATAATGCTCATGAATTTTTGTGGAATTTTATGATGCTATTTAGTATTTTTAAAAATTAAAAAACAAACGTGTAGAAAAATGGAAAAATAAAATGCAATGCAAAAATGAATGGGGGTGCATGCCTAGTAAAAATGAGTTCAAAAATCATTGGGCCTTAAGCAAGGGGGTGTGAATATCAATTTAATCCAAGGTCCAAATCTGCGCTGGACACACTAATTAACATGTACACTCAGTCAACAAAATTGACTCGCTCATGGCCATTGGATCAAGTCAAGGTCAAACAAAAGTCCAAGTAAGCAACATCAACGCACACACGTGAACGACCACACAACATACAACGCACTACACCACATAATGTTTAAATGAAATCAGAAAAACGCACGTGAGGATCACATGACTTTTAATGTGCTGGCATCATACAAACCTCACGATCATAGAAAATGGACGGACACGATTAAAACAGGACAAAACCCTAGCAAATACAGTCACCGGCCGGAGATGACTTCCGGTCACCTTCTCCGGCTATATCACCACCGTCTGCAACTTCAAGTTTTCCAGAATCTCACAAACAAAACATCAAAATGAAGAGGAAGTAGTGGAGAGCACGAATCCAAAGACAAAATGCACAAGATGTTCATGAGATGAGAGAATCGACCAGAGGAAGATTTGCCCTAACTTTTCAACTATGCCTCAAAAGGCCTATCAACTAGCCAGACAAGTTCTTGAGCTTATAAGAAGCTTCAAGAACCTGAAAACAACTTCACATTAAGTCTATAATAGTGGAGATTCGTACCTGAAGTTTTGAAACCTTGAGGTGTTCTTCAGAAAACCAGAGGTCTTGTCTCTTCTACAATCTTCACTTGGCCAAATAAAGGCTGAGATGTAGAAATTGAAGATGATTCAATGGAGAAAAGGTTGAAACCAATCTTCAAAACAAGTTGCAGTGTTGAGAAATTGAGAGAGAATCAGATAGATTCTGAACTGAGAGGAACAAAGTGAAGCTCGAGGATCAGTTCAATGGTGAGATTGAGAGAGAAGAAGAGAGTGTTTTGGAGTGAAATGAGAAGAATCCAAACTGAAAATGAAATTGGAGTGTGTGTTTTCTATTTATGGTGAGCTCTAATCATGGTTTAGTGAGTGGAGTTAAGTGAGTCAAGTTAGTTAAACTGAGTCATCCCTAACTAACTGAGTCAAGTTAGTTAGGGAGAGCAGTGCTATGGTGAAGAGGACTCATGACATGCTATGGTGTGGGAAAACTAAATGGCACGGTTTGTGAAATAGAAGCTTGTTCATCACAAACTTGCTAAGCAAGTTTTGTCCCTTCTATTCTCATGCAATGCACGTGCCACTGTGCTTAGTGTAAGTAGTGTATGCTTGGTCAAAAGAGGAAACTGAAGTGAAGAAGTGTTTGGTGTGTGAGTGAACCAAATTATGAACTGAATTGTCAATGTACCAGTGCCAACATAGGGTAGTTTGTTGAAGTTTTTCTCCTTATTCAATGAATGGTTTGGTATGCTTTTGGAGTCAATTGAAAGAGGAGATATTGAAGAACAATGTTGGTTTGAAAATTGAAGTGAAATGAGGTCTCTAACATGCCTAAAAATGACCACAAACAGATGGAAAAAAGAAACTGGTACATGGGTGCGCAGACTTGTGGCATGACCTGGTTGTGACCTGGTCAAATTTCAGTTGCAATGACCATTCTTTGAGCCATCATAACTCCTTAACCTTTGATCAGATGAAAAATTGATAAACACCAACTTTGAAGATCTCACATAGAGGAACAACTTTGATGTTGAAAGGTTTTCCATTTGAAGCCTCTAATCATGAGTAATTAATCAATACATTTGGCCCACCAAGTGTTTGAGAAAATGACTGCGCGCGTGCCCTGAAAATCTGGGTCATGACCTAGTTTTGAACCTACTTTGCTCAAACTTTGATCAATCATATCTCACTCAATTTTTATCCAATGGAGATGTTCCACATATGGATGTGAAGCTTAAAACAAGATCTTTTGTTGTGGCCGAGTGGAATTTTCATTTGGTGCTTCAATTTTAAATGGCCTTGGTTCAAACTCTGATGCAAAATGGCCAAAACTTGCTATTTTTAGTAACCCTTCCTCTTCCAAAAATGGCAACTTTCCACCTCTTGATTTTTTCATGATTCTTTTGGAGTTTCTTGACCACATTTTGTACATTGGACATATGTAACATGAATTTCATGATTTTGGGCTCAAAAAGTCAAGAGTTGACTTTTTCCTCTGATTATTTGACTTGGCCCCAATTTTCCTGATTCCTGATCTTTCTTCCAATTGAACCACTTCCAAAACCAATTGAGAAGCAATTTTCCACCTCCATACACTTAGGGACATATGAAATACCATGACATCAAATTTGGTCCAAAAAATCAAAAATTCCCCGATTTTATTAGAAACCCTAGTTTTGGTGCCCACCTCCTAGGAGAAAAATGTGCAGTCTTCAATTTCAAATTCCTCAGAGTATGTTGTGTACCTTCTTAAAGGATGATGATATATGCCATTTGAGGATGATTTTGGATCAATGAGCTATCTCTTTTGAGGGTTTTCCTTCAGTTTTTGAACCTCTTGCATAGTGAAAGATGTAATGCTTCAATCTCCCATTGTATCTCTCATCCTTGAGGTTGTGGATGATCAATTGAGATGGTATGAGACATGAAAGACCTCTTGGCTTGCCTTGAGGCAACTTGGCTGACCTTTTTGTTCTTTGAATGATCTCTTGATTGTCCACCTCCCACCTGATCACATGCCCTGATGGTAAGAAGGATGCCATGCTTCATTTTTCTATGTTAAATGCAATGCAATGCTAATGAGATGGATATGATATGATAAATGATAATGCCATGCTATGATGACAAAGAGGGAGAGCAAATTTTGGGGTATTACAGTAGATAAGAAACTCGAGTCTTCGTCTTCCTCAAGAGAAGGCAATCTTACCAGCTTATGATAACAATCAATATGAACCCTATTGAACTGCAACCGATTCATTCCCAGAACCACATCTAAACCCTCCAACGGTAAACACACCAAATCCATCTTAAAGTCTTTACCATAAATGGTCAAAGGACAACTTAAACAAACCAAAGAAGTAGTTACTGACCCCATTGCTGGAGTATCAATAACCATTTCACCACCCATCGAAGACAACACAAGATTCAAACGCTTCGCGCACTCAGACGAAATAAACGAATGAGTCGCTCCAGTATCAATAATAGCAACTAAAGGAGTACTATTAATAAAACAAGTACCTCTGATCAGACGATCTGCACTTGAAGTCTGAGTTCCTGCCAGTGCAAAAACTTTCCCACCAGCTGGAGCTTGCTTCGGTTTCAGACATTTTGTACTAATATGACCAGGTACTTCCTCATACTCTTCCTACATTCGAACTGACGATGTCCTAATTCACCACACCCAAAATATCTCGGAGAATTAGACATACCCCCTCCACTTGGTCTTCTCTCAAAATTTCCCCTTTGCTTACCTTTATCAGCTAGTGTCACATACGGACCACCACGAAACTGTTGCTTCCCTTTCCTCTCGTTCACACTCTTATAGTGAGTAGAACGAGCCTTACTATCCTCCTCGAAAATCCTACAACAATCCACCAAATTAGAAAACCTCCTTATCCTTTGATAACTGATTGCCTGCTTAATCTCAGGATGCAATCCGTTCTCAAACTTCACACATTTAGAAAACTCTGCAGTAGCTTCAGCATAATGAGGATAAAACTGCACAAGTTCCACAAACTTAGCAGTATAATCAACAACAGACTTACTACCTTATTTCAATTCCAAGAACTCAATCTCCTTCTTTCCTCTAACATCCTCGGGAAAATACTTCCTCTGAAACTCAATGCTAAACACAGCCCAAGTGATCTCCTCCTCTGTAGCTTCCAACACATGACGAGTACTAACCCACCAATCATCAGCTTCCTCCAGTAACATGTGAGTACCCAGTCTCACCTTCTGATCCTCATCACAATCCATCACTCGAAAAATCCTATCTATCTCTTTAAGCTAAATCTGTGCACCATCAGGATCATATCTTCCTTTAAAGACAGGCGGTTTGTTCTTCCTGAACTCATCATTACCCGCAGCATTAGGTGCACCCTGCACAGCCCGAGCCATACCTTGCATAGCCTCAGCCAAAGCAGCATCATTCCTACCAGCCATATTCTGTTCATTTCCAATAACAGCAACTATGGTTAAACAAACAGCTCACCGAACCACAAAGACCAATAAGGACTGACACAAACTGACACGGACTGGCTCTGATACCACTTAATGTCACACCCCCAATCTATACCCCCAAATACATAAAGCCATAAAAGAAAAATTCAAAATTTCATCAGAGTATAATTAAAACATTCACGGCATAGACCGAGGGGTCACATCAATTGAAACAAATAAACATAAACCTGCTCATAAAGATATGCAACATTCTCAGGTAGCAATTAACAAAGGAATTCAGTTCCTTATACCCACAAATTCAGGTACAGAATAAAAGCGGAAAATCTGTATTGAATCTCATACATATATATCACAAAAAGTTTGTCTGTCGAATACAATCATCATACATGTACAATCCAAAATATACATATACACATAATACAGAATAATCACACTCGATCTCCCCGACTACCCGGTACCTCATATCAGAGCCGACCGACAAAAGAATGAAGACCTAAGCTTCACAAAAAGACCTTCAGCATCTAATCTGCAATGCCTCATAGAGCATTAAAATCGCAGAAGGGTGAGAAACACAATCATAATATAATTGCATACAATTATATAACATAAAAATACACATACGTAATATTCTCACCACAACTACAACAGAATCCAATTACAACACAACCCAATACATATCTCATTTATCCATCACCAAAGTATATCAACCATATACTCATATATCAACTCATCAATCTCACCCATAATTCCACACACAATCAATCCAATCATGGTTTTCCACACGTAATGCATCCATTCACAATTCTCACACATAATCATTCATATTCATGATTTATGCAAATGCACAGAGACCGACACAACGACCCTATGCAATGCATATGCGGTACCATCCATCCATCAATTCTCAACATTAGTTCACTCAGGAACTATTGGAATCATCGCTTGTTACTCAACATAACTCCCCGTCGGGCAAACGATGTTCCCCGTCGCTTTAAGTCCTCTTGGTATAAGGCGCACGACGTTTATGGATCGGTTTAAGTCCTCTCGGTATAAGGCGCACGATCCGATCGCTTTAAGTCCTCTTTGTATAAGGCACACGATCGTCTATAATCATCGCTTTAAGTCCTCTCGGTATAAGGCGCACGATGTTATAGCGGATTCCCTCTAGAATCGTTTCGTCGCTCACACCCACTAGGGCAGACGACATCACCAACATGCATATCATGATGCTTGGCATACAATGACTCATGACATTCAAATGCACACATATACACATTCCATGATCATGCATATATCATTAAATACCACACATAGCATTTTCTTGCCCTTAGGCCACAAATCATCATTACAACATGTATTTTCATTACACAACAGCACACAAGTCATACAATATCCACATCAACAGCACCTTGCATGATACCCATCAAATTCACACAATTAAAACGGCAAAATTCGACAAAACGACACGATTTCAAATTCCCGACATAATTTAATCGGCCAACAATCTCAAAACCATTTTAATAAGAAAGAATATTTCATAAGCTTTCCAACGATATAAAGAACGCACAAAACGGATAATCAGATCAAAAGTTATGGAATTTAAAAGAAAATATAAATGTGAAATTTCCCCAGGACCGCCTGGCGAAACCCAAAAACCGCCCTGCTAAATCCCTTCGCCGCTACTTCGCTAAGCGAAGCAGAGGCGTCACCATTTCTCCCAAATGACTCAATAGAGTCAGAATCGTATAAAGGCTGCGCCTCTCAAAAACCGCCTGGCGAAATCACGAACCGCCCGGTGAAATCATAGAACCGCCCGGCGCTTTACACCAGGTGCAGAAAAATTCTGCTGCACTTTCAAAACCCCAAATCCATTTTTCTCCACTCAAAACACTTCGAGCAGCAAAACAATCCTTAGCAATGGTTCATAAACATATAGAGATCATACAGCACAATTTATATCGATTTTCGTCCGTGAAAACATCGATTTCTACTCGTTTACGCGTTTTTGACCTATAACCAAAAAACTAGGGAAATGCAAGATAACATGCAAATACACACTTACATAATCATACACAATGATAAGATAATCGAGTTTCACACCCTTACCCGATTAAATCGTGTTTTAGAAAGTCGGTTGATCGATTTCCTTGATTTCCAAGATTTCTCTCTTTTCTTCTTTTCTCTTCTCTTTCTCTTCTCCTCCTTTTCTTCTCTTCTTACTATTTTTCTCTCTTTCTATTTCTATTCATACTAACTTAGGAAAAATAAATGAAAATACCAAAATACCCCTACACTCAAATATCTCGCAAACATTCCCAAAACGCGATAAAATATAATCACGATGAAAAATAACATATTTCCAAATAAAAGTCAGAAATAAAATAATATAATAATAAAATAATCAAAACAGCTCGATTAAATAAAACGGACTAAAACTGGGTCGTTACAGAGGGAATGTGTACCTCCTATCCATATTTAATCATTGTGGCATTATATCAATAAGGCACAGCTTTGTCAGAATCATAGGGAGTAGGACTAGGTTGACAAATGATCAAAGGAGAAACGGACGACTTTCGATTGTAATAAGCAATCTTAAATGGCTCAGGTATATTGAAATGCGGAACTATGACATCCACTTCATGATCAACATCATACCTTGAACGAGTAATTTGAATAAGCCTCTGATCGAGCATTTCCTGAAGATCCCTCTTCACCATAGAGCATCCTCGAGAATTTCTTGAACAAATTCGGCAAGCAGCATGGTCATGCTCATAATAACTCAGTCTATATAAATTGACATGCATATAAATGAAAGATCTTCTAATCAAATTAACTTCAAAGACACGATAGGGGTCAGGACAACCATCTACCATGTTCATATTGGCACTTCCATGTTTAGGCAACGAGTTGGCTTGGACATTGGGTCCAAGATCCTTGAAGAACAGAATTCCACTTCGAATTAATATCTGAATTTCCGCCTTTAATGCAAAACAATTCTTGATGTCATGACCAGGTACCCCTTGATGGTAGGCACATAAATTATCAGATTTATACCACCAAGGGAGCTCTTTTGGAACAGTTGGTGGGTCTCTAGTCTGCACAAGATTCTTTTGTACCAGAGCAGGGCACAGTTCAGCATACGACATGGGAATCAGATCAAACTGAGTTTTCTTATGAGTGTGGTACTGTTGATTATGTTGTTGATGAGTTCTTTGTTGAAATTGTGGTTGATAAGATGAAGTAGCTTGAGCAACTGGAGCAGTGTTAATAACAGGCGTGAATGAGGCTACCTGTTGTTGATTATGATTATTTTTCCCTAGGTGTCTTATATGCCTCTCTTGGGAAATGGAATTAGACTCTCCCTCTTTCTTTTTAGAAAAAACACTCTCATATTTCTTAGGATTCCCAGAAGAACTACCATCTTTAACCAATCGTCGTTCTTGGACTCCTTCTTCGAGACGCATGCCCATGTTTACCATCTCGGTGAAGTCACTGGGTGCACTAGCCACCATTTGTTCATAGTAAAAAGAACTCAAAGTTTTCAGAAATATCTTTGTCATCTCTTTTTCTTCTAGAGGAGGACTAATCCGTGCAACAATTTCTCGCCACCTCTGGGAGTACTCTTTGAAAGTTTCTTTCTCCTTTTGTTACATGGCACGGAGTTGATCACGGTCCGGCACCATGTCCAGATTGTATTTGTATTGTCAAAAAAAACACTTCCCCCAAATCATTGAAAGTGTGAATCTGAGTATTGTCTAATCCCATGTACCATTTAAGAGTAGTTCCAGTGAGGCTATCTTGAAAATAATGGATTAGAAGTTGATTATTGCCTGTATGAGTGGACATTTTCCTTGCGTACATGACAAGGTGACTTTGAGGACAAGTGTTTCCCTTATATTTCTCAAAATCAGGGACTTTAAATTTGGCAGGAATCTTCACGTTAGGAACAAGGCACAAATCATGAGAGTTCTTCCCAAACCATTCTTTTCCCTTTAAAGCTTTAATTTCCTTCTGCATCTCTTGAAAATGATTTTGGAATTCGTCCATCTTTTCATAAACACCGAGGCTTTCACTAGGCTCAGCATGAAAAATAGGCTCTTCAATTTGTGGGACAGCATGCACCACAGGTGGAGGAACAGTCATAACATGTTGAACAGTAGGAACTTCAACAGTGGGTGTATAACCTTCAGGAACAAAATTCAAAGGGATGCCCCAAGGAAAAACAACAGGAATTTGTTATGGTGGAGCACTGATCAGGGCTACAGAAACAGGCACACACACAACTTTAGAAATTATAGTAGCTTAAGGCAGAGCTGCCAGAGGAGTAGGAGGAGGATGAGGAGACTGATTATGGAGAGCGACCAGAGATTCAACCAAAGCATTAAGTTTTTCCATCCCAGTCACGAGGGTTGTCACTTCTTCACGGAGTTTGTAATACCCTAAACCCCAAAACTTATATAATAAGCATTACACGATAATCTAAGGTGTCACCAACCACAAATCCTTTAATAAATCAACCATTTAACAAACACGCAGCGGAATATTAACGTCATAAAACACCTGTCATCGCACACTCACCTTCACTTAGGGTATCATTATGACGGTATCGATCTTATTTCAATCAAATAAAACAACATAACTTAGAGATTTAGTCTCAACTTCAAAATTATATAAACTACTATCAAGTATTGAGTTATCATGTGCAACTCACAACGACTTCAACATAACCCGAATAAGCAATTAAACTCCAACACATAATAAGCAAAACAATCGTTCCCAACCCCGATGTTACGGGATCATAGTAAAACTTCTAAACAATGATGAAACTAAAAGAAAGTAACTCCAGGCGCTAACTTCCACTTACAACATCAAACTCTACTCCTGAGTATCTACAAGATGTCCATGGTGGACAACATCAAAGAAAAGGGGGCTGAGAATACATTCAACTATTAAATGGTGCACAAAATAGTAAGGATAGATTCATATACATATTATAATGCACCTCAATATCATATATTCACATTTCATCCACATCGCCATCAACTCATACAATTCACATAATGTTCACCATAATTATTAACACATCTCATCATGTTGCGGTGAAAAATGGATATCAAGCTATTAATTAAACTTGAATCACAAATCATTTAAGGATTCACCACCGAGCTTTGATTTATCCAAGGGAAAGGGTAAAGATCGTAAAAAACCCTAAGTTTACAATGTAACAACAATGCTAAGAGATTTGGGGGTCGGGGATTGGTTATACAAAGGGAAGGTATTAGCACCCTAAGTATCTGTAGTACTCTATAGGAACCTCTTACTAGTATTTGTGATTTTGTTTGCTATTTGTTGTGTTTGGGTTATATGGTGAGAGATAGGAACCTAAGGGTTTAGTCACTAAGTATGCTCGCCAAAACTTCGCGGTCTTGTGCCTACATATCCTTACATGGATGGAATCAGAGCAATTGTAGTTCACCTCACTAGGGATGGTTGAATACTTGATTATGATCAAGATTCAAGGGGATTAAGTGTTAAGGTCTTAACACTTACTTGACTTGACAAAGTCACAAGGGTTGTAAATTCTAACTTAAGTTTAAAACTCAAAAACCTAATGACTCTAACAAGGTCAAAGGGTGGGTAATGATGAGCTATCTATGACATAGAGTCAATAGAGAGACTTTCCCTTAGATTAAGGAATAGAGGGCAACTTGAGGATGGGAGCTAACAAGCTAACATCACTTGGAGGAATAACTTAACAAAGTAAAATGGAGTATGATTAAGTATGGATGGCATGAAAAAATATGATATTCAAACATGACATCAATGGAAAGTAAATCAAAGTAACATTCAAACATGACGTTAGCATAGCAAAGGTAAAGCATATGGTTACAACCAAAGCATGAAGATAAATGTGACAATATTTAGAGCAAGGACTTAACAAAGTCATGAACCAAACAAGGTAACTACCTAGTATGTTCAAAGGTTTAAAGAGGTTCAAATTAACATGGTGACAACCAAAGTAAATACAATCAAACAAAGATGTTACAACATCTAAACAAACATGAGATATAGTTCTAACAAGACTAAAGTATCATGGATAAGATTAAGTACATAATTAAGGAAAACATGTTTTAGGGTTTACTAACACCACTTAATCATGAATACAAGACAAAGGAAGATAAGTTGTAACAACACTTAATCATGAATACAATTTAACATTTCAAAATATGGATAAGTTATTACAACACTTAAACATGGTAAGATTCAAATTAACATGTGAAAGTCATGACAACACTTAAACATGGATAAAGCAAAGGTCCAAAGTTGACATATATAAGTTAAGACATTACTTAAACATGGATAGGAGTAAGGTTCAAAGCTGACATGTATAAGTTAAGACATTACTTAAACATGGATAAACAAAGTTCAAGTTTAATATGTAAAGGTTATCACAATACCTAAACATGAATGAAGTTCAAAGATGGGATATAGCATACATGTGCCATGATTACAATCAAGGTTCAATGCATACATGGATAAATTAAGACATTACTTGTCATGGATATAATTTGAAAACAAGCAAAAGGTGACAACCAAACATACTTGAGCAAGAGTGACATGTTTATGACAATAATATGTGGATGAATATACAAGCATATAAGGGATGACATGTGAGAATGCTTAAAGATGGCATGTGGAAAGTTAGAAATCATATGAACAAGTTAAGGCATTACTTGAACATTTTTGGCATGGTTATAAGTTAAACATGTTGATACAAGTAGGTAACAACTAAACATGCATATTAGGGTTCAATCATGGTTACAAACAAGCAAGAACATTTACAAAAGTCAATGTAAGCATGTGTAATTTAAAACATCACTTAGCATGGGAGAAAAAGTGTACATGGCTCAAGACAACCTAAAGTGCATGTTATGGTTCTTGGTGTTCATCAAAGGATGTGTGTGAAAGGTCAAGGTAAGTGCACAAAGTGGTTCATGGCATAGGTGACAAAATTTAAGGCATTTAAAACATGTAAACATACATAAAGTAAGCCAAAAATCAAGTCAAAACCAAGGATACAAGGTTACAAACTTACACAAGGTTCACATAAGTTGCAAATGGTTCAAACATGTCCATATAGGCAAAGAAAATCAATGGAATCAAACAAGGAACCAAAATAATCCTTAAGAAAACCCTAAAAATCCTCTTACTTCAAACATGAATAATTCGTACAAAAATAAATATTTTTGGAAAACTCTTTTCATCACAAGAAAATAGGCAATAATATGAATCCATAGCAAAAAGATTGGGTCAAAAATGATTAATATCGAAGAAGTTATGGCCATTTGAACTTGTGAACAAAATGAAGTGGAAAAAGTGATAAAAAATATGATTCTGTCCCAACCAGGACTTGAACCCACGCCCTTATGTTTCACACTTCAAAACCTTACCAAGTGAACCAACGTGCGCATGTGACAAAGGATGGAAATAGCATAATATATATCAAAAGCATTTGAAATTCAGAAAAAATAAAAAAGGACTGGGGTGAGGGGGATTCGAACCCCAGTCCCTTCTCTTGCAAGAACACACAAACCCTCCTCCTGGACCAGCGGTGCTATGCTCTCATCCAATAACTAAGGGGATTCAAAATGTATATATTTTAAAAACACCTCAGAATGGCCAACTCAGCGCCATGTCATCTCCACCTCGCCTCCAACTCAGCTTCTTCTTCTTCCTTTTCTTTTTCTTTCTTTCTCTCTCATCGTGCCTTAACCCTTCCATGGCCCGAACTTCAACTCATAATAACTTTCTCATTTCTCCATCATTTTTAAATTTGTAAAAATGAAAATTGTAGTACTTTTCATGAGGATTCCAAATATGGCATCGGTTCAACCTAATGCTAACTGTGTAATTCAAAATTTACTCAACAACAGTGCAACACACATGAACTTCATCATGTTAAAACATCACATATTCAGCTCATACAAGGAAACCAAAGCTTCATACAGATTGTGCATAGTGTGGACTACATTTATGCTTCAAACATGAGACAATAAAATGCATGGAATGTGAGTTGGAAGTTTCAAGAACCTTACCTCTTGGAGTCAGTCCAAGGCTTCTTCTAGGGCTCTTCTAGAAGTGTAAGGATGGCTTCCTTAGCTTAGTTGACCCTTATAGAAATGATTTGGATGCTTGGAAGGCTTGGAGATTGCTTAAATAAACAAACCCAAATCCTTTTGCAAAATGGAGGTAAGAAATGGTAGATTGTGCATGGCTTGCTACAAAACTTGTTCAAGGGTTGGAACAGGTTCTATTAAGTGTATAGAGATGGTTTGTGGTGTTAGTTTGCAAAGTGAACGACTCAAATGAGTTTGGCCACAGGTTTTGCAAAACTGAGGTGTTTTTGCAAAAACTATGGAAAGTGAGAGAGCTGAGGTATTTGGAGTGCAATTGTTGTGTCTTTTGAAGCTTGAGGCATCCCTCTATTTATAGGGAAAAGGTTGGGAGAAACTCTAGTCAGAATAGCAAGCTCTTGGAGTTTTTACAAGTTGGCTTGGTTGGAAATGAACTACATGGTTTCATGCAAAATCATGGTTCCAATGTGCAAGTACATCACTTTTCTAGAGTGGTTGGGATTTCAGAAAAGGTTGAGTGCAGAAAGAACAAAAGGGAAGCTCAAGACAAGTTAACTTTGCATTAAAGCTTCTTTATGGAAGTCTCACCTTTCTTCCAAAAATGGCATGATTCAATGGGCAAAGCTTCAAATTAGTGTGTAATGCTCCCTTAAATCATTCAATCTTATGATTATGGATTGATTTAGAAGTAATGAGGGATGCAAAGTAGGATTATAGGGCATGGCTTGGAGTTTTGCTCAAGAGCAAGTTGTGAAGATGCCATGAAATCCCTCTTTGTGACACCAACTTCATCTCTTCGAAACTCTCAGCTCAAGAAGGCTATGGAGGAGTTCTTGTACTTTTTTAAAATCCCCAAATGTTCTCTAAAACTTTCATGTTTAACAAAAATTCTAAAACTCAAGGGATCATAATGAAAACTGGTCTCAAAGATTGATGCTTCTAAGGACCAAAAACTTGTCTTGAAAAATTTCTATGTGTCCAAAGATTTTTCCAAACTTTGAAGCCTCATAACTCAAAATCCAAGCATTTTTTAAGGTTTCCACCTCTCAAACAAAGTTGTATTATGTTGTAAGGGCTTTAATTTGAGCTTTGGAGCACACGAAATGGTTGTGTAGATTGGGAGTTATGATCTTTCAAAGTTGGCCTCAAAACTAGGGTTTTTTCCATACTTAGAAAAATTTCAAGTTTCTTAACTTTGCCCCTTTTGCAAGAAACCTTCCAAATATTGGTTTTTCATGCTAAAAATCATTGATCAAACATGTCTTGATGAAATTTGACTTGATGACTTTAATTTGGACCAAAAACCCTAAAAGTAAAAGGTTGACTTTGTCAGATGAAGCTTGTGTTATCAGATGAATTCAACTGTGTGATCTTCAATGATCTTGCATTCTTGAATCTTTCAAACATCATGGATGGACTCCAAGGATGTATTTGAGTGTCTTGGATCATGTCCCAAGGCTTGGGATCATGCTTTGATCAAAAGTCAAGGCACAATTGACTTTTCCCTAATGAAACCCTAATTGGTGACCAGATGAAATTGGGCTTTATAGAACTTGTGATGAGACAATCTTGCACTTGATTCTTGACAAGGAGAAGCCTATTGAGTGTATGTAAGCTTGATGGGTTGATTATCACTCCAAAACATTGTCTGATCATGTGAGGATTCCCTTGATTCTCTTCAGCAAAAACCCTAATTTTGATGAAACAAAACAAGGAACAAACTTGAACAAGGTTAGGGTTAGCAATGCAAAACTTGAATGCTTCCTAGAATGATGATGACATCTATGGTCAAAATTTGGGGTATGACACATCATTATACACCAAAACCACATTTACATATTTTAATCATGCAATGCGACTCATGACGACAACTCGACTCGATATGCATGTGGTAGCCATATGAACACACAGTTCATCTCGCTTCATGATCCCCACCATAGTGTCATACACTAAAATTTGACCACAAGGTTCCACATCATTGTGCAAATCATCACCACAATATGTATGTCCCTTCATACCTCATCAGTCCTCTCAAAGATTGTTAAGCATTCACCTCAATCAAGAATTAGGGTTTTGAGCCCTCTCAGAGCACTCAGGCAAAGGATCAATCAAGAATTGACATGATATTTAACTTTCCTAGCCTCTCAAACATCCATTAAGGATCAAGAGGTCTCCCATATCAAGCATCAAGCCCAAGAATGCAACATTTCAAGCTGATTAAGCCTCAAGATCACCAGTGTCACCAAATTAGGGTTTTGGTCGACCAAGGCCTCCAGAGATAAATTTTCATCTGGACATGAGCCAATACCTCAAAACATGATTCAAGAAGCTCAAAGGGACCTTATGAGTCCAATCACGAGTTCAAAAAAGCCTCAGGGGATGCATTCATCAAAAATCAGGAATTAGGGTTTCTTGACCTAATTTACCCCTAAGTTGACTTTTGGAGCAAGACATGAGCCAAAACCTCAAGAAATGTTTTCAAGACCCCAAATATCTTATATTGATCCTATTACAAGTTTAAATTGACACAAAGAACTTGATTCATGAGCAATGCAAGGATTCAAATTCATTTGGACCATAAACTAGGGTTTTTGAGAAAAAGTCAACCATACCTTTGACTTTTGACCATGACATGATCTCAAACCTTGGGAAATGATTCAAGACACTCTAAAACACCTATGGAACCTATCAATTAGGTTTGATTTAGCCCAAGGACTTTATTTCATAAAGGATCACAAAGTTTGAAATTCATTTGATAAAAAGTCAAATGTGCCCAAAACCAAGTTAGACTTTTGAGATTTTTTGACAAACATGGGCTTCTTTAAGTCAAACACAATGTTAATGTATGGTTTGGATCATCATCCATCAATAAAACTCAAGAAAAATGAGGTTAATTGCAAAAGGGGCAACCTTAAGAAACTTAAAATTTCACTAAGTTATGGAAAAAAGCGATTTTTACCCAACTTTGCAAGACCATAACTTGTGATCCAAGAAACCTTTTTCTCCCATCCAAAGCTCAAATGAAAGATCTCATTACATACTACAAGATTGTCAATTACACCATATTACAAATCTTCATGGATTGATCAAAATCACAAAAATTAAGAAATGGACCTTTTCTTGACACTTAGAAAAATTTTAGGCAGAATCTATCTCATGTTTTGTCCAACTTTGGAGGCATTTTCCATCATGATCCAAGATGAATCAAGACCAAATCTAAACATCAAAGTTGAAGTATGATATGTGGGCTTTCCAAAAAGTACAAGAACACATTCTAATTCAACTTGAGCAAGAAATTACAAACCTTGCAACATGACATAAAATTCTGGTTTTTCAAGACAGCATTGGTGCATAACTTGTGCTACACGATTTTCTCCTTCAAATTTTGTCACTTTGCAAACTTTGTTATCTTCCAAAAACACAAAAATCTTGATGACTCACTTGTTACTTGATCAAAGAGGCAAGAATTCAGCCTAGCATGTGATGATCCATCATTACAAAATGCCTTCAATTTCGAATTTGGCAATGTTACACTAATGCAATGCATTGACGTGTCATGAACCAGGCCATATCAATCCAAACCAGTCAAGATTTAGTCCAAAGCTCTGAGTGTTCAAACCTGCAAAAATTGAATTAAGTCAAGCTAGAGGAGACTTGGCACTTTGAAAAATCCAAGTCTATGGCTACCTAGCTACACACTATGATCAGCCTCCATTCACTATTCCTTGCAAAACAAACTTCCTCTACTATAAATAGAGGTCATTTGTGACTGATCAACACACACCAAAACATCAGAATACATGTTTTACTTCATTTCACTCTCTTTCACCAAATTTTGCTTCTCTAACAAGTAGGATTCGAATTTTCAAATAGGAAGCAATTCTATCAAAACCAATGGTGTAGACACATCCTATACCTCATATAGAAGGGATCCAAACACTTTCCAAACTTCTGTAACACCAGAATCAATAACCTCCATCTCACACCTAGACCTAACTGCAGTTGGGATACCACTGAGAGTTCCAGAAGATTTTCATCCATTCCAAGCTTCTCAACACACTCACTAGGGTCCATTGAAGTTGTCCAGATCATTCAAACACATCTATAACACCTACAACTAAGGATTCGAATTCCTCTTGCAGAGGTAAGCCTGAACCTCTCAAACTCTATGATCCATGCATCATAAATGTGTTTTCAAGTTACAAACATGTTTCAGCACTTGTGTAGAGTGTTTCCCCTCAATTAATTGCTTTGTAGCTATCGTGTATAGAATTTCATAGTGTTTTTGTAAAAATTAGGGTTTATTTGTTCTTCACATGATTTTTCACTCCTCACTTAAAAGAAATGCAATTAATTGGTATCATTGAAATCCTTGTTAAAAAACGAGCAACTTTCATGTTTACAAAAGTCAATTTCATTGCGTATTGAGTGAGATATGTGAGCTTTTGCAAATCAGCCATGGTGGACACGAGCGAGGAAGAAGAAGGAGCTGTTGGCGCCCTTTTTCAAATTTTTGAATTTTTAAATATTTTTAAATATTTTCAATTCTTTTCAAAAATTCATATCTCTCTCACTTTTTATCTTTTTCAAATGATTTTTAAAACATAAATCATTATACATTTTAATATTTAATTCCACAAAAAAATAAAAATAAAAATTTATATTTGATATATTTTTGAATTTTTCAAAGAATTTCTTTTTAATTGTTTTAAACATTTTTAAATAAATTCTTCTTCTTGATTTTTCAAAATCAATTGAATTTCAAATCATCTTGTGAATTGAAACATATTTTTTCAAACATTTTTCAAAGTTCACAACATGTTTTTGAATCTATTTGATATTTTAAATCATTTTTTATATAATTTTTCTTTGAAAAATGTATTTTAATTAAAATTAGGGTTTTTCCTTGATTTTAAATTTTCAAACATCATTTGAAATACACTTGGGCCTCTAATAGAGTGTAAGACCCAACCTCTTTTGTAAGCAAATAATTCCTGGGCCTCTGTCATAGTATAAGTCCTGATGCGATTTCCAAAAATAACGGCGCGTTCATTATTTTTTCATCTGGGCCTCTCCTTGATTATAAGCCCCACTTTTCTTCTTTTCAAACACATTTTGGGCTTCTAATAGAGTGTAAGACCCATTGTACATAAATAAATTTTGGGCCTCTGCTATAGTATAAGTCCCACAACGTCTTTCGAAATCGTAGTGCGATCACTATTTTCAAAATAAGTCATTTGGGTCTCTCCTTGAGTATAAGCCCCAACCTTTTGTACATAAACTTTGTTTTAAACAATAAACAACCTCCATGGGCCTCTCCTTGAGTTGTAAGCCCCATGCCTCTGTTTTCAAAATCATCTGTCTGTTTTTAAACTGGTACTAGGAGGAGCATTATTCTCGGTGAAACTGCTCTTAGACCACTTGGGCCTCTCTTTGAGTTATAAGCCCAAAACATTCTTTTCAATTCAATTCAATAAAATTTCTTTCAAATTCGAATTAAAAGTTTTCTCAAAACTTTCTTCAATTTCTTAAAACCCTAATCATATAGTTAAAATCATACAACCAATTACAATACACTTGGGCCTCTTTTCAGAGTGTAAGACCCAACATCTTTTCAATTCAATGCATACTTGTTTATATATCTGTTAATTCACTTATCTGTATATACTTGTACATATCTGTCTAGAGTTTCCCCAGCAGTTAGGCCTACACTTAGGTCAAACCAATGGTTACTTCTAACTTAGTCAATGACTAGTTCCCCCATAGGAAACTTCCCTCAATACAGTCTGCTTCCTCTTGGGCTTTATTCAATATGGAACAGAGAAAGGCATTATTCCCAGTGAAACTTTTCTCAAGACTGTCAAAACTTAGAAACATATATATAAAAGAAATTTATTTTCCCAGAGAGGATTAATTCCCAGTGAAACCTCTTTTGAATTTCTTCAAACCTTAGAACTGTTCAACAAAGAAAGGATTATTCCCGGTGAAACCTTTCTTGAACTTTTCTTAGGCTTGGACCAACAGGCTTCTTAAAAGTTCCCCATAGCCTCCTCTTGGGCATAGTACAAGGACCACCGGGCTTCTTAAAAGTTCCCTAGCCTCCTTTTGGGCTTAGTACAAGGACCCTTAGGCTTCCTAAAAGCATAGGATAGAATTTAGTCATCTCTACTAGTTCAATCCTCAGCAAAGTCAAAGCCCCAAAACATTCAATCATCCAAGGGTTGATTTTCATCCCTTAAACCCACAGACTTCTCTTGGGCATCATACAAAGATCTATCTCCAACCAGAGTCTACCTCTTCTTAAGAGATTTGGGTAGTCCCAACCTCCTCTTGGGCTTCATTCAAGTAGACTTGGAAAGTCTCACCCTCATAGTCTCCTCTTGGACTTAACCCAATGACCCAAAGGCTTCCTATAAGCATAGGATATATCCTGAGCATCTTCACCAATACAACAATCACTAGAAAAGTTAAAACCTCTAAGGTTTTCAAACTCACCTTTAAACTCCTCTGACCCCTAACAAGGCTTAACTTTCACCTTAAAAATCTCATCTAGGGTCAGGTTACCATTAACAAATCCTCAAAAGGATTAAAGACTCATGGCATTTGATAATTTAACTTTTCCCTGATTCCCCAACAAGAATTAGTTTCCCTTTGGATTCCCCAATACAGTTTATATCTACTCCTGGATTTCAATAAATCCTCAGCAAGAGACAACCTCCTCTTAGGCTTTATATAATGAATTTCCCCGACAACCTCAATCTTGGGCTTTGTACAAGACAGATATAACACTCCCCACTGGAGTCATTTTCTTTCAGCCTCAACCTTGGGCTTTGAACAAGGCACACAAAAAACAACATCCCCTCAGATGAGACCACGAGTCCTTTCTGTAGGAAGATACCCCTTCTATACATCACATATAAAAAACAAACAATCAAAACATTTTTCCCAAATAAACTGCTGTAAGTGGCACACTTGTTGATTCAAATTCCAAGTTGGAGTCCCTCCTTTATCATGGTAAAAATTCCTCTTTCAACAGCTATAAGTGGCAAGCCTCTGGATTCTATACATCCAAGCCAATGTCCATCTCTTAGCATGAAAGATTCATAAAGGAAAAAATGGCATTGCTCTACACTGAGTTAAAGCTTCTTCCTTCAAGACATCTCTCTTATAAAGGAAATTATGGCATTGCTGGATTCCATAAATCTCAGTTAAAGTAATTTCCCCTTTATAACCAATTTCTAAACATTTGTAATGGATAGGTGAGATATCTCCCTTTAGAGATGAAAAATTCTCTCTCGGTCAACTTTTAGCTTCAATCTTAGGCTTTGAACAAGACATAAATACTCTGCTAGCTTCAATCTTGGGCTTTGAACAAGACATAAATACTCTGCTAGCTTCAATCTTGGGCTTTGAACAAGACACCAAACAATTTCCTCCCATCGAATAGGAGGAACTACGATTGCTCTGATTTCCCAAATCTCTTTACGGGAATACGTAGGCATAAGATTGCGAAATCTTAGCGAGCACACAAATCCAAAATCTTAGGTCCAGTACCTTCCCAAAAACAATGGAAAATTCGAAAACAACAAAAACATTCTCTTAACACTCCCAAAGGAGAAACTTTCTCAATCCATAGCAGATAAACACAAGAAAGCATTTCAAAAAGCAGAAATACATGCGAAAGAAGGTTCCTATAGATTACTATAGATACTCTGGGTGTTAATAGCTTCCCTTTATATAACCAAACCCCATTCCCCGATCTCTTAGCATTTGTTAAAGAAAACATTTGCGTGCAGGGTTAGTTTAAAATATCCTCCCCTTCTTTTTAAGCTTCATAGGATAAATATAGAAATCAGAAAGTAGCACCAAATACGCAGTAGGTGGTCGCGTCACCAAAAAACTGACGCTACACATAGGACCAGATTCTCTTTCAAAACCAGAGCACACAAGAATCGTTAACATCACCATATGTAACACTTCATTGATTCCCATTAGAACCAGCTACTTGCACTCGATCCCCACCATAGTATCAAGGCTCACCAAAACTGGACCAAAGTCCATACACAATGATGTATGAACTCACAATAACATGCATGATCACCAAAATAATCACCAAATTAATCACCAAAATAATCGCCAAAATAATAATAATAATAATTATAATGTATATGTCAGTTAGGGGTGTTCGTGGTACAAGAACTGAACTGAACCAAACCATATTAATAGTTTAGTGCAGTTCTTACAAACCACTTTAATAAAAAATGATTAATCTGTTAAACCAATTACAATTCAGTTTAAAACCAATTCAGAACCGGTTCATAGTTTAAAACCAGATTAATTTGTTTTAACTAGTTTAAAACTAGCTTTTTTAAAAAACCGAATTATTTTTTAATCGAATTGCAAACATGTTTTTTTATATGTTTAAAAAATCAGTTTTTTTTGTTATTTTTAATAAAATTGGATTCACATTTATTTTTTTTAAAAAAATTGTTTAAATAGTAGTTTTAAGAATACGTGTTTTAAAAAAGTACTAGTTTTAAATCGAGTTACTAGTTTGCTAGTTTTAACCAATTTTTTTAAGAATTATTAGTTTTAAAAAATTAGTATATATATATATATATATATATATATATATATATATATATATATATATATATATATATATATATATTAGCTTGAACCATTACCATAAGTATATGATAAATAATCTATTCATTCGTATAAATATTTTATAAACTGAACAAAGCATTGGATTGATAAGATCTCTAGGTCATAATTCAATTGGTTTAAACAATTCAAACTGTGCAACAAAATATTCTTATTCAACAAATAAAACTCTAATTCAACAATTTCTCAAACAACATGTTTTTTCAACTAATAAGAGACAATAATAATTCATAAACTAACCAACAAACATATAGCATATAAGATAAATGAAAACAAATATATAAGTTGCAGGTAGAGAAAACAAATATATTTTAAAAAAACTCTATTTTTTCAAATTTTTGTAAAAATTTGATTTTTTAATATTTTCAAAAAAAAAAATTGACTTTTTTATATTTCTAAAAAAAATTTGACTTTTTCCATATTGTCGAAAAAACACTACTTTTTCATATTTATGAAAAAATTTTACTTTTTCATATTTCTAAAAAAATCCGACTTTTTCATATTTCCGGAAAAAACTCGAGTTTTTCATATTTTCGAAAAAACTCGACTTTTTCATATTTATGAAAAAATTTGACTTTTTCATTTTTCCGAAAAAACGCGATTGTTTCGTATTTTCGAAAAAATCGATTTTCATAACAAAATTGATATTAGTTTTTTTTTCAGGAAATAAAAAATATATTTTCTAGAATTTTTTTTTTAATTTTTAAAATTTTTTTTAGATTTTTTTTTAATCTTAGTTAATTTTTTTATTCTTTTTATTAAAAACTAATTAATTTATATAATTAAACCAATTTATAAAAGAAATTTGGTTCTGAACCAGTTTTTAACTGAATTTGAATTGTTTTAATTAAATTGTTCAATTCATTAACTATTTAAGGCGTTCAGTTTTTTTTATAGTGCAGTGCAGTTTAATTCAAGTATATAATTTAGTTAACTATATTTTTGAACACCCCTAATGTCAGTTATGAAATATATACTAGTAAAATTGTATTAACAAAGGAACACGCTACAGTATCAATAGAAGTCTGCTTTTATTCCGGGTCGGCAAATGTTGGAGGGAGTTGTTATAGCTAATGAGATTATTGATGTAGCTACTAGGGAGGACAGGGAGTGTTTGTTGTTTAAGGTGGATTTTGAGAAGGCTTACGATTGTGTGAACTGGAACTTCTTGAGAAATATGTTCTTGGTCATGGGTTTTGGTGATAAGTGGAGGGGTTGGATGAAAGTTTGCCTTTTTAAATGTTTTCTGTCTGTTCTTGTGAATAGGAGTCCTTCAAAGGATTTCGAGGTCGAAAAGGGTCTTCGCCAAGGAGATCCTTTATCTCCTTTTGTGTTTGTGCTGGTAACCGAAGGCTTGACGCAACTATTGAAACGAGCTTCTGCAATTAATGTGTTCTCTGGTTTTAGAGTTGGTTCCAAAGTGAGGGTGGATTTAATTCAGTTTGCGGACGACACTCTAATTATTGGAGATAGTAGTTGGCAGAACTTATGGACCATCAAGACGGTGTTAAGAAGCTTTGAAATTGTGTCTGGTTTAAGGGTTAATTTTAATAAAAGTAGGGTGATGGGGGTCAATGTGAACCAACATTTTCTTGCTGTAGCTTCTAGTTTTTTGGCCTGTAGAACTGATTCGACCAACTTTCGATTCTTGGGAATTCCGGTTGGATCAAATCCAAGAAGGGTTTCATCGTGGGACTTTTTAATTGATCTGTTTAAGAAGAGGTTGGCCTCTTGGAGGGGCAAAGGTTTATCAATGGCAGGAAGGCTTTCTCTGATTAATTCTACCTTAACGAGTTTTCCTATTTTCTGGATTTCTTTTTATCGTGTACCTGCTACGGTAATTAATAAAATTGATATCATTAGGATAAAGTTCTTGTGGGGAGGGATTGACTGTCAGAATAAGATACATTGGATGAATTGGAAGGTGTGTTGCAGCCCGAAAAGTGAAGGGGGATTGGGGATTATTGATTTGGGATCTTTTAATGTAGCATTGTTGTTCAAGTGGAAATGGAAAATCATTAAAACCAAGAAGGCTTTGTGGAAGGATGTTTTGGAGGATAAATACGGTTTCTTAGAAGGAGTGATTATGGCGGATTCTCTCCCTATGCAACGAGCTCCAGCCTCAACATGGTGGAAGGATATAGTAAAGTTGGGGGCTGGTTTTTCTAATGACTCTTTCTCTTTTGCAGGAAATATTAAATTCACCTTAGGTGATGGGAATCACATTCCTTTCTGGCTTGCGGACTGGACGGGCCATGGAGTTTTGGAAAATAAGTTCAATGCTCTCTTCTTGAAAAGCAGAAAGAAGAATGATGAGGTTAGTTCGATGGGTGGTTATGTAGAAAACATTTGGGAGTGGAATAATCTTGGCTTAGGGGATTCGCTCTCGGCAGAGGAGTTAGTTGAATTGGATTCCTTGAAGGCCTTGCTTCTGCATAATTGTCCAGGAGCGGGTTATGTTGATGAGGCAAGGTGGAATTTGGGTGATGGTGGCGATTATGTCGTCAAGCAGGCGTACAACGTTTTAAAGGTGGGATTCAATCCATCCTTAGTTCTACCAAATCAAATGCTTTCCATGAAGAAGGTGTGGGGACTAAAGATTCAGCATAAGCTTAAAGTTTTCGCGTGGAGGCTTTTTTGGAATCGCTTGCCAACGAAGGATAATCTCCTTAGAAGAGGCCTGAACTTACAAGATCAGTTATGTTGCTTTTGTAGAGTGGAAATGGAGGATATGTTACATCTTTTCTTCTATTGTCCCTTTGTGTTTTCCTTGTGGAATAAGCTGGGAAATTGGCTTGGCTGTGATAAAATGTTTGGGGGAAGTAGTTGGGATTTCTTCTTATCATGGTATCATTATGGTTGGAACAACATTGTGGCTAACAAGTTAGGAGCCAGGTGGATAATTGTTTCTTGGAATTTGTGGAAGGCAGGGAACAATTATATATTCAAGAATGAACCCATAAATTTTAATAATCTGTGTTGGGAAATTAAATTTCAAGTTTGGAAGGTTTTTGAGATGGGTAATATTCCCTCTCCCAACTCTAATTTTTTAGCCTTTTCCTTGAACCCTTTAGGGGATTAGGGCGGAGTTGGAGAAATATTATATTTTGTCGTTTGCTTGTAATAGGGTGAATACCCCTTGTATTCATTTTATTAAAAATCTCTTGCCTTTCAAAAAAAAAAAAAAAAGGCACGGTACTGTATCAATATATTGATACTACTAACCGAAATATTGTATATATCTGTGTAGCTGAAACTTAATTTAAGATTTAAATATCAAACCAAGGTACTGTGTAGTATAGCATGTAAAGTCTAACAATCATTTTTATTATTATTATACTAATAATATTATATACTAGTAACATAATAGATCAATTGTCCATCAATTTAACTATATATAATATGTATCAGTACTCCTCCAGCGATTTGTTTTTCCACATGAAATCTAAAACCAATTATTTATAATATCTTTCACCCAATTCCCAAGGATACATTAATCTCTAAACCCACATGAAGATTATGAATAGTGGCAGGGTTGGAAGAGAGCCTATATAATTGAATACTAGCAACAAAACTACATCATTTCTCATACAAGAGTAATTTGTCATTATGTGACAAAGTGGCTTATGCACAGCAACAAAACTACTAATACTACACTTTGTTATCAGGCTTCTAGTAATTAAATTCTTATGACAACAACTCTAAGGCTCTAGTCCAATATGTCTATAAACTATAAAGCCTATATAATTAAATACTAGTATTGTCACTTATCATATCATGCCAAGACACAACATATTTAATTGATAAATTTTCTATCATATTTTCAAGACAACAGGTGCTACCAATTCCTTTACATTAAGGCTAGTACACAAGAGACTAAATACAATTGATTTAGAATATGCTTTGTTTAGATGAGATGCGAGCACATGATTTATCTAGAACATGATTTTTGCCACTCGCTCAGTAATATAACGGAACAAGATTGACTTAGAACATCATCGTGCCACTCAGTCATCAATATATATATATATATATATATATATATATATATATATAGAGGGTTATGCTAATGCACACCCATGTAGATGTGCATTAACAACATACACCTTAGTGTATTTTTATGTGGGGTTCACCAATTTTGGGTGAGACCCACAATAAAAAGATGAAGAAGAAAAACAATAGAAAAGAATAGATGTAGTGTATTTTTGTGTGGGACCCACCAATTTTAGGTGTATGTTAGTATTTTTCATATATATATATATATATATATATATATATATATATATATATATATATATATATATATATATATATATATATATACTTCAGTCACTAATTCCATTCTTGAATGACTTAAAGATAATTGAACGAAGTGATCAGACACATAAATAATCTCAACCTAAGACGATATTATTCAATCAACAATACAATAACATATTATCACACAATTTAGGACTGATTTAACATAATTCCAATTGGAGGTTAAGGGAAACCTCTCTACCATTTCATGATTTAGGCATTCTTAGATGAACAATCTCCCCCATACCTAAAATCATAGCAATTGATGTGCAATTCTTCCTTGAATTTCTCTTCTTCTACCTCTAGCCAATTTTTCATCTTTTTCTCTAACTTACAAAAACACGTACTGACACTCTCAAGTTCACTAAACCTTCTTTTAGATTAAAAAAAAACCTAGTACCTTATTTTAATTATTCTCATTCCACCCTTACTTATCTCTATTTCCTATTTTCTTTTTATAATAAATTTAATTCCTCTTATTTTTCTAACAATTCTATAACTTTATTTCACCACTAAATTCTCATTCTTTTATTTTAATAAAAATACTACTAAATACTTCTTATTTTCCTATTCATCATACTATATTCACCTAATTAAATTAAATAAATCATATTATTAAACTATCAAATAATTCTAAATATTTTTAATTTATTTCAACTAACTTCTACTCCAATTGATTATTTAACTATCACAACCCACCAATCCAATAAATTACACAAAATTATAATTAATTCGTAATTAACTCGATTAAAATAACTATCAAAAAAATGGGTGTCACAACTCTCCCCCACTTAAGAAATTTTTGCCCTCGAAAATTATCTGATGAAAATAGAGTCAAATGTGACTCTCTCATATGCTCATCACGCTCCCAAGTCATGCTCTCACCAGCTGGTCCTCCCCAAACTACCTTTACCAAAGAAATCTCTTTACCCTGCAACTGCTTCACCTCTTGATCCTCTATCCGTATGGGCGATGTCTCCACAGTCAAGTTATCTCTCACCTGCACATCATCCACTTGGATCATATGAGACATATCCAAAATGTATCTCCTCAACTGAGACACATGAAACACATTATGAAGATTAGCAAGAAGTGGCGGCAAAGCAAACCAATAGGCTATCTCTCCTATCCTCTGTAAAATCTGGTACGGACCAACAAAACGTGGTGTGAGATTTCGAGACTTCAAAGCTCGACAAACTCCAGTTACCGGCGTAACTCTCAAAAACCTGTGATCTCCCTCCTGGAACTCAAGTGCTTTCCTCCTTTTTTTCAAGGTAACTTTTCTGACGACTCTGCGATGCTTTCATCTTTTCTTGGATCATCTTGATCTTTTCAATCGTCTGGTGAACAATCTTAGGTCCGAGCATAACACTCTCTCCTGACTCATAGAAACACAAAGAAGTCCTACACCTCCCACCATACAATGCCTTGTACGGTGCCATTCCAATACTAGAATGATGACTGTTGTTGTAGGTAAACTCAATCAACGAAAAGTAGCTATCCCAAGCACCTCTTTGTTCTAGCACATAAACCCTCAACAAATCTTCCAACGACTGGACGGTCCTCTCTGTTTGACCGTCTATTTCGGATTGTAAGCAGAACTCAACCTCAGCTTAGTACCCAAAGCAGTCTGCAAACTCTCCCAGAACCTCGATGTGAATCTCGATCTCTATCAGACACAATACTTAAAGGAATACCATGCAGTTTCACAATCTCATCAATATACATTTCGGCCAGCTTCTGCAAGGAATAATTGATCCTCATCGGTATAAAATGAGCCGATTTGGTCAGTCTATCAGCGATCACCCAAATTGAATCACATGCCTTCGAAGTCTTCAGTAGACTTGTCACAAAATCCATGGAAATGCTATCCCATTTCCACTCTGGAATATTCTATGGTTGCATCAGACCCAACGACTTCTAATGTTCAATATTTGATTTCTGACAAATCAAACAAGCATACACAAACTCAGCTACTTCCTTTTTCATTATGGCCACCAAAACAACTTATTCAAGTCTTGATACATTTTTGTGGCACCGGGATGATACTTAACCCACTTCTGTGACCCTCCTCAAGAATGCTCTTCTTAATTTCTGGCACATCAAGAACACATACTCTAACTCTGAACCTCATCACATCATTCTCATCAACCCGAAAATCATCCTCATTACCTTGGTTTATTAACGTGAGATGATCCACCAAACCCAAACAGATTTTAGACCTTCTCTGATTTCTTAGAGAATACCACTAGTCAACTTCAGCATACCCAACTTCACACTATTAAGAGTCTCTTCACACACTAGACTCATATCTCTGAATTATTCAATCATTTCTAACTCTCGAAATATAAGCATTGACATATGTAAGGACCTCATACTTAACGCATCAGCTACAACATTAACCTTACCCGGATGGTAACTCAATTCAAAATTATAATCCTTCAGAAGCTCAAGTCATCTCCTTTGCCTCATATTATACTCTTTCTGATCAAACATATACTTCAGGCTCTTATGATCGCTGAACACTTCGAACCTAGATCCAAAAAGATGATGCCTCCAAATCTTTAAAACAAAAACTACAGCTGCCAACTCTAAGTCATATGTAGGATAATTCCTTTCATGAACCTTTAGTTATCTGGAAGCATAAGCAACGACCTGACCATTATGCATTAGTACACCACCAAGACCCATCTTTGACGCATCACAATATACTACAAAATACTCACTTGGATTAGGCGAGATCAATACCGGAGCACTCGTCAATTTCATCTTGAATTCTACAAAACTCTCTTCACATGCAACATCCCACACATAAGCTTGACCCTTTCGAGTCAACTGAGTCAAAGGCAATGCTAACTTCGAAAAGCCTTCTATAAACCTACAATAATAACCAGCTAAGCCAAGGAAACTTCGAATATCAGTAGCAGACTTCGGAGTCTCCCACTGCAACACAACATCAACTTTCGACGGATCAACAACAATTCCTCCACTAGAAATCACATGGCCAAGGAAACTCACTTCTTTTAACCAGAATTCACACTTGGACAACTTGGCATAAAGCTTATTGTCTTTCAACACCTACAATAAAACTTTTACATGCTCAGTGTTGTAACCCAAAATTTGACCTCCCTTTTTACCTTTTTGCATGAGCGTCTGCAAACGCATTCCCCGCATACGCATCAAAAGTTTTATCTATGGAATCATTGCAGATGTATATTCAAACATCAATACAGAATCTCAATCCTATGAATATGTTCCCCAATGAGCAATCACAACATCAATACAGGCAAAACAAAAGGATTTCTATGCCTATTTATCAAAGCAAGGGGTCGAAGTACGGGACCACGACCATGGCACCTTATTTCAAGCCAAATAGCTGAAAATTTTCCTGTGTTAATCGATTAACACAATATGGTAAATCGATTACACTTGCAAGTTTTAACGAATTTCAGCAGTTTCACAACACTGCAACATCTACTACTCTTCTCCTTTGGTCTACATCATTCTAGCATCTTGTGGCAGGTTCTAGATATGTGATTACACCAGAAAATATCAACTACATTTTCTACACTACCTCACTATCACTAATGTTCACCATACACCCTCATTTCCAAGCATTGGAACCACTTGATCAATTGAGTTGCATTGGGATTTTTCAACTGAGTTAACCAATAACTAACTGAGTTAGACCCCAACTCAGTGAGTTGGGTCTAACTAACTCCAAAGCAAATGCCAAACCTCGTTAACTACCTCCAAAACAAACTCCAAACCTCCATTCACTCCAAGCCTATGCTCTAAATAAACAAACCCTCGCCTTGATGCGAAGGACCCTTAATCATTCTCTCATTTTTGCTCTAAAATTTCACTCTCATTCTCTAATTTTTCTGCAGCACTTTCTCTCTCAATCATCATCTTCTTCCCCAAACCTCACCAAAGCTCAATCTCCATTAAAGCTTAGTAAGCTTTTCATTGAAGCTTGCTATTCTTTAAGCTAGACCTCCATTTCTCCGCATCACATCTCTGAATTTAGCAGCAACAACATCATTGACTTCAATTCACGCTTTGGAAGTTGAAAATTGAAGGAGTTTTGGTGCAAATTCGGATCCGACGCAATTATTGCATTATCTTCAATTTTCTCGCTACGGATTGCTTGAGATCTCGGTATTTTCTGGTTTTCTAAGTTTCTCTCCATCACATTGTGATTACAACAATTACCAAGGCAAATCTCAGTCTTGTAGGTTGGTGATTCTTGCTTGATTAATCGTTTTCGATTGATTTTGCATTTTCACAATGTAGTTCTTAATTGATGCTTTGCTACTTGAATACTTGATTCTATTTGCTCTTAAATGCTATGAATTAACATGAATTTTTCCTCTACTTCCATGCTATGATCCACTGCAATTGCATGCAATAAGTGATTCTGAAAAAGTACTTTTCAAAATTCGATTTTTGTTGTCTCTACAATGTTAATCGATTAACACCTGTAGGTTAATCGACTATACCTATTCCTGTGCCTGAAAACATAGTTTTAACACTGTATAATTGATTAACCTCAGGATGTTAATCAATTACACCTTCCACTTTTGCAAAAAATCTTATTTCTTAGGGCTATTTTGCATAGTTTTCTTGTGTGCCTTCCCATGCTTACTTGTATTCATGCTATTGCTACTGTTTTAGGTTAGAACCTACTTTCAATGACTCTTGCTTGATTAATTGCATGATTTTCCTCAATTATTTTGCAATTTTATCACATGTTTGATTCACTTTTTGCACACTTTTGCTTATGTCTTAACATGATTATGCTTAGTAATGCATGCTAGCTTGTTCCTTTTAATGCTTTGCAATTTCAATTTGATGCATTAGATTTGTTTTCTCTAGAGCAAATTTCATCTTGTTCAACATTATTTCACACACTTATTTTGATGATCTTTCGACTCGCTTGGAAGATTATTGGCACTTTACTTCCCTTCGATCGATTGATTGGAACCTTATTTCGATTGATTAATCGCCCCCCCCCCCCCCGTTCTCTTATTTTGGATCTTCTTAAATCTTGTCTCTCTTGGTCCCCCGCTGAGTCGGACGTCCGCACAACAATTAGAGCACTATACAAATTGCACTGTTACTCTGCCGGTTTCAATCTCTGCACTGCACTTTGAGTGCTAGAGAAGGAATGAGAATGGGGAATTCCTACCCTCATTCTGACTATTTTTGGTAGGGGACGAATGACCCTTTGCCTGGAATATTCGCCTCTATCCTCAGACTGTAGTGTCTCTTGATTTGATCCTTGGTCACTCATTCTTGTCCCATATCAATCTCTCTTTCTTTTTGGGTTACAACCTTCTCTTGGTTCACCACTCATTCCCTTGATTAATCACTGTCTATCAGTTAAAACCAATCTTCCTTCTTGAGTTAACAACCTCTTTCTGGTTCAATGCCCGTTCCTTTGGTTAATCACCGTCCGTCGGTTATACACCAATTTTCTTCTTCCCCAGTGAAGTCGTATCTTTTCTTTCTTGGGTTAACCACAGTCTGTCTGTTAACATACTGAATCCCTAGTGGAGTAAGCAACATTTTCTTGGCTCCATGTTCGTGACTCAGAACCTTGAACCCATGTGCTTTGTGTGATCTTGTTTGTGGTTGTGACATCCATGCACTCTTGCATTCATGAGCATACATCTACATTCATTCAAGTTACCAAATAAACTCATTTCAACTGTCTCCTTCTTCAGTTATCTGTTAACCATCAAGCTGTTTCCTCAACACAACTACGGAACTAGAGCTGTCGTCAGATTGAGAATATAAAATCAAGAACAACACAATGCAGAAGTCAGAATAGAAATTGATGAGTTGAAGGCCTACATGACCAAGCTCACTGAAATGATGCATGTTCTGATTGCTTGAGGAGAACCACCTCAGAGGACCGTGATCTATGAAATCTCAACCGCTGTTGTTAACCCTCCACTAATCCAGTATCCAGCTTCTACATGGCCAGAGTTTGGGTTACCTCTGAATTACTCGCAACCCTTTGCAACTACTCTAATCGCTGACCTATTTCTACTACCAGTATTTTCAGCTCCATTGTTCACTGAACCTCAGCCTGTTGTGCGTATTGCTGCTCAAGCTACTCATGAGAATCCTCCTTTCATGTATCATGCTGCTGGTCCACAATCCAAAAGTCAGGGAGAACCTGGATATATTGATGAAGTTAGAGAGCAATGCTTGACTCTAGAGAAGAGGTTGAGAGCCGTGGAAGGAAATGATGTCTTTGGTGTTGCCTCAATGGATATGTGCTTAGTTTTAGACTTGGTTATGCCTTCCAAATTCAAAACTCCTGAATTAGAGAAATACAAGGGGCACACCTATCCCAGAAGTCACTTGGTGATGTACTACCGCAAGATAGCTGCCTATACCAACAACGACTAACTACTCATTCATTGATTCCAAGACAACTTGAGTGGGGCTTCACTGAAATGATACATGGGACTTGAGAAGAACCATATCCAAAGCTGTAAGGACTTGACTTATGCTTTCTTGAAGCAGTATAAGTACAATATGGTCATGGCACCTGACCTCCGTCAACTACAAAACATGTCTCAGAAAGAGAAAAATCCTTTAAGGAGTACGCTCAGCGCTGGAGAGAGCTAGCTGCTCAGGTGGAGCCACCCTTGGCAGAAAAGGAACTGACTGGATTGTTCATGGACACTCTTCAACCGCTCTTTTGGGGAAAGATGATAGGCAGTGTATCATCTGGTTTTGCTGACCTAGTCACTATTGGAGAAAGACTAGAGGAGGGTATCAAAAAGGGAAAGATTACCAATGTCAAAGCCTTTAACGGTGAAAGAAAGTCCGCTGGGAATTTTCAAAAGAAGAAGGATGGCGATACCCGTGATGTTTTAGTTGAAAGGAAACCTCATCGCAAACAACAACAATATGGTCAACCATATGTAGCTGCAGTTGCTCCTGTTGTCAATGCTTAACCAGTGCAAGTTCCTCGTCAGGATGTTAGACAAAATCAGAGCAGCATGCCAAGTGAAGTTTGAGCCAGAGTATGCCAAGTGAAGTTTGAGCCAGTTCAGACAGATCATCTCCTAAAGCCAGTATTTTAGACAGTATAGCTCATCCTTGTTACTGATTAGTCACTAGGCCTTGTTTCTTTATGTTTTCATTTTTCTCTGATTGTATTGATTGTTTGCTTTCGAACTTTGTTTGTACTTTCATGATAATTTTAATGAAATGAGCATTACAATGTTTTGATTCAATTCATTTACATCCAATGTGTGCATCTTTATGCTTTCTCTTTCAAAAAAACAAAAATATATCTCTTGTTCACTTTCTTTATCAAGCTTTTGTTTATGCAAAGCTTGGAGGGAGGATGATGAAAACGAAATACCCAAAATTGATGAATTATATGCTTTTAATTAAAACTCTGAGGATGTATAGGCATTGTTTCAACTCCCAAACACTAGAGAAATAAGGAAGTTAATCCCTTGTCAACCCCTTTGAGCTTAGAAGTTGGAGTTTCTTCCTGTACGAAAAAACCCGCAATCTTAACCTGGGGATGTGTAGTTCTCAGTTAATTTAAGTGTGCATTCAAACACAAGAGAATCATTCAAGACACCTTCCAATAAAGGTTGCAATCACAAGCTTTCCTTCGCACACATCAAAGAAGTGTCGAAGATGTCTTTCAAATCAAAAGCCAATGATGGTTCACCGTAATCATTAAGCCATGCAGTCACTATCTTTCAAAAAAAAAAGAGAATGAAAAAATTAAAAGAAAATCCCGCTAAGTCAAACCTATGAAGGAGACTTAGGAAAAAATTGGGGCATCCCGCTGACTGTAAGCTCAAATGACACATTTTAGGCAGAAGTTAGGGATAACAAAAGAAAAATCAATCAAGAGATTACCAAAATCCTCAAAGACAAAACTAGTTGACTGGGGTCCTCATCAAAAAACAATAAAATGTTGTAAAAAAAAGTGACTGCCATCTCAAAAATCCCTTGGCTCTTGAGTCATCATCATAACATTGTTGCAATTCCAAAATCGCTTGGAATCTGAATGCATAGGTTGAATTAACTGAACATAGGAATGAAGATCACCACAAAGAATGGGTTGGGTACGAATAAACTTTGAGCCTATATCCTTTGTTTCGAAAGCCGTGAACCAGACCACGTTACAACCCTTAAAAGACCTAATTGAAGCCAGGTTTCTTTTGAATGCATACTACAGCAAGCTTGCGTAAACTGACTCCTAAGATTGTTGCCAATCATTTGTTTTGATGTCATACCTTTGCCTTCTCTTTCATTTTGAATGTCTAAACCATCGTGTTTTGACAAGTGATTCATCCGCAATACATCAATAATATCATTCCAAAAATGATTTTTGATTTCAAAATTGTATGAGCTTTGCATTAAAATTACCATCTTTGAATGAGTGATTTTATTTGTAGACAAACATTCCTCATCAAGAAATTTCAAACAGTTGAGAAACTTGGTCAGTGATCCTATCAGGGGCACATTACTTCCAGATCCTGTTGTGAATTAGTTCAAGATTTGTTGCTTAGTGCAAGTTATTCCTAGAATTGGTTAACCAGAAGATTTATTTCGAGACTCATACTGAGTTTAGCTTTCTCAACAGTCATTTCAAGAATTGAAGCCATGATTAGTTCATCCCAGCAATAGTTAAACTACAACCATGATCAGTTTATCTTCATCAGTCAATCAATCTGGGGCATTCTTCTTCAAGAATCCCCAAGCAGCTCTTCATGTTTTTCCTTAAAGGACCATCAGCCTGATACAATTCATAAGTGTGACAGAGATATGTTAAACATCTTCTCTCTAAGAAGAGTTGGTTGTGTTCCCTGTGTTGAGGAATCAGAGTTGCATTCTTCCCTCACAAAAGAGTCTATCTCAATTATCCCAATCATCTGCATTGCATGCATATATCCTTCATATAGCATGCATAGATAATTCATAGAAAAAAATTGCATAGATCGAAGTGAGTTTCGCACTCATGTGCATTTTTAGAGGTCCTGTTGCTATCAATATTTTACCTTGTGATCAAAGTCCAACTTACTTGGCGCCTACCAAAAACAATTACCTGTCTTTTCATTCAGAGTCATTCCTAGATGTTGTTATTTCCCTGTGCATCTAGTGCTAGTCATACCCTAATTTTTTATCCTAAGATCCCACATCATTTGAATTTCATTAGCATCATATGTATGTATACTTTTATGCATCACTAACCCATTTGGAGATACAAAGATTGTTGTTTGTTTCATTTGATTACAAGTTAGGGTTTGGAGCCTAAAAAAAGGACTCATGCAAAGGATCAATCAAGAATGGGCATGATTTTCAACTTACCCAGTCTCTCATTCATCCATGAAGATCAAGAGCTCTCATTCATCAACAATCAAATACAAGATTGCCTAATTTCAAAATCAACAAGCCTCAAGATTCTCAGTGCACCAAAATTAGGGTTTTGACCTAACTCAGTCCCTGGGTTGACTTTTTGAGCAAGGCATGATCCAAGACCTCAAGATATGTTTCAAGGATATCAAATGCCTCATATAATTCCATTCATATGATTGGATTTATCCAAATAACTTGATTCATAAACAATGCAAGAATTCAAATTCATCTGGGCCACAAACTAGGGTTTTTGATGAAAAGTCAACCATACCTTTGACTTTTGAGCAAGGCATGATCTCAAATCTAGGGACATGATTCAAGACACTTAAACACACCTTTGGAATCCATCCATGATGTTTAATTTAGCCCAAGAATTTGATTTCATAAAGAGTCACAAAGTTCAAAAATCATCTGATACAAAAGTCAACTGTGGTCCAAATCAAGTTTGACTTTTGGAGTTTTTGGTCAAACATGGTCTCTTCAAGTCAAGAACAATGTTAATGTGTGATTTGGATCATGTTTGATCAATAAAAATCAAGAAAAGTGAGGTTACTTGTAAAAAGGGCAGCCGTGGAGAACTTGAAACTTTTCTAAGTCATGAAAAAACAATGATTTTTACGCTACTTTGCAAGACCATAACATCCAAACCAAGTAACCATTTTCTTTGATCCAAAGATCAAATTGAAGAGCTTGTTACATACTACAACTTTGTATCTTAGGGTGGATTCCCAAAAAGTGCATAGATTTTAAGATATGAGGCCATGAAGTTAGGGTTTCCCCATTTTTTGAACTTTGACACTTGGAAATTTTTTGGACAGAATCTGTCTTGTGTAGGAGCTAACTTTGAGGCTATTTTTCACCATGATCCAAGATGAATCAAGACCAAATTCAAACACCAAAGTTGAATTATGACATCTCAGCTTTCCAAAATGTCCAAGAACACAATCTAATTCCATTTGAGCAAGGAGATATGAAGTGCAAAATATGCCTTGATACAACTGTTTTGGTAAGGCAGATTCGGCATTACTTTTGATGCACGATTTCTTGAGTCCAAGTGTGATGATCATACAATGCTCATTCAACAAGAATCTTAATGAATTATCCAAAACCGGCAAGATAGAGCCACTAAGTCAAGAGGAATCCCTTTGAAATGATGAGACATCATCACTTAAAGCCTTGAATTCAAGAGGCATTTATGTGGAATAGTGCATTGTCAAAGAAACCACTGCCACCAGTCAAGATGTGCTCTTAAACAACATTAAAAACATCTACAAAATGTGGAATTGGTCAAAAGGAGAGCTAGACTAGTGGAAGAGATAAGGTACCTTGAGATAGAAGTAATGATGCATTGCCAAAACCATTGAACATTGAGCTCATCTTTCAACCATCACTATTCCTCCAAAACAAATTTGTTCCCCTATAAATATAGAGGTCGCATTTGATCATTCAGAACATACTAAAATAATCACAACACTTGTTTTCTCATTCTTCCTCTTTCACTTCAAAGTTTCAAAATTTCAAAGAGTGAGATTCGAATTTTCAAAACCAAAGCTTTTACACTTAAACTTTTGATTAAAACACTTCACATACATCATGTAGAAATGATCCAAACACTTAAACACTTTTTGTAACATCAAATTCATCAAGCTCACATCTCACATTGATCAAGCTGCAGTTAGATTTGAGCCAAGCAATCCAGGAGGTTTCAACTTGTTCTAAGCATCTCAACACAATCCTTGAGGTCCAAGGAAGTTGTCCAGGTCATAAAATCACATCTGTAACACCTCCAACTGAGGAATCGATTTCCTCTTGCAAGGTAAGTCTGAACTTTTTAAACTATATGATTCATGCATCATAAATTAATTTTAAGTTACCAATGTGTTTTTCTGAAAGTTCATAGATCATTTACCCTCAATAAATTATCATTTATATTACGTGTATAGGATTTCGTTATAGTTTTTGCAAAACTAGGGTTCATCTGGTTCATGCTGGATAATTCACTCCACACTAAAAACAAATGAAATTAAAAACTGTCATTCGATTCCTTTTTTAATAACGAACAAGTTTTATGTTTACATCTTTCAAAATCATAACGTATTGAGGGAGATAGACCCTTTTCTGCAAATCTTGAGCCCGAGGAAGAAGATGAAGGCCATGGCGCGTATTTTTGAATTTTGGCACGCAGTTTTCATATTTATTTGAATGGTTGTGTCTAGTTAGCACCAAGGCGCGTTGGCTCAATTGGTAAAAGTGTGTTTTGTTAGTCTGGCCCTTGGTGGTGTGGGTTTAAGTCACACCTCCAACATATTTTTTTTTACCACTTTTTCATTTTTTTTTCACATTTTTCTTCCAAAATTAAAAACATTTATTTCTCCTATCAAATTAATTATTTTTTACCCAAAAATTTTCACACATATCACTCATACACTCTATTATTTTAATCCATCAAAAAATTCCAAAAAAAGATTTTATTTAATCACTTTTTATTAAGTGGTAAAGAAGTGCTTTTTTAGGTTTAAAACCATGAAAAATTGATTTTTCTTTCTATTTGTTTCAAACCTAATTCATTTTTTATTCTCATATGGATGAATATACTTTGTTTAAAACATGGATACAAGATAACAACATGTTTAACTTGACTTACACATCATTTATACCATGTTTAAATCATTTCCTTTTGAAAATACCTTTGATTAAAACTTTCATTAGGGTTTCATCTTGATTAAAAACTTTTTCAAAAATTCTTAAACAACTCTTTGGGCCTCTATTAGAGTGTAAGTCCCTCCCCTTCTCCTCAAAACTTTCTTCAATTTCTCAAATATTTCAATAGTTTAAACCTCAATCTTCAACTTTCATAAAAAACAGCCCTAGTGGCATTCAAAATATCAAAACTACATGGGCCTCTGTAAGAGTGTAAGACCCATCATCTTTTCAAGTAAACCATGCTTAGACATGGGACTCTGTAAGAGTGTAAGACCCATCATATTTTCAAGTCAACCATGCATAGACATGGTCCTTTGTAAGGGTGTAATACCCATCATCTTTTCAAGTCAACCATGCTTAGACATGGGCCTATGTAAGAGTGTAAGACCCATCATCTTTTCAAGTCAACCATGCTTAGACACGGGCCTCTGTAAGAGTATAAGACCCATCAAATTTTTTAATTCATGTCTATACTTGTAAAATACTTGTCATATTAAGTTTCTCTTGACATTTATAACACCTCATCCTTAGTTTAGACTTAGCTCAGAACATTAGGGTTCCCTCAACTACAACTTAGTTCAAACCCTAGTTCCCCTTGGATGAAGTCAACTTCACCATAGCCTCCTCTTGGGCTTTATCCAAGCATCATAACCTCCTCATGGGCTTCATTCAAGGACCATTCAGGCTTATTAAAAGCATCATAGCCTCCATTTTGGGCTTCATACAAGATACCATCAATTCAAGACTCCCCCAGTTAAGTCATCCTCCTCCCAGGCTATAACTTTTTAGCTTCACATCTTGGGCTTTGAACAAGATACAAATAAACTTTTTAGCTTCACATCTTGGGCTTTGAACAAGATACAAATAAAATTTTTAGCTTCACATCTTGGGCTTTGAACAAGATACTCAAATAAATCAACTTCTCCCCAGAGATGGGACATTGAGTCATCTCTGTAGGAAGATATCTCTTCTATACACCACAATTCAAAATTAAACATTAAAACTTTTTTCCATATAAGTGATGTAAGTGGCACACTTGTTAATTCAAAATCCAAGTTGGAGTCCTTCTCTTACCATGGTCTAAAAATTTTCATTCATCTAAGTGATGTAAGTGGCACACTTGTTGATACTATATCAAGTTAAGGTCCTTCTCTTAGCATGCAAAGACTCATAAAGGAAGATGTGGCATTGCTTAAGATTATTTAACATCCAAGTTCAAAGCTTCTTCCCTTAAGACATTATTCTCAAATGTTTGTGATGAATAGGTGGGATATCTCCCTTAAAAGATGACAATTTTTCTTTTCTTTCAAAACCAACAAATACCCTTTTAGCTTCATAACAAGATACACAAACACCCTTTTAACTTCATCATCTTGGGCTTTGAACAAGATACACAAACACCCTTTTAGCTTCAACATATTGGGCTTTGAACAAGATACAAATTCCACCCATAGTTAGATGGAACTACGAACACTCTGGTTTCCCAAAGTCTCATTTTTTGGGAATACGTAGGCATAAGAGTGCGAGATCTTAGCGATCACACACCTTTAAATAAAACCCCCTTAGGTCCCCGTACCTTTCCTAAAACAAAAACTCCAAAAAACATCTCATATTCTCCCATATGTCAAAACATTCCCAATCAACAGTAAACAATTTAAGTAGTTAAGATGATTAATAGTAAAAAAATGTACAAAAGGTTCCTATAGATTACTATAGATACTTAGGATGTTAATAGCTTCCCATAGTATAAGCGACCTCTGATTCCAGATCTCTTCGCACTTGTAAGAAAAACATTTGTACACAGGGTTAGTTTAAATTCCTTCCCCTTCCTTTTAAGCATCATAGGATAAATATTAGAAATTTGAAAGTGGCACAAGCACGGTTCACAAGGATCTCACCATCTTTGGATTGTGGGGTCACAGAAATAGGTCCACAGATAAACTTCACTGGGGATTTCTGTCCCCTAAGAAGGTCAAGCCTACTTTGTACCATTTATTATTATTACTATTAATATCTTTTTATTCTTTATCATTACTGGTGATATTATCTGTTTACTTGCCATATCTGTTTAAATGCACTTGTTGTGGGGATGTGATTAATACACATGTGGTGAGGAAAAGTCCTAACTTGGACTTGAAAACATACTTTAAGATACGAGGAGGTATAATCAAGGAGGCTTATAGGGAGTGAATCTCGAACAAGCTAACTTAAAAATCCATCAGTTCAGTGGAGGTACCCTTTTGGAATTACTGATGTTGAGCGAGCAAGTCGTGAATACATTAATTTTTTCATCGTGAACCTAAGAAGCTGAATACTTTAGTACCTTTTACCCATTTGGCCATTTTAGATGTAGTGCGGTAACTACCGGGAATAGTTGATACGCGATACTACACTCGATTGAGATTCATCTTGAGGATATTACAACTCTCATGAGTTAATCAGTTTGCTGGTAATATCCTAAAGAGGGGTAAGTGATTTTGGGAACCTTCTTAGAAACCGTTCTACAGGTACAAAATGAACCCATAGTACATACTTTTGGGATGGGTAGATCCATGGCTCCATGCTCGTGACGATAAACCCTTAAACCCATATCTGTAAATATATGTGTTTGTGCATACATGCATTCATGCATTCATCAAAATTTTTCAAAATTTTCAAAAGAACTAAAAAAACAGGTTGTTGCAAATATCAGAAATTGTGCTATGGATTTTGGTAGATGAAAAACTCAAAAATACACCTTCAAAAGTCCAAGACTTGAAGACCTAAGAAGATTGGGATGGTTGATTACTAACCCTGAAGCTTTCAGAGCTAAGTATGGAGGGCTTTTGTCCCTTTTAAAAGTCAACATGGTGGAAGAAGTTCTATCTACATTGGTTCAGTTCTATGATCCTGTGTGCCACTGCTTCACGTTTCCAGATTATCAGCTCACACCAACATTGGAAGAATACTCTCAGTTGATTGATTTACCCATTTCTAACCAAGACCCATTCTCTGGCTTGGAAGAGATTCCCAAAGATCAGACCATTGCAAGATCCACCTCTTTGGAAGTGTCGGATATCAAAGTTCACATGACCACCAAGGGAGGAATTCAAGGCCTACCAGCTAAGTTTTTGATGGAAAGAACCTAATACTTTTCCAGTGTGGGAAACATGGTTGCTTTCGAGGATATCTTTGTTCTACTCATCTATGGGTTATTCCTCTTTCCCAACATTGACAACTTTGTCGATGTCAATGCTATCAGGATATTCTTAATCGGGAATCCAGTCCCAACTTTGCTTGCAGATGCTTACCACTCAGTACATCTAAGGAACTTGTACAGCAGAGGGATGATTACATGCTGTGTACCGTTACTCTACAAATGGTTTATTTCTCACTTGTCCAAATCTGTTGCTTTTTGGGATCTCAAAAATGGCATGCGATGGTCGCAAAAGATTATGTCTCTCACTCACTCTGACATAGACTGGTACAATCGAGTCTATGACGGAACAAAGATAATTGACAGTTGTGGAAGTTTCCCCAATGTACCCCTCATTGGTACTAAAGGAAGAATCTACTACCACCCAGTTTTAGCTCATCATCAGCTTGGTTACCCTATGAAGGACGTACCGTACAACATTCATATTGAAGGTATTTTCTTCAAAGAAGGAGAAAATGACAGAGCACTCAAAGAGGAAATTGTGCATGCCTGGCATCATATTCACAGCAAAGGAAGAGAATCTTTAGGAAAACCAAATTGCATCTCTGTGGAGCCTTACCTCCAATGGGTACAAACTAGAGCCATCAAGTTGAGGATGCCTTACCCTCATCAAGAAATATTTCCCCTAAAGGAATCTATCCTCTACTTCATGAACTACACAGAGAAACTTCAGGTTGCTTTTAACAAGACTCAATGCGAAAAGACTTTTTGGAGAAACAAATATCAAATTGTCAGATTGGAGAACATAAAGATCCAAAAACTGCTAAAAGAAAAAGATGCTCTGATTGAGATACTTGAGCAGCATGCTGTGGAAAGACAAAAAGAACGGGAAATTTTACTCTCCCCTTTCACTTAGCAAAAGATCGTCAACTCGTCGATAGTTGAGGAAGCCCGGTTCAAGAAGCAGAAGAAAAGTCCGCAACAAGGGTTTAGGGCCTCATAAAAAAGGGTTCCTTAAGGGCTATAGGCTTACTTTCCCTTTTATGTATTATAAATATTGTACTTTTGTAATCTATTCAGTTTATCAAATAAAAGTGTTGGTGTTATCCATTGAATGATATTTGCGACATAATTGTTAAAAGTTCTTTTAATAAGAAAAAAAAAAGCATTTACATCCTTTTCACATCATGCATCATTCTAGCATTTCACATCTTTCATAAAAAACTTACACATATTTGTCGCACTTTAGAGTCAAACTGTCTCATTCATACAATACTCGGGCCAATCGTCAGAAGAAAATGGACGATCTTGAGGAAGAAAACAGAGAACTAAGAGAGGTCACTACTGTAAAGGAAAGTATGGAAAGACTCAACATCATGATAGAAACAATGGCCGCAGCCCAGGATCAACCGTCTCAAAGGACTGTGATCTCAAAAATTGTCTCTGCACCAACCTTTTGAAGTACCCGTCAGTCTTCCTCAGTACACCATGCCAAAAGGTTTTCCCTGAGGCATGCCTCTCAATTTCGTTCCTGAAGGTTATATACCTCCAATCACTAAATACCCAAGAGATACAGCTGGAGTCTCTAAGCCTGAAGGTAACAAACTTCAGGTCAATGAAGATGTCTACCCAGATGGAAAATCAACAGTTTCTGATCCACTACTTTCAAGACAGTTTAATTGGTGCCGCACTCAAATGGTACATGGGGTTAAACCGTACAAAGATCAGTACCTTCAGAGATTATAGAGCAGCTTTTGTTCAACAATACAAGTACAATTTTTATATGGCGCCTGATAGGGATCAACTCGGAGCTATATCTCAAAGGGATAAAAAAAGAGTTGCGGTGAGAATCGGATAACAAGCTATTAATTAAATTGCATCGCAAAACTTTGAAATTCACCACCGAGCTTTGATTTATCCAAAGGAAAGGGTAAAGAACGAAAACCCTAAAAAGAGAATCTAGGTTCGGGGGTTGGTTATACAAAGGGAAGGTATTAGCACCCTAAGTATCTGTAGTACTCTACAAGAACCTCTTGTAAGTATTTGTGTTATGTTAATGTTGCTTGCTAAGGGGAAATGTGCTAAGGTAAAGAAAGACCTAGGGGTATATACACTAAGTATGCTCGCCAAGACATCGCATCTCGTGCCTACGTATCCTGACGGGAATGGAATCAGAGCATTCGTAGTTCCCCTCAATGGGGTAAACAGGGTGTAAAAGAAAATAACGAATTCGAGAAGGCATCGGATGTAAAGGTAAAAAAGGGTGGAATCCGAGAAAGCATCGGATGTAAAGGAAAAAGGTGGAATCCAAGAAGGCATTGGATGTAAAAGAAAAAGGTAGAAAAAGAAAAGGTGGCTCGCTAGGATCTCGCAATCCTATGCCTACGTATTCTTAAGGTGAACTTGAGAAATCAGACCGTCCGTAGTTCCCCTCAAAGGGGGTAAAGAACTCTTGACTGTGGTCAATGTTCCAAGGGAAAGTAGGGTCTGACAGCAAGACACCTACGTGGAGTGCGGCGACTCCAAACCTAAGGCTAGGTAAAACGGTACGGAAACGTCTCGATCACGCGGCAGCGTGAGATAAGAGAATGATGGGCAAGGCTATCCTAAATGACATGACAGTCAATAGAGGGGAACCCTTTCCTTTGGAATGAGATACAGGCAACAGAGGGACAAGGAGGAAAACCTAGGGTATCGGGAGTAAAATGAATAGCAACTTATGTACAGTGAATGTAACAAGAATTAAAATAAAATCAGGAATTAGGGACTAATCACAGTCAAGAGCAAAGAGAAATAAACTCAAAATGAATATCAGGAATTGATTAAAGCAAAAATGTCAAGATAAATTCAAGAAATAGATAAAGTCTAAACAAACCAAAATCTAAAAGATTAATATCTAATTAAAAAACTAATTAACTAAATCCTAATTTAACTAATTTCTAATTAAAATACTAATTAACAAAATATAAACCACTTGTCATACAAATGGTCTTCTCATACTACACATGCCACGTATGATTGCTAAAATGAGAAATACATCTTCTCTCTCTATTTACACTAATTTCCAGCAACAAACGCAATTCTCACTTATCGGTTCACATTTCAAACGCCATCAAACCAACATGTAAACTAAGTTAATCTCTCACAAATTCCATTTACACACAATGTCAACACACAAACAACAACAACACATCTAGGAAAAATTTAAGAACTTAAAACTCAACCAGTTCAAAGGATTCCAGTGAAATTAACAAGTCAAATCAATGGGTTACTATGTAAACATGGAGCAAAACAAATTAACGGAAGAAAAAGCTTGAAAATGGCGAAAAATGTTACCCAAAGTTGATATTGCTATTGTTGTTACTAGTCAGAATCGTAAGCGTAACGGTGCTGAGCGGAAATGTTTGTGGAGTTAAGCTTGGTTGTGGAGCTGAAATCGAAAATCCCGTCGACACGTTGTTGTCGTTGTTGAGCTGGAAACGAAACTAGCTGGGACGTTTTCTGGTTGCTGCAACTGAAGTGAACACGTCGAGATTTCGTGACGTGGATGACCAATCTTCCATTTCCGTTGAGGATGCGAAAGGTTGCAACGAGGGGATGCGGCCGTGAGTTGTGGCTGATGCTGAATGATGAGGGTTACTGCTGTCGTTGTTGTTTGCAGCTAAGATTGGTGGTGGCGAGTGCTAAATGGAATGATATGTGGTTTTAAGTTGATGAGGGAATGCAGCGTATCCAAGTTTTTGGAGAATGAAAAGAGAGTATACTGGTTTCCACTAATGCCACACGAGAGGGAGGGAGTATAGAAAAGTGTTATCAGAAAAAGAGTTATTATTATGATGTTGGCTTTTTAGGGTATGGAGAATGTGTGGTGTAGTTATAATGTGTGTATAGTGAAGGTGTTGTGTTATGATGTGAAAAAGAAAACCATGGCAGTGTGCTTGTTTAATGTGTTGTGTTGTGATGGCAGTAGGAGGGAGTAAGAAAGTACGGTGCACAGTTGTGGTTGAGAATAACGCAGTGAGCTGAGGCTGTTATGGTTGTGGTTGCAAGGTGTATGGAAGAGAGAGTTGTGATGTGTGGATATGGTTATTGATGCAGAGACTATGGTTTGAACAATACACGGCAGAGCAAGATGTTGTTGTGTTGATGTTCTGTGAGTTTGCTCATCTCCCCTCTGAAGGTTCAAAGGCCAGGTCTTTATTGGAGACAAATGAGGAGGAAACGTATTCTCACGTTTCATTTCTTTCTTTGCTTTTTCCTTTTTTTTTTTGGTTTTTCTGCAGGTAGCCATTGTATGGAAGAAAATTGGCGTGTTGAGTTGGGACACTGCAGCAGTAGTACAGAGGTAAAGGTTTTGGGACAGCAGAGCTTTTGGACGGATTGTAGCAGAGTGTACGCGTTGAAAAGCTTGGCATGTTTTGGTGTAAGTGCAAGCCTGGTATGGTGGCAACATAGATGATGTAGGAAAGCAGGTCGTACGGGGTCTTGGACGGTTGTGTTTGATAGCAGGCTTACTGCTGCAGAGCTTGATAGCAGTGTATGGTACGCAGGTCTTGGCAAGCTGTAAAGTTGCTGTTGGATATTTGACCAATGGATCTTTTTTGGGATTTATAATAAAAGTAAGCAAAAATAATAATAAAACAACTAACAACAATAATAATACAAATAATAAATGACTAAAGTAAAAATAAAATGAGCTCTGTATTTTTAAATGATTTTTTTTTACAGAAAAGAAAATAATTAAGTCAAAACAAAATAGATTAGTTAAATTAGCTTAGACTTAAAAATAAGAAATTATAATTAATGAAAATAAAACTAAATTAATAATACTAAGCTAATTAAGTTTAAACTAAAATTAATTGTAAATTAAACAAAAAATTAATCTAAATAAAACTATACTAAAAAAAAATAAAAACTATACCACAGCTAAAATTAAATCGAATTCAAAATTAAAGCTAATGTAAACTAAATTAACAATATGCACTAAATTAATTTTAAATAATCTAAGACCAATATTTAAATAACAACAAAATAAAATATAAAAAGAAAAAAAGGCATGGAATGATCAACGAAAATGTTTAACTAAAAAGAAATTGATCTACGATGATATGACAACGATCAGAATATCTGAGGGTAAAATTTGGGGTACAACAAAAAACTTCAAAGAATACGCTCAGAGATGGCGTGAAATTGCCGCCCAAATTTGTCCTTCTCTCGAGGAGAAAGAAATCACAAAAATCTTCTTGAAAACTTTGAGCTCGTTCTATTATGACCGAATGGTCGCAAGTTCACCTAGTGACTTCACCAATATGGTGAACATGGGAGTACGCCTGGAGGAATCAATCCGAGAAGGGCGATTTGTAACACCCTTCTAACCCAAAGAATATTCACGACAATTATAACAAATGTATCAGAGTACATCACCACAAGGGTGCCACATTTCGTCATAAAACATTAAAGTAACAAAATTTCTCCGTAACACGCGTTACGTTATCAGAATTTCAATCAAATGATACACAGCGGAAAAATCAAAACTTAACACAATTTATAATTCAAAATGTCTTAAAAACCAGAAACTCATAACATCATAATGTCAACAAGAAAATAACATAATCGTTCGACTAAAACGTCCCAACCCGATGTTACATATAAGAGCAAGACCCTCTAATCGACGGAATAACCAAAAATACATCAAAGCTAAGTCTTCATGCACCAAGCGAGCTAATCCTGATTACATGCAAGTTACCCACGTGGAGGCAACATTCAAACAGGAAGGGTGAGTGTCATACCCCAAACTAAAATTTCCCATCATTGTGCAAATCATCATCACAATATGGAAGAGCCATTAGTCTCCCCAAAGATGGGTGAGCATTCACTACAATCAAATTTAGGGTTTCAGACCCTCTCAGAGTTCTTGGACAAAGGACCAATCAAGGAATGACATGATCTTCAATTTGTCTAACCTCTCAAACATCCACAATGGATCAAGAGGACTCCCACTTCAAGGATCAAGCACAAGGCTGCAACATTCTGAGTGGATTAAGCCTCAAAATCGCCAGTGTCACCAACTTAGGGTTTGGTCGACCAGGGCCTCCAGAGGGGAATTTTCCTCTGGGCATGAGCCAATGCTTCAAAGCATATCCTAAAATACTCCATGGGACATCATAAACCCAATCATCAAGTCAATTTAACCTCAGGGGATGCATTCACAAAAAATCAGAAATTAGGGTTTCTTGACCTAATTTCCCCCCAAGTTGACTTTTGGGACAAATCATGAGCCAAGACCTCAAGAGAGGATTTGAGGGTCTCCAATAAACTACATTGATCCATTTGCAACAATGGATTGATCCAAGAAGCTTAGCAACAAGTTTCAATTTCATCTGAACCACAATTAGGGTTTCGCAAGAAAAGTCAACTGTATCTTTGACTTTTGACTAGGACATGCTCCCAAGCCCTAGGACATGATTCAATACACCCTATAACACCTATGAAATCAATCCATCAAGTTTGATTTAGGTCAAGGACTTGATTTCATAGAGGATCGCACAATTTGGAATTCCTCTGATAAAAAGTCAACTGTGCACAAAAGTCAAACTTTGACTTTTTGAGAATTTTCACAATTATGGTTCCTTAACCCTAAAATGATGTTAATGTGTGATTGGAATCATCATTCATCAAGAAAAATCAAGAAAAGTGGGATAACTTGTAAAAGGGGTAACCATAAAAACTTAGAAATTTTTCTAAGTTATGGAACAAAGTGGCTAGGGTACCAACTTTGGAGGATCATAACTCCTAAACCACAAGGCCATTTTTCCCCATTCAAAGCTCGATTTATAGCTCTCATGGCCCTCTACAAAAGCTTCAAACACAACTCATTCCAGTTCCTCATGGATTTTGAGTTATGGAATGATCAAAATCACAAAAAGTGAAAATGTCACTTTTTTCCAACACTTAGTGAAATTTTCACTAAGTCAGAATCTGCCTTACTTTTTTCCAAATGTAGGGGCATTTTTCACTTGGATCCAAAAAGTATCAAAATCAATCAAAAAGTATCAAAATCAATTATGATCAAACAGTTTTTGTATCATATGAGGGCTTTCCAAAATGGCCAAGAACTCCATCAAAGTCCACTTGAGCCATGAGATATGATAATGCCAATATGCCTTGCTGCAAACTGTCATGGCTAGGCAGATTTTGGAGTTTTGCTCGATTTGCTCAAATTTTGCAAAGGGCAAGCAACTCTATCCATCTGAACACCTCAAGGGGGACCAAGGAGGAACCAACTCTGATCCCAAGCCTCCCAAGTGTTTGGAACCAAAAATAGCATGCCAAACCTAGAAATGCCTAAAAGAGGGACAAGACTCCAATTTTGGATTGGAGCATTTTATGGATGCACCAAGTTGGCATGGACTGAGCCATTTCCAACTGAATTCAGTCAAGACTTATCCAAGACCAAGAGGACCAGCAGCTTGTGCCCTAACCTCTAGTAAATGGATAGAGGAGACTTGGATTCTCATTGCTCAACATTGGCCAAACCTATGCAGCAGTTGCCATTCACTATTCCTTGCAAAACAAACTTGCTCTACTATAAATAGAGCTCATTTGTGATCAGTTTGAGTACACCAAAGCCATCAAACAGATGCTTTCCTTAAAATCTCTTTTTTTACTCCAAAATTGCCTTCCAAAGCAAGTCACTATCGGGTTTTGAGTTTGAGAGCTATTCCAATCAAACCAATCACACACACACCTCATAAACATCATATAGAAGTGATCCAAACACTCACATAACATCTGGAACATCAAAATCACAAAATCACCAGCCAACTGCTCAAGCCTTTGACAGATTTGCAGTTGAGGTGCCAAATCAAGTTCCAGCTCAATTCAATCGACTCCAAGCATCCAGACACACTCCATAGTGTAGCGAGCGAAACTGAACATGTTTCTTAAGCACTGTCGCTCTTTGGGGGTTACTACAGTTCGATTCATTTTTTATCCTATTGAAGCTGATGAAGGAAGGGAAATATATGTCTCCAATTCACCCTGCTTGCATACTGAGTTTAAACATCGGGCTGTTAGGTTACGGATGCTATATGGTAATGGGGCCTTTTTCTTCTTACTTTGTTTAGAACGAAACACCGGGAATGTTCATGGGGAATTTTGTTAGGATGCTAAGACTGATACTTTTCGATTGATATGTGCAGGTATGGGATTTTGAGTTTTTGTTTAGTGTGCTCGCTAAGATTTTTCTTTCAATCTTATGCCTACGTATTCCTGTTTTCCGAAACAGGGAAATCAGAGCGATCGTAGTTCCTCCTATTCTATGGGAGGAAATGGTGTTTTGGTGTCTTGTTCAAAGCCCAAGACGTGAAGCAAAAGGTGATTTGTATCTTGTTCAAAGCCCAAGATGTGAAGCTGAAGGGTCTATTTGTATCTTGTTCGAAGCCCAAGATTGAAGCTAAAAGGGTGTTGAATTTAGAGAGAATTTGTCATCTCTAAAGGGGGTCTGTTTGTCAGGGGTGACTGATTATAAATAAGGATTACTTTAACCGGGATATGTGAATCCTAGCAATGCCATAATTTCCTTTATAGGGAGTTTTAACCTAAAGGAGAAGACTTTAACTCAGTGTAGAGCAATGCTATCTTTCCTTAGGAATTTCTTATGCTAAAAGAAGGACAGTGGCGTGGATGTAAATAATCCAGAGGCTTGCCGCTTACAGCAGTTATATGAAGGGAGTTGTTGATGTTTGTATCCTGTGAACGAGGCACAGTTTTGATGCTAAAAGGTTGATTGAATCAACCGGGGTTTCCTTATACGAAACCTAAGAAGAGGCTATCGACCCAACAAGAGGGTGTTTTTATATGTCTCGTACGAAGCCCGAGAGAGAGGCTAAAAGGGTTGACTCAACAAGAGAGTCTTTTATACTCAACAAGAGAGTGTTTTTGTATCTCGTACGAAGCCCGAGATGAAGGCTAAAAAAGGTTGACTCAACAAGAGAGACTTTTATACTCAACAAGAGATTGTTTTTGTATCTCGTACAAAGCCCGAGATGAAGGCTATGGTTATTGTTTCAGTTGAGTGACAAGTCCAATATGCTGATTTAAAGAGAAAATCAGTTCTTATATGAGTAATGTTTGCACTCAGGGATTTTGATTCGAGGATCAGGGATATTTCCTGTTCTTTAAGGAAATGGGAAATCCAAAGGGGATTGGGACTGTCCGAGTCTACGGGTTTCATCTCCTAGGGTTGAAAGGAACTTGAGAATGTCTTTGAGACTCAAGGAAATTAGACTGTCCAAGTCTAGAGTTTTATCTTTTGTACTACGTTTAAGAAACAGCAGTAGCAGGATCTAGACTCTTTGAAAAAACTGTTCTATTAAGATGACTAATTTCTGTACCTATACCTCTAGGAGGTCGTCGGGACAATTTGTACGAAGCCCAAGAGGAGGCTGGAATCTTTTAAGAAGTCGAGGGACAATTTGTACGAAGCCCAAGAGGAGGCTATCATTCCCAGAGGAAGAAATCATTTATGCGAAGCCTAAGAGGAGGCTGTGAATACTTCTAAGAAGCCGACGGGTCCTTGTACAACGCCCAAGAGGAGGCGGGGATGCTTTTAGGAAGCCTGTGGGTCCCCAAACCCTGAGAAATTCAAGACAGGCTATTCACAGAGAATAGATCAAGCCAGGAAAGTCCGAGAATTTGGAAGAAACTCAAGAGATGCCATTCACAGAGAAAAGATCACCCCTGGGGATGAGAGTTTCTTTGACAATGTCTAAGGGTGATAGTCTGTGAAAGGGTTTAACGAGAATGCTGCCTTTCACGTCTCCATATTGTTTAAGCCCAAGAGGAGGGAAAACTGTATTTGGTAATCCTATGGGGATCTAGTTTAGTCTATTAAGAGTGATCAACAGGGCTTAGTGTTAGACGTAGTTGCCGGGAAACTCTAAATAGCTATACTATTATTACACTGTTGATATGAGTTTATGAAAGAAGACTTACAGTGAAACAGCCCCACAATACAGTTATATGTATATGAAAGCGGATAAAGAAAGCATATAACCACTTACTCGGTTGTAGAGCTTCCATGCTGTTTGGTTAGTTGTTCAACAAAGAAAGATTGAAAACAACAGTATATTCAAAATTTAAAGGAGAAAGTATTTTGAAAAGATGTTGGGGCTTACAGCTCAAGGAGAGGCCCAGGGTTTTTACCAATGATCCCAATATCGTTTTGTACAGAGGGGCTTATACAAGTGCCTGAGGCCAAAAATGTTTTCTGTACAAAGGGGTGGGTCTTACACTCTCTCAAGTGGGGCTTATAACACGAGGGTAGGCCCAGATGATTTTTCGTTTGAAATGGCGATCGCGCCGAGATTTTGAAAACGCAGTGGGTCTTATACAATGACCGAGACCCAAAAAAATTTGGTTTTCAAAAGGGGTTGGGTCTTACACTCTAATAGTGGCCCAAAAGTTTTGAATGGGTCTTATAGCTCGAGGAGAGGCCCAAGGTTTGTTTTTCAGCGGACGATGATTGCGTCGAACTTTTTGAAATACAACGGGACTTATATAATAAGTGAGGCCCAAAATAGGTTTTGTATTTACAAAGGATTGGGTCTTACACTCTATTAGAGGCCCAAAAGATTTAAATGGGTCTTATAGCTCGAGGAGAGGCCCAAAGTTTTGATTTTTGAATTGGCGATCGCGCCGAGATTTTCTTTTAACGCAGAGGGACTTATACAATATCTGAGGCCCAAAATTGTTTTGGTTAAAAGGGGATTGGGTCTTACACTCTATTAGAGGCCCATGAGTTTTAAAATGATTGATGAGGGTGAAAATCAAAGAAACCCTAATTTTTTGTTCTTTTAAAAGTAAATATTAAAAGAAAATCAAGGAAAAATACCTAATGAATTTGAATAAACCACTTGTGATTTTTTATTTAAGGTTTGAAAAATGAATTTTTAATCACAAGAGATATTAAAACTCATTTGGTCTTAATTTTTCGAGATGAATGTTCATTTTAAAATGTTTAAAACAAATAAAAAATGAAGTTATTCACAAAAATACTAATTATATTAAATCATAATATAAACTTAATTTTTTTTGTGGAATAAAATATTTCAACATTTTTGTGATTTTTTACAAAAAGAACCAATCCAAAATAATTAAAATTGAAAGAGTTATTAATTTTTTAATTAATTCATTAAACATAAAAAATTGGAAAAAATGGTAAAATATGAAAAAACACAAAATGGCATGGGTGGGGTTTGAACCCACGACCTCAAGGTCACAAGGCACGCGCCTTACCACTGGGGTGGTGATACATCCATTGTTTGATGTGAAATCACAAATATACAAGTCATGCCTTGGTTTTAGGCCTGACCCAAGGCAAGGCAAGGTAAGTTTTGGCTCAAAAACGTGAAGGTCATAACTTTCTCAATTCTTAATGGTTTGAGACAAAATTTATATGCATCTGGACCAGAATTTCACGAGGAATCCAATGGGGGTGGTAGTTTTTTCAGATCACACTCCCTACTCAAAACCCGATAGTGGTTTTGAAAAAGGCCTATAATTGCATTTGTTACGCTACACTTTGATACAGGCATGAATTACATGATCAATTGGCTCAAACACAACATATTTAACATGTATGAGGTGTGCATGATCAGTGGACTTCAAAGCATTGCATATTTTGGAAAGTTCAAGTCATGAGGCTTACCTCTTTTTGAGCTTTTTGGAGTTTTTGTGCAATCTGTGAAGCCTCTTGTTCCAGAAATGATTTGATGCTTTAGACACACTCAAATGATCCCTTTGAAGCTTTTAGGGTGATTGGAATCAGCTGGTACCTGCAAAAACACAAACTGGCCCTTTCTTGCAAAAGGGGTTAAAAGTGACCAAAATAGCAACTCTCTCAAATGGTGTTCCAGATGGGGGAACCATTTGGGACAGTTCAAGGATGTTATTTGGAGTGTGTTTGAGGTTTTATCTGGTTTGGAGAGTGAATGAATCAAGACATGGCTTGAAAAATGCACAAAAGGCCTATTTTGAGGTTATGAGAGGTGACTTTGTGATTTTGTGATTACAGGTCACTTGTGAGAGTTTGGATCACCTACATATGATGTTTATGAGGTATGTGTGTGTGATTAGTTTGATTGAAAAAGCTCTCAAACTCAAAAACTCAGAGTTACCATGCTAAAGAAGGCATTTTTGCCAAGAAAAAAAGATTTTGAGGAAAACATCTGTTTGATGGCTTTGGTGTACTCAAACTGAGCATAAATAAGCTCTATTTATAGTAGAGCAAGTTTGTTTTGGGATCAATAGTGAATGGCAACTGCAGCAGAGGTTTGGCCAATGTTGGCAAATGAAAATCCAAGTCTCCTCTAGCCATTGACTAGAGGTTAGAGCACAGAGCTTTGGTTCCCTACTTGTTGGAGGAATCTTGACTGAATTCAGTTGCAAATGTGTCAGTCCATGCCACCTCTAAGCATCTATTAAATGCTCCAATCCAAAATTGGAGTCTTGTCCCTCTTTTATGCAATTCTAGGTTTGGCATGCTACTTCTTGTTCCAAGGACTTTGGAGGCTTGGCTCAGTGATTGTCCCCTTTAGATTTGATCCTCAGACGTGTCCAAGATGATGACAAGGCTTGAAATTGGCTGATTTTGGCAAATCAACTAAAAATGCAAAATTCTGCCTTGCCTTGGCAGTTTTCAGCAAGACATTTTGCCACTACCATAACTCTTAGCTCAAATTGAATTTGGTGATGTTCTTTGCCGTTTTGGAAAGCCCTTATATGATACAACAATTGTTTGATCATAATTGGTTTTGATACTTTTTGGATCCAAGTGAAAAATGTCCCTACATTTTGAAAAAAGTAAGACAGATTCTGACTTACTGAAAATTTCACTAAGTGTTGGAAAAAAGTGACATTTTCACTTTTTGTGATTTTGATCAGTCCATAACTCAAAATCCATGAAGAATTGGAATGAGGTCTAGTTGAAGTTTTTGTTGAGGGCCATGAGATCTACAAATCAAGCATTGGATGGGGAAAAATGGCTTTGTGGTTTAGGAGTTATGATCCTCCAAAGTTGGTACCCTTGCCACTTTGTTCATAACTTAGAAAATTTTCTAAGTTTTTATGGTTACCCCTTTTACAAGTTATCCCACTTTCTTTGATTTTTCTTGATGAATGATGATTCAAATCATACATTAACATCATTTTAGGGTTAAAAATCCATAATTGTGAAAAATCTCAAAAAGTCAAAGTTGACTTTTGTGCACAGTTGACTTTCTATCAGATGAATTCCAAATTGTGCAGTCCTTTAGGAAATCATGTCCTTGACCTAAATCAAACTTGATGGACATGTTCCACGGGGGTTATAGGGTATATTGAATCATGCCTTAGGGCTTGGGAGCATGTCCTGGTTAAAAGTCAAAGTTACAATTGACTTTTTCCGCGAAACCCTAACTGTGGTTCTGATGAATTTGAGACTTGTTGCTCAAGCTTCTTGGATCAATCCATTGTTACAAATGGACCAATGTAGTGTACTAGGTACCCTCAAATCCTCTCTTGAGGTCTTGGCTCATGATTTGTCCCAAAAGTCAACTTAGGGGTGAATTAGGTCAAGAAACCATAATTCCTGAATTTTTTATGACTGCATCCCCTGAGGCAAAATTGACTTGATGATTGGGGTCATGAGGTTCCATGGAGCATATTAGGTTATGTTTTGAATTATTGGCTCATGCCCAGAGGAAAATTCCCATCTGGAGGCCCTGGTCGACCAAAACCCTAATTTGGTGACACTGGCGATCTCGAGGCTTGATCCACCTAAAAGGGAGCAATCTTGTGCTTAATCCTTGAAGTGGGAGTCCTTTTGATCCATTGTGGATGCTTGAGAGGTTTAGACAAGTTGAAGATCATGTCATTCCTTGATTGATCCTTTGTCTAAGAACTCAGAGAGGGCTTGAAACCCTAATTTTGACTGTAGTAAGTGTTCACCCATCTTTGGGGAGACTAATGAGGCATAATGATACACCCATATTGTGATGATGATTTGTAAAATGATGGGAATCTTAGTGGTCAAAATTTGGGGTATGACAGATGCCCCTATTTAATCTTCTTGGACCTGAAGGTGCGAATAACGAAGGTGTTCGGGCATTCGGGGTGCAAGAGGATTAAATATCGGAATACCCAAAATTTTGATGGTGGTTATGAATTGTAGCTTATGCATTAATCTTCTTTTGCTAAGCAACGACGATTAAAAAAAAGGTAAACTTCCCCTCGATCCTGGTTTCCTACCAAGGAACTGGTCTTAGTTTCTGGAACAAACTTCCCCTCGATCCTGGTTTCCTACCAAGGAACTGGTCTCAGTTTCTGATGTAAACTTCCCCTCGATCCTGGTTTCCTACCAAGGAACTGGTCTCAGTTTCTGATGTAAACTTCCCCTCGATCCTGGTTTCCTACCAAGGAACTGGTCTCAGTTTCTAATGTAAACTTCCCCTCGATCATGGTTTCCTACCAAGGAACTGGTCTCAGTTTCTTTTGTCAATAAACTTTCTTGACAAGGGATGCTATACGTAGCGGTTTTCCTCAAACTTCTCGCCGAATTTTCTTGGGGAGATGCCATTTGATAGAAAAAATTTTGAGGTCAGACTCACTGGGGAACCCAATCGTCTGAGTTGTAGAGGTACACAAACTTCTCTATTTGTTTCTACTAGGGAAAGCGAGTTTCTCGAGAGACTGCTTCGGCTTGGGGTTTTACATCATAGTTTTCTCAGGATCTTCTCGGAGAAATGCCATATGATGAGATCCAATTTTGAGGTGCCGATGACCTTTTCATCAGCGGCTTTTTTTCGGAGCAAAACTGCTGTATTGCCGAATCTCTGCTTAAGAGGCTTCCTCTAGGGATTTTCCGTAATCCGGGAAAGCAAGGATGTCGTCTTCAATGGCGAAGAATGACATTTGTCGAAGGTTCTCTGGTCTTTCAGAGGTTCAAGTTATCAAAGTGGTCAAGGGCCAATTCTGATCCAGAAATAAACTGGAGGAGAGAGATTGTTCAGACGCAACCTTTCCTGACGAGGAGAGAATTTGACAACTCGATTGAGAAGACTGTCACCACTATGGGACAAGACCGACTGGAGTGATAGTGATGCAATATGAATGTGAACGCAAATCAATAATGCATGATGTATGTATGTATATGCTGACAAAACCGATGCAACATACAGACTAAAAGATGAACATGACGAGATACTCGGCCATCGCGGGGCGAAGTCGTACCGTTGATCCAAAAGTAGCAATTCTGCCTTGCTTAGGAGAGACAGTCCCTGCGGGGAATACCGTTGGTCGGGCTTAGGAGATAGGAACTCGGCTGAAGAGGTCAGATAGAGCATTCACATCTGACATAATTGATCCTTCATTCAGGCATACTGGTTTAGAAGGAGTACTTTGATTCTGCACTTTGAGGCTCGAACACCTTTGGAGAAGCGATCGATGTTCTTTCGATGTTCAACCGTCAAAAGAAATTGCAATCTTTATTTTTAAAAGCAGAACAATTTTAACAAGTAAATTCATTTTTGTTTCATTTCAAGAATCGTTGATCATGTTAAAAACATCATTCTGTAAAGCTAAAACAAATAAGAATTACAAACAAAAGCACAAGGGCTCAAATTTTATTGATAGGATGGAAATCAGCCAAACGCGTGATTCCAAATAGTATTTACAAAGTTTAGAAAATGGTAATTTAAGGGAAAAGGGCTACATCGAAACATAACGACCATTATCCTTCTACCAACTTTAAATTTGGGGCATCCTGAGCTTCTGTCGAAGATGACCGTGACTGGCATTTTTCTGATGGACGACATAAGTGCTGCTGAGGGATTTGCCCCTTTGTTGAACGTAGTTACTTGCCATTATCCCTAATTTTTTCCTGGATTGTACTTTGAGATTTCCAATCCATCGGGATTATTTTTGATTATGTCTCTAATTTTTGCATGGACCGCCCTTTCGGGTTTTCAATCCACCGAGACGTTTTTTTTAGGTGAAGTATTTCTTGACTACATCAACATTCGTGGGATGGGCAAATTCCTCTCCGTCCATGGTTGCAAGTCTCAAGGCGCCGCCTGAGAAAGCTTTCTTGACCACGTAGGGGCCGTCATAATTCGGAGTCCACTTGCCCCGAGAATTAGTGAGAAATGATTGTATCTTCTTGAGCACGAGGTCTCCTTTCCTGAAGACGCGAGGTCGGACCTTTTTGTCAAATGCCTTCTTCATTCTCTGTTGATACAACTGGCCGTGGCATAGTGCCGTTATTCGCTTTTCTTCGATCAGGTTTAATTCGTCGTGTCGACTCTGACACCATTCAGCTTCTGTAAGCTTAGCTTCCATCAATATCTGGATTGATGGGATCTCTACTTCTATGGGGAGCACTGCTTCCATGCCATATACTAGAGAGATAGGGGTTGCCCCTGTTGAAGTGCGGACAGATGTGCGATAACCGTGAAGCGCAAAGGGTAACATCTCGTGCCAGTCTTTGTAGGTTACAACTATCTTTTGAACAATCTTTTTGATGTTCTTGTTAGCCGCTTCTACCGCTCCGTTCATCTTTGGTCGGTAGGGAGATGAGTTATGGTGTTCGATCTTGAACTCTGCGCACAACTCTTTCATCATCTTATTGTTAAAGTTAGATCCATTATCAGTAATGATCTGACTCGGAACACCATAACGACAGATGATATTGTTTTTGATAAATCGGACCACCACTTGTCGGGTTACATTAGCGTATGACGCTGCTTTGACCCACTTGGTGAAATAGTCAATGGCTACCAGGATGAACCGATGTCCATTCGAAGCCTTGGGCTCAATCATGCCAATCATGTCGATTCCCCATATGGAAAAAGGCCATGGGGAAGAAAGAACTTTGAGATGTATTGGCGGTACATGAATTTTGTTGGAGTATATCTGACACTTGTGACATCTCCTCATGTACTTGTTGCAGCCGGACTCCATGGTCAACCAGTAGTACCCCGCTCTTATAATTTTTCTCGCCATTGTATGTCCGTTTCCATGAGTGCCAAAGGATCCTTCGTGAATTTCTTTTATCAGCATGTCTGCTTCTGGTCTGTCGACGCATTGGAGCAAGACCATGTCGAAATTCCGCTTATAAAGTGTATCACCGCTCAAAAAGAAGTTTCCAGCCAGTCTTCAGAGGGTTTTTCTGTCCTTTCTAGATGCCCCATGTGGGTACTCCCATTTCTGAAGGAAGCGTTTGATATCGTAATACCAAGGTTTGTCGTCTATGACTGCTTCGATCGTGGAGATGTAAGCGGGCCTTTCAAGGCGCATTATGTCGATCTTAGGTAAGTTGTTCCATTGACCTACACTAATCATGGAAGAGAGAGTGGCTAATGCATCAGCCATGTGATTCTCCTCACGAGGGATGTGATGAAACTCAATTCTGTTGAAGAAGGGTAGCAACCTTCTCGCGTAGTCTTTGTAAGGGATCAATCCTGATTGGTATGTGTTCCAATCTCCTTTAATCTGATTGATAACTAGGGCTGAGTCGCCGTATACGTCCAAGTTTTTGATCCTCAAATCAATTGCTTCCTCGAGACCCATGATACAAGCTTCGTATTCGGCCTCGTTGTTTGTACACTTGAATGTAAGTATGGCGGTGAAAGGAATGTGGGTACCCTGAGGTGTAACAATGATTGCCCCAATTCCGTTTCCGTAATGATTAACTGCTCCGTCAAAGATAAGTCCCCATTGGGAACCTGGTTTTGGCCCTTCACTGGGTAGCGGTTCATCGCAATCTTTCATTTTTAGATACATGACATCTTCGTCTGGGAAGTCAAACCCGATTAATTCTTGATCGTCAATCAGTTGATGAGCCAAATGATCGGCTAAAATACTTCCCTTAACGACTTTCTGAGCATGGTACTCTATGTCATATTCTGATAACAACATCTACCAACGGGCGATCCTTCCCGTGAGAGCAGGTTTTTCAAAGACATACTTGATTGGATCCATCTCGGAGACCAACCAAGTAGTGTGACGAATCATGTACTGGCATAGACATTTGGCTGCCCAAGCCAAAGCGCAACAAGTCTTCTCAAGCATAGTGTACCGAGTCTCGCAGTCGGTGAATTTCTTGCTCAGATAGTAGATGGAAGACTCTTTCCTTTTGGTTTCGTCTTGTTGGCCAAGTACACATCCCATTGAGTCCTCTAGGACTGCGAGGTAGATAATCAGTGGTTTTCCTTCCACTGGAGGTGATAAAATTGGAGGGTTCAATAGGTATTCCTTAATACTGTCGAAGGCAGTTTGGCAGTCTTCTGTCCAAACACAATCCTGGTTCTTTTTCAGTAATTTGAAAATCGGCGCACATGTCGCGGTCATGAGGAATATGAATCTGGAGATGTAGTTCAAACGTCCCAGGAATCCTCTGACTTGTTTTTCAGTCTTCGGAGAATGCATTTCTTGAATGGCCTTGACCTTGTCAGGATCAACCTCAATTCCTTTCTGGCTGACGATGAACCCTAAGAGTTTCCCTAAACGGACACCGAAGGTGCACTTGTTGGGATTCAAGCGGAGTCTGTTTTTTCTCAACCGCTCAAATATTTTTGACAGGTGGGTCACATGCTCCTCTTCTTTCTTAGATTTTGCAATCATATCATCGACATATACCTCGATTTCTTTGTGTATAATGTCATGAAAAAGAGTAGTCATGGCCCTTTGATAGGTTGCCCTGGCGTTCTTCAAACCGAACGACATTACCTTGTAACAAAAAGTACCCCATGGGGTGATGAACGAAGTTTTCTCCATGTCTTTCGGCGCCATTTTGATTTGATTATAGCCCGAGAATCCATCCATGAAGGAGAAAACTTTGAACTTTGCTGTACTGTCTACCAGCATGTCAATGTGTGGTAAAGGAAAGTCGTCCTTTGGACTAGCCTTGTTTAGATCCCTGTAGTCGACACACATTCTGACTTTTCCGTCCTTTTTTGGAACGGGTACGATGTTGGCTAACCATTGAGGATATTCTGATGTGGCGAGGAAACCTGCGTCAATCTGTTTCTGTACCTCCTCCTTGATTTTGACAGCCATGTCTGGATGAGTCCGTCTCAACCTCTGTTTTACTGGCGGACATTCTGATCTCAACGGTAAATGATGTTCCACGATGCTGGTATCCAACCCTGGCATGTCTTGATAGGACCAAGCAAATACATCGGGAAACTCTTTGAGAAGCTTTACCAAATTCTCTTTGGCAATTGGACTGAGTAGTGCCCCAATCTTGACTTCTTTTCTCTCTTTTTCTGAACCCAAGTTTACCGTTTCCAACGGCTCTTTGTGAGGTTCAATGGACCTTTCCTCTTGTCTGAGTAGTCGGGAGATCTCTTCTGGAATTTCATCGTCAACTTCTTCTTCAGCCCCAAACACCGGGAACTCAAAGTCGGGAGAAGGCATCAGATCGTATGTTTCAACGGGGTTTAAAACAAGCAATCTGCATGACGGTATGATTCGTGTTTAGAAGAGATTGAGAATGCAAAAGTGTGTGCAATGTTTTTTTCTTTTACTGCTTGTTTTTATTGTTTGAATTATTTTTTAGGATTACCATTTTCTGAAAAACGAAAAGAGAAAACATCAATTAATGCGGAAATTACAGAACGACATTATTTTATTTATGAACAAGTCGATTCGTGAAACTACAGCCCTATAAAACAAAACTCTGTCGCTTTGGGCAAAGCAAAGAGGGAAGTTTACAGAAATTAAGCCCTATCAAAACATCCGTTTCACCTGGGCAGGGTGAAAGGTTAAAAACGACAATTACTTAGACTTATGAACAATCTTCGGAACATCGACAGCAACCCATTGGCGGCGAACTCCTCGGTGAATCACAAAGTCTGGTACCTTCCTTGATTTGTCTTCAGAAGTAACACTGCTTTCTGGTGGAGCAGGATCATTGGAATCTGTCTCCCAGGCAGAATTGTCGTAGGAGGATTCCTCTGTTGCATTTTGCATAGCATTTGTGCTCTCAAGTAGATCTCCCCATCCAGTTGGCTGGATGTCTTCGAGCCTGATGCGAGAGCTTTCGGGAGCGGTGTACTTGACCATGAAGTTGTATTTTCCACTCGGTTGTCCCAAGGTGTCCCACACTTCTTTTGAACTGGAGGAGTCATCCCTTTCGATGACGTTGACCTCGGGAAAAGCATAGTTGATGAACTCTAATCCTGCGAACGTTGCAAACTCATCGTCGTGTGGGGTATCTTCGGGATACCCTGGGTGAGGATCCCATGACATGGTGGGGACACAAGTATTCTTTTCAATGATGCTCAACTGATTTTCATTGTTCGGCTGATTCTCTTGCCCCAAGTCTCCCGGATACGGCTGCCACATTGGCAGGCCATCCATTGGGCCATAATAGTCGTGGTCAAAGTTGTCTTTCATCGGAGTGTCTTCCTCTAATGAGTTTGGTGGAGCACGGCATCCTTCCGGATCACAATCTCCATATATCATTTCGACATCCGACCGGGGTATAAATCTCGGGCCCTGTGCAGGAAAGCAAAATGGAGTATGCATTTCGTCCTGAGACATATAACCGTCCTTGTTAAGATAGGACTTCCATTCCTCATCTGTGTCGGAGGGATCCTCCTCATTGATAGTGTGTACTTCTTGGGTCACCGGTTGAAGGAAACCTCCACTGTGAAAGAAGTTCTGGATGGGATGAAGACTTTCATCGCTGGCAGTAGCTGTTTGGGTACAGGTTACAGAAAAACCAAGACCCTTCTTTGTTTTATATTTAGTAGGAGTGACTAGCTGTCCCCCTCCTATTGTATTGGTACTCTCGACCGCTTTGATAGCATCTTTGTATGAGGAAATGGAAGTTCCCTCTTTGGATCGATTGTCCTTGCTCACCGAAAGCGCTTGGAACTGAGTCCCAACAATCTCCTCGGGTTCTACACAAGTAGATGATGATAAGTTACTCACGAGCAAGGCTTGTTCTCCATAGACCGTGACGAGCTGGTTGTTCTAAACGAACTTTAACTTTTGGTGGAGGGTCGAGGTGACCGCCCCAACCTGATGTATCCAAGGTATTCCTAATAAACAACTGTATGTTGCCCGGATGTCCATGACCTGGAAAGTGACTTTGAAAGTGTGAGGACCAATAGTTATGGGAAGGTCGACTTCGCCGATAACCGTTTTTCTAGATCCGTCAAACGCTTTGACGACGACCTCACTGGTTCTCATCGGGGGTCCTTTGAAGGATAATTGCATCAAAGTGGACTTCGGCATAACATTCAGGGCTGACCCTGTGTCTACCAGTACGCTGGCTAAAGCATCGTCTTGGCAGTTGACTGTAATATTGAGCGCCATGTTATGACGGCGACCTTCTTCAGGTAATTCCTCATCACTAAATCCCAAGTTATTGCAGGAAGTGATGTTAGAGACAATGCTATCGAACTGTCTGATTGTTACATCCTGTTCCACAAAGGCTTGCTCCAAGACTTTCTGTAGAGCCTCCCTGTGCGCTTCTGAACTGAGTAACAGTGATAATACCGAGATCTTTGAAGGAGTTTGTAATAGCTGATCAACAATGTTGTATTCACTCCTTTGGATGAGCTTTAGCATCTCATCATTGTTTTTTGAAAGGTCGGTATTACTGGACTGACCGACCGGTGGATTAGGAACTTCTGTCTGAGGTTCCTTTTCTTTGATGGACTCTCCAACTCCTCTGTTGAAGATTCGACCGCTCCGTGTTACACGACTGATGTATACAATATTCACGACAGAGGGTAATGGAATTTCCTTTCCATTCTCAATTATCGTTGCACCGTATTTGTAAGGGATAACCTTAGTTGATTCATACGGTAGTGGTCCCGGTAGATAGATGACTATGGGAGCCTTCTGATTTTTCTGACCATCATAAGTAATCTCGATCTGTTCCTGGTTAGGAACTCTTAATTCGTCAAGTAGAGGGATGATAGAAAAAACATCCCTGGCCCTCTGATGATCAGAGATTACGATAACATCCTCAATTTGATCAACGAGGAAGTCCGGCGCCTAGTTGATTGGTCCGGAACCCGGATATGGACGAATCTCTCTACGATCCACCTGACCCTGAAGAGCTGCTCGCACAAGGTAACATCCTTGGTTACTTTCTGAACAGACTCTACAACGTTCATAGTTGTGTGGTGGCACCTGGTCACACCTGCTTTGAATGCAATGTAACCTTACTAGGTTAGCTTCCACAGATCAGACATCCTGACTTTGACGCCGAGTAGGATTCCTGTTATTGATACTAATTTGCTGAGTATCTTCATCCATATAGATTGGCATCCACCAGTGATTTAACAAGTGCTGAAGTGCCTTCTGGACAAGGGCACAACCTTGATCGTTTTCGCAACCCGCTTTACAGCTCTGGTAATCATGTGATACCAGGAATCCGAGGCGGACCTGCTCATCATGTAACTCTACCAGGTTGGTATTCATTAAGCGAATGTCAAAGATCTGAACCATGTTGATCTGATAGGGATTACTATCGTAGCAGTCCTAGATCCATCCAAGATCCATCTGACGCTGGAGGGCCTCTTGTACAAAAGAGCATCCCTATTTGTTTACCGAGCAAGTCAGACAAGAACTGTAATCGTGCCGTGGAAGATTATGATACTGGCTTTGCCTTGAGTGCATTGCCACCAAGTTGACATTCATTGCATGGATGTGGTGGTTCTGAATGACGTTGGAATTCGTGTAAACCATGTTAACTCCACGAACTCGGTGCTCTTGGATCCATCCAAGATCCATCTGTTCTTGTAGAGCTGATTGCACCACAGAACATCCTGGATTGCTTTTAGAACAGATATCACACTGGTGATAGTTATGAGGTGGCACATGGCCATATCCACTCTGTCTACAATGCATCTTGACCAGATTGGTCTTTAACAAGAATACATCATAAATTTGATAGACGTTGTTAGTCTTTCCCTCTATCAAATTGACTGTAGCTTTCTCGTGTTGAGGCAACGGGTTTGTGAGAACATTAGGATTTGTATCCTTGAAAGATAGGACCCCGCTCCTAACAAGCTTTTGCACGTCGGATTTGAAATTGAGACAGTTCTCTATGTTATGCCCTGGTCCTCCTTGGTGATAAAGGCATGTCTGGTCCACCTTAAACCAAAAAGGCGGATTTTCCGGTACTGCAAGAGGGGATTTAGTCTGGATGTGCCCCTTGGCCAGTAGTAACGGAAATAGTTCTGCGTATGATACGGGTATAAGATCAAATCTTGGTGGCCGCGTTGTATGGTTGTTATTGTATGGAGGAGCCTGCGGAAGAGGCTGTTGTGTCCTTTGTGGATTAGGTTGGCTTTGCGCATCCTGAGGTTGATACGTAGAAATAGGCGCAAGATTGATAGCAGGAGTCACAGCCGCTACTGGCTGATAACGTCGCCTTTGCTTTCTGAGAGAGATATTCCCAATATCTTGCTCCTTTTTCTTAGGGAGAGTACTACCATATCATTTTGTACTACTTGATGATCCAACGTCTTTTATTAGACGTCCTTCTCGAACAGCTTCCTCGAGGCGTACCCCCATACCAACCATTTCGGTGAAATCACTGGGCGCACTGGCAACCATTTTGTCGTAGTAAAATGAGCTTAAGGTCTTTAAGAAGATTTTTGTCATCTCTTTTTCCTCAAGAGGTGGACAAATTTGGGCGGCAATTTCACGCCATCTCTGAGCGTACTCCTTAAAAGTTTCCTTGTCCTTTTGTGACATCGATCTGAGCTGATCTCTGTCTGGTGCCATGTCCAAATTGTATTTATACATCTGGACGAAGGCAGAGCCAAGATCCCTGAAAGTGCTGATCGTAGCACGGTTTAAACCCATGTACCATTTTATGGCGGCACCGGTTAAACTATCCTGAAAGTAGTGAATCAGTAGATCCTGATTTTCCATCTGAGCTGACATTCGCCGAGCGTACATCACTAAGTAACTCTGAGGGCAAGAATTACCCTTGTATTTTTCAAAGTCGGGAACTTGGAACTTGTGCGGGACTTTCACATTGGGGACCAAGCAAAGGTATGCGACATCCTTTCCAAATAAATCCTGACCGTGGATGGCTTGCAGTTCCTTCTGCATCTCCAAGAATTGTTCCTGGAACTCATTCATTCTTTCGAACATACTTTCGTTTCCACCAGAAGGTATCTGTGGAATCTGTCCTTCCGGGACAGTGTGCACCACCGGGGGTGGTACCGTTACTACGGCAGTGAATCTTGGCGCTTCCTGAAATTTGTAACCTTCAGGAGTCCTCAATATGCCTCTGGCATCCTCGCATTCCCGAAGTTTGTAACCTTCAGGCCTAGCGGCTTCTGCTGAAGTTTTCGGATCTCCAGTGATCGGTGGAACATATCCTTCCGGGATATAGTTAACAGGCATGCCCCAGGGACGATCTTTCGACATTTTGTACCTAGGATCATACTTCTCCACTATGGACGTTGAGGTGATCTCTGAGATCACAGTTCTTTGTAGCTGAGCTTCCGCCATGGCTTGTATGTCGTTACGAAGCTTTCTCATATCCTCTCTCAGAGCCTCGATCTCTTCTTTCAACTCTCTATTCTCTTCCTCAAGGTCATCCATCTTTTTCTGACGATTGGCCCGAGTATTGTACGAATGAGACAGTTTGACTCTAGAACCGAGACACAAACGTGAGATTCGTAGGTAAGGAGAATACGTGATGTGTGAATGATGAATGCAATGATTATATTTATTGTTTTTGTTTAATCAAAATAAACGTCGATAATTAGAATGCAAATATCAAACAGTGGGGAAACCCCGTTTTATTGAATTCAAAGGATTGCAGAAATGAAAATATAGTAAATTACAAGGTGCGGAAACAGAAACCTAAGCTAATGGGTCCCGGGCCCTCCTTGAGGAGAAACCGGGTGCAGATTCTGGTACTTTCCTTCTCTTGGACCGGGGCTCTTGGGTCGTTGTCGGGTTGTCATTCCTTTGCCAGGTGAAAGGAGTGAGCAAATTCCTTTGGTCATCCTGATTTTCTATAGCATGCTGCTCCAAAATTTCAATTAGAGCATCTTTATCCTTCAGTAGTTGCTGTATTTTGATACACTCCACATTGAGGGTGTGATACTTGTTCTTCCAAGACCTTCTCTCCCGCTGAACTTTGTTGAGAGTAACCTGGAGTTTTTCCGTTTCAGTCATGAAGTACATGACAGACTCCCTCGGCGGAAGAACTCCGTGACGAGGATAAGGCATCTTTAGCTTGAGAGCTCTAGTTTGTACCCAGTGGAGGTAAGGCTCCACCGAGACACAGTCCGGTTTTCCTAGAGACTCTCGTCCTTTCTTATGAACATGTTTCCAAGCGTGCACTATTTCCATCTTTAGTGCCCTGTCATTTTCTCCTTCTTTGAAGAAAGACCTTCCAGATGAGCATTACGTGGGACATGCCTCATCGGGTATCCGAATTGACGACGAACAAGAATTGGATTATAATTGATTTCTCCCTTAGTTCCTATGAGGGGTACGTTGGGGAAGTTTCCACAACGGTCAATGATCCTGATCCCGTCATAAATCCTATTGCACCAATCTATGTCAGAGTTGGTAAGAGACATGATTCTCTACAACCAACGTAAAGTATTCTTATGATCCCAAAAAGCTGCAGACTTAGGCAAATGAGAGATAAACCATTTGTATAGAAAAGGTACACAACATGTGATCTCCCCTCCGCTGTATAAATTCCCTAAGTGTACAGAATGATATGCGTCTGCGAGCAAAGTCGACACAGGGTTTCCGATGAGAAAAACCCTAATGGAGTTGATATCGACGAAGTTATTAATGCTGGGCAAAAGAAATAACCCGTAGATGAGTAAAACAAAGATGCTTTCAAAAGCAGTCACGTTTCCTAAACTAGCGAAGTACAGGGCATTCTTTGTCAAGAACTGGGCCGACAAACCTTGTATGCCACCCTTAGTGGTCATGTGAGTCCTGACCTCTGACTCGTCCAAATAAATTGCTCTTGCAATGGTCTGATCCTTTGGAATTTCTTCGAGTCCAAAAAAAGGAGCTCGATCAGTAATGTGTAAATTAATCAGATGAGAATATTCCTCCAGCGTTGGTGCGAGCTGGTAATCCGGGAATGTGAAACAGTGATAGACCGGATCGTAAAACTGAACGAGTGCATCCATGATTCTTTCAATTACTTGAACCCTTAATAGAGATAGTAAACCTCCATACTTGGCTCTGAAAGCCTCTTGGTTCGTGATCATTCTCGCCAAACCTCTTAAATCCTCTTGTTTTGGAACCTTGAAGGTATACTTATGAGTTCTCCTTCTACCGAAATCCATGAGCGCAATCTTTTTCTCTGACATTTGCAATCATTATCTTAGTTTAACTTGAAAAAGAGAGACTAGAAGAGAAGATTTCCTCTGTTTTAATGTTTTTTAGATGAATGCATGAATGCAGCACACAAAAACATAGAAAAAACATGGGGTCAAAGGGTTGGTGTCATGGAGTCAAGGCTCTACCTGTCCCAAAGGTTTATACTAGTGATTTTTGTACCTGTCTCTCAACATCATCAACTCTTGTCGAGAAAAACACCAGCGGGCCGGGAACCGTGCTAGGTGGTGTTTTTTCGAACAGTCCTCAAAAGAGGGTGGTATCGCGTGACAACCATTTCCGATATCTTCCGCACCACTAAAGGGGTTTTTCCTAGGTGTATACTCAATCTTTCCACATGCGGCATCACACGCATTCCCATTAGCAAAAAAATAAACACATATATCAATTAGGAAAAGAAGTATATATATTCGTCCTAACGTCCTAGACTTTTAAGAGCTACAAATCCTATGTTCCTGACAGAAAATGGCTTCCCGACGGAGTCGCCATTCCGTGGTTCCTTCCCAACTTTAAAGGTTTTGACCTAAGATCCTAGTGAAGTCAAAAAATGTCCTATCCCAGTGAAATCCCAAAAAAGGAAAGAAAGGAAGAAAGGCCCCACGGTGGGCGCCACTTTTCTGTAGCGAGCGAAACTGGATGTGTTTCTTAAGCACTGTCGCTCTTTGGGGGTTACTACAGTTCGATTCATTTTTTATCCCATTGAAGCTAATGAAGGAAGGGAAATAGATGTCTCCAATTAACCCTGCTTGCATACTGAGTTTAAACAGCGGTTTGTTAGGTTACGGATGCTATATGGTAATTGGGCCTTTTTCTTCTTACTTTGTTTAGAACGAAACACCGAGAATGTTCATGGGGAATTTTGTTAGGATGGTAAGACTGATGCTTTTCGATTGATATGTGCAGGTACGAGATTTTGAGTTTTTGTTTAGTGTGCTCGCTAAGATTTTTTTTTCAATCTTATGCCTACGTATTCCCGTTTTCCGAAACATGGAAATCAGAGCGATCATAGTTCCTCCTATTCTATGGGAGGAAATGGTGTTTTGGTGTCTTGTTCAAAGCCCAAGACGTGAAGCGAAAGGTGATTTGTATCTTGTTCAAAGCCCAAGATGTGAAGCTGAAGGATCTTTTTGTATCTTGTTCGAAGCCCAAGATTGAAGCTAAAAGGGTTTTGACTTTAGAGAGAATTTGTCATCTCTAAAGGGGGTCTATTTGTCAGGGGGTGACTGATTATAAAGGAGGATTACTTTAACCGGGATATACGAATCCTAGCAATGCCATAATTTCCTTTATAGGGAGTTTTAACCTAAAGGAGAAGACTTTAACTCAGTGTAGAGCAATGCTATCTTTCCTTAGGAATTTCTCATGCTAAAAGAAGGACAGTGACGTGGATGTAAATAATCCAGAGGCTTGCCGCTTACAGCAGTTAGATGAAGGGAGTTGTTGATGTTTGTATCCTGTGAACGAGGCACAGTTTTGATGCTAAAAGGTTGATTGACTCAAGCGGGGTTTCCTTATACGAAGCCTAAGAGGAGGCTATCGACCCAATAAGAGGGTGTTTTTATGTGTCTCGTACGAAGCCCGAGAGAGAGGCCAAAAGGGTTGACTCAACAAGAGAGTCTTTTATACTCAACAAGAGAGTGTTTTTGTATCTCGTACGAAGCCCGAGATGAAGGTTAAAATAGGTTCACTCAACAAGAGAGTCTTTTATACTCAACAAGAGAGTGTTTTTGTATCTCATACGAAGCCCGAGATGAAGGCTATGGTTATTGTTTCAGTTGAGTGACAAGTCCAATATGCTGATTTAAAGAGAAAATCAGTTCTTATATGAGTAATGTTTGCACTCAGGGATTTTGATTCGAGGATCAGGGATATTTCCTGTTCTTTAAGGAAATGGGAAATCCAAAGGGGATTGGGACTGTCCGAGTCTATGGGTTTCATCTCCTAGTTTTGAAAGGAACTTGAGAATGTCTTTGAGACTCAAGGAAATTAGACTGTCCAAGTCTAGAGTTTTATCTTTTGTACAACGTTTAAGAAACGACAGTAGCAGGATCTAGACTCTTTGAAAAAACTATTCTATTAAGATGACTAATTTCTGTTCCTATACCTCTAGGAGGTCGTCGGGACAATTTGTACGAAGCCCAAGAGGAGGCTGGAATCTTTTAAGAAGCCAAGGGACAATTTGTAAGAAACCCAAGAGGAGGCTATCATTCCCGGAGGAAGAAATCATTTATACGAAGCCTAAGAGGAGGTTGTGAATACTTCTAAGAAGCCGACGGGTCCTTGTTCAACGCCCAAGAGGAGGCGGGGATGCTTTTAGGAAGCCTGTGGTTCCCCAAACCTCGAGAAATTCAAGACAGGCTATTCACAGAGAATAGATCAAGCTAGGAAAGTCCGAGAATTTGGAAGAAACTCAAGAGATGCCATTCACGGAGAAAAGATCATCCTTGGGGAGTAGAGTTTCTCTGACAATGTCTAAGGGTGACAGTCTGTGAAAGGGTTCACCGAGAATGCTGCCTTTCACATCTCCATATTGTTTAACCCCAAGAGGAGGGAAGACTGTATCTGGTAATCCTATGGGGATCTAGTTTAGTCTATTTAAGAGTGATCAACAGGGCTTAGTGTTAGACGTAATTGCCGGGAAACTCTAAATAGCTATACTATTATTACACAGTTGATATGAGTTTATGAAAGAAGACTTACAGTGAAATAGCCCCACAATACAGTTATATGTATATGAAAGCGGATAAAGAAAGCATATAACCACTTACTCGGTTGTAGAGCTTCCATGCTGTTTGGTTAGTTGTTCAACGAAGAAAGATTGAAAACAACAATATATTCAAAATTTAATGGAGAAAGTATTTTGAAAATATGTTGGGGCTTACAGCTCAAGGAGAGGCCCAGGGTTTTACCAATGATCCCACTATCGTTTTGTACAGAGGGGCTTATACAAGTGACTGAGGCCAAAAAGGTTTTCTGTACAAAGGGGTGGGTCTTACACTCTCTCAAGAGGCCTAAAATGTTTAAAAAAAGAGTGGGGCTTATAACACGAGGATAGACCCAGATGATTTTTCGTTTGAAATGGCGATCGCGCTGAGATTTTGAAAACGCAGTGGGTCTTATACAATGACTGAGGCCCCAAAAAATTTGGTTTTCAAAAGGGGTTGGGTCTTACACTCTAATAGTGGCCCAAAAGTTTTGAATGGGTCTTATAGCTCGAGGAGAGGCCCAAGGTTTGTTTTTCAACGGACGTTGATCGCGTCGAACTTTTTGAAATACAACGGGACTTATACAATAAGTGAGGCCCAAAATAGGTTTTGTATTTACAATGGATTGGGTCTTACACTCTATTAGAGGCCCAAAAGATTTAAATGGGTCTTATAGCTCGAGGAGAGGCCCAAGGTTTTGATTTTTGAACTGGCGATCGCGCCGAGATTTTCTTTTAACGCAGAGGGACTTATACAATATCTGAGGCCCAAAATTGTTTTGGTTAAAAGGGGATTGGGTCTTACACTCTATTAGAGGCCCATGAGTTTGAAAATGATTGATGAGGGTGAAAATCAAAGAAACCCTAATTTGTTGTTCTTTTAAAAGTAAATATTAAAAGAAAATCAAGGAAAAATACCTAATGAATTTGAATAAACCACTTGTGATTTTTTATTTAAGGTTTGGAAAATGAATTTTTAATCACAAGAGATATTAAAACTCATTTGGTCTTAATTTTTCAAGATGAATGTTCATTTTAAAATGTTTAAAACAAATAAAAAATGAAGTTATTCACAAAAATACTAATTATATTAAATAAATAATATAAACTTAATTTTTTTGTGGAATAAAATATTTCAACATTTTTGTGATTTTTTGCAAAAAGAACCAATAAAAAATAATTAAAATTGAAAGAGTTATTAATTTTTCAATTAATTAATAAAACATAAAAAATTGGAAAAAATGGCAAAATATGAAAAAACACAAAATGGCATGGGTGGGGTTTGAACCCACGACCTCAAGGTCACAAGGCGCGTGCCTTACCACTGGGGTGGTGATACATCCATTGTTTGAAGTGAAATCACAAATATACAAGTCATGCCTTGGTTTTAGGCTTGGCCCAAGGCAAGGCAAGGCAAGTTTTGGCTCAGAAACGTGAAGGTCATAACTTTCTCAATTCTTAATGGTTTGAGACAAAATTTATATGCATCTGGACCAGAATTTCACAAGGAATCCAATGGTGGTGGTAGTTTTTTCAGATCACACTCCTTCCTCAAAACCCGATAGTGGTTTTGAAAAAGGCCTATAATTGCATTTGCTATGCTACACTTTGATACAGACATGAATTACATGATCAATTGATTCAAACACAACATATTTAACATGTATGAGGTGTGCATGATCAGTGGACTTCAAAGCATTGCATATTTTGGAAAGTTCAAGTCTTGAGGCTTACCTCTTTTTGAGCTTTTTGGAGTTTTTGTGCAATCTGTCAAGCCTCTTGTTCCAGAAATGATTTGATGCTTTAGACACACTCAAATGGTCCCTTAGAAGCTTTTAGGGTGATTGGAATCAGTTGGTACCTTCAAAAACACAAACTGGCCCTTTCTTGCAAAAGGGGTTAAATGTGACCAAAATATCAACTCTCTCAAATGGTGTTCCAGATGGGGGGAACCATTTGGGACAGTTCAAGGATGTTATTTGGAGTGTGTTTAAGGTTTTATCTGGTTTGGAGAGTGACTGAATCAAGACATGGCATGAAAAATGCACAAAAGGCCTATTTTGAGGTTTTGAGAGGTGACTTTGTGATTTTGTGATTACAGGTCACCTGTGAGAGTTTGGATCACCTACATATGATGTTTATGAGGTGTGTGTGTGATTGGTTTGATTGAAAAAGCTTTCAAACTCAAAAACTCAGAGTTACCTTGCTAAAGAAGGCATTTTTGCCAAGAAAAAGAGATTTTGGGGAAAACATCTATTTGATGGCTTTGGTGTACTCAAACTGAGCACAAATGAGCTCTATTTATAGTAGAGCAAGTTTGTTTTGGGATCAATAGTGAATTTCAACTGCAGCAGAGGTTTGGCCAATGTTGGCAAATGAAAATCCAAGTCTCCTCTAGCCATTGACTAGAGGTTAGAGCACAGAGCTTTGGGTCCCTACTTGTTGGAGGAATCTTGACTGAATTCAGTTGCAAATGTGTCAGTCCATGCCACCTCTAAGCATCTATTAAATGCTCCAATCCAAAATTGGAGTCTTGTCTCTCTTTTAGGCAATTCTAGGTTTGGCATGCTACTTCTTGTTCCAAGGACTTTGGAGGCTTGGCTCAGTGATTGTCCCCTTTAGATTTGATCCTCAGATGTGTCCAAGATGATGACAAGGCTTTAAATTGGCTGATTTTGGCAAATCGACAAAAAATGCGAAATTCTGCCTTGCCTTGGCAGTTTTCAGCAAGGCATTTTGCCACTACCATAACTCTTAGCTCAAATTGAATTTGGTGATGTTCTTGGCCATTTTGGAAAGCCCTTATATGATACAACAACTGTTTAATCATATTTGGTTTTGATACTTTTTGGATCCAAGTGAAAAATGTCCCTACATTTGGAAAAAAGTGAAGGCAGATTCTGACTTAGTGAAAATTTCACTAAGTGTTGGAAAAAAGTGATATTTTCACTTTTTGTGATTTTGATCAATCCATAACTCAAAATCCATGAAGAATTGGAATGAGGTCTAGTTGAAGTTTTTGTAGAGGACCATGAGATTTACAAATCAAGCTTTGGATGGGGAAAAATGGCTTTGTGGTTTAGGAGTTATGATTCTCCAAAGTTGGTACCCTTGCCACTTTGTTCATAACTTAGAAAATTTTCTAAGTTTTTATGGTTACCCCTTTTACAAGTTATCCCACTTTCTTTGATTTTTCTTGATGAATGATGATTCAAATCATACATTAACATCATTTTAGGGTTAAAAATCCATAATTGTGAAAAATCTCAAAAAGTCAAAGTTGACTTTTGTGCACAGTTGACTTTTTATCAGATGAATTCCAAACTGTGCAGTCCTTTTGGAAATCATGTCCTTGACCTAAATCAAACTTGATGGACATGTTACATGGGTGTTATATGGTATATTGAATTATGTCTTAGGGCTTGGGAGCACATCCTGGTTAAAAGTCAAAGTTACAGTTGACTTTTCCCGCGAAACCCTAACTGTGGTTCTGATGAATTTGAGACTTGCTGCTCAAGCTTCTTGGATCAATCCATTGTTACAAATGGACCAATGTGGTGTACTAGGGACCCTCAAATCCTCTCTTGAGGTCTTGGCTCATGATTTGTCCCAAAAGTCAACTTAGGGGTGAATTAGGTCAAGAAACCCTAATTCTTGATTTTTTTATGACTGCATCCCCTGAGGCAAAATTGACTTGATGATTGGGGTCATGAGGTTCCATGGAGCATATTAGGTTATGTTTTGAAGTATTGGCTCATGCCCAGAGGAAAATTCCCATCTGGAGGCCCTGGTCGACCAAAACCCTAATTTGGTGACACTGGCGATCTCGATGCTTGATCCACCTAAAAGGGAGCAATCTTGTGCTTAATCCTTGAAGTGGGAGTCCTTTTGATCCATTGTGGATGCTTGAGAGGTTTAGACAAGTTGAAGATCATGTCATTCCTTGATTGATCCTTTGTCTAAGAACTCAGAGAGGGCTTGAAACCCTAATTTTGACTGTAGTAAGTGTTCACCCATCTTTGGGGAGACTAATGAGGCATAATGATACACCCATATTGTGATGATGATTTGTACAATGATGGGAATCTTAGTGGAAAAAATTTGGGGTATGACACATAGCACCTAGGGAAGCTGTCCATATCCTTGGAACCAAGCTGTAACACCTCTAACACAAAACACGATCACCAGCTGCAAGAGGTAAGCATGAGCTCTTCTAACTCTATGATCCATGTATTTTTTGCTGCACAATAATTTGTCCATATGTTCATAATCATGCATAGAGTGTTTTCCCTCAATCAATTGCATTGTTTGAATCGTGTATGGAATTTTTGAACCTTCATGCAAATTTTAGGGTTCTTGAGGTTTCTCTTTGATTTCTTTTTCCATGTTTAAAATAAATGAAATTAAAGACCATAGACATGATCGTGAGGTTGAAACGAGTAGATTGATATGTAGATTGCATGATATCATCAAGTATTCAGTGAGATTGGATAGAAAACATAAATCTGCAGAAACAGAGGAAGGGCACATGTTCTTGCCATGTTCTTGGCGCCCTTTTTCAAATATTTGAATATTTGAATTTTGTGATTTTATTTAATTGATTCAAAAATTAATTTCTCTCTGAGTTTTAATGATTTTGAGTTGATTCTTTTTTTAATAATTCACAAAAATATTAAAATATTTTATTCTACCAAAAAATCCCAAAAATATTATTTATTTCATATACTTGATATTTTTGTAAAGAATTAATATTTTAATTGTTTTTTGACATTTAAAATATTTTCTCCCTCTTGATTTTTCAAATGTTAGTGGTTTCCATTCATTTTGTGGATAGAAACCTAATTTTTGAAACATTAATCCAAGATCACAATTTGTTTTCCACATGTTTAACAATTTTGATCATTTTAATTGAATTTTTATTCAATTAAAATACATTTTTGAAAACAAATTAAGGTTTTTGATTAATTCAACCCTCATCAAACTTTTTCAAACCCTTGGGCCTACCCTCGTGTTATAAGCCCCATTCTTTAAAAATCATTGGGCCTCTAATAGAGTGTAAGACCCAATCCTTTGTAAATACAAACAATTTTGGGCCTCAAATGTTGTATAAGTCCTGTTGTATTTCAAAAGCTCGGCGCGATCATCGCCCGTTTAAAAAAAAACCATTTGGGCCTCTCCCCGAGCTCTAAGACCCATTCAAAATCTTTTGGGCCTCTAATAGAGTGTAAGACCCAATCCCCTTTTAACCAAAACAATTTTGGGCCTCAGATATTGTATAAGTCCCTCTGCGTTAAAAGAAAATCTCGGCACGATCGCTAGTGCAAAAATCAAACCCTCGGGCCTTCCCTCGTGTTATAAGCCCCATTCTTTATAAATCGTTGGGCCTCTAATATAGTGTAAGACCCAATCCCTCTTAGAAACCAAAATAATTTTGGCCTCAGTGTATTGTATAAGTCCCGACACCATCAAAAAGTTATGCGCGATCATCGCCCATTTAAAACAAACCCTTGGGCCTCTCCTTGAGCTGTAAGCCCCACCACTTGTACAAAAATAAACCTTTGGGCCTCTTGAGAGAGTGTAAGACCCATCCCTTTGTACAAAAAACCTTTTTGGGCCTCAGTCACTTGTATAAGTCCCTGTACAAAACAATAGTGCAATCACTGATAAAACCTTGGGCCTTTCCTTGAGCTGTAAGCCCCAACAATCTTTTCAAAGCACTTTATCCTTTAATTTTGAATATAATATTGTTATCACAGCTTTCTTTGTTGAACAAACTAACCAAACATCATGGAAGCTCTACAACCGAGTAAGTGTTTACCCGCTTTCTTTATCCGCTTTCATATATATATATATAACTGTATTGTGGGGCTGCTCACTGTAAGTCTTCTTTCACAAACTTTTATATACCTGTCAAATATCAACTGTGTAATACTAGTATAGTTATTTAAAGTTTTCTCCGGCAACTACGTCTAGCACTAGGTAAAGCCCTATTGGTCACTCTTAAGTACAAACAAAACTAGATCCCCATAGGATTACCAGACACAGTCTTCCCTCCTCTTGGGGTTAAAAAAAATGGAGACGTCAAAGGCAGTATTCTCAGTGAACCCTTTCTCAGACTGTCACCCTTAGAAATTGTCAAAAAGACTCTACACCCCAGAGATGATCTTTTCTCCATGAATGGCATCTCTTGAGTTTCTTCCAAATTCTCGGACTTTCCTGGCTTGATCTATTCTCGGTGAATGGAATGTCTTGAATTTATCGGGGTTTGGGGACCTACAGGCTTCTTAAAAGCATCCCCGCCTCCTCTTGGGCGTTATACAAGGACCCTCCAGCTTCTTAAAAGCTTTCATGCCTTCTCTTGGGCTTAGTACAAGTACCCAGAGACCTCTACAGGTATAGGAACAGAACCTAGTTATCAATTTGCTAGAGCTGTCTTTCTGAGTCAAGTGTCAAACCAGTTAATGGGTTGACCTTCATCCCTTAACGTACCAGCCTTCTCTTGGGCATCATACAAAGATCATTCACTACCCGAGAATCGATTTCTCAAAACACCCGTAGACTTGGACAGTCTCAATACCCTTTGGATTTCCCATTTCCTTAAAGAACAGGAAATAACCATGATCCTCTGATCAATCCCAAAGTACAACATTACCCATATAAGAACTAATTTTCTCTTTATCCAACATACTGGACCTGTCACACAACTGAAACAGTCACCAGTACACTAGTCTCCTCTTGGGCTTTGTACAATGATTCTCCCCAGTGGAGCAAACCTTTTAGCCTCCATCTCGGGCTTTGTACGAGATACGAAAACACTCTCTTGTTGAGTATAAAAGAGTCTCTTGTTGAGTCACACCTTTTAGCCTTCATCTCGGGCTTCGTACGAGATAAAAATCACTCTCTTGTTGAGTATAAAAGACTCTCTTGTTGAGTCAAACACTTTCAGCCTCCATCTCGGGCTTCGTACGAGGTACAAAGACTCTCTTGTTGAGTCTAACACCTTTAGCCTCCGTCTTGGGCTTCGTACAAGACATGTACAAAAGCAATCTCTTGTTGAGTCAACCCTTTTAGCCTCTATCTCGGACTTCGTACGAGACACATGAGAACACCCTCTTGTTGGGTCAATAGCCTCCTCTTAGGCTTTGTATAAGGAAACCCCCAGTTGAGTCAATAAACCTTTTTAGCATCAAAATTTGTGCCTCGTTCACAGTATTCAAACATCAACAACTCACCTTTAGAGATGACAAATTCTCTCTAAAGTCAAAGCTCTTTAGCTTCATATCTTGGGCTTCGAACAAGATACAAATAGACCCTTCAGCTTCATATCTTGGGCTTTGAACAAGATACAAATCACCTTTAGCTTCATGTCTTGGGCTTCGAACAAGACACCAAAACAACCTTTTTCCTCCCATAGAATAGGAGGAACTACGATCGCTCTGATTTCCCTGTTTCGTTAAACGGTAATACATAGGCATAAGATTGAAAAATCTTAGCGAGCACACTAATCAATAACCAAAAATCCCGTACCTTCACACATCAATCGAAAAACATCAGTCCTAACATTCTACCAATAACATAGTCCCATCATTCCATTTTTAGCAAAATAAGCAGAGAGAGGCCCACGATCTAAACCGCATCTGTAAACCAATAGTCATCTGTTTAAACTCAGTATGCAAGTAGGGTTAATTGGAGACATCTATTTTCCTTCCTTCATCAGCTTCAATAGGATAAAAAATGAATTGACCTGTAGTACCCCAGAGCGACAGTGCTTAAGAACCACGTCCAAAATCGCTCGCTACAGAAAAATTGCATCCACCGTGGGGCCACGCAATGTTTTGTCCTTTTATCTCTCTGGTTGAAACCCTAAGTTCATGTCACAGAAATGGCGACTCTGCTGGGGAGTCATTGACTGTATAGGATCATAAGACTAGAGGTCTAAGATGATTAAGATAAATATATATACTGCTTTTCCTAAATGATATCTGTGTTTATTTTTTTGCTTATGGGAATGCGTGTGATGCCGCATGTGAAAAGATTGAGTATACACCTAAGATAGGTGATGGCAATGCGGGTAATATTACTGGGAGTGAATTCCAGTTAAGAGCCCCCGATCGACCATCAAACTCAGTGGAGACTCCCTTTGCAGATACATTGCCTATACGACTTCGGTTGTTGAAAGTAGTGTGGTCGACTGGGTTATCTGAGAAGCTGAGGTTTTTAGCAGACTTAAGCCATTTTGTAGTGTGGAAGCTATTGGAAATAGTCGTCACGCGATACTACCCTCATCTGAGATTGCTCTAAGATACATCACCTAGCACGGTTCCCGGCCCGCTGATGTTATCTCTAAGGGAATCAATGATTTTGAGAGACAAGTACAATAAATCACCAGTATAAACCTTTGAGGGGGGGGGGGGGGGGGGGTAGAGCTTTGACTTCATGACACCGACCCTTTGACCCCATGTTTTTTCTATGTTTTTGTGTGTTGCATTCATACATTCATTTTAAAAAAAATATTAAGGTAAAAAAATCTTCTCTTCTAGTCTCTCTTTTTCAAATTAAACTAAGACAATGATTGCAAATATCAGAGAAAGGAGATTGCGCTAATGGATTTCGGTAGAAGGAAAACTCAGAAGTATACCTTCAAGGTTCCAAAGTTAGAGGATTTGAGAGGTTTGGTGAGAATGGTCACCAACCATGAGGCTTTCAGAGCCAAGTATGGAGGACTAGTGTCCTTGTTAAGGGTTCACGTAATTGAAGGAATCCTGTCCGCACTAATCCAGTTCTACAATCCGGCCTATCACTGTTTCACATTCCCAGATTATCAGCTTGCACCAACGCTGGAGGAGTATTCTCACCTGACTGATTTACATATTACTGATCAAGCTCCCTTTTCTGGACTGGAAGAAATTCCAAAGGATCAAACCATTGCAAGAGCAATTTATTTGGACGAGTTAGAAGTCAGGACTCACATAACCACTAAGGGTGGCATTCAGGGTTTGCCAGCCCAGTTCTTGACAAAGAAAGCTCTATACTTTGCCAGTATAGGGAACGTGGCCTCTTTCGAGAGCATCTTTGTTTTGCTCACCTACGGGTTATTTTTGTTTCCCTACATCGATAACTTTGTAGATATCAACGCCATTAAGATTTTCTTGATTGGAAACCCTGTACCGACCTTACTCGCAGATGCGTATCATTCGGTACACTTAAGGAATTTATATAGCGAAGGAATGATCACATGCTGTGTACCCCTTCTATACAAATGGTTCACTTCCCATTTGCCAAAGTCTGCTGCATTTTGGGATCAAAAAAATACTTTACGTTGGTCGTAGAGAATTATGTCTCTTACCAACTCTGACATTGATTGGTACAATCGAATCTATGACGGGATCAGGATCATTGACCGTTGTGGAAATTTCCCAAATGTACCCCTTATAGGAACTAAGGGGGGAATTAGCTATCATCCAATTCTCATTCATCGTCAATTTGGATACCCGATGAGGCACGTCCCACGGAATGCTCATCTGGAAGGTCTTTTCTTCAAGGAAGGAGAAAATGACAGGGCACTAAAGACGGAAATAGTGCATGCTTGGAAACGCGTTCATAGGAAAGGACGAGAGTCTCTAGGAAAACCAGTTTGTGTCTCGGTGGAGCCTTATCTCCACTGGGTACAAACTAGAGCTCTCAAGCTGAGGATGCCTTACCCTCGTCAGGAAGTTCTTCCATTAAGGGACTCTGCCCTTTATTTTATGTCTGAGACGGAAAAACTTCAGCTTACTCTCAGCAAAGTTCAGCAGGAGAAGAGGTTTTGGAGGAACAAGTACCGTATTCTCAATGTGGAGTGCAGGAAAATACAACAACTGTTAAGAGAAAAGATGCCCTGATTGAGATTCTAGAGCAACATGCTGTAGAGAATCAGGATGACCAAAGGAATTTGCTCGCTCCTTTCACTTGGCAAAGGAATGACAACCCGACAACGGCCCAAGAGCCCCGGTCAAAGAAAAGGAAAGCACCCGAACCAGCACTTGAGCTCTCTTCAGAGAGGACTCAGGATCCATTAGTTTAGATTTCCTTTTTCAGAACTTTGTAATCTACTGTATTTCCATTTCCGCAATCCTTTGAATTCAATAAAACGGGGTTCCCCCACTGTTTGATATTTACAATCTAATTGTCGAAGTTTACTTTGAATAAACAAAAATAATTAATATCATTGTATTCATCATTCTCATAAACGCATTCTTCTTACCTACGAATCTCAAGTTTGCGTCTCAATTCTAGAGTCAAACTGTCTCATTCGTACAATACTCGGGCCATTCGTCAGAAAAAGATGGATGATCTCGAGGAAGAGAACAGAGAGTTGAGAGAAGAGATCGACACTCTGAAAGAGGATATGAGAAAGCTTCATAACGACATGCAAGCTCTAGTAGAAGCTCAGATGCAACAACAAAGGATTGTGATCTCGAAGATCACATCTATGCCCATAGTGGAGAAGTATGATCCTAGGTACAAGATGCCGAAAGATCACCCCTGGGGCATGCCACTTAACTATATCCCAGAAGGATATGTTCCGCTAATCGCTGAGGACCAGGGAACCACAGCAGGAGCCGCTGGGCCTGAAGGTTACAAACTTCGGGAAAGCGAAGATGCCAGGGGCATGACAGCAACTCCTGAAGGTTACAAACTTCGGGAGGCACCGAGAGTCTTGGCCATAATGGCTATACCACCACCCGTGGTACACACTGTCCCGGAAGGACAGATTCCCCAGATACCTTCTGGTGGAAATGAAAGCATGTTCAACAGAATGAATGAATTCCAGGAGCAATTCCTGGAGATGCAGAAAGAACTGCAGGCCCTTCGCGGTCAGGATCTATTTGGAAAGGATGCCGCGGACCTCTGCTTGGTCCCCAATGTGAAAGTTTCGCACAAGTTCCAAGTGCCTGACTTTGAAAAGTACAAGGGTAACTCTTGCCCTCAAAGCCATTTGGTGATGTACGCTCGGCGAATGTCAGCTCAGACAAAGAACCAGGAGCTACTGATTCACTACTTTCAGGATAGTTTAATCGGTGCAGCATTAAAATGGTACATGGGTTTAAACTGCGCCACGATCGGCACATTTAGAGATCTAGGCGCTGCCTTTGTTCAACAGTACAAGTATAATCTAGACATGGCACCGAACAGAGATCAACTCAGGTCAATATCACAAAAGGACAAGGAAACCTTTAAGAAGTACGCTCAGAGATGGCGTGAAATTTCCGCTCAGATTTCTCCACCTCTTGAGGAAAAAGAGATGACAAAGATCTTCTTAAAGACCTTAAGCTCATTTTACTACGACATAATGGTCGCCAGTGTCCCCAGTGACTTCACTGAGATGGTGGGCATGGGAGTTCGTCTTGAGGAAGCCGTCCGAGAAGGACGTTTAGTTAAAGACGTTGGATCATCAAGGAGTACAAAACGATACGATAGTGCTCTCCCTAAGAAAAAAGAGCAAGATATTGGGAATATCTCTCTCGAAAAGCAAAGGGGACGATATCAACCAGTAGCAGCTGTAACTCCTGCTATCAATCCTACGCTTGTTCCTACGTATCAACCTCAGGTTGCGCAGAGCCAACCTAATCAACAGCAATTTCAGCAAAGGACACAACAACCTCTTCAGCAGGCTCGTCCTCAGTACAACACCAACCTTACAACGCGACCACCAGGGTTTGACCCTATACCCATGTTGTACGCCGAACTGTTTCCATTACTACTAGTCAAGGGGCACGTCCAGACTAAGTCTCCTCTTACAGTACCGGAAAATCCGTCTTTTTGGTTCAAAGCGGATCAGACTTGTCTTTACCATCAAGGAGGACCAGGGCATAACATAGAGAACTGTCTCAGTTTCAAATCCGATGTGCAAAAGCTTGTTAGGAGCGGGGTCTTATCTTTCAAATATACAAGTCCAAATGTTCTCACGAACCCGCTGCCTCAACACGAGAAAGCTACAGTCAATTTGATAGAGGGAGAGTCTAACAACATCTATCAAATTCATGATGTACTCTTGTTAAGGGCCAATCTGGTCAGGATGCATTGTAGACAGAATGGATATGGCCATGTGCCACCTCATAATTATCACCAGTGTGATATCTGCTCTAAAAACAATAAGGGATGTTCTGTGGTACAATCAGCTCTACAGGAACAATTGGATCTCTGATGGATCCAAGAGCATCGAGTTCGTGGAGTCAGCATGACCTATACGAATTCCAACGTCATTCAGAACAATGACATCCGTACAATGAATGTTAACTTGGTGGCGATGCACTCAAGGCAAAGCCAGTATCATAATCTGTCACGGCACGATTATAATTCCTGTCTGACTTGCTCGGTAAACAAACAGGGATGCTCTTTTGTACAAGAGGTCCTCCAGCGTCAGATGGATCTTGGATGGATCCAGGACTACCATGATAGGAATCCCTATCAGATCAACATGATTCAAATCTTTGATATTCGTCTGATGAATACCAGCTTGGTGGAGTTACATGCCAGGCAGGTCCAACTTGGTTTTCTCACTTCACATAATTATCAGAACTGTAAAGGATGTTGTGAGAGTAACCAAGGGTGCGCTCTCGTTCAAAGAACTTTACAACACTTGTTAAACCATTGGTGGCTTCCAATCTATCTGGATGAAGACACGCAACAAATCAGTGTGCTTAATGGAAACCCTACTCGGCGTCAAAGTCAGGATGTCCGATCTACGGAAACAGATCTAGTGAGGTTACACTGCACTCAAAGCGGGCGTGGCCAGGTGCCACCACACAACTATGAACGTTGTAGAGTCTGTTCGGAAAATAACTAAGGAAGTTACCTCGTGCGAGCAGCCCTTCAGAGTCAGTTGGATCGCAAGGAGATTCACCCATACCTAGCTTCGGGGTTCGTTGACTGGACGCCGGACTACTTCGTTGATCAAATCAGAGACGTTGTCATAATCTCTGATCATCAACAGAACAAGGATGTTTGTACCATCATCCCTCTACAGGACGAATCGAAGGTTCTTAGCAAGGAACTGATTGAAGTTAATTACGACAGTCAGAAAAATCAGAAGGCTCCTGTAGTTATCTATGTATCGGGACCATTACCGTATGAAACAGCTAAGGCGATCCCTTACAAATACGGTGCAACAATAATTGAGAATGGAAAGGAAATTCCATTACCCTCCATCGTGAACATTGCAGACATCAGTCGAGTAACATGGAGCGGTCGAATCTTCAACCGAGGAGTTGGAGAACCTAACAGAGAAAAGGAACTTCAGACAGAAGCTCCCAATTCACCAGTCGGTCAATCCAGTAATCCCAACCTTTCAAAAAACAATGATGAGATGCTGAAGCTCATCCAAAGGAGTCAATACAACATTGTCGATCAGCAGTTACAAACTCCTTCAAAGATCTCAGTGCTATCACTTTTACTCAGTTCCGAAGCCCACAGAGAGGCTCTACAGAAATTCTTAGAACAGGCCTTTGTGGAACAGGATGTGTCAATACGACAGTTCGATAGCATCATCTCTAACATCACTTCCTGCAACAACTTAGGATTCAGTGATGAGGACTTACCAGAGGGGGAAAAAAGCCACAACATGGCGCTCAATATCATTGTTAACTGCCAGGATGATGCTTTAGCCAGCATACTGGTAGACACAGGATCGACCATCAACGTTATGCCGATGTCCACTTTAATGCGACTATCATTCAAAGGATCCCCGATGAGGGGCAGCGAGGTCATCGTCAAAACATTTGACGGGTCTCGGAAAGTAGTTATCGGCGAAGTCGACCTTTCCATAACTATCGGTCCTCACACTTTCCTAATTACTTTCCAGGTCATGGACATCCGAGCAATATACAGTTGCTTATTAGGAAGACCGTGGATACACCAGGCTGGAGGAGTCACTTCGACACTTCACTAGAAACTGAAGTTCGTCAAGAACGATCAACTCGTCACGGTTTGTGGAGAACAAGCCTTGCTCGTGAGCAACTTGTCATTATCTACTTGTGTAGAACCTGAGGAGGTTGTTGGAACTCAGTTCCAAGTACTGTCGATGAGCAACGAGAATCAATCTGAGAAAGGAACCTCGATTTCCTCGTACAGAGATGCTATCGAAGTGATAAAAAATAACAATACAAAAGGATGGGGACAACTTGTCATTCCCACTGATAACAAAACAAAGAAGGGTCTTGGTTTTTCTGCAACCTGCACCCAGACTACTACTAACGATGAAAGTTTTCATCCCATTCAGGACTTCTTCCATAGTGAAGGTTTCCTTCACCCAGTGCATCAAGCAGTTCATACCATCAACGAGGAGGATCCCTCTGATACGGATGAGGTATGGAAGTCCTATTTTAACGAGGATGGTTATATGTCTTAGGAAGAGGTGCACATGCCCTTTTGCTATCCTGCACAGGGTCCGAGATTTATACCAAGGTCAGATGTCGAAATGATATACGGAGATTGTGATCCAGAAGGATGTAGTGCTCCACCAAATTCTCTGAGGAGGACACTCTGATGAAGGACAAGTTTGACCACGACTATTATGGCCCAATGGATGGTCTGCCTATCTGGGAGCCATACCCAGGAGACTTGGGGCAAGAGAATCAGCCGAACAATGAAAATTGGCTGAGCGTCATTGAACAGAATACCTGAGTCCCCACCATGTCATGGGATCAACACTCAGGTCATTCAGAACCTATCCAGTACGACGATGAATTGGCAAAGCTTGCCGGACTAGAATTCATCAACTATGCTTTTCCTGAGGTCAACGTCATCGAGGGAGATGACCCCTTCAGTTCCAAAGAAGTGTGGGACACCTTAGGACAACCAAGTGGAAAATTTGACTATATGGTCAAATACACCGCTCCTGAAAGCTCTCGTATCAGGCACGAAGACATCCAGCCAACTGGATGGGGAGATTTGCATGAGAGCACAAATACTATGCAAAATACAACAGAGGAATCCTCCTACGACAACTTTGTCTGGGAGACAGATTCCAATGATCCTGCTCTGCCAAAAATCAGTGTTATTTCTGAAGACAAACCAAGGAAGGTACCAGGATTTGTGATTCACCGAGGAGTTCGCCACCAATGGATTGCTGTCGATGTTCCAAGTATTGTTCATAAGTCAAAGTAATTGTCGTCTTTGTCTTAACCTTTCACCCTGCCCAGGTGAAACAGATTTTTGATAGGGCTTGTTTTCTGTAAATATCCCCCTTCGCTTCTCCCAAAGTGACAGAGTTTTGTTTTATAGAGCTGTAGTTTCAAGAATCAACTTGTTCATAAATAAAATAACGTTGTTCTGTAATTTCCGCATTAATTGTTGTTTTCTCTTTTCGCTTTTCAGAAAATGGTAATCCTAAAAAACAACTCAAATAATAAAAACAAGCAATTTTTCAAAGAAAAATACACTGCACACACTTGCATTTTCTCTATCTCTTCTAAACACAAATCATACTGTCATGCAGATTGCTTGTTTTAAACCCCGTTGAAACATACGATCCAATGCCTTCTCCCAACTTTGAGTTCCCGGTATTTGGAGCTGAAGAAGAAGTTGACGACGAAATTCCAGAAGAGATCTCCCGACTACTCAAACAAGAGGAAAGGTCCATTGAACCTCACAAAGAGCCGTTGGAAACGATCAACGTGGGTTCAGAAAAAGAGAGAAAAGAAATCAGGATTGGGGCACTGCTCAGTCCAATTGCCAAAGAGAGTTTGACAAAGCTTCTCAAAGAGTTTCCCAATGTATTCGCTTGGTCCTATCAGGACATGCCAGGGTTGGATACCAGCATCGTGGAACATCACTTACCGTTACGGTCACAATGTCCGCCAGTAAAATAGAGGTTAAGACGGACCCACCCAGACATGGCCATCAAAATCAAATAGGAGGTATAGAAATAGATTGACGCCGGTTTCCTTGCTACGTCAGAATACCCTCAATGGTTAGCCAACATAGTACCCGTTCCAAAAAAGGACAGAAAGGTCAGAATGTGTGTCGACTATAGGGATCTAAACAAGGCTAGTCCAAAGGACGACTTTCCTTTACCACACATTGACATGCTAGTAGACAGTACAACAAAGTTCAAAGTTTTCTCCTTCATGGATGGATTCTCGGGCTATAATCAGATCAAAATGGCACCGAAAGACATGGAGAAAACTTCGTTCATTACCCCATGGGGTACCTTTTGTTACAGGGTAATGTCGTTCGGTTTGAAGAACGCCGGGGCAACCTATCAAAGGGCCATGACTACTCTGTTTCATGACATGATACACAAGGAAATTGAGGTATATGTCGATGACATGATTGCAAAATCTAAGACAGAAGAGGAGCATGTGACCCACCTGTCAAAACTATTCGAGCGGCTGAGAAAGTACAAACTCCGCTTGAATCCCAACAAATGCACCTTCGGTGTCTGTTCAGGGAAACTCTTAGGGCTCATCGTCATCCAAAAAGGAATTGAGGTTGATCCTGACAAGGTCAAGGCCATTCAACAAATGCCTTCTCTGAAAACTGAAAAACAAGTCAGAGGATTCCTGGGACGTTTGAACTATATCTCTAGATTCATATTCCTCATGACCGTGAAATGTGCGCCAATTTTCAAATTACTCAAAAAGAACCAGGACTGCGTTTGGACAGAAGATTGCCAAACCGCCTTCGACAATATTAAGGAATACCTATTGAATCCGCCGATTCTATCACCACCAGTGGAGGGAAGACCACTGATTATCTACCTATCTTGGAGGACTCAATCAGTTGTGTACTTGGCCAACAAGACGAAACGAAAAGGAAAGAGTCTGCCATCTACTATTTGAGCAAGAAATTGACCGACTGCGAGACTCGGTACATTATGCTTGAGAAAACTTGTTGCGCTTTGGCTTGGGCAGCCAAACATCTTCGCTAGTACATGATTCGTCACACTACTTGGCTAATCTCTGAAATGGATCCAATCAAGTACGTCTTTGAAAAACCTGCTCTCACGGGAAGGATTGCCCGTTGGCAGATGTTGTTGTCAGAATATGACATAGAGTACCACGCTCAAAAAGCCGTTAAAGGAAGTATTTTAGCTGATCATTTGGCTCATCAACTGATTGACGATCAGGAATCAGTCGTGTTTGACTTCCCAGACGAAGATGTCATGTATTTGAAAATGAAAGATTACGATGAACCGCTACCCAGTGAAGGGCTAGAACCAGGTTCCCAATGGGGACTAATCTTTGACGCAGCTGTCAATCATTACTGAAACAGAATTGGGGCAATCATCATAACACCTCAGGGTACCCACATTCCTTTCACTGCCAGACTTACATTCAAGTGCACAAACAACGAGGCCGAATACGAAGCTTGTATAATGGGTCTCGAAGAACCGATCGACTTAAGGATCAAGAACTTGGATGTATATGGCGACTCAGCCCTGGTTATCAATCAAATCAAAGGAGATTGGAACACATGCCAACCAGGACTGATTCCTTACAAAGATTATGCGAGAAGGTTGTTACAAATCTTCAACAGAATCGAGTTTCATCATATCCCTCGTGAAGAAAATCACATGGCTGATGCCTTAGCCACCCTCTCTTCCATGAATAGTGTAGGTCAATGGAACGACCTACCTAAGATCGACATGATACGCCTTGAACAGGCCGCTTACATCTTCACGATTGAAGCAGTCATAGACGACAAACATTGGTATCACGATATCAAATGCTTCCTTTAGAAACAAGAGTACCCACCTGGGGCACTAAGAAAAGACAGAAAAACCCTCAGAAGACTGGCTGGAAGCTTCTTCCTTTACGGTAATACACTTTATAAGAGAAACTTTGACATGGTCTTACTCCGATGTGTAGACAGACCCGAAGCAGACATGCTGATAAAAGAAATTCACGAAGGATCCTTTGGCACTCATGCCAACAGACACACAATGGCGAGAAAAATTCTGAGAGCAGGGTACTACTGGTTGACCATGGAATCCGACTGCTACAAGTACATAAGGAGGTGTCACAAGTGTCAGATATACTCCGATATAGTCGATGTACCGCCAACGCATCTCAAAGTTCTCTCTTCCCCGTGGCCTTTTTCCGTATGGGGAATCGACATGATTGGCATGATTGAACCCAAAGCTTTAAACGAACATCGGTTCATCCTGGTAGCCATTGATTACTTCACCAAGTGGGTCGAAGCAGCGTCATACGCCAATGTAACCCGACAAGTGGTGGTCCGATTTATGAAAAACAATATCATCTGCCGTTATGGTGTTCCGAGCCAGATCATTACGGATAATGGATCTAACTTGAACAACAAGATGATGAAAGAGTTGTGCGCTAAATTTAAGATCGAACACCATAACTCATCTCCCTACCGACCCAAGATGAACGGAGCGGTAGAAGCGGCTAACAAGAAAATCAAAAAGATCGTTCAGAAGATGGTCGTAACCTATAAAGATTTTACACGAGATGCTACCCTTTGCTCTTCATGGTTATCGCACATCTGTCCGTACTTCAACAGGGGCAACCCCTTTCTCTCTAGTGTATGGCATGGAAGCAGTGCTCCCCATAGAAGTAGAGATCCCATCAATCCGGATATTGATGGAAGCTAAGCTTACAGAAGCTGAATGGTGCCAAAGTCGACACGACGAACTAAATCTGATTGAGGAAAAATGAATAATGGCACTATGCCATGGTCAGTTGTATCAACAAAGATTGAAAAGGCGTTTGACAAAAAGGTTCGACCACGCGTCTTCAGGAAAGGAGACCTCGTGCTCAAGAAGATACAATTATTTCTCACTGATTCCCGGGGTAAATGGACTCCGAATTATGACGGCCCCTATGTGGTCAAGAAAGCTTTCTCAGGCGGCGCCTTGAGACTTGTAACCATGGACGGAGAGGAATTTTCCTACCCAACAAATGTTGATGTAGTCAAGAAATACTTCGCCTAAAAAAAAAACGTCTCGGTGGATTGAAAACCCGAAAGGGCGGTCCAGGCAAAAGTTAGAGACATAATAAAAAAAATCATCCCGGTGGATTGGAAATATCAAAGTACAATCCAGGAAAAAGTTAGGGATAATGGCAAGTAACTACATCTGATCAGTTCAACTCAGCAACAGTAGTGCCATTCATCAGGAAAAACTCCAATCAAGGTCATCTTCGACAAAAGCTCAGGATGTCCAGAATTCAAAGTTGGTAGAAGAGTAGCGGTCGTTATATTTCAATGTAGCCTTTTTCCCTTAAATTACCATTTTCAAACTTTGTAAATACTCTATGGAATCACGCGCTTGGCTGATTTCCATCCTATCAATAAAATTTGAGCCCTTGTGCTTTTGTTCGCAATTCTTAGTTGTTTTACCTTTATAGAAAGACATTTTACATGATCAACGGTTCTTGAAATAAAACAAAAATGAGTTTACTTGTAAAATTTTTCTGCTTTTAAAATAAAGATGGCAATTTCTTTTGACTGTCGAACATCGAAAGAACATCGATCGCTTCGCCAGAAGTAAGCGAACTTCAAAGTGCAGAATCAAAGTACTCCTTCTAAACCAGTGCGCCTAAACGAAGGATCAGTTATGTCAGATGCGAATACTCCATCTGACATCTCCGACAGAGTTCTTACCTCCTAAGCCCGACCAACGGTTGTTCCCCGCGGGAACTACTTTCTCCTAAGCAAGCCAGAATTGCTATCTTGAACCAACGGTACTTCTTCGTCCCAGCAGTGGCCGAGTATCCAGTCATGTTCATCTGTCAGCTTGTGTGTCGTGTCAATTGTGTCAACATAAATATACATACATCATGCATTATTGATTTACATTCATATTCATATTGCATCACTATCACTCTAGTCGGTCTTATCCCCTAGTGATAAAAGTCCTCTCGATCGAGCTGTCAGTTCTTTCCTCATCAAGAAATGTTGCGTCTGCACTATCTCCCTCCTCCAGTTTATTTCTGGATTGGAATTGGCCCTTGACCACTTTGATAACTTGAACCTCTGAGAAGACCAGAGAGAATTTCGACAAATGTTACTCTTCGCCATTGAAGATGATATATTCGCTTTCCCGGATTAAGGAAAATCCCCAGAGAAAGCCTCACAACTAAATACTTTCAGCAACACATTGATTTTTGCTCTCCGGAGAGTCGATGTTAACGAAGTCATCAGCACCTCAAAATTGGATCACATCATATGGTATTTCTCCGAAAAGATCTCTGAGAAAAGTATGATGCGATATCCCCAAGCGAAAGCAGTCTCTCAAGAGACTCGTTTTCCCCGATAGAGTCAACAAATGGCATCTCCAATAGAGAAGTTTGTGTACCTCTATAGCTCAGACAGATGGGTTCCCCAGCAAGTCTGACATCAAAAATTTTTCTATCAAATGGAATCTCCCTAGGAAAATTCGGCGAGAAGTTTGAGTAAAATCGCTACACACAACGTCCCTTGTCAAGAGAGTTTATTGACAAAAGAAACTGAGACCAGTTCCTTGGTAGGAAACCAGGATCGAGGGGGAGTTTATTTCAGAAATTGAGACCAGTTCCTTGGTAGGAAACCAGGATCGAGGGGATGTTTATTTCAGAAACTGAGACCAGTTCCTTGGTAGGAAACCAGGATCAAGGGGAAGTTTAAATCAGAAACTAAGACTAGTTCCTTGGTAGGAGACCAGGATCGAGGGGAAGTTTAGTTCAGAAACTGGGACCAGTTCCTTGGTACAAAGACCAGGATCGAGGGGAAGTTTACCTTTTCTAAGCATCATTGCTTAGCAAAAGAAGAAGGATGCGTAAACTACCATGCATAACCACCATCAAAATTTCGGGTATTCCAATATTTAATCCTCTTGCACCCCGAATGCCCGAATACCTTCGCCATTCACACCTCCGGGTCCAAGAAGATTAAATAGGGGCATCTCTCATACCCTAAATTTTGACCACTAAAATTTCCCATCATTGTGCAAATCATCATCACAATATGGAAGAACCATTAGTCTCCCCCAAAGATGGGTGAGCATTCACTATAATCAAATTTAGGGTTTCAGGCCCTCTCAGAGTTCTTGGATAAAGGATCAATCAAGGAATGACATGATCTTCAATTTGTCTAACCTCTCAAACATCCACAATGGATCAAGAGGACTCCCACTTCAAGGATCAAGCACAAGGCTGCAACATTCTGAGTGGATTAAGCCTCAAAATCGCCAGTGTCACCAAATTAGGGTTTGGTCGACCAGGGCCTCCAGAGGGGAATTTTCTTCTGGGCATGAGCCAATGCTTCAAAGCATATCCTAAAATACTCCATGGGACATCATAAACCCAATCATCAAGTCAATTTAACCTCAGGGGATGGATTTACAAAAAATTAGGAATTAGGGTTTCTTGACCTAATTACCCCCCAAGTTGACTTTTGGGATAAATCATGAGCCAAAACCTCAAGAGAGGATTTGAGGGTCTCCAATAAACTACATTGATCCATTTACAACAATGGATTGATCCAAGAAGCTTGAGCAATAAGTTTCAATTTCATCTGAACCACAATTAGGGTTTCGCGAGAAAAGTCAACTGTATCTTTGACTTTTGACCAGGACATGCTCCCAAGCCCTAGGACATGATTCAATACACCCTATAACACCTATGAAATCAATCCATCAAGTTTGATTTATGTCAAGGACTTGATTTCATAGAGGATCGCACAGTTTGGAATTCATCTGATAAAAAGTCTACTGTGCACAAAAGTCAAACTTTGACTTTTTGAGATTTTTCACAATTATGGTTCCTTAACCCTAAAATGATGTTAATGTGTGATTGGAATCATCATTCATCAAGAAAAATCAAGAAAAGTGGGATAACTTGTAAAAGGGGTAACCATAAAAACTTAGAAATTTTTCTAAGTTATGGAACAAAGTGGCTAGGGTACCAACTTTGGAGGATCATAACTCCTAAACCACAAGGCCATTTTTCCCCATTCAAAGCTGGATTTATAGCTCTCATGGACCTCTACAAAAGCTTCAAACACAAATCATTCCAGTTCCTCATGGATTTTGAGTTATGGAATGATCAAAATCACAAAAAGTGAAAATGTCACTTTTTTCCAACACTTAGTGAAATTTTCACTAAGTCAGAATCTGCCTTACTTTTTTCCAAATGTAGGGGGATTTTTCACTTGGATCCAAAAAGTATCAAAACCAATTACGATCAAACAGTTGTTTTATCATATGAGGGCTTTCCAAAATGGCCAAGAACTCCATCAAAGTCCACTTGAGCCATGAGATATGACAATGCCAATATGCCTTGCTGCAAACTGTCATGGCTAGGCAGATTTTGGAGTTTTGCTCGATTTGCTCAAATTTCGCAAAGGGCAAGCAACTCTATCCATCTGAACACCTCAAGGGGGGACCAAGGAGGAACCAACTCTGATCCCAAGCCTCCCAATTCTTTGGAACCAAAAATTGCATGCCAAACCTAGAAATGCCTAAAAGAGGGACAAGACTCAAATTTTGGATTGGAGCATTTAATGGATGCACCAAGGTGGCATGGACTGAGCCATTTCCAACTGAATTCAGTCAAGACTTATCCAAGACCAAGGGGACCAGTAGCCTGTGCCCTAACCTCTAGTCAATGGCTAGAAGAGACTTGGATTCTCATTGCTCAACATTGGCCAAACCTATGCAGCAGTTACCATTCACTATTCCTTGCAAAACAAACCTGCTCTACTATAAATAGAGCTAATTTGTGATCAATTTGAGTACACCAAAGCCATCAAACAGATGCTTTCCTCAAAATCTCTTCTTTCACTCTAAAATTGCCTTCCAAAGAAAGTCACTATCGGGTTTTGAGTTTGAGAGCTATTCCAATCAAACCAATCACACACACACACCTCATAAACATCATATAGAAGTGATCCAAACACTCACATAACATCTAGAACATCAAAATCACAAAATCACCAGCCAACTGCTCAAGCCTTTGACAAATTTGCAGTTGAGGTGTCAAATCAAGTTCCAGCTCAATTCAATCCACTCCAAGCATCCAGAGACACTCCATAGCACCTAGGGAAGCTGTCCATGTCCTTGGAACCAAGCTGTAACACCTCTAACACAAAACACGATCACCAGATGCAAGAGGTAAGCATGAGCTCTTCTAACTCTATGATCCATGCATTTTTTGCTGCACAATAATTTGGCCATATGTTCATAATCATCCATATAGTGTTTTCCCTCAATCAATTGCATTGTTTGAATCGTGTATAGAATTTCTGAACCTTCATGCAAATTTTAGGGTTCTTGAGGTTTCTCTTTGATTTCTTATTCCAAGTTTAAAATAAATGAAATTAAAGACCATAGACATGATCGTGAGGTTGAAACGAGTAGATTGATATGTAGATTGCATGATATCATCAAGTATTCAGTGAGATTGGATAGAAAACGCAAATCTGCAGAAACAGAGGAAGGGTGCGTGTTCTTGCCATGTTCTTGGCGCCCTTTTTCAAATATTTGAATATTTGAATTTTGTGATTTTATTTAATTGATTCAAAAATTAATTTCTCTCTGAGTTTTAATGATTTTGAGTTGATTCTTTTTTTAATAATTCACAAAAATGTTAAAATATTTTATTTTACCAAAAAATCCCAAAAATATTATTTATTTCATATACTTGATATTTTTTGTAAAGAATTAATGTTTTAATTATTTTTTGACATTTAAAATATTTTCTCCCTCTTGTTTTTCAAATTTTAGTGATTTCCAATCATTTTGTGGATAGAAACCTAATTTTTGAAACATTAATCCAAGATCACAATTTGTTTTCCACATGTTTACCAATTTTGATCATTTTAATTGAATTTTTATTCAATTAAAATACATTTTTGAAAACAAATTAGGGTTTTTGATTAATTCAACCCTCATCAAACTTTTTCAAACCCTTGGGCATACCCTCGTGTTATAAGCCCCATTCTTTAAAAATCATTGGGCCTATAATAGAGTGTAAGACCCAATCCTTTGTAAATACAAACAATTTTGGGCCTCAAATGTTGTATAAGTCCCGTTGTATTTCAAAAGCTCGACGCGATCATCGCCCGTTTAAAAAAAACCATTTGGGCCTCTCCCCGAGCTATAAGACCCATTCAAAATCTTTTGGGCCTCTAATAGAGTGTAAGACTCAATCCCCTTTTAACCAAAACAATTTTGGGCCTCAGATATTGTATAAGTCCCTCTGCGTTAAAAGAAAATCTCGACGCGGTCGCCAGTTCAAAAATCAAACCCTCGGGCCTACCCTCGTGTTATAAGCCCCATTCTTTAAAAATAATTGGGCCTCTAATGGAGTGTAAGACCCAATCCCTCTTAGAAACCAAAATAATTTGGGCCTCAGTGTATTGTATAAGTCTCGACACCATCAAAAAGCTCGGCGCGATCATCGCCCGTTTAAAACAAACCCTTGGGCCTCTCCTTGAGCGGTAAGCCCCACCACTTGTACAAAACTAAACCTTTGGGCCTCTTGAGAGAGTGTAAGACCCATCCCTTTGTATAGAAAATCTTTTTGGGCCTCAGTCACTTGTAGAAGTCCCTGTACAAAACAACAGTGCAATCACTGATAAAACCTTGGGCCTCTCCTTGAGCTGTAAGCCCCAACAATATTTTCAAAGCACTTTCTCCTTTGATTTTGAATATAATATTGTTATCAAAGCTTTCTTTGTTGAACAAACTAACCAAACAGCATGGAAGCTCTACAACCGAGTAAGTGTTTACCCGCTTTCTTTATCCGCTTTCATATATATATATATATAACTGTATTGGGGGGCTGCTCACTGTAAGTCTTCTTTCACAAACTTTTATATACCTGTCAAATTCAACTGTGTAATACTAGTATAGTTATTTAGAGTTTTCCCCGGCAACTACGTCTAGCACTAGGTAAAGCCCTGTTGGTCACTCTTAAATACAAACAAAACTAGATCCCCATAGGATTACCAGACACAGTCTTCCCTCCTCTTGGGGTTAAACAATATGGAGACGTGAAAGGCAGCATTCTCAGTGAACCCTTTCTCAAACTGTCACCTTTAGAAATTGTCAAAGAGACTCTACTCCCCAGAGATGATCTTTTCTCCGTGAATGTCATCTTTTGAGTTTCTTCCAAATTCTCGGACTTTCCTGGCTTGATCTATTCTCGGTGAATGGTATGTCTTGAATTTCTCGGGGTTTGGGGACCCACGGGCTTCTTAAAAGCATCCCCGCCTCCTCTTGGGCATTGTACAAGGACCCTTCGGCTTCTTAAAAGCTCTTATGCCTTCTCTTGGGCTTAGTACAAGGACCCAGAGACCTCTACAGGTATAGGAACAGAACCTAGTTATCAATTTGCTAGAGCTGTCTTTTTGAGTCAAGTGTCAGACCAGTTAATGGGTTGACCTTCATCCCTTAACGTACCAGTCTTCTCTTGGGCATCATACAAAGATCATTCACTACCCGAGAATCGATTTCTCAAAACACCCGTAGACTTGGACAGTCTCAATACCCTTTGGATTTCCCATTTCCTTAAAGAACAGGAATAACCATGATCCTCTGATCAATCCCAAAGTACAACATTACCCATATAAGAACTGATTTTCTCTTTATCCAACATACTGGACCTGTCACTCAACTGAAACAGTCACCAGCACACTAGCCTCCTCTTGGGCTTTGTAAAATGATTCTCCCCAGTGGAGCAAACCTTTTAGCCTCCATCTCGGGCTTTGTACGAGATACAAAAACACTCACTTGTGGAGTATAAAAGACTCTCTTGTTGAGTCACACCTTTTAGCCTCCATCTCGGGCTTCGTACGAGATAAAAATCACTCTCTTGTTGAGTATAAAAGACTCTCTTGTTGAGTCAAACACTTTCAGCCTCCATCTCGGGCTTCGTACGAGGTACAATGACTCTCTTGTTGAGTCAAACACCTTTAGCCTCTGTCTTGGGCTTCGTACAAGACACGTACAAAAGCACTCTTTTGTTGAGTCAACCCTTTTAGCCTCTCTCTTGGGCTTCGTATGAGACACATGAGAACACCCTCTTGTTGGGTCAATATCCCCCTCTTAGGCTTTGTATAAGGAAACCCCCAGTTGAGTCAATCAACCTTTTTAGCATCAAAAGTTGTGCCTCGTTCACAGTATACAAACATCAACAACTCCCCTTTACAGATGACAAATTCTCTCTAAAGTCAAAGCTCTTTAGCTTCATATCTTGGGCTTCGAACAAGATACAAATAGACCCTTCAGCTTCACATCTTGGGCTTTGAACAAGATACAAATCACCTTTAGCTTCATGTCTTGGGCTTCAAATAATACACCAAAACAACCTTTTTCCTCCCATAGAATAGGAGGAACTACGATCGCTCTGATTTCCCTGTTTCGTTAAACGGGAATACGTAGGTATAAGATTGAAAAATCTTAGCGAGCACACTAATCAAAAACCCAAAATCCCGTACATTCACACATCAATCGAAAAGCATCAGTCCTAACATCCTACCAATAGTATAGTCCCATCATTCCATTTTTAGCAAAATAAGCAGAGAGAGGCCCATGATCTAAACCGCATCTGTAAACCAATAGTCATCTGTTTAAACTCGGTATGCAAGCAGGGTTAATTAGAGACATCTATTTCCCTTCCTTCATCAGCTTCAATAGGATAAAAAATGAATCGACCTGTAGTACCCCAGATCGACAGTGCTTAAGAACCACGTCCAAATTCGCTCGCTACAGTGAGTAATCACAAATCATTATATAGGATATAAGGCAAAAGATATAATAGCCACACATAACATCATTAATTCATTCACAAATGTCATCATACTATCAAGTCACAATCACCACAAGACACCAATCCATTCACCAAATCATCAACACATCAATTACTCAATAATTATGCAATGTCACATAGTATGGAAATGCAACAACATAGACTCATGCATGTGGTACCAACTCATTGGATGGACACTGGGCCATCACCATCCAAAGTTCCCCACTATAGGATTGATTCCCCCTTTGGAACCGGAGCTTGTCACAAAACACTCCAATCCACACAATGGGATTGAAGCGACCACTAGACCGAAGTCCTAACATCGTCACGGGACCGAAGTCCTAGATATGCCATGAATGCATGATTCAAACGTCATAATAATCACCCTCATAGAATTGTCAAAATTGCATCACCATTCATGAGTATTCATCAAACATCATACTATAGCATTCAATCATATTCGTCATAATTCATCACAATACTTCACAATTCATCATATTATAATTCGCCACAACTTAAATCTCCTATTTTATCCCATTTATTATTGTTCCTAGTTTCCCCTATGTTCAATTACACCATCTTAGTCTTACGGTTCAAGAGAAACTACATTAAAAGCGAAATCGGGACAGAAATCGCAAAAACGGAGAATTTTGGCGACAGCTCTGCCCATACGCATATGGCCATGCCCCATACGCGTATGGCCCTCTTCCCTCGCCCCTGGCCAGTGTACCATACGCGTAAGGCCCTCTTCCCAGGCCATCAATACGCGTATCGCCTTGATCTTTACGCGTATGAGCAGATAGGGTTTCCCTCTCAAAACTCCTCCCAAACTCCCCATATGCGTAATGGCTAGTCCATACGCGTATGCCCTTCCCCCTAGCTTCCCATACACGTACTCGCCCTGCCATACGCGTATGGCAACTCCACCATACGTGTACCCTGCGCGTACTGGCAGAGGGTCGTGCTAGCCCTAGGGACGGGTGCGTACCATACGCGTATCACCCTGGGAATGTCCCCTTCATACGCGTATGGCCTCCCTCCATTGCACATCAACAACCAAATTTCGCATCTGTGCGAGATTTCCCCCATTGCAGCACCTTTAAACTCCTAAATGAGATCCAAAACTACCTTCGATTCATCACAGATTCAAGTCCTAGTCATTTTTTATTGTTTTCATCAATTAACACCGAGGACATGAAACGTACGTCTACTTTAAACCCATATCAGATATACCAACTCGGATCACCCCCCATACCTTGAACTTCTAAGCAATTGATTCTTTCTCAGCGTTTTAAGGATGAGTTCCTCGGTTCTCTGTGCCCTAGCCCTTCCTCTTCAGTTCTCTCAACCTTCACGATAGTTCAGAATAAGCTTCCCTAATTCCCACTTTTCTTTTTGTCATTCTTACTCCTTGGACCCTAATTATGATCTTCCCATCTTACCCTCACTTATTCCACCTAACCTTACCATCTTACCCTCAGCGTCCCTTTCCTTTTATTTTAAATAATAATAATAATCTAAATAATATCATTCACATTATTCTATTATTATTACTACTAAAATAATTCTAATAAATCATACACTTCTAAAATGCTCTCACTATTCCTTTAACTCAATAATATCCCACAACGTAATACTAATACATCACGCATCACAATACTTCATCAAAACTCACTGAAAATCAAGGATAATTATAATAAACCGATTAAATAAATATTATAATTATTTTGGGGTGTTACAGCTCTCCCCCATATAAAAATTTTTCGTCCTCGAAAATTACCTGAAGGAAACAGAGTCGAATACGACTCCCTCATCTGATCTTCACGTTCCCAAGTCCAACTTTGACCAGCTGGTCCACCCCATAAAACCTTCACCAAAGCTATGTTCTTACCCCGCAATTACTTCATTTCACATCCATCAATCCGCACCGGTAATGCTTCAACAGTCAGGTTGTCTCTCACCTGTACATCATCCATTTGGATCACATACGACGGATCTGGAATGCATTTCCTAAACTATGATACATGAAACACATCATGTAAATTCGCAAGCGATGGCGGTAAAGCAATCCGATAAGTCACTTCTTCTATCCTCTGCAAAATCTGATACGGCCCAACAAAACATGGGGTGAGCTTCCTAGACATCAAAGCTCGTCCTACCCCAGTCACCAGCATAACTCTAAAAAACAAGTGATCTCCCTCTTGGAATTCAAGTGCTTTCCTCGTCTTATCGTAGTAACTCTTCTGACGACTCTGCGAAGCTCTCATCATTTCTTGGATCATCTTAGTCTTTTCGGTCGTCTCCTGCACAATCTCAGGTCCGAGTACAACACTCTCGCCTGATTCATACCAACACAATAGAGTTCTACACCTCCTTCCATACAACACATTATACGGTGCCATCCCAATACTAGCATGAAAACTGTTATTGTATGTGAATTCAATCAACGACAAGTGGCTATCCCAAGATCCACATTGTTCCAACATACAAGCCGTCAGCAAATCCTCCAAGGATTGGATAGTCTTCTCTGACTGACCATCTGTCTGCGGATGATATGCAGAACTCATCCTCAACTTAATACCCAAAGCATCTTGTAAACTCTTCCAGAACCTCGACGTAAATCTCGGGTCTCTATCCGACACAATACTCGAAGGTATCCCATGAAATTTCACAATTTCCTCAATGTACAACTCAACTAGCTTCTGCATCGAATGATTAATCTTCATCGGTAAAAATGATCCGACTTAGTTAATTTATCCACAATCACCCAAATCGAATAATTTCCTTTCACATTTTCGGCAATCCCGACGCAAAATCCATGGAAATACTATCCCACTTCCATTCTGGAATATTTATCGGCTGCATCATACCCAAAGGCTTCTGGTGTTCAAACTTTGACATCTGGCAAGTCAAACACGTGTAAACAAACTCTACAATATCCTTCTTCATACCTGGCCACCAAAACAATTTCTCCAAATCCTGGTACATCTTCGTAGCACTGGGATGAATACTCAATCTACTTCAATGCCCTTCCTCAAGAATACTCTTCTTAATTTCTGGATCATCTGGAACACACTCTATATCTCTGAACCTCATCACACCATTCTCATCAATCTGGAATTAACCTCTATTACCTTGGTTAATCAAGGTCAACTGATCAATCAACCTCAAGTCAGATTGTTGACCCATTCTGATTTCTTCCAGAATACCACTAGTCAGTTTCAACATTCCCAACCTCACACTGTCAGGAGTCTCTTCACATACTAAACTCAGGTCTCTGAACTGCTCGATTAATTCCAATTCTCTCACCATAAGCATCGACATATGCAATGACTTCCTACTCAATGCATCAGCCACTACATTTGCTTTACCAGGATGGTAATTCAAATCGAATTCATAATCTTTCAACTATTCCAACCACCTTCTCTGCCTCATATTCTACTCCCTCTGATCAAATAAGTACTTCAAACTCTTATGATCGCTGAACACCTCAAATTTAGAGCCAAAAAGATAATGTCTCCAAAATTTTAACACAAACACCACAGCTGCCAACTCTAAGTCAAGGGTAGGATAATTCATTTCATGAACCCTCAATTGCCTCAAAGCATAAGCAACAACTTGACTATTCTGCATCAATACTCCCCCAAGATCCATCTTCGACGCATCACAATATACCACAAAAGACTCACTCGGATTAGGTAAGGTCAATACCGGAGCGGTCGTTAACCTCTTTTTCAACTCCACAAAACTTGGTGATGTATGCTCGAAAGATGTCTACCCAGACGGAAAATCAACAGTTACTGATCCACTACTTTCAAGACAGTTTAACTAGTACTGCACTCAAATGGTACATAGGGTTAAATCGTACGAAGATCAGTACCTTCAGAGATTATGGAGCAGCTTTTGTTCAGCAATACAAGTACAATTTGGATATGGTGTCTGATAGGGATCAACTCAGAGCTATGTCTCAAATGGATAAAAAAAGCTTCAAAGAATATGCTCAGAGATGGCGTGAAATTGCCGCCCAGATTTGTCCTTCTCTTGAGGAGAAAGAAATCACAAAATCTTCTTGAAAACTTCGAGCTCGTTCTATTATAACCGAATGGTCGCAAGTGCACTTAGTTGTCGCTCCCAGGATTTTCATCCAGGTACAAACGCGAGAGTGGCGCGGAAAAACAGAGTCGCCAGCCGTGTAAATTTATCCCAAGAGAGGGAAAGGGAACACCGTATAAACCTGAGGAAGAGGGAAAGGAATGGTCATCACAACCATAGCCTGGGTTCGGGAGTCGGTTACGCGAGGGGAAGGTGCTAGCACCCCACGCGTCCATCGTACTCGATGGGATCCACGCTTGTTGTCTAATCTAAGGGTGAGTTATCCTATCATCTAGGGCTGTACTAAGACGGAGAGGGAAAGACAAAGACAGACTCGGTAGGACGTCGACGTCCTAGGCCTACGTACCCCCCTTGTGCAATGGGGAATTCAGAGTCAACGTAGTTCGAACCAAGTTCTTTTTGTGTTTTTTATGAGCGACGTTAAGTTCGCGTCCGGCAGTTAGGGTCGATGCCTGTTTGCGTCTCAGACGGAAAGTAACGTGCCCTTTTTGAAAGTAGCCTTTAAGTTTGGAAATCCCGAAGGACAAAAAGGTTTGAAGTTGGTTTGTGTTTTTTAGGACAGAAGTGGCTTAAGTTAGTTCCTAAGTTGCATTGCACCAAAGTCTAGGGCACAGGGGCGAATACTTAACGCATCGTCCCAAGACAGGACGCTCGCTAAGCACTTTAGAAAGATGAGAGGAAGCCCCTTATTTCTCATTCCCCACGCTTAAGGCTCGTGCGCAATACACTTTATTCTTATTAAGTGTTTTCAGAAAGTTTGAGATAAGAAGAGAGAAGACACAATGGTAACTCTAAAGGGGGATTATGAGTCCTAATGTTATCATACATGGGTGACCTACGGTTAGTGAGGTTTGACGACAACCTAAATCCTAAAGGAAGAAGATAGGAGAGAAAGAAAGAATAAGGGTGAATACGGATGACTTATCCATACCCTTAAAGAGCTTACCTGAGTCCCTGCATAAAAGGTTAATGAGAAGCAGACACAAGTAAAAGAAAAGAGATAGATGGAACCCAAGTAAAGACATACTACGATGATAACAATCCAAACATGCATAAAGAAGTAAAATGAACAATCCCAGCACAATGGCACAAGTGCCTTTTCATACAGATAATCAGACAAGGTCCAATGATGCACATGCTAGAAAATCTCAAGTGAAAACAAATCAAACAATTAGAGAAATAACTCCTAAAATTCCTAAATTAAATATCAAGGTTTCTCAACCAGAGACAAACAACACATAAAAAATTCCTGCAAAAATTCAAAGTGTTAGTCATTCAAATAATCAGGCAAAGCTCAGGTGAGGAGTAGGGTTCAGTGTGCAAAAAAGAGTACCAGAATGCAATATGAAATAATAATTAAAAATGATATAAAAATATTTTGATGCATTTTAGAATGTTATCTAACAAATGCAAAAGGAACGGATAAAAAATATTTTACAGATGCAGAGAAATAAAATAAACAAAATTAGGTATGCATTATATGGATAATTCAAAAAGAAAATGAATAAATATTTAATTTAGATGATAAAAAATAAAATAAAAATAAAAATAAAATTTTTGAAAATTTTATAAAATAATAAAAATGATGCATGAATTTTATAATGATTTTTAAATGCAAGAATGTATTTAAAAAAATTAAATATGAAAATAATAATGAATTAATAAAAATAAAATGAAATAAAAGTGCAAGGGGGGTGCGTCTAGTAAGGAAATGAAGTGGAATTGGGAAATGGGCTGAAGGTGGGGGTGTTAATAGCGTGGCCCAACCCAGATAACAAATCAGAAAAATAATAAAAAAAAAGGGTGTACGCGTGTGACCTAGTCAACTGGGTTGACTCATCCTTTCCGTCAGATCAATCCTACGCTCCAAAACAAGTCAACACTAATAAAAGTACACAGGATGAAATAATGTGATTGGACGTACACCATAGCAACGGTGGGGTAATAAACACCGGATCACAAATTAAAATTCAGAAAAAAAATAAAAGAAAAAACACATGGCCTCGCCTGGAGTGTTGGATGAAGAGAATGGACGGCTGGGAAGTCGTCTTCAACCTTCCTTCGCCGGAACCCTCACAGCCGCCGGAGCTAGGGTTCCGGCCACCGTCCTCCACCACCTGCGACCTGAAACAACCCAGAAAATACCAACCAATACACCATTTCGTCCAGAATTTCACGAGGATTATGAATATCCAATCAAAATTTGCAAACCATTAGTGTATAATAAAAAACGAAGGGATTAATGTTAGGGTTCAAGACTTTAAATCATCATTACAAGCAAACCACACGTCCAAATTTAAAAGTAAATATATCAGGATGCTCAGTGACAATCACACAACAATATAGACATAAAAAAAGGGAGTTTTAGGAGCACGAAAAAATCCACCAACCTAAGATGGTGCACCTCTAATCCTTGCTTTTTGCTGCGAATGGTGGTTGGGTTGTGTTCTAGAAATCACGAGGAGAAGGTTTGTGGAAGAACTTTGAAGAAACTCCTTGTAGATTGAGAGATCCAACGAATTCAAGAATTAGGGTTGCACTTTCTTTTTCTCCAAAATATCACGTGTGTAGTTGCCCAACCAGTGCATGGATAGGTTTAAATAGCCTAGGGTTTTCCTCTGATAATGAATTGGGCTTTGGCAATTCATTGTTTAATGAGTTTTTGAATAATTTTGAAAAATCACATTATGTTAAGTACACCTCCTCCATGCATGGATATTTGAAAGTTTCATGATAGATCACTTGCATTTGAATTGCTAATTACACTCATATTGGAATTGGGCCTTGAAACCATTTGATTCATGACTTATAAATAATTTGGGAATTTTGAATAATGGAGGATAAGTGATACATACACCATGAAACCACTTGATTCAAAGGTCTAAAATGTTCCTTAGGGATTGTTCTTTGACATTAGAAAGTGACATGAAACAATGGAATTGATTATAGGTCATTATGCCCAAAGTTGTGAAAATGGAGCCATGAAAAACCCTAAAAACCACTTTGCCTTCTTTTGATCATAACTGGAGTTTCACAAATGATCTGGAGACCCACTAGTACTTGTTGGAAAGAGGAGAAAAAGATATTCAACTTTAATGTTGGAGAAAAATTCATTTGAAGCTTTATTGATGATGAAAAGTCAAGTTGAATGCAGTGCAGGAACTTGCCCAAAAAGGAAACTTTCAAATTATAGGTCATTTCCAAATTTAGTAACTTTTGCACTAACTCCTGATTTTTGATGGATGGCATGAAACTTGACTTTTGAGGACCATATGATGATGTGAGACCTTGAAAACCTTGGAGAGAACCTCAAAATTCCACAGTTGACTTCTCCTCTCACTGTTGACTTTTACCCAATTCACCTGATTCTCAATCTTCTGATCAATTAAGTCTCTCCTGAACCAAACTGAGGGACAACCTCCCATCCCTAGATACTTGGGGACCCAAGGAATACCATAGAATCAAGTCTTGCCTAAAAAATCAGAAATAAACTGACTTTATAGCAAACCCTAGTTTTGGTACCCTCAGTCTAGGAGGAAATAACACAGTCTCCAAATCTAAATTCCTCTGAATATGATGTGTATCCTATCCAACAAAGATAATATATGCCATTTAGTGATGATAAAAACCCAAGGAGCTTGCCCATTGGAGCAATAAACCCAAGAATTTCAAAACCCTAATTCATGCACTGGTTAGGAGAGAGTGATCCATCTGAGCTCTCTTGCTTGACCCTTTGAAGAATATCTTCTCCTCTTGAACATGCCTCAGGCACCTTGACCCCATGCTAATGATATGCATACATGATAATGCAAAAAATGAAATGAAACATAAGCCAGTTAGTACTAAAGTAAGGAGGGCAAATTTTGGGGTGCAACAGCTGCCCCTATTCAATCAACTTGGTCCTGAGGGTATGATAGCGACGACTTTCAGACAATCAGGATGTACGGAGATTAAATACCAAAGAACCCAGAAATTTGCAATCATCCACCAGAGAATTAGCCATAAATGCTGTAATGAAACAAACTCTCCCAGGTCATGTCATCTCTGCTGATAAAGAGAACTGACAAAGAAAATATCCAAAAAGGTTGCTATCTCTGCTGATGAAGAGAACTAGCAAAATAAAGGCCATCCCTGCTGATAAAGGGACCTGACGAGGAAAATATCCAAAAGATTGCTATCCCTGCTGATAAAGAGAACCTAGCAAAATAAATGCCATCCCTGCTGATAAAGGGAACCCGACAAAAGAAAATCTCCAAAAGATTGCTATCTCTGCTGATAAAGAGAAACTAGCAACATCAATGTCATCCCTGCTGATAAAGGGAACTGACGAAGAAAATCTCCAAAAGATTGATATCTCTGCTGATAAAGAGAAACTAGCAATACCAATGTCATCCCTGCTGATAAAGGAACTGACGAAGAAAATATCCGAAAGATTGCTATCTCTGCTGATAAAGAGAAACTAGCAATATAAATGCCATCCCTGCTGATAAAGGGAACTGACGAAGAAAATATCCGAAAGATTGCTATCTCTGCTGATAAAGAGAAACTAGCAAAATAAATGCCATCCCTGCTGATAAAGGGAAACTGACAAAGGAAATATCTGAGAGATTGCTATATCTGCTGATAAAGAGAAACTAGCAATACCAATGCCGTCCCTGCTGATAAAGGGAATTGACGAAGAAAATCTCCAAAAGATTGCTATCTCTGCTGATAAAGAGAAATTAGCAATATAAATGCCATCCCTGCTGATAAAGGGAAACTGACAAAGGAAATATCTGAAAGATTGCTATCTCTACTGATAAAGAGAAACTAGCAATATAAATGCCATCCCTGCTGATAAAGGGAAACTGACAAAGGAAAATATCTGAAAGATTGCTATCTCTGCTGATAAAGAAAAACTAGCAATATAAATGCCATCCCTGCTGATAAAGGGAAACTGACGAAAAGATTATCTTCAAAAGATTGCTATCTCTGCTGATAAAGAGAAACTAGCAAAACCAATGCCATCCTTGCTGATAAAGGGAAAAAAAGAAATATCCGAAAGATTGCTATCTCTGTTGATAAAGAGAAACTAGCAAAACAAATGCCATCCCTGCTGATAAAGGGAAACTGACAAAAGAAATATCCGAAAGATTGCTATCTCTGCTGATAAAGAGAAACTAGTAAAACAAATGCCGACTTCACTGGGGATAACGTGAAACAAAACTTCTGGTTTAAATCACCTCTGGCAAACAAAATATGTCAGGTAAGAACGGGATTTCACAAAAGAGAAAGGCCAGACAAACTTCTAACGGACCTATGATCCACAGATAAGATGGCTCCGTTGGGGAAAGGAGAAGTCTAAATAAAAGACTCTGTCGGGGAGCACAAGTATGAGGAACACATCCCTCCAAAATCTCCTGAGTTATACCATCTCTGCTGAGAAAGAGAACTGGAAAAGAAAGTATCAAACCTGGCTTATGCTCCGAACACAAATGTTTGAATAATGGCGTAATGCTCCATACGACATGGAAATGCTACGCGTTTGAGGATGCAATGCGAATGCTTATGATATGCAAAAAGGGTCTTTCCAGCAAAATAAATGCCGGAGAGAAAAACCCAATTCATCTGGGGATGACAAAAATAAATTGTCCTCTGAATCTAGGAACTCTGCTGAGAAGTGTCCTACTGATCGACTCTTCAGATCAACAACTTTTGCTGGAGATGAAGTCCCGAGAGAACTACCGGGGGCCACACCTATCTGAAGGTAACATCCAACCTGAGATTTCTCCTCTGCTAGGGGAGTTAAGAATGAACGCCAATGACGGAACCGGAAGTCCATTGTTGAGGATTGCTGATAACCAATTGGGCTCAGGACCTGCTGGGGGATGTCAGCCCATAATACCATCCTGCTTGGGGATACTGCTGATCTTAGCCTGCTGGGGAGAATGACTTTACTCCCACCTTGCTGGGGATTAGAATATGACATCGTCGGTGAGAGCACGCTTCCTGACTGGATGGGGGAAGGTGAACACCCTGATTCTGTGGGGAAATAACGCCTTGATCCGGAGAAAATACCTCCCACGTCTCCTGCTGGGGGAAGTCTGCTCTGCTGAGGAAAGCTTGTCCTACTGGGGAAGGAGCAATCTCAATGCTGAGGAGAGCAACCTGTTGGGAAATGAGTAATCTCAATGCTGGGGAGAGCAACCTGCTGGGGGGTACAACCTGTTGCCCTGCAAAAGAATATGCCACAACCTGGCTATCACCGTTAACGCCTAAGTAATTTCTACTGTTTTTCGTTATGCTCCGCAAAGCTCGAAGATTTATATGCAATGTTTATCAAAAATATCGGACGTTTTTGCAAACAAACAGTAAAAGTAAAAGTAAAACAAACAATGGAAAGCTCTTTGAGTGAAATGAATATTTTATTGAGAAGAGTGGCTTGTAAATAGGCATTTATATTTGGAAGCAATTCCTAGAAAGAGGTAATTGCGCAAAAAAAACAAGAAAGAAAATACACATGTCGGCAATGTGGGAACAAATATCCACCATGATTTGACTCAGCTATGACCCATATGTCTTGCTTATCCACAAATGTCTTGACCTTCGAAGAGACTAACTATACTGATTCCTTTCTTTCAGAACTTCCAGGTATTGAGAGTGTTCACAGATCGAACGCAGACCATAGCCTTTCGCCTAACTTTTGCCTGGATCGCCCTTTTCGGGTTTTCAATCCACCGGGATACCCATTTTTGCCAAAGTTGCCTTTTCAGGTTTTCAACTTTGCGGGTTTACACGTTTCTTTTTTTACATTTTATCCCTAACTTTTGCCCGAACCTTTTCCTTTTTATGGTTCGCCGGGATGCCCCTTTTTGCCTGGACTTTCTTTTTATGTCCAGCGGGTCTCTTTTATGCGAAGTATTTTTTGACTACGTATGCGTTCACAGGGGAGGTAAAATCTTCGCCATCCATAGTTGAAAGTAGTAAGGCTCCACCAGAGAAAACCTTTCTGACTACATACGGCCCTTCGTAGTTTGGAGTCCATTTGCCCCTGTGATCTGTCTGAGGAGGAAGGATCCTTTTCAAAACCAATTCGCCTGTCTGAAAACTCCGAGGACGCACTTTCTGGTCAAAGGCGTGCTTCATCCTGCTCTGATACAAACGACCATGTGCGATGGCTGCCAACCTCTTTTCTTCAATAAGGTTCAACTGATCCAATCTGGAACGCACCCATTCAGCTTCATCAAGCTTCACATCTGCCAGAACTCTCAAAGACAGAATCTCGACCTCTAAGGGTAAAACTGCTTCCATACCATATACCAAAGAGAAGGGGGTTGCCCCAGTTGACGTACGTACCAAAGTACGATAACCATGTAAGGCGTAAGGTAGCATCTCGTGCCAGTCCTTATATGTTACCACCATTTTTTGCACAATCTTCTTGATATTCTTATTCGCCGCCTCAACAGCAATGTTCATCTTCGGACGATATGGAGAAGAATTGTGATGCTCGATCTTGAAACTCTGACATAATTCCTTCATCATCTTATTATTCAAATTCGAGCCATTATCAGTAATGATTCTCTCCGGGACCCCATAACGACAGATGATATCCTTCTTTATAAACCGGGCTACCACTTGCTTGGTGATGTTGGCGTACGAGGCTGCTTCCACCCACTTTGTGAAATAGTCAATGGCAACCAAAATGAAATGATGCCCATTGGAAGCGGTGGGCTCAATCTTTCCAATCATATCTATGCCCCACATTGCAAAAGGCCAAGGAGATGACAAGACATTTAGAGGCGTAGGCGGTACATGCATCTTATCCGCATAAATCTGGCATTTATGGCACTTTCGGGCGTACTTGAAACAATCAGACTCCATAGTCATCCAGTAATATCCTGCTCTCAACAACTTTCTAGCCATGGTGTGTCCACTAGAATGAGTACCAAAAGAACCCTCGTGAACTTCCTCCATCAACAAGCCTGCCTCGTGTTCATCAACACAACGTAGCAAGACCATATCGAAGTTCCTCTTATATAACACATCATCCTTGTTCAGAAAGAAGTTTCCTGCCAACCTTCTCAGAGTCTTCTTATCCTTGGTGGAGGCACCATCTGGATACTCTTGTCTCTTCAGAAAAACCTTAATATCATGATACCACGGCTTGCCATCTGACACATCTTCAATTGCAAACACAAAAGCTGGTCTGTCCAGACGCACGATTCTAATCGACGGAGTTTCATTCCAACGGTTCACCTTATACATGGATGCCAATGTCGCCAAGGCATCAGCCATCTGATTCTCAGCTCGGGGCACATGATGAAAATCCACCCTATCAAAGAAAGGTAACAACCTTCTGGCATAGTTGTTGTAAGGCACCAGGTTCGCCTAACGAGTCTCCCATTCTCCTGTAATCTGATTAACTACCAACGCGGAATCACCATAGACATCGAGGTTCTTAATTCTTAAATCAATTGCTTCTTCTAACCCCATGATGCATGCTTCATACTCCGCCTCGTTGTTGGTACATACGAACGTTAACCGGGCAGTGAAAGGTATATGAGAACCCTTTGGGGTTGTAATGATTGCCCCAATTCCATTACCATATGAGTTGACAGCCCCATCAAAAATCATCTTCCACTGAGACCCAATCTCTGGTCCTTCGTCAGGCAGAGGCTCTTCACAATCCTTCATTTTCAGAAACATAACATGCTCGTCCGGAAACTCAAACTTCATAGGCTGATAATCCTCGACTGGCTGTTCAGCAAGATATTCTGACAGAACACTTCCCTTAATGGCCTTCTAAGAAACATACTGAATATCGTACTCTGTCAAAACCATCTGCCAATGGGCTATCCTTCCAGAAAGTGCTTGCTTCTCAAACACGTACTTAATCGGATCCATCTTCGAAATCAACAAGGTTGTGTGATTTAACATATACTGCCTTAGCGCTTGGCTGCCCAAGCGAGTGCACAACATGTCTTTTCTAGCATAGAGTATCTTGATTCGCAATCAGTGAACTTCTTACTCAGGTAGTAAATGGCGTGCTCTTTCTTACCCGTCTCGTCGTGTTGACCGAGCACACAACCCATCGAATTCTCAAGAACCGTAAGGTATATAATCAACGGTCTCCCAGACACCGGTGGCATAAGGACTGGAGGTGCTTGCAAATATGTCTTTATCCTTTCAAACGCCTCTCGACAATTTTCATTCCACCTGACCTCTTGATCCTTTCTCAGCAACTTAAAAATTGGTTCACATGTAGCTGTCAGATGAGAGATGAACCTGGCAATGTAATTCAACCTCCCCAGGAACCCACGAACCTCTTTCTCTGTTCTTGGCTCAGGCATCTCCTGTATGGCTCTTATCTTTGCAGGATCAACCTCTATACCCCTTTCACTAACAATGAAACCCAGCAATTTACCAGACCTCACGCCGAAAGTGCACTTGTTCAGATTCAATCTCAACCTGAACTTCCTCAACCTTTCAAACAACTTTTGGAGGTTTACCAAGTGTTCTTCCTCTGTTTGTGACTTCGCAATCATCTCATCAACATAGACTTCAATCTCCTTTTGAATCATATCATGAAAGAGAGTCACCATCGCCCGCTGATAGGTTTCCCCAGCATTCTTCAATCCAAAGGGCATTACCTTGTAGCAAAATGTTCCCCACGGTGTTATGAACGTAGTTTTCTCCATGTCCTCTGGGGCCATTTTGATTTGGTTATACCCAGAGAAGCCATCCATGAAGGAAAACACAGAATATTGAGCAGTATTGTCCACTAACACGTCAATGTGGGGGAGCGGGAAATCATCCTTTGGGTTCGCCCTATTCAAATATCGGTAATCCACACACATCCTGACCTTCCCATCCTTCTTAGGTACAGGTACAATATTAGCAACCCACGGAGGATAATTTGTCACAGCAAGAAATCCGGCGTCCAACTGTTTCTGAACCTCTTCCTTGATCTTGACAGCCATATCTGGTTTCGTCCTTCTCAACTTCTGCTTGACTGGAGTACAACCCTCTTTAAGCGGCAGCCGGTGTGAAACAATGTCCGTGTCAAGCCCAGGCATGTCTTGGTAAGACCAGGCGAAGATATCCACATACTCTCGAAGTAACTCAACCAGTCTTCCCTTAACGGTGTCTTCCAGGGCAGCCCCAACCTTTACTTCTCGCTTAACATCCTCGGTTCCCAGATTAACAGTCTCAACTTCCTCCTGATGAGGTAGAATAACCCTTTCCTCTTGTTTCAGTAGCCTGGCTAATTCTTCTGGTAAGTCACAGTCTTTGTCAGTCTCTTCTTCGGCCTGATAGATGGGATTGTCGAAGTCATATCAAGCCATAGCTAAGTTATGGGTGGAATCTGGACAAAGGAACCTGCATGATGGATGTTTTATGTTCATTATGAGTGCAACAAACAAGAAAACACATTGCCATTTTGATGTGGGTTAATGCAAAAAGTAAAAAATAGAAAGACAGGGATCAAAATATTTGAATGAAAAAACGTCCTTTATTGATGATAAAAATAACAAATAAAACATCCAAGCCCTACAAATGAATATCACTACGCCTTGGGCAGAGCGTAGGACTCAACATAACAGAAAACAAAAGTAAATTACTTCGGGCGCGTCACTTGGATAACTTTCTCGGAGGACCAGTTGCCTAGACTCTGACCAGGAATGCAGGGATGGATCCATTCATCCATGTCACAATCACTATCTCCTTCATCCTCAATAGCATTGACTCTGTCGAAGAAAACACTGGCACTGGTGAAACGGATTGGACCATAGAACTTGGGAAGATCTTCAGAACGCCTAGGTGGCTTGTATCCCAGTCCATGAGTATCTTGCTTCCTTTGAACATCAATAACACTGCCGCACTTCTGAGAACCACCAGCTTCAACTATAGCACGCGCCTCTATGAAAGAGGACATTGGAACTTCTGGTTGTATGACGACTTCAGGTTGGGCAATCGCCTCAGGCTGACTAACTGCCTTTGGGGGTTCCTCGGGAATCTTCACCGCTTCAAAGGCTTGGTACAAAGTTTCCTGTATCTCACCATCTACCTCTACATACTTGAAGGTTGATAGGTGACTCACCATAATATCTTCTTCACCACAAACAGTAACGACGTGGCCATCCACCATATACTTCAACTTCTGGTGCAGTGTAGAAGTTACTGCCCCAGCTCCATGGATCCAAGGGCGGCCCAACAAACAACTATAGGCAGGCTGAATATCCATTATGTAGAAGATGGTGTTGAAAATCTCAGGACCCGCCTTGATCGGCAAAACTAACTCTCCAAAAACTGACCTCTTGGAGCCATCAAAACCACGTACCACCAAGTCACTTGGTGTACAAATCAACCCACGAGTATCCAACTTCATCAAAGCCTTCTTTGGTAACACATTCAAAGACGACCCAGTATCGACTAACACATGTGACATTAAGGAGCCACGGCATTCCACTGAAATATGCAGAGCGTTGTTGTGATTCCTCCCAGCCGGAGTCAGATCCAAATCGGTGAAACCCAAACCATTACCAGCATTCACATGAGCCACAACCCCTTCTAACTGATTGACAGATATTTCCTGCGGTACATAAGCCATATTCAGAACCTTCAGCAATGCATTTCGGTGTGCCTCAGAACACAACAGTAAGGATAGAATGGAAATCTTCGATGGAGTTTGGTGAAGTTGGTCAACAATCTTGTAATCACTTTTTCTGATCAACCTCATAAACTCCTCTATGTCTTCAGAGAAAGTATCCCCACCTGGCTTCGTCATAGAGTTATTAGCTTCCTGCCTCTGTACGGACTCATCCATCATCTGTTTACCCTTGTCCTGTCTTGAACTGCCAGCTTGATTCTCGGCTGGAATAAAGACTCTACCACTCCTAGTGATAGCCCCTGCTTCAACAAGATTTCCAACCCCTGTATTCATAGCTGATGTATCCTCTAATTCCTGCTTCTTACCATTAACAAACACCTCGGCCCCATAGTTCCATGGGATGGCCTTGGTAGTCTCATACGGGACTGGTCCAGGAACGGTGATAGTGACCGGCGCTGGTCTCGCCGGCGCTGATATAGTTATTGTCTTGAATGGAATTGTTATCGTGGCAACATCAATCTCTCTGTCAGTAACATTACTCTGCTTGCAACCTCTGTCAAACTGTAATACCCCTTCGTTGATCAGTTTCTGAATACCTGCTTTTAATGACTCACAACCGCCTGGCTGTGATACACATCCTACACAACCTTCATCACAATCGGGAAATACCCCCCCCCCTTCAACAGTCTTTCCTTCACTACACCCAAGGGAGTTTGGACTTCGTTCACATCTGAAATCAAACTCAAGCCTTCACAGTCTTTAATAATAGCATTTACCTTCGGCCCTCCGTGATTCGACATCGGGTTCTGATTCACATTTGGAACGTCATTGGAGAAATTGATGGCTTTGGAATCCACCAAATCTTGAACCTTATGCTTAAAAGCTTTACAGATCTCAGTATGATGTCCGGGTGCCCCAGAATGAAACTCACAGTGGGCGTTGGCGTCATAGCCGGGAGGTGGATTACTAGTAGGTGGAGCTAATGTTCTCGTCTGAATTAACTGCAGTTTTAACAAGTGCTGGAATAATTGAGAGTAGGACATAGGTGGAGTGTCAAAATGCCTATCCCGCCTATTCTAAGGCTGTGATCGGTAAGGAGCCTGATTTTGTTGTTGAGACACTGCCGGAACAGTCACGGTGGAAATCTGCTCACACTTAGGGAGGGATCTCTTGAACAATGGAGGAGAGACAATTCCAGCCTCAGCTTCAGGCATGAGAGTATTATCCTTGCTTAGCACACCTCTCACGACCTCCATAACCAGACTCATCTGAGTCTTCAGTTGGTTGACCTCTTCCTTCAACACTTTCTGCTCTTGAACCAAAGTTTGCATCTTCCCCATATACTAGCCCATTTGGCTTCGTACATCCCTCAACTCAGCTTGAATTTGATCCATAATCCGCTTCCAGCTCCTTTGAAGAGTTAAGTCTGAAATTCTGAAGAAGACCAAATCAGGATGAGAATAACCAGCTTCAAACACCTGTTATGCAAATGATTATGCAATGCAAATGCCATGTTCGAATATTTCCAAGGAATCATTCTGTTATAATTCAAGACTTTTCAGAAGAACCACGAGGAACAAATGGAAATGCTCAACAGTGAGCCTCAACAATGATATCCTTGGAAATACAAGAACATGTATGCAAGAATGATGATGCATATGCATCAGACATGAGATCAAGGATGCCACACAGACTGGACAACTGCTGCACTGAACAAACTGAACCATCTCGAAGATCTGTCCAAATACCCTGAATACCGGAATAACCATAATACCACACTGATAAATCTGCTGACCAAAAAACCGGGTATGTTGAAGGTCAAGGTTACCTGCAAACCTGTAAACACCCTGCCCTCTCACATGTGGGTTACTAGGATGTTCAGTATCCCGGGCTCTCAGGTCGAGAAATGATAATACGTTCACCATTTCTGGTTTGCAATCATCATCAATCGAGGAGGCCTCAACTGATTCTCCAAAGCGGAAGGTCCTCAACTTTGGCACTGAGGTCGAGAAACAATAGTACATTCATCCCTCAGGGTACAATACTATCGTCAATCGAGGAGTGCCTCCACTGATTCTCTTCAAAAAATAGGGTCCATCCTATGCGAGTTCCAAAGTGGGCCATCGGGTACGAATGGGTTTGCCACAGGATGTGGTCTGCCACTGTCACCACTAAAGAGGGATATTTCCACTAAGGTCCTCGATGATCGGTCACCAGAGTCGACAGCTCTCTAGATCAACACCCTAACATGCGCAAGACACACACGTCAGAATGCGTCCCAAGATAGCCTCGTCTGGTTGTGAATTTCGTGAACACACAAACGTACCAAGCGGGCACGTAGGTCCCACTACTTTCCACTCTAGTCCTAGGGTGTACTCAAGCCTAGGTATTGGGCTTATCTCTCAAAACAACCCAACCTGCAAAACAAGAACAGCCAGCACAACACAGCAGTATGACAGTAATAAAAACGAAATGCAATGCAGAAAATGCGGTAAAAATAAAATACAACAAATAAAGCAAAACAAACACAAAACACCCAAAGAGAACAAAGACAAGCAAGCGCTAGGATTGACTCGCTTAGGGATGGACCAGCATAGGTCAACCAGAGTCCCCAGCAGAGTCGCCAGCTGTCGCTCCCATGATTTTCATCCAGGTACAAACGCGAGAGTGGCGCGGAAAAACAGAGTCGCCAGCCGTGTAAATTTATCCCAAGAGAGGGAAAGGGAACACCGCATAAACCTGAGGAAGAGGGAAAGGAATGGTCATCGCAACCATAGCCTGGGTTCGGGAGTCGGTTACGCGAGGGGAAGGTGCTAGCACCCCACGCGTCCATCGTACTCGATGGGATCCACGCTTGTTGTCTAATCTAAGGGTGAGTTATCCTATCATCTAGGGCTGTACTAAGACGAAGAGGGAAAGACAAAGACAGACTCGGTAGGATGTCGGCATCCTAGGCCTACGTACCCCCCTTGTGCAATGGGGAATTCAGAGTCAACGTAGTTTGGACCAAGTTCTTTTTGTGTTTTTTATGAGCGACGTTAAGTTCGCGTCCGGCAGTTAGGGTCGATGCCTGTTTGCGTCTCAGACGGAAAGTAACGTGCCCTTTTTGAAAGTAGCCTTTAAGTTTGGAAATCCCGAAGGACAAAAAGGTTTGAAGTTGGTTTGTGTTTTTTAGGACAGAAGTGGCTTAAGTTAGTTCCTAAGTTGCATTGCACCAAAGTCTAGGGCACAGGGGCGAATACTTAACGCATCGTCCCAAGATAGGACGCTCGCTAAGCACTCTAGAAAGATGAGAGGAATCCCCTCATTTCTCATTCCCCACGCTTAAGGCTCGTGCGCAATACACTTTATTCTTATTAAGTGTTTTCAGAAAGTTTGAGATAAGAAGAGAGAAGACACAAGGGTAACTCTAAAGGGGGATTATGAGTCCTAATGTTATCATGCATGGGTGACCTATGGTTAGTGAGGTTTGATGACAACCTAAATCCTAAAGGAAGAAGATTGGAGAGAAAGAAAGAATAAGGGTGAATACAGATGACTTATCCATACCCTTAAAGAGCTTACCTGAGTCCCTGCATAAAAAGTTAATGAGAAGCAGACACAAGTAAAAGAAGTGAGATAGATGGAACCCAAGTAAAGACATACTACGGTGATAACAATCCAAACATGCATAAAGAAGTCAAATGAACAATCCCAACACAATGGCACAAGTGCCTTTTCAAACAGATAATCAGACAAGGTCCAAAGATGTACATGCGAGAAAATCTCAAGTGAAAACAAACCAAACAATTAGAGAAATAACTCCTAAAATTCCCAAATTAAATATCAAGGTTTCTCAACCAGAGACAAACAACACATCAAAAATTCCTGCAAAAATTCAAAGTGTTAGTCATTCAAATAATCAGGCAAAGCTCAGGTGAGGAGTAGGGTTCAGTGTGCAAAAAAGAGGACTAGAATGCAATATGAAATAATAATTAAAAATGATATAAAAATATTTTGATGCATTTTAGAATGTTATCTAACAAATGCAAAAGGAACGGATAACAAATATTTTACGGATGCAGAGAAATAAAATAAACAAAATTAGGTATGCATTATATGGATAATTCAAAAAGAAAATGAATAAATATTTAATTTAGATGATAAAAAATAAAATAAAAATAAAAATAAAATTTGTGAAAATTTTATAAAATAATAAAAATGATGCATGAATTTTATAATGATTTTTAAATGCAAGAATGTATTTAAAAAAATTAAATATGAAAATAATAATGAATTAATAAAAATAAAATGAAATAAAAGTGCAAGGGGGGTGCGTCTAGTAAGGAAATGAAGTGGAATTGGGAAATGGGCTGAATGTGGGGGTGTTAATAGCGTGGCCCTACCCAGATAACAAATCAGAAAAAAAAAGGGTGTACGCGTGTGACCTAGTCAACTGGGTTGACTCATCCTTTCCGTTTGATCAATCCTACGCTCCAAAACAAGTCAACACTAATAAAAGTACACAGGATGAAATAATGTGATTGGACGTACACCATAGCAACGGTGGGGTAATAAACACCGGATCACAAATTAAAATTCAGAAAAAAAATTAAAGAAAAAACACATGGCCTCGCCTGGACCGTTGGATGAAGAGAATGGACGGCTGGGAAGTCGTCTTCAACCTTCCTTCGCCAGAACCCTCACAGCCGCCGGAGCTAGGGTTCCGGCCACCGTCCTCCACCACCTGCGACCTGAAACAACCCAGAAAATACCAACCCATACACCATTCTGTCCAGAATTTCACGAGGATTATGAATATCCAATCAAAATTTGCAAACCATTAGTGTATAATAAAAAAACGAAGGGATTAATGTTAGGGTTCAAGACTTTAAATCATCATTACAAGCAAACCACACGTCCAAATTTAAAAGTAAATATATCAGGATGCTCAGTGACAATCACACAACAATATAGACATAAAAAAGGGAGTTTTAGGAGCACAAAAAAATCCACCAACCTGAGATGGTGCACCTCTAATCCTTGCTTTTTGCTGCGAATGGTGGTTGGGTTGTGTTCTAGAAATCACCAGGAGAAGGTTTGTGGAAGAACTTTGAAGAAACTCCTTGTAGATTGTGAGATCCAACGAATTCAAGAATTAGGGTTGCACTTTCTTTTTCTCCAAAATATCACGTGTGTAGTTGCCCAACCAGTGCATGGATAGGTTTAAATAGCCTAGGGTTTTCCTCTGATAATGAATTGGGCTTGGGCAATTCATTGTTTAATGAGTTTTTGAATAATTTTGAAAAATCACATTATGTTAAGTACACCTCCTCCATGCATGGATATTTGAAAGTTTCATGATAGATCACTTGCATTTGAATTGCTAATTACACCCATATTGGAATTGGGCCTTGAAACCATTTCATTCACGACTTTTAAATAATTTGGGAATTTTGAATAATGGAGGATAAGTGATACATACACCATGAAACCACTTGATTCAAAGGTCTAAAATGTTCCTTAGGGATTGTTATTTGACATTAGAAAGTGACATGAAACAATGGAATTGATTATAGGTCATTATGCCCAAAGTTGTGAAAATGGAGCCATGAAAAACCCTAAAAACCACTTTGCCTTCGTTTGATCATAACTGGAGTTTCACAAATGATATGGAGACCCACTAGTACTTGTTGGAAAGAGGAGAAAAATATATTCAACTTTAATGTTGGAGAAAAATTTATTTGAAGCTTTCTTGATGATCAAAAGTCAAGTTGAATGCAGTGCAGGAACTTGCCCAAAAAGGAAACTTTCAAATTATAGGTCATTTCCAAATTTAGTAACTTTTGCACCAACTCCTGATTTTTGATGGATGGCATGAAACTTGACTTTTGAGGACCATATGATGATGTGAGACCTTGAAAACCTTGGAGAGAACCTCAAAATTCCACAGTTGACTTCTCCTCTCACTGTTGACTTTTACCCAATTCACCTGATTCTCAATCTTCTGATCAATTAAGCCTCTCCTGAACCAAACTGAGGGACAACCTCCCATCCCTAGATACTTGGGGACCCAAGGAATACCATAGAATCAAGTCTTGCCTAAAAAATCAGAAATAAACTGACTTTATAGCAAACCCTAGTTTTGGTACCCTCAGTCTAGGAGGAAATAACACAGTCTCCAAATCCAAATTCCTCTGAATATGATGTGTATCCTCTCCAACAAAGATAATATATGCCATTTAGTGATGATAAAAACCCAAGGAGCTTGCCCATTGGAGCAATAAACCCAAGAATTTCAAAACCCTAATTCATGCACTGGTTAGGAGAGAGTGATCCATCTGAGCTCTCTTGCTTGACCCTTTGAAGAATATCTTCTCCTCTTGAACATGCCTCAGGCACCTTGACCCCATGCTAATGATATGCATACATGATAATGCAAAAAATGAAATGAAACATAAGCCAGTTAGTACTAAAGTAAGGAGGGCAAATTTTGGGGTGCAACACTAGTGACTATACCGAGATGGTGAACATGGGAGTACGCTTGGAGGAATCAATCCGAGAAGGGCGATTTGAAACACCCTTCTAACCCAAAGAATATTCATGACAATTATAACAAATGTATCAGAGTACATCACCACAAGGGTGCCACTTTACGTCATAAAATGTTAAAATAACAAAACTTCTCCGTAACACGCGTTACGTCATCATAATTTCAATTAAATGATACGCAGCGGAAAAATTAAAACTTAACACAATTTATAATTCAAAATGTCTTAAAAATCAGAACCTCATAACATCATAATATCAACAAGAAAAGAACATAATCGTTCGACTAAAACGTCCTGACCCGAGGTGACATATAAGAGCAAGACCCTCTAATCGACGAAATAATCAAAAATACATCAAAGCTAAGTCTTCATGCACCAAGCGAGATAATCCTGATCACCTGCACATTACCCACGTGGAGGCAACATTCAAACAGGCAGGGTGAGTAATCACAAATCATTATATAGGATATAAGGCAAAAGATATAATAGCCACACATAACATCATTAATTCATTCACAAATGTCATCATACTATCAAGTCACAATCACCACAAGACACCAATCCATTCACCAAATCATCAACACATCAATTACTCAATAATTATGCAATGTCACATAGTATGGAAATGCAACAACATAGACTCATGCATGTGGTACCAACTCATTGGATGGACACTGGGCCATCACCATCCAAAGTTCCCCACTATAGGATCGATTCCCCCTTTGGAACCGGAACTCGTCACAAAACACTCCATTCCACACAATGGGATTGAAGCCACCACTGGACCGAAGTCCTAACATCGTCCCGGGACCGAAGTCCTAGATATGCCATGAATGCATGATGCAAACGTCATAATAATCACCCTCATAGATTCGTCAAAATTGCATCACCATTCATGAGTAGTCATCAAACATCATACTATAGCATTCAATCACATTCGTCATAATTCATCACAATACTTCACAATTCATCATATTATAATTCGCCACAACTCAAATCTCCTATTTTATCCCATTTATTATTGTTATTAGTTTCCCCTATGTTCAATTACACCATCTTAGTCTTACGGTTCGAGAGAAACTGCATTACATGCAAAATCGGGACAGAAATCGCAAAAACGGAGAATTTTGGCGATAGCTCTGCCCATATGCATATGGCCATGCCCCATACGTGTATGGCCCTCTTTCCTCGCCCCCTGGCCAGTGTCCTATACGCGTAAGGCCCTCTTCCCAGGCCATCCATACGCGTATCGCCTTGATCTTTACGCGTATGAGCAGAGAGGGTTCCCCACCCAAAACTCCTCCCAAACTCCCCATATGCGTAATGGCTAGCCCATACGCGAATGCCCTTCCCTCTAGCTTCCCATACATGTACTGGCCCTGCCATACGCGTATGGCCACTCCACCATACGTGTACCCTACGCGTACTGGCAGAGGGTCGTGCTGGCCCTAGGGACGGGTGCGTACCATACGCGTATCACCCTGGGAATGTCCCTTTCATATGTGTATGGCCTCCCTCCATACGTGTAATGCGAGACGCACATCAACAACCAAATTTCGCATCTGTGAGAGATTTCCCCCATTGCAGCACTTTCAAACTCCTAAATGAGATCCAAAACTACCTTCGATTCATCACAGATTCAAGTCCTAGTCCTTTTTTATTATTTTCATCAATTAACACCGAGCACATGAAACCTACGTCTACCTTAAACCCATATCAGATATACTAACTCGGATCACCCTCATACCTTGAACTTCTCAGCAATTGATTCTTTCTCAGCGTTTTAAGGATGAGTTCCTCGGTTCTCTATGCCCTAGCCCTTCTTCTTCAGTTATCTCAACGTTCACGATCGTACAGAATGAACTTCCCTAATTCCCACTTTTCTTTTTGTCATTCTTACTCCTTGGACCCTTATTATGATCTTCCCATCTTACACTCACTTATTCCACCTAACCTTACCATCTTACCCTCAGTGTCCCTTTCCTTTTATTTTAAATAATAATAATAATCTAAATAATATCATTCACAATATTCTATTATTATTACTACTAAAATAATTCTAATAAATTATACACTTCTAAAATGCTCTCACTATTCCTTTAACTCAATAATATCCCACAACACAATACAAGTACGTCACGCGTCACAATACTTCATCAAAACTCACCGAAAATCAAGGATAATTATAATAAATCGATTAAATAAATATTATAATTATTTTGGGGTGTTACAACTCTCCCCCACTTAAAGAATTTTCGTCCTCGAAAATTACCTGAAGGAAACAGAGTCAGATACGACTCCCTCATCTGATCTTCACGTTCTAAGTCCAACTTTCATCAGCTGGTCCACCCTATAACACCTTCACCAAAGCTATGTTCTTATCCCGCAGTTACTTCATTTCACGTCCATCAATCCGCACTGTAATGCTTCAACAGTCGAGTTGTCTCTCACCTTTACATCATCCATTTGGATCACATTCGACGGATCTGGAATGTATTTCCTCAACTATGATACATGAAACACATCATGTAAATTCGCAAGCGATGACGGTAAAGCAATCCGATAAGCCACTTCTCCTATCCTCTGCAAAATCTGATACGACCCAACAAAACATGGGGTGAGCTTCCTAGACTTCAAAGCTCGTCCCACCCCAGTCACCGACGTAACTCTAAAAAACAAGTGATCTCCCTCTTGGAATTCAAGTTCTTTCCTCCTCTTATCGTGGTAACTCTTCTGATGACTCTGCGGAGTTCTCATCATTTCTTGGATCATCTTAACCTTTTCGGTCGCCTCCTGCACAATCTCAGGTCCAAGTACAACACTCTCGCCTGATTCATACCAACACAATGGAGTTCTACACCTCCTTCCATACAACGCATCATACGGTGCCATCCTAATACTAACATGAAAACTGTTATTGTATGTGAACTCAATTAATGGCAAGTGGCTATCCCAAGATCCTCCTTGCTCCAACACACAAGCCCTCAGTAAATCCTCCAAGGATTGGATAATCCTCTCTGACTGACCATCTGTCTGGGGATGATATACAGAACTCATCCTCAACTTAGTACCCAAAGCATCTTGTAAACTCTTCCAGAACCTCGACGTAAATCTCGGGTCTTTATCTGACACAATACTCGAAGGTATCCCATGTAATTTCACAATTTCCTCAATGTACAACTCATCTAGCTTCTGCATCGAATGATTAATCTTCATCGGTAAGAAATGAGGCGACTTAGTTAATCTATCCACAATAACCCAAATCGAATCATTTTCTTTCACAGTTTTCGGCAATCCCGACACAAAATCCATGGAAATACTATCCCATTTCCATTCTGGAATATTTAACGGCTGCATCATACCTAAAGGCTTCTGGTGTTCAAACTTTGACTTCTGGCAAGTCAAAGACGCGTAAACAAACTCTGTAATATCCTTCTTTATACTTGGCCACCAAAATAATTTCTGCAAATCCTGGTACATCTTCGTAGCACCGGGATGAATACTCAATCTACTTCGATGCCCTTCCTTAAGAATACTCTTCTTAATTTCTGGAACATCTAGAACACACACTCTATCTCTGAACCTCATCACACCATTCTCATCAATCCGGAATTCACCTTTATTACCTTGGTTAATCAATGATCAACCAACCTCAAGTCAGATTGTTGACCCACTATGTTTCTTCCAGAATACCACTAGTCAGTTTCAACATTCCCAACCTCACACTGTCAGGAGTCTCTTCACATACTAAACTCAGGTCTCTGAACTGCTCGATTAATTCCAATTCTTTCACCATAAGCATCGACATATGCAATGACTTCCTTCTCAATGCATCAGCCACTACATTTGCTTTACCAAGATGGTAATTCAAATCGACGTCATAATCTTTCAACAATTCCAACCACCTTCTCTGCCTCATATTCAACTCCTTCTGATAAAAAAAGTACTTCAAACTCTTATGATCGCTGAACACTTCAAATTTAGAGCCAAAAAGATAATGTCTCCAAATTTTTAACACAAACACCACAACTGCTAACTCTAAGTCATGGGTAGGATGATTCATTTCATGAACCCTCAATTGCCTCAAAGTATAAGCAACAACTTGACCATTCCGCATCAATACGCACTAAGACCCATCTTCGACGCATCACAATATACCACAAAAGACTCACTCGGATTAGGTAAGGTCAATATCGGAGTGGTCGTTAACCTCTTTTTCAACTCCACAAAACTCTCTTCACACGCAACATCCCACTCATAATCTTGACCTTTTCGAGTCAACTGAGTCAATGGTAATGCCAGCTTATAAAAGCCTTCGATAAACTTGCGGTAGTAACTGTCATACCCCAAATTTTGAGCACCAAGACTTCCCATCATTGTGAGAATCATTACCACAATATGGATAGGCCAACATACCTCATCAATCTCCTAAAGATAGTTAAGCATCCACCATAACCAAGAATTAAGGTTTTAAGCCCTCTCAGAGCATTTAGACAAAGGATCAATCAAGAAATGACATGATCTTCAACTTGTCTAACCTCTCAAACACCCATATGGGATCAAGAGGACTCCCACATCAAGAATCAAGCACCAAGTTTCCACATTCCAAGTGGTTTGAGACTCGAAACACCCGATGTCGCCAAATTAGGGTTTTGGACGACTAGGACCTCCAAAGTGAGATTTTCACAAGAGGATGAGCCAAGACTTCAACATATGACTCAATATGCTCAAAATAACCCTAAGAATCCATTTGCAAAGCTAAATTACCCTCAAAGGATGCATTCCCCAAAAATCAGGAATTAGGGTTTTTACGCGCCAAACTGCTCCGGAGCCAAAAGTCAAAACATGAATTTTTTGGCAAAAATGATCCTTATGACGCATATTTTCATAAAATATGACTTATAATGTCATTTGAACAAGAATTGATCATGAAACCAAGATAACTTGTAAAAGGGGTAATCTTGAAAAATTGAAAATTTTTCTAAGTTACTAAATTTGAATCATTTTGGTACCAACTTCCAAGGATCATAATTTGTGATCTAAGCAGCCATTTTGAGTGATACAAAGCCTGATTTGTAGGTCTTCCTACATTCTACAAAAGCTTCAACTACCTCAAACTCCAATTCTTCATGGATTTTAAGTTATGGAGTGATCAAAATGACAAAAATGAAGAAAATGATACTTTTTCAACATTTAGTGAAAATCTACCTAAGTTACCAGCCCTGAACATCAAAGTTCATGGGGTTTTTTTTCAGTTGGATTCAAATAGTTTCAAGACCAAATATGATCACACATGGATTGTACCATATGAGGGCTCTTTAAAAAGTACAAGAGCCTCCCATAACTCAACTTGAGCAAGAAGATATGATCCATTGAAAATGGCATTTTCACTGATTTTTGCAAGGAAGATTTGTGCATTGTTGCTCGAATTGATCTATTTGTGCAATAACAAGCATGGTTATCTATCTGCACACCTCAAGGGGTAACAACCAAGGGACAAACACTGATCCACCAGCCTCACAAGTCCATGGATCTATGTTTAGGCATGACATTCCTAAAATTCAAGATTCTTCCAAATGGTCAATTTTGTTTCCAAGCATTTGACTGATGCATAGAGATGGCATTCATAAAGACAATATTATCCAAGTTCAGTCAAGCCTTATCCCTAAACCAGAGAACTCATAGCATGTGCTCTAACCTCAAGTCAATGGCTAGAGGAGACTTGAGATTCCAATGGATCAACATTTGCCACAGACCTGCTGCAGTTGCCATTCACTATTGCAGCCAAAACAAACTTGCTCTACTATAAATAGAGCTCATTTGTGATCAGTTTGAGTACACCAAAGCACCTAAACTTATGCTTTACTCAAAATCTCCCTTTCACTCCAATTTTGCCTTCTAACTCAAGTTACTATCGGGTTTTGAGATTGAGAGTGATTCCAACCAAACCAATCACACACACACCTCATAAATATCATAAGTAGGTGATTTAAACACTAACACAACATCTGGAACATCAAATTCATCAAGTCACCAGCCAATTGCTTAAGTTCTTGATAGAGTTGCAGTTGAGGTACTGTAGCGAGTGATTTTGGACGTGGTTCTTAAGCACTGTCGCTCTGGGGTTACTACAGGTCAATTCATTTTTTATCCTATTGAGCTGACTAAGGAAGGGAAATAGATGTCTCCAATTAACCCTGCTTGCATACTGAGTTTAAACAACGGTCTGTTAGGTTACGTATGCTATATGGTAATAGAGCCTCTTTCTTCTTACTTTATTTAGAACGAAACACTGGGAATGTTCATGGGGAATTTTGTTAGGATGCTAGGACTGATACTTTTCAACTGATGTGTGAAGGTACGGGATTTGGGGCTTTGGATTAGTGTGCTCGCTAAGATTTTTCTTTCAATCTTATGCCTACGTATTCCCGTTTACCGAAACAGGGAAATCAGAGCGATCGTAGTTCCTCCTATTCTATGGGAGGAAATGGTGTTTTGGTGTCTTTTTCAAAGCCCAAGACGTGAAGCTGAAAAGGTGGTTTATATCTTGTTCAAAGCCCAAGATGTGAAGCTGAAGGGTCTATTTGTATCTTGTTCGAAGCCCAAGATGTGAAGCTGTCTTTAGAGAGAATTTGTCATCTCTAAAGGGGGTCTGTTTGTCACAACTGTTGGGTGACTAACTATAAAGGAGGATTACTTTAACCGGGATATGTGAATCCTAGCAATGCCATAATTTCCTTTATAGGGGGTTTTAAACTGAAGGAGAATACTTTAACTCAGTGTAGAGCAATGCTATCTTTCCTTAGGAATTTCTCATGCTAAAAGAGGGACAATGGCGTGGATGTAAATAATCCAGAGGCTTGCCGCTTACAGCAAAAGAGAGATTGACTCAACAAGAGAGTCTTTTATACTCAACAAGAGAGTGATTTTGTATCTCGTACGAAGTCCGAGATAGAGGCTAAAAGGATTATTGACTCAACTAGAGAGTCTTTTTGTATCTCGTACGAAGCCCGAGATTGAGGCTAAAAGGATTGCTGTTTCAGTTGAGTGACAGGTCCAATAGGTTGGTTAACAGAGAAAATCAGTTCTTATAAAGAGACTGATTAAAGGTAAGGCTATGCTTTGGGATTGATCAGAGGATCAGGGTTATTTCTTGTTCTTTAAGGAAATGGGGAATCCATAGGGTATTGGAGACTGTCCGAGTCTACTGGTGTTTTTCCCTACTTGAGAATGCCTTCGAGACTCAAGGAGATTAGACTGTCCAAGTCTAAAGTTTTATCTTTTATACTATGCTTAAAGAAACAGTAGTAGTACGTTCACGGTAAAAAGATCTAGACTCTTTGAAAGACTGTTCTATTAAGATGACTAATTTCTGTTCCTATACCTCTAGGAGGTCGTCGGGACAATTTGTACGAAGCCCAAGAGGAGGCTGGAAACTTTTAAGAAGTCGAGGGACAATTTGTACGAAGCCCAAGAGGAGGCTCTCTTCCCGAAGGAAGAATCCTTATACGAAGCTTAAGAGGAGGCTGTGAATACTTCTAAGAAGCCGTAGGGTCCTTGTACAACGCCCAAGAGGAGGCGGGGATGCTTTTAGGAAGCCTGTGGGTCCCCAAACCCCGAGAAATTCAAGACAGGCTATTCACAGAGAATAGATCAAGCCAGGAAAGTCTGAGAATTTGGAAGAAACTCAAGAGATGCCATTCACAGAGAAAATATCATCTCTGGGGAGTAGAGTCTCTTTGACAACTTCTAAGGGTGTCAGTCTGAGAAAGGGTTCATCGAGAATGCTGCCTTTCGCATCTCCATATTTTTTAACCCCAAGAGGAGGGAAGACTGTATCTGGTAATCCTATGGGGATCTAGTTTTGTCTATTTAAGAGTGATCAATAGGGTTTAGTGCTAGACGTAGTTGCCGGGGAAACTCTAAATATATATACTAGTATTACACAGTTGATATGAGTTTATGAAAGAAGACTTACAGTGAGACAGCCCCACAATACAGTTATATGCATATGAAAGCGGATAAAGAAAGCATGTGAACACTTACTCGGTTGTAGAGCTTCCATGCTGTTTGGTTAGTTGTTCAACAAAGAAAGATTGAAAACAACAGTATATTCAAAATTAAAGGAGAAAGTATTTTGAAAAGATGTTGGGGCTTATAGCTCAAGGAGAGGCCCAAGGTTTCTCAGTGATCGCACTGTCGTTTTGTACAGAGGGACTTATACAAGTGACTGAGGCCCAAGAAAGGTTTTCTGTACAAGAGGATGGGTCTTACACTCTCTCAAGAGGCCCAAGTGTTTAAAGAAAAAGAATGGGGCTTACAACACGAGGGTAGGCCCAGATGATTGGTTTTCTTTATTGGCGATCGCGCCGAGGTTTTCTATTAACGCAGGGGGACTTATACAATGTCTGAGGCCCAAAAAGTTTTAGTTAAAAGGGGATTGGGTCTTACACTCTAATAGAGGCCCAAAAGATTTATTTTTGTACAAGTGGTGGCGCTTAAAACTCAAGGAGAGGCCCAGGGTCATTTGTTTGAAAATGGCGATCGCGCTGAGATTTTTGAAAACGCGGGTCTTATACAATGCATTGAGGCCCAAAATGGTTTAGTTTACAAAGGGGGTTGGGTCTTACACTCTAATAGAGGCCCAATGATTTTGAATGGGTCTTATAGCTCGAGGAGAGGCCCAAGGTTTATTTTTCAACGGACGATGATCGCGTCGAACTTTTTGAAATACAACGGGACTTATACAATAAGTGAGGCCCAAAAATATTTGTATTTACAAAGGATTGGGTCTTACACTCTATTAGAGGCCCAAGGGTGTTTGAAATTGTTTGATGAGGGTGAAAATCAAAGAAACCCTAATTTGTTATTCTTTAAAAGTAAATATTTAAAGAAAATAAAATAAAATACCAAATAAGTTTGAATAAACCATTTGTGATTTTTGTTTAAGGTTTTGAGAAATGAGGGATTAATCACAAGGTGAATTAAAACTCACTTGGTTTTGATTTTCAAAGTAAATATTCACTTTTAAAATGTTTAAAAACATTAAAAAGGAATTTACTCACAAAAATACTAATTATATTAAATAAATAATATAAACTTAATTTTTTTGTGGGATAAAATATTTCAACATTTTTGTGATTTTTTTCAAAAAGAACCAATAAAAAACAATTAAAATTGAAGGAGTTATTAATTTTCCAATTAATTAATAAAACATGAAAATATTGGAAAAAATAGCAAAAATGTGAGAAAACACAAAATGGCATGGGTGGGCTTTGAGCCCACGACCTCAAGGTTATAGGGCGCGCGCCTTACCACTAGGGTGGTGATACATCCATTGCTTGAAGTGAAACCACAAATATACAAGGCTTGCCTTGTTTTTGGCCTGGCCCAAGGCAAGGCAAGGCAAGTTTTGGGTCAGAATGTGAAGGTCATAACTTTCTCATTTCTCCATGGTTTGAGACAAAATTTATATGCATCTGGCCTAGAATTTCACAAGGAATCCAATGGTGGTGGTATTTTTTTTCAGATCATACTCCCTCCTCAAAACCCGATAGTGGTTTTGAAAAAGGCCTATAATTGCATTTTCTATGCTACACTTTGATACACGCATGAATTACATGATAAATTGGTTCAAACACAACATATATAATATGTATGAGGTGTGTATGATCAGTGGACTTCAAAGCAATGCATATTTTGGAAAGTTCAAGTCATGATGCTTACCTCTTTTTGAGCTTTTAGAGTTTTCTGTGCAATCTGCCAAACTTCTTGTTCCAGAAATGGTTTGATGCTTTGGACACACTCAAATGATCCCTTAGAAGCTTTGAGGATGGTTGGAATCAGTGGAACCTGCAAAAACACAAACTGGCCCTTTCTTGCAAAAGGGGTTAAAATGACCAAAATAACAACTCTCTTAAATGGTGTTCCAGATGGGGGGAACCATTTGGGACAGTTCAAGGATGTTATTTGGAGTGTGTTTGAGGTTTTATCTGGTTTGGAAAGTGACTGAATCGAGACATGGCTTGAAAAATGCACAAAAGGCCTATTTTGAGGTTTTGAGAGGTGACTTTGTGATTTTGGTGTTAAAGGTCACTTTTGATAGTTTGGATCACCTACATATGATGTTTATGAGGTGTTAGGATCAAGAGTTGTGATGGAAATGCTCTCTAACTCAAAAACTCAGAGTTACCTTGCTAAAGAAGGCATTTTGGCCTAAAGAAAGAGATTTTGAGGAAAGCATCTGTTTGATGGCTTTGGTGTACTCAAACTGAGCACAAATGAGCTATATTTATAGTAGAGCAAGTTTGTTTTGGGATCAATAGTGAATGGCAACTGCAGCAGAGGTTTGGCCAATGGTTGCACTTTGGAATCCAAGTCTCCTCTAGCCATTGACCAGAGGTTAGGGCACAGGGGTGTGGTTCCCTAGTTGTTGGATGAATCTTGACTGAATTCAGTTGCAAATGTGTCAGTCCATGCCACCTTGGTGCATCCATTAAATGCTCCAATCCAAAATTGGAGTCTTGTCCCTCTTTTAGGATTTCTAGGTTTGTCATGCTACTTCTTGTTCCAAGGACTTTGGAGGCTTGGCTCAGTGTTTGTCCCCTTTAAATTTGATCCTCAGATGTGTCCAAAATGATGACAAGGCTTGGAATTATCTTATTTTGCCAAATCGAGCAAAAATGCAAAATTCTGCCTAGCCTTGGCAGTTTTCAGCAAGGCATATTGCCATTATCATATCTCATGGCCCAAGTGGAATTTGGTGATGTTCTTGGCCATTTTGGAAAGCCCTCATATGATACAACAACTGTTTGATCATATTTGGTTTTGATACCTTTTGAATCCAAGTGAAAAATCCCCCTATATTTGGAAAAAAGTGAAGGCAGATACTGACTTAGTGAAAATTTCACTAAGTGTTGGAAAAAAGTGACATTTCCACTTTTTGTGATTTTGATCATTCCATAACTCAAAATCCATGATGAATTTGGAAAGAGGTCAGTTCTAAGCTTTTGTAGAGGGTAATGAGAGCTACAAATCTAGCTTTGGATGGGGAAAAATGGCCTTGTGGTTTAGGAGTTATGATCCTCCAAAGTTGGTACCCTTGCCACTTTGTTCACAACTTAGAAAATTTTCTAAGTTTTTATGGTTACCCCTTTTACAAGCTATCTCACTTTTCTTGATTTTTCTTGATGAATGATGATTCAAATCATACATTAACATCATTTAAGGGTTAAAAAACCATTTTTGTGAAAAATCTCAAAAAGTCAAAGTTGACTTTTGTGCACAGTTGACTTTTTGTCAGATGAATTCCAAACTGTGCGATCCTCTATGAAATTAAGTCCTTGACCTAAATCAAACTTGATGGATTGATTTCATAGGTTTTATAGGGTGTATTGAATCATGTCCTAGGGTTTGGGAGCATGTTCTGGTCAAAAGTCAAAGCTACAGTAGACTTTTCTCGCGAAACCCTAATTGTGGTACTGATGAAATTGAGACTTGCTGCTCAAGCTTCCTGGATCAATCCATTTTTACAAATGGATCAATGTGGTATGTTGGAGACCCTCAAATCATGTCTTGAGGTCTTGGCTCATGAGTTGTCCCAAAACTTAACTTAGGGATGAATTAGGTCAAGAAACCCTAATTCCTGATTTTTGATGTATGCATCCCCTGAGGTAAAATTGACTTGATGCTTGGGCCCATGAGGTTCCATGGAGTATTTTAGGATATGCTTTGAAGCATTGGCTCATGCCCAGAGGAAAATTTCCATCTGGAGGCCCTGGTCGACCAAACCCTAATTTGGTGACACTGGCGATCTTGAGGCTTGATCCACCTGGAAGGGAGCAGCCTTGTGCTTAATCCTTAAAGTGAAAGTCCTTTTGATTCATTATAGATGTTTGGGAGGTTAGACAAGTTGAAGATCATGTCATTTCTTGATTGATCCTTTGTCTAAGAACTCTGAGAGGGCTTGAAACCCTAATTTTGACTGTAGTAAGTGTTCACCCATCTTTGGGGAGACTGATGAGGCAAGATGTTTCATCCATATTGTGATGATGATTTGCACAATGATGGGAAATCTTAGTGGTCAAAATTTGGGATATGACAGATGCCCCTATTTAATCTTCTTGGACCCGAAGGTGTGAATGGCGAAGGTATTCGGGCATTCAGGGTGCAAGAGGATTAAATATCGGAATACCCAAAATTTTGATGGTGATTATGAAAGGTAGCTTACACATTCATCCTCTTTTGTTAAGAAATGATGCTTAGAAAAGGTAAAAACTTCCCCTCGATCCTGGTTTCCTACCAAGGAACTGGTCTTTGTTTCTGATGTAAACTTCCCATTGATCCTGGTTTCCTACCAAGGAACTGGTCTTAGTTTCTGATGTAAACTTCCCCTCGATCCTGGTTTCCTACCAAGGAACTGGTCTTAGTTTCTGAAATAAACTTCCCCTCGATTCTGGTTTCCTACCAAGGAACTGGTCTTAGTTTCTGATGTAAACTTCCCCTCGATCCTGGTTTCCTACCAAGGAACTGGTCTTAGTTTCTGATGTAAACTTCCCCTCGATCCTGGTTTCCTACCAAGGAACTGGTCTTAGTTTCTGATGTAAACTTCCCCTCAATCCTGGTTTCCTACCAAGGAACTGGTCTTAGTTTCTTTTGTCAATAAACTTTCTTGACAAGGGACGCTATTCGTAGCAGTTTTCCTCAAACTTCTCGCCGAATTTTCCTGGGGAGATGCCATTTGATGGAAAAAACTTTTGATGTCAGACTTGTTGGGGAACCCATTCATCTGAGTTGTAGAGGTGTATAAACTTCTCTGTTTGGAGATGCCATTTTCCGACTCTACTGGGGAAAACGAGTCTCTTGAGAGACTGCTTTCACGCTTGGGGATATTACATCATACTTTTCTCGGGATCTTCCATGAGAAATGCCATATAATGTGATCCAATTTTGAGGTGCTGATGACCTTTTCATCAGCGTTTTTTTTTCGGAGAAAAATGGCTGTATTGCCGAATCTCTGCTTAAGAGGCTTCCTCTAGGGATTTTCCTTAATCCGGGAAAGCGAAAATATCATCTTCAATGGCGAAGAGTGACATCGGTTGAAGGTTCTCTGGTTTTTCAGAGGTTCAAGTTATCAAAGTGGTCAAGGGCCAATTCTGATCCAGAAATAAACTGGAGGAGAGAGATTGTTCAGACGCAACCTTTCCTGACGAGGAAAGAACTTAACAACTCGATTGAGAGGACTATCTATCACTAGGGGACAAGACCAACTAGAGAGATAGTGATGCAATATGAATATGAATATAAATCAATAATGCATGATGCATGCATGTATATGCTGACAAAATTGACGCGACATACAGACTAATGGATGAACACGACTGGATACTCGGCCATCGCGGGGCGAAGAATTACCGTTGGTCCAAAAGTAGCAATTCTTCCTTGCTTAAGATAAGTGGTCCCTGCGGGGAACAACCGTTGGTCGGGCTTAGGAGGTAAGAACTCGGCCGAAGAGGTCAGATGGAGCATTCGGATCTGACATAGCTGATCCTTCATTCAGGCATACTGGTTTAGAATGAGTACTTTGATTCTACACTTTGAGGCTCGAACACCTTTGGAGAAGCGATTGATGTTCTTTCGATGTTCAACAGTCAAAATAAATTGCCATCTTTATTTTAAAAGTAGAACAATTTTAACAAGTAAATTCATTTTTGTTTCGTTTCAAGAATCGTTGATCATGTTAAAAACATCATTCTGTAAAGGTAAAACAAATATGAATTGCAAACAAAAGCACAAGGCCTCAACTTTTATTGATAGGATGGAGATCAGCCAAACGCGTGATTCCATAGAGTATTTACAAAGTTTAGCAAATGGTAATTTAAGGGAAAAAGGTTGCATTGAAACATAACGACCATTATCCTTCTACCAACTTTGAATTCGGGACATCCTGAGCTTCTGTCGAAAATGACCCTGACTGGAGTTTTCCTAACGGATGATGTAACTGCTGCCGAGGGACTTGCCTCTGTTGGACATAGTTACTTGCCATTATCCCTAATTTTTGCCTGGATTGTACTTTGAGATTTCCAATCCACCGGGATGATTTTTGATCATGTCTCTAATTTTTGCCTGGACCGCCCTTTCGGGTTTTCAATCCATCGAGACGTTGTTTTTAGTTTAGGAGGAGTATTTCTTGACTACATCAACATTTGTGGGGTAGGCAAATTCCTCTCCGTCCATGGTTGCAAGTCTCGCGGCACCGCCTGAGAAAGCTTTCTTGACCACATAGGGGCCGTCATAATTCGGAGTCCATTTGCCCCAAGAATCAGTGAGAAAAGATTGTATCTTTTTTAGCACAAGGTCTCCTTTCCTGAAGATGCGAGGTCGAACCTTTTTGTCAAACGCCATCTTCATTCTTTGTTGATACAATTGACCGTGGCATAGAGCTGTGATTCGCTTCTCTTTGATCAGATTCAGTTCATCGTGTCAATTTTGACACCACTCATCTTCTATAAGCTTAGCTTCCATCAATACCCTGATTGATGGGATCTCTATTTCAATGGGGAGCACTGCCTCTATGCCATATACTAGAGAGAAAGGGGTTGCCCCTGTTGAAGTGCGGACAGATGTACGATAACCGCGAAGAACAAAGGGTAGCATCTCGTGCCAATCTTTGTAAGTAATTAGTCTTGATTGGTATATGTTCCAATCTCCTTTGATCTGATTGATAACCAGGGCTGAGTCGCCATATACGTCCAAGTTTTTGATCCTCAAATTAATCGCTTCCTCGAGACCCATAATACAAGCTTCGTATTCGGCCTCGTTGTTCGTACACTTGAACGTAAGTCGGGCAGTGAAAGGAATGTGGGTACCCTGAGGTGTTATGATGATTGCCCCAATTCCATTTCCGTAATGATTGACAACTCCGTCAAAGATAAGTCCCCATTGGGAACCTGGTTCTGGCCCTTCACTGGGTAGTGGTTCACCGCAATCTTTCATTTTTAGATACATGACATCTTCGTCTGGGAAGTCAAACCCGATTGATTCCCGATCGTCAATCGGTTGATGAGCCAAGTGATCGGCTAAAATACTCCCCTTAACGGCTTTTTGAGCATGGTACTCTATGTCATATTCTGATAACAACATCTGCCAACGGGCAATCCTTCCCGTGAGAGCAGGCTTTTCAAAGACATACTTGATTGGATCCATCTCGGAGACCAACCAAGTAGTGTGACGAATCATGTACTGGCACAGACGTTTGGCTGCCCAAGCCAAAGCGCAATAAGTTTTCTCAAGCATAGTGTACCGAGTCTCGCAGTCGGTGAATTTCTTGCTCAAATAGTAGATGGCAGACTCCTTCCGTTTGGTTTTGTCTTGTTGGCCAAGTACACATCCCATTGAGTCCTCTAGGACGGTGAGGTAGATAATCAGTGGTCTTCCTTCCACTGGAGGTGATAAAATAGGAGGGTTCAACAGGTATTCCTTAATACTGTCGAAGGCAGTTTGGCAATCTTCTGTCCAAACGCATTCCTGGTTCTTTTTTAAGTAATTTGAAAATCGGCGCACATGTCGCGGTCATGAGGAATATGAATCTAGAGATGTAGTTCAAACGTCCCAGGAATCCTCTGACTTGTTTTTCAGTTTTTGGAGAAGGCATTTCTCGAATGGCCTTGACCTTGTCAGGATCAACCTCAATTCCTTTCTGGCTGACGATGAACCCTAAAAGTTTTCCCGAACGGACACCAAAGGTACACTTGTTGGGATTCAAGCGGAGTTTGTACTTTCTCAACCGCTCAAATAGTTTTGACAGATGGGTCACATGCTCCTCTTCTGTCTTAGATTTTGCAATCATATCATCGACATATACCTCAATTTCTTTGTGTATCATGTCATGAAAAAGAGTAGTCATGGCCCTTTGATAGGTTGCCCCGACGTTCTTCAAACCGAAAGGCATTACCTTGTAGCAAAAGGTACCCCATGGGGTGATGAAGGAAGTTTTCTCCATGTCTTTCGGCGCCATTTTGATCTGGTTATAGCCCGAGAATCCATCCATGAAGGAGAAAACTTTGAACTTTGCTGTGCTGTCTACCAGCATGTCAATGTGTGGTAAAGGAAAGTCGTCCTTTGGACTAGCCTTGTTTAGATCCCTATAGTCGACACACATTCTGACCTTTCCGTCCTTTTTGGGAACGGGTACAATGTTGGCTAACCATTGAGGATACTTCGATGTGACGAGGAAACCCGCGTCAATCTGTTTCTGTACCTCCTCTTTGATTTTGACAGCCATGTCTGGATGAGTCCGTCTCAACCTTTGTTTTACCGACGGACATTCTGATTTCAACAGTAGATGATGTTCCATGATGCTGGTATCGAACCCTGGCATATCCTGATAGGACCAAGCGAATACATTGGGGAACTCCTTGAGAAGCTTTGTCAAACTCTCTTTGGCAGTTGGACTGAGCAGTGCCCCAATCCTGATTTCTTTTCTCTCTTTTTCTGAACCCACGTTTACCGTTTCCAACGGCTCTTTGTGAGGTTCGATGGACCTTTCCTCGTGTTTGAGTAGTCGGGAGATCTCCTCTGGAATTTTGTTGTCATTTTCTTCTTCAGCCTCAAATACCGGGAACTCAAAGTTGGGAGAAGGCATCGAATCGTATGTTTCAACGGGGTTTAAAACAAGCAATCTGCATGACAGTATGATTTGTGTTTAGAAGAGATAGAGGAAATTCAAGAGTGTGTGCAGTGTATTTCTTTGGAAAACTGCTTGTTTTTTATTATTGATTTGTTCTTTAGGATTACCATTTTCTGAGAAAAGCAAAAAGAGAAAACTACAACAAATTGAGGAAATTATAGAACGACGTTATTTTATTAATGAACAAGTCGATTCTTGAAACTACGGCCCTATAAAACAAAGCTCTGTCGCTTTGGACGAAGCGAAGAGGGAAATTTACAGAAAGTGAGCCCTATCAAAACATCCGTTTCACCCGGGCAGGGTGAAAGGTTAAAGACGACAATTACTTTGACTTATGAACAATCTTCGGAACATCGACAGCAACCCATTGGCGGCGAACTCCTCGGTGAATCACAAAGTCTGGTACCTTCCTTGATTTCTCTTCAGAAATAACGCTGATTTCTGGTGGAGCAGGATCATTGGAATCTGTCTCCCAGGCAGAATTGTCGTAGGAGGATTCCTCTGTTGCATTTTGCATAGCATTTATGCTCTCAAGTAGATCTCCCCATCTAGTTGGCTGGATGTCTTCGAGCCTAATACGAGAGCTTTCAGGAGCAGTGTATTTGACCATATAGTCGTATTTCCCACTTGGTTGTCCCAGGGTGTCCCACACTTCTTTGGAATTGGAGGAGTCATCCCTCTCGATGACGTTGACCTCTGGAAAAGCATAGTTAATGAATTCAAGTCATGCAAACATTGCAAATTCAACGTCGTACTGGACGTTTTCTGAATGACCTGATTGTTGATCCCATGACATGGTGGGGATGCAGGTATTCTTTTCAATGATACTCAGCTGATTTCCTTGCCCCAAGTCCCCTGGGTAAGGCTGCCACATTGGCAGGCCATCCATCGGGCCATAGTAGTCGTGGTCAAAGTTATCTTTCATCAGAGTGTCCTCCTCTAATGAGTTTGCTGGAGCAAGGCATCCTTCCGGATCACAATCTCTGTATATCATTTCGACGTCTGACCTGTGTATAAATCTCGGACTCTGTGTAGGAAAGCAAAAGGGAGTATGCGTTTCATCCTGAGACATATAACCGTCCTTGTTAAGATAGGACTCCCATTCTTCCTCCATATCAGAGGAATCATCTTTATTAATGGTATACACTTCTTGAGGCACTGGGTGAAGGAAGCCACCACTGTGGAAGAAGTGTTGAATGGGATGAAGACTTTCATTGCTGGTAGTAGCTGTCTGGGTACAGGTTGCAGAAAAACCAAGACCCTTCTTTGTTTTATTGTCAGTAGGAATGACTAGCTGTCCCCATCCTGTTGTATTGGTACTCTCGACTGCTTTGATAGCATCTTTGTATGAGGAAATGGAAGTTCCCTCTTCGGATTGATTGTCCTTGCTCACCGACAGTGCTTGGAACTGAGTTCCAATAACCTCCTCGGGTTCTACACCAGTAGATGCTGATAAGTTACTCACGAGCAAGGCTTGTTCTCCACAGACCGTGATGAGCTGGTTGTTTTGGACGAACTTTAACTTTTGGTGGAGGGTCGAGGTGACTGCCCCAGCCTGATGTATTCAAGTTCTTCCTAATAAACAACTGTATGTTGCCTGGATGTCCATGACCTGGAAAGCGACTTGGAAAGTGTGAGGACCAATAGTTATGGGAAGGTCGACTTCGCCGATAACTATTTTTCTGGACCCGTCAAATGCTTTGACGACGACCTCACTGGTTCTCATCGGGAGTCCTTTGAAGGATAATTGCATCAAAGTGGACTTCGACATAACATTCAGGGCTGACCTTGTGTCTACCAGTACGCTGTCTAAAGCATCGCCCTGGAAGCTGACCGTGATATTGAGCGCCATGTTATGACAGCGACCCTCTTCAGGTAATTCCTCATCACTAAATCCCAAGTTATTGCAGGAAGTGATGTTAGAGACAATGCTATCGAACTGTCTGATTGTTACATCCTGTTCCATAAAGGCTTGCTCCAAGACTTTATGTAGAGCCTCCCTGTGTGCTTCTGAACTGAGTAAAAGTGACAGTACATAGATCTTTGAAGGAGTTTGTAACAGTTGATCAACAATGTTGTATTCACTCCTTTGGATGAGCTTCAACATCTCATCGTTGTCTTTTGAAAGGTCGGGATTACTGGATTGATCGACCGGTGGATTGGGAACTTCTGTCTGAGGTTCCTTTTTGTTAAGTTCTCCAACTCCTCGGTTGAAGATTCGACTGCTCCGTGTTACTCGACTGATGTCTGCAATATTCACGACGGAGGGTAATTGAATTTCCTTTCCATTCTCGACTGTTGTTGCACCGTATTTGTAAGGGATAGCCTTAGTTGATTCATAGGCAATGGTCCCGGTAGATAGATGACTATGGGAGCCTTCTGATTTTTCTGACCATCGTAAGCAATTTTGATCCATTCCCGGTTGGGAACTATCGATTCATCAAGTAGAGGGTTGATGGTACAAACACCCCTAGCCCTCTGATGATCAGAGATTACGACAACCTCCTCAATTTGATTAGCGAGGTAGTCCGGCGCCCAGTTGATTGGTCCGGAACCCGGATATGGGCGAATCTCTCTACGATCCATCTGACCCTGAAGAGCTGCTCGCACAAGGTAACATCCTTGGTTACTTTCCGAACAGACTCTACAACATTTATAGTTGTGTGGTGGCACCTGGCCACGCCCGCTTTGAATACAATGTAACCTCACTAGGTCAGTTTCCACAGATCGAACGTCCCGACTTTGATGCCGAGTAGGGTTCCCGTTGGTAATACTAATTTGCTGGGTCTCTTCATCCATATAGATTGGAAGCCACCAGTGGTTCAACAAGTGCTGAAGGGTTTCCTGGACAAGGGCACAACCTTGATCGTTTTCGCAACCCTCCCTACAGCTCTGATAATCATGTTATACCAGGAACCCGAGCCAGACCTGTTTAGCATGTAACTCCACCAGGATGATATTCATCAAGCGAATATCGAAGATTTGAATCATGTTGATCTGATAGGGATTCCTATCATGGTAGTCTTGGATCCATCCAAGATCCATCTAACGCTGGAGGGCCTCTTGTACAAAAGAGCATCCCTGTTTGTTTACCGACCAAGTCAGACAGGAACTGTAATCGTGCCGCGGCAGATTATGATACTGGCTTTGTCTGGAATGCATCGCCACCAAGTTGACATTCATTGCACGGATGTCGTGGTTTTGAATGATGTTAGAATTCGTGTAAACCATGTTAACTCCACGAACTCGGTGCTCTTGGATCCATCCGCGATCCATCTGTTCCTGTAGAGCTGATTGCACCACAGAACATCCTCGATTGCTTTTAGAGCAGATATCACACTGGTGATAGTTATGAGGTGGCACATGGCCATATCCACTCTGTCTGCAATGCATCTTGACCAAGTTGGCCCTTAACAAGAGTACATCATGAATTTGATAGACGTTGTTAGTCTCTCCCTCTATCAAATTGACTGTAGCTTTCTCGTGTTGAGGCAGCGGGTTTGTGAGAACATTAGGATTTGTATCCTTGAAAGATAAGACCCTGCTCCTAACAAGCTTTTGCACGTCGGATTTGAAATTGAGACAGTTCTCTATGTTATGCCCTTGTCCTCCTTGATGGTAAGGGCAAGTCTGATCCACCTTAAACCAAAAAGGTGGATTTTCCGGTACTGTAAGAGGGGACTTAGTCTGGACATGCCCCTTAGCTAGTAGTAACGGAAATAGTTCTGCGTATAATACAGGTATAGGATCAAATCCTGGTGGCCGCGTTGTACGGTTGTTATTGTATGGAGGACGAGCCTGCTGAGTCCTTTGCTGATTAGGTTGGCTCTACGCAACCTGAGGTTGATACATAGAAATAGGCGCAGGATTGATAGCAGGAGTCACAGTCGCTACTGGTTGATAACGTCGCCTCTGCTTTTCGAGAGAGGTATTCCCAATATCCCGCTCTTTTTTCTTAGGGAGAGCACTACCGTATCGCTTTGTACTACTTGATGATCCAGTGTCTTTGACTAGACGTCCTTCTCGGACGGCTTCCTCAAGACGAACTCCCATACCGACCATCTCGGTGAAGTCACTGGGCGCACTGGCAACCATTCTGTCGTAATAAAATGAGCTTAAGGTCTTTAAGAAGATCTTTGTCATCTCTTTTTCCTCAAGAGGTGGACAAATTTGAGTGGCAATTTCACGCCATCTCTGAGTGTATTCCTTAAAGGTTTCCTTGTCCTTTTGTGACATTGATCTGAGTTGATCTCTGTCGGGTGCCATGTCCATATTGTATTTATATTGTTGGATGAAGGCAGTGCCAAGATCTTTGAAAGTGCTAATCGTAGCACGGTTTAAACCCATGTACCATTTTAGTGCGGCACCAGTTAAACTATCCTGAAAGTAGTGAATCAGTAAATCCTGATTCTCTGTCTGAGCTGACATTCGCCAAGCGTACATCACCAAGTGACTCTGAGGGCAAGAGTTACCCTTGTACTTTTCAAAGTCGGGCACCTGGAATTTGTGAGGGACTTTCACATTAGGGACCAAGCAGAGGTCCGCGGCGTCCTTTCCAAATAAATCCTGATCGCGAAGGGACTACAATTCTTTCTGCATTCCCAGGAACTGTTCCTGGAATTCATTCATTCTTTCGAACATGTTGTTGTTTCCACCAGAAGGTATCTGTGGAATCTGTCCTTCCAGGACAGTGTGTACCACGGGCGATGGTATAGTCATTATGGCCGAGACTCTTGGTGCCTCCCAAAGTTTGTAACCTTCAGGAGTTGCTGTCATGCCGCTGACATCTTCGCTTTCCCGAAGTTTGTAAACTTCAGGCCCAGTGGTTCCTGCTGCGGTCCCCTGATCCTCATTGATCAACGGGATATATCCTTCCGGGATATAGTTAAGTGGCGTGCCCCAGGGACGATCTTTCGGCATTTTGTTCCTAGGATCAGACTTTTCTACTATGGGAGTTGAGGTGATCTCCGAGATCACAGTCCTTTATAGTTGAGCTTCTGCCATGGCTTGCATGTCGTTACGAAGCTTTCTCATATCCTCTCTCAAAGCGTCGATCTCTTCTCTCAACTCTCTGTTCTCTTCCTCGAGATCATCCATCTTTTTCTGACGATTGGCCTGAGTATTGTACGAATGAGACACTTTGACTCTAGAACCAAGACACAAACGTGAGATTCGTAGGTAAGAAGAATACATGACGTGAGAATGATGAATGCAATGATTATATTAATTGTTTTTTTGGTTTAATCAAAATAAACTTTGACAATTAGATTGCAAATATCAAACAGTGGGGAAACCCCTGTTTTATTGAATTCAAAGGATTGCGAAAATAGAAATACAGTAGATTACAAGGTGCGGAAACAGAAACCTAAGCTAAGGGGTCCCGAGTCCTCTCTAGGGAGAAACCGGGTGCTAATTCTGGTACTTTCCTTTTCTTGGACCGGGGCTCTTGGGCCGTTATCGGGTTGTCATTCCTTTGCCAAGTGAAAGGAACGAGCAAATTCCTTTGGTCATCCTGATTATCCACAGCATGTTGCTCTAAAATCTCGATCAGAGCATCCTTATCTTTTAGCAGTTGCTGTATTTTGGTACACTCTACATTGAGGGTGCGGTATTTGTTCTTCCAAGACCTCCTCTCCTGTTGAACTTTGTTGAGAGTAACCTGAAGTTTTTCCGTTTCAGTCATGAAGTACATGACAGATTCCCTCGGCGGAAGAACTTTGTGACGAGGATAAGGCATCTTTAGCTTGAGAGCTCTAGTTTGTACCCAGTGGAGATAAGGCTCCACCGAGACACAGTCCGATTTTCCTAGAGACTCCCGTCCTTTCTTGTGAACATGTTTCCAAGCATGCACTATTTCCATCTTTAGTGCCCTGTCATTTTCTCCTTCTTTGAAGAAAAGACCCTCCAGATGAGCATTACGCGGGACATGCCTCGTCGGGTATCCAAATTGACGACGAACCAATACTGGATGGTAGTTGATTCCTCCCTTAGTTCCTATGAGGGGTACGTTGGGGAAGTTTCCACAACGGTCAATGATCCTGATCCCGTCATAAATCCTATTGCACCAATCTATGTCAGAGTTGGTAAGAGACATGATTTTCTGTGACCCACGTAAGGCACTCTTATGATCCCAAAACGCAGCAGACTTGGGCAAATGGGAGATAAACCATTTATATAACAGGGGTACACAGCATGTGATCATCCCTCCGCTGTACAAATCCCCTAAGTGTACAGAATGATACGCATCCGCGAGCAAAGTTGGCACAGGGTTTCCAATGAGAAAAACCTTAATGGCGTTGATATAGACGAAGCTATTAATGTTGGGAAACAGAAATAACCCGTAGGTGAGTAAGACAAAGATGCTTTCAAAAGCAGTCATGTTCCCTACACTAGCAAAGTACAGAGCCTTCTTTGTCAGGAACTGGGCTGGCAAACCTGGGAGCCCACCCTTGGTGGTCATGTGAGTCTTGATTTCTAACTCATCCAAATAGATTGCTATTGCAATGGTTTGATCTTTTGGAATTTCTTCCAGTCCATAAAAAGGAGCTCGATCAGTAATGTGTAAATCGGTTAAGTGAGAATACTCCTCCAGCGTTGGTACGAGCTGGTAATCCGGGAATTTGAAACAGTGATAGACCGGATCGTAAAACTGAATGAATGCCTCCATGATTCCTTCAATCACATGGACTCTTAACAGAGGTAGCAGACCTCCGTACTTGGCTCTGAAAGCTTCAGGGTTAGTGATCATCCTCGCTAATCCTCTAGTTTTGGAACCCTGAAGGTATACTTATGAGTTCTCCTTCTACCGAAGTCCATGAGCGCAATCTTTTTCTCTGACATTTGCAATCATTGTCTTAGTTTAGTTTGAAAAAGAGAGACTAGAAAAGAAGTTTTTCTTTGATGTAATGTTTTTTAGATGAATGCATGAATGCAGCACACAAAAACATAGAAAAAACATGGGGTCAAAGGGTCGGTGTCATGAAGTCAAGGCTCTACCCCCCCAAAGGTTTATACTAGTGATTTTTGTACCTGTCTCTCAAAATCATCAGTTCTTGTCGAGAAAACACCAGCGGGCCGGGAACCGTGCTAGGTGATGTTTTTCGAAGAACCATCAGAAGAGGGTAGTATCGCGTGACAACCATTTCCAATAGTTTCCGCACTACTAAAAGAGGTTTTTCCTAGGTGTATACTCAATCTTTCCACATGCGGCATCACACGCATTCCCATTAGCAGAAAAATAAACACAAATATCAATTAGGAAAAATAGTATATATATTTGTCCTAAAGTCCTAGACTTTAAATAGCTATGAATCCTATGTTCCTGACAAAAATGGCTCCCCGGCGGAGTCACCATTCTGTGGTACCTTCCCAACTTTAAAGGTTTTGACCTAAGATCCTAGTGAAGTAAAAAAAAAGTCCTATCCCAGTGAAATCCCCAAAAGAAAGAAAGAAACAAATTGTCCCACGGTGGGCGCCACTTTTCTGTGGTGGCCACCGCCATGAAAATTACTTGTTCAAGGTTTCCACCTAAAACTGTAAGAAAGAATGAGAGGCCCCACGGTGGGCACCACTTTTCTGTGGTGGCCACCGCCTTGAAAATTACTTGTCCAAGGTTTTCACCTGAAATTGTAAGAAAGAAAGAAGGGCCCCACGGTGGGCGCCACTTTTCTGTGGTGGCCACCGCCATGAAAATTACTTGTTCAAGGTTTCCACCTAAAACTGTAAGAAAGAATGAGAGGCCCCACAGTGGGCGCCACTTTTCTGTAGCGAGCGATTTTGGACGTGGTTCTTAAGCACTGTCGCTTTGGGATTACTACAGGTCGATTCATTTTTTATCCTATTGAGCTGACTAAGGAAGGGAAATAGATGTCTCCAATTAACCCTGCTTGGATACTGAGTTTAAACAACGGTCTGTTAGGTTACGTATGCTATATGGTAATGGGGCCTCTTTCTTCTTACTTTATTTAGAACGAAACACCGGGTATGTTCATGGGGAATTTTGTTAGGATGCTAGGACTGATGCTTTTCGACTGATGTGTGAAGGTACGAGATTTGGGGCTTTTTATTAGTGTGCTCGCTAAGATTTTTCTTTCAATCTTATGCCTACGTATTCCCGTTTACCGAAACAGGGAAATCAAAGCGATCGTAGTTCCTCCTATTCTATGGGAGGAAATGGTGTTTTGGTGTCTTGTTCAAAGCCCAAGACGTGAAGCTGAAAAGGTGGTTTATATGTTGTTCAAAGCCCAAGATATGAAGCTGAAGGGTCTATTTGTATCTTGTTCGAAGCCCTAGATGTGAAGCTGTCTTTAGAGAGAATTTGTCATCTCTAAAGGGGGTCTGTTTGTCACAACTGTTGGGTGACTGACTATAAAGGAGGATTACTTTAACCGGGATATGTGAATCCTAGCAATGCCATAATTTCCTTTATAGGGGGTTTTAACCTGAAGGAGAAGACTTTAACTCAGTGTATAGCAATGTTATCTTTCCTTAGGAATTTCTCATGCTAAAAGAGGGACAATGGCGTGGATGTAAATAATCCAGAGGCTTGCCGCTTACAGTAAAAGAGAGATTGACTCAACAAGAGAGTCTTTTATACTCAATAAGAGAGTGATTTTGTATCTCGTACGAAGCCCAAGATAGAGGCTAAAAGGATTATTGACTCAACTAGAGAGTCTTTTTGTATCTCGTACGAAGCCCGAGATTGAGGCTAAAATGATTGCTATTTCAGTTGAGTGACATGTCCAATAGGTTGGTTAATAGAGAAAATCAGTTCTTATAAAGAGACTGATTAAAGGTAAGGCCATGCTTTGGGATTGATCAGAGGATCAGGGTTATTTCCTGTTCTTTAAGGAAATGGGGAATCCAAAGGGTATTGGAGACTGTCCGAGTCTACTGGTGTTTTTCCCTACTTGAGAATGCCTTTGAGACCCAAGGAGATTAGACTGTCCAAGTCTAGAGTTTTATCTTTTGTACTATGCTTAAACAAATAGTAGTAGTACGTTCACAGTAGAAAGATCTAGACTCTTTGAAAGACTGTTCTATTAAGATGACTAATTTCTGTTCCTATACCTCTAGGAGGTCGTCGGGACAATTTGTACGAAGCCTAAGAGGAGGCTGGAAACTTTTAAGAAGTCGAGGGATAATTTGTACGAAGCCTAAGAGGAGGCTGGAAACTTTTAAGAAGCCGAGGGATAATTTGTACGAAGCCCAAGAGGAGGTTCTCTTCCCGAAGGAAGAATCCTTATATGAAGCCTAAGAGGAGGCTGTGAATACTTCTAAGAAGTCGTAGAGTCTTTGTACAACGCCCAAGAGGAGGCGGGGATGCTTTTAGGAAGCCTGTGGGTCCCCAAACCCCGAGAAATTCAAGACAGGCTATTCACAGAGAATAGATCAAGCCAGGAAAGTCTGAGAATTTGGAAGAAACTCAAGAGATGCCATTCACGGAGAAAAGATCATCTCTCGGGAGTAGAGTCTCTTTGACAACTTCTAAGGGTGACAGTCTGAGAAAGGGTTCACCGAGAATGCTGCCTTTCACGTCTCCATATTGTTTAACCCCAAGAGGAGGGAAGACTGTATCTGGTAATCCTATGGGGATCTAGTTTTTTCTATTTAAGAGTGATCAAAAGGGCTTAGTGCTAGACGTAGTTGCCGGGGAAACTCTAAATATCTATACTAGTATTACACAGTTGATATGAGTTGATGAAAGAAGACTTACAGTGAAACAACCCCATAATACAGTTATATGTATATGAAAGCAGATAAAGAAAGCATATAAACACTTACTCGGTTGTAGAGGTTCCATGATGTTTGGTTAGTTGTTCAACAAAGAAAGATTGAAAATAGCAGTATATTCAAAATTAAAGGAGAAAGTATTTTGAAAAGATGTTGGGGCTTACAGCTCAAGGAGAGGCCCAACGTTTATCAGTGATCGCACTGTCGTTTTGTACAGAGGGACTTATACAAGTGACTGAGGCCCAAGAAAAGTTTTCTGTACAAGGGGATGGGTCTTACACTTTCTCAAGAGGCCCAAGTGTTTAAAGAAAAAGATTGGGGCTTACAACACGAGGGTAGGCCCAGATGATTGGTTTTCTTTATTGGCGATCGCGCCGAGGTTTTCCTTTAGCGCAGGGGGACTTATACAATGTCTGAGGCTCAAAAAGTTTTGGTTAAAAGGGGTTTGGGTCTTACACTCTAATAGAGGCCCAAAAGATTTATTTTTGTACAAGTGGTGGGGCTTACAGCTCAAGGAGAGGCCCAGGGTCATTTGTTTGAAAATGGCGATTGCGCCGAGATTTTTGAAAACGCGGTGGGTCTTATACAATGCATTGAGGCCCAAAATGGTTTGGTTTTCAAAGGGGGTTGGGTCTTACACTCTAATAGAGGCCCAATGATTTTGAATGGGTCTTATAGCTCGAGGAGAGGCCCAAGGTTTGTTTTTCACCGGACGATGATCGCGTTGAACTTTTTGAAATACAACGGGACTTATACAATAAGTGAGGCCCAAAAATATTTGTATTTACAAAGGATTGGGTCTTACACTCTATTAGAGGCCCAAGGGTGTTTGAAATTGTTTGATGAGGGTAAAAATCAAAGAAACCCTAATTTGTTATTCTTTAAAAGTAAATATTTAAAGAAAAACAAATAAAATACCAAATAAGTTTGAATAAACCATTTGTGATTTTTGTTTAAGGTTTTGAGAAATGAGGGATTAATCACAAGGTGAATTAAAACTCACTTGGTTTTGATTTTCAAAGTAAATATTCACTTTTAAAATGTTTAAAAACATTAAAAAGGAATTTATTCACAAAAATACTAATTATAATAAATAAATAATATAAACTTAATTTTTTTGTGGGTTAAAATATTTCAACATTTTTGTGATTTTTTTCAAAAAGAACCAATCAAAAATAATTAAAATTGGAGTTATTAATTTTCCAATTAATTAATAAAACATGAAAATATTGGAAAAAATAGCAAAAATGTGAGAAAACACAAAATGGCATGGGTGGGGTTTGAACCCACGACCTCAAGGTTATAGGGCGCACGCCTTACCACTGGGGTGGTGATACATCCATTGCGTGAAGTGAAACCACAAATATACAAGGCTTGCCTTGTTTTTGGCCTGGCCCAAGGCAAGGCAAGGCAAGTTTTGGGTCAGAAACGTGAAGGTCATAACTTTCTCATTTCTCCATGGTTTGAGACAAAATTTATATGCATCTGGCCTAGAATTTCACAAGGAATCCAATGGTGGTGGTATTTTTTCAGATCATACTCCCTCCTCAAAACCCGATAGTGGTTTTGAAAAATGCCTATAATTGCATTTTCTATGCTACACTTTGATTCAGGCATGAATTAGATGATGAATTGGTCCAAACACAACATATATAACATGTATGAGGTGTGTATGATCAGTGGACTTCAAAGCAATGCATATTTTGGAAAGTTCAAGTCATGATGCTTACCTCTTTTTGAGCTTTTGGAGTTTTCTGTGCAATCTGCCAAACTTCTTGTTCCAGAAATGGTTTGATGCTTTGGACACTCTCAAATGATCCCTTAGAAGCTTTGAGGATGGTTGGAATCAGCTGGAACTTGCAAAAACACAAACTGGCCCTTTCTTGCAAAAGGGGTTAAAATGACCAAAATAGCAACTCTCTTAAATGGTGTTCCAGATGGGGGGAACCATTTGGGACAGTTCAAGGATGTTATTTAGAGTGTGTTTAAGGTTTTATCTGGTTTGGAAAGTGACGGAATCAAGACATGGCTTGAAAAATGCACAAAAGGCCTATTTTGAGGTTTTGAGAGGTGACTTTGTGATTTTGGTGTTACAGGTCACTTTTGATAGTTTGGATCACCTACATATGATGTTTATGAGGTGTTAGGATCATGAGTTGTGATGGAAATGCTCTCTAACTCAAAAACTCAGAGTTACCTTGCTAAAGAAGGCATTTTGGCCTAAAGAAAGAGATTTTGAGGAAAGCATCTGTTTGATGGCTTTGGTGTACTCAAACTGAGCACAAATGAGCTCTATTTATAGTAGAGCAAGTTTGTTTTGGGATCAATAGTGAATGGCAATTGCAACAGAGGTTTGGCCAATGGTTACACTTTGGAATCCAAGTCTCCTCTAGCCATTGACTAGAGGTTAGGGCACAAGGCTGTGGTTCCCTAGTTGTTGGATGAATCTTGACTGAATTCAGTTGCAAATGTATCAATCCATGCCACCTTGGTGCATCCATTAAATGCTCCAATCCAAAATTGGAGTCTTGTCCCTCTTTTAGGGATTTCTAGGTTTGGCATGCTACTTCTTGTTCCAAGGACTTTGGAGGCTTGGCTCAATGTTTGTCCCCTTTAAATTTGATCCTCAGATGTGTCCAAAATGATGACAAGGCTTGGAATTATCTGATTTTTCCAAATCGAGCAAAAATGCAAAATTCTGCCTAGCCTTGGCAGTTTTCAGCAAGGCATATTGCCATTATCATATCTCATGGCCCAAGTGGAATTTGGTGATGTTCTTAGCCATTTTGGAAAGCCCTCATATGATACAATAATTGTTTGATCATATTTGGTTTTGATACCATTTGGATCCAAGTGAAAAATCCCCCTACATTTTGAAAAAAGTGAATGCAGATTCTGACTTAGTGAAAATTTCACTAAGTGTTGGAAAAAAGTGACATTTTCACTTTTTGTGATTTTGATCATTCCATAACTCTAAATCCATGATGAATTTGGAAGGAGGTCAGTTCTAAGCTTTTGTAGAGGGTAATGGGAGCTACAAATCTAGCTTTGGATGGGGAAAAATGGCCTTGTGGTTTAGGAGTTATGATCCTCCAAAGTTGGCACCCTTGCCACTTTGTTCATAACTTAGAAAATTTTCTAAGTTTTTATGGTTACCCCCTTTTACAAGCTATCTCACTTTTCTTGATTTTTATTGATGAATGATGATTCAAATCATACATTAACATCATTTTAGGGTTAAAAAACCATTTTTGTGAAAAATCTCAAAAAGTCAAAGTTGACTTTTGTGCACAGTTGACTTTTTGTCAGATGAATTCCAAACTGTGCGATCCTCTATGAAATCAAGTCCTTGACCTAAATCAAACTTTATGGATGATGTCATAGTTGTTATAGGGTGTATTGAATCATGTCATAGGGTTTGGGAGCATGTCCTGGTCAAAAGTCAAAGCTACAGTTGACTTTTCTCGCGAAACCCTAATTGTGGTACTGATGAAATTAAGACTTGTTGTTCAAGCTTCCTGGATCAATCCATTGTTACAAATGGATCAATGTGGTATGTTGGAGACCCTCAAATCATGTATTGAGGTCTTGGCTCATGATTTGTCCCAAAAGTCAACTTAGGGTGAATTAGGTCAAGAAACCCTAATTCCTGATTTTTGATGTATGCATCCCCTGAGGTAAAATTGACTTGATGCTTGGGCCCATGAGGTTCCATGGAGTATTTTAGGATATGCTTTGAAGCATTGGCTCATGCCCAGAGGAAAATTTCCATCTGGAGGCCCTGGTCGACCAAACCCTAATTTGGTGACACTGGCGATCTTGAGGCTTGATCCACCTGGAAGGGAGCAGCCTTGTGCTTAATCTTTAAAGTGGGAGTCCTTTTGATCCATTGTAGATGTTTGGGAGGTTAGACAAGTTGAAGATCATGTCATTTCTTGATTGATCCTTTGTCTAAGAACTCTGAGAGGGCTTGAAACACTAATTTTGACTGTAATAAGTGTTCACCCATCTTTGGGGAGACTAATGAGGCAAGATGGTTCATCCATATTGTGATGATGATTTGCACAATGATGAGAAATCTTAGTGGTCAAAATTTGGGGTATGACAGGTACCACAACCAGTTCCAGCTCATTTCAATCCTCTCTAAGCATTCAAACACACTCCTTGGCACCTAAGGAAGCTGTCCATGATCATTGGAACCTATCTGCAACACCTCCATCATCAAACTCGATCACCAGCTGCAAGAGATAAGCCTGAACCCTTCAAACTCTATGATCCATGCATCATGAATAAATTTTTTAGTTACCATCTTGTTTATGCATGTATGTAGAGTGATAACCCTCAATCAATTGCCAGGAATCGATCGTGTGTAGAATTTCATTGCGTTCATGCTGAAATTAGGGTTCTTGAGGTTTTCCATTGATTTCTTCCTCCATACTTAATATAAATGCAATTAATCTATATTGTTGTGATCCTTGTTCAAAAACGAACAAGATTGATACTTGAATCATGCAAAACAATTGAGTAATCATGTAGAAAAGTGAGAAAACGTAAATCTGCAAAAACAGGGTGCGCACGTGTTCTTCCTGGACCGTTGGCGCCCTTTTTCAAAAATTTGAATTTTTGAATATTTTGATATTTTTGTTAATTGATTCAAAAATTAATTTCTCTCTGAATATTTGTATCTTTGAATTGACTCTTTTTCTCAAAATTCACAAAAATGTTTAAATATTTTATTTTACAAAAAAATGCAATTTATATGATTTATTTAATATAGTTAGAATTTTTGTAATTAATTTCATTTTTATTGTTTTTAAACATTTTTAAATGAAATTCCCACTTTGATTTTTCCAAACCAATTGGATTTCAAGCTTTCATGTGATTAAACATGATTTTTCCAAACATTTTTCAAAGTGTACAACTTGTTTTTGAATATATTTGATATTTCATATAATTCTTTATTTAATTTCCTTTGGAAATTATATCTTTTAAATTCAAAATTAGGGTTTTCTCAAAATATTTATCTTTAATAAACACTTTGGGCCTCTAATAGAGTGTAAGACCCAACCCCCTTTGTACATAAATAATTTTGGGCCTCAGTCATTGTATAAGTCCCAGTACAGTTTTCAAAACGACGGTGCGATCACTGTCTTTCAATGGGCCTCTCCTTGAGTTGTAAGCCCCATCCCTTGTACAAAAAAAAACTTTTGGGCCTCTAATAGAGTGTAAGACCCATCCCCTGTGTAAATACAAAATAATTTGGGCCTCAGGCATTGTATAAGTCCCTACACATTTTCAGAAATCTCGGCGCGATCGTCATTTCAAAACAAAATAAATCTGGGCCTACCCTTGTGTTGTAAGTCCCATTTCTTTTCTTTTTCAAACACTTTGGGCCTCTCCTTGAGTTGTAAGACCCATCTCTTTATACATAAAACCTTTTTTGGGCCTCAGTCGTTGTATAAGTCCCAATACAATTTTCAAAACAACAGTCTGATCACTGTTATTTTTGGGCCTCTCCTTAAGTGTAAGCCCCAATCTTTTCAAAACAACTTTCCCTTTTGATTTAGGTTCAAACTTATAGTTGTCATCAAAACTTCCTTTAATTTCTTGAACAACTAATGATACAGCTGTTACAATGGAAGCCTGCTCACCTGTAAGTTTTAAACAACTTTCTTTTACATACTTGCACAGATATATATATATATATATATATATATATATATATATATATATATATATATATATATATATATTGTTTGTGCTGGAAGCTTGCTCACCTGTAAGTCCTCCTACCCTTTTTTACATACAGTATATATTTCATCTGTATATATCCCTGTATATTATCTGCTTAGAGTTTTCCCCAGCAATTAGGTCTAGGATTAGATAAAGCCAGTGGTCACTCTTTCAACACAGTCAAAACTAGTTCCCCATAGGAATTTCCAGGTACATTATTGCCTCCTCTTGGGCTTATACAATATGGAACAAAGAGAAAGGCATTATTCCCGGTGAAACTTTTCTCAGACTGTCACTATTAGAAAATTGTCAAAGAAATTCACTTCCCCAGAGAGGATTAATTCCCGGTGAAACCTCTCCTGAATTTCTTCAAACCCTAGAACTGTTCACTAAAGAAAAGATTATTCTCGGTGAAACTTTTCTTGAACTTTTCTTAAGTTTGGACCCACAGGCTTCCTAAAAGCATCTCCGCCTCCTCTTTGGCTTTGTACAAGGACCCTCAGGCTTCTTAGAAGTTTCCAGCCTCCTCTCGGGCTTAGTACAAGGACCCGAGACCTCTTAAAGGTATAGGACAGAGCTTAGTCATCCTTTGTTAGAGCAGTCTTTCCAAAGAGTCAAAACCTCAGACCAATTAAGGGTTGATTCTCATCCCTTAAAACACCTGCCTCCTCTTGGGCATCATACAAAGATAAACCTTCCATACCAGTAGACTTGGACAGTCTAATCTCCTCTTGGATCTCAAAGACATTCTCAAGTTCCCTACAAACACAGGAGAAGCCCTGGTCATTTGATCAATCTCCAGTAGAGTTAAAACCTCCGTAGGTTCTAAAACTCAGTCTTTATCCTAAATTTCCCAATCTAAGGGTCAGCTTATCATCAATACAACACTAGCCTATCAGAACCTCAAGGCATCTGATATTTCAACTCTTCTGTAATCCTCTGCAAGAGTTGATTCACCATTTTGGACCTGCCTCTGGATCTCAATAATCCTCAGCAGAAGACAGCCTACTCTTAGGCTTTGTATAAGAAATTCCCCAGCCAGCCTCCTCTTAGGCTTTGTATAATGATTCTTTCTTCCTCATCACCTTAAAACACTCTCTTGTTGAGTCAACCTTTTTTAGCCTCCTCTTAGGCTTTGTATAATGATTTCCTCAGCAGAGTTAGCCCTTAAACACTCACTTGTTGAGTCAAATAAAAGAACTCTCTTGTTGAGTCAATCTCTTTTCAGCCTCAATCTTGGGCTTTGTACAAGACAAACAAAAGTACTCTCTTTTAGAGTCAATCACCTTTTCAGCACTCTCTTGTTGAGTCAATCTTCTTTCTCAAAGCACTCTCTTGTTGAGTCAAATAAAAAACACTCTCTTGTTGAGTTAATCAATCCTTTCAGCCTCAATCTTAGGCTTTGTAAAAGACAAACAAAAGAACTCTCTTGTTGAGTCAATCTCTTTTCAGCCTCAATCTTGGGCTTTGTACAAGACACCTGAAACATCCTCAGCTGAATCAATCATCTCTTTTTTAGCCTCAATCTTGGGCTTTGTACAAGACACATATAAACTTTCTCCAGCAAAGTTAAAATCTTCTAAACCTTCTCTTAAGCTCTGGATAAATATCTTCCCAGCAGAGTCAATTCCTCCTAGCCTTCTTTTAGGCTTTGGGAATTAATCTCCCTAAGCAGAGTCAATCTCTCTTTTCAGCTTCAATCTTGGGCTTTGTACAAGACAAATCATACTCTCCAGCAGAGTCAATTTTCTTTGTATAAGGACTTCCCTAATGGATTCAATCAATCTCTTAGCATTAACCTTGGGCTCTGATCAAGGCACATACAAAAAACCAAAATCCCCTCAGAGGAAATCAAAAACCTCTCTGTCGGAGGATATTTCTCTGTATATCACACATTCAAAACAAACCTTAAATCCAGATAACTGCTGTAAGTGGCACACTTGTTAATCCAAATATCCAAGATGTAGTCCATCTCTTATCCTGGTAAACCTCCTTTCATCTAATTGTTGTAAGTGGCAAGCCTCTGGATTACAAACATCCACGCCATTGTCCCTCTCTTAGAATGAAAGATTCCTAAGGAAAAATGGAATTGCTCAACACTGAGTTAAAGTTTCCTCCTTCAGGACAAATCCCTTATAAAGGAAATTATGGCATTGCAGGATTTTCATATCCCAGTTAAAGTAATTCTCCTTTATAATCAGTCACCCAACAGTCATGATAAACATACGAGAATGTCTCCCTTTAGAGATGACAAATTCTCTCTCAGTCAAACCTTTTAGCTTCAATCTTGGGCTTTAAACAAGACACAAATACTCATTTAGCTTCAATCTTGGGCTTTGAACAAGACACCAAACATCTTTTTCCTCCCATATAATAGGAGGAACTACAATTGCTCAGATTTCCCTGTTTTCTTTAACGAGAATACGTAGGCATAAGATTGCGAAAATCTTAGCGAGCACACCAATCCAAAACTTTAGGTCTAGTACCTTCATACACTAATCAAAAACCTTAGATCCAGTACCTTACCAAAAACATCGGAACAAAACCGACATCAACAAAAACTCTCTCTCTCTCAAACACACCCAAAGGAGAAACTTTCCCAATCAACAAATAAGCACCAGTAAGTAGGAAAAATAAGTAGAAAATAGTATAATTGCTAATAAACCTGTGGATAACCACATATAGGATGGGTAATTGACAACTCCCAATTGTATAACCTGACCCCGGACCCCCAATCTCTTAAGCATTTGTTAAAGAAAACATTTTCGTGCAAGGTTAGTTTTAGATAGCTTCCCTTTCCTTTCCAACTTCATAGGATAAATAAGAAATCAGAAAGTAGCACCCAACTCCTCTCATTGCGGTGAGGAGAAACCCAAATGGCGATAAGGTGGTCGCGTCACCGACAAAAATCACACGGTACAGGAAAAAGGTGACTCTGCTGGGGATCTCATTTTGTCTGTCTAGGACTAGGATTAGAATTTCTAAGAGGTCTAGGTTGTTAGCAATCATACTACATACTATATATATATATATATATATATATATATATATATATATATATATATATATATATATATATATATATATATATATATATATATTGATTTTGCTACTTGATATCCGTGTTTATTTTTCTGTCAATGGGAATGCGATTGATACGCTTCTGGAAAGTTTGAGAGAAACCTAAGATAAGGGGTGGCATAGACGGGGCGTCTTATAGGGAGTGAATCCCGAATAAGCGATCACGGTAGACCACCAAATCAGGTGAGGGCCCGTAGGATTCTGCCTGCTGAACACGATCGTTGTGAAAGCAGAGTTTTCCTAATGCGGCGCCTGTGAATCTGAGGATTTAGTAGGCATTAACCTTATGACCACTTGGTAGTGCGGTGACTATCGGGAATAGTTGATACACAATACTACACTCAAATGAGATTACCCTAGGATGCTACTGCTCGCTTGGGTAAACCAACTTGCTGTTGATATCACTAGGGGGTCCATGACTTTGGGAACCTTAGGATCTGTTCTACAGGTACAAAAATTGACCAGAATACAACCTTTGGGGATGGGTAGAGCCATGACTCCATGCTCGTGACGTTGAACCCTTGAACCCATGTTTTTTCAATGTTTTGGTGTGCTGCATTCATGCATTCATTCAAAAAACTCTTAAACAAAGAAAAATCTTCTCTTTTCCTCTCTCTTTTTTCAAATTAAACTGAAACAATGATTACAAATATCAGAGAGATTGCACTTTGGATTTCGGTAGAAGAAAGACGAACAAGTACACCTTCAAGGCTCCAAAACTAGAGGATTTAAGGGGGTTGGCAAGGATGATCACCAACCCTGATACTTTCAGAGCTAAGCATGGAGGACTGCTGTCTCTGTTAAGGGTCCATGTAGTTGAAGGAATCCTGTCTACGCTAATTCAATTCTACGATCTGGTTTATCACTGTTTCAAATTCCAGGATTATCAAATGGCGCCAATGTTAGATGAGTACTCTCATCTGACTGATTTAACTATCACTGATTCAACTCCTTTTTCTGGACTGGAAGAAATTCCAAATGATCAGGTCATCGCAAGAGCCATTTGTTTAGACGAGTCAGAAGTCAGGACTCACATGACCACCAAAGGAGGAATCCAAGGTTTACCAGCTAAGTTTTTGGTAGAGAAAGCCCTATACTTTTCCAGTATAGGAAACGTTACTGCTTTCGAAGATATCTTTGTCCTACTCACATACGGGTTATTCCTTTTTCCCAACATTGGCAACTTCGTCAATACCAACGTTGTTAAGATATTTCTGATCGGAAACCCTGTACCAACTCTACTTGCAGATGTTTATCATTCTGTGCGCTTAAGGAATCTGTACAGCGGAGGAATGATCACATGCTGTGTACCCTTGCTTTACAAATGGTTCATTTCCCATTTGCCTATGTCTGCTGCTTTTTGGGACCATAAGAGTACTCTACGTTGGTCACAGAGAATCATGTCTCTTACTAACTCTGACATAGATTGGTATAATAGGATTTATGAGGGGATAAGGATCATCGACAGAAGTGAAAACTTCCCTAATGTAACCCTCATAGGAACTAAAGGAGGAATCAACTATCATCCAATTTTAGTTCGCCGTCAACTCGGATACCCGATGAAGAATATCCTGCATAATGTTCATCTAGAAGGTCTTTTATTCAAGGAAGGGGAAAATGACTGGACACTAAAGAAGGAAATAGTGCATGCCTGGCAACACATTCACAGGAAAAGAAGAGAGTCTCTAGGAAGACCAAACTATACCTCCATGGAACCTTATCTCCACTGGGTGCAAACTAGAGCTCTCAAGCTGAGGATGCCTTACCCTCGTCAAGAAGTTTTTCCGTTAAAAGAATTTGTCCTTTATTTCATGTCTGAGCTGAAAAACTCCAGGTAGCTCTCAACAAAGTTCAACGTGAGAAGAGTTCTTGGAAAAACAAGTACCGAATCCTCAATGTGGAGTGTACCAAAGTTCAGGAACTATTAAAGGAAAATGATGCTCTGATTAAGATACTAGAGCAACATGTTGTGGAGAATCAAGAAGACCGAAGAAATTTGCTCGCTCATTTCACTTGGCAAAGGACTGACAACCCGACAACAGCTAAAAAGCCCCGATCAAAGAAAATGAAAATACTAGAACCAGCGCATGAGCTCTCTTCAGAGAGGACTCAGGATCCATAAGTTTAGACATTTCCTTTTACAGCACTTTGTAAAATACTGTATTTTCCTTTTTTACAATCTTTCAAATTCAATAAAACAGGGTCTCCACCCTTTACTGTATGATATTTGCAATCTAATTGTTGAAGTTTCTTTTTTATTAAAACAAAAAAAATATATACATAACTTTGTATATCATTCATCATTCTCACATAACGCGTTCTTCTTATCTTCGAATCTCACGTATACATCACGATTCTAGAGTCAAACTGTCTCACTCTTACAATACTCGGGCCAATCAACAAAAGAAAATGGATGATCTCAAGGAAGAGAACAGAGAGCTGAGAGAAGAAATCGACGCTCTGAAGGAAGATCTGAAAGAACTTCACAGTGATATGCAATCCCTGGAAGCAGCTCACAGGTAACAATAAAGGACTGTGATTTCAGAGAGCACATCTACGCCCGTAGTGGAGACATATGATCCTCGGTTCAACATGCCTAAAGATCGCCCCTGGGGCATGCCTATCAACTTTGTCCCTGATGGATACATCCCGCCGGTCACCGAAGACCCAGAAACTGCAGCAAGAACTGCTGGGCCTGAAGGTTACAAACTTCGGGAAAGCAAAGACGCAAGAGTTATGACAGTAACTCTTGAAGGTTACAAACTTCGGGGCATGGAAGCACCAAGAGTCACCGCCGTAATGACTATACCACAACCAATGGTACACACTGTCCCGAAAGGACAGATTCCACAAGTAATCTCTGGTGGAAACGAAGATATGTACGAAAGGATGAATGAGATCCATGAATAATTCCTGGAGATGCAGAAGGAACTGCATGCCATTCACGGTCAGGATTTATTCGGAAAGGACGCCGCAGACCTCTGTTTGGTCCCTAATGTGAAAATTCTGCACAAATTCATGGTGCCTGACTTTGAAAAATACAAGGGCAACTATTGCCCTCAAAGTCATTTGGTGATGTACGCTCGAAAGATGTCAACTAAGATAGAAAATCAACAGCTACTGATCCATTACTTCCAAGATAGTTTAACCGATGCCGCACTCAAATGGTACATGGGTTTAAACTGTACCAAGATCGTTACTTTCAGAGATCTTGGAGCAGCTTTCGTCCAGCAGTACAAGTATAACCTGGACATGGCACCAGACAGAGATCAACTCAGAGCAATGTCGTAGAAGGACAAAGAAACTTTCAAAGAATATGCTCAGAGATGGCGTGAAATTTCTGCTCATATTTGTCCCCCTCTTGAGGAAAAAGAGATGACAAAGATTTTTTTTGAAAACCTTGAGCTCATTTTATTATGAACGAATGGTTGCGAGTGCGCCTAGTGACTTTACTGAAATGGTGAACATGAGAGTGCGCCTTGAGGAAGCAGTTCGAGAGGGATGTTTGATCAAAAATACAGAATCGTCGAGCAGTACCAAAAGATACGGTGGTTCTTTCCCAAAGAAAAAAGTGCAAGATATTGGTAATATCTCTCTCGGAAAGCAAAGGCGAAGGTATCAACCAGTAGCAATAGTAATTCCTGCTATTAACCCAACGCCGGCTCCGACTTATCAACCTCAGGTTGCTCAGAGCCAACCAAGTCAACAAGAGTATCAGCAAAGGACATAACAGCCTCTTCAGCATGGTCGTCCCCAATACAATAACAACAATCGTACAACACGACCATCAGGGTTCGACCCTATAACAATGTTGTATGCAGAACTGTTTCCACTACTATTGGTCAAGGGGCATGTCCAAACCTGGTCTCCTCTTACAATACTGGAAAATCTGCCTTTTTGGTTCAAAGCGGATCAAACTTGTCCTTATCATCAAGGAGGACCGGGGCACAACATTGAGAACTGTCTCAACTTCAAGTCTGATGTGCAGAAGCTTGTCAGGAACGGGATCCTATCTTTAAGAGATACTAATCCAAATGTTCAGACGAACCCGTTGCCTCAACATGAAAAGACTGCAGTAAATTTGATAGAGGAAGAGGATAACCGCAGTTATCAAATTCACGATGTACTCATATTAGAAACCAATCTAGTCAGGATGCATTGTAGACAGAGCGGGTACGGTCATGTACTACCTCACAATTATCACCAGTGTGATATCTGCTCAAAGAATAATAAGGGGTGTTCGGTAGTGCAATCAGCTCTATAAGAGCAAATGGATCTCAGATGGATCCAAGATCACCGAATCCGTGAAGTCAATATGGCTCACGTAAATCCCAACATTGTCCAGAACCACAACATTCTGGCGATGAACGTCAACTTGGTGGCAATGCACTCAAGGCAAAGTCAATACCATAATCTGCCACAGCATGATTACGATACCTGTCCAATCTGCTCAACAAGCAATCAGGGATGCTCTTTTGTACAAGAGGCCCTCCAACGTCAGATGGATCTCGGATGGATCCAAGACTATCATGAAAGAAATAACCATCAAGTCAATATGTTTTAGATTTTTGACATACACTTTGTCATAGCCCAAATTTTGACCACCAAGATTCCCATCATTTTGAAAATCATCATCACAATATGGAGGAACCATCATACCTCATCAGTCTCCCCAAAGATGGGTGAGCATCCACTATAATCAAAATTAGGGTTTCAAGCCCTCTCTGAGTTCTTAGACAAAGGATCAATCAAGGAATGACATGATCTTCAACTTGTCTAAACCTCTCAAACATCCACAATGGATCAAGAGGACTCCCACAACAAGGATTAAGCACAAGGCTGCTCCCTTCCAGGTGGATCGAGCCTTAAGATCGCAGTGTCACCAAATTAGGGTTTTGGTCATCCAGGGCCTCCAGTTGGAAATTTTCCTCTGGGCATGAGCCAATACTTCAAAGCATATCCTAATATGCTCCATGGGTTTTGAGTTTGAGAGCTTTTCCAATCAAACCAACCACACCCACACCTCATAAATATCATATAGAAGTGATCCAAATACTTAAACAACATCTGGAACACTGATTTCTCAGAATCACCAGCCAGTTGCTCAAGGTTTTAACCAAGTTGCAGCTGAGATGCCATGAAGTGATCCAGCCATTTCCAATCAAGTCCAAGCATTCAAACACACTACATAGGGTGTATGGAAGCTGTTCAGATCATCACAACTCATCTGTAACACCTCCAACTCAAAAATCACATTGCTCTTGCTGTCACGACCTTCAAGTAAGCCTAAACTTGGTCATCTCTTAATCTATGCATATTTCCTCGCACAATACTTTTGCCAAATGTTCATAATCATGCATAGAATGTTTCCCCTCAATTAATTACTTTGTTTGAATCGTGTATCAAAATTCTCAGCCTTCATGCAATTTTTAGTGTTCTTGAGGTTTTGTCTTGAATTCTTATTTCATGTTAAAAATAAATGAAATTAAAGACCATAGACATGATCGTGAGGTTGAAACGAGCAGATTGATATGTGGATTGCATGATATAATCAAGTATTTAGTGAGATTGGAGAGAAAATGCAAATCTGGGCAAAACTCAGAACATGCGCGTGTTCTTGGGTGTTCTTGGCGCCCTTTTTTGAAAATTCAAATATTTGAATTTTGTGATTTTATTTAATTGATTCAAAAATTAATTTCTCTCTGAGTTTTAATGATTTTGAGTTGATTCTTTTTTTAATAATTTACAAAAATGTTAAAATATTTTTTTTTACCAAAAAATCCCAAAAATATTATTTATTTCATATAATTGATATTTTTGCCAAGAATTAATATTTTAATTGTTTTTGACATTTAAAATATTTTTTCCTTCTTGATTTTACAAATTTTTATGATTTTTAATCATTTTGTAGGTCAAAACATGATTGTTGAAACATTAATCCAAGATCACAATTTGTTTTCCACATATTAAACAATTTTGATCATTTTAATTGAATTTTTTATTCAATTAAAATACATTTTGGAAACAAATTAGGGTTTTGATTAATTCAACCCTCATCAAACAATTTCAAACACTTTTGGGTCTCTAATAGAGTGTAAGACCCAATCCTTTGTAAATACAAACCTATTTTGGGCCTCACTTATTGTATAAGTTCTGTTGTATTTCAAAAAGTTCAACGCGATCATCGTCCGTTGAAAAACAAACCTTGGGCCTCTCCTCGAGCTATAAGACCCATTCAAAAATCTTTTGGGCCTCTATTAGAGTGTAAGACCCAACCCCCTTTGAAAAACAAACCTTGGGCCTCTCCTCGAGCTATAAGACCCATTCAAAATCTTTTGGGCCTCTATTAGAGTGTAAGACCCAACCCCCTTTGAAAACCAAACCATTTTCGGCCTCAGTCTTTGTATAAGACCCACTGCGTTTTCAAAATCTCGACGCGATCCCCATTTCAAACGAAAAATCATCTGGGCCTACCCTCGTGTTATAAGCCCCACTCTTTTTCTTTAAACCTTTTGGGCCTCTTGAGAGAGTGTAAGACCCACCCCTTTGTACAGAAAACCTTCTTGGGCCTCAGTCACTGGTATAAGTCCCTCTGTATAAAACGACAGTGCGATCACTGATAAAAACCTTGGGCCTCTCCTTGAGCTGTAAGCCCCAATCTTTCATTTCAAAGCACTTTCTCCTTTGATTTTGAATACTGTTGTTTTCAATCTTTCTTTGTTGAACAACTAACCAAACAGCATGGAAGCTCTACAACCGAGTAAATGGTTATATGCTTTCATTTACCGCTTTCATATACATATAACAGTATTATGGGGTTGTTTCACTGTAAGTCTTCTTTCATAAACTCATACCGACTGTGTAATACTAGTATAGATATTTAGAGTTTCCTCGGCAACTACGTCTAGTACTAAGCCCTGTTGATTACTCTTAAAATAGACAAAACTAGATCCCCATAGGATTACCAAATACAGTTTTCCCTCCTCTTGGGGTTAAACAATATGGAGATGTGAAAGGCAGCATTCTCGGTGAACCCTTTCACAGACTATCACCTTTAGAAATCGTCAAAGAAACTCTACTCCCCAGAGATGATCTTTTTTCCGTGAATGGCATCTCTTGAGTTTCTTCCAAATTCTCGAACTTTCCTGGCTTGATATATTCTCTGTGAATAGCCTGTCTTGAATTTCTCGGGGTTTGGGGACCCACAGGCTTCTTAAAAGCATCCCCGCCTCCTCTTGGGCGTTGTACAAGGACCCGTCGGCTTCTTAGAAGTATTCACAGCCTCCTCTTAGGCTTCGTATAAATGATTTCTTCCTCTGGGAATGATAGCCTCCTCTCGGGCTTCGTACAAATTGTCCCTCGGCTTCTTAAAAGTTTCCAGCCTCCTCTTGGGCTTCGTACAAATTGTCCCGATGACCTCCTAGAGGTATAGGAACAGAAATTAGTCATCTTAATAGAACGGTCTTTCAAAGAGTCTAGATCTTGCTACTGCTGTTTCTTAAACGTAGTACAAAAGATGAAAATCTAGACTTGGACAGTCTAATTTCCTTGAGTCTCAAAGACATTCTCAAGTTCCTCTCAAAACTAGGAGATGAAACCCGTAGACTCGGACAGTCTCAATACCGTTTGGATTTCCCATTTCCTTAAAGAATAGGAAATAACCCCGATCCTCGAATCAAATCCCTGAGGGCAAACAGGACTCATATAAGAACTGATTTTCTCTTTAAATCAGCATACTAGACCTATCACACAACTGGAACAGTAACCCTAGCCTCCTCTTGGGCTTTGTACAATGATTCTTCCCTTGCGGAGTTAACCTTTTCAGACTCTCTTGTTGAGTCCAAACCTTTAGCCTCCATCTCGGGCTTCGTACGAGATACAAAAACACTCTCTTGTTGAGTATAAAAGAATCTCTTGTTGTGTCAAACATTTTCAACCTCCATCTCGGGCTTCGTACGAGGTACAAAGACTCACTTGTTGAGTCAAGCGCCTTTAGCCTCTATCTCGGGCTTTGTACGAGATACAAAACACTCTCTTGTTGAGTATAAAAGACTCTCTTGTTGAGTCAACCCCTTAGCCTCTATCTCGGGCTTTGTACGAGATACAAACCACTCTCTTGTTGAGTATAAAAAGACTCTCTTGTTGAGTCGATCACCTTTAACCTCTATCTCGGGCTTTGTACGAGATTCAAATCACTCTCTTATTGAGTATAAAAGACTCTCTTGTTGAGTCAAACCTTTCAGCCTCCATCTCAGGCTTTGTACGAGATACAAAACACTCTCTTGTTGAGTATAAAAGACTCTCTTGCTGAGTCCAACCCTTAGCCTCCGTCTTTGGCTTTGTACAAGACACATATAAAAGATTCTCCTGCAGAGTCAACCCTTTTAGCCTCTCTCTCTCTCTCGGGCTTCGTACGAGACACACAAAAACCACTCTCTTATTGGGTCGATAGCCTCCTCTTAGGCTTTGTATAAGGAAACCCCGGTTGAACCAATCAACCTTTTAGTATCAAAACTATGCCTCATTCACAGTATACAAACATCAACAACTCCTTTCCCTTCATCTAATTGCTATAAGCGGGAAGCCTCTGGATCATCTACATCCATGCCACTGTCCCTCTTTTAGCATGAGAAATTCCTAAGGAAAGATGGCATTGCTCAACACTGAGTTAAAGTCTTCTCCTTCAGGTTAAAACCCCTATAAAGGAAATTAAGGCATTGCTAGGATTCACATATCCCGGTTAAAGTATCCTCCTTTATAGTCAGTCACCCAACAGTTGTGACAAACAGACCCCTTTAGAGATGACAAATTCTCTCTAAAGATAAAACCTTTAGCTTCACATCTTGGGCTTCGAACAAGATATAAATAGACCCTTCAGCTTCACATCTTGGGCTTTGAACAAGATACAAACCACCTTCAGCTTCACGTCTTGGGCTTTGAACAAGACACCAAAGCACCGTTTCCTCCCATAAAATAGGAGGAACTACGATCGCTATGATTTCCCTGTTTCGGTAAACGGGAATACGTAGGCATAAGATTGAAAGAAAAATCTTAGCGAGCACACTAATCCAAAACCCAAATCCCGTACCCTCACATGTTAAAAGCATCAGTCTTAATCTCCCACCAATCGCCCCAGCACTATTTTAACAAAATAACCTAAGAGAGACCCACAATCTTTGTAGCATCTATAAACCAACAGTCATCTGTTCAAACTCAGTTTGCAAGCAGGGTTAATTGGAGACATCTATTTCCCTTCCTTCATCAACTTCAATTGGATAAAAAATGAATCGAACTATAGTACCAAAGCGATAGTGCTTCGCAACCACGTCCAAAATCGCTCGCTACACACTTGATGAATACCAGTCTGGTAGAATTACACGCTAAGCAAGTCAGGCTCGGCTTTCTGGCTTCACATGTTTATCAAGACTGTAAAGAGTGTCATAAGAACGATCAAGGGTGTGCACTCTTCCAAAGAACACTTCAACACTTGTTGGACCACTGGTGGTTTCCAATCTACTTGGACGAAGCTACACAGCAGATCAGTATAACTGACGGGAATCCTACTAGATATCAAAGTCAGGATGTCCGCTCGATGGAAACAGATCTAGTAAAGATACACTGCATACAAAGCGGGCGTGGCCGGGTTCCACTTCACAACTACGAGCATTGTAGAGTGTGTTCAGAGAACAACCAAGGATGCTACCTCGTACGAGCGGATCTTCAAAATCAGTTGGACCACAAAGAGATTCGACCATGTTCAAATTCTGAGACGATCAACATGATACCAGACTATTTCCTTAATCAAAGCAAGGGAGTTGTCATAATCTCTGATCATGGGAGCACCAAAGACGTTTGTGCCATAATCTCTCTACTCGATGAATCAAGAATTCCTCTGGACAATAGAAAGGTTCCCAACCAGGAACTAATCGAGGTTGCCTATAATGGTCAGAGAAATCCAAAGGCTCCCGTGGTTATCTACTTGCTAGGTCCAATACAATACGAATCAGAAAAGACTATCCCTTATAAGTACGGGGCAAAAACAATCAAAAATGGAAAGGAAACTCCATTACCCTCCGTCGTAAACATTGCTGACATCAGTCGAGTAACACGGAGCGGTCGGATCTTCAAGAGAGGAGTTGGAGAACCTACCAAAGAGAAGGAACCTCAAACGGAAGTTCCAAATCAACCAGTCGGACAATCCAGTAATCCCAAACTTACAAAGAACATCGATGAGATGCTGAAGCTCATCCAGAGAAGTGAGTACAACATTGTGGACCAACTGTTGCAAACTCCATCTAAAATCTCTATGCTACTTCTCCTACTTAGTTCTGAAGTTCACAGGGAAGCTTTGCAGAAAGTCTTGGACCAGGCTTTCGTAGAACAAGATGTGACGGTAAGGCAGTTTGACAGCATCATTTCCAACATCCCTTCCTGCAATAATTTAGGATTCAGTGATGAAGAGCTGTTGGAAGAAGGAAAAAATCACAACATGGCGCTTAACATTACAGTCAATTTCCAGGACGATACTCTAGCCAGCGTACTGGTAGACACGGGATCAGCTCTAGATGTTATGCCGAAATTTACTCTGATGTGACTATCATTTCAAGGATCTCCGATGAGAGGAAGCGAGGTCATCGTCAAAGCCTTTGACGGATCCAAAAAAATAGTTATCGGCGAAGTTGATCTTCCCATAACCATCGGTCCTCACACTTTCCAAGTCACTTTCCAGGTCATGGACATTCGGGTAGCCTACAGCTGCTTATTAGGAAGACCTTGGATACACGAGGCTGGGGCAGTCACTTCGACACTTCACCAGAAGCTGAAGTTCGTCAAGAATGACAAGCTAGTCACAGTCTGTGGAGAGCAGGCCTTGATCGTAAGCAATTTATCATCCTTATCCTGTGTAGAACCCGAGGAGGTCATTGGAACCCAGTTTCAAGCACTCTCGGTGAGCGATGAAAATTGACCAGAAAAAGGAACCTCGATTTCCTCATACAAAGATGCTCTCAAAGTGATCAAGAGTAACGACATAAAAGGATGGGGACAGCTCGTAATTCCTACTGATAACAAGACAAAGAAAGGTCTTGGTTTTTCTTCAGCCTGTACCCAGACTACTAAAGATGAAAGTTTTCCTCCCATTCAAGACCTCTTCCACAGTGGAGGCTTTCGCCACCCAGTGTCTTAATAAGTACACACTATCAACAAGGGTGACTCCTTCGATACAGATGAAGAGTGGAAGTCCTATCTCAACGAGGATGGTTATATGTCTCAGGGAGAGGCACATACGCCATTTTTCTTTTCCACGCAGAATCTGAGATATATACGAAGATCAGACGTCAAGATGATACATGGAGATTGTGATCCTGAAGGATGCCGTGCTCCGCCTAACTTATGGGAAGACGATCCGATGAAAGACAACTTTGACTATGACTATTATGACCCACTGGATGACTTGCCTATCTGGAAACCGTACCCAGAAGTCTTGGGGCAAAAGAGTCAGCCAAATGACGTTTATCAGCTGAGCAATTTTGAAAAGAATACCTACGTCCCCACTAAGTCTTGGGAACATTACTCAGGACATTCTGAAGATATCCAGCAGGACGATGAATCTGCAAAGATTGTAGGAGTATAGTTCATCAACTATGTTGTTCCTGAGGTCAACGTCATTGAGAAGGACGACTCCTCCAGTCCCGCAGAAGTATTGTAACGCCCCAGTCAGTTCAGTCAGTTTTGTCTTTTTAATTAATTGAGTCGTTTTGAGTATTTTATTATTATATTATTTTATTTCTGACTTTTATGTGAAAATATGTTATTTTTCATCGTGATTATATTTTATCGCGTTTGGGAGCGTTTGCGAGATATTTGAGTGTAGGGGTATTTTGGGTCATTTTGCTTTATTTTGTTAAGTTAAGAATATAATAGAAAGAATAGAGAGAAAATAGAAAGGAAAGAAAAAGAGAAGAAGAAAAGTGGAGAGAAAGAAGAAGAGGAGAGAGAGAAACTTGGGAAAATCTAGAAATCGATCAACCGACTTTTCTACACGCGATTTAATCGGGTAAGGGTGCGAAACTCGATTATACTATGCTTGTGTATGATTATGTATGTGTGCATTGGATTATTTGTGGTGTTTTCATAGTTTTCTATTCTAGGTCGATAGAGAAAAATCGATGTTTTCGCGGTTGGAAATCGACGTAAATGTGGTAGAATGCTTGTTGCCATGATTAGATTAGGTTCTGATTGATATATGCTGATTTGGAAATGTGTTGGTTGGAAAAATATGGGTTTTGGGTTTTCAAACAGTGCTGAAGAATTCTGAGTTTTCGCAGGTTCGCCTAGCGAACCTGGGGCGAAGGTGGTAGCAAATGAATTTTTGCGAGTTCGCCTAGCGAACCAGTTAGCGAAGGTCAGCGAGGGTTCGCTGAGTTGTTCGCCTAGCGAACTTTGTATGTTTTGGGTTCTGGTGGTTGCTGCCTTGGTTTGCCAAGGGGTTCGCCTAGCGAACTTTGTGTCTGTTTTTCAGCTGATAGTGGTTTCGCTGGACATTCGCCTAGCGAAGGTGGTAGCGAATGCTCGCTAGAGGGTTCACCTAGCGAACATGGTTGTTTGTACAATTTTGTTTTCTTACTAACTTTTGATCCGTGGTTCGGTTTGAGGCTTGGATTGATGCGTTAGAAAGCTTATAAAATGTTTTTCTTATTGTAATGGTTTTGAGATTGTTGGCCGATTAAATTGGGTCGGGAATTTGGAAAATGTGTTGTTTGGTCGAATTTTACAGTTGAATTGTGTGAACTTGATATGTATTATACAATGTGTTGTTGATGTGGATAATGTATGACTTGTGTGCTGTTGTGTGATGAAAATGCATGAAATACATGTTGTGATGATGATTTGTGGCCTAAGGGCAGTAAAAATGCATGGTGTGGTATTTGATGATATATGCATGATTGTGGATGTGTATGTGTGTGCATTTTGAATGTCATGAGTCATTGTATGCCAAGCATCATGATATGCATTCTTGTGACGTCTTGAGTGACGGATTGATTCCAGAGGGAATCTGCTATAACATCGTGCGCCTTAAAAATAAGAGGACTGAAGCGCCTTAAAAATAAGAGGACCGAAAGCGATGATTATAGACGATCGTGTGCCCATGTGGGGTGTGAGCGGTCGGGTCGTGTGCCCGTGTGGGGTGTGAGCGATCCATAAACGTCGTGTGCCCGTGTGGGGTGTGAGCGACGGGGAACATCGTATGCCCGACGGGGAGTTACAGTGATGTAACGAGCGATGATTCCAGCAGAGTTCCTGAGTGAACTAGTGATGAGAAACATTGGAAGTCAGTACCGCATGTGCATTGCATAGAGTCGTTGTGTCGGTCTCTGTGCATTTGCATAAACCATGGATTAATTGTGTATGGAATTGTGAATGTGATTAATGGGATGAAATATATTTAAATGTGTTGATGATGAGTGCATTGTGTATGAGTGATATGCATTGGTGATGGATACTTGATAATTGTACTGTGTCGTGTTGTATTTGTTTGTGGTGTATTTGTGGTGAGAATATTTTACTTGTGCATTCTGTGTTAATATATAATTATATGCAACTGTATTATGATTTTGTTTCTCACCCTTCTGCTGTTTGATAATGCTCTATGAGGCATTGCAGATTAGAGTTGCTGGAGGTCTTTTTGTGAAGCTAGGATCTTCATTCTTTTGTCGGTCGGCTCTGATATGTGACACCGGGTAGTTAGGGAGGCCGTTTGTGATTATTTGTATTATGTATATGTATCTGTTGGATTGTACATGTATGGTTGTATATGACACATACACTTCTATGATATATATATATATATATATGAGATTCAGTTACGGATTTTCCGCTTTTATTCTGTAATTGGATTATGGGTGTTAGGAACTCAGTTCCTTTGTTACACTACCTGAATTGTTGCATATCTTTATGAGCAGGTGTTGTATGTTTGTTTCAAATTGATGTGACCCCTCGGTCTATGCCGTGTATGTTTAATTATACTCTGATGAAATTTTGAATTTTATTTATCGCTTTGTTTATTTGGGGGTATAGATTGGGGGTGTTACATTAAGTGGTATCAGAGCCAGTCTGTGTCAGTTCGTGTCTATTTGTGTCAGTCCTTTGTCGGTGTGGCGTTGGAGTGAGCTGTTTGTTTAACCATAGTTTCTGTTATTGGAAATGAACAGAATATGGCCAGTAGGAATGATGCTGCTTTGGCTGCTGCTATGCAAGCTATGGCTCGGGCTGTGCAGGGTGCACCTAATGCTGCTGGTAATGATGAGTTCAGGAAGAACAAACCGCCTGTCTTTAAAGGGAGACATGATCCTGATGGTGCACAGATTTGGTTGAAAGAGATTGAAAGGATTTTCCGAGTAATGGATTGTGCTGAGGACAATAAGGTGAGACTGGGAACTCACATGTTACTGGAAGAAGCGGATGACTGGTGGATTAGTACTCGTCATGTGTTGGAAGCTGCAGAGGAGGAGATCACTTGGGCTGTGTTTAGCATGGAGTTTCTGAGGAAGTATTTTCCCGAAGATGTAAGAGGAAAGAAGGAAATTGAGTTCTTGGAATTGAAGCAAGGTAATATGTCTGTTGTTGATTATACTGCTAAGTTTGTGGAGCTTGTATAGTTTTATCCTCATTATGCTGAAGCGACTGCCGAGTTTTCTAAGTGTGTGAAGTATGAGAGCGGATTGTGTCTTGAGATTAAGCATGCAATCGGTTATCAAAGGATAAGAAGGTTTTCTAATTTGGTGGAATGTTGTAGGATTTATGAAGAGGATAGTAAGGCTCGTTCTACACACTATAAGAGTGTGAGTGACAGAAAAGGGAAGCAACAGTTCCGTAGTGGTCCGTATGTGACACCAGCTGATAAGGGTAAACAAAGGGGTACTTTTGATCGAAGGCCCAGTGGTGGAGGTATGTCTGGTCCTATGAGGTGTTATAAATGTGGTGAGTTGGGGCATCGTCAGTTTGAGTGTAGGAAAGATATGAGGAAGTGTACTAATTGTGAAGGTATCGGACATGTCGTAGCTGATTGTAAAAGGAAGAATATGGTGAAGTGTTTCAACTGTGGTGAACCTGGTCATATTAGCACAAAGTGTCCGAAACCGAAGCAGGCTCCATCTGGTGGGAAAGTGTTTGCATTGGCAGGGACTCAGACTACTAATGCAGATCGTCTGATCAGAGGTACTTGTTTTATTAATAGTACGCCTTTAGTTGCTATTATTGATACTAGAGCGACTCATTCGTTTATTTCGTCTGAGTGCGCGAAGCATTTGAATCTTGTGTTGTCTTTGATGGATGGTGAGATGGTTATTGATACTCCAGCAATGGGGTCAGTAACTACTTCTTTGGTTTGTTTAAGTTGTCCTTTGACCATTTATGGTAAAGACTTTGAGATGGATTTGGTGTGTTTGCCGTTGGAGGGGTTAGATGTGGTTCTGGGTATGAATTGGTTGCAGTTCAATCGGGTTTATATTGATTGTTATCATAAGCTAGTAAGGTTTCCTTCTCTTGAAGAAGATGAAGATTCGAGTTTCTTATCTACCAAAGAGTTGAAGAAACTTTTGGCGGATGAAGCTCAGTTGTTTAGGTTGTTTGCATCGTTGATTGTGGATAGTCAAGTTTCGCTTGATGTGTTTCCGGTTGTGTGTGATTTTCTGGAAGTGTTTCCTGAGGATATTTCAGATGTGCCGCCAGAGAGAGAGGTGGAGTTTTCTATAGATCTAGTTCCTGGTACTAGACCTGTTTCTATGGCACCTTATCGTATGTCGGCATCTGAGTTGGTTGAGTTAAAGAAGCAATTGAATGAATTGTTAGAGAAGAGGTTTGTGAGGCCAAGCGTTTCTCCTTGGGGTGCTCCAGTTTTGTTGGTGAAAAAGAAAGATGGGAGTATGCGGTTGTGTATTGATTATCGCCAGTTGAATAAGGTGACGATTAAGAATAAGTATCCTCTTCCAAGAATTGATGATCTGATGGATCAATTGGTTGGTGCTTGTGTGTTTAGTAAGATTGATTTGAGGTCGGGGTATCATCAGATTAGGGTGAAGGAGGAAGATATCTAGAAGACGGCGTTTAGGACACGATACGGTCATTATGAATATTCGGTGATGCCGTTCGGGGTTTCTAACGCGCCAGGTGTGTTTATGGAGTACATGAATCATATTTTCCACGAGCATTTGGATCGATTTGTTGTTCTGTTTATTGACGACATATTGATTTATTCTAAGTCTCGAGAGGAGCACGCGGAGCATTTGCGTGTTGTTTTGCAGGTTTTGAAGGAAAAGAAGCTTTTTGCTAAATTGTCCAAGTGTGAATTTTGGTTGTCGGAGGTGAGTTTTCTTGGACACGTAATTTCAGGTAATGGTATTGCGGTGGATCCATCTAAAGTAGAAGCAGTTCTACAATGGGAGGCACCGAGATCTGTTACTGAAATTCAAAGTTTTTTGGGTTTGGCCGGATATTATCGAAGGTTTATTGAAGGTTTTTCTAAGCTAGCACTTCCTTTGACCCAGTTGACTTGTAAAGGGCAAGCGTTCATTTGGGATATTCGGTGTGAGGAAAGTTTTAATGAGCTGAAGAGAAGATTGACGACAGCTCCGATTTTGATTTTGCTAAATCCTTATGAACCATTTGTAGTGTATTGTGATGTGTCCTTGATTGGTCTAGGTGGGGTTCTAATGCAAGAAGGTAAGGTCGTGGCGTATGCTTCGAGGCAATTAAGAGTGCATGAGAAGAATTACCCTACGCATGACTTGGAATTAGCGGCTGTGGTGTTTGTTTTGAAGATTTGGAGGCATTATCTTTTTGGTGCGAGGTTTGAAGTCTTTAGTGATCACAAAAGTTTGAAATATTTGTTTGATCAGAAGGAATTGAATATGAGACAGCAAAGATGGTTGGAATTTTTGAAGGACTACGACTTTGGCTTGAATTACCATCCTGGTAAAGCTAATGTGGTAGCCGATGCGTTGAGTTGGAAATCGTTGCATATGTCCGCTTTAATGGTTAAGGAGTGGGAACTTCTGGAATCATTTAGAGATTTGAGCTTGGTATGTGAAGTGACGTCGGATAGTGTGAGGCTGGGTATGTTGAAGGTTACTAATGATTTTCTGATGACGGTAAGTGAGAAACAGAAGTTGGATATGAAATTGGTGGATTTGATGTTGGTTGGCGGAAAGGATGCGAATGGTGATTTTCAAGTGGATATTAATGGTGTTTTGAGGTTCCGTGGGCGATTTTGTATTCCAGATGATTCGGATTTGAAACGGATGATTTTGGAAGAAGGACACCGGAGTAATTTGAGTATACATCCGGGAGCGAACAAGATGTACCAAGATTTGAAGAAGATTTTCTGATGGTCTGGATTGAAAAGAGATGTGGCTCAGTTTGTGTATGCTTGTTTGACGTGCCAGAAGTCGAAACTGGAACATCAGAGGCCTAGTGGTTTGTTGCAACCGTTGGATATTCCTGAGTGGAAATGGGATAGCATTTCTATGGATTTTGTAACCGGGTTGCCGAATACATTGAGGGGGCATAATGCTATTTGGGTGGTTGTTGATAGGCTGACTAAATCGGCTCATTTCATTCTGATTGACATCATTTTTTCTTTGGAACAGTTAGCTAAGATTTATATCAGTGTGGTTGTGAAGTTGCATGGGGTTCCGTTAAGTATTATTTTGGATCGAGATCCAAGGTTTACCTCGAGATTTTGGGAAAGTTTACAGAAGGCGTTGGGTTCTAAATTGAGGTTGAGCTCGGCTTATCATCCTCAGACGGATGGGCAGACGGAGAGAACGATTCAGTATTTGGAAGATTTGTTGCGAGCGTGTGTTTTGGAACAAGGTGGTGCGTGGGATAGTTATCTTGTGTTGATTGAATTCACGTATAATAACATTTTTCATTCTAGTATTGGAATGGCACCGTTTGAAGCACTGTATGGACGAAGATGTCGAACACTGTTGTGTTGGCACGAATCTGGTGAGAGTTCGGTGGTTGGACCAGAGTTGGTGCAACAGACTACAGACAAGGTGAAGTTTATTCGTGAGAAAATGAAGGATTCTCAAAGTAGGCAAAAGAGTTATCATGATCGTAGAAGGAAAGATCTCGAGTTTCAAGAGGGCGATCATGTATTTTTGAGATTTACGCCGGTAACGGGTGTTGGTAGGGCATTGAAGTCGAAGAAACTTACTTCTCAGTTTATTGGTCCTTACCAGATATCTGCGAGAGTGGATGCTGTGGCTTATAGGGTGGCATTGCCTCCGAATCTGTCGAATTTGCATGATGTGTTCCATGTTTCACAGTTTCGGAAGTATGATCCGGATCCGCCGCATGTGATTCCGATGGATGAGGTTGAGGTAAGAGAGAATCTTACAGTTGAGGCCTTACCAGTGAGTATTTTGGATCGCGAGGTGAAGCAGTTGAGGGGCAAGGAGATTGCACTTGTGAAAGTGGCGTGGGGAGGCGCTGTTGAGGGCAATTTGACTTGGGAGTTGGAGAGTAGGATTCGGGAGTCGTATCCAGAGTTGTTCATCTCAGGTATATTTTCGAGGACGAAAATTTCTAAGTGGGGGAGAGTTGTAACGCCCCAGTCAGTTCAGTCAGTTTTGTCAGCTTTGTCTTTTTAATTAATTGAGTCGTTTTGAGTATTTTATTATTATATTATTTTATTTCTGACTTTTATGTGAAAATATGTTATTTTTCATCGTGATTATATTTTATCGCGTTTTGGGATCGTTTGCGAGATATTTGAGTGTAGGGGTATTTTGGGTCATTTTGCTTTATTTTGTTAAGTTAAGAATATAATAGAAAGAATAGAGAGAAAATAGAAAGGAAAGAAAAAGAGAAGAAGAAAAGTGGAGAGAAAGAAGAAGAGGAGAAAGAGAGAGAAACTTGGGAAAATCTAGAAATTGATCAACCGACTTTTCTACACGCGATTTAATCGGGTAAGGGTGCGAAACTCGATTATACTATGCTTGTGTATGATTATGTATGTGTGTATTGGATTGTTTGTGGTGTTTTCATAGTTTTCTATTCTAGGTCGATAGAGAGAAATCGATGTTTTTGCGGTTGGAAATCGACGTAAATGTGGTAGAATGCTTGTTGCCATAATTAGATTAGGTTCTGATTGATATATGTTGATTTGGAAATGTGTTGGTTGGAAAAATATGGGTTTTGGGTTTTCAAACAGCGCTGAAGAATTATGAGTTTTCGCAGGTTCGCCTAGCGAACCTGGGGCAAAGGTGGTAGCGAATGAATTTTTGCGAGTTCGCCTAGCGAACCAGTTAGCGAAGGTCAGCGAGGGTTTGCTGTGTTGTTCGCCTAGCGAACTTTGTATGTTTTGGGTTATGGTGGTTGCTACCTTTGTTCGCCAAGGGGTTCGCCTAGCGATCTTTATGTCTGTTTTTCAGCTGATAGTGGTTTTGCTGGACATTCGCCTAGCGAAGGAGGTAGCGAATGCTCGCTAGAGGGTTTGCCTAGCGAACATGGCTGTTTGTGCAATTTTGTTTTCTTACTAACTTTTGATCTGTGGTTCGGTTTGAGGCGTGGATTGATGCGTTAGAAAGCTTATAAAATGTTTTTCTTATTGTAATGGTTTTGAGATTGTTGGCCGATTAAATTGGGTCGGGAATTTGGAAAATGTGTTGTTTGGTCGACTTTTACGGTTGAATTGTGTGAACTTGATATGTATTATACAATGTGTTGTTGATGTGGATATTGTATGACTTATGTGCTGTTGTGTGATGAAAATGCATGAAATACATGTTGTGATGATGATTTGTGGCCTAAGGGCAGGAAAAATGCATGGTGTGGTATTTGATGATATATGCATGATTGTGGGTGTGTATATGTGTGCATTTTGAATGTCATGAGTCATTGTATGCCAAGCATCATGATATGCATTCTTGTGACGTCCTGAGTGACGGATTGATTCCAGAGGGAATCTGCTATAACATCGTGCACCTTAAAAATAAGAGGACTGAAGCGCCTTAAAAATAAGAGGACCGAAAGCGATGATTATAGACGATCGTGTGCCCATGTGGGGTGTGAGCGATCGGGTCGTGTGCCCGTGTGGGGTGTGAGCGACGGGGAACATCGTATGCCCGACGGGGAGTTACAGTGATGTAACGAGCGATGATTCCAGCAGAGTTCCTGAGTGAACTAGTGATGAGAAACATTGGAAGTCGATACCGCATGTGCATTGCATAGAGTCGTTGTGTCGGTCTCTGTGCATTTGCATAAACCATGGATTAATTGTGTATGGAATTGTGAATGTGATTAATGGTATGGAATATATATAAATGTGTTGATGATGAGTGCATTGTGTATGAGTGATATGCATTGGTGATGGATACCTGATAATTGTACTGTGTCGTGTTGTATTTGTTTGTGGTGTATTTGTGGTGAGAATATTTTACTTGTGCATTCTGTGTTAATATATAATTATATGCAACTGTATTATGATTGTGTTTCTCACCCTTCTGTTGTTTTATAATGCTCTATGAGGCATTGCAGATTAGAGTTGCTGGAGGTCTTTTTGTGAAGCTAGGGTCTTCATTCTTTTGTCGGTCGGCTCTGATATGTGACACCGGGTAGTTAGGGAGGCCGTTTGTGATTATTTGTATTATGTATATGTATCTGTTGGATTGTACATGTATGGTTGTATATGACACATACATTTCTATGATATATATATATATATATATATATATATATATATGAGATTCAGTTACGGATTTTCCGCTTTTATTCTGTAATTGGATTGTGGGTGTTAGGAACTCAGTTCCTTTGTTACACTACCTAAATTGTTGCATATCTTTATGAGCAGGTGTTGTATGTTTGTTTCAAATTGATGTGACCCCTCGGTCTATGTCGTGCATGTTTAATTATACTCTAATGAAATTTTGAATTTTATTTATCGCTTTGTTTATTTGGGGGTATAGATTGGGGGTGTTACAAGTATGGGATACCTTAGGACAACCAAGTAGCAAGTATGACTTCTTGGTCAAGTACACCGCTCCTAAAAGCTCTCGTATCAAGCTCGAAGACATCCAGCCAACTGGATGGGGAGATCCGCCTGAGAGTAAAAACACTATGCAAGATACAACAGAAGAGTTCGTTTACGACAACTCTGCCTGGGAGGAAGACTCCAATGATCCTACTCCGCCAGAAATCAGCGTCATTTCTTAAGACAAACTAAGAAAGAAGGTGCCAGACTTTGTGATTCACCGAGGAGTTCACCGCCAATGGGTTGATGTATATGTCCCGAAAGTCGTCCATAAGTCTAAGTAATTGCCATCTTTGTTTTAACCTTTCACCCTGCCCAGGTGAAACAGATGTTTTTATAGGGCTCGCTTTCTATAAATTCCCCTCTTCGCTTTGCCCAAAAGTGATAGAGTTTTGTTTTATAGGGCTGTATTTCAAGAATCGACAAAATCATAAATAAAACAACGTCGTTCTGTAATTTCCGCATTTATTGTTGTTTTCACTTTTCTTTTTTCTGAAAATGGTAATTCTAAAACAGCCCAAAAATAAATAAAAACAAGCATTTTTCAGAAAATACATTGTACACACTCTTGCATTCTCTCTATCTCTTCTAAAAATCGAATCATCACGTCACGCAGATTGCTTGTTTTAAACCCCATTGAAACATGTGATCCAATGCCTTTTCCCTACTTTGAATTCCCGGTATTTGAAGCTAAAGAAGAAGAGGACGCAGAAATTCCAGAGGAGATCTCCCGATTACTCACACAAGAGGAAAGATCCATTGAACCTCACAAAGAGCTATTGGAAACGGTCAATTTGGGTTCAGAAGAAGAGAGGAAAGAAGTCAAGATTGGGGCACTGCTCAGTCCAACTGTCAAAGAAAGCTTGATAAGACTTCTCAGAGAGTTTACCGATGTATTTGCTTGGTCCTATCAGGACATGCCAGGGTTGGATACCAGCATCGTGGAACATCATTTACCGTTGAAATCAGAATGTTCGTCGGTGAAACGAGGCTGAGACGGACTCACCCGGACATGGCCATCAAAATCAGGGAGGAAGTGCAGAAATAAATCGACGCAGGTTTCCTCGCCACCTCAGAATATCCTCAATGGCTAGCTAACATAGTGCCAGTTCCGAAAAAGGATGGAAAAGATAGAATGTGTGTAGATTACAGGGATCTGAACAAAGCCAGTCCAAAGGATGACTTCCCCTTACCACACATAGACATGCTGGTAGACAGTACAACAAAGTTCAAAGTCTTCTCCTTCATGGATGGATTCTCGGGCTATAATCAAATTAAAATGGTGCCGGAAGATATGGAGAAAACTTCATTCATCACCCCATGGGGCACCTTTTGTTACAAGGTAATGTCGTTCGGTTTGAAGAACGTCGGGGCAACCTATCAAAGAGCCATGACTACTCTGTTTCACGACATGATGCACAAAGAGATCGAAGTGTATGTCGATGATATGAATGCCAAATCTAAAACAGAAGAGCAGCATGTGACCCACTTGTCAAAACTATTCGAGCGTCTGAGGAAGTACAAACTCCGCTTGAATCCCAGCAAATGCACGTTTGGTGTCCGCTCAGGAAAACTCTTAGGGTTCATCGTCAGCCAAAAAGGAATTGAGATTGATCTTGACAAGGTCAAGGCCATTCAAGAAATGCCTTCACCAAAAACTGAATAACAAGTCCGAGGATTTTTGGGACGTCTGAATTACATCTCAAGGTTTATATCCCTCATGACCACGACATGCGCGACAATCTTCAAACTACTCAGAAAGAATCAAGACTGTGTATGGACGGAAGATTGCCAAAAAGCCTTCGACAATATTAAAGAATATATGTTGAATCCACCAATCTTGTCACCTCCGGTAGAGGGAAGACCACTGATCATATACTTAACAGTCTTGGAAGACTCCATGGGTTGTGTGCTTGGCCAACAAGACGAAACTAAAAGAAAAGAGTCTACCATCTATTACTTAAGCAAGAAATTTACCGATTGTGAAACTTGGTACACTATGCTCGAGAAAAATTGATGCGCTCTGGCTTGGGCAGCCAAACGTCTCCAAAATTGATGCTCTCACAGGAAGGATTGCCCGTTGGCAGATGTTTTTATCAGAATACGACATTGAGTACCATGCTTAGAAAGCCGTCAAAGGAAGTATTTTAGCCGATCATTTGGCTCATTAACCGATTAACGATCAAGAATTAGTCGGGTTTGACTTCCCAGACGAAGATGTCATGTACTTAAAGATGAAAGATTGCGATGAACTGCTACCCAGTGAAGGGCCAGAACCAGGTTCCCAATGGGGACTAATCTTTGATGGGGTTATCAACATCTATGGAAATGGAATTGGGGCAATCATCATAACACCTCAGGGTACGCATATTCCTTTCACCGCCCGACTGACTTTCAAATGCACAAACAATGAGGCTGAATACGAAGCTTGTATCATGGGTCTCGAAGAAGAAATTGATTTGAGGTTTAAGAACTTGGATGTGTATGGAGACTCAGCCCTGGTTATCAATCAGATCAAAGGAGATTGGAACACATACCAATCAGGACTGATTCCTTACAAAGATTACGCAAGAAGGTTGTTACCATTCTTCAACAGAATCAAGTTTCATCATATCCCTTGTGAAGAGAATCACATGGCTGATGCATTAGCCACTCTCTCTTCCATGATTAGTGTAGGTCAATGGAATGACGTACCTAAGATTGACATAATGCGCCTTGAGAGGCCTGCCTACATCTTCACGATTGAAGCAATCATAGACGACAAACCTTGGTATCATGATATCAAGTGCTTCCTTCAGAAACAGGAGTACCCACCTGGGGCATCCAGAAAAGACAGGAAGACTGTCAGAAGACTGGCAGGCAACTTCTTTCTAAGCAGTGATACACTCTATAAGAGAAAATTTGACATGGTCTTACTCCGATATGTAGACAGACCAGAGGAAAATCTGTTGATAAAAGAGATTCAAGAAATAATCCTTTGGCACTCATGCCAATGGACACACAATGGCCAGAAAAATTCTGAGAGTAGGGTACTATTGGTTGACAATGGAATCCGATTGCTACAAGTACATGAGGAGATGTCACAAGTGTCAGATATACTCAGACAAAATCCATGTACCACCATCACATCTCAAATTTCTTTCTTCCCCATGGCCTTTTTCCATATGGGGAATCGACATGATCGAACCCAAGGCTTCAAACGAACATCGGTTCATCCTGGTAGCCATTGAATACTTCACCAAGTGGGTCAAAGCAGCGTCATACACCAATGTAACCCGACAAGTGGTAGTCCGCTTTATAAAAAATAATCTCATCTCACGTTATGGTGTTCCAAGCCAGATCATTACTGATAATGGATCTAACTTGAACAATAAGATGATGAAAGAGTTGTGTGCTGAGTTCAAGATCGAACACCATAACTCATCTCCCTATCGACCCAAGATGAACGGAGCGGTAGAAGCGGCTAACAAGAACATCAAGAAGATTGTTCAAAAGATAGTTGTAACCTACAAAGACTGGCATGAAATGTTGCCCTTTGCTCTTCACGGTTATCGCACGTCTGTCCGCACTTCAACAAAGGCAATCCCTTTCTCTCTAGTATATGGCATGGAGGTAGTCCTCCCTATAGAAGTAGAGATCCCATCAATCCGAGTATTGATGGATGCTAAGCTAACAGAGGCTGAATGGTGTCAAAGTCAACACGACGAACTGAAATTGATGGAAGAAAAGTGAATAACGGATCTGTGCCACAGTCAGTTGTATCAGCAAAGGATGAAGAAAGTGTTTGACAAAAGGGTCCAACCTCGTGTCTTCAGGAAAAGAGACCTCGTGCTCAAGAAGATACAATCATTCCTCACTGATTCTCGGGGAAAATGGACTTCGAACTATGACGGCCCCTATGTGGTCACGAAAGCCTTCTCAGGCGGTGCCTTGAGACTCGTAACCATGGATGGAGAGGAGTTTGCCTACCCCACGAATATTGATGTAGTCAAGAAATACTTCGCCTAAATGAAAAACAAAAATGTCTCGGTGGATTGAAAACCCGAAAAGGGCGGTCTAGGCAAAAATTAGAGACACAAGCAAAAATCATCCTGGGGGATTGGAAATCTCAAAGTACAATCCAGGCAAAAGTTAGAGATTAATGGCAAGTAACTACGTCCGACAAGGTGAAATCCCCCAGCGGTAACACTATTCGTCAAAAAAACTTCCAGTCAAGGTCATCTTCGACAGAAGCTCAGGATGTCCAGAATTCAAAGTTGGTAGAAGGATAACGGTCGTTATGTTTCAATGTAGCCCTTTTCCCTTAAATTACCATTTTCTAAACTTTGTAAATGCTCTATGGTATCATGCGCTTGGCTGATTACCATTCTATCAATAAAATTTGAGCCCTAGTGCTTTTGTTTGCAATTCTCATTTTTTTTAGTTTTACAAAATGACATTTTTAATATGACCGACGATTCTTGAAATAAAACAAAAATGAATTTACTTGTCAAATTTTTCTGCTTTTAAAATAAAGATGGCAAGTCTTTTTGACTGATGAACATCGAAAAGAACTTTGATCGCTTCTCTGAAGGTGATTGAACCTCAAAGTGCAGAATTAAAGTACTCCTTCTAAACCAGTGCACCTGAATGAAGGATCAATTGTTTCAGATGAAATATCTATCTAATATCCCCGACAGAGTTCGTACCTCTTAAGACCAATTGACGATTCTCTCCTCCCCACGGGGACCGTCTTTCCCAAGCAGGACAAGATTTCTATTTTGAACTAGTGATACTTTTCATCCCCCACCGTGGCCGAGTATCTAGTCGTGTTCATCTATTAGTCCGTATGTCGCGCCAGTTTTGTCAGCATAAACATACATACATCATGCATTATTGATTCACATTCATAATCATATTGCATTACTATCACTCTGGTCATACTTATCCCCCAAGTGATAAAACTTATCAATCGAGTTGTCAGTTCTTTCCTCGTCAGGAAATGTTTTGTCTTAACAATCTCTCTCCCCATTTTATTTCTGGATTGGAGACGGTACTCGACCACTTTGATAATTTGAACCTCTGAAAGGCAAGGAGACATTCGACAAACGTCACTCTTCACCATTGAAGATGACATTTTCGCTTTCCCGAATTAAAGAAAATCCCCAGAGAAAGCCTCTCAACCGAAGACTCTCAGCAACACATTGGTTTTTCTCCCAAGAAAGTCAATGTTAATGAAGTCATCAGCACCTCAAAATTGGATTACATCACATGGCATTTCTCAGAAAATATCTCGAAGAAAAGTATGATGTAGTATCCCCAAGCGAAAAACAGTCTCTCAAGAGACTCGTTTTCCCCAGTAGAGTTAACAAATGGCGTCTCCAACAGAGAAGTTTGCACACCTCTACAGCTCAGACGAATGGATACCCCCAGCAAGTCTGACCTCAACTTTTTTCCATCAAATGGCATCTCCCCAGTAAAAAACTCGGCGATAAGTTTGATGAAAACTGCTACACATAGCATTCCTTGTCAAGGAAGGAACTCGACAAGAAGAAACTGAGACCAGTTCTGTGGCTGAAGACCAGGATCGAGGGGAAGTTTATTTCAGAAACTAAGACCAGTTCCTTGGCTAAAGACCAGGATCGAGGGGAAGTTTATTTCAGAAACTAAGACCAGTTCCTTGGCTGAAGACCAGAATCGAGGGGAAGATTATTTCAGAAACTGAGACCAGTTCCTTGGGTGAAGACCGAGATCGAGGGGAAGTTTCACCTTTTTCTAAGCATCATTACCTAGCAAAAAAAGATGGACGGGCAAACAGCCATTCATAACCACAGTCAAAATTTTGGGTATTCCGATATTTAATCATCTTGCACCTCGAATGCCCGAATACCTTCGCCATTCACACCTTCAGGTCCAAGAAGATTAAATAGGGGCATCTATCATACCCCAAATTTTGACCACCAAGACTTCCCATCATTGTGAGGATCATTACCACAATATAGATGGGCCATCATACCTCATCAATCTCCAAGAGATAGTTAAACATTCACCATAACCAAGAATTAGGGTTTTAAGCCTTCTCAGAGTATTTAGACAAAGGATCAATCAAGAAATGACATGATCTTCAACTTGTCTAACCTCTCAAACACCCATATGGGACCAAGAGGACTCCCACATCAAGAATCAAGCACAAAGTTGCCACATTCCAAGTGGTTATAGCCTCGAAACACTCGATGTTGCCAAATTAGGGTTTTGGACGACTGGGACCTCCAGAGTGATATTTTCACAAGAGGATGAGCCAAGACTTCAGCATATGACTCAATATGCTCAAAATAACTCTAATAATCCATTTTCAAAGCTAAATTACCCTCAGAGGATACATTCCCTAAAAATCGGGAATTAGGGTTTCTACGCGCCAAACCGCTCTGGAGCCAAAAGTCAAAACATGACTTTTTTTGGCAAAAATGATCCTTATGACTCATATTTTCATAAAATATGACTTATAATGTCATTTGAACAAGAATTGATCAAGAAACCAAGATAACTTGTAAAAGGGGTAATCTTGAAAAATTGAAAAATTTTCTAAGTTACTAAATTTGAATGATTTTGGTACCAACTTCCAAGGATCATAACTTGTGATCCAAGCATCCATTTTGAATTATCCAATGCCTGATTTGTAGGTCTCCCTACATTCTACAAAAGCTTCAACTACCTCAAACTCCAATTCTTCATGGATTTTAAGTTATGGAGTGATCAAAATGACAAAAATGAAGAAAATGACACTTTTTCAACACTTAGTGAAAATCTGCCTAAGTTACCAGCCCTGAACATCAAAGTTCATGGGGTTTTTTAAGTTGGGTTCAAATAGTTTCAAGACTAACTATGATCACACATGGATTGTACTATATGAGGGCTCTTTAAAAAGTACAAGAGCCTCCCATAACTCAACTTGAGCAAGAAGATATGATCCATTGAAAATGGTATTTTTCACTGATTTTTGCAAGGCAAATTTGTGCATTGTTGCTCGAATTGATCAATTTGTGCAATAACAAGCATAGTTATCCATCTGCCCACCTCAAGGGGGAACAACCAAGGGACAAACACTGATCTACCAACTTCACAAGTCGAGGGATCTATGTTTAGGCATGACACTCCTAAAATTCAAGATTCTTCCAAATGGTCAATTTTGTTTCCAAGCATTTAACTGATGCATAGAGGTGGCATTCATCAAGACAATATTATCCAAGTTCAGTCAAGCCTTATCCCTGAACCAGAGAACTCATAGCCTGTGCTCTAACCTCAAGTCAATGGCTAGAGGAGACTTGAGATTCCAATGGATCAACATTTGCCACAAACCTGCTGCAGTTGTCATTCACTATTGCAGCCAAAACAAACTTGCTCTACTATAAATAGAGCTAATTTTTTATCAATTTGAGTACACCAAAGCACCCAAACTGATGCTTTACTCAAAATCTCCCTTTCACTCCAATTTTTCCTTCTAACTCAAGTTACTATCGGTTTTGAGATTTAGAGTGATTCCAACCAAACCAATCACACACACACATCTCATAAACATCATATGTAGGTGATCTAAACACTAACACAACATTTGGAACATTAAATTCATCAAGTTACCAGCCAATTGTTCAAGTTCTTGACAGAGTTGTAGTTGAGGTACCACAACCAGTTCCAGCTCATTTCAATCCACTCTAAGCATTCAAACACACTCCTTGGCACCTAAGGAAGTTGTCCAGATTATTGGAACCTATCTGCAACACCTCCATCATCAAACTCGATCACTAGCTGTAAGAGGTAAGCCTGAACCCTTCAAACTCTATGATCCATGCATCATGAATGAATTTTTGAGTTACCATCTTGTTTATGCATGTATGTACAGTGATAACCCTCAATCAATTGCCATGAATCGATCCTGTATAGAATTTCATTGTGTTCATGCTGAAATTAGGGTTCTTGAGATTTTTCATTGATTTCTTCCTCCATACTTAATATAAATGCAATTAATCTATATGGTTGTGATCCTTGTTCAAAAACGAACAAGATTGATACTTGAATCGTGCAAAACCATTGAGTAATCATGGAGAAAAGTGAGAAAACGTAAATCTACAGAAACAGGGTACGCACGTGTTCTTCCTTGACTGTTGGCGCCCTTTTTCAAAAATTTGAATTTTTGAATATTTTAATATTTTTGTTAATTGGTTCAAAAATTAATTTCTCTCTGAATATTTGTGTTTTTGAATTGATTCTTTTTCTCAAAATTCACAAAAATGTTTAAATATTTTATTTTACAAAAAATCCAATTTATATTATTTATTTAATATAGTTAGAATTTTTTTAATTAATTTCATTTTTATTGTTTTTAAACATTTTTAAATGAAATTCCCACTTTGATTTTTCAAAACCAATTGGATTTCAACCTTTCATGTGATTAAACATGATTTTTCAAAACATTTTTCAAAGTGCACAACTTGTTTTTGAATATATTTGATATTTCATATCATTTTTTATTTAATTTCCTTTGGAAATTATATCTTTTAAATTCAAAATTAGGGTTTTCTCTAAATTTTGATCTTTAATAAACGCTTTGGGACTCTAATAGAGTGTAAGAACCAACCCCCTTTGTACATAAATAATTTTGGGTCTCAGTCATTGTATAAGTCCCAGTACAGTTTTCAAAACGACGGTGCAATCACTGTCTTTCAATGGGCCTCTCCTTGAGTTGTAAGCCTCATCCCTTGTACAAAAATAAACTTTTGGTCCTCTAATAGACTGTAAGACCTATCCCCTTTGTAAATACAAAATAATTTAGGCCTCATTCGTTGTATAAGTCCCGACACGTTTTCAGAAATCTCGACGCGATCGTCATTTCAAAACAAAATAAATCTGAGCCTACCCTTGTGTTGTAAGTCTCATTTCTTTTATTTTTCAAACACTTTGGGCCTCTCCTTGAGTTGTAAGACCCATCTCTTTATACAGAAAACCTTTTTTTGGCCTCTGTCAATGTATAAGTCCCATTACAATTTTCAAAACAATAGTGCGATCACTGTTATTTTTGGGCCTCTCCTTAAGTGTAAGCCTCAATCTTTTCAAAACAACTTTCCCTTTTGATTTAGGTTCAAACTCATAGTTGTTATCAAAACTTCCTTTAATTTCTTGAACAACTAACCATACAGTTGTTACAATGGAAGCTTGCTCACCTGTAAGTTTTAAACAACTTTCTTTTACATACTTGCACATATATATATTTGTTGGTGCTGGAAGCTTGCTCACATGTAAGTCCTCCTACCCTCTTTTACATACAGTACATATTTCATCTGTATATATGCCTGTATATTATCTGCTTAGAGTTTTCCCCAGAAATTAGGTCTAGGATTAGATAAAGCCATTGGTCACTCTTTCAACACAGTCAAAACTAGTTCCCCATAGGAATTTCCAGATACAGTCTTGCCTCCTCTTGGGCTTATACAATATGGAACAAAGAGAAAGGAATTATTCCCGGTGAAACTTTTCTCAGACTGTCACTATTAGAAAATTGTCAAAGAAATTCACTTCCCCAGAGAGGATTAATTCCCGGTGAAACCTCTCCTGAATTTCTTCAAACCCTATAACTGTTCACTAAAGAAAAGATTATTCCCGGTGAAACTTTTCTTGAAATTTTCTTAAGTTTGGACCCACAGGCTTCCTAAAAGCATCTACGCCTCCTCTTGGGCTTTGTACAAGGACCCTCGGGCTTCTTAGAAGTTTCCAGCCTCTTCTTGGGCTTAGTACAAGGACCCGAGACCTCTTAAAGGTATAGGACAAAACTTAGTCATCCTTTGTTAGAGCAGTTTTTCCAAAGAGTCAAAACCTCGGACCAATTAAGGGTTGATTCTCATCCCTTAAAACACCTACCTCCTCTTGGGCATCATACAAAGATAAACCTTCCATACCAGTAGACTTGGACAGTCTAATCTCCTCTTGGATCTTAAAGACATTCTCAAGTTCCCTACAAACACAGGAGAAACCCTGGTCATTTGATCAATCTCCAGTAGATTTAAAACCTCTGTAGGTTCTAAAACTCAGTTTTTATCCTAAATTTCCCCAGCTAAGGGCAGCTTATCATCAATATAACACTAGCCTATCAGAACCTCAAGGCATCTGATATTTGAACTCTTCTGTAATCCTCTGCAAGAGTTGATTCCCCACTTTGGACCTGCCTCTGGATCTCAATAATCCTCAGCAGAAGACAGCCTCCTCTTAGGCTTTGTATAAGAAATTCCTCAGCCAACCTCCTCTTAGGCTTTGTATATTGATTCTTTCTTCCTCATCACCTTAAAACACTCTCTTGTTGAGTCAACATTTTTTAGCCTCCTCTTAGGCTTTGTATAATGATTTTCCTCAACAGAGTTAGCCCTTAAACACTCTCTTGTTGAGTCAAATAAAATAACTCTCTTGTTGAGTCAATCTCTTTTTAGCCTCAATCTTGGGCTTTGTACAAGACAAACAAAAGTACTCTCTTGTTGAGTCAATCACCTTTTCAGCACTCTCTTGTTGAGTCAATCTTCTTTCTCAAAGCACTCTCTTGTTGAGTCAAATAAAAAACACTCTCTTGTTGAGTCAATCAATCCTTTCAGCCTCAATCTTGGGATTTGTACAAGACAAACAAAAGAACTCTCTTGTTGAGTCAATCTCTTTTCAGCCTCAATCTTGGGCTTTGTACAAGACACCCGAAACATCCTCAGCTGAATCAATCATCTCTTTTTTAGCCTCAATCTTGGGCTTTGTACAAGACACATATAAATTTTCTCCAGCAAAGTTAAAATCTTCTAAACCTTATCTTAAGCTCTGGATAAATATCTTCCCAGCAGAGTCACATACAAAAAACCAAAATCCCCTCAGAGGAAAGCAAAAACCTCTCTGTCGGAGGACATTTCTCTGTATATCACACATTCAAAACAAACCTTAAATCCAAATAACTATTGTTGTTGATCCAAATATCCAAGATGTAGTCCATCTCTTATCCTGATAAACCTCCTTTCATCTAATTGCTGTAAGTGGCAAGCCTCTGGATTACAAACATCCACGCCATTGTCCCTCTCTTAGCATGAAAGATTCCTAAGGAAAAATGGCATTGCTCAACACTGAGTTAAAGTTTCCTCCTTCAGGACAAATCCCTTATAAAGGAAATTATGGCATTGCTGGATTCTCATATCCCAGTTAAAGTAATTCTCCTTTATAATCAGTCACCCAACAGTCGTGATAAACAGACGAGATTGTCTCCCTTTAGAGATGATAAATTCTCTCTCAGTAAAACCTTTTATCTTCAATCTTGGGCTTTAAACAAGGCACAAATACTCATTTAGCTTTAATCTTGGGCTTTGAACAAGACACCAAACATATTTTTCCTCCCATAGAATAGGAGGAACTACGATTGCTCTGATTTCCCTGTTTTCTTTAATGGGAATACGTAGGCCTAAGATTGCGAAAATCTTAGCGAGCACACCAATCCAAAACTTTAGGTCCAGTACCTTCACACACTAATCAAAAACCTTAGATCCAGTACCTTACCAAAAACATTGGAACAAAACCGACATCAACAAAAACTATCTCTCTCAAACACACCCAAAGGAGAAACTTTCCCAATCAACAGACAAACACCAGTAAGTAGGAAAAATAAATAGAAAACAGTATAATTGCTAATAAACCTATGGATAACCACATATAGGATGGGTAATTGAAAACTCTCCATTCTATAACCTGACCCCGGACCCCCCAATCTCTTAAGCATTTGTTAAAAAAAACATTTGAGTGCAAGGTTAGTTTTAGATAGATTCCCTTTCCTTTCCAGCTTCATAGGATAAATAAGAAATCAGAAAGTAGCACCCAACTCCTCTCATTGCGGTGAGGAGAAACCCAAATGGCGATAAGGTAGTCGCATCACCGACAAAAATCGCACGCTACAGTAACCCGCCAACCCAAGAAAACTTCGTATCTCAGTAGCAGACCTCGTAGTCTCCCACTATAACACAACATCAATCTTAGAAGGATCAACAACAATTCCACCACTTGAAATCACATGGCCAAGGAAACTCACTTCCTTCAACCAGAATTCGCACTTCGACAGTTTTGCATACAACTTCTTCTCTTTCAATACTTGCAACACGGTTCTCAAATGCTCAGCATGCTCCTCTTCAGATTTAGAGTATATCAGAATATCATCATTGAAAACCACAACAAACTTATCCAATACTCATGAAAAATCCGATTCATATACCCCATGAACACATCTGGTGCATTGGATACACCAAACGACATCACAGTATAATCGTAGTTACCATACCTAATCCTGAAAGTTGTCTTTGGAATGTCATCAGGCTTAACGCAAATCTAATGGTAACTAGACCTCAAATTAGTTTTGCTAAATGGACAAGCACCTACCAACTGATCCATCAAATCGTCGATCCTCGAAAGCGTATATTTATTCTTGATAGTCACTTTATTCAATTGGCTGTAATCCACGCACAACCTCATACTACCATCCTTCTTCTTAACTAACAGCACAGGAACACCCCGCGGAGAAACATCGGTCGAACAAACTTCTTCTCAAGCAATTCTTCCAATTGTTTCTTCAATTCACTTAACTCAGAAGCGGACATCCGATAAAGAGCCATTGACACTGGACTCGTACCTGGTATCAAGTCCACTGCTAACTTTACTTCACGCTCTGGAGGCAAATCCCTTATGTCATCCGGAAACACATATGGAAATTTACGGACAACAGGTAATTCGACACTCGCAGCTGCACGATCAACTTGCAACGATGCAAACATTGCAAACACCAAGGCTTCATATTTTAGAAGTTCGTCTACTTGCTTAGCAGACAAGAAAATCAACTCCTCATTATCACCAAACTCAGGAAACTCTACGGTCTTATTATAACAATTGATATGAACATAGTTGAACTCCAACCAGTTCATTCCAAGGATTACATCGATTTAGTGTAAAGGTAAACACACCAAATCCATTACAAAACTCTTCCCAAATATTGTCATACCCCAAATTTTGACCACTAAGATTTCTCATCATTGTTCAAATCATCATCACAATATGGATGAATAATTATGCTTCTTTAGTCTCCCCAAAGATGGGTGAGCATCCACTACAATCAAAATTAGGGTTTCAAGCCCTCTCAGAGCCTTAGACAAAGGGTCAATCAAGGAATGACATGATCTTCAACTTGTCTAAACCTCTCAAACATACACAAAGGATCAAAAAGGACTCCCACTCCAAGGATTAAGCACAAAGCTGCTCCCTTCTAGGTGGATCAAGCCTCAAGATCGACAGTGTCACCAAATTAGGGTTTTGGTCGACCAGGGCCTCCAGATGGAAAATTTTCATCTGGGCACAAGCCAATGATCCAAAACATAACCTAATATACTCCATGTAACCTCATGGACCCAATCATCAAGTCAATTTTGCCTCAGGGGATGCATTCATCAAAAATCAGGAATTAGGGTTTCTTGACCTAATTCACCCCTAAGTTGACTTTTGGGACAAATCATGAGCCAAGACCTCAAGAGAGGGTTTGAGGGTCTCTAATGAACTATATCTATCCATTTGGAACAATGGATTAATCCAAGAAGCTTGAGCAACAAGTCTCAATTTCATCTGCACTACAATTAGGGTTTTAAGGAAAAAGTCAACTGTAACTTTGACTTTTGACCAAGACATGCTCCCAAGCCCTATGACATGCATCAATATACCCTATGACACCCATGGAACATGTCCATCAAGTTTGATTTAGGTCAAGGACATGATTTCCTGAAGAATTGCACAGTTTGGAATTCATCCGATAAAAAGTCAACTGTGCACAAAAGTCAACTTTGACTTTTTGAGATTTTTCACCAAAATGGATTTTTAACCCTAAAATGATGTTAATGTGTGATTTGAATCATCATTCATCAAGAAAAATCAAGAAAAGTTGGATAACTTGTAAAAGGGGTAACCATAAAAACTTAGAAAATTTTCTAAGTTAAAAATAAAGTGACTAGGGTACCAACTTTGGAGGATCATAAATCCTAAACCACAAAGCCATTTTTCCTCATCCAAATATGGATTTGTATCCCTCATTACCCTCTACAAAAACTTCAACTAGACCTAAGTCCAATTCATTAAGGATTTTGAGTTATGGAGTGATCAAAATGGCTCTAAAATGAAAATGTCACTTTTTCAAACACTTAGTGAAATTTTCACTAAGTCCAAATCTGTCTTCACTTTTTGCCAAATGTAGGGGGATTTTTCACTTGGATTCAAAAGAGATCAAAACCAAATATGTTCAAACAGTTGTTGTATCATGTAAGGGCTTTCCAAAATGGCCAAGAACATTACCAAATTCCATTTGAATCATGAGATATGACATTGGGAAGTAGCCTTGCGGAAATCTGCCAAGGCAAGGCAGAATTTGCATTTTTGCTCGATTTGCCAAAATCAGCCAAATCCAAATGCTCCTATCCACTTGGACACCTCTGAGGATTAAATCTAAAGGGGACAATCACTGATCCAAGCCTCCAAAGTCTTTGGAACAAGAAATAGCATGTTGAACCTAGAATGGCCAAAATAGGGACAAGACTCCTATTTTGGATTGGAGCATTCAATGGAAGCATCAAGGTGGCATGGACTGAGCCATTTGCAACTGAATTCAGTCAAGACTTATCTAAGACCAAGGGAACCACAGCCCTATGCCCTAACCTCTAGTCAATGGCTAGAGGAGACTTGCATTTCCATTGGCCAACATTGAACAAACACCTGCTGCAGTTGCCATTCACTATTCCTTGCAAAACAAACTTGCTCTACTATAAATAGAGCTCAATTCTGATCAGTTTAAGTACACCAAAGCCATCAAACAGATGCTTTCCTCAAAATCTCTTCTTTCACTCCATTTTTGCCTTCTAAGGCAAGTCACTATCGGGTTTTGAGTTAGAGAGCTTTTCCAATCAAACCAATCACTCACACACCTCACATACATCATATAGAAGTGATCCAAACACTCACATAACATCTGGAACACAGATTTCACAAAATCACCAGCCAATTGCTCAAGTTCTTGACAATTTTGCAGTTGAGGTGCCATCTTCAACTCCAAACCATTTCAATCCATTCCAAGCACTCAGACACATCACTTGGCACCTAGGGAAGCTATCCACATCATTGGAACCAAGCTGTAACACCTCCAACACCAAACACGATCACCAGCTGCAAGTGGAAAGCATGAGCTCTTCTAACTCTATGATCCATGCATTTTTTGCTGCACAATAATTTGGCCATATGTTCATAATCATGCATGGAATGTTTCCCCTAAATTAATTGCTTTGTTTGAATCGTGTATCAAAAATCCTAGCCTTTATGCAGAAATTAGGGTTCTTGAGGATTTTTCATGATTTCTTGTTATATGTTTGATTTAAATGAAATTAATTGACATAGACATGATCGTGAGGTTGAGACGAGCATAATGATATGTGGATTGCATGTTATAATCAAGTATTCAGTGAGATTGGAGAGAAAATGCAAATCTGGCCAAGCCCAGAACACGCTCGTGTTCTTGGTGTGTTCTTGGCGCCATTTCTTTCAAATTCAAATATTTGAATTTTGTGATTTTATTTAATTGATTCAAAAATTAATTTCTCTCTGAGTTTTAATGATTTTGAGTTGATTCTTTTTTTAATAATTCACAAAAATGTTAAAATATTTGATTTTATCAAAAAATCCCAAAAATATTATTTATTTCATATAATTGATATTTTTGCAAAGAATTAATATTTTAATTGTTTTTGACATTTAAAATTTTTTTTCCACATTGATTTTGCAACTTTTAATGCTTTCTAATTATTTTGTAGGTCAATACTTAATTTTTGAAACATTAATCCAAGATCACAATTTGTTTTTCATATGTTAAACAATTTTGATCATTTTAATTGAATTTTTATTCAATTAAATACATTTTTGAAAACAAATTAGGGTTTTTGGATTAATTAAACCCTCATAAATCATTTTCAAAACACTTTGGGCCTCTAATAGAGTGTAAGACCCAATCCTTTTTTGACCAAATCATTTTTGGGCCTCAGTGTATTGTATAAGTCCCGATACCGTCAAAAAACAAACGGCGCGATCGTCGCCTTTTGAAAAATAACCTTGGGCCTCTCCTTGAGATATAAGACCCGTACAAAACTTTTGGGCCTCTAATAGAGTGTAAGACCCAATCCCCTTTTAACCAAAACAATTTTGGGCCTCACTTATTGTATAAGTCCCTTCGCGTTAAAAGAAAATCTCGGCACGATCGCCATTTTAAACGAAAAATCATCTGGGTCTACCCTCATGTTATAAGCCCCAATCTTTTTCTTTAAACCTTTTGGGCCTCTATTAGAGTGTAAGACCCAAACCCCTTTGTACAGAAAACCTTTTTGGGCCTCAGTCACTTGTATAAGTCCCTCTGTACAAATTCAACAGTGCGCTCACTGATAAAACCCTGGGCCTCTCCTTGAACTGTAAGCCCCAAATCTTTCTTTTTCAAAGCAGTTTCTCCTTTGATTTTGAATATACTGTTGTTTTCAATCTTTCTTTGTTGAACAACTAACCAAACATCATGGAAGCTCTACAACCGAGTAAGTAGTTATTGCTTTCATTTACCGCTTTCATATACATATAACTGTATTGTGGGGTTGTTTCACTGTAAGTCTTCTTTCATAAACTCATATCAATTGTGTAATAATAGTATAAATATTTAGAGTTTCCCCGGCAGCTACGTCTAGCATTAAGCCTGTTGATCACTCTTAGAAATAGTCTAAACTAGATCCCCATAGGATTACCAGACACAGTCTTCCCTCTTCTTGGGGTTAAACAATATGGAGATATGAAAGACAGCATTCTCTGTGAACCCTTTCATAGACTGTCACTCATAGAAGTTGTCAAGAAACTCTACTCCCCAGAGATGATCTTTTCTCCGTGAATGGCATCTCTTGAGTTTCTTCCAAATTCTCGAACTTTCCTAGCTTGATCTATTCTCGGTGAATGGCATGTCTTGAACTTCTCGGGGTTTGGGGACCCACAGGCTTCTTAAAAGCACTTGTCAAAGAAACTTTATTCCCCAGAGATGATCTTTTCTCCGTGAATGGCATCTCTTGAGTTTCTTCCAAATTCTCGAACTTTCCTGACTTGATCTATTCCTTGTGAATAGCTTGCCTTGAATTTCTCAGGGTTTGGGGACCCATCGGCTTCTTAAAAGCAACCCCGCCTCCTCTTGGGCTTAGTACAAGGACCCTACGGCTTCTTAGAAGTACTCACAGCCTCCTCTTAGGCTTTGTATAATGATCTCTTCCTCCGAGAATGATAGCCTCCTCTTGGGCTTCGTACAAGGACCCGTCGGCTTCTTAAAAGTTTCCAGCCTCCTCTTGGGCTTCGTAAAAATTGTCCCGACGACCTCCTAGAGGTATAGGAACAGAAATTAGTCATCTGCATAGAACAGTCCTTTCAAAGAGTCTACTACTGTTTCTCAAAGCATAGTACAAAAGATGAAACTCTAGACTTGGACAGTCTAATCTCCTTCGTTAAATAGGAAGAAAACCCGTAGACTCGGACAGTCTCAATACCTTTCGAATTTCCCACTTCCTTAAAGAACAGGAATAACCTGGATCCTTGAATCAAATTCATGAGTACAATGTTGCTCATATAAGAACTGATTTTCTCTTTAAAAATCAGCATACTGGACCTGCCACTCAACTGAAACAGTCACCATAGCCTCCCTCTTGGGCTTTGTACAATGATTCTCCCCAGCGGAGTCAAGCAACGTTTAGCCTCTCTCTCGGGCTTTGTACGAGACACATAAGAGACTCCCTCGTTGAGTCAATTACCCCTTTCGCCTCCATCTCGGGCTTTATACAAGATACAAAAAGGTTCTTATTGAGCCAAACAAACAACAGCCTCCATCTCGGGCTTCGTACGGGATACAAAAAACTCTCTTGTTGAGTCAAATAGCCTCTATCTCGGGCTTTATACGAGATACCAAAAGATTCCATCGTTGAGTCAAAACCTTTTAGCCTCTCTCTCGGGCTTTGTACGAGACACATATTAACCTCCTCTTAGGCTTTATATAAGAAAACCACTGGTTAATCCAATTAACCTTTTAGCATCAAAACTGTGCCTCGTTCACAGTACACAAACATCAATAACTCCTTCCCTTTCATCTAATCGATGTAAGCGGCAAGCCTCTGGATCATCTACATCCATGCCACTGTCCCTCTTTTAGCATGAGAAATTCCTAAGGAATGATGGCATTACTCTAAACTGAGTTAAATTCTCCTCCTTCAGGTTAAAATCCCCTTTAAAGGAAATTATGGCATTGCCGGATGCACATATCCCGGTTAAAGTAATTCTCCTTTATAAAACAGTTGTGACATACAACCCCCCGCTTTAGAGATGACAAATTCTCTCTAAGGTCAACACTTTTAGCTTCACATCTTGGGCTTTGAACAAGATACAAACCACCTTTCGCTTCACATCTTGGGCTTTGAACAAAGACACCAAAAACAACCAATTTCCTCCCATAGAATAGGAGGAACTACGAACGCTCTGATTTCCCTGTTTCGGTAAACGGGAATACGTAGGCATAAGATTGAAAGAAAAATCTTAGCGAGCACACTAAACAAAAACCCAAAATCCCATACTCTCATGTATCTATTAAAAGCATCAGTCCTAACATCCTAATCCTTGTTCCCCGCCAGAAAATCCAAGAAAGAGAGAAAACCGTATTGGCGAAAATACAAATAACCAGTACAAGGGCCCCCCCACATTGATAGCATTCGCAACCTAACAGACCGCTGTTTAAACTCAGTATGCAAAGCAGGGTTAATTGGAGACATCTATTTCCCTTCCTTCATCAGCTTTAATAGGATAAAAAATGAATCGACCGGTAGTAAGCTCAACCGCAGAGAGCGACCAGCGCTTAAGAACCGCGTCCAAAATCGCTCGCTACAGAAAAATGGCGCCCACCGTGGGGCCCATCAAACTTTTTTCTTCTTTTCACCTCTTGTGTGAATACCACGGATTGGGGCTTCCGCCGGAGAACCCATTTTCTGTCAGGAACTTAGGATTCATAGCTTTAAAGGTCTAGGATGTTTAGGACAAATATATATACTGCTTTTCATAATTGCTTTACATGTTCATTTTTCTGCTAATGGGAATGCGTGTGATGCCGCATGTAGAAAGATTGAGTATACACTTAAGATAAGTGATGGCGACGAGGTCGACCATCAACCTCAGTGGAGGCTGACCAATGCAACCCATTCTCTCACCTAGACAATGGGCCGATTGTTAAGTCTGAGAAGCTGAGGAGCCAAACCCTTTCGTAGTGCGGAAACTATCGGAAATAGTTGTTACACGATATTACCTTCATTTGAGGCTGGTGATCTATTCTCGGTGAATGGCACTTACTCTAAGATTGCTCTACAACTCGCTGGCGATCCGCTTGTTGTTTTGCTTTCCTGGGAGGAGCTGATGATAATGAGTACAGGTACAAAAATCACCCTAGTATAAACCTTTGGGGATGGGTAGAGCCTTGACTTCATGAAAACGACCCTTTGACCCCATGTTTTTTCTATGTTTTTGTGTGCTGCATTCATGCATTCATTTAAAAAACATTAAAACAAAAAAAAATTCTCTTCTAGTCTCTCTGTTTTTCAAATTAAACTAAGACTGTGATTGCAAATATCAGAGAAAAGGATTGTGCTAATGGATTTCGGTAGAAGGAGAACTCATAGTTACACCTTCAAGGTTCCAAAGCTAGAGGATTTGAGAAGGTTAGCGAGGATGATCACTAACCCTGAGGCTTTCAGAGCCAAGCACGGAGGTTTGCTACCACTGTTAAGAGTCCATGTGATTGAGGGAATCATGGATGCGCTCATTCAGTTTTACGATCCGGTTTATCACTGTTTCACATTCCCGGATTACCGGCTTGCACCAACGCTGGAGGAGTATTCTCACCTGATTGATCTACACATTACAGATCGAGCTCCATTTTTTGGACTGGAAGAAATTCCAAAGAATCAGACCATTGCAAGAGCAATTCATTTGGACGAGTCTGAGGTCAGGACTCACCTAACCACTAAGGGTGGCATCCAAGGTTTGCCAGCCCAGTTCTTGACAAAGAAGGCCCTGTATTTTGCCAGTATAGGAAACGTGACTGCTTTTGAAAGAATCTTTGTCTTGCTCACCTACGGGTTATTTTTGTTTCCCAACATCAATAACTTCGTCGATATCAACTCCATTAAGGTTTTTCTCATTGGAAACCCTGTGCCGACTTTGCTCGCAGATGCGTATCATTCTGTACACTTGGGAAATTTGTACAACGGAGGGGAGATCACATGCTGTGTACCTCTACTTTACAAATGGTTTATCTCTCACTTGCCCAAGTCTGCTGCTTTTTGGGATTGCAAGAGTGCCTTACGTTGGTCGCAGAAGATCATGTCTCTTACCAACTCTGATATAGATTGGTGCAATAGGATTTATGATGGAATCAGGATCATTGACCGTTGTGGAAACTTCCCCAACGTACCCCTTATAGGAACTAAGGGAGGAATCAACTATCATCCAGTTCTCGTTCATCGTCAATTTGGATACCCGATGAGACACGTCCCACGTGGTGTTCATCTGGAAGGTCTTTTCTTCAAAGAAGGAGAAAATGACAGAGCACTAAAGATGGAAATAGTGCACGCTTGGAAACAGGTTCATAAGAAAGGACGGGAGTCTCTAGGAAAACCAGACTATGTCTCGGTGGAGCCTTATCTCCATTGGGTACAAACTAGAGCTCTCAAGCTAAAGATGCCTTATCCTCGTTACGGAATTCTTCCGCCGAGGGAATCTGTCATGTACTTTATGACGGAAACTGAAAAGCTTCAGGTTACTCTCAACAAAGTTCAAAAGGAGAGAAGGTCTTGGAAGAACAAGTACCGCACCCTCGACATAAAGTGCATCAAAATACAGCAACTACTGAAAGAGAAAGATGCTCTGATTGAAATTTTGGAGCAACTGTAATACCCCAAAATTTGCCCTCTCTTTTCTTCATGTCTTCTAGCATGAGCTTTCATTGCATTGCATTCAAGCATAGAAAAACAAAATATCAAGCATCTAGCATTGCATCTTGCATAAGGGCATGTGATCAGGTAATCCAAGATATTCATCATCCAAAGCTAAAGGAGAAGACCAAGTGTTTCTCACAAGCCTCAAGGATCTCTTACATCATGTATCATCTCCATTTGATCTCACAAGTCATGGGAAGAGGAGAATTCATCAAGAAGGTTGGGCAGTGCATGATTTCCTACACAAGGCAGTCAAAAGTTGGGATCTGACCCCCAAATGGGCAAGCTATCTGAATTTTTATCATCTCCAAAGGGCATATCTCATCTTTGTTTGAGAAGATACACATCATATTCAGAGGAATTTGGATTTGGAGGATGTGCTTTTTCCTCCTAACCAGAGGGTGCCAGACTAGGGTTTGACCTAAAATCAGTTTATTTCTGATTTCTTAGGCAAGACTTGATCTCATGGTATTCCTTATGTTCTTAAGTGTTCATGGAGGGAATCTTGGCCATTGGTTCTTTGAGGAAGATGTTCAATGGATCAGTTACTTGTGTAATAAGCAAAAGTCAACAGTGCAAAAGGAGAAAGTCAACTGTGGAATTTTGAGGTTCTTTTCATGGTTTTCAAGGTCTCACATCATCATATGGTCTTCAAATGCCAAGTTTCATGTCATTCATCAAAAATCAAGAGTTTGTGCAAAAGATACTAAATTTGGAAAGTGACCTATAATGAAAACTTTCCATTTTTGGCAACTTTTCCATCACATTCAACTTGACTTTTCATCATCAAGGAAGCTCCAAATGAATTTTACTCCAACATGAAAGTTGAAGATATTTCTCTCCCATTTCCAAAAAGTACTAGATGGTTTCCATACCATTTGTAGAACTCAAGTTATGGTCAAAAGATGGCAAGGTGCATTTTGAGGTTTTCATATGGTTCCATTTTTCCACCTTTGGCATTTTGGCACAAATGGACTTGTAATGGATCTTTTTGCTTCATGTTATATTACAACATAAAAATACAAGTCAAGAGGATCAATTGTGACCTTTGAATCAATTCATTCTATGCCATATTTTTCATTATTGTCACAAAGTGCAAAAATGCCAAATTAATTCAAAACTTGCAAACCAAGAAAGTACAAGGCCCAAAATCAATTCAGAAGTGATACATGAGTAAATTGGAGGGGAATTATGCTGGTGGCAAGGGTTTCTCACGTGTGAATTAGTGGTGGTGGTACAAAATGCATTTTTGCAATTTCACCCAAATCTCACTAACCAATGGATTAACCACTTGCTAATCACCATCAGTGAATTAATGAAGAGTATATAAGTTAACTTATGCCTCAGAAATTAGGTCATGCACTCTCATTTGCTCAGAATTTCAAAAACTCACTCTCACTTTCTCTCCTTCAAATCTCTCATTCCTTGAGGGTTTTGAAAAATCTTTTGGCATATTCTTGATCAGTGAGTTGAAAGGAGCACTAGTCATCCATTGTTTTAAGCTGAAAGGAAGGATTTCACGAAGTTCCATTCAAGAGGATTCAACTTAAATCTCAAGATCTAGCACGATTTCAAGCTCTAGTTGCATTTATTTTGCATCTAGAGGTTCCAAGGAGTAGATCTGCAGTTTTTGGAGGGATTTCTTGACGTATTTTAAGCTCTTCAAGGTTCAGGTTAGTGATATTTTCATCATCATAGAACTTGAACTTTTGATGTGTATAATGAGTTGTGATGTTCACTGATCACTCTGATCTATTTTGTTTGTGATTTGGACGTGTAAATTGTGTGTAATGTGGATTTAAAGTTTTAGATCTAAACTTGTTTTTGTTTGATTCTCATTATTGGTTGATTATTTGTTAAAATGAACATGATATCCATGATCCTTGCGTTTTTCTGGTCAAGATGATGTACACATACGTGTTTTCTGGAAAAAATCACGCAGCAGCTCACCGAAGAGGGTGGCCGGAGCCCTAGCTCCTGCGGCTGCTTATGTTCAGTCCGGCGAGGAGGTCAAGTGAAGAAGAAGAAGTCCTGGCCGTCCGTTCCTTGAATCCAACGTTCATCATTCTGCCACGTTTCCTTTTTTGTGTTTTTTAATTTGTTGCTTATGTGTATGCTCACCCACGCGTATTACCATGTACCTCACATCATAACCATTGCTTTTAATTAATTTTTGACTGTGTGATTTGATCGTGGGCGTGGATGTGATCTTATGGTGGAGATTGTGACAACAAATTAAAATGAGAGTGTGCCAGTCACGTGGCTGGTGTATGTGTGCTGATTGCTTGTGTGTGAGCGTGCGTTTAGTAATTGTGGTGTACTTGTGAATCTAAACCGTTGATCATGATTACCTTTGGATATTTTGACTTGCTTTTTGAGCGTCTGATTGATCATGTGGCTGACTTTGATTCTGAGCATTGACTGAATTCCATTGTCTTGCATTGACTTTCGCTTGTGGACTGTGCGTGTGGGATTCTTATTTCCACCCCCCCCCCCCCCTTAAGCCCATTTTCATTCTCTGAACGTGTTTTTGTTACTGATTGCACCCCCTTTGCATATTTCATTTGTTTTATTTTATTTTCATTGCATTGTTTGCATTTTATTTTTTTAAAATAGTTAGATGCATTTAAAAATCCTGAAAAACATCATGACGCTTGTTTTGAGTTTTATAATTTTTTTTCCATATTTTATTTTCTCATTTTATTTTTATTTTGGCATCTGAATTAATTAATTGCTTTATTTTCTTCTTTTAATTGTTTCACTTGCACACTTCAACTTGTTGAGTTTCTTTCTCATCATCTATACTTCATTTTCAATCCATTCTTTTTGCATTTATTAGGTGACATATTAAAGTGCATAAGAACATTTTGGTTTCATTTTTAAACTCATTTCATGTTGTATTTTGGTCCCTCTCTTTTACATGTTGAACCATGTTTCTTAGGTGATCTTTACCTAATTGTTTGAGGTACTTAGTTTGTGAATTTTGGTCTAGTATTTTTGCACATGTTACTTGACTGAGTTAGCTTCTGTTTGATTATTTTTGGGGATTTTATTGAGCCACTTTGCTATTTTTGGTTGAGTTTTTTTTGTGATGCAAGTTTGATTGAGGTATACTTTGATTCATGATCTAGTTTGAGTGCATTTGCTTACTTATAATGGAATGATGCTTGAGATGTTTTTATGGTATGATCATGTTCTGTTTGAGCTTGCTTGTGGATTTGGAATCATCCTCATTTGATCTTTTTTCAATTTGTTCTTGATTTTACAAGTTGATGTTGTTTTGGACTTGAATCTTGTGGTATGTTCAACCTAATCTTGTGATTGCTTCTTTGTGTGAATTCACTCATGTATGAAACCTTTTGTTTGACTTGTATGATATGCTTGAGGTTCTGGTCCTCTTGATTTAGGGTTCATTATGTGATTTTCATTTCACTTTATGCCTCACACTTCTTCGCTTGCTTGCATGAATGATAAGTGAATGTCTTTCTCAATTTTGATACATGTTTTGAATGTGTTGCTTGATCATTAATCTTGTATGACTTGAGTTTGATCTTGGCATGATGTTAATGTGCATGCTACTGCCCTTTGGGGTCATTACTTGATTTTCATCTCACTTGATCTTCATGGTTTGAATTATGTGATGCATATCATTCTTTTTGCTTTGTATCATCTTTGGTGCATCATATTGCATAATGTGAACCTCTTTTGCACATGTGAATTATTGATGATGATATGATGTGAGTTCTGGTCTTCTTTCATTTTCATCTTGTCTCCTTCATTTCACTTTGATATGAAATCCATGTGTGTTTAATTGTGCATTTAATTCAAGTATGCTTGCATCCTTCCATGTTTACCTTTGCATGATTACTTGATTTGTTTTGCATCGATCTTTGAAACATGTTGATTGATTTGAGTTGGACATTTATGATGTGATGTGCTTGCTGCCACCTTTTGTGTCTCATCTCTCTTCTTCTCCTTCTCTTTCCTTCTCTTTCACTCTTTCTCGTCCCATGAGTCTCAAGACTTGTTCAAGTCTTGGATTCTTTCCCTTTAGAGCTACCTAGTCCAACTTAATTTTTGATTAAGCTTGGAGTAGGATTAGCATTAGGTTTTAGGTAGTCTTTTCTCCTAAACCTCAATAACCCTAGGACATCCATGCATGATAACATTAGGACTCTTAGTTTCCCTTTAGAATTTCCCTTGTGTCGTTTCTCTTCTCATCTCAAAATAAAAGTAAAAAAACACTTAATAAAGATTAACGTGTATTGCGCTTGAGCCTTCTATGTGGGAAAGTGGGGAACGAGGGGCTTCCTCTCATTCTTCTAGGATACCTAGTGTACGTCCTGTTGGGGACGATGCGCGAAGTATTCGTTCCTATATGTGAGACTTTGGTTCAATGCAAGTTACAAACAACTGTAAAAAACACTTCTTTCTAAAAAACTTCAACCAACAATAACGTCTTTCCTTCGGGAATTCTTTTCTCATCTCACTCACTCTCAGCGTATGAACGTGCTCCTACTCGTTCTCTCGCAAGATGGTAACGCACTCGGACCAGCGAGCCTGCAACACTTGAGCTAGAACGTAAGCTGTTCCCAAAAGACACAAACAAAGCGACCCTCGTTGAGGGGAACTACGTCGCTCTGATTCTCATGTTCCCGATGAGATACGTAGGCAGTGGGGTAGGGCCCATTCGAGCACTTCTTTTATTTTCCCTACATTTGTTCCTTGTTCTTTCTCTCCCTTCTCTTTTCTTTTTTCCTGTTCCGTTCCCTTTCCAGTAGCAGTGGAGCTCCAGACGACGACACCCTTTGATCGAGACAAGCAAGCGTGGATCCCATCGGGTACGATGGACGTGTGGGGGTGCTAATACCTTCCCTTCGCGTAACCGACTCCCGAACCCAGTTCTCTTGGTCGCAAGACCATGCTCTTTCCTCTTCCTTCAGGTTTATGCAGTGTTTCCTTTCCCTCTCTTGGGATAAATACACATTGCTGGCGACTCTGTTTCGGTGCCACTTTCGCGTTTGTACTAGGATGAAAATCCCGGGAGCGACAGCTGGCGACTCTGCTGGGGATCGAACCCAGAATCTCTGGTTTCCTTAGCGAGTTAATCCTAGCGCTTGTTTGTTTTCTTTCATTGGGTGTTATTCTGGTGTTGTGTTTTGCTATTTGTTGTATATTACTGTATTGTTGTTTACTGTTTTTTGCTTTACCGCTTTACTGTTTTTATCGCATTTTACTACATTACATATCATTATATACTGGATATTACTGCGTTGTGCTGGCTGGTTTTCTGTTTGGCGGGTTGGGATGTTCTGAGAGATGAGCCCACTACCCAGGCTCGAGCTTACACACAGGTTTTAGAGTGGATAGTCATGATGCTTGCATCGGGGTGGCCATGTATTGTTGTTCATGAGACCCACAACCAGACAAGGTTCTATCAGGAGCTACCTGCTACTGTGCGTTGGTACAGGCCAGTAGGTATTCTCTTGAGGGATTGTCAACTCTGGAGACCATTCCCGAGGACTCAGTTGCGGCACTCCTCCCGAAATGTGACAGTGGCAAACCACGCTTTGTGGCAAACCCATTGCACATTCTCGATCCAAGGACCTAATGTTGGGAACTTGCTATAGGATTTCCCTTTTGTAGTGAATCAGCGGACGACCTCTTTGATTGGCGATAACATTGTATCCTTCGGGCTGAATGTGCTATTGCTTCTCAAACCTCTGAAGCTGAGGATCTTTCATCTTGGAGAATCGGTTGAGGCCTCCTCGATTGATGATGATGCCAAACCAGAAATGGTGAACGTATCATCATTTCTCGACCTGAGAGCCCGGGATACTGAACATCCTAGTACCCACATGTGAGAGGGATGGGGTTTGCAGGTTTGCAGGTAACCGTGACTTTTAACCTACCTGGTTTTCTGGTTCTATCACTATGGTGGTTGTTGTTCTGAGTTTTGGTACAGAGCCTTGTTTTGTTCAGTCAGCGCAGTGCAGCCAGTTTGAGTGGACACCTTAATCACATGCTCTGCATTGCATTATTTTTTTTCTGACATTCATGTTTGTGCATTTTCAGGTAGTATTTAGTCTTTGATTCCAGTCAGAGGGCAGTGTTAGGGATGGACGTTCCAAGAGGCAAGAAGGATATTATTATCTACAAGTTTTTCAAGCCAGCAATAGGTCCTCTCACGATCCTGAAGGGAATGGCGAGTCCTGAAGTATTGAATGCTTTCGAGGAGAAGTATGGGTGGATTCTGTCTTTTGTTCTCAACATCAACGATTATGAGTTTCGAGGTCTTCATACTCTGATGCAGTTCTATGACCCTCCGCTGAGATATTTTCTGTTCCCGGATTATTTGTTGGTGCCTACCTTGGAGGAATACTCTAACATGCTAGGGATTCCTATCAAGGAAGTACCTCCTTTCTTTGGTTCAAAAGGAGAGCTGGATTGTGGGAAATTGGTCGGTGCTCTTTATTTGAGCAAATCAGAGATAGAAGCCAACATCTCCAACAAAGGAAAGATCTGTGGTTTCAAGTTGGGGTATCTAACGAAGAAGGCTCAGAAAGCAGCAGAGGATAAAGATTGGATCGGGTTCAATACACTGCTAGCTCTTTGTGTTTATGGTATTGTGTTGTTCCCCAATGAGCCTGATTTTGTTGATGAAGATGCTATCAGAATATTCATAACGAGGAATCATGTGCCAACCCTATTGGGAGATCTCCATTATGCCCTATACAACAGGAATGAAAAGAAGAGAGGGAGGATGGTTCATTGTTGCGCTCCATTGTTTTATAAATGGTTCGCAAGTCGTCTACCTCAATCTGGTGCTTTTGTTGATTCTAAGGATTCTCTAGAGTGGAGTCAGCACCTGATGGGATTGGTCAGTAAAAATATCGTGTGGATAAATCAAGGATTGCTTGGCAAGGATATCATTCACAACTGTGGTAAGTACCCTAATGTTCCTTTGATAGGGAGGAAGGGAGGAATTAACTATAATCCTTCCTTGGCCATAAGACAGTTTGGTTATGCTCTGGTAGGACCACCTGTTAAGCGAGATGTGGAAGAATCATTGTATTTTCACTCATCTGAAGGATTGGAGGAGGCGCAGAGAGCTTCTGAAGCTTGGGGTAGTATCCTGAAAAAAAGGCAAGGCCGTTCTGGGCAAACCTAACAATCAGGCTTTCCTTCCTTATGTGGATTGGATAAAACAAAGAGTTGAGGAGTGTTACTTACCTTTTGATCGAGCAGCTATGCTGTACCCAGAAAGTGTGGATGAAAGACTCACTGTACCATTTGAAGAATTTGATAAGCAGCGTAAGTTGGTATCTGATTTGAGGGTGGAAAACTCTGACATGAGTAGTTGACTACAGAGTGCTCTACATGATAACTTGGAGCTGAAATGGAAGGTTCAAGATATGACTACGCACCTAGAGAAAAAAGAGAAGGATTTTGCTGACAGGACTCAACACTTCAAAAAGATCAGTATGGTTGCTGATTCGTCAGTCAAAGCTAAGAGGAAAAACAAGAAGCTTTTGACTAAAGCAGAGGACGAGCTGGCCACGTATCAGGATATGTGGAAGGAAGCCAAGATTGAGAATGAAGAGCTGCAAGAAGAGCTTCAGGTAGTGAAAGCGAGGAAAGACTGTTACTTTGCTAAGTGGAAAGAGGCCCAGAAAGAAATTGAAGAGCTTAAGCTGCAAGCGGGAATCAAGAAGCCAAAGCACGAAGGCAACAATGTTGAAGAGCTGATTGCTAGGCTGAAGCATGATGTGGAGAAGAGGAACAGGTTGATCAAGGGTTTGCTAGAAAGACCTGCTCATCCAGATACTGTGAACCTTCTTGAGGAGATTGTAGCCGGTTTATTTGGAATTGACTTGTAGTATTCTGTTGCTTGTTTTTGTTGTGATTACCATCAGGATTGTTGATGGAATCACTTTTGCTTGTATTGAACCTATTTGTATGACTCCTTATGCTATGTTACTGCAATGTTTGTTTCGATGGTTATCAGTTGTTTGAAATGAGTCATCTTTTGATTGATTCCGCAGTATTTCTGGATTCGGATTTATTTTCCGATGTTTTGTCCGATCCCTTGCCCAAAACTGGAATCAAAGCAGATTCGGCCTGGAAATGTTTAAATATGATTGTTTGCATTTTGCATTTGCATCCTCATAATCATAAGCATTTTTGCATAACAGGTGTTCCGGAGCGGATTTCTTGTTCTGACTGGGTATTATCTGCAGGATAGCAAACATGACTTCTTCCGACTACTCTATTCATCACAATCAGGGTTCAGATGTGGAACAACTCCGAGCGGAGGTGACTGAGATGAAACCCTAGCTGGGGCACTTTATGGTGGACATGCAAGCTTTGATTCAAGGCCAGAGAATGCTGAAGGAAGAGGTCGATCAAGTGAAGACCCAGATGAGTTTTGTTATGGAAGTTGTGAGAAATGTGCTCAGAAAGGATGGTAATCCCACACCAGAGGCTGTAATAGAAGTTGTCGTTCCACCCTTGCCTGTGGAACCTATTCCCAAGAGTGATGTGTCTCACGAATTTTCTGCACCACCCGGAGTTCTGAAACTTACCCACCAACAGTTACCTCTTGTTTCCCCGGATGGCCCTAAGGCTAGGAAGTACCTACCAAAGTCGAAGAAACCTGACAGAATCTTTGATCCGCTTCCCATGTCCAATGACCAGCTGTTGAGGCATCTACTCCAACTCCAATTGGTTGAACTTCGGACGATAAATCGCCCTAGTGGAAAGCTCCCACTCAATTATGATGCAAGTGCCCATTGCGACTTTCACTCTGGTGCGCCGGGGCACAATGTGGAAAAATGCAAAGCCTTTCATAATGTGGTTCAAGATCTGATTGATTCGAACGCGATAAATTTCGCGCCGGGCGGCGTAAGCATGCAGAGTAATTCTACTCCTACTGCTGCAGGAAATGTCAATTCCCGGGCGTTCCCTCTTGAAGCGGCATCAAGTCAAGGGCATATCTTGCAGTCTTTGGTCTCAAAATCCCCATGTCAGCAGCTTGTTCCCGATCATAGGCCAAGTTTGAAAAGAAAAGTGCTGGGAAAATAGGAGTACTCAAATCAGTATCAGCAGCAGGCTAGCTCCCAGAGGAGGTATCAGAGACCCAGAAGGCCTGAGAGAAAATTTGATCCTATTATTGTTCCTCACAGTCAGCTGCTTGACCGTTTGCTTCAAGACTCTTTGATTCAGTTAAGGGAAGTTGCTCCTGTCCCGTACCCTCTTCCGCCAGGATATGACAAGAATGCTAGGTGCGGGTACCACTCAGGGGCACCGGGGCATGCCATTGAAGATTGTAAGGTGTTCAGGTATAAAGTGCAAGATCTGATTGATGCCGGGATCATTATTTTCACTGCAGATGGTCTGTATGTTAACTAAAGCTTCCCAAGCCAGCATGTAAAAAGGGAAAGACATCATCAGAAGCAGTCAGTCCAGACGGAGTCAGGCCTCCTCAACAAGGACAATCATTTAGTTTCTTTGCTGTATTTTCATATGTAGTCTTTATTTGTTTGTTCAGACATTGTTTGCATGTTAAAACTTGTTTGTATTTGGTTTGATGATTTTAATGCAATGGATATGTTTTCTTGATTAATTTCATTTGTGTTTACTCATTTAATGCTAATGTGCACTGCAATACCAATTTTTCTTGCTTAAGCTCTGTGAGGGAGGATGACGAAGTAAGAACGCAGGTCTTTAATTGTGTGCTTTCGAACAGAACCCTGTTGAGGATGTACATGCATTGTTTCAACTCCCCAAACATTGAAGATATAAGGGAGATAGACTCCCGTTAACCTCTTTGAGCCTTGAAGTAAGAGTTTCTTTCGTACGAAAAAACCCTCACATTTAACCAGGGGCAGGGTAGTCTTCAGTTAATTTGACTGAGTGTTCAAATTTCTAAAAGAGTGTGCATTTGAGGATCCATTACCTTTTATTCCACCGTCAAGTGGTCAAGAGATGTGAAACCATAACGGTTATCCATCAACAATCAAAGAGTGAGGCAGTCACAACCCTTCCAACAAAGTCAAGACAAGCTAGTGTCACACGATTTGTTCCGAAAAAAGAAAAAGAATATAAAAAAAAAAGAAAATCCCGCTAAGTCGAAGCTTGAAAACAAGCGACTTAGGCAAAAGGTGGGGCATCCCGCTGGACTTCAAGATCTAAAGATTCAAAAGAATCTGTCCAGGCAAAAGTTAGGGATAAGAAAAAGAATGAGAAAGTGAAAAACCAAAGGATTACCCTAGAAAGATCCTCAAAATAAAGAACAAAGTCGTGTGACTACGAACAAAAGACAAAAGGGGGGACTGTTGCTCCAAAACCTCATTAGGTGTCAACCCATCAGATGCGTGGGAGATGAGCGCTTGTGCCAAATTAGCTGAATGTAGGACTGGAGAACATCACGAAGAATGGGTGGGCACTGATAAACTTTGAGCCATAAGAAAATTTTTCTGAAAACCGTGAACCCGGCCACGATACAACCCTCAAAAGTCCTAATTGAAACAGGGTTATTTCAAAGCACACTACCAAGAGATAGCGTTCCTGACTCCTAGAGTTGTGCTAAAAGATCTTTGTTGGTGTTGCATGTGCATTGCATTCTTTCATTCAAAGATTAATGTCGTATCCTAACCCGTTATTCATTCACAAAGGGTTTGCGACATCTTTTCAGTAAAACTTCAAGATCAACATGTGTGTTGCATTAGAATTTTCATTCTCAGATTAAAGCATTTTCTGCTTGCATATAATTTGTTTGACATCAAAAGAAGTTTACATATGGAAATTCAGTCCAGAAACTTAATCTTGCCGAGTTGAGAATCCTGAAACTCCTGAAGGGCAGCCACATCCTGTGTTACTTCTTCCAGAAATTTTGTTGAGTGAGGTCTTTCCCAACAAGTTGTGCTGAGACGTGGTCGATCTGGGGCAATCACGTCGAACCATCTCTTTAAGGTGTACCTCATTTGGGCCGATCACGTCAAAGAAATCCCTTCAGAGTTCAGAAAACTGGGGCAGTTACTTCAAGATTCCTCTGTAGGCCACACAGTCTGGGGCAGTTACGTCGAGATCTGATGAATCTCTCCAAGAGTTTGAAGACATTGAGACGTTTTGGATGTCAAGTCTTCTGTAAAATCCTCTTGAAACAATTTCTTTTGGCAGACCATGCTGGTCTGGGGCAATTAAAGAAAAATTGTTGGTCACGCATACGCAGTCAATCAGCCAAAAGGTTTGAAACAAAGGGGCATTCCAACCCAAGGCATTTGTGGTCCCCGTCTTCAGCAGGTGGTTCAGAGTTGGATTTTCTCAGTTGCAGAAGTCATATCCTGGGACACATGTGCATATTCTTTTGTTGCAGATTTATATGATTTCAAGCACAAGAAGGGTAATCACTTATTCCCACGAAGGAGACTGGGGCAATCATGTTTAGGGAAGGGTTTACTTGTCACCCTTTTGTCACAACGTTTATTGATTGAGTCCATCATTCGGTCAACGGTCGTTCGCGACGTCTCGATATCAGTGAATTGAGTTCAACTAGGTATCGTTGTATCTTATTAAGTCATTAAGTCGATTCTCTCATTCAGTACTTCCAACAGCTACAAGCTTTTCTGTGTCAATAACGGTTGCGAATTCCCTAGTAGAGTTGCTTCGTAGACATCGAGGTTGATGGTTAATCCCCAGTAAAGGCGTTAGGAGTTTGAAGATGCTTGATCTTCTGTAAAATCCTCTTAGGACGTTTCTTCAGGTAAGTCGGGTATCATGGAGCAGGAAGCAAGTTGTTAACCTTCCCAGGCATGAGGCATTTTGGATTTCCCCAGCAAGAGATATTCCAGGTCTTTTATCCCCAGTAGAGTTTGAGGACGTTTGGTCTTCTATAAAATCCTCTCAAACGGCATTCCCCAGCACGAGATGCTTTAAAGCAGTTTTCTCCAACAGAGTTTGTTGTAAACTCATTATCCCCCAACGGAGTCGTCAAACGGAAAGTTCGCCTAGCATGGGGCATTGTGGTAATTATCATGGGTTCAACAGTCTTATTCCTCAGCAGATTACTGTGGAGTTGCTAAGCAAGTTGCAGTGAAATGCCCTGACCAGGGTTTGCATATCCTCGGCCGAGTAGCTTTGATTCCCAGCAAGATCGTATCTCTGGTAATAGTATTCCCACAGAGTTCAGCATCGAATTTTATCAACGGTACTCCCCAGCTGAGTTGTTTTGTCCCCACAAGAGGCTTATTGATCAACAGAATCTATTCCCTAGCAAGGTGATAGTACATTCTTTCCCTAGTCGGGTTAGAAAGTTGATTTTCCCCGCAAAGGATCTCGAGGTTGGTAGATCCCCAAGCAGAGTTTTTAATGACGTTTCTTCCCTAGCAAGATGTCAGGCAAAAAAATTCTCATCCCCCAGCGGAGTTGCTGTGACCAGAATTCATTCCCCAAGCAGATAAAGTAATTCCTGGCAGAATCATCACTCCCCTCATATTCCAAAGTCCAATTTATTTTTGGCAAACTTGACAATTCGAAGCAGCACTACGCCAAAATTGATCTTTTGTATCACCTAATTTAATAGCGCTTTTAAAGAAAGTGCTATTAAAAAGGGAACACAGACATCTATAATAGCACTTTATAGTCGGGCGCTATTATAGGATGCAGACAATGTAATTTTGATAGCGTTTTGTTAAAAACCGCTATTAATAAATTTCACTAAAATAGCGCTTTTTTAAAAACGCTATTAATATTCTCAATTAAGATAGCGTTTTTTTAAAAACGCTATTAATATGTTCAATTAAGATAGCACTTTTTTGAAAACGCTATTAATTTATTATTCTATGTTCTATTAAGATACCACTTTATTAGAAACGCTATTAATTTACCACTTTAGGATAACATTTATGTTAAAACGCTATTTATTATAGAATATATAATAAATAATAAATAATATAAATAATATATAAAATAAAATTAAAAGAAAAGCAATATATTGACAGATCTTAGATTTAGTTTTGGTACACAAATTTTTCACTATTCATGAGAAGGAAGTTTGGGAACTGAAAGCCGGTCACAAGTACTTCTTCAACACCAGAAACCATTCCACCAACGTCGCTTTCGCCGTTGGCAAAAGGTTCATTTCCGTCATCTCTAACAGTAATCAATAATGTATCATTTTTCATTTTTCGTTTTTCATTTTTCAAATCTCTTCTCAGATATGTTGCTGGAAATGGATTCCATATAGTTGGTGCTCACACTGATAGTCCTTGTTTGAAACTGAAACCGGTGTCGAAGGTGATTAATTAGGTTTGTGTTAATTTTGATTAGTCAACGGATTTTGGATTAGTGAAAGAGGTTTAGGGTTTAGTTTGGATTTGTTTATGCAGGTGGTTAAGGGTGGAATATTGGAGGTTGGTGTTCAAACCTATGGAGGAGGTTTATGGCACACTTGGTTTGACCGGGATTTGACTGTGGCTGGGAGGGTTATTTTAAAAAGAGAGAATCCTGGCTCTGTTTCGTATTCGCATCGCCTTGTTAGAATTGAGGAACCTATAATGTGTGTCCCCACTTTGGCAATTCACTTAGACAGGTTTGTGTTGATGTTATTAACATATGCATTGACTATGTATCTAGATTCTATAGTGGTTTTTCAATAATCTCAGCTCATGGATATAAATATTTTCTTAATATCCTAGAGGATCCAATCAAACATATTTGTGTAACTATTTTGAAGTTAAATTTTAAAGTTTCTAGAATCTTGGACAAAAGTTATTTCTAGGCTTGAGGTTGCACACTCCTATTAAAATAAAAATACTAATAAATTGTGACATTTTTTGTAATCTTAAATTTCTATAGACTAGTACTTAAACATGAGACTAAGGAAAGTAAATAGTTGTTGAGAGAAGTTAGAGACAGATGAGTAAAGTTTCACCCTTGCTTGTTCCCTGTGTGACAACACAACAGTGTGTCATTTATTTGGACAACAGGACATAAACAACATCACCTCCTTTCTGGTTGAGAAAACATTCAATTCAATAATTTAATAGGTTCATTCGTTTAGGTCATAAATTGAGGATATTATCCCTTATGGAGGCGGTTGCAACTGCATGACTGTCTAGTTAATGCATGCAACCTCTCTTTTATCTTTCTGGTAGTTGGTAGTTAGTTAGTGCGGAAAAATTACATAGCCATGGCACTATTCATAGTACTCGAATGAACTATTGGACCATGCTAATGTTTTCTGTTTCGTTTCACTTATATAGCCATGGCACTATTCATAGTACTCGAATGAACTATGGCACTATTATTTGTTTTGCTTAATTTATTGTGGTGTTTTCCCTTTGGTTGATTATGTGCAGAGGTGTTAATGATGGATTCAAAGTAAACACGCAGACTCATCTTCTTCCCATCCTTGCAACATCTCTAAAGGTACTCCTGCATTTCTAGTTGATTTAGTGGCTTCCTGATGTCCCTATAAAGATCTACCAGTGGTTACAAGAGGTTTCATTAATGTGATAGCATGGTTAAATATGTGTTTCATTGAACTGCCTGAGATTATTTCTACATGACATATTGTAGTTGTACTTCTAATAGATGCAATGTTGCTAGTTAGTACTTATCGTCATTTTTGTGTATTGAATCTTTGATGCAATTCTTTTGGGCGGATGTACATTGTGTCTCTGTCTACTGAGTTGATTAAAATAAATTATTAAAGCTTCCACAAACGGTGCTTATTTGGATTAAAAGTGTTCTTTTTTAATGGTTTGGATTTAGCTTTTATAAATTCATTGAAATTTGTTGTGCAGGCAGAGGTTAACAAAGTGTCCTCTGAAAATGGTTCTGTTGAAAGTGGAAAGCAGAATGATGGAAAGAAAGAAAATGATAAAACAGGGTCTAGCAATACAAAACACCACCCTATACTTTTACAGGTTAACTGCCACATCCTACTATATTTTCTTAACTGAAATTTTCAGTGGATTTTATGATTTCTAATATGGAAAGATCCATTGTTTCATTGTTTTTGCTGTGGAACAATACCACTAGGCTAGCCTCCCTATCAACCTCAGAATGAACACCGCTGTTCGAGTACTGAGAAATCGATTCAAGTTTAATCTTATCAGAATCTCCTCTTGGATTGACCCTCCTCTTAGAGAGTATCCACAGTGTCAGCAATGTAATCAAGGTAGCTCTGCCGAAACACACCATGCTGATAAGTATGACTATTATTTTCTTTGATTTGCCTCTAGCTGAAGTATCGGCAACATTTCGTTGAGAAGAACAAGGGTGCTGAATAACCAGACCGCATAATTTATAGTTTCCTTCAAAGCTGGTGTTGGAAAAGGTATCAAACTGACTACCAGTTGGTATTCGTCCTTGAAGAGTGGCTAAGTGGGAGTGAAGCACTTTTATTATTCAGTTTGGATCTATTTTCTATATATAATACTAAGCTGCAACTAGAGTTAGTCTCAAATATGTATAATTCTACTTATAGTCTTTTATTTATTACAGTAACAATTACAAAATAAATACGCATATTTAATGGTTTAGATCTTGTACAATTAAAATGTAGCAAAAGAGAATTTATGATTTTGATCATTCATATATTAGAACTTTCACCGCTTAGCATATTTGTGTTCTCTAATATCTTAGGTTTCCGATTATGCAAAGGAAATAGAGGAGATGAAACATGAAGGAAAGCGAGAATATATTACTTCACTGCGAAGGTTTGTATGAGCTAACCTACTAATTATTTAGCATTATATTTAAGTTCCTCGCCTAAGACCGTACTTCCTCTTTGCTTACAGGAAAAATAGTGGTTTTTCTAGGGGGACTTCAAAATATAGAGGTGCTACCAGGTTTGAAATTTGAAACAACATATACTATCAAGTGATTATCATTCTCTTGTATCTCTAATGTTTTTTTACTTTGGATCCTTCAGACACCGCCAAAGTGGTAAATGGCAAGCAAGAATTGGTCGAGTTGCTGAAAACAAAGATCGATACTTAGGAACATTTCGTAAGCTTTTCTATCTTCTGATATTAATAAATTGGTATTAGCTTAATTCTGCTGATATTTTAACCAACCTCATAGATTTTTATCCATATATGTTTTCCATTGATATTTTGACATGTGTGATGTAATGAATTTTCCATTTGTTCGTGCATTAATTTTGTGAAGTCTACAAAGTCTTGGAGAGGCAACACATGAAGAAAGAGTGCATAGAGTCAAGATATGGTTATGTGAAAAGTCATGTGTTTTGTGCTTATTAGTACTCAATATTAATGTCATAAACGATGAACAAATTTGTTTGAATTTTAGTTTATAATTTATTCAATGCAATATAAATTGTTACACCGCCCTTATCTTTCCTCTATATATGTTATGATATTTGTAAACAAGTGGATTTGGTTTAAAATGTTATTTGGTATTGATGGATCATAATATGTATGCAATGAGTAACTTCAAGCGTTATTTGGTATTGAATTGAATGTATCTTTTTGATATTTGCAAACCAAAAGAATGATTTTGTGTAAAAAAAAAAAACGTGTACTATAATAGTGTTTTGTAGAGAGTGCTATTAATAAAAACATCCTATAATAGCATTTTTAAGAGAGAGTGCTATCAAACATGTGTCATATGTTAGCGCTTTCGTTGAAAGTGCTATCAAACATGTGTCATATATTAGCGCTTTGTTTGAAAGTGCTATCAAACATGTGACATATAGTAGCGCTTATTTTGAAAGTGCTATCAAACATGTGCTCTATAATAGCGCTTATTTTGAAAGTGCTATAAAAAAACATGCAAAATGCCCACTTCGGTAGCGCTTAAGGAAAAACGCTATTAAAAAGTGGTATTTTAATAGCGCTTTAAAAGTGCTATTAAACAAAAAACATTTACAATAGCGGCGCGGTTAATAGCGCTTTTAAGCGCTATCAAAAACAAAAAAAAGCGCTATTAAATAGCTTATTTGGCGTAGTGAGACGGATTGTTTATTCATTCTCCAGCAGAGATATTATCCTTTCAGGAGTCTCCGAGATCAAATCATTGATCATTGTTCCTCAGCAGAGTCAGCAGAGATGTCTGACACGTATGCAGAGAGTAGTCAAATATTGGAATTCTTAAAGTCCAACCGTAGATTGGCAAAAGGTCCATCTAAAGGTGGCAAATCCTGGGAAAGTCCAACCGTAGATTGGCAAAAGGTCCATCTAAGGGTGGCAAATCATTGGAAAGTCCAACCGTAGATTGGCAAAAGGTCCATCTAAGGGTGACAAATTCTTAAAGTCCAACCGTAGATTGGCAAAAGGTCCATCTAAGGGTGGTAAATCATTGGCAGAAGTCCACCCATAGTGTGGCAAGTCAGTAGTCGTCTGACTCCTTTAAAAGATCGCAGCTAAGTCCAACCGTAGATTGGCGAAAGACCATCCAAGGGTGGCAGATCATCAGCAAGTCCAACCGTAGATTGGCAGAAGCCCCCCGTAGTGTGGCATCTCAGCAAGTCAAACCGTAGATTGGCAGAAGGCCCCCGTAGTGTGGCATCTCAGCAAGTCCAACCGTAGATTCGCAGAAGTCCCCCGTAGTGTGGCATCTCAGCAAGTCCAACCATAGATTGGCGAAAGTCCCCCGTAGTGTGGCAATGCAGCTGCTAAAGTCCACCCGTAGTGTGGCAGGCCAGTAGTCGTCTGGCGTTGTACAAAAGACGTTGTTAAAGTCCACCCGTAGTGTGGCAGGCCAGTAGTCGTCTGGCGTTATATAAAAGACATCTTCCCGGTGGTTTTCTTCATCACCAGAGTTTTCTTCAAGCAGAGTTCGTTTGGTTGGGTTTATTTCCCTTTTCTTCTTCCCTGCGGAGTGCAAATTTTTGGGTTATTGTCGGTATTCAATCTCTCCATACCTTGAAAGTATGACAGCAATCGCTATCATCCGTTCAGGTCTACAGTGATAGAATAGGGGCAGCTGTAATACCCCAAAATTTTCCCTCTCTTTTCTTCATGTCTTCTAGCATGAGCTTTCATTGCATTGCATTGCATTCAAGCATAGAAAAACAAAATATCAAGCATCTAGCATTGCATCTTGCATAAGGGCATGTGATCAGGTAATCCAAGGTGTTCATCATCCAAAGCTAAAGGAGAAGACCAAGTGTTTCTCACAAGCCTCAAGGATCTCTTACATCATGTATCATCTCCATTTGATCTCACAAGTCATGGGAAGAGGAGAATTCATCAAGAAGGTTGGGCAGTGCATGATTTCCTACACAAGGCAGTCAAAAGTTGGGATCTGACCCCCGAATGGGCAAGCTATCTGAATTTTTATCATCTCCAAAGGGCATATCTCATATTTGTTTGAGAAGATACACATCATATTCAGAGGAATTTGGATTTGGAGGATGTGCTTTTGCCTCCTAACCAGAGGGTGCTAGACTAGGGTTTGACCTAAAATCAGTTTATTTCTGATTTCTTGGGCAAGACTTGATCTCATGGAATTCCTTATGTTCTTAAGTGTTCATGGAGGGAATCTTGGCCATTGGTTCTTTGAGGAAGATGTTCAATGGATCAGTTACTTGTGTAATAAGCAAAAGTCAACAGTGCAAAAGGAGAAAGTCAACTGTGGAATTTTGAGGTTCTTTTCATGATTTTCAAGGTCTCACATCATCATGTGGTCTTCAAATGCCAAGTTTCATGTCATTCATCAAAAATCAAGAGTTTGTGCAAAAGTTACTAAATTTGGAAAGTGACCTATAATGAAAACTTTCCATTTTTGGCAACTTTTCCATCACATTCAACTTGACTTTTCATCATCAAGGAAGCTCCAAATGAATTTTCCTCCAACATGAAAGTTGAATATCTTTCTCTCCCATTTCCAAAAAGTACTAGATGGTTTCCATACCATTTGTAGAACTCAAGTTATGGTCAAAAGATGGCAAGGTGCATTTTGAGGTTTTCATATGGTTCCATTTTTCCACCTTTGGCATTTTGGCACAAATGGACTTTTAATGGATCTTTTTGCTTCATGTTATATCACAACATCAAAATAAAAGTCAAGAGGATCAATTGTGGCCTTTGAATCAATTCATTCCATGCTATATTTTTCATTATTGTCACAAAGTGCAAAAATGCCAAATTAATTCAAAACTTGCAAACCAAGAAAGTACAAGGCCCAAAATCAATTCAGAAGTGATACATGAGTAAATTGGAGGGGAATTATGCTGGTGGCAAGGGTTTCTCACGTGTGAATTAGTGGTGGTGGTACAAAATGCATTTTTGCAATTTCACCCAAATCTCACTAACCAATGGATTAACCACTTGCTAATCACCATCAGTGAATTAATGAAGAGTATATAAGTTAACTTATGCCTCAGAAATTAGGTCATGCACTCTCATTTGCTCAGAATTTCAAAAACTCACTCTCACTTTCTCTCATTCAAATCTCTCATTCCTTGAGGGTTTTGAAAAATCTTTTGGCATATTCTTGATTAGTGAGTTGAAAGGAGCACTAATCATCCATTGTTTTAAGCTGAAAGGAAGGATTTCACCAAGTTCCATTCAAGAGGATTCAACTTAAATCTCAAGATCTAGCACGATTTCAAGCTCTAGTTGCATTTATTTTGCATCTAGAGGTTCCAAGGAGTAGATCTGCAGTTTTTGGAGGGATTTCTTGACGTATTTTAAGCTCTTCAAGGTTTAGGTTAGTGATTTTTTCATCATCATAGAACTTGAACTTTTGATGTGTATAATGAGCTGTGATGTTCACTGATCACTCTGATCTATTTTGTTTGTGATTTGGACGTGTGAATTGTGTGTAATGTGGATTTAAAGTTTTAGATCTAAACTTGTTATTGTTCGATTCTCATTATTGGTTGATTATTTGTTAAAATGAACATGATATCCATGATCCTTGCGTTTTTCTAGTCAAGATGATGTACACATACTTGTTTTCTGGAAAAAATCACGCAGCAGCTCACCGGAGAGGGTGGCCGGAGCCCTAGCTCCGGCGGCTGCTTATGTTCAGTCCGGCGAGGAGGTCAAGTGAAGAAGAAGAAGTCCTGGCCGTCCGTTCCTTGAATCCAACGTTCATCATTCTGCCACGTTTCCTTTTTTTGTGTTTTTTAATTTGTTGCTTATGTGTATGCTCACCCACGCGTATTACCATGTACCTCACATCATAACCATTGCTTTTAATTAATTTTTGACTGTGTGATTTGATCGTGGGCGTGGATGTGATCTTATGGTGGAGATTGTGACAACAAATTAAAATGAGAGTGTGCCAGTCACGTGGCTGGTGTATGTGTGCTGATTGCTTGTGTGTGAGCGTGCGTTTAGTAATTGTGGTGTACTTGTGAATCTAAACCGTTGATCATGATTACCTTTGGATATTTTGACTTGCTTTTTGAGCGTCTGATTGATCATGTGGCTGACTTTGATTCTGAGCATTGACTGAATTCCATTGTCTTGCATTGACTTTCGCTTGTGGACTGTGCGTGTGGGATTCTTATTTCCACCCCCCCCCCTTAAGCCCATTTTCATTCTCTGAACGTGTTTTTGTTACTGATTGCACCCCCTTTGCATATTTCATTTGTTTTATTTTATTTTCATTGCATTGTTTGCATTTTATTTTTTTAAAATAGTTAGATGCATTTAAAAATCCTGAAAAAAATCTTGAAGCTTTTTTTGAGTTTTATAATTTTTTTTCCATATTTTATTTTCTCATTTTATTTTTATTTTGGCATCTGAATTAATTAATTGCTTTATTTTCTTCTTTTAATTGTTTCACTTGCACACTTCAACTTGTTGAATTTCTTTCTCATCATCTATACTTCATTTTCAATCCATTCTTTTTGCATTTATTAGGTGACATATTAAAGTGCATAAGAAAATTTTGGTTTCATTTTTAAACTCATTTCATGTTGCATTTTGGTCCCTCTATTTTACATGTTGAACCATGTTTCTTAGGTGATCTTTACCTAATTGTTTGAGGTACTTAGTTTGTGAATTTTGGTCCAATCTTTTTGTACATGTTACTTGACTGAGTTAGCTTCTGTTTGATTATTTTTGGGGATTTTATTGAGCCAGTTTTCTATTTTTGGTTGAGTTTTTCTTGTGATGCAAGTTTGATTGAGGTATACTTTGATTCATGATCTAGATTGAGTGCATTTCTTACTTGTAATGGAATGATGCTTGAGATGTTTTTATGGTATGATCATGTTCTGTTTGAGCTTGCTTGTGGCTTTGGAATCATCCTCATTTGATCTTTTTTCAATTTGTTCTTGATTTTACAAGTTGATGTTGTTTTGGACTTGAATCTTGTGGTATGTTCAACCTAATCTTGTCATTGCTTCTTTGTGTGAATTCACTCATGTATGAAACCTTTTGTTTGACTTGTATGATATGCTTGAGGTTCTGGTCCTATTGATTTAGGGTTCATTATGTGATTTTCATTTCACTTTATGTCTCACACTTCTTCGCTTGCTTGCATGAATGATAAGTGAATGTCTTTCTCAATTTTGATACATGTTTTGAATGTGTTGCTTAATGATTAATCTTGTATGACTTAAGTTTGATCTTGGCATGATGTTAATGTGCATGCTACTTCCCTTTGGGTTCACTACTTGATTTTCATCTCACTTGATCTTCATGGTTTGAATTATGTGATGCATATCATTCTTTTTGCTTTGTACCTTCTTTGGTGCATCATATTGCATAATGTGAACCTCTTTTGCACATGTGAATTGTTGATGATGATATGATGTGAGTTCTGGTCTTGTTTCATTTTCATCTTGTCTCCTTCATTTCACTTTGATATGAAATCCATGTGTGTTTAATTGTGCATTTAATTCAAGTATGCTTGCATCCTTCCATGTTTACCTTTGCATGATTACTTGATTTGTTTTGCATCGATCTTTGAAACATGTTGATTGATTTGAGTTGGACATTTATGATGTGATGTGCTTGTTGCCACCTTTTGTGTCTCATCTCTCTTCTTCTCCTTCTCTTTCCTTCTCTTTCACTCTTTCTCGTCCCATGAGTCTCAAGACTTGTTCAAGTCTTGGATTCTTTCTCTTTAGATCTACCTAGTCCAACTTAATTTTTGATTAAGCTTGGAGTAGGATTAGCATTAGGTTTTAGGTAGTCTTTTCTCCTAAACCTCACTAACGCTAGGACATCCATGCATGATAACATTAGGACTCTTAGTTTCCCTTTAGAATTTCCCTTGCGTCGTTTCTCTTCTCATCTCAAAAGAAAAGTAAAAAAACACTTAATAAAGATTAACGTGTATTGCACTTGAGCCTTCTATGTGGGAAAGTGGGGAACGAGGGGCTTCCTCTCATTCTTCTAGGATACCTAGTGTACGTCCTGTTGGGGACGATGCGCGAAGTATTCGTTCCTATATGTGAGACTTTGGTTCAATGCAAGTTACAAACAACTGTAAAAAACACTTCTTTCTAAAAAACTTCAACCAACAATAACGTCTTTCCTTCGGGAATTCTTTTCTCATCTCACTCACTCTCAGCGTATGAACGTGCTCCTACTCGTTCTCTCGCAAGATGGTAACGCACTCGGACCACAAGCCTGCAACACCTGAGCTTGAACGTAAGACGTTCCCAAAAGACACAAACAAAGCGACCCTCGTTGAGGGGAACTACGTCGCTCTGATTCTCATGTTCCCGATGAGATACGTAGGCAGTGGGGTAGGGCCCATTCGAGCACTTCTTTTATTTTCCCTACATTTGTTCCTTGTTCTTTCTCTCCCTTCTCTTTTCTTTTTTCCTGTTCCGTTCCCTTTCCAGTAGCAGTGGAGCTCCAGACGACGACACCCTTTGATCGAGACAAGCAAGCGTGGATCCCATCGGGTACGATGGAAGTGTGGGGGTGCTAATACCTTCCCTTCGCGTAACCGACTCTCGAACCCAGTTCTCTTGGTCGCAAGACCATGCTCTTTCCTCTTCCTTCAGGTTTATGCAGTGTTTCCTTTCCCTCTCTTGGGATAAATACACATTGCTGGCGACTCTGTTTCGGTGCCACTTTCGCGTTTGTACTAGGATGAAAATCCCGGGAGCGACGGCAACATGCTGTAGAGAATCAAGATGACCAAAGGAATTTGGTCGCTCCTTTCACCTTGCAAAGGAATGACAACCCGACAACGGCCCAAGAGCCCCGGTCAAAGAAAAGGAAGATACCGGAATCAACACCCGATTTCTCTTCAGAGAGGACTCTGGGCCCATTAGCTTAGGTTTCTATTTCCGCACTTTGTAATCTGCTGTATTTCCATTTCTGTAATCCTTTGAATTCAATAAAAAGGGGTTTCCCCACTGTTTGATATTTGCAATCTAATTGTCGAAGTTTATTTTGATTAAACCTTAAACAATTAATATAATAATTGCATTCATCATTCTCACATCGCGTATTCTTATTACCTACGAATCTCACGTTTGTGTCTCGGTTCTAGAGTCAAACTGTCTCATTCGTATAATACTTGGGCCAATCGTCAGAAAAAGATGGATGATCTTGAGGAAGAAAATAGAGAGTTGAAAGAAGAGATCGACGCTCTGAGAGAGGATATGAGAATGCTTCGTAACGACATGCAAGCCATGGTAGAAGCTTAGCTACAAAGAACTGTGATCTCAGAGATCACCTCAACGCCCATAGTGGAGAAGTATGATCCTAGGTATTAGATGCCGAAAGATCGTCCTTGGGGCATGCCTGTTAACTATATCCCGGAAGGATACGTTTCGCCGATCACTGAAGATCAGGGAATCACAACAGAAGCCGCTGGGCCTGAAGGTTACAAACTTCGGGAAAGCGAAGATGCCAGGGGTATACTGAAGACTCCTGAAGGTTACAAACTTCAGGAAACGCCAAGACTCACTACCGTAGTCACGGTACCACCCCTTGTGGTGCACACTGTCCCGGAAGGACAAATTCCACAGACACCTTCTGGTAAGAAGGAAACTATGTTTGATAGAATGGAGGAATTCCAGGAGCAGTTCTTGGAAATGCAGAAGGAACTGCAAGCCATTCGCGGTCAGGATCTATTTGGAAAGGACGCCGCAGATCTCTGCTTGGTCCCAAATGTGAAAGTCCCGCACAAATTTCAAGTGCCCGACTTTGAAAAATACAAGGGTAACTCTTGCCCTCGAAGCCATCTGGTGATGTACGCTCGGCGGATGTCAGCTCAGACAGAGAATCAGGACCTACTGATTCACTACTTTCAGGATAGTTTAACCGGTGCTGCACTCAAATGGCACATGGGTTTAAACCGTACTACGATCAGTACATTCAGAGATCTTGGTACTGCCTTCGTCCAACAATACAAATACAATTTGGACATGGCACCCGACAGAGATTAACTCAGATCGATGTCGTAAAAGGACAAGGAAACCTTTAAGGAGTATGCTCAAAGGTGGCGTGAAATTGCCGCTCAAATTTGTCCACCTCTTGAGGAAAAAGAGATGACAAAGATCTTCTTAAAGACCTTAAGCTCATTTTACTATGACCGAATGGTTGCCAGTGCACCCAGTGATTTCACCGAGATGGTGGGCTTGGGCATACGTCTTGAGGAAGCCGTCCGAGAAGGGCGTTTGGTAAAAGACACTGGATCGACGAGCGGTACTAAAAAATACGGTAGTGCTCTCCCTAAGAAAAAAAAGCAAGATATCGGGAATATCTCTCTCGGAAAGCAAAGGCGACGTTATCAACCGGTAGCAGCTGTGACTCCTGCTATCAACCCTGCATCTATTCCCACGTATCAACCTCAGGTTGCGTAGAGCCAACCTGACCAACAAAGGACACAACAGCCTCTTCAGCAGGCTCGTCCTCCATATAACAACAACCGTAAAACACGGCCACCAGGATTTGATCCTATACCCGTAACATACACAGAGTTGTTTCCATTACTACTGGCTAAGGGGCACATTCAGACTAAATCTCCTCTTACAGTACCGAAAAATCCGCCTTTTTGGTTTAAGGTGGATCAGACATGCCCTTATCATCAAGGAGGTTCAGGGCATAACATAGAGACTTGCCTTAATTTCAAGTCCGACGTGTAAAAACTTGTTAGGAGCGGGGTCTTGTCTTTCAAAGATACGAATCCTAATGTTCTTACGAACCCGCTGCCTCAACATGAGAAAGCTGCAGTCAATTTGATAGAAGGAGAGACTAACGATGTCTATCAAATTCACGATGTACTCTTGTTGAAAACCAATTTGGTCAAGAAGCATTGTAGACAGAGTGGATATGGCCATGTGCCACCTCATAACTATCATCAGTGTGATATCTGCTCTAAAAACAATCAAGGATGTTCTGTGGTGCAAGCAGCTCTACAGGAACAGATGGATCTCGGATGGATCCAGGAGCACCGAGTTCGTGGAGTTAACATGGTTTACACGAATTCTAACGTCATTCAGAACCACGATATCCGTGCAATGAATGTCAACTTGGTGGCAATGCACTCAAGGCAAAGCCAGTATCATAATCTGCCGCAACACGATTACAGTTCCTGTCTGACTTGCTCGGTAAATAAACAGGGATGCTCTTTCATACAGGACGCCCTCCAGCGTCAGATAGATCTTGGATGGATCCAAGACTACCATGATAGGAACCCCTATTAAATCAACATGGTTCAGATCTTCGATATTCGGGTGATGAATACCAACCTGGTAGAGTTACATGCTGAACAGGTCCGACTCGGATTCTTAATATCACATGACTATCAAAGCTGTAAAGCAGGTTGTGAAAACGATCGAGGTTGTACCCTTGCCCAAGAGGCACTTCAGCACTTGTTAAATCACTGGTGGATGCCAATTTATATGGATGAAGATACTCAGCAGATTAGTATCAGTAATAGAAACCCCACTCGGCGTCAGAGTCAGGATGTCCGATCTGTGGAAGCTATCCTAGTGAGGTTACATTGTATTCAAAGTGGGCGTGGCCAGGTGCCACCACACAATTATGAACATTGTGGAGTCTGTTCGGAAAGTAACCAAGGGTGCTACCTTGTGCGAGCAGCTCTTCAGGGTCAAGTGGATCGTAGAGAGATTCGCCCATATCCAGGTTCCGGACCCATCAATTGGTCGCCGAACTACCTTGCCAATCAAATTGAGGATGTTGTCACGATCTCTGGTCATCATAGGACCAGGGATGTTTTTGCCTTTACCCCTCTACTTGACGAATCTAAAGTTCCCAGCCGGGAACGGATCGAGATTAATTATGATGGTCAGAAAAATCAGAAGGTTCCCATAGTCATCTATCTGCCGGGACCACTACCGTATGAATCAGCTAAGGCAATTCCTTACAAATAAGGTGCAACGACAGTTGAAAATGGAAAGGAAATTCCATTACCCTCCGTCGTGAATATTGCAGACATCAGTCGTGTAACACGGAGTGGTAGAATCTTCAACCGAGGGGTTTGGGAACTTAACAAGGAAAAGGAACTTCAGACAGAAGCTCCTAATCCACCAATCGGTCAATCTAGTAATCCCGACCTTTTGAAAAATGACGATGAGATGCTGAAGCTCATCCAAAGGAGTGAATATAACATTGTGGATCAACTGTTACAAACTCCTTCAAAGATCTCGGTATTATCACTGTTACTCAGTTCAGAAGCAAATAAGGAAGCTCTACAGAAAGTCTTGGAGCAAGCCTTTGTGGAACAGGATGTAACAATCAGACAGTTTGATAGCATTGTCTCTAACATCACTTCCTGCAATAATTTGGGATTTAGTGATGAGGAATTACCCGAAGAGGGTCGCCGTCATAACATGGTGCTCAATATCACAGTTAACTGCCAGGACGATGCTTTAGCCAGCGTACTGGTAGACATAGGGTCAACCCTGAATTTTATGCCGAAGTCCACTTTGATGCAATTATCATTCAAAGGCCCTCCGATGAGAATCAGCGAGGTCGTCGTCAAAGCATTCGACGGATCCAAAAAAACAGTTATCGGCGAAGTTGATCTTCCCATAAATATTGGTCCTCACACTTTCCAAGTCACTTTCCAGGTCATGGTCATTCGGGCAAACATACAGTTGTTTATTAGGAAGACCTTGGATACATCAGGCTGGAGCGGTTATTTCGACCCTCCACCAAAAGCTAAAGTTCGTCCAGAACAGCCAACTCATCACAGTTTGTGGGGAACAAGCCTTGCTTGTAAGCAACTTGTCATCATCTACTGACATAGAACCCGAGGAGGTTATTGGAACTCAGTTCCAAGCACTTTCGGTAAGCAAGAACAATCAGTTCAAACGAGGAACCTCGATTTCCTCATACAACAATGCTATCAAAGCGGTCGAGAGTACCGATACAACAGGATGGGGACGGCTTGTCATTCCTATTGACAATAAAACAAAGAAGGGTCTTGGTTTTTCTGTAACCTGTACCCAGACAGCTGCCAACGATGAAAGTCTTCATCCCCTTCAAAAATTCTTCCACAGTGGAGGTTTTCTTCACCCAGTCCCTCAAGCAGTCCATGCTATTAATGAGGAAGATCCCTCTGACACAGAGGAAGAGTGGAAGTCCTACCTTAACGAGGACGATTATATGTCTCAGGAGGAGGTGCCTATACCATTTTGCTATCCCGCACAGAGTCCGAGATTTATACCCAGGTTAGATGTCAAAATGATATACAGAGATTGTGATCCAGAAGGATGCCGTGCTCCGCCAAATTCATTAGAGGAAGACACTCTGGTGAAAGACAACTTTGACTACAATTACTATGGCCCAATGGATGGTCTGCCAATGTGGCAACCTTACCCAGGAAACTTGGGACCAGAAAGTCAGCCGAACAATGAAAATCAGCTGACCATCATTGAACAGAATACCTGCGTCCCCGCCATGTCATGGGATCAACACTCAGGTCATTCGGAAACTACTCAACATGAAGATGAGTTCGCAATGTTTGCAGGACTTGAATTCATCAACTATGCTTTTCCCGAGGTCAACATCATCGAGAGAGATGACTCCTCCAGTTACAAAGAAGTTTGGGACACCTTGGGACAACCGAGTGGAAAATACGACTATATGGTCAAGTACACCGCTTCCGAAACCTCTCGTATCAGACTCGAAGATATCCAGCCAACTGGATGGGGAGATACAGCTGAGAGCACAAATGCTATGCAAAATACAACAGAGGAATCCTCCTACGACAACTCTGCCTGGGAGACAGATTCCAATGATCCTGCTCCACTGGAAATCAGCGTCATTTTTGAAGACAAATCAAGGAAGGTGCCAGACTTTGTGATTCACCGAGGAGTTCACCGCCAATGGGTTACCGTCGAGGTTCCGAAGATCGTTCATCAGTCAAATTAATTGCCATCTTTAACCTTTCCCCCTGCCCAGGTGAAACGGATGTTTTGATAGGGCCCGCTTTCTGTAAATTTTCCCTCTTCGCTTAGCCCAAAGCGACAGAGTTTTGTTTTATAGGGTTGTAGTTTCAAGGATCGACTTGTTCATTAATAAAATAATGTCGTTCTGTAATTTCCGCATTAATTGCTATTTTCTCTTTTCGCTTTTCTCAGAAAATGGTAATCCTAAAAAACAATTCAAATAAAAACAAGCAGTAAAATAAAACACTGCACACACTTGCATTTTCTCTATCTCTTCTAAACACGAATCATTATGTCATGCAGATTGCTTATTTTAAACCCAGTTGAAACATACGATCCGATGCCTTCTCCCAACTTTGAGTTCCCGGTATTCGAGGTTGAAGAAGAAAATGACGAAGAAATTCCAGAAGAGATCTCTCGACTACTCAGACAAGAGGAAAGGTCCATTGAACCTCACAAAGAGCCGTTGGAAACGATAAATATGGGTTCGGAAAAAGAGAGAAAGGAAATCAGGATTGGGGCACTACTCAGTCCAACTGCCAAAGAGAGTTTGATAAAGCTTCTCAAAGAGTTTCCCGATGTATTCGCTTGGTCCTATCAGGACATGCCAGGGTTGGATACCAGCATCGTGGAACATCACTTACCGTTGAGATCGGAATGTCCGCCAGTAAAACAGAGGTTGAGACACACTCACCCGGACATGGCCATCAAAATCAAAGAGGAGGTACAGAAACAGATTGACGCGGGTTTCCTCGCCACATAAGAATATCCTCAATGGTTAGTCAACATTGTACCTGTTCCCAAAAAGGACGGAAAGGTCAGAATGTGTGTCGACTACCGAGACTTGAACAAGGCTAGTCCAAAGGAAGACTTTCCTTTACCACACATTAACATACTGGTAGACAGTACAGCAAAATTCAAAGTGTTCTCCTTCATGGATGGATTCTCGGGCTATAACCATATTAAAATGGTGCCGAAAGACATGGAGAAAACTTCCTTCATTACCCCATGGGGCACCTTTTGTTACAAGGTAATGTTGTTCGGTTTGAAGAATGTCGGGGCAACCTATCAAAGGGCCATGACTACTCTGTTTCATGACATGATACACAAAGAAATCGAAGTGTATGTCGATGATATGATTGCAAAATATAAAACAGAGAGTGAGCACGTTGAACATTTGTCAAAATTGTTCGAACGTCTAAGAAAATTCAAGCTCCGCTTGAATCCCAACAAGTGCACCTTCGGTGTCCGTTCAGGGAAACTACTAGGGTTCATCGTCAGCCAGAAAGGAATTGAGGTTGATCCTGACAAGGTCAAGGCCATTCAAGAAATTCCTTCTCCGAAAACTGAAAAACAAGTCAGAGGATTCCTGGGACGTTTGAACTACATCTCCAGATTCATATTCCTCATGACCGCCACGTGTGCGTCGATTTTCAAATTACTCAAAAAGAACCAGGATTGCGTTTGGTCAGAAGATTGCCAAACCGCCTTCGATAGTATCAAGGAAAATCTGTTGAATCCTCTAATTCTATCACCTCCAGTGGAAGGAAGACCACTAATTATCTACCTCACAGTCCTAGAGGACTCAATGGGATGTGTACTTGGCCAACAAGACGAAACCAAAAGGAAAGAGTCTGCCATCTACTATTTGAGCAAGAAATTCACCGATTGTGAAACTCGGTACACGATGCTTGAGAAAACTTGCTGTGCTTTGGCTTGGGCAGCCAAACGTCTTTGCCAATACATGATTTGTCATACTACTTGATTGATCTCCGAAATGGATCCAATCAAGTACGTCTTCGAAAAACCTGCTCTCACAGGAAGAATTGCCCGTTGGCAGATGTTGCTATCAGAATATGACATAGAGTACCACGCTCAGAAAGCCGTTAAAGGAAGTATTTTAGCCGATCATTTGGCTCATCAACCGATTGACGATCAAGAATCAATCGGGTTTGACTTCCCAGAGGAAGATGTCATGTATCTAAAAATGAAAGATTGCAATGAACCGTTACCCAGTGAAGGGCCAGAACCAGGTTCCCAATGGGGACTTATCTTTGATGGAGCAGTTAATCATTATGGAAACGGAATTGGGGCAATCATTGTTGCCCCTCACGGTACCCACATTCCTTTCACTTCCAGACTTACGTTCAAATGTACGAACAACGAGGCCGAATACGAAGCTTGTATTATGGGTCTCGAGGAAGCGATTGAATTAAGGATCAAAAACTTAGACGTATACAGCGATTCAGCCTTGGTTATCAATCAGATAAAAGGAGATTGGAACACATACCAATCAGGACTGATTCCTTATAAAGACTACGCAAGAAGGTTGCTACCTTTCTTTAACAGAGTCGAGTTTCATCACATCCCTCGTGATGAGAATCACATGGCTGATGCATTAGCCACTATCTCTTCCATGATTAGTGTAGGTCAATGGAATGACTTACCTAAGATCGACATAATGCGCCTTGAACGGCCCGCTTACATCTTTGCGATCGAAGCAGTCATAGACGACAAACCTTGGTATCACGATATCAAATGCTTCCTTCAGAAACAAGAGTACCCACCTGGGGCATCCAGGAAAGATAGAAAGACCCTCAGAAGATTGGCTGGAAACTTCTTCCTGAGCGGTGACACTCTCTATAGGAGAAATTTTGACACGGTCTTGCTCCGATGCGTAGACAGACTAGAAGCAGACATGCTTATGAAAGAAATTCATGAAGGGTCCTTTGGCACTCATGCTAACGGGCACACAATGGCGAGAAAAATTCTCAGAGCAGGGTACTATTGGTTGACAATGGAATCCGACTGCTACAAGTACATGAGGAGGTGTCACAAGTGTCAGATATACTCCGACAAAATTCATGTACCGCCATCACATCTCAAAGTTCTTTCTTCCCCGTGGCCTTTTTCCATATGGGGAATCGACTTGATTGGCTTGATTGAACCTAAGGCTTCAAACGGACATCGGTTCATCCTGGTAGCCATTGACTATTTCACCAAGTGGGTCGAAGCAGCGTCATTCGCCAATGTAACCCGACAAGTGGTGGTCCGATTCATCAAAAACAATATCATCTGCCGTTATGGTGTTCCAAGCGAGATTATTACTGATAATGGATCTAACTTGAACAACAAGATGATGAAAGAGTTGTGTGCAGAGTTCAAGATCGAACATCATAACTCATCTCCCTACCGACCAAAGATGAACGGAGCGGTAGAAGCGGCTAACAAGAACATCAAGAAGATCGTTCAAAATATGGTTGTAACCTACAAAGATTGGCACGAGATGCTACCCTTTTCTCTTCACGGTTATCGCACATCTGTCTGCACTTCAACAGGGGCTACCCCTTTCTCTCTAGTATATGGCATGGAAGCAGTGCTCCCCATAGAAGTAGAGATCCCGTCAATCCGAGTATTGATGGAAGCTAAGCTCACCGAAGCTGAATGGTGTCAAAGTCGACACGACGAATTGAATCTGATCGAAGAAAAGAGAATCACGGCATTATGCCATGGTCAGTTGTATCAACAGAGAATGAAGAGGGCGTTTGACAAAAAGGTCTGACCTCGTGTTTTCAGAAAAGGAGACCTTGTGCTCAAAAAGATACAATCATTTCTCACTGATTCACGAGGTAAATGGGCTCCGAATTATGATGGCCCCTATGTGGTCACGAAAGCTTTCTCAGGCGGCGCCTTGAGACTTGCAACCATGGACGGAGAGGAATTTGCCTACCCCACAAATGTTGATGTAGTCAAGAAATACTTCGCCTAAACTAAAAAAAGAAAAAAAAAACGTCTCGGTGGATTGAAAACCCGAAAGGGTGGTCCAGGAAAAAGTTAGAGACATAAAAAGGAAAAATCATCCCGATGGATTGGAAACATCATAGTACAATCCAGGCAAAAATTAGGGATATGGCAAGTAACTATGTTCAATAGAGGTAAGTCCCTCAGCAGCAGCAGTTATACCATCCATTAGAGGAAAACTCCAGTCAAGGTCATCTTCGACAGAAGCTCAGGATGTCCCGAATTCAAAGTTGGTAGAAGAATAGTGGTCGTTACGTTTCAACGTAGCCCTTTTCCCTGTAAATTACCATTTTCAAACTTTGTATACACTCTTTGGAATCACGCGTTTGGCTGATCTCCAGTTTATCAATAAAATTTGAGCCCTTGTGCTTTTGTTTGTAATTCTTATTTGTTTTAGCTTTACAGAACGACGTTGTTAACATGATTAACGATTCTTTAAATAAAACAAAAACGAATTTACTTGTTAAAACTTTTTCTGCTTTTTAATAAAGACGACAATTTCTTTTGACTGTTGAACATCAGAAGAACATCGGTCGCTTCTTTAGAAGTAATCGAACCTCAAAGTGCAGAATCAAAGTACTCCTTCTAACCCAGTACGCCTGAATGAAGGGATCAACTGTGTCAGAGACCTTGTTTCGTCTGACACGCCTCGGCCGAGTTCTTATCTCCTAAGCCTGATCAACATAGCTCCCCGCAGGGACTATCTCTCCTAAGCAAGGTGGAATTGCTATCTTGAACCAGCGATATTTTTATACGCCCCGCGATGGCCGAGTATCCAGTCGTGTTCATCGATTAGTCTGTATGTCGCGTCAGTTTTGTCAGTATATACATACATACATCATGCATTATTGATTTGCATTCACATTGCATATTGCATCACTATCACTCTAGTCGGTCTTGTCCCTTAGTGATAGGAGTTCTCTCAATCGAGTCGTCAGTTCTTGCCTCGTCAGGAAATGCTGCGTCTGAACATTCTCTCTCCTCCAGTTTTATTTCTGGAAGGAAGTTGGCCCTTGACCACTTTGATAACTTGAACCTCTGAAAAACCAGAGAAACCCTCAGCCAGCATCACTCTTCGCCATTGAAGATGATATCCTTGCTTTCCTGGATTAAGGAAAATCCACAGATAAAGCCTCGTAGTCAGAAATTCGGCAGAATGTCGGTTTCGCTCCGGAAAGACCGTTGGTGTAAAGGTCATCGGCACCTCAAAATTGGACCCCATCATATGGCATTTCTCCGGGAAGATCCCGAGAAAAGTATGATGTAAGATCCCAAGCGACAGCAGTCTCCCAAGTAGAAACAAATGGCGTCTCCAACAGAGAAGTTAGTGCAACTCTACAGCTCAGACGACTGGGTTCCCCAGCAAGTCTGACATCAAAATTTTTCCGTCAAATGGCATCTCCCCAGGAAAATTCGGCGAGAAGTTTGAGGAAAACTGCTACACATAGCGTCCCTTGTCAAGAAAGTTTATTGACAAAAGAAAGTGATACCAGATCCTTGGTAGGAAACCAGGATCGAGGGGAAGTTTATTTCAGAAACTGAGACCAGATCCTTGGTAGGAAACCAAGATCGAGGGGAAGTTTATTTCAGAAACTGAGAACAGATCCTTGGTAGGAAACTAGGATCGAGGGGAAGTTTATTTCAGAAACTGAGACCAGATCCTTGGTAGGAAACCAGGATCGAGGGGAAGTTTACAAAAGAAACTGAGACCAGTTCCTTGGTAGGAAACCAGGATCGAGGGGAAGTTCACATCAAAAACTAAGACCTGTTCCTTGGCTGAAGACCAGGATCGAGGGGAAGTTTACCTTTTCTAAGCGTCATTTCTTAGCAAAAGAAGATGAATGCGTAAGCTACCATTCATAATCACCATCAAAATTTCGGGTATTCCGATATTTAATCCTCTTGCACCCCGAATGCCCGAATACCTTCGTCATTCACACCTTCAGGTCCAAGAAGATTAAATAGGGGCATCTGTCATACCCCAAATTTTGACCACTAAGATTTCTCATCATTGTGCAAATCATCATCACAATATGGATGAATCATTATGCTTCATTAGTCTCCCCAAAGATGGGTGAGCATCCACTACAATCAAAATTAGGGTTTCAAGCCCTTTCAGAGCCTTAGACAAAAGGTCAATCAAGGAATGACATGATCTTCAACTTGTCTAAACCTCTCAAACATACACAAAGGATCAAAAAGGGCTCCCACTCCAAGGATTAAGCACAAAGCTGCTCCCTTCTAGGTGGATCAAGCCTCAAGATCGACAGTGTCACCAAATTAGGGTTTTGGTCGACCAGGGCCTCCAGATGGAAAATTTTCATCTGGGAACAAGCCAATGATCCAAAACATAACCTAATATACTCCATGGAACCTCATGGACCCAATCATCAAGTCAATTTTGCCTCAGGGGATGCATTAATCAAAAATCAAGAATTAGGGTTTCTTGACCTAATTCACCCCTAAGTTGACTTTTGGGACAAATCATGAGCCAAGACCTCAAGAGAGGGTTTGAGGGTCTCTAATGAACTATATTGATCCATTTGGAACAATGGATTAATCCAAGAAGCTTGAGCAACAAGTCTCAATTTCATCTGCACCACAATTAGGGTTTTAAGGAAAAAGTCAACTGTAACTTTGACTTTTGACCAAGACATGCTCCCAAGCCCTATGACATGCATCAATATACCCTATGACACCCATGGAACATGTCCATAAAGTTTGATTTAGGTCAAGGACATGATTTCCTAAAGAATTGCACAGTTTGGAATTCATCTGATAAAAAGTCAACTGTGCACAAAAGTCAACTTTGACTTTTTGAGATTTTTCACCAAAATGGATTTTTAACCCCAAAATGATGTTAATGTGTGATTTGAATCATCATTCATCAAGAAAAATCAAGAAAAGTTGGATAACTTGTAAAAGGGGTAACCATAAAAACTTTGAAAATTTTCTAAGTTAAAAGTAAAGTGACTAGGGTACCAACTTTGGAGGATCATAACTCCTAAACCTCAAAGCCATTTTTCCTCATCCAAATATGGATTTGTAGCCCTCATTACCCCCTACAAAAACTTCAACTAGACCTAAGTCCAATTCATTAAGGATTTTGAGTTATGGAGTGATCAAAATGGCTGAAAAATGAAAATGTCACTTTTTCCATTACTTAGTGAAATTTTCACTAAGTCCAAATCTGTCTTCACTTTTTGCCAAATGTAGGGGGATTTTTCACTTGGATTCAAAAGAGATCAAAACCAAATATGTTCAAACAGTTGTTGTATCATGTAAGGGCTTTCCAAAATGGCCAAGAACATTACCAAATTCCATTTGAATCATGAGATATGACATTGGAAAGTTGCCTTGCTGAAATCTGCCAAGGCAAGGCAGAATTTGCATTTTTGCTCGATTTGCCAAAATCAGCCAAATCCAAATGCTCCTATCCACTTGGACACCTCTGAGGATTGAATCTAAAGGGGACAATCACTGAGCCAAGCCTCCAAAGTCTTTGGAACAAGAAATAGCATGTTGAACCTAGAATGGCCAAAATAGGGACAAGACTCCAATTTTGGATTGGAGCATTCAATGGAAGCATCAAGGTGGCATGGACTGAGCCATTTGCAACTGAATTCAGTCAAGACTTATCCAAGACTAAGGGAACCACAGCCCTGTGCCCTAACCTCTAGTCAATGGCTAGAGGAGACTTGCATTTCCATTGGCCAACATTGAACAAACTTCCTTGCAAAACAAACTTGCTCTACTATAAATAGAGCTCAATTGTGATCAGTTTAAGTACACCAAAGCCATCAAACATATGCTTTCCTCAAAATCTCTTCTTTCACTCCAATTTTGCCTTCTAAGGCAAGTCACTATCGGGTTTTGAGTCTGAGAGCTTTTCCAATCAAACCAATCACTCACACACCTCACATACATCATATAGAAGTGATGCAAACACTCACATAACATCTGGAACACAGATTTCACAAAATCACCAGCCAATTGCTCAAGTTCTTGACAGTTTTGCAGTTGAGGTGCCATCTTCAACTCCAAACCATTTCAATCCATTCCAAGCACTCAGACACATCACTTGGCACCTAGGGAAGCTATCCACATCATTGGAACCAAGCTGTAACACCTCCAACACCAAACACGATCACCAGCTGCAAGTGGTAAGCATGAGCTCTTCTAACTCTATGATCTATGCATTTTTTGCTGCACAATAATTTGGCCATATGTTCATAATCATGCATGGAATGTTTCCCCTCAATTAATTGCTTTGTTTGAATCGTGTATCAAAAATCCTAGCCTTCATGCAGAACTTAGGGTTCTTGAGGATTTTTCATGATTTCTTGTTATATGTTTAATTTAAATGAAATTAATTGACATAGACATGATCGTGAGGTTGAGACGAGCATAATGATATGTGGATTGCATGTTATAATCAAGTATTTAGTGAGATTGGAGAGAAAATGCAAATCTGGCCAAGCCCAGAACACGCGCGTGTTCTTGGTGTGTTCTTGGCGCCATTTCTTTCAAATTCAAATATTTGAATTTTGTGATTTTATTTAATTGATTCAAAAATTAATTTCTCTCTGAGTTTTAATGATTTTGAGTTGATTCTTTTTTTAATAATTCACAAAAATGTTAAAATATTGTATTTTATCAAAAAATCCAAAAAATATTATTTATTTCATATAATTGATATTTTTGCAAAGAATTAATATTTTAATTGTTTTTGACATTTAAAATATTTTTTCCACATTGATTTTGCAACTTTTAATGCTTTCTAATTATTTTATAGGTAAATACTTAATTTTTGAAGCATTAATCCAAGATCACAATTTGTTTTTCATATGTTAAACAATTTTGATCATTTTAATTGAATTTTTATTCAATTAAATACATTTTTGAAAACAAATTAGGGTTTTTGTATTAATTCAACCCTCATAAATCATTTTCAAAACACTTTGGGCCTCTAATAGAGTGTAAGACCCAATCCTTTTTTGACCAAATCATTTTTGGGCCTCAGTGTATTGTATAAGTCCCGATACCGTCAAAAAATAAACGGCGCGATCGTCGCCTTTTGAAAAATAACCTTGGGCCTCTCCTTGAGCTATAAGACCTGTACAAAACATTTGTGCCTCTAATAGAGTGTAAGACCCAATCCCCTTTTAACCAAAACAATTTTGGGCCTCACTTATTGTATAAGTCCCTTCGCGTTAAAAGAAAATCTCGGCACGATCGCCATTTTAAACGAAAAATCATCTGGGCCTACCCTCGTGTTATAAGCCCCAATCTTTTTTTTTAAACCTTTTGGGCCTCTATTAGAGTGTAAGACCCAAACCCCTTTGTACAGAAAACCTTTTTGGGCCTGAGTCACTTGTATAAGTCCCTCTGTACAAATTCAACAGTGCGCTCACTGATAAAACCCTGGGCCTCTCCTTGAACTGTAAGCCCCAAATCTTTCTTTTTCAAAGCACTTTCTCCTTTGATTTTAAATATACTGTTGTTTTCAATCTTTCTTTGTTGAACAACTAACCAAACAGCATGGAAGCTCTACAACCGAGTAAGTGGTTATTGCTTTCATTTACCGCTTTCATATACGTATAACTGTATTGTGGGGCTGTTTCATTGTAAGTCTTCTTTCATAAACTCATATCAATTGTGTAATAATAGTATAGATATTTAGAGTTTCCCCGGCCGCTACGTCTAGCATTAAGCCAGTTGATCACTCTTAGAAATAGTCTAACCTAGATCCCCATAGGATTACCAGACACAGTCTTCCCTCCTCTTGGGGTTAAACAATATGGAGATATGAAAGGAAGCAGTCTCTGTGAACCCTTTCATAGACTGTCACTCATTGAAGTTGTCAAGAAACTCTACTCTCCAGAGATGATCTTTTCTCCGTGAATGGCATCTCTTGAGTTTCTTCCAAATTCTCGAACTTTCCTAGCTTGATCTATTCTCGGTGAATGGCATGTCTTGAACTTCTCGGGGTTTTGGGACCCACAGGCTTCTTAAAAGCACTTGTCAAAGAAACTCTATTCCCCAGAGATGATCTTTTCTCCGTGAATGGCATCTCTTGAGTTTCTTCCAAATTCTCGAACTTTCCTGACTTGATCTATTCCTTATGAATAGCTTGCCTTGAATTTCTCGGGGTTTGGGGACCCATCGGCTTCTTAAAAGCAACCCCGCCTCCTCTTGGGCTTAGTACAAGGACCCTACGGCTTCTTAGAAGTACTCACAGCCTCCTCTTAGGCTTTGTATAATGATCTCTTCCTCCGGGAATGATAGCCTCCTCTTGGGCTTCGTACAAGGACCCGTCCGCTTCTTAAAAGTTTCCAGCCTCCTCTTGGGCTTCGTACAAATTGTCCCGACGACCTCCTAGAGGTATAGGAACAGAAATTAGTCATCTGCATAGAACAATCCTTTCAAAGAGTCTACTACTGTTTCTCAAAGCATAGTACAAAAGATGAAACTCTAGACTTGGACAGTCTAATCTCCTTCGTTAAATAGGAAGAAAACCCGTAGACTCGGACAGTCTCAATACCTTTCGGATTTCCCACTTCCTTAAAGAACAGGAATAACCCGGATCCTTGAATCAAATTCATGAGTACAGTGTTGCTCATATAAGAATTGATTTTCTCTTTAAAAATCAGCATACTGGACCTGTCACTTAACTGAAATAGTCACCATAGCCTCCCTCTTGGGCTTTGTACAATGATTCTCCCCAGCGGAGTCAAACAACGTTTAGCCTCTCTCTCGGGCTTTGTAAGAGACACATAAGAGACTCCCTCATTGAGTCAATTACCCCTTTCGCCTCCATCTCGGGCTTTATACGAGATACAAAAAGGTTCTTATTGAGCCAAACAAACAACAACCTCCATCTCGGGCTTCGTACGGGATACAAAAAACTCTCTTGTTGAGTCAAATAGCCTCTATCTCGGGCTTTATACGAGATACCAAAAGATTCCATCGTTGAGTCAAAACCTTTTAGCCTCTCTCTCGGGCTTTGTACGAGACACATATTAGCCTCCTCTTAGGCTTTATATAAGAAAACCACTGGTTAATCCAATTAACCTTTTTGCATCAAAACTGTGCCTCGTTCACAGTACACAAACATTAACAACTCCTTCCCTTTCATCTAATCGATGTAAGCGGCAAGCCTCTGGATCATCTACATCCATGCCACTGTCCCTCTTTTAGCATGAGAAATTCCTAAGGAAAGATGGCATTACTCTAAACTGAGTTAAATTCTTCTCCTTCAGGTTAAAACCCCCTTTAAAGGAAATTATGGCATTGCCGAATTCACATATCCCAGTTAAAGTAATTCTCCTTTATAAAACAGTTGTGACATACAACCCCCCACTTTAGAGATGACAAATTCTCTCTAAGGTAAACACTTTTAGCTTCACATCTTGGGCTTTGAACAAGATACAAACCACCTTTCGCTTCACGTCTTGGGCTTTGAACAAAGACACCAAAAACAACCAATTTCCTCCCATAGAATAGGAGGAACTACGAACGCTCTGATTTCCCTGTTTCGGTAAACGGGAATACGTAGGCATAAGATTGAAAGAAAAATCTTAGCGAGCACACTAAACAAAAACCCAAAATCCCATACTCTCATGTATCTATTAAAAGCATCAGTCCTAACATCCTAATCCTTGTTCCCCGCCAGAAAATCCAAGAAAGAGAGAAAACCGTATTGACGAAAATACAAATAACCAGTACAAGGGCCCCCCCACATTAATAGCATTTGCAACCTAACAGACCGCTTTTTAAACTCAGTATGCAAAGCAGGGTTAATTGGAGACATCTATTTCCCTTCCTTCATCAGCTTTAATAGGATAAAAAATGAATCGACCTGTAGTAAGCTCAACCGCAGAGAGCGACCAGCGCTTAAGAACCGCGTCCAAAATCGCTCGCTACAAATATCGTCAAAGGACATCTCGAACACTCAAAAGTAGTAGTAACAAAACCATTAGCGGGAGTTTCTATTACCATACTACCACTCATATCAGACAATTTCAAACCCAATCTAGTAGCACATTCAAACGAAATAAATGAATGAGTAACACCAGCATCAATAATAGCGACTAACTCAACATTATTAATAAAACAAGTACCTCGAATCAAGTTATCCTTCTTAGGGACTTCTGAACCACTCAAAGCGAACACTCTGCCATTAGTCTGAGCAGCAGTAGCAGTCTTCTTCGGCTTCTGACACTGGGTATTGATGTGACCCTTTTCACCACAGTTGAAACAAGTTGGACATTCATCTTTGCAATCAATAGCTCTATGGCCTCTCTTACCATATCTGTAACACCTCAACACATCATTGTTGCAACTGTCAGCACGGTGGCCTTGCTCGCCACACTTGTAAAACTTAACAGAAGCGGGAGATGCTCCTCCACTTGTCTTCTTCCCATCTGAATCCTTTTGCTTCCCTTTGTCAGCTGGAGTCACATAAAGCTTTCATATAAACTGTCATTTCTCTTTATTCTCACTAAGATGCTTGTAGTGAGCAGATCGAGCTCGGTTATCCTCATTATAGATCCTACTCTTATCCACCAGCTCAGCATACCTACGAATCTGTTGGTGTCCAATACCTTGCTTGATTTCTGGTCTCAGCCCATTCTCGAACTTGAGACATTTAGACATCTCAGCATCTGTACGGTTATAGTGAGGACATAACTTCACCAACGCCTCAAACTTGGCAGCATACTCTGCCACAGTCATGTTTCCTTGCTTCAACTCAAGGAATTCCACTTCCTTCTTTCCACAAACATCTTCCAGAAAATACGTCCGTAAAAATTCTCGCTTGAACACAGCCCAAGTTATTTCAGTACCAATATCTTCCAGTCTCTGACGGGTGTTATCCCACCAATCCTTAGCTTCTTCTAACAACATGTGAGTACCAAACTGAACCTGTTGAGTGTCATTACACGCCATCACTCAGAAGATCTTCTCAATCATATTGAGCCACTTCTGCGCACTCTCTGGATCATGAGTGCCCACAAAAGTTGGCGGATTGTTCCTCTGGAACTTCCCCAAAGCACGAAACTCATCAGGAGCTCCGCCATTCTGATTGTTCTGAGCCATCGCTTGAGCAAGTAATTCCAACGCATCAGCGATAGAATGATAATTTCTTCCAGCCATCCTGCACACCATTAACAACATTAGAAGAAACAAATCATCGACAGTGTACACACACTCATCGACTGACATGGGTCTGACATCATGCAAAAACCTGGCCGGACAGACCGACCTGCTCTGATACCACTAATGTAACACCCTTCTAACCCAAAGAACATTCACGGCAATTATAACAAATATATCAGAGTACATCACCACAAGGGTGCCACATTTCATCATAAAACGTCAAAATAACAAAATTGCTCTGTAACACGGGTTACGTCTTCATAATTTCAATCAAATGCTACGCAGCAGAAAAATCAAAACTTAACACAATTTATAATTCAAAATGTCTTAAGAACCAGAAACTCATAACATCATAATGTCAACAAGAAAAGAACATAATCGTTCGACTCAAACGTCCTGACCTAATGTTACATATCAGAGGAAGACCCTCTAATCGACGGAATAACCAAAAATACATCAAAGCTAAGTCTTCATGCACCAAGCGAGCTAATCCTGATCACCTGCACGTTACCCACGTGGAGGCAACATTCAAACAGGCAGGGTGAGTAATCACAAATCATTATATAGGATATAAGGCAAAAGATATAATAGCCACACATAACATCATTAATTCATTCACAAATGTCATCATATTATAAAGTCACAATCACCACAAGACACCAATCAATTCACCACATCATCATTACATTAATTACTCAATAATTATACAATGTCACATAGTATAGAAATGCAACAACATAGACTCATGCATGTGGTATCAACTCATTGGATGGACACTGGGCCATCACCTTCCAAAGATCCCCACCATAGGATCGATTCCCCCTTTGGAACCGGAGCTCGTCACAAAACACTACAATCCACACAATGGGATTGAAGCCACCACTGGACCGAAGTCCTAACATCGTCATGGGACCGAAATCCTAGATATGCCATGAATGCATGATGCAAACGTCATAATAATCACCCTCATAGAATCGTCAAAATTGCATTACCATTCATGAGTATTCATCAAACATCATAATATAGCATTCAATCACATTCGTCACAATTCATCACAATACTTCACAATTCATCATATTATAATTCGTCACAACACAAATCTCCAATTTTATCCTATGTTATCCCTATGTTCAATTACACCATATTAGTCTTACGGTTCGAGAGAAACTGCATTACACGCGAAATCGGGACAGAAATCGCAAAAACGGAGAATTTTGGCTACAGCTCAGCCCATATGCCTATGGCCATGCCCCATACGCGTATGGCCTTCTTCCCTCGCCCCCTGGACTGCATACCATACGCGTAAGACCCTCTGCCCAGGCCATACATATATGTATCGCCTTGAGCTTCACGCGTATGAGCAGATAGGGTTTCCCTCTCAAAACTCCTCCCAAACTCCCCATACGCGTAATGGCTAGCCCATACGCGTATGCCCTTCCCCCAAGCTTCCCATACGCATGTACCCTTCGCGTACTGGTAGAGGGTCGTGCTGGCCCTAGGGAGGGTGTGTACCATACGCGTATCACCCTGGGAATGTCCCCTTCATACTCGTATGGCCTCCCTTCATAGGCGTAATTCCAGACGCACATCAAAAACCAGATTTCGCGTCTGTGCGAGATTTCCCCCATTGCAGCACCTTCAAACTCCTAAATCAGATCCAAAACTACCTTCGACTCATCACAGATTCAAGTACTAGTCCTATTTCATTGTTTTCATCAATTAACACAGAGCACATGAAACCTGCGTCTACCTTAAACCCATATTAGATATAACAACCCGGATCACCCCCCATACCTTGAATATCTCAGCAATTTATTTTTTCTCAGTGTTTTACGGATGAGTTCCTCGGTTCTCTGTGCCCTAGCCCTTCCTCTTCAGTTCTCTCAACCTTCACGATTGTACAGAATGAACTTCCGTAATTCTCACTTGTCTTTTTGTCATTCTTACCCCTTGGACCTTTATTATGATCTTCCCATCTTACCCTCACTTATTCCGCCTAACCTTACCATCTTACCCTCAGTGTCCCTCTCCTTTTATTTTAAATAATAATAATAATCGAAATAATATCATTCACATTATTCTATTATTATTACTACTAAAATAATTCTAATAAATCATACACTTCTAAAATGCTCTCACTATTCCTTTAACTCAATAATATCCCACAACACAATACAAATACGTCATGCGTCACAATACTTCATCAAAACTCACCGAAAATCAAGGATAATTATAATAAATTGATTAAATAAATATTATAATTATTTTGGGGTGTTACACGATTGGTCAAAGATTCAGAACCATCCAGTAGTAGCAAGAGGTATGGAAGCACTTTCCAAAAGAGGAAAGAGCAGGATATCAGCACAATCTCACAGGGTAAACAAAGACGAAGATACCAACCTCAGTAGATAGCAACGATATCTACTATTATCAACTCAGCGCTAGTTTCGGCATATCAACCACAAATTTCTAAAAATCAGTAAATTCAACAACCACAGTATCAGCAAAGGCAGCAACAACCTATACAACGGGCTCGCCCGCAATTTTAAAGTCACCAGGTTTTGATCCTATATATGCAGAGTTGTTCCCAGTTTAGCTAGCAAAAGGACACATTCAAACTAGGACTCCTCCTGTCATTCCTAAGAATCCCCATTATTGGTTCAAGGCTGACCAATTCTATGTTTATCATCAAGGAGCACTGGGGCATAACATCGAGAACTGTTTCAGTTTTAAACCTGATGTACAAAGACTTGTCAAGAATGGAGTTTTGTCTTTCAAAGACACTAATCTAAATGTTCAAACGAATCCGCTGCCGCAACATGAGAAAGCTTCTGTAAATTTAATTGACGAAGATCCTGGCAACAATTACCAAATTCATGATGTATGCTAATTGGAAACAAATTAGTTAAGATGCATTGTAGACAAAGTGGATACGGCCATGTGCCACCTCACAACTATCATCAATGCGACATTTGTTCCAAGAATAACCAAGGGTGTAGCATTGTACAGGCAACCCTTCAAGAGCAAATAGATCTAGGCTGGATCCAAGATCATAGAATCCGCGGAGTAAACATGTTTTATGGCTGCCCAGACATTTTTCAAAATTTTGACATTCTCTTAATGAATGTAAACTTGGTGGCAATGCACTCCAGACAGAGTCAACACCATCAGCTCCCGTTGCACGATTACAGCGCTTGCTCAATTTGTTCAAAGGATAATCAGGGGTGTTCTTTTGTACAAGAAGGTCTCCAACGTCAAATTGATCTAGGGTGGATTCAGGATTATCATTGAAGAAACAACTATCAAATCAACATGATTGAGGAAGGTCCAGACTGGGTTCAAATTTTTGACATTCTCCTGATAAACACCAATTTGATAGAATTAGACGCCAAACAAGTCAGACTTGGCTTTTTAACATCACCCAAATATCAAGATTACAAAGTCTGCTCTAAAGATAATCAAGGTTGTCTAGTCATACAAAGAGCTATTCAACATCGATTGGACCATTGGTGGCTTCCAGTATATCGTAACATGAATACAGATCAAATCAACATAGCTGATGGGAGCCCAAGTAGACATAAAAGCAGTGATATCCGCTTGTTGGAAACGGACTTGGTAAAGATACATTGCATACAGAGTGGACGAGGTTGTATACCACCCCACAATTACGAACATTGGGGGATATGTTCAAAAAATGACCAAGGATGCTACTTCGTGTGAACAACTCTCCAGAATCGGATAGACCGAGGGGAGATCATACCATGCAGATTGGAGGATTATCATTCAATTAATATGATGCAAGTATACCCAAGACATCACGCAATTTATGACAAAGGATCATTAGTCAAAAAGCTTGCATAAACCTGACTGCGTTGGTCCGAATTAACATGATCACTCAACTTACAAAAGGTACCACAAAAGCCGACACAGTTGCCTCCTCATCCAGGATGAGATTCAAAGACTATTAGATCAAAAGGTCGTCACAACATCACAGAAAAGAGAGCCCACTAATTTTGGAAATGATGAAGATGTTTACACCATAATTCCTCTACTCAGTGAACCAAAGCACATTGAAGTCCCTTTTGATGGTAGAAAGATTCCTGATATCCCCAAGTTGGAACCAATAGCGGTCACCTATGACAGTAGTAAGACCAACGTGACTCCTTTGGTCATTTATTTTCCACGTCCAATACCATACGAATCAGAGAAAGCCATCCCTTATAAGTACGACACCACCATGATAGAAGATGGAAAGGAAATTCCACTGCCATCCATTGTCAACATCGCCGATATAAGCCGGGTCACCCAAAGTGGCCGGGTATTAAAAAAAGGGGATAAGGAACCCGAAATTGAAGTCCCCGATAAAAAGATAGGTCAATCAAGCGGCACAGAGCCCACAAAGAACAATGATGAGATTTTTAAACTAATTCAAAAAAGTGAATACAATACTGTGGATCAGTTGTTGCATACTCCTTCCCGAATATCTGTATTATCTCTTATACTGAGTTCAAAGCTCACAGGGAAGCTTTGCAGAAGGTTCTGGAACAAGCCTTCGTGGAACAAGACGTATCGGTGGGTCAATTTGATAACATTGTTGCTAACATCACTGCCTGTAATAACTTAGGTTTCAGTGATGAAGTGCTCCCGGAGGAGGGTAAAAATCATAACATGGCACTCAATATCACAATCAACTACATGGACGATGCTCTAGCTAGAGTACTAGTAGACACTGGTTCATCCCTGAATGTTATGCCAAAATAAACTCTTGTACGATTATCCTTTCAAGGCATCCCCATGAGAGGCAGCGAGATCGTAGTCAAAGCTTTTGACGAATCCAGAAAGACAGTTATTGGCGATGTTGACCTTCCCATAGCTATTGGTTCTCACAATTTTCAATTCACCTTACAGGTAATGGATATCCGAGCAACATACAGTTGTTTGTTAGGACGTCCTTGGATCCATGAAGCAGGAGCAGTCACCTCAACACTTCACCAAAAGCTGAAGTTTGTAAAGAATAACAAATTGGTTACAGTATGTGGCGAATGGGCTTTGATTGTAAGCAATTTGTCATCATTTTCCTACTAGGATCTAGAAGAGATCATCAGAACTCAATTCCAAGCACTTTTTGTGAGTAACAAGGACAATCAAGAAAAAAGAGCATTTATTTTTTCTTACAAGAACGCTCTTCGAGTAATGGAAAATGGAACTGCTAAAGGATGGGGACAAGTTATGATTCCTGCCGATAACAAAGCAAGAGAAGGCCTCGGTTTCTCTCAAGCATTCACCAAGACTATGAAGAAGGACGAAGCCATTCATCCTGTAGCGTGCGATTTTTGTCGGTAACGCGACCACCTTATCGCCATGGGTTTCTCCTCACCGCAATGGTAGGAGTTGGGTGTTACTTTCTGATTTCTTATTTATCCTATGAAGCTGGAAAAGGAAAGGGAAGCTATCTAAAACTAACCTTTCATGCAAATGTTTAACTGAACAAATGCTTAAGAGATTGGGGAGTTTGAGGTCAGGTTATACAATGAGGAGTTGTTAATTTCCCATCCTATATGTGGTTATCCACAGATCTTTAGCAATTATACTTACTATTTTCTACTTACTAGTGTTTGTCTGTTGTGGGTTGGGAAAGTTTCTCCTTTAGGAGTGTTTGAGAGAGAGTATTTTTTGTTGATTTCGGGTTTTTCGATGTTTTTGATGGGTGAAGGTACTGGACCTAAGGTTTTTGATTGGTATGCTCGCTAAGATTTCGCAATCTTATGCCTACGTATTCCCGTTAAAAAAAATAGGGAAATCAGAGCAATCGTAGTTCCTCCTATTCTATGGGAGGAAAGAGATATTTTGGTGTCTTGTTAAAAGCCCAAGATTGAAGCTAAAGGTTGTGTATTTGTGTCTTGTTCAAAGCCCAAGATTGAAGCTAAAAGGTTGAGTGAGAGAGAATTTGTCATCTCTAAAGGGAGACATCTCGTCTGTTTATCATAACTGTTGGGTGACTGATTATAAAGGAGAATTACTTTAACTGGCATATGAGAATCTAGCAATGCCATAATTTCCTTTATAGGGGATTTGTCCTGAAGGAGGAAACTTTAACTCAGTGTTGAGCAATGCCATTTTCCCTTAGGAATCTTTCATGCTAAGAAAGGGACATTGGCTTGGAGGTAAATAATCTAGAGGCTTACCACTTACAACAATTAGATGAAAGAAGGAATTTACCAGGATAAGAGACAAACTACAGCTTGGATATTTGAATCAACAAGTGTGCCACTTACAAAATTATCTGTGATTAAGGTTTGTTTTGATTTTCTGTTTTGATTTGTGATGTACAGAGAAATGTCTTCCTATAGAGAGGTTTTTGATTTCCTCTGAGGGGATTTTGGTTTTTGTGTGCCTTGATCAAAGCCCAAGGTTGAAGTTAAGAGATTGATTGACTCCACTGGGGAGTTTATTATCTATCTTGTATAAAGCCCAAGATTGAGGCAAAAAAGAGACCGACTCTTTTGGGGAGATCATTATACAAAGCCTAAGAGGAGGCTAAAAGTTGACTTTTCTGGGGAAGTATTTTGTCTGTCTTGTACAAAGCCCAAGATTGAGGCTAAAAGGGATTTTTGATTCCACTGGGGAATAATTATGTGTCTTGTACAATGCCCAAGATTGAGGCTACAATGGGAAACTGACTCTACTGGTGAGAGGTTTTATCTGTCTTGTACAAAGCCCAAGATTGAGGCTAAAAGAAGATTAACTCTGTTGGAGAGTATGATTTGTCTTGTACAAAGCCCGAGATTGAGGCTGAAAAGAGAATTAACTCTACTTAGGGAGATTTAAATGTGTCTTGTACGAAACCCAAGATTGAGGCATGAGATATTTAAATGACTCAGCTGAAGATATTTATGGGTGTTGTAATACCCCAAATTTTGACCACTTAGATTTCCCATCATTGTGAAAATCATCATCACAATATGGATGTACCTTTATGCTTCATCAGCCTCCCCAAAGATGGGTGAGCATCCACTACAATCAAAATTAGGGTTTCAAGCCCTCTCTGAGTGCTTAGACAAAGGATCAATCAAGAAAGGACATGATCTTCAACTTGTCTAATCTCTTAAACATCCACAATGGATCAAAAAGGACTCCCACTTCAAGGATTAAGCACAAGGCTGCTCCCTTCTAGGTGGATCAAGTCTCAAGATCGACAGTGTCACCAAATTAGGGTTTTGGTCAACCAGGGCCTCCAGATGGAAATTTTCATCTGGGAACAAGGCAATGATCCAAAACATAACCTAATATACTTCATGGAACCTCATGAACCCATGCATCAAGTCAATTTTGCCTCAGGGGATGCATTCATCAAAAATCAGGAATTAGGGTTTCTTGACCTAATTCACCCCGAAGTTGACTTTTGGGACAATCCATGAGCCAAGACCTCAAGATATGATTTGAGGGTCTCTAATATACCATATTGATCCAGTTGGGACAATGGATTAATCCAAGAAGTTTGAGCAACAAGTCTCAATTCCATCTGCACCACAATTAGGGTTTTAAGGGAAAAGTCAACTGTAACTTTGACTTTTGACCAAGACATGCTCCCAAACCCTAATACATGAGTGAATATACCCTATGACACCCATGGAACATGTCCATCAAGTTTGATTTAGGTCAAGGACATGATTTCCTGAAGAATTGCACAGTTTGGAATTCATCTGATAAAAAGTCAACTGTGCACAAAAGTCAACTTTGACTTTTTGAGATTTTTTACCAAAATGGATTTTTAACCCTAAAATGATGTTAATGTATGATTTGAATCATCATTCATCAAGAAATATCAAGAAAAGTGAGATAACTTGTAAAAGGGGTAACCATAAAACTTATAAATTTTTCTAAGTTAAAAATAAAGTGGCAAAGGTACCAACTTTGGAGGACCATAACTCCTAAACCACAAGGCCATTTTTTCTCATCCAAAGATGGATTTGTAGCCCTCATTATCACCTACAAAAATTTCAACTACAAGTCATTCCAATTCATTAAGGATTTTGAGTTATGGAGTGATCAAAGTGGCTGAAAAGTGAAAATGTCACTTTTTCCAACACTTAGTGAAATTTTCACTAAGTCAGATTCTGCCTCACTTTTTGCCAAATGTAGGGGGATTTTTCACTTGGAATCAAAAGAGATCAAAAACAAACTTGTTCAAACAGTTGTTGTATCATGTAAGAGCTTTCCAAAATGGCCAATAACATTGCCAAATTCAACCTACACCACGAGATACAACATTGCCAAGTTACCTTGCTGAAATCTGTCAAGGCAAGGAAGAATTTGCAACTTTGGTCGATTTGCCAAAATCATCCAAATTCAATTGCTCCTATCCACTTGGACACCTCAGAGGATTGAATCTAAAGGGGACAATCACTGAGCCAAGCCTCCAAAGTCCATGGAACAAGAAATAACATGTTGAACCTAGAATGGCCAAAATAGGGACAAGACTTCAAATTTGGAATGAGGCATTCAATGGAACCATCAAGGTGGCATGGACTGAGCCATTCTCATCTGAAATCAGTCAAGACTTATCCAAGACCAAGGGAACCAAAGCTCTGTGCCCTAACCTCTAGTCAATGGCTAGAGGAGACTTGGATTTTCATTTGCCAACATTGGCCAAACCTACTTACCAGCTGCCATGCACTATTCCTTGCAAAACAAACTTGCTCTACTATAAATAGAGCTCAATTGTGGTCAATTTGAGTACACCAAAGCCATCTAACAGATGCTTTCCTCAAAATCTCTTCTTTCACTCCAATTTTGCCTTCTAAGGCAAGTCACTATCGGGTTTTGAGTTTGAGAGCAATTCCAATCAAACCAATCACTCACACACCTCACATACATCACATATGAGCTGATCAAACACTTAGATCACTTCTGAAACATCAATTCCACAAAATCACCAGCTGGTTGCTCAAATTTTCAAACAAGTTGCAGCTGGGGTACCACAAAATGATCCAGCCAATTTCAATCAAGTCCAACCATCCAAACACAATCCATAGGGTGTAGGGAAGCTGTTCAGATCATCACCACTCATCTGTAACACCTCCAAATCAAAAATCACTTTGAACTTGCTGTCACGACTTGGAGGTAAGCACATACTTGGGCATCTCTCAATCTATGCATATTTCCTCGCACAATAATTTGGCCATATGTTCATAATCATGCATGGAATGTTTTCCCTCAATTAATTGCATTGTTTGAATCGTGTATCAAAAATCCTAGCCTTCATGCAGAAATTAGGGTTCTTGAGGTTTCTTCGTGATTTCTTGTTGTATGTTTAATTTAAATGAAATTAAAGTACATAGACATGATCGTGAGGTTGAGACGAGCATAATGATATGTGGATTGCATGATATGATTACGTATTCATGGAGATTGGATAGAAAATGCAAATCTGAGAAACCAAGAACACGCGCGTGTTCTTCAGTTGTTCTTGGCGCCATTTTTGAGAAATTCAAATATTTGAATTTTGTGATTTTGTTTAATTGATTCAAAAATTAATTTCTCTCTGAGTTTTAATGATTTTGAGTTGATTCTTTTTTTAATAATTCACAAAAATGTTAAAATATTTTATTTTCACAAAAAATCCCAAAAATATTATTTATTTCATATAATTGATATTTTTGTAAAGAATTAATATTTTGATTGTTTTTGGCATTTTAAATATTTTTTCTACATTGATTTTGCAACTTTTAATGCTTTCTAATTATTTTGTAGGTCAATACTTAATTTTTGAAGCATTAATCCAAGATCACAATTTGTTTTCCATGTGTTAAACAATTTTTGATCATTTTAATTGAATTTTTATTCAATTAAATACACTTTGAAAAACAAATTAGGGTTTTGGATTAATTCAAGCCTCATAAATCATTTTCAAAACTCTTTGGGCCTCTTGAGAGAGTGTAAGACCCATCCCCCCTTGTACAAAAACTTTTTGGGCCTCACTTATTGTATAAGTCCCTCTGTACAAGTAAATGGCGCGATCGTCGCCCGTTTAAAAATAAAAATCATCTGGGCCTCTCCTTGAGCTATAAGACCCATTCAAAACACTTTGGGCCTCTAATAGAGTGTAAGACCCAATCCCCTTTTAACCAAAACATTTTGGGTCTCACTTATTGTATAAGTCCCTCTGCGTTAAAAGAAAACCTCGGCGCGATCGCCATTTTTAAACGAAAAATCATTTGGGCCTACCCTCGTGTTATAAGCCCCACTCTTTTCTTTAAACCTTTTTGGGCCTCTTGAGTGAGTGTAAGACCCATCCCTTTGTACAGAAAACCTTTTTTGGGCCCCAGTCACTTGTATAAGTCCCGCTGTACAAAGTCAAACAGTGCGCTCACTGATAAAACCCTGGGCCTCTCCTTGAGCTGTAAGCCCCAAATCTTTCTTTTTCAAAGCACTTTCTCCTTTGATTTTGAATATACTGTTGTTTTCAATCTTTCTTTGTTGAACAACTAACCAAACAGCATGGAAGCACTCCAACCGAGTAAGTGGTTATCGCTTTCGTTTACTGCTTTCATATTATAAACTGTATTGTGGGGCTGCTCACTGTAAGTCTCCTTTCATAAACTCATATCTACTGTGTAATAATAGTATAGATATTTCGAGTTTCCCCGGCAACTACGTCTAGAACTAGGTGCCGCCGTTTCATTTATTCGTAGAAATAGACGCCTAGATCCCCAATAGGAGCACCAGATACAGTCTCCTCTTCAGCTGTCCTCCTTAGGAATCGTCAAGAAGCTCTACTCCCCAAGATGAATGTATTCTCCGTGAATGGCATCTTTGAGTTTCTTCCAAATTCTCGAACTTTCCTGACTTGATCTATTCCTTGTGGATAGCTTGCCTTGAATGTCTCGGGGTTTGGGTACCCACTACGGTCATAATCTTGGACCTTAACTAAGGAACCCTCTTTAAAAGCTAAAAGTCGCTGGATAGTAAACCTCGCATGTTTACCAGTGGTTTTTATCTTTAAAAGAGTTATCTCTCCTATTGGAAAGGAGATGATAGACCCACGGGCTTCTTAAAAGCATCGGCCTCCTCTTGGGCATTATTCAAGGACACTACGGCTTCTTAGAAGTATTCACAGCCTCCTCTTAGGCTTCGTATAATGATCTCTTCCTCCGGGAATGATAGCCTCCTCTTGGGCTTCGTACAAGGACCCGTCGGCTTCTTAAAAGTTTCCAGCCTCCTCTTGGGCTTCGTACAAATTGTCCCGACGACCTCCTAGAGGTATAGGAACAGAACCTAGTCATCCTCATAGAACAGTCCTTTCATAGAGTCTACTACTGTTTCTCAAAGCATAGTACAAGAGATAAAACTCTGGACACGGACAGTCTAACTTCCTTGAGTCTCAAAGACATTCTCAAGCGACCCCTTCGTTAAATAGGAAGGAAACCTGCAGACTCGGACAGTCTCAATACCCTTTGGATTTCCAGTTTCCTCAAAGAAAAGGAAACAACCCCGATCCTCAGATCTAACCTATGAGTACAGTGATTCCCATATAAGAACTTATTTTCCCTTTCAAAATCAGTATACTGGACCTGTCACTTAACTGACACAGTAACCTTAGCCTTCTCTTGGGCTTTGTACAATGATTCTCCCCAGCGGAGTCAAACAATGTTTTAGCCTCTATCTCGGGCTTTGTACGAGACACATAAGAGACTCCCTCGTTGAGTCAATCCCCCTTTCGCCTCCATCTCGGGCTTTATACGAGATACAAAAAGGTTCATATTGAGCCAAACAAATTCTAGCCTCCATCTCGGGCTTCGTACGAGACACAAAGACTCCCTCGTCGGGTCAAAAACTTTTAGCCTCTCTCTTGGGCCTTGTACGGGACACAAAATAGCCTCCTCTTAGGCTTTGTATAATGATTTTTCTAGCCGAAATTAGCCTCCTCTTAGGCTTTGTATAAGAAAACCACTGGTTAATCCAATCAACCTTTTAGCATCAAAGCTGTGCCTCGTTCACAGTACACAAACATCATCTAATCGCTGTAAGCGGCAAGCCTCTGGATCATCTATATCCATGCCACTGTCCCTCTTTTAGCATGAGAAATTCCTAAGGAAATATGGCATTGCTCTATACTGAGTTAAAGTCTTCTCCTTCAGGTTAAAACCCTTTCTTCGGAAATTATGGCATTGCTCGGATCCGCGTATCCCAGTTAAAGTAATTCTCCTTCTCTCCTCTTTAGAGATGACAAATTCTCTCTAAAGCTGAGGTCTTTCAGCTTCACGTCTTGGGCTTTGAACAAGACATAAATAGACCTTTTAGCTTCACATCTTGGGCTTTGAACAAGATACAAACCACCTTTCGCTTCACGTCTTGGGCTTTGAACAAGACACCAAAACACCCATTTCCTCCCATAGAATAGGAGGAACTACGAACGCTCTGATTTCCCTGTTTCGGTAAACGGGAATACGTAGGCATAAGATCGAAAGAAAAGATCTTAGCGAGCGCAATCAACAAAAAACCCAAATCCCATATCTTCATCAATCAAAAGCAGTAATTCAAAAGCATCAGTCCTAACATCCTAATCCTTGTTCCCCGTCAGAAACCTTCTGCCTAGATAAAAAGAAAGAAATTGTATTGGCGAAAATACAAATAACCAATGCAAAGGCCCCCCCACATTGATAGCATCTGTAACCTAACAGACCGTTGTTTAAACTCAGTATGCAAAGCAGGGTTAATTGGAGACATCTATTTCCCTTCCTTATTCAGCTCACAATAGGATAAAAAATGAATCGACCTGTAGTTTTAAGCTCAACCGCAGAGAGCGACCAGCGCTTAAGAACCGCGTCCAAAATCGCTTGCTACAGAAAAGTGGCGCCCACCGTGGGGCTCGATCTTCTTTCTTAAACGTTTAAGGTGAAAACCTTGGACAAACCTTTTTTCTCTTCACTTGTGTGAATACCACAGATTGGGGCTTCCGCCGGGGAACCCATTTCTGTTAAGAACTTAGGATCCATAGCTTTATAAGTCTAGGATGATTAGGACAAATATATATACTGCTTTTCCTAATTGCTATACGTGTTTATTTTTCTGCTACTGGGAATGCGTGTGATGCCGCATGTGGTGAGAATGAGTATACACTTAAGATAAGTGATGGCGACGGGGTCGACCATCAACCTCAGTGGAGGCTGACCAACGCAACCCATTCACTCTTCTAGCCAATGGGCCGGTTGTTAAGTCTGAGAAGCTGAGGAACCAAACCCTTTCGTAGTGCGGAAACTATCGGAAATAGTTGTTACGCGATACTACCCTCATTTGAGGCTGGTGATCTATTCTCGGTGAATGGCACTTACTCTAAGATTGCTTTACAACTCGCTGGCGATCCGCTTGTTGTTTTGCTTTCCTGGGAGGAGCTGATGATAATAAGTACAGGTACAAAAATCACCCTAGTATAAACCTTTGGGGATGGGTAGAGCCTTGACTTCATGACAACGACCCTTTGACCCCATGTTTTTTCTATGTTTTTGTGTGCTGCATTCATGCATTCATTTAATAAAACATTAAAACATTCAAAAAACTTCTCTTCTAGTCTCTCTATTTTTCAAATTAAACTAAGACTGTGATTGCAAATATCAGAGAAGAGAATTACGCTAATGGATTTCGGTAGAAGGAGAACTCACCAGTATACCTTCAAGGTTCCAAAGCTAGGGGATTTGAGAAGGTTAGCGAGTATGATCGTTAACCCAGAGGCTTTCAGAGCCAAGCACGGTGGTTTGCTACCACTGTTAAGAGTCCATGTGATTAAGGGGATCATGGACGCGCTCATTCAATTCTACGATCCGGTTTATCACTGTTTCACATTCCCGGATTACCAGCTATCACCAACGCTGGAGGAGTATTCTCATCTGACTGATTTACATATCACTGATCGAGCTCCATTTTTTGGACTGGAAGAAATTCCAAAGAATCAGACTATTGCAATAGCAATTCATTTGGATGAGTCTGAGGTCAGGACTCACATGGCTACTAAGGGTGGCATCCAAGGTTTGCCAGCCCAGTTCTTGGCAAAAAAAGGCTCTATACTTCGCCAGTATAGGGAACGGGACTGCTTTTGAAAGCATCTTTGTCTTGCTCACCTACGGATTATTTTTGTTTCCCAACATCAATAACTTCGTCGATATCAACGCTATTAAGGTTTTTCTCATTGGAAACCCTGTGCCGACTTTGCTCGCAGATGCGTATCATTCTGTACACTTGGGGAATTTGTACAGCGGAGGGGAGATCACATGCTGTGTACCCTTGCTTTACAAATGGTTTATCTCTCACTTGCCCAAGTCTGCTGCTTTTTGGGATTGCAAGAGTGTCTTACGTTGGTCGCAGAAGATCATGTCTCTTACCAACTCTGATATAGATTGGTGTAATAGGATGTATGAGGGAATCAGAATCATTGACCGTTGTGGAAACTTCCCCAGCGTACCCCTCATAGGAACTAAAGGAGGAATCAACTATCATCCGATATTGGTTCTTCGTCAATTTGGATACCCGATGAGACACATCCCACTGGGTGTTCATCTGGAAGGTCTTTTCTTCAAAGAAAGAGAAAGTGACAGAGCACTAAAGACGGAAATAGTGCATGCTTGAAAACACGTTCATAAGAAAGGATGAGAGTGTCTGGGAAAACCGAACTGCGTCTCAGTGGAGCCTTATCTCCATTGGGTACAAACTAGAGCTCTCAAGCTAAAGATGCCTTATCCTCGTTACGGAATTCTTCCACCGAGGGAAACTGTTATGTACTTCATGACGGAAACTGAAAAGCTTCAGGTTACTCTCAACAAAGTTCAACGGGAAAGAAGATCTTGGAAGAACAAGTACCGCACCCTCGACGTAGAGTGTATCCAAATACAGTAACTACTAAAAGAGAAAGATGCTCTGATTGAAATTTTGGAGCAGCATGCTGTAGAGAATCAAGATGACCAAAGGAATTTGCTCACTCCTTTCACTTGGCAAAGGAATGACAACCCGACAACGGCCCAAGTGCCCCGGTCAAAGAAGAGGACTCGGGACCCATTAGTTTAGGTTTCTGTCTCTGCACTTTATAATCTACTGTATTTCCATTTCTGTAATCCTTTGGAATTCAATAAAAAGGGGTTTCCCCAGTGTTTGATATTTGCAATCTAATTGTCGAAGTTTATTTTGATTAAACCATAAAACAATTAATATAATCATTGCATTCATCATTCTCACATCGCGTATTCTTCTTCCCTACGAATCTCACGTTTCTGTCTCGATTCTAGAGTCAAACTGTCTCATTCGTACAATACTCGGGCCAATCGTCAGAAAAAGATGGATGATCTTGAGGAAGAAAACAGAGAGTTGAAAGAAGAGATCGACGCTCTGAGATAGGATATGAGAAAGCTTCGTAACGACATGCAAGCCATGGCAGAAGCTCAGCTACAAAGAACTGTGATCTCAGAGATCACCTCAACGCCCATCATAGAAAAGTATGATCCTAGGTATCAGATACCGAAAGATCGTCCTTGGGGCATGCCTGTTAACTATATCCCGGAAGGATATGTTCCGCCGATCACTGAAGATCAGGGAATCGCAACAGAAGCCGCTGGGCCTGAAGGTTACAAACTTCGGGAAAGCGAAGATGCTAGGGGCATACTCAAGACTCCTGAAGGTTACAAACTTCGGGAGGCGCCAAGACTTACTGCCGTAGTCACGGTACCACCCCCTGTGGTGCACACTGTCCCGGAAGGACAGATTCCACAGACACCTTCTGGTAAGAAGGAAACTATGTTTGACAGAATGGAGGAATTCCAGGAACAGTTCTTGGAAATGCAGAAAGAGCTGCAAGCCATTCGCGGTCAGGATCTATTTGGAAAGGACGCCGCAGACCTCTGCTTGGTCCCAAATGTGAAAGTCCCGCACAAATTTCAAGTGCCCGACTTTGAAAAATACAAGGGTAACTCTTGCCCTCAGAGCCATCTGGTGATGTACGCTCGGCGGATGTCAGCTCAGACGGAGAATCAGGACCTGCTGATTCACTACTTCCAGGATAGTTTAACCGGTGCCGCACTCAAATGGTACATGGGTTTAAACCATACTACGATCAGTACATTCAGAGATCTTGGTACTGCCTTCGTCCAACAATACAAATACAATTTGGACATGGCACCCGACAGAGATCAACTCAGATCAATGTCACAAAAGGACAAGGAAACCTTTGAGGAGTATGCTCAAAGGTGGCGTGAAATTGCCGCTCAAATTTGTCCACCTCTTGAGGAAAAAGAGATGACAAAGATCTTCTTAAAGACCTTGAGCTCATTTTACTACGGCCGAATGGTTGCCAGTGCACCCGGTGATTTCACCGAAATGGTCGGCATGGGTTTACGTCTTGAGGAAGCCGTCCGAGAAGGACGTTTGGTAAAAGACACTGGATCAACGAGCGGTACTAAAAAATACGGTAGTGCTCTCCCTAAGGAAAAAGAGCAAGATATTGGGAATATCTCTCTCGGAAAGCAAAGGCGACGTTATCAGCCAGTAGCAGCTGTTACTCCTGCTATCGGCCTCGCGCCTGTTCCTATGTATCAACCTCAGGTTGCGTAGAGCCAACCTGACCAACAAAGGACACAATAGCCTCTTCAGTAGGCTCGTCCTCCATATAACAACAACCGTACAACACGGCTATCAGGATTTGATCCTATACCCGTATCGTACGCAGAACTATTTCCGTTACTGCTAGCCAAGGGACACATTCAGACTAAGTCCCCTCTTACAGTTCCAGAAAATCCACCTTTTTGGTTTAAAGCGGATCAGACGTGCCCTTATCATCAAGGAGGTTCAGGGCATAACATAGAGAATTGTCTCAATTTCAAATCCGACGTGCAAAAGCTTGTTAGGAGCGGGCTCTTATCTTTCAAAGATACGAATCCCAATGTTCTCACGAACCCGCTGCCTCAACATGAGAAAACTGCAGTCAATCTGATTGAGAAAGAGACTAACAATGTCTATCAAATTCATGATGTACTCTTATTGAAAACCAATCTGGTCAAGATGCATTGTAGACAGAGTGGATATGGCCATGTGCCACCTCATAACTATCACCAGTGTGATATCTGCTCTAAAGACAACCAGGGATGTTCTGTAGTGCAAGCAGCTCTACAGGAACAAATGGATCTTGGATGGATCCAAGAGCACCGAGTTCGTGGAGTTAATATGGTTTACACGAATTCTAACGTCATTCAGAACCACGGCATCCGTGCAATGAATGTCAACTTGGTGGCGATGCACTCAAGGCAAAGCCAGTATCATAATCTGCCGCGGCACGATTACAGTTCCTGTCTGATTTGCTCGGTAAACAAACAAGGATGCTCTTTCATACAAGAGGCCCTCCAGCGTCAGATGGATCTTGGATGGATCCAAGACTACCATGATAGGAACTCCTATCAAATCAACATGGTTCAGATCTTTGACATTCGCGTGATGAATACCAACCTGGTAGAGTTACATGCCGAGCAGGTTCGACTCGGATTCTTAATATCACATGATTATCAAAACTGTAAAGCAGGTTGCGAAAACGATCGAGGTTGTACCCTTGTCCAGGAGGCACTTCAGCACTTGTTAAATCACTGGTGGATGCCAATCTATATGGACGAAGATACTCAGCAGATTAGTATCAATCACAGGAATCCTACTCGTCGTCAAAGTCAGGATGTCCGATCAATGGAAGCTAACCTAGTGAGGTTACATTGTATTCAAAGTGGGCATGGCCAGGTGCCACCACACAACTATGACAGTTGTAGCGTCTGTTCGGAAAGTAACCAAGGGTGTTACCTTGTGAGAGCAGCTCTTCAGGGTCAGGTCGATCATGGAGAAATTCGTCCATATCCAGGTTCAAGGCCCATCATTTGGTCGCCGAACTACCTTGCCGAGCAAGTTGAGGATGTTGTCACAATCTCTGGTCATCACAGGACTAGGGATGTTTTTGCCATCATCCCTCTACTTGACGAATCTAGAGTTCCCAACCGGGAACGGATCAAGGTTACTTATGATGGTCAGAAAAATCAGAAGGTTCCTATAGTCATCTATCTACCGGGGCCACTACCGTATGAATCAGCTAAGGCAATCCCTTACAAATACGGTGCAACAATAATCGAGAATGGAAAGGAAATTCCATTACCCTCCGTCGTGAACATTGCAGACATCAGTCGAGTAACACGGAGTGGTAGAATCTTCAACCGAGGGGTTGGGGAAGTTAACAAAGAAAAGGAACTTCAGACAGAAGCTCCTGATCCACCAGTCGGTCAATCCAGTAATCCCGACCTTTCAAAAGACAAAGATGAGATGCTAAAGCTCATCCAAAGGAGTGAATATAACATTGTCGATCAACTGTTACAGACTCCTTCAAAGATCTCAGTATTATCACTGTTACTCAGTTCAGAAGCACACAGAGAGGCTCTACAGAAAGTCTTGGAGCAAGCCTTTGTGGAACAGGATGTAACAATCAGACTGTTCGATAGCATTGTCTTTAACATCACTTCCTGCAACAATTTGGGATTTAGTGATGAGGAATTACCTGAAGAGGGTCGCCGTCATAACATGGCACTCAATATCACAGTTAACTGCCAGGACGATGCTTTAGCCAACGTATGGGTAGACACAGGGTCAGCCCTGAATGTTATGCCGAAGTCACACTTTCCAAATCACTTTCCAGGTCATGGACATCCGGGCAACATACAGTTGTTTATTAGGAAGACCTTGGATACATCAGGCTGGAGCGGTTACTTCAACCCTCCACCAAAAGCTAAAGTTCGTCAAGAACGATCATCTTGTCACGGTTTGTGGGGAACAAGCCTTGCTTGTGAGCAACTTATCATCATCTACTTGTGTGGAACCCGAGGAGGTTATTGGAACTCAGTTCCAAGCACTATCGGTGAGCAAGGACAATCAGTTCAAAGAAGGAACTTCAATTTCCTCATACAAAGATGCTATCAAAGCGGTCGAGAGTACCGATACGACAGGATGGGGACGGCTTGTCATTCCTATTGATAATAAAACAAAGAAGGGTCTTGGTTTTTCTGCAACCTGTACCCAGACAGCTGCCAACGATAAAAGTCTTCATCCCCTTCAAAACTTCTTTCACAGTGGAGGTTTTCTTCACCCAGGGTCTCAGACAGTTCATGCTATCAAGGAGGAAGATCCCTCTGACGCAGATGAAGAGTGGAAGTCCTATCTTAATGAGGACGGTTATGTGTCTCAGGAAGAGGTGCCTATGCCTTTTTGTTTTCCTACAGAAAGTCTGAGATTTATACCAAGGTTAGATGTCAAAATGATATACGGGGATTGTGATCTGGAAGGATGCCGTGCTCCGCCAAATTCATTAGAGGAAGACACTCCGATGAAAGACAGCTTTGATCACAATTACCATGGCCCAATGGATGGCCTGCCAATGTGGCAGCCTTACCCAAGAAACTTGGGGCAAGAAAGTCAGCCGAACAATGAAACTCTGCTGAGCGTCATTGAACAGAATACCTGTGTCCCCACCATGTCATGGGATCAACACTCAGGTCATTCGGAAATTACTCAACATGAAGATGAATTCGCAACGTTTGCAGGACTAGAATTCATCAACTATGCTTTTCCCGAGGTCAACGTCATCGAGAGAAATGACTCCTCCAGTTCCACAGAAGTGTGGGACACCTTGGGACAACCGAGTGGAAAATTTGACTTTATGGTCAAGTACACCGCTCCCGAAAGCTCTCGTATCAGGCTCGAAGATATCCAGCCAACTGGATGGGGAGATACAGCTGAGAGCACAAATGCTATGCAAAATGCAACAGAGGAATCCTCCTACGACAATTCTGCCTGGGAAACAGATTCCAACGATCCTGCTCCACCAGAAATCAGCGTCATTTCTGAAGACAAATCAAGGAAGGTGCCAGACTTTGTGATTCACCGAGGAGTTCGCCGCCAATGGGTTGCCGTCGAGGTTCCGAAGTTCGTTCGTCAGTCAAAGTAATTGCCATCTTTAACCTTTCACCCTGCCCCGGTGAAACGGATATTTTGATAGGGCTCGTTTTCTGTAAATTTCCCTCTTCGCTTTGCCCGAAGCGACAGAGTTTTGTTTTATAGGGCTGTAGTTTCAAGAATCGACTTGTTCATTAATAAAATAACGTTGTTCTGTAATTTTCGTATTAATTGCTGTTTTCTCTTTTTGCTTTTTCAGAAAATGGTAATCCTAAAAAACAATTCAAAAATAAAAACAAGCAGTAAAATCAAAACACTGCACACACTTGCATTTTCTCTATCTCTTCTAAACACGAATCATCACGTCATGCAGATTGCTTGTTTTATACCTAGTTGAAACATACGATCCGATGCCTTCTCCCAACTTTGAGTTCCCGGTATTCGAGGCTAAAGAAGAAAATGACAACGAAATTCCAGAAGAGATCTCCCGACTACTCATACAAGAGGAAAGGTCCATCGAACCTCACAAAGAACCGTTGGAAACGGTAAACTTGGGTTCAGAAAAAGAGAGAAAAGAAATCAGGATCGGAGCACTGCTCAGTCCAACTGCCAAAGAAGATCTGATAAAGCTTCTCAAAGAATTCCCCGATGTATTCGCTTGGTCCTATTAGGATATGCCAGGGTTGGATACCAGCATCGTGGAACATCACTTACCGTTAAGATCGGAATGTACTCCAGTAAAGCAAAGGTTGAGACGCACTCACCCGGACATGGCCATCAAAATCAAAGAGGAGGTGCAGAAACAGATCGACGCGGGTTTCCTTGCTACATCTGAATATCCTCAATGGTTAGCCAACATCGTACCCGTTCCCAAAAAGGATGGAAGGGCCAGAATGTGTGTTGATTACAGAGATCTGAACAAGGCAAGTCCAAAGGACGACTTTCCTTTACCACACATCGACATGTTGGTTGACAGCACAGCAAAGTTCAAAGTATTCTCCTTCATGGATGGATTCTCGGGCTATAACCAGATCAAATTGGCGCCGAAAGACATGGAGAAAACTTCGTTCATTACCCCATGGGGTACCTTTTGTTACAAGGTAATGCCGTTCGGTTTGAAGAATGTCGGGGCAACCTATCAAAGGGCCATGACTACTCTGTTTCATGACATGATACACAAAGAAATCGAGGTATATGTCGATGATTTGATTGAAAAATCAAGAACAGAGGATGAGCACGTTGAACATCTGTCAAACTTGTTCGAACGTCTAAGAAAATTCAAGCTCCGCTTGAATCCCAACAAGTGCACCTTCGGTGTCCGTTCGGGGAAATTACTAGGGTTCATCGTCAGCCAGAAAGGAATTGAAGTTGATCCTGACAAGGTCAAGGCCATTCAAGAAATGCCTTCTCGGAAAACTGAAAAACAAGTCAGAGGATTCTTGGGACGTTTGAACTACATCTCCAGATTCATATTCCTCATGACCACGACATGCGCGCCTATTTTCAAATTACTAAAAAAGAACCAGGATTGCGTTTGGTCAGAAGATTGCCAAACCGCCTTCGACAGTATCAAGGAATATCTGTTGAATCCTCCGATTCTATCACCTCCAGTGGAAGGAAGACCACTGATCATTTACCTCACAGTCCTAGAGGACTCAATGGGATGTGTACTTGGCCAACAAGACAAAACTAAACGGAAAGAGTCTGCCATTTACTATCTAAGCAAGAAATTCACCGACTGCGAGACTCGGTACACAATGCTTCCCAAGCCAAACATCTTTGCCAGTACATGATTCGTCATACTACTTGGTTGGTCTCCGAAATGAATCCAATCAAGTACGTTTTCGAAAAACCTGCTCTCACGGGAAGGATTGCCCATTGGCAGATGTTACTATCAGAATATGACATAGAGTACCATGCTCAGAAAGCCGTTAAAGGAAGTATTTTAGCCGATCATTTGGCTCATCAACCGATTGATGATCAAGAATCAATCGGGTTTGACTTCCCAGACGAAGATGTCATGTATCTAAAGATGAAAGATTGCAATGAACCGCTACCCAGTGAAGGGCCAGAACCAGGTTCCCAGTGGGGACTTATCTTTGACGGAGCAGTCAATCATTATGGAAACGGAATTGGGGCAATCATTGTTACCCCCCAGGGTTCCCACATTCCTTTCACTGCCAGACTTACGTTCAAATGTACGAACAACGAGGCCGAATACGAGGCATGTATCATGGGTCTCGAAGAAGCGATTGATTTAAGGATCAAAAATTTGGACGTATACGGCGATTCAGCCCTGGTTATTAACCAGATAAAAGGAGATTGGAACACATACCAATCAGGATTGATTCCTTACAAAGACTATGCAAGAAGGTTGTTACCCTTCTTCAACAGAGTCGACTTTCATCACATCCCTCGTGATGAGAATCACATGGCTGATGCATTAGCCACTCTCTCTTCCATGATTAGTGTAGGTCGATGGAATGACATACGTAAGATCGACATCATGCGCCTTGAACGGCCCGCTTACATCTTCGCGATTGAAGTAGTCATAGACGACAGACCTTGGTATCACGATATCAAATGCTTCCTTCAGAAACGAGAGTACCCATCTGGGGCACTCAAAAAAGACAGGAAAACCCTCAGAAGATTGGCCGGAAACTTCTTCCTGAGCGGTGACACTCTTTATAAGAGAAATTTTGACATGGTCTTGCTCCGATGCGTCGACAGACCAGAAGCAGACATGCTCATGAAAGAAATTCATGAAGGATCCTTTGGCACTCATGCCAACGGACACACAATGGCGAGAAAAATTCTCAGGGCCGGGTATTATTGGTTGACCATGGAATCCGACTGCTACAAGTACATGAGGAGGTGTCACAAGTGTCAGATATACTCCGACAAAATTCATGTACCACCATCACATCTCAAAGTTCTTTCTTCCCCGTGGCCATTTTCCATATGGGGAATCGATATGATTGGTATGATTGAGCCCAAGGCTTCAAACGGACATCGGTTCATCCTGGTAGCCATTGACTATTTCACCAAGTGGGTCGAAACAGCGTCATTCGCCAATGTAACCCGACAAGTGGTGGTCCGGTTTATCAAAAACAATATCATCTGCCGTTATGGTGTTCCAAGCGAGATCATTACTGATAATGGATCTAACTTGAACAATAAGATGGTGAAAGAGTTGTGTGCAGAGTTCAAGATCGAACACCATAACTCATCTCCCTACCGACCCAAGATTAACGGAGCGGTAGAAGTGGCTAACAAGAACATCAAGAAGATTGTTCAAAAGATGGTTGTAGCCTATAAAGATTGGCACGAAATGCTACCCTTTGCTCTTCACGGTTATCGAACATCTGTCCGCACTTCAACAGGGGCAACCCCTTTCTCTCTAGTATATGGCATGGAAGCAGTGCTTCCCATAGAAGTAGAGATCCCATCAATCCGGGTATTGATGGAAGCTAAGCTCACCGAAGCTGAATGGTGTCAAAGTCGACACGACGAATTGAATCTGATCGAGGAAAAACGAATCACGGCACTATGCCACGGTCAGTTATATCAACAGAGAATGAAGAGGGCGTTCGACAAAAAGGTCCGACCTCGTGTCTTCAGGAAAGGAGACCTCGTGCTCAAGAAGATACAATCATTTCTCACTGATTCTCGGGGCAAATGGACCCCAAATTATGATGGCCCCTATGTGGTCACGAAAGCTTTCTCAGGCGGCGCCTTGAGACTTGCAACCATGGACGGAGAAGAATTTGCCTACCCCACGAATGTTGATGTAGTCAAGAAATACTTCGCCTAAAACTAAAAAAAAAAATGTCTTGGTGGATTGAAAACCCGAAAGGCCGGTCCAGGAAAAAGTTAGAGACATGAAAAGAATCATCCCGATGGATTGGAAATCTCATAGTACAATCCAGACAAAAGTTAGGGATAATGGCAAGTAACTATGTTCAACAGAGGCAAGTCCCTCAGCAGTAACAGCAGTTGCATCATCTATCGGAGGAAATCTCCAGTCAAAGGTCATCTTCGACAGAAGCTTAGGATGTCCCGAATTCAAAGTTGGTAGAAGGATAGTGGTCGTTATGTTTCAACGTAGCCCTTTTCCCTGTAAATTACCATTTTCTAACTTTGTATATACTCTTTGGAATCACGCGTTTAGCTGATCTCCATCTTATCAATAAAATTTGAGCCCTTGTGCTTTTGTTTGTAATTCTTTACTTGGTTTAGCTTTACAGAACGACGTTGTTTAAACTTAATCAGCGATTCTTGAAATAAAACAAAAATAAATTTACTTGTTAAACTTTTTCTGCTTTTAAATTAAAGATGGCATTTCTTTTGACTGTTGAACATTAGAAGAACATCGATCGCTTCTCCCGAAGTAAGCGAACTTCAAAGTGCAGAATCAAAGTACTCCTTCTAAGCCAGTGCGCCTGAATGAAGGATCAACTGTATCAGATGCGGTTTTCCCATCTGATACCCTCGGCCGAGGTCTCATCTCCTAAGCCCGATCGACATAGCTCCCCACGTGGACTATTTCTCCTAAGCAAGGTGGAATTGCTATTTTGAACCAATGGTACTTCTTCGCCCCGCGATGGCCGAGTATCCAATTATATTCATTCATTAGTCTGTATGTCGCGTCAGTTTTGTCAGCATATACATACGTACTTCATGCATTTTTTATTTGCATTTACATTTCATATTGCATCGTTATCACTCTAGCCGGTCTTGTCCCCTAGTAATAAACAGTTTTCTCAATCGAGTTTGTCAGTTCTTTCCTCGTCAGGAAGTGTTGCGTCTGCACAATCTCGCCACCAGTGTATCTTTAGATCAGAGTCGGCACTTGGCCACTTTGATAACTTGAATCTCTGAAAGAACAGAGAACCTTCAACAGATGTCACTCTTCGCCATTGAAGATGATATCCTCGCTTTCCCGAATTAAGGAAAATCCCCAGAGAAAGCCTCTTAAACAGAGATTCGGCAATACATCAGTATTTCTCCAAAAATTCGTTGATGAAAAGGTCATCGACGCCTCAAAATTGGACCCCATCATATGGCGTTTCTCCGGGAAGATCCCGAGAAAAGTATGATGAAAGATCCTAAACAAAAACAGTCTCTCAAGAGACTCGCTTTCCCTAGTAGAAACAAATGGCTTCTCCAACAGAGAAGTTTGTGCAACTCTACAACTCAGACGACTGGGTTCCCCCAGTGAGTCTGACATAAAAAATTTTCCCATCAAATGGAATCTCCCCAGGAAAATTCGGCGAGAAGTTTGAGGAAAACCGCTACGCGTAGCGTCCCTTGTCAATAAAGCTTATTGACAAAAGAAACTAAGACCAGTTCCTTGGTAGGAAACCAGGATCGAGGGGAAGTTTACAAAAGAAACTAAGACCAGTTCTTGGTAGGAAACCAGGATCGAGGGGAAGTTTACTTCAGAAACTAAGACCAGTTCCTTGGTAGGAGACCAGGATCGAGGGGAAGTTTAGCTTTTCTAAGCATCATTGCTTAGCTAAAGAAGATGAATGCGTAAGCTACCATTCATAACCACCACCAAAATTTCGGGTATTCCGATATTTAATCCTCTTGCACCCCGAATGCCCGAATCCCTTCGTCATTCACGCCTTCGGGTCCAAGAAGATTAAATAGGGGCATCTGTAATACCCCAAATTTTGACCACTTAGATTTCCCATCATTGTGAAAATCATCATCACAATATGGATGTACCTTTATGCTTCATCAGCCTCCCCAAAGATGGGTGAGCATCCACTACAATCAAAATTAGGGTTTCAAGCCCTCTCTGAGTGCTTAGACAAAGGATCAATCAAGAAAGGACATGATCTTCAACTTGTCTAATCTCTTAAACATCCACAATGGATCAAAAAGGACTCCCACTTCAAGGATTAAGCACAAGGCTGCTCCCTTCTAGGTGGATCAAGTCTCAAGATCGACAGTGTCACCAAATTAGGGTTTTGGTCAACCAGGGCCTCCAGATGGAAATTTTCATCTGGGCACAAGGCAATGATCCAAAACATAACCTAATATACTTCATGGAACCTCATGAACCCATGCATCAAGTCAATTTTGCCTCAGGGGATGCATTCATCAAAAATCAGGAATTAGGGTTTCTTGACCTAATTCACCCCTAAGTTGACTTTTGGGACAAACCATGAGCCAAGACCTCAAGAGATGATTTGAGGGTCTCTAATATACCATATTGATCCATTTGGGACAATGGATTAATCCAAGAAGTTTGAGCAACAAGTCTCAATTCCATCTGCACCACAATTAGGGTTTTAAGGGAAAAGTCAACTGTAACTTTGACTTTTGACCAAGACATGCTCCCAAACCCTAATACATGAGTGAATATACCCTATGACACCCATGGAACATGTCCATCAAGTTTGATTTAGGTCAAGGACATGATTTCCTGAAGAATTGCACAGTTTGGAATTCATCTGATAAAAAGTCAACTGTGCACAAAAGTCAACTTTGACTTTTTGAGATTTTTCACAAAAATGGATTTTTAACCCTAAAATGATGTTAATGTATGATTTGAATCATCATTCATCAAGAAAAATCAAGAAAAGTGAGATAACTTGTAAAAGGGGTAGCCATAAAACTTAGAAATTTTTCTAAGTTAAAAATAAAGTGGCAAAGGTACTAACTTTGGAGGACCATAACTCCTAAACCACAAGACCATTTTTTCTCATCAAAAGATGGATTTGTAGCCCTCATTATCACCTACAAAAACTTCAACTACAAGTCATTCCAATTCATCAAGGATTTTGAGTTATGGAGTGATCAAAGTGGCTGAAAAGTGAAAATGTCACTTTTTCCAACACTTAGTGAAATTTTCACTAAGTCAGATTCTGCCTCACTTTTTGCCAAATGTAGGGGGATTTTTCACTTGGAATCAAAAGAGATCAAAACCAAACTTGTTCAAACAGTTGTTGTATCATGTAAGAGCTTTCCAAAATGGCCAATAACATTGCCAAATTCAACCTACACCATGAGATACAACATTGCCAAGTTGCCTTGCTGAAATCTGTTAAGGCAAGGCAGAATTTGCAACTTTGGTCGATTTGCCAAAATCAGCCAAATTCAATTGCTCCTATCCACTTGGACACCTCAGAGGATTGAATCTAAAGGGGACAATCACTGAGCCAAGCCTCCAAAGTCCATGGAACAAGAAATAGCATGTTGAACCTAGAATGGCCAAAATAGGGACAAGACTTCAAATTTGGAATGAGGCATTCAATGGAACCATCAAGGTGGCATGGACTGAGCCATTCTCATCTGAAATCAGTCAAGACTTATCCAAGACCAAGGGAACCAAAGCTCTGTGCCCTAACCTCTAGTCAATGGCTAGAGGAGACTTGGATTTTCATTTGCCAACATTGGCCAAACCTACTTACAAGCTGCCATGCACTATTCCTTGCAAAACAAACTTGCTCTACTATAAATAGAGCTCAATTGTGGTCAGTTTGAGTACACCAAAGCCATCTAACAGATGCTTTCCTCAAAATCTCTTCTTTCACTCCAATTTTGCCTTCTAAGGCAAGTCACTATCGGGTTTTGAGTTTGAGAGCAATTCCAATCAAACCAATCACTCACACACCTCACATACATCACATATGAGCTGATCAAACTCTTAGATCACTTCTGAAACATCAATTCCACAAAATCACCAGCTGGTTGCTCAAATTTTCAAACAAGTTGCAGCTGGGGTACCACAAAATGATCCAGCCAATTTCAATCAAGTCCAACCATCCAAACACAATCCATAGGGTGTAGGGAAGCTGTTCAGATCATCACCACTCATCTGTAACACCTCCAAATCAAAAATCACTTTGAACTTGCTGTCACGACTTGGAGGTAAGCACATACTTGGGCATCTCTCAATCTATGCATATTTCCTCGCACAATAATTTGGCCATATGTTCATAATCATGCATGGAATGTTTTCCCTCAATTAATTGCATTGTTTGAATCGTGTATCAAAAATCCTAGCCTTCATGCAGAAATTAGGGTTCTTGAGGTTTCTTCGTGATTTCTTGTTGTATGTTTAATTTAAATGAAATTAAAGTACATAGACATGATCGTGAGGTTGAGACGAGCATAATGATATGTGGATTGCATGATATGATTACGTATTCATGGAGATTGGATAGAAAATGAAAATCTGAGAAACCAAGAACACGCGCGTGTTCTTCAGCCGTTCTTGGTGCCATTTTTGAGAAATTCAAATATTTGAATTTTGTGATTTTGTTTAATTGATTCAAAAATTAATTTCTCTCTGAGTTTTAATGATTTTGAGTTGATTCTTTTTTTAATAATTCACAAAAATGTTAAAATATTTTATTTTCACAAAAAATCCCAAAAATATTATTTATTTCATATAATTGATATTTTTGTAAAGAATTAATATTTTGATTGTTTTTGGCATTTTAAATATTTTTTCTACATTGATTTTGCAACTTTTAATGCTTTCTAATTATTTTGTAGGTCAATACTTAATTTTTGAAGCATTAATCCAAGATCACAATTTGTTTTCCATGTGTTAAACAATTTTTGATCATTTTAATTGAATTTTTATTTAATTAAATACACTTTGAAAAACAAATTAGGGTTTTGGATTAATTCAACCCTCATAAATCATTTTCAAAACTCTTTGGGCCTCTTGAGAGAGTGTAAGACCCATCCCCCCTTGTACAAAAACTTTTTGGGCCTCACTTATTGTATAAGTCCCTCTGTACAAGTAAACAGCGCGATCGTCGCCCGTTTAAAAATAAAAATCATCTGGGCCTCTCCTTGAGCTATAAGACCCATTCAAAACACTTTGGGCCTCTAATAGAGTGTAAGACCCAATCCCCTTTTAAACAAAACATTTTGGGCCTCACTTATTGTATAAGTCCCTCTGCGTTAAAAGAAAACTTCGGCGCGATCGCCATTTTTAAACGAAAAATCATTTGGGCCTACCCTCGTGTTATAAGCCCCACTCTTTTCTTTAAACCTTTTTGGGCCTCTTGAGAGAGTGTAAGACCCATCCCTTTGTACAGAAAACCTTTTTTGGGCCCCAGTCACTTGTATAAGTCCCGCTGTACAAAGTCAAACAGTGCGCTCACTGATAAAACCCTGGGCCTCTCCTTGAGCTGTAAGCCCCAAATCTTTCTTTTTCAAAGCACTTTCTCCTTTGATTTTGAATATACTGTTGTTTTCAATCTTTCTTTGTTGAACAACTAACCAAACAACATGGAAGCACTCCAACCGAGTAAGTGGTTATCGCTTTCGTTTACTGCTTTCATATTATAAACTGTATTGTGGGGCTGCTCACTGTAAGTCTCCTTTCATAAACTCATATCTACTGTGTAATAATAGTATAGATATTTTGAGTTTCCCCGGCAACTACGTCTAGAACTAGGTGCCGCCGTTTCATTTATTCGTAGAAATAGACGCCTAGATCCCCAATAGGAGCACCAGATACAGTCTCCTCTTCGGCTGTCCTCCTTAGGAATCGTCAAGAAGCTCTACTCCCCAAGATGAATGTATTCTCCGTGAATGGCATCTTTGAGTTTCTTCCAAATTCTCGAACTTTCCTGACTTGATCTATTCCTTGTGGATAGCTTGCCTTGAATGTCTCGGGGTTTGGGTTCCCACTACGGTCATAATCTTGGACCTTAACTAAGGAACCCTCTTTAAAAGCTAAAAGTCGCTGGATAGTAAACCTCGCACGTTTACCAGTGGTTTTTATCTTTAAAAGAGTTATCTCTCCTAATGGAAAGGAGATGATAGACCCACGGGCTTCTTAAAAGCATCGGCCTCCTCTTGGGCATTATTCAAGGACACTACGACTTCTTAGAAGTATTCACAGCCTCCTCTTAGGCTTCGTATAATGATCTCTTCCTCCGGGAATGATAGCCTCCTCTTGGGCTTCGTACAAGGACCCGTCGGCTTCTTAAAAGTTTCCAGCCTCCTCTTGGGCTTCGTACAAATTGTCCCGACGACCTCCTAGAGGTATAGGAACAGAACCTAGTCATCCTCATAGAACAGTCCTTTCATAGAGTCTACTACTGTTTCTCAAAGCATAGTACAAGAGATAAAACTCTAGACACGGACAGTCTAACTTCCTTGAGTCTCAAAGACATTCTCAAGCGACCCCTTCGTTAAATAGGAAGGAAACCCGCAGACTCGGACAGTCTCAATACCCTTTGGATTTCCAGTTTCCTCAAAGAAAAGGAAACAACCCCGATCCTCAGATCTAACCTATGAGTACAGTGATGCCCATATAAGAACTGATTTTCCCTTTCAAAATCAGTATACTGGACCTGTCACTTAACTGACATAGTAACCTTAGCCTTCTCTTGGGCTTTGTACAATGATTCTCCCCAGCGGAGTCAAACAATGTTTTAGCCTCTATCTCGGGCTTTGTACGAGACACATAAGAGACTCCCTCGTTGAGTCAATCCCCTTTTCGCCTCCATCTCGGGCTTTATACGAGATACAAAAAGGTTCATATTGAGCCAAACAAATTCTAGCCTCCATCTCGGGCTTCGTACGAGACACAAAGACTCCCTCGTCGGGTCAAAAACTTTTAGCCTCTCTCTCGGGCCTTGTACGGGACACAAAATAGCCTCCTCTTAGGCTTTGTATAATGATTTTCCTAGAGGAAATTAGCCTCCTCTTAGGCTTTGTATAAGAAAACCACTGGTTGATCCAATCAACCTTTTAGCATCAAAGTTGTGCCTCGTTCACAGTACATAAACATCATCTAATCGCTGTAAGCGACAAGCCTCTGGATCATCTATATCCACGCCACTGTCCCTCTTTTAGCATGAGAAATTCCTAAGGAAAGATGGCATTGCTCTATACTGAGTTAAAGTCCTCTCCTTCAGGTTAAAACCTTTTCTTCGGAAATTATGGCATTGCTCGGATCCGCGTATCCCAGTTAAAGTAATTCTCCTTCTCTCCTCTTTAGAGATGACAAATTCTCTCTAAAGCCGAGGTCTTTCAGCTTCACGTCTTGGGCTTTGAACAAGACACAAATAGACCTTTCAGCTTCACATCTTGGGCTTTGAACAAGATACAAACCACCTTTCGCTTCACGTCTTGGGCTTTGAACAAGACACCAAAACACCCATTTCCTCCCATAGAATAGGAGGAACTATGAACGCTCTGATTTCCCTGTTTCGGTAAACGGGAATACGTAGGCATAAGATCGAAAGAAAAGATCTTAGCGAGCACAATCAACAAAAAACCCAAATCCCATATCTTCATCAATCAAAAGCAGTAATTCAAAAGCATCAGTCCTAACATCCTAATCCTTGTTCCCCGTCAAAAACCTTCTGCCTAGATAAAAAGAAAGAAACTGTATTGGCGAAAATACAAATAACCAGTACAAAGGCCCCCCCACATTGATAGCATCCATAACCTAACAGACCACTGTTTAAACTCAGTATGCAAAGCAGGGTTAATTGGAGACATCTATTTCCCTTCCTTATTCAGCTCACAATAGGATAAAAAATGAATCGACCTGTAGTTTTAAGCTCAACCGCAGAGAGCGACCAACGCTTAAGAACCACGTCCAAAATCGCTCGCTACAGGTGTCTTGTACAAAGCCCAAGATTAAGGCTGAATTTTGCTGAGGAAAAGAAGGATCATTATACAAAGCCTAAGAGGAGGCTGAGAGGTGATTAACTGAACAAGAGAGTGTTTTAAGGTGATTGACTCAACAAGAGAGTGTCTTTGTGTGTCTTGTACAAAGCCCAAGATTGAGGCTAAAAAGTATGATTGACTCAACAAGAGAGTGTTTAAGATCCTTATATAAAGCCTAAGAGGAGGCTAAAAGTGATTGATGAAAGGATCAGGGTTTCTTTGAGATCCAAAAGGGGGTGAGACTGTCCAAGTCTACTGGTTATTTATCTTTGTATGATGCCCAAGAGGAGGCAAGACTGTCCAAGTCTGCTTGTATAAAGCCCAAGAGGAGGCTAGTGTTTTAAGGGATGAGAATCAACCCTAAACTGGTTTGATGTTTTGACTCTTAGAAAGACTGCTCTAACAAAGGATGACTAAGTTCTGTCCTATCCCTGTAAGAGGTCTTTGGGTCCTTGTACTAAGCCCAAGAGAAGGCTGAGAACTTCTAAGAAGCTTGAGGGTCCTTGTATAAAGCCCAAGAGAAGGCTGGGGATGCTTTTAGGAAGCCTGTGGGTCCAAACCTAAGAAAAGTTCAAGAAAGGTTTCACCGGGAATAATTCTTTCTTTAGTGAACAGTTCTAGGGTTTGAAGAAATTCAAGAGAGGTTTCACCGGGAATTAATCCTCACTGGGGGAATGAATTTCTTTGACAATTTTCTAATAGTGACAGTCTGAGAAAAGTTTCATTGGGAATAATGCCTTTCTCTTTGTTCCATATTGTATAAGCCCAAGAGGAGGCAATACTGTATCTGGAAAATCCTATGAGGAACTAGTTTTGACTGTGTTGAAAGTGTGACCACTGGCTTTATCTAATCCTAGACCTAATTGCCGGGGAAAACTCTAAGCAAGATAATATACAGGCATATATATATATATATATATATATATATATATATATATATATACAGATGAAATATATACTGTATGTAAAAGAGGGTAGGAGGAATTACAGGTGAGCAAGCTTCCAGCACAGACAAATATATATATATATATATATATATATATATATGTGTGTGTGTGTGTTGTGTGGGTGGGTGTGTGTGTAAGTATGTAAAAGAAAGTTGTTTAAAACTTACAGGTGAGCAAGCTTCCATTGTAACAGTTGAATGGTTAGTTGTTCAAGAAATTAAAGAAAGTTTTGATAACAACTATGAATTTGAACCTAAATCAAAAGGGAATTGTTTTGAAAAGATTATTGGGGCTCATACTCAAGGAGAGGCCCAGATGAAAAACAGTAATCGTACCGTTGATCTAAAAATTGTATCGGGACCTATACAATGAATGAGGCCCAAATTATTGTATTTACAAAGTGGTTGGGTCTTATACTCTATTAGAGGCCCAAAGTTTATTTTTGTACAAGGGATGGGGCTTACAACTCAAGGAGAGGCCCATTGAAAGACAGTGATCGCACCGTCGTTTTAAAAACAGTATTAGGACTTATACAATGACTGAGGCCGAAAATTATTTATGTACAAAGGGGGTTGGGTCTTACACTCTATTAGAGGCCCAAAGTGTTTGAAAAATAAAATAAAGGGGACTTACAACACAAGGGTAGGCCCAGATGATTTTGTTTAAAGGGTGACGATTGCACCGCGGTTTTAGAAAACATAGTAGAACTTATACAATGACTGAGGCTCAAGAAATTTTTATTTACAAGGGATGGGTCTTACACTCTATTAGAGGCCCAAAATTTTTTGTGAAGTTTGAAAAAAATCAAGAATTAGAGAAAACCCTAATTTTTGCATTTTTTAAACAATTTTCAAAGGAAAATAAATAATAAATGATATAAAATACCAAATATATTAAAAACAAGTTGTATACTTTGAAAAACATTTTAAAAAATCATGTTTAAACACATGAAAGTTTAAAATTCATTTGAAGTTGGAAAATCAAGAGAAAGAAATATTTTCAAATGTTAAAAAAAAAACAAATAAAACATAACTCTTTACAAAAATACCAAATATGTGAAATAAATAATATTTTTGTGAAATTTTTGTGTAATAAAATATTTTAATATTTGTGGGAATTTTCAAAAAGAGAACCAATCAAATATAATTAAAATTGAGAGAGAAATTAATTTTGGAATTAATTAACAAAAACAAAAACAAAATGTGAAAAATAGCAAAATATGGCAAAATGGAAAAATGGTCTGGGTGGGTATTGAACCCACGACCTGCCAAACCAACACACATGCGCGCTACCACTGGGGTGGTGATACATCCGTGTATCAAAATCACCCCATGAATATATATGGGATGCCTTGTTTTTAGGCATGGCCAAGGCGCCATGGCTTGGCCCTTGCCCAAGGCAAGGCCTGATTTTGTGCCTTTTGCATGAAAGGCTCTAACTTCCTCATTTCTCCATGGATTTAGACAAAATTTAGGTGTATCCTGCCTAGAATTTCATTAGGAATCCAATGGTGCTTTTGGAATTTTCAGAAAATGTTTCTATTTTAAAATCCGATAGTGATTTCAAAATAGGCCTAAATTTGCATGTTCTATGCTATCTCATCATACAGGTAGCTATATCATGGTAAATTGGTTCGAACACAACATATATGATATGTATGAGATGTCCATGATCAATGGACATCAAAGCAATGCATGATTTAGAGAGTTCAAGTTGTGATGCACTTACCTCTTGAAGCTCCTTGTGCTATCTGTAAAGTTCCTTGTGCCAAAAGTAGTCCAATGCTTTAGACACTCTTGATTGATCCCTTAGAAGCTTTTAGGATGATCAAAACCAGCTGGAATCCTCAGGAACAAGAATAGGCTCTTTCTTGCAAAAGGGGCAAAAGTGACCAAGACAGTAACTCTCTCAAATGGTGTTCCAGATGAGGGAAACCAATTGGGACAGTTTGAGGATGATATTTGGAGTGTGTTTGAGGCTTTGTTTGGTTTCGAAAGTGACTGAATCAAGACATGGCTTGAAAAATGAAGAAAAGTCAAAATTTTGGGTTTTGGAGGTTGACTTTCTGATTTTGGTGTTTCAGATCAAGGGTGAGTGTTTGAACAGCTTAGATATGATACGTTGGATGTGTTTGGATCATGTGCTGTGGTGGAATTGCTCTCTAACTCAAAAACTCAGTGGTGACTTGCAAAAGAAGGCATTTTGGCCTAATGAGAGAGATTTTGAGGAAATCAAGTGTTGTAGTGCTTTGGTGTACTCAAACTGACCACAAATGAGCTCTATTTATAGTAGAGCAAGTTTGTTTTGCCAGCAATAGTGAATGGCAACTTGGACAGTCCCTTGGCCAATTGTAGCAAAAGGAATCTTTAGTCTCCTCTAGCCATTGACTTGAGGTTAGGGCATAGGCTTGTGGTTCTTTGATTTAGAGCTGAATCTTGACTCATTCCGTTAGCAATGTCTCAGTCCATGCCACCTTGATGCATCCATTGAAGGCTTGGAGACAAAATTGGAGTCTTTGCACCTTTTGCCTTTATAGGGCACTTATGGCTACATGTTGTTCCTTGGACTTCGGAGGCTTGTGGATCAAATATGTTCTCTTGGATGTTATCCTCTGATGTATCCAAATGGATGACAAGGCTTGGAATTGTCCAAATTAGCTAACTCGAGCAAAATGCACAAATCTGCCTTGTAAAAATCAGTCCATTATGCCATGTTCCAAGGGTTGTATCTCCCTACTCAAATTGAATTTGGAGATGATCTGGTACTTGTTGGAAAGCCCTCATGGAATACTTCAACTTTGATGTTCACCAATGGACCTGGTTTAACTTGGATCAAGGTGAAAAATGTCCCTACATTTTAGAAAAAGTAAGGAAGATTATGACTTATTGAAAATTTCACTAAGTGTTGGAAAAGTGGTCATTTTCATGTTTTTGTGATTTTGATCAATCCATAACTCAAAATCCATGAGGATTTGGAATCTCTTGTAGTTGACACTTTTAAAGTATGTCAGATGGACTTTCATTTGAGCTTTGAATGGGAGAAAAGGCCTTGTGGTTTAGGAGTTATGACCTTGCAAAGTTGGTACAAAATCACTTTTGTTCCATAACTTAGAAAAAATTTGGTTTGTCATGGTTGCCCCTTTTGCAAGAAACCTCACTTTTCTTTATTTTTCTTAATGATTGATGATTAATACCATACATTAACAGTATTTTTGACTTATGGGAACCATATTTGTGAAAAATTCCAAAAAGTCAAACTTGATTTTGTGTACAGTTGACTTTTTGTCAGATGAAATCCAAACTGTGTGATCCTTTGTGCAATCAAGTTCTTGACCTAATTCAAACCTAATGGATGGATTCCATAGGTGTTATAGGGTGTATTGAATCATGTCCCAAGGTTTGGGAGCATGTCTTGGTCAAAAGTCAAAGATACAATTGACTTTTTCCCCAAAACCCTAATTGTGGTCCAGATGAAATTGAAACTTGTGAATCAAGATTCTTGGATCAATCCATTGTTTCAAATGGATCAATGTAGTGTATTTGAGGCCCTCAAATTATGTCTTGAGTTCTTGGCTCATATCTTGCCTCAAAAGTCAACTTAGGGGTGAATTAGGTCAAGAAACCCTAATTCCTGATTTTTTTGTGAATGCATCCCTAGAGGCTAAATTAACTTGATTATTGGGTCCATAAGGCCCCTTGGAGTATTTTGGGTTATGCTTTGAAGCATTGGCTCATGTCCAGAAGAAAAATTTCATCTGGAGGCCTTGGTCGACCAAAACCCTAATTTGGTGACACTGGCGATCTTGAGGCTTGATCCACTTGGAATGTTGCAACCTTGTGCTTGATTCTTGATGTGGGAGTCCTCTTGATCCTTTATAGGTGTTTGAGAGGTTAGAAAAGTTGAAAATCATGTCATTTCTTGATTGATCCTTTGTCTAAATGCTTTGAGAGGGCTTAAAACCCTAATTCTTGATTATAGTGAATGCTCAACCATCTTTGAGGAGATTGATGAGGCATGAAGGTACATCCACATTGTGGTGATGATTTGCACAATGATGGGAAATCTTGTGGTCAAAATTTGGGGTATGACCGATGTCCCTATTTAATCTTCTTGGACCCGAATGTGTGAATGGCGAAGATATTCGAACATTCAGGGTGCAAGAGGATTAAATATCAGAATACCCGAAATTTTGACGGTGGTAATGAATGTTAGCGGGTTGCTCATCCATCTTCTTTTGCTAAGCAATGTTACTTAGAAAAGGGTGAAACTTCCCCTCGATCCTGGTCTTCAACCACGGAACTGGTCTCAATTTCTTTTGAAATAAACTTCCCCTCGATCCTGGTCTTCAGCCAAGGAACTGGTCTCAGTTTCTGAAATAAACTTCCCCTCGATCCTGGTCTTTAGCCTTGGAACTGGTCTTAGTTTCTTGAAATAAACTTCCCCTCAATCCTGGTCTTCAGCCAAGGAACTAGTCTCAGTTTCTTCTTGTCAAGTTCTTTTTGTCAAACTTCTCGTCGAGTTTTACTATTGGGGAGATGCCATTTGGTGGAAAAAGTTTTGTCATCAGACTCGCTGGGGAAACCCATTTGTCTGAGCTGCAGAGGTGTGCAAACTTCTCTGTTGGAGACGCCATTTGTTGACTCTACTGGGGAAAACGAGTCTCTTGAGAGAATGCTTTCTGCTTGGGAGATATTACATCATACTTTTCTTCGAGATCTTTTTCGGAGAAATGCCAAGTGATGTCCAATTTTGAGGTGCTGATGACCATGTTGACAGCAAACCTTTCTGAGAGAAACTGCTGCATTGTCGAGAGTCTTTGGTTGAGAGGCTTTCTCTGGGGATTTTCCTTAATCCGGGAAAGCAAAGAAATATCATCTTTAATGGTGAAGAGTGATGTTCTGAAGGTGTCGGTTGAATGTCTTCTTGCCTTTCAGAGGTTCAAGTTACCAAAGTGGTCGAGGACTGTCTCTAATCCAGAAATAAACTGGGGGAGAGATTGCTCAGACGATACATATCTTGACGAGGAAAGAACTGACAAACTTGGCTGACAAGAGGGCTTTATCACTTGGGAATGAATATGACCAGAGTGATAGTAATGAAATATGAATATGAATATGAATCAATGATACATGATGTATGTATGTTTATGCTGACAAAACTGATGCGACATACAGACTAATGAATGAACTCGACTAGATACTTGGCCACTGCGGGGGGTGAAAAGTACCATTGGTTCAAGATAGCAATTCTGCCTTGCTTAGGAGAAGTAGTCCCTGCGGGGAAGAGAAAATCGTTGATCGGTCTTAAGAGGTAAGAACTCTGCCGGGGATATCAGACGTGACATTCGCATCTGACACAGTTGATCCTTCATTCAGGCGTACTGGTTTAGAAGGAGTACTTTGATTCTGCACTTTGAGGTTCAATCGCTTTCGAAGAAACGATCGATGTTCTTTTTTATGTTCAAAGTCAAAAGGAATTGCCATCTTTATTTTAAAAGCAGAAAAATTTTGACAAGTAAATTCATTTTTGTTTTATTTCAAGAATCGTTGATCATGTTAAAAATGTCATTCTGTAAAACTAAAACAAATGAGAATTGCAAACAAAAGCACTAGGGCCCAAATTTTATTGATAGAATGGAAATCAGCCAAGCGCGTGATCCCATAGAGTATTTACAAAGTTTAGAAAATGGTAATTTTAAGGGAAAAGGAGCTACATCGAAACATAACGACCGTTATCCTTCTACCAACCTTGAATTCTGGACATCTTGAGCTTCTGTCAAAGATGACCTTGACTGAAGTTTTCTTGATGGATGGCAAGACTGTTGAGGAGTTGAACTGATCAGACGTAGTTACTTGCCATTAATCCCTAACTTTTGCCTGGATTGCATTTTGAGATTTCCAATCCATCGGGATGACTTTTTTGCTTATGTCTCTAATTTTTTCCTGGACAACCCTTTCGGATTTTCAATCCACCGAGACATTTTTTTTAATTTCATTTAGGCGAAGTATTTCTTGACTACGTCAACATTCATTGGGTAGGCAAATTCCTCTCCATCCATGGTTACGAGTCTCAAGGCACCGCCTGAAAAGGCTTTCTTGACCACATAGGGGCCGTCATAATTCGGAGTCCATTTGCCCCGGGAATCAGTGAGAAATGATTATATCTTCTTGCACACGAGGTCTCCTTTTCTGAAAACACGGGGTCGAACCTTTTTGTCGAAGACTTTCTTCATTCTTTGCTGATATAGTTGACCGTGACATAGAGTCGTTATTCGGTTTTCTTCGATCCAATTCAGTTCGTCGTGTCGACTTTGACACCATTTAACCTCTGTTAGCTTAGCTTCCATTAATACCCGGATTGATGGGATCTCTACTTCTATGGGGAGCACTGCCTCCATGCCATATACTAGAGAGAAAGGGGTTGTCCCTGTTGAAGTGCGTACAGATGCGCGATAACTGTGAAGAGCAAAGGGTAGCATCTCGTGCCAGTCTTTATAGGTTATAACTATCTTCTGAACAATCTTCTTGATGTTATTGTTAGCCACTTCTACCGCTCCATTCATCTTAAGTCGGTAGGAAGATGAATTATGGTGTTCGATCTTGAACTCAACACATAATTCTTTCATCATCTTATTGTTCAAGTTAGATCCATTGTCCGTAATGATCTGCCTTGGAACACTATAATGGCAGATGAGATTGTTTTTGATAAATCCGTTCGAAGCCTTGGGTTCGATCATGCCAATCATGTCGATTCCCCATATGGAAAAAGGCCATGGGGAAGAGAGAACTTTGAGATGTGTTGGCGGTACATGGATATTGTCTGAGTATATCTGACCCTTGTGACATCTTCTCATGTACTTGTAGCAATCGGATTCCATTTTCAACCAATAGTACCCTGCTCTCACAATTTTTCTCGCCATTGTGTGTCCGTTGGCATAAGTGCCAAAGGATCCTTCGTGAGTTTCTTTCATCAGCATGTTTGCTTCGGGTCTATCTACGTATCAGAGCAAGACCATGTCGAAATTTATCTTATAGAGTGTATCACCGCTCAGGAAGAAATTGCTTGCCAGTCTCCTGAGGGTTTTCCTGTCTTTTCTTGATGCCCCAGGCAGGTACTCTTGTTTCTGAAGGAAACATTTGATATCGTGATACCAAGGTTTATCGTCTATGACTGCTTTAATTGTGAAGATGTAGGCGGGCCTTTCTAGGCGCATTATGTCGATCTTAGGTACGTCATTCCAATGACCTACACTAATCATGTAAGAGAGAGTGGCCAGTGCATCAGCCATGTGATTCTCTTCACGAGGGATATGGTGAAACTCGATTCTGTTAAAGAAGGGTAACAACCTTCTTGCATAGTCTTTGTAAGGAATTAGTCCTGTGTTCCATTCTCCTTTGATCTGATTGATAACCAGGGCTGAGTCTCCATACACATCCAAGTTCTTAATCCTCAAGTCAATTGCTTCTTCGAGACCCATGATACAAGCTTCGTATTCGGCCTCGTTGTTTGTGCACTTGAATGTTAGTCTGTCAGTGAAAGGAATATGGTTACCCTAAGGTGTTACGATGATTGCCCCAATTTTGTTTCTATAATTATTGACAGCTCCGTCAAAGATTAGTCCCCATTGGGAACCTGGTTCTGGCCCTTCACTGGATAGCGGTTCATCGCAATCTTTCATTTTCAAGTACATGACATCTTCGTCTGGGAAGTCAAATCCGACTGATTCCTGATCGTCAATCGGTTGATGAGCCAAATGATCAGCTAAAATACTTCCTTTGACGGCTTTCTGAGCACGGTACTCGATGTCGTATTCTGATAATAACATCTGCCAACGGGCAATCCTTCCTGTGAGAGCAGGCTTTTCAAAGACATACTTGATCGGATCCATTTCGGAGATTAACCAAGTAGTGTGACAAATCATGTATTGGCGAAGACGTTTGGCTGCCCAAGCCAGAGCACAACAAGTTTTCTCAAGCATAGTGTACTGAGTTTCACAATCGGTAAATTTCTTGCTTAAATAGTATATGGCAGACTCTTTTCTTCTGGTTTCGTCTTGTTGGCCAAGTACCCAACCCATTGAGTCTTCCAAGACTGTTAGGTAGATAATCAGTGGTCTTCCCTTCACTGGGGGAGACCGAATAGGTGGATTCAATAGATATTCTTTGATATTGTCGAATGCTTTTTGACAATCTTCTGTCTATACACAGTCTTGATTCTTCCTGAGTAGTTTGAAGATCGGTGCGCATGTCGCGGTCATGAGGAATATAAACCTTGAGATGTAACTCAAACGTCCCAAAAATCCTCTGACTTGTTTTTCAGTCTTTGGAGAAGGCATTTCTTGAATGGCCTTGACCTTGTCAGGATCAACCTCAATTCCCTTTTGGATGACGATGAACCCTAAAATTTTTCCTGAGCAAACACCGAACGTGCATTTATTGGGATTCAAGCGGAGTTTGTATTTCCTCAGACGCCCGAATTACTTTGACAAGTGGGTCACATGCTCCTCTTCTATTTTAGATTTGGCAATCATATCATCGACATACACTTCAATTTCTTTGTGCATTATGTCATGAAACAGAGTAGCCATGGCCCTTTGATAGGTTGCCTCGGCGTTCTTCAAACTGAACGATATTACCTTGTAACAAAAGGTGCCCCATGGGGTGATGAATGAAGTTTTCTCCATGTCTTCCGGCGCCATTTTGATTTGATTATAGCCCAAGAATCCATCCATGAAGGAGAAGACTTTGAACTTTGCTGTACTGTCTACCAGCATGTCGATGTACGGTAAGGGAAAGTTATCCTTCGGACTGGCTTTGTTCAGATCCCTGTAGTCTACACACATTCTGACTTTTCCATCCTTTTTCGAAACTGGTACTATGTTGGCTAACCATTGAGGATATTATGAGGTGGCAAGGAAACCTACGTCAATCTGTTTCTGCACTTCCTCCTTGATTTTGATAGCCTATCCGGGTGAGTCTGTCTCAGCCTTTGTTTCACTGAAGGACATTCTGCTTTCAGCGGTAAATGATGTTCCACGATGCTGGTATCCAACCCTGGCATGTCCTGATAGGACCAAGCAAATACATCGGGAAACTCTTTGAGAAGTTTTATCAAACTTTCTTTGACAGCTGGATTGAGTAATGCCCCAATCTTAACTTCTTTCTTTTCTTCCTCTGATCCCAAATTGACCATTTCCAACGGCTCTTTGTGAGGTTCAATGGACCTTTCCTCTTGCCTGAGTAATCGGGAGATCTCCTCTGGAATTTCTGCGTCCTCTTCTTCTTTAGCCTCAAATACTGGGAATTTAAAGTTGGGAGAAGGCATTGGATCGTATGTTTCAATGGGGTTTAAAACAAGCAATCTGCATGACGTGATGATTTGTTTTTTAGAAGAGATAGAGAGAATGCAAGAGTATGTGCGGTGTATTTTCTGAAAAATGCTTGTTTTTATTTTGCGTTGTTTTAGGATTACCATTTTCTGAAAAACGAAAAGTGAAAACAGCAATAAATGCGGGAATTACAGAACGACGTTATTTATTTATGATTTAGTCTATTCTTGAAACTACAGCCCTATAAAACAAAACTCTGTCGCTTTGGACGAAGCGAAGAGGGACATTTATAGAAAAGTGAGCCCTATAAAAACATCTGTTTCACCTGGGCAGGGTGAAAGGTTAAAACAAAGACGACACTTACTTAGACTTATGGACGACTTTCAGGATATCGACAGCAACCCATTGGCGACGAACTCCTCGGTGAATCACAAAGTCTAGTACCTTCTTTCTTGGTTTGTCCTTAGAAATGACGCTGATTTCTGGCGGAGCAGGATCGTTGGAGTCTTCCTCCCAAGCAGAGTTGTCTTAAACGAACTCTTATGTTGTATCTTGTACAATGTTTTCATTCTTAGACGGATCTCCCCATCCAGTTGTTTGGATGTCCTCGAGCCTGATACGACAACTTTCAGGAGCGGTGTACTTGACCAAGAAGTCGTACTTGCCACTTGGCTGTCCTAAGGTGTCCCATACTTCTGTAGGATTGGAGGAGTCATCCTTCTTAATGACGTTGACCTCAGGAAAAGCATAGTTGATGAACTCTTGTCCTGTAATCTTTGCAGATTCGTCGTTGTGCTCGATATCTTCGGAATGTCCTGAGTCATGATCCCATGACTTGGTGGGGACGCAAGTATTCTTTTCAATGATGATCAGCTGATACGCATCGTTGGGATGACTCATTTGCCTCAAGTCTTCTGGGTACGACTTCCAGATAGGCAAGTCATCCAGGAGATCAAAATAGTCATAGTCAAAGTTGTCTTTCATCGAGTTGTCTTCCAATGAGTCAGGCGGAGCACGACATCCCTCAAGATCATAATCTCCGTATATCAACTTGACGTCTGATCTTGGTATATATCTCAGACTCTGCGTGGGAAAGCAAAATGGCGTATGTGCCTCTCTCTGAGACATATAACCGTCCTTGTTGAGATTGGACTTCCACTCTTTATATGTATCAGAGGAGTCACCCTCGTTGATGGTGTGTACTTCTTGAGACACTGGGTGGAGAAAGCCTCCACTGTGGAAGAAGTTCTGAATGGGATGAAAACTTTCATCTTTCTTGGCAGTCTGGGTACAGGCTAAGGAGAAACCAAGACCTTTCTTTGTCTTGTTATCCGTAGGAATTACGAGTTGTCCCCATCCTTTTATGTCGTTATTCTTGATTGCTTTGAGAGAATTTTTGTATGAGGAAATCGACGTCCCTCTTTCTGATTGATTCTCATTGCTCACCGAGAGTGCTTCAAACTGGGTTCCAACAACTTCCTCGGGTTCTACACGGGAGAATGATGATAATTTGCTCACGATTAAGGCCTGCTCTCCGCATACCGTGACTAGCTTGTCATTTTTGACGAACTTCAGCTTCTGGTGAAGTGTTTAAGTGACTTCCCCAGCTTCGTGTATCCAAGGTCTTCCTAATATGCAGCTGTATGCTGCCCGAATGTCCATGACCTGGAAAATGACTTAGAATGTGTGAGGACCGATGGTTATGGGAAGATCAACTTCGCATATAACTGTCTTTCTGGATCCGTCAAAGGCTTTGACGATGACCTCACCGCCTCTCATCGGAGATCCTTGAAATGATAGTCGCATCAGAGTAGATTTTGCCATAACATTCAGAGATGATCCTGTGTCTACCAGTACGCTGGCTAGAGCATCGTCCTGGCAGTTGACTGTAATATTAAGCGCCATGTTATGGATTTTGCCTTCTTTCGGCAGTTCTTCATCACTGAATCCTAAGTTGTTGCAGGAAGTGATGTTGGAAATGATGTTGTCAAATTGTCTTATCATCACATCTTGTTCTATGAAAGCTTGCTCCAAGACTTTCTGCAAAGCTTCCCTGTGAGCTTCGTAACTGAGTAAGAGAGATAGCACAGAGATTCTTGAAGGAGTTTGCAACAATTGGTCTACAATGTTGTACTCGCTTTTCTGGATGAGCTTTTGTATCTCATCATTGTTTTTTACAAGTTCTAGATTACTGGATTGTCTGACTTGTTGATTTAGAACTTCTGTTTAAGGTTCCTTTTCCTTGGTGGGTTCTCCAACTCCTCTGTTGAAGATCCGGCTACTCCGTGTCATCCGACTGACGTCGGTAATGTTTACGACGGAGGGTAATGGAGTTTCCTTTCCATTTTTGATTGTTGTTGCACTGTACTTGTAAGGGATAGCCTTATCTGATTTGTACGGTATTGGACCCGACAGATAGATAACTACAGGAGCCTTTTGATTTTTTTGACCATCATAGCCATCCTCAATTGGTTCGAGGTTGAGAATCTTTCTACTATCAAGAGGAAGTCTTGATTCATGGAGTAGAGGGATTATGGCGCATACATTTTTGGTCTTCTCATGATCGGAGATTATGACGACGTCTTTGCTTTGATCAAGGAGATAGTCTTGCATCACATTGATCGAACCAGAACTTGAACATGGTCGAATCTCTTTCCGGTCCAACTAATTTTGAAGAGCTGACCGTACGAGGTAACACCCTTGGTTATTCTCTGAGCAAACTCTACAGTGCTCATAATTATGTGGTGGCACCTGGCCACGTCCGCTTTGTATGCAGTGTAACTTTACTAGATATGTTTCCATCGAGCGGAAATCCTGACTTTGATGCCTATCAGGATTCTCGTCATTCATACTGATCTATTGTGTAGCTTCATCCAAGTAGATTGGAAGGCACCAGTGGTCCAACAAGTGTTGAAGTGTTCTTTGGAAAAGTGCACATCCTTGGTCGTCTTTATGACACACTTTACAGCCTTGATAATCATGTGAAGCTAGAAAACCAAGCTTGACTTGCTTAGCGTGTAATTCTATCAGACTGGTATTCATCAAGCGTATGTCAAAGATTTGAATCATATTAACTTGATGGTTACTTCAATCACTGTAATCCTGGATCCATCTGAGATCCATCTGACGTTGAAGGGCCTCTTGTACAAAAGAGCATCCCTGATTGTTTATTGAGCAGATCGAACATGTATTGTAATCGTGTCGTGGCAGATTATGATGTTGACTTTGCCTTTAGTGCATCGCCACTAAGTTGATATTCATTGCATGGATATCTTGGTTCTGAACAATGTTGGGATGCGCATGGACCATGTTGATTTCACGGATTCCGTGATCTTGGATCCATCTGAGATCCATCGGTTCTTATAGAGCTGATCACACTATGGAGCACCCCTGATTATTCTTTGAACATATATCACACTGGTGATAATTATGAGGCGGTACATGACCGTACCCGCTCTATCTGCAATGCATCCTGACCAGATTAGTTCCTAATAGGAGCACATCATGAATTTGATAACTGCGGCTAAATTCCTTTTCTATTAAATTTACGGCAGTCTTCTCATGTTGAGGCAACGGGTTCGTCTGAACATTTGGGTTAGTATCTTTAAAAGATAGAACCCCGTTCCTGACAAGCTTTTGTACATCAGATTTGAAGCTGAGATAGTTCTCAATGTTTTGCCTCGGTCCTCCTTGATGATAAGGGCAGGTTTGATTCACTTTGAACCAAAAAGGCGGATTTTCCAGTACTGTAAGAGGAGACCTGGTTTGGACATGCCCCTTGGCCAGTAAGAGTGGAAATAGTTTTGCGTACAACATCGGTATAGGGTCGAACGCTGGTGGTCGTGTCGTACGATTGTTATTGTACTGTGGACGAGCCTGTTGAAGAGGCTGTTGTGTCCTTTGCTGATACTGTTGTTGACTTGGTTGGCTTTGAGCAACCTGAGGTTGATACGTTGGAGCCGGCACAGGGTTGATAGCGGGAATTACCGCTGCTACTGGTTGATACCTTTGCCTTTGCTTTCTGAGAAAGATATTACCAATATCTTGCTCTTTTTTCTTTGGGAAAGCACCACCGTATCTTTTGGTACTGCTTGATGGCTCTGCATCTTTGACCAATCGTCCTTCACGGACTGCTTCCTCAAGGCGTACCCCCATGTTCACCATTTCAGTGAAGTCGCTGGACGCACTAGAGACCATTCGGCCGTAATAGAATGAGCTCAAGTTTTTCAAAAAGATCTTGGTCATCTCTTTTTCCTCAAGAGGGGGACAGATCTGAGCGGCAATTTCACGCCATCTCTGAGCATATTCTTTGAAAGTTTCTTTGCCTTTATGCGACATTGCTTTGAGCTGATCCCGGTCTGGTGCCATGTCTAGGTTATACTTATACTGCTGAACGAAGGTAGCACCGAGATCTCTGAAAGTATTGATCTTGGTGCGGTTTAAACCCATGTACCATTTGAGTGCGGCACCGGTTAAACTGTGTTGAAAATAATGGATCAGTAGCTGTTGATTCTCTGTCTGAGTTGACATCTTTCGAGCATACATCACCAAATGACTTTGAGGGCAACAGTTGCCCTTGTATTTTTCAAAGTCAGGCACCTTGAATTTGTGTGGTATTTTCACATTAGGGACCAGACAAAGGTCTGCGGCGTCCTTTCCGAATAAATCCTGACCGCGAATGGCATGGAGTTCCTTCTGCATCTCCAGGAATTGCTCATGGAACTCATTCATTCTTTCGTACATGTCTTCGTTTCCACCAGAAATTACTTGTGGAATCTGTCCTTCCGGGACAGTGCGTACCAGTGGTTGTGGTATAGTCATTACGGCAGTGACTCTTAGTGCTTCCATGCCCCGAAGTTTGTAACCTTCAGGAGTTGCCATCATAACTCTTGTGTCTTCGCTTTCCTGAAGTTTGTAACCTTCAGGCCCAGCGGTTCCTGCTGCAGTTTCTGGGTCTTTAGTGACCAGTGGGATGTATCCTTCAGGGACAAAGTTGAGAGGCATGCCATAGGGACGATCTTTAGGCATGTTGTACCGAGGATCATATGTCTCCACTATGGGCGCAGATGTGATCTCCAAGATCACAGTCCTTTGTTCTTGTCTCTGAGCTGCTGCCAAGGATTGCATGTCACTGTGATGTATTTTCAGATCTTCCTTCAGAGCATCGACTTCTTCTCTCAGTTCTCTGTTCTCTTCCTCGAGATCGTCCATTTTATTTTATCGATTGGCCTGAGTATTGTATGAGTGAGACAGTTTGACTCTAGAATCGTAACACATACGTGAGACTCGAAGATAGGAAGAACGCGTTATGCGAGAATGATGAATGCAATGATATATGTTTTTTTGTTTTTTTTTTGCTTTAATCAAAAAGATATTTCAACAAATATATTGCAAATATCATACAGTGGGGAGACCCCTTTTTATTGAACTTGAAAGATTGCAGAAAGGGAAAAGTACAGTATTTTACAAAGTGCTGTAAAAGGAAATGTCTAAACTTATAGATCCTGAGTCCTCTCTGAAGAGAGCTCAGATGCTGGTTCTGGAATTTTCCTTTACTTTGACCGGGGTTCTTCAGCCGTTGTCGGGTTGTCAGTCCTTTGCCAAGTGAAAGGAGTGAGCAAGTTCATTTGATCTTCTATAGCATGATGTTCTAGAACCTCGATCAGCGCATCCTTATCTTTTAACAGTTCCTGAATTTTGGTACACTCCACATTGAGAATACGGTATTTGTTCTTCCAAGAGTTCTTTTCCTGTTGAACTTTGTTGAGAGCGACCTGGAGTTTTTCCATATCATACATTAAATAAAGGACAGATTCCTTTAACGGATGAACTTCTTGACGAGGGTAAGGCATCTTCAGCTTGAGGGCTCTAGTTTGTACCCAGTGGAGATAAGGTTCCATGGAGGTACAGTCTGGTCTTCCTAGAGACTCTCTTCCTTTCTTGGGAATGTGTTTCTAGGCATGCACTATTTCCTTTTTTAGTGCCCTGTCATTTTCTCCTTCCTTAAAGAAAAGACCTTCCAGATGAACATTATGCGGGATATTCTTCATCGGGTATCCGAGTTGACGGCGAACTAAAATTGGATGATAGTTGATTCCTCCTTTAGTTCTTATGAGGGGTACATTGGGGAAGTTTCCACATTTGTCGATGATCCTTATCCCCTCATAAATCCTATTATACCAATCTATGTCAGAGTTGGTAAGAGACATGATTCTCTGTGACCAACGCAGAGTACTCTTATGGTCCCAAAATGCAGCCGACTTGGGTAAATGGGAAGTGAACCATTTGTAAAGCAGGGGTACACAACATGTGATCATTCCTTCACTGTACAAATTCCTTAAGTGTACGGAATGATAAGCATCTGCGAGCAAGGTTGATATGGGGTTTCCAATCAAAAAGATCTTAATGGCATTGGTATCGACGAAGTTATCGATGTTGGGAAAAAGGAAAACCCCGTATGTAAGTAGGACAAAGATATCTTCGAAAGCAGTAAAGTTTCCTATACTGGAAAAGTATAGGGCTTTCTCTACCAAAAGCTTGGCTGGTAAACCTTGGATTCCTTCCTTAGTGGTCATGTGAGTCCTGACTTCTGACTCGTCCAAATAGATTGCTCTTGCAATGGTTTGATCCTTTGGAATTTCTTCCAGTCCAGAAAAGGGAGCTTGATCAGTGATAGGTAAATCAGTCAGATGAGAGTACTCTTCTAGCGTTGGTGCTGGTTGATAATCCGGGAATGTGAAACCGTGATAAACCAGATCGTAAAACTGAATTAACGTAGACAGTATTCCTTCAACTATATGGACCCTTAATAGAGACAGCAATCCTCCATGCTTAGCTCTGAAAGCATCAAGGTTGGTAATCATCCTTGCCAACCTCCTTAAATCCTCTAGTTTTGGAGTCTTGAAGGTGTACTTGTGCGTCTTTCTTCTACCGAAATCCATAACGCAATCTTTCTCTCTGATATTTACAATTATTGTTTTAGTTTATTTTGAAAAAGAAAGAGAGGAGAAAAGAGAAGATTTTTCTTTGTTTAAGAGTTTTTTAAATGAATGCATGAATGCAGCACACAAAAATATTGAAAAAACATGGGTTCAAGGGTTCAACGTCACGAGCATGGATTCATGGCTCTACCCATCCCCAAAGGTTGTATTCTGGTTAATTTTTGTACCTATAGAACGGGTTAAAGGTTCCCAAAATCATTGACCCCCTAGGGATATCAACAGCAAGCTGGTTCACCCGAGCGAGCTGTAGCATCCTAGGGTAATCTCATTTTAGTGTAGTATCGCGTATCAACTATTCCCGATAGTTACTGCACTACCAAATGGTCATATGGTTAATGTCTACTAAATCCTCGGGTCATAGGTGCCGCATTGGGATAACGTCTATTTTCACGACGATCGGTCGTTCAACATAGTATCCACACAGGCCCTCGCCTGATTTGATGGTCTACCAGGATCGCTTATTCGGGAATCATTCCCTGTAAGTGCACCCGTCTATGCCATCACTTATCTTAACGTTCTCTCAAACTTTCCACATACGTGTCAATTGCATTCCCATTGATAGAAAAATAAACACGGATATCAAGTAGGAAAAGCAATATATATATATATATATATATAGTATGTTTGCTAACAACCTAGAGTGCCCAGCAGTGTCGACATTTTTCTGTAGCGTGCGATTTTTGTCGGTGACGCGACCACCTTATCGCCATGGGTTTCTCCTCACCGCAATGGTAGGAGTTGGGCGCTACTTTCTGATTTCTTATTTATCCTGTGAAGCTAGAAAGGAAAAGGAAGCTATCTAAAACTAACCTTGCAGGCAAATGTTATACAATGGGGAGTTGTCAATTGCCCATCCTATATGTGGTTATCCATACATCGTTAGCAATTATACTTACTATTTTCTACTTATTGGTGTTTGTCTGTTGTGGGTTGGGAAAGTTTCTTCTTTCGGAGTGTTTGAGAGAGAGAATTTTTTGTTGATTTCGGGTTTTTCGATGTTTTTGATGGGTGAAGGTACTGGACCTAAGGTTTTTGATTGGTATGCTCGCTAAGATTTCGCAATCTTAGGCCTACGTATTCCCGTTAAAGAAAACAGGGAAATCAGAGCAATCGTAGTTCCTCCTATTCCATGGGAGGAAAGAGATATTTTGGTGTCTTGTTCAAAGCCCAAGATTGAAGCTAAAGGTTGAGTATTTGTGTCTTGTTCAAAGCCCAAGATTGAAGCTAAAAGGTTGAGTGAGAGAAAATTTGTCATCTCTAAAGGGAGACATCTCTTCTGTTTATCACAATTGTTTGGTGACTGATTATAAAGGAGAATTACTTTAACTGGGATATGAGAATCCAACAATGCCATAATTTCCTTTATAGGGGATTTGTCCTGAAGGAGAAAACTTTAACTCAGTGTTGAGCAATGCCATTTTTCCTTAGGAATCTTTCATGCTAAGAGAGGGATATTAGCTTGGATGTAAATAATCCAGAGGCTTGCCACTTACAACAATTAGATGAAAGAAGGAATTTACCAGGATAAAAGAAGGACTACAGCTTGGATATTTGAATCAACAAGTGTGCCACTTACAACAATTATCTGGGATTAAGGTTTGTTTTGATTTTCTGTTTTGATTTGTGATGTACAGAGAAATGTCTTCCTACAGAGAGGTTTTTGATTTCCTCTGAGGGGATTTTGTTTTTTGTGTGCCTTGATCAAAGGCCAAGGTTGAAGCTAAGAGATTGATTGACTCCACTAGGGAGTTTATTATCTGTCTTGTATAGAGCCCAAGTTGAGGCAAAAAAGAGACAGACTCTTTTGGGGAGATCATTATACAAAGCCTAAGAGGAGGCTAAAAGTTGACTTTTCTGGGGAAGTATTTTGTCTGTCTTGTACAAAGCCCAAGATTAAGGCTAAAAGGGATTTTTGATTCCACTGGGGAATATTTATGTGTCTTGTACAAAGCCCAAGATTGAGGCTACAATGGGAAACTGACTCTACTGGTGAGAGGTTTTATCTGTCTTATACAAAGCCCAAGATTGAGGCTAAAAGAAGATTGACTCTGTTGGAGAGTATGATTTGTCTTGTACAAAGCCCAAGATTGAGGCTGAAAAGAGAATTAACTCTACTTAGGGAGATTTATATGTGTCTTGTACAAAGCCCAAGATTGAGGCTAGAGAATGTTTGACTGACTCAGCTGAAGATATTTATGGGTGTCTTGTACAAAGCCCGAGATTGAGGCTGAATTTTGCTGAGGAAAAGAAGGATCATTATACAAAGCCTAAGAGGAGGCTGAGAGGTGATTAACTCAACAAGAGAGTGTTTTAAGGTGATTGACTCAACAAGAGAGTGTCTTTGTGTGTCTTGTACAAAGCCCAAGATTGAGGCTGAAAAGTATGGTTGACTCAACAAGAGAGTGTTTATGATCCTTATACAAAGCCTAAGAGGAGGCTAAAAGTGATTGATGAAAGGATCAAGGTTTCTTTGAGATCCAAAAGGGGGTGAGACTGTCCAAGTCTACTGGTTATTTATCTTTGTATGATGCCCAAGAGGAGGCAAGACTGTCCAAGTCTGCTTGTATAAAGCCCAAGAGGAGGCTAGTGTTTTAAGGGATAAAAGTCCACCCTAAACTTGTTTGATGTTTTGACTCTTAGAAAGACTGCTCTAACAAAGGATGACTAAGTTCTGTCATATCCCTGTAAGAGATCTTTGGGTCCTTGTACTAAGCCCAAGAGAAGGCTGAGAACTTCTAAGAAGCTTGAGGGTCCTTGTACAAAGCCCAAGAGGAGGCTGGGGATGCTTTTAGGAAGTCTGTGGGTCCAAACCTAAGAAAAGTTCAAGAAAGGTTTCACCGGGAATAATCCTTTCTTTAGTGAACAGTTCGAGGGTTTGAAGAAATTCAAGAGAGGTTTCACCGGGAATTAATCCTCTCTGGGGGAATAAATTTCTTTGACAATTTTCTAATAGTGACAGTCTGAGAAAAGTTTCATCGGGAATAATGCCTTTCTCTTTGTTCCATATTGTATAAGCCCAAGAGGAGGCAAGACTGTATTTGGAAATTCCTATGGGGAACTACTTTTGACTGTGTTGAAAGAGTGACCATTGGCTTTATCTAATCCTAGACTTAATTGCCGGGGAAAACTCTAAGCAAGATAATATACATGCATATATATACAGATGAAATATATATTGTATGTAAAAGAGGGTAGGAGGACTTACAGGTGAGCAAGCTTCCAGCACAAACAAATATATATATATATATATATATATATATATATATATATATATATATATATATATATATGTGCAAGTATGTAAAAGAAAGTTGTTTAAAACTTACAGGTGAGCAAGCTTCCATTGTAATAGCTGTATGGTTAGTTGTTCAATAAATTAAAGAAAGTTTTGAAAACAACTATGAATTTGAACCTAAATCAAAAGGGAAGTTATTTTGAAAAGATTATTGGGGCTTATACTCAAGGAGAGGCCTAGATGAAAAACAATAATCGTACCATTGTCATACCCCAAATTTTGACCACTAAGATTTCCCATCATTGTGAAACTCATCATCACAATATGGATGTACCATCATACTTCATCAGTCTCCCCAAAGATGGGTGAGCATCCACTACAATCAAAATTAGGGTTTCAAGCCCTCTCAGAGCCTTACACAAAGGATCAATCAAGGAATAACATGATCTTCAACTTGTCTAACCTCTCAAACATCCATAATGGATCAAAAGGACTCCCACTTCAAGGATTAAGCACAAGGCTGCTCCCTTCTAGGTGGATCAAGAGTCAAGATCGACAATGTCACCAAATTAGGGTTTTGGTCGACCAGGGCCTATAGATGGAAATTTTTCATCTGGGCACAAGCCAATGATCCAAAACATAACCTAATATACTCCATGGAACCTCATGGACCCAATCATCAAGTCAATTTGACCTCAGGGGATGCATTCATCAAAAATCAGGAATTAGGGTTTCTTGACCTAATTCACCCCTAAGTTGACTTTTAGGGCAAGTCATGAGCCAAGACCTCAAGAGAGGGTTTGAGGGTCTCTAATGAACTATATTGATCCATTTGGAACAATGGATTAATCCAAGAAGCTTGAGCAACAAGTCTCAATTTCATCTGCACCACAATTAGGGTTTCGCGAGGAAAGTCAATTGTAACTTTGACTTTTGACCAGGACATGCTCCCAAGCCCTAAGACATGATTCAATATACCCTATGACACCCATAGAACATGTCCATCAAGTTTGATTTAGGTCAAGGACATGATTTCATGAAGAATTGCACAGTTTGGAATTCATCTGATAAAAAGTCAACTGTGCACAAAAGTCAACTTTGACTTTTTGAGATTTTTCACCAAAATGGATTTTTAACCCTAAAATGATGTTAATGTATGATTTGAATCATCATTCATCAAGAAAAATCAAAGAAAGTGGGATAACTTGTAAAAGGGGTAACCATAAAAACTTAGAAAAATTTCTAAGTTATGGAAAAAGTGACATTAATGTGCCAACTTTGGAGGATCATAACTCCTAAACCACAAGGCCAATGTTCCCCATTCAAAGCTTGATTTGTAGATCTCATTGCCCTCTATAAAAGCTTCATACTGACCTATGTCAAAATTCCTCATGGATTTTGAGTTATGGAGTGATCAAAATCAAGAAAAGTCACTTTGTTCCAACATTTAGTGAAAATTTCACTAAGTCAGATTTTACCTTACTTTTTGCCAAATGTAGGGGGATTTTTCACTTGGATTCAAAAGAGATCAAAACCAAACATGTTCAAACAGTTGTTGTATCATGTAAGGGCTTTCCAAAATGGCCAAGAACATTACCAAATTCAATTTGAGTCATGAGATATTACATTGGCAAGTTGCCTTGCTGAAATCTACCAAGGCAAGGCAGATTTTTACACTTTTGGTCGATTTTCCAAAATCAGCCAAATCCAAATGCTCCTATCCACTTGCTCACCTCTGAGGATTGAATCTAAAGGGGACAATCACTGAGCCAAGCCTCCAAAGTCTTTGGAACAAGAAATAGCATGTTGAACCTAGAATTGCCAAAATAGGGACAAGACTCCAATTTTGGATTGGAGCATTTAATGGAAGCATCAAGGTGGAATGGACTGAGCCATTCTCAACTGAATTCAGTCAAGACTTATCCAAGACCAAGGGGACCAGCAGCCTGTGCCCTAACCTCTAGTCAATGGCTAGAGGAGACTTGGATTTTCATTTGCCAACATTGGCCAAACCTACTCAGCAGTTGCCATTCACTATTCCTTGCAAAACAAACTTGCTCTACTATAAATAGAGCTCAATTGTGATCAGTTTGAGTACACCAAATCCATAAAACAGATGCTTTCCTCAAAATCTCTTCTTTCACTCCAATTTTGACTTCTAAGGCAAGTCACTATCGGGTTTTGAGTTTGAGAGCTTTTCCAATCAAATCAATCACACACACACACACACACCTCATATACATCATATAGAAGTGATCCAAACACTCACATAACATCTGGAAGACAGATTTCACAAAATCACCAGCCAATTGCTCAAGTTCTTGACAGATTTGCAGTTGGGGTACCATCTCAAGTTCCAGATCATTTCAATCCATTCCAAGCATTCATACACACTCCATGGCACCTAGGGAAGCTATCCAGATCATTGGAACCTAGCTGTAACACCTCCAACACAAATCACGATCACCAGCTGCAAGTGGTAAGCATGAGCTCTTCTAACTCTATGATCCATGCAGTTTTTGCTGCACAATAATTTGGCCATATGTTCATAATCATGCATGGAATGTTTCCCCTCAATTAATTGCATTGTTTGAACCGTGTATCAAAAATCCTAGCCTTCATGCAGAAATTAGGGTTCTTGAGGATTTTTCGTGATTTCTTGTTTTATGCTTAATTTAAATGAAATTAATTGTCATAGACATGATCGTGAGGTTGAAACGAGTTGATTGGTATGTGGATTGCATGATATAATCAAGTATTCAGTGAGATTGAGGAGAAAATGAAAATCTGGGAAAACCCAGAACACGCGTGTGTTCTTGGCGCCATTTTTTGAAAATTCAAATATTTGAATTTTGTGATTTTATTTAATTGATTCAAAAATTAATTTCTCTCTGAGTTTTAATGATTTTGAGTTGATTCTTTTTTTAATAATTCACAAAAATGTTAAAATATTTTATTTTCCCAAAACATCCCAAAAATATTATTTATTTTGTATAATTGATATTTTTGCAAAGAATTAATGTTTTAATTGTTTTAAACATTTAAAATATTTTTTCCACCTTTATTTTGCAAGTTTTAATGCTTTCTAATTATTTTGTTGGTCAATACTTAATTTTTGAAGCATTAATCCAAGATCACAATTTGTTTTCCATGTGTTAAACAATTTTGATCATTTTAATTGAATTTTTATTCAATTAAATACATTTTTGAAAACAAATTAGGGTTTTGGATTAATTCAACCCTCATAAATCATTTTCAAAACTTTTAGGCCTCTAATAGAGTTTAAGACCAAATCCTTTTTTTGACCAAATCATTTTTGGGCCTCAGTGTATTGTATAAGTCCCGATACCGTAAAAACAAACGGCGTGATCGTCGCCTTTTCAAAACAAAAAACCTTGGGCCTACCCTCGAGTAGTAAGACCCATTTATTTTCTCAAAACTTTTGGGCCTCTATTAGAGTGTAAGACCCAACCCCCTTTGTACATAGAACTTTTTGGGCCTCATTCGTTGTATAAGTCCCTCTGTAGATTTTCAAATAAACGACGCAATCGTCGCCTTTTAAAAAACTCAATTGGGCCTCTCCTCGAGCTATAAGACCCATTTAAAACTTTTGGGCCTCTAATAGAGTGTAAGACCCAATCCCCTTTTAACCAAAACAATTGTGGGCCTCACTTATTGTATAAGTCCCTCTACGTTAAAAGAAAACCTCGGCGCGATCGCCATTTTTAACGAAAAGTCAATTGGGCCTACCCTCGAGTAGTAAGACCCATTTCCTTTCTTAAAACTCTTTGGGCCTCTTGAGAGAGTGTAGGACCCATCCCTTTGTACAGATAACCTTTTGGGCCTCAGTCACTTGTATAAGTCCCTCTATACAAATTCAAACAGTGCGCTCACTGATAAAACCCTGGGCCTCTCCTTGAGCTGTAAGCCCCAAATCTTTCTTTTTCAAAGCACTTTCTCCTTTGATTTTGAATATACTGTTGTTTTCAATCTTTCTTTGTTGAACAACTAACCAAACAGCATGGAAGCTCTACAACCGAGTAAGTGTTTATATGCTTTCACTTACCGCTTTCATATACATATAACTGTATTGTGGGGCTGTTTCGCTGTAAGTCTTCTTTCATAAACTCATATCAACTGTGTAATAATAGTATAGACATTTAGAGTTTCCCCGACAACTACGTCTAGAACTAGGTGACGCCGTTTCATGTATTCGTAGAAATAGACAACTAGATCCCTAAGAGGATCACCAGATACAGTCTTCTCTTTGGCTGTCCTCATTAGGAATTGTCAAGAAATTCTACTCCCAGAGATGAATGTATTCTCCGTGAATGGCATATTTGAGTTTCTTCCAAATTCTCGGACTTTCCTGACTTGATCTATTCCTTGCGAATAGCTTGCCTTGAATTTCTCGGGGTTTGGGGACCCATCGGCTTCTTAAAAGCATCGACCTCCTCTTGGGCATCGTACAAGGACCCACAGGCTTCCTAAAAGCAACCCCGCCTCCTCTTGGGCTTAGTACAAGGACCTCTCAGCTTCTTAGAAGTATTCACAGCCTCCCCTTAGGTTTCGTATAATGATCTCTTCCTCCGGGAATGATAGCCTCCTCTTGGGCTTCGTACAAGGACCCGTCGGCTTCTTAAAAGCTTCCAGCCTCCTCTTGGGCTTCATACAAATTGTCCCGTCGACCTCCTAGAGGTATAGGAACATAACTTAATCATCTGCATAGAACAGTCCTTTCAAAGAGTCTACTACTGTTTCTCAAAGCATAGTACAAAAGATGAAACTCTAGACTTGGACAGTCTAATCTCCTTGAGTCTCAAAGACATTCTCAAGTGACCCCTTCGTTAAATAGGAAGAAAACCCGTAGACTCGGACAGTCTCAATGCCCTTCGGATTTCCCACTTCCTTAAAGAAACAGGAATAACCCGGATCCTCGAATCAAATCCTTGAGTACAACATTGCTCATATAAGAACTGATTTTCTCTTTCAAAATCACTATACTGGACCTGTCACTCAACTGAAACAGTCACTATAGCCTCCTCTTGGGCTTTGTACAATGATTCTCCCCAGCGGAGTCAAACAACGTCTAGCCTCTCTCTCGGGATTTGTACGAGACACATAAGAGACTCCCTCGTTGAGTCAATCACCCCTTCCGCCCCATCTCGGGCTTTATACGAGATGCGAAAAGGTTCTTATTGAGCCAAACAAACCTTTAGCCTCCATCTCGGGCTTTGTACGAGATACAAAAACTCACTTGTTGAGTATACAAGATCCTCTTGCAGGATCAAAACCTTTTAGCCTCTCTCTCGGGCTTTGTACGAGACACATATTAGCCTCCTCTTAGGCTTTGTATAAGAAAATCAATGGTTGATCCGATCAACCTTTTAGCATCAAAGTTGTGCCTCGTTCACAGTACACAAACATCAACAACTCCCTTCATCTAATCGCTGTAAGCGGCAAGCCTCTGGATCATCTACATCCATGCCACTGTCCCTCTTTTAGCATGAGAAATTCCTAAGGAAAGATGGCATTGCTCTACACTGAGTTAAAGTCTTCTCCTTCAGGTTAAAATCCCCTATAAAGGAAATTATGGCATTGCCGGATTCACACATCCCGGTTAAAGTAATTCTCCTTTATAAACAGTTGTGACATACAACCCCCTATTTAGAGATGACAAATTCTCTCTAAAAACAACACCCTTTTAGCTTCACATCTTGGGCTTTGAACAAGATACAAACCACCTTCAGCTTCACATCTTGGGCTTTGAACAAGATATAGATCACCTTTCGCTTCATGTCTTGGGCTTTGAACAAGACACCAAAACAACCATTTCCTCCCATAGAATAGGAGGAACTACGAACGCTCTGATTTCCCTGTTTCGGTAAACGGGAATACGTAGGCATAAGATTGAAAGAAAAATCTTAGCGAGCACACTAAATAAAAACCCAAAATCCCATACTCTCACATATCTATCAAGAAACATCTGTCCTAACATATAAACCTCCCACCACTTTTAAAAAAATAAACCCGATAGAGACCCCGAATCTTTGTAGCATCTGTAACCTAACCGACCGCTGTTTAAACTAAGTTTGCAAGCAGGGTTAATTTGAGACATCTATTTCCCTTCCTTCATCAGCTTTAATAGGATAAAAAATGAATCGAGCTATAGACACCAAAGAGCGATAGCGCTTCGCAACCGCGTCCAAAATCGCTCGCTAAAGAAAAATGGCGACTTCACTGGGGACAATCATTGCGATTCTGCTAGGGACGTGTCATTAGGATCTATCTCACCTTTGTAGCGAGATCTTGTTCTCTTCCCATCTATTAGGTGGAAACTTGAAAAGTGGCGCCCACCGTGGGGCTCTTCTAAAAACCACAGATTGGGGCTTCCGCCGGGGAACCCATTTTCTGTCAGGAACTTAGGATTCCTAGCTTTAAAAGGTCTAGGATGTTTAGGACAAATATATATACTGCTTTTCCTAATTGCTATACCTGTTTATTTTTCTGCTAATGGGAATGCGTGTGATGCCGCATGTGGAAAGATTGAGTATACACTTAAGATAAGTGATGGCGACGAGGTCGACCATCAACCTCAGTGGAGGCTGACCAATGCAACCCATTCCCTCTCTTAGGCAATGGGCCGATTGTGATGTCTGAGAAGCTGAGGAGCCAAAACCTTTTGTAGTGCGGAAACTATCGGAAATAGTTGTCATGCGATACTACCCTCATTTGAGGCTGGTGATCTATTCTCGGTGAATGGCACTTACTCTAAGATTGCTCTACAACTTGCTGGCAATCCACTTGTTGTTTTGCTTTCCTGGGAGGAGCTGATGATAATGAGTACATGTACAAAGATCACCCTAGTATAAACATTTGGGGATGGGTAGAGCCATGACTTCATGACAACGACCCTTTGACCCCATGTTTTTTCTATGTTTTTGTGTGCTACATTCATGCATTCATTTAAAAAACATTAAAACATTCAAAAAAAAATTTCTCTTCTAGTCTCTCTGTTTTTCAAATTAAACTAAGACTGTGATTGCAAATATCAGAGAAAAGGATTGTGCTAATGGATTTCGGTAGAAGGAGAACTCATACGTACACCTTCAAGGTTCCAAAACTAGAGGATTTAAGAGGTTTGGCGAGAATGATCACAAACCAAGAGCCTTTCAGAGCCAAGTACGGAGGTCTGCTACCTCTATTAAGGGTCCATGTGATTGAGGGATTCATGGACGCGCTCGTTCAATTCTACAATCCGGTTTATCACTGCTTTACATTCCTGGATTACCAGCTAGCACCAACGCTGGAGGAATATTCTCATCTGATTGATTTACACATCACTGATCGAGCTCCATTTTCTGGACTGGAAGAAATTCCAAAGGATCAAACCATTTCAAGAGCAATTCATTTGGACGAGTCTGAGGTCAGGACTCACATGACCACTAAAGGTGGCATACAAGGTTTGCCAGCCCAGTTCTTGACAAAGAAAGCCCTGTACTTCGCTAGTATCGGGAACGTGACTACTTTTGAAAGCATCTTTGTCTTGCTCACCTACGGGTTATTTTTGTTTCCCAACATCAATAACTTCGTCGACATTAACTCCATTAATGTTTTTCTCATTGGAAACCCTGTGCCGACTTTGCTCGCAGATGCGTATCATTCTGTACACTTAGGGAATTTGTACAGCGGAGGGGAGATCACATGCTGTGTACCTCTGCTTTACAAATGGTTTATCTCCCATTTGCCCAAGTCTGCTACTTTTTGGGATCACAAGAGTGCCTTACGTTGGTCACAGAAGATCATGTCTCTCACCAACTCTGACATGGATTGGTGTAATAGGATTTATGATGGAATCAGGATCATTGACCGTTGTGGAAACTTCCCCAACGTAGCCCTTATAGGAACTAAGGGAGGAATCAATTACCATCCAGTTGTCGTTCATCGTCAATTTGGATACCCGATAAGACACATCCCACGGGGTGTTCATCTAGAAGGTCTTTTCTTTAAGGAAGGAGAAAGTGATAGAGCACTAAAGACGGAAATAGTGCACGCGTGGAAACATGTTCATAAGAAAGGACGAGAGTCTCTAGGAAAACCGGACTGTGTCTCGGTGGAGCCTTATCTCCACTGGGTACAAACTAGAGCTCTCAAGCTAAAGATGCCTTATCCTCGTTACTGAATCTTCCGCCGAGGGAATCTGTCATGTACTTCATGACGGAAACTGAAAAGCTTCAGGTTACTCTCAACAAAGTTCAACGGGAGAGGAGGTCTTGGAAGAACAAGTACCGCACCCTCAACGTAGAGTGCATCAAAATACAGCAATTACTAAAAGATAAGGACGCTCTGATTGAAATTTTGGAGCAACATGCTGTAGAGAATGAGGATGACCAAAGGAATTTGCTCGCTCCTTTCACTTAGCAAAGGAATGACAACCCGACAACGACTCCAGAGCCCCGGTCAAAGAAAAGGAAGATACCAGGATCAGCACCCGAGTTCTCTCGGGACCCCTTAGCTTAGGTTTCTGTTTCTGCACTTTGTAATCTGCTGTATTTTCGTTTCCGCAATCCTTTGAATTCAATAAAAAGGGGTTTCCCCACAGTTTGATATTTGCAATCTAATTGTCAAAGTTTATTTTGATGAAACCAAAAAACAATTAATATAATCATTACATTCATTATTCTCACATCACGTATTCTTCTTACCGACGAATCTCACATTTGTGTCTCGGTTCTAGAGTCAAACTGTCTCATTCGTACAATACTCGGGCTAATCGTCAGAAAAAGATGGATGATCTTGAGGAAGAAAAAAGAGAGTTGAAAAAAGAGATCGACGCTCTGAGAGAGGATATGAGAAAGCTTCGTAACGACATGCAAGCCATGGCAGAAGCTCAGCTACAAAGGACTGTGATCTCAGAGATCACCTCAATGCCCATGGTGGAGAAGTTTGATCCTAGGTATCAGATGCCGAAAGATTGTCCCTGGGGCATGCCTGCAAACTATATCCCGGAAGGATATGTTCCGCCGATCACTGAAGATCAGGGAATCATAACAAAAGCCGCTGGTCCTGAAGGTTACAAACTTCAGGAAAGCAAAGATGCCAGAGGCATATTGAAGACTCCTGAAGGTTACAAACTTCGGGAAATGCCAAGATTCACTGCCGTAGTCACGGTACCACCCCCTGTGGTGCACACTGTCCCGGAAGGATAGATTCTGCCAATACCTGCTGGTAAAAAGGAAACTTTATTCGATAGAATGGATGAATTCCAGGAACAGTTCTTGGAAATGCAGAAAGAACTGCAAGCCATCCGCGGTCAGGATCTATTTGGAAAGGACGCCGCAGACCTCTGCTTGGTCCCCAATGTGAAAGTTCCGCACAAATTTCAAGTGCCCGACTTTGAAAAATACAAGGGTAACTCTTGTCCTCAAAGTCACTTGGTGATGTACACTCGGCGAATGTCAGCTCAGACAGAGAATCAGGACCTACTGATTCACTACTTTCAGGATAGTTTAACCGGTGCCGCACTCAAATGGTACATGGGTTTAAACCATGCTACGATAAGCACATTCAGAGATCTTGGTACTGCCTTCGTCCAACAATACAAATACAATTTGCACATGGCACCGGACAGAGATCAACTCAGATCAATGCAACAAAAGGACAAGGAAACCTTTAAGGAGTACGCCCAGAGATGGCGTGAAATTGCCGCTCAGATTTGTCCACCTCTTGAGGAAAAAGAGATGACAAAGATCTTCTTAAAGACCTTAAGCTCATTTTACTATGACAGAATGGTTGCCAGTGCGCCCAGTGATTTCATCGAGATGGTGGGCATGGGAGTTCGTCTTGAGGAAGCCGTCCTAGAAGGACGTTTGGCAAAAGACGTTGGACCATCAAGCAGTACAAAACGATACTGTAGTGCTCTCCCTAAGAAAAAAGAGCAGGATATTAGGAATATCTCTCTCGGAAAGCAAAGGCGACGTTATCAACCAGTAGCAACTGTAATTCCTGCTATCAGCCTTGCGCCTATCCCTAAGTATCAACCTCAGGTTGAGCAAAGCCAACCTAATCAGTAAAGGACACAACAGCCTCTTCAGCAGGCTCGTCCTCCATATAACAACAACCGTGCAACACGACCATCAGGGTTTGATCCTATACCCATGTTGTACGCAGAACTATTTCCGTTACTACTAGCTAAGGGGCACATTCAGACTAAATCTCCTCTTACAGTACCGAAAAATCCGCCTTTTTGGTTTAAGGTGGATCAAACTTGCTCTTACCACCAAGGAGGATCAGGGCATAATATAGAGAATTGTCTCAATTTCAAATCTGACGTGCAAAAGCTTGTTAGGAGCGGGCTTTTATCTTTCAAAGATACGAATCCCAATGTTCTCACAAACCCGCTGCCTCAACATGAGAAAGCTGCAGTCAATTTGATTGAGAAAGAATTTAACAATGTCTATCAAATTCACGATGTACTCTTGTTGAAGACCAATCTGGTCAAGATGCATTATAGACAGAGTGGATATGGCCATGTGCCACCTCATAACTATCACCAGTTTGATATCTGCTCTAAAGACAACCAGGGATGTTCTGTGGTGCAAGCAGCTCTACAGGAACAAATGGATCTCGGATGGATCCAAGAGCACCGAGCTCGTGGAGTTAACATGGTTTACACGAATTCCAACGTCATTCAGAACCACGATATCCGTGCGATGAATGTCAACCTGGTGGCAATGCACTCAAGGCAAAGCCAATATCAAATTCTGCCACGGCATGATTACAATTCTTGTCTGACTTGCTCGGTAAACAAACAGGGATGCTCTTTCATACAGGAGGCCCTCCAGCGTCAGATGGATCTTGGATGGATCCAAGACTACCATGATAGGAACCCTTATCAGATCAACATGGTTCAGATCTTTGATATTCGTGTGATGAATACCAACTTAGTAGAGTTACATGCTAAACAGGTCCGACTAGGATTCCTGATATCACACGACTATCAAAGCTGTAAAGCAGGTTGCGAAAACGATCGAGGTTGTACCCTTGTCCAGGAGGCACTTCAGCACTTGTTAAATCACTGGTGGATGCCAATCTATATGGATGAAGATACTCAGCAGATTAGTATCAATAACAAGAATCTTACTCGACGTCAAAGTCAGGATGTTCGATCTGTGGAAGCTAACCTAGTGAGGTTACATTGTATTCAAAGTGGACGTGGCCAGGTGCCACCATACAATTATGAACGTTGTAGTGTCTGTTTAGAAAGTAACCAAGGGTGTTACCTTGTGAGAGCAGCTCTTTAGGGTCAGGTGGATCGTGGAGAGATTCGCCCATATCCGGGTTCTGGACCCATCAACTCGACGCCGAACTACCTTGCCAATCAAGTCGAGGATGTTGTCACAATCTCTGGTCATCACCAGACCAGGGATGTTTTTGCCATCATCCCTCTACTTGACGAATTTAGAGCTCCCAACCGGGAACGGATCGAGATTGCTTATGATGGTCAGAAAAATCAGAAGGTTCCCATAGTCATCTATCTGCCGGGACCACTACCGTATGAATCAGCTAAGGAAATCCCTTACAAGTACGGTACAACGATAATTGAAAATGGAAAGGAAATTCCATTACCCTCCGTCGTGAATATTGCAGACATCAGTCGAGTAACACGGAGTGGTAGAATCTTCAACCGAGGGGTTGGGGAACCTAACAAAGAAAAGGAACTTCAGACGGAAGCTCCTGATCTACCAGTCGGTCAATCCAGTAATCCCGACCTTTCAAAAAATGATAATGAGATGCTCAAGCTCATCCAAAGGAGTGAATACAACATTGTTGATCAACTGTTACAGACTCCTTCAAAGATCTCTGTGTTATCACTATTACTCAGTTCAGAAGCGCAAAGGGAGGCTCTACAGAAAGCCTTGGAGCAAGCCTTTGTGGAACAGGATGTAACAATCAGACAGTTCAATAGCATTGTCTCTAACATCACTTCCTGCAATAATTTGGGATTTAGTGATGAGGAATTACCTGAAGAGGGTCGCCGTCATAACATGGCGCTCAACATTACAGTTAACTGCCAGGACGATGCTTTAGTCAGTGTATTGGTAGACACAGGGTCAGCCCTGAATGTTATGCCGAAGTCTACTTTGATTCAATTATCATTCAAAGGCCCTCTGATGAGAATCAACGAGGTTGTCGTCAAAGCGTTCAACGGATCCAGAAAAATAGTTATCGGCGAAGTTGATCTTCCCATATCTATCAGTCCTTACACTTTCCAAGTCACTTTCCAGGTCATGGACATCCGGGCAATGTACAATTGTTTATTAGGAAGACCTTGGATACATCAGGCTGGAGCGGTTACTTCAACCCTCCACCAAAAGCTAAAGTTCGTCAAGAACAATCAACTTGTCATAGTTTGTGGGGAACAAGCCTTGCTTGTGAGTAACTTGTCATCATTTGCTAGTGTAGAGCCCGAGGAGGTTATTGGAACGCAGTTCCAAGCACTGTCGGTAAGCAAGAACAATCAGTTCAAAGAAGGAACTTCCATTTCTTCATACAACGATGCTATCAAAGTGGTCGAGAGTACCGATACAACAGGATGGGGACAGCTTGTCATTCCTACTAGCAATACAACAAAGAAGGGTCTTGGTTTTTCTGCAACCTGTACCCGGACAACTGCCAACGATAAAAGTCTTCATCCCCTTCAAAACTTCTTCCACAGTGGAGGTTTCCTTCACCCAGTGACTCAAGCAGTACATGCTATTAATGAGGAAGATCCCTCTGACACAGATGAAGAATGGAAGTCCTACCTTAATGAGGACGGTTATATGTCTCAGGAAGAGGTGCCTATACCATTTTGCTATCCCGCACAGAGTCTGAGATTTATACCCAGCTCAGATGTTGAAATGATATACGGAGATTGTGATCCGGAAGGATGCTGTGCTCCACCAAACTCATTAGAGGAGGACACTATGATGAAGGATAACTTTGACCACAAGTATTATGGCCCGATGGATGGTCTGCCAATGTGGCAACCTTATTCAGGAGACTTGGGGCAAGAGAGTCAGCCGAACAATGAAAATCTGTTGAGCATCATTGAATAGAATACCTGTGTCCCCACCATGTCATGGGATCAACACTCAGGTCATTCAGAAACTACTCAACATAACGATGAATTTGCAAAGTTTGCAGGACTAGAATTGATTAACTATGCTTTTCCCGAGGTCAACGTCATCGAGAGGGATGACTCCTCCAGTTCGAAAGAAGTGTGGGACACCTTGGGACAACCGAGTGGAAAATTTGACTATACGGTCAAGTACACCGCTCTCGAAAGCTCTCGTATCAGGCTCAAAGATATCCAGCCAACTGGATGGGGAGATATAGTTGAGAGCACAAATGCTATGCAAAATGCAACAGAGGAATTTTCCTACGATAATTCTGCCTGGGAGACAGATTCCAACGATCCTACTCCACCAGAAATCAGCGTCATTTCTGAAGACAAATCAAGGAAGGTGCCAAACTTTGTGATTCACCGAGGAGTTCGCCGCAAATGGGTTGCTGTCGAGGTTCCGAAGATCGTTCATCAGTCAAAGTAATTGCCATCTTTAACCTTTCACCCGGCCCAGGTGAAACGGATGTTTTGATAGGGCTCACTTTCTGTAAATTTCCCTCTTCGCTTCGCCCAAAGCGACAGAGTATTGTTTTATAGGACTGTAGTTTCAAGAATCGACTTGTTCATTAATAAAATAACGTCGTTCTGTAATTTCCGCATTAATTGGTGTTTTCTCTTTTCGTTTTTCAGAAAATGGTAATCCTAAAAAACAATTCAATAATAAAAATAAGCAGTAATAAAAAAATAATAATACACTGCACACACTTGCATTCTCTCTATCTCTTCTAAACACGAATCATCACGTCATGCAGATTGCTTATTTTAAACCCAGTTGAAACATACGATCCGATGCCTTCTCCCAACTTTGAGTTCCCGGTATTCGAGGCTGAAGAAGAAGTTGACAAAGAAATTCTAGAAGAGATCTCTCGACTACTCAGACAAGAGGAAAGGTCCATTGAACCTCACAAAGAACCGTTGGAAATGGTAAACTTGGGTTCAGAAAGAGAGAGAAAAGAAATCAGGATTGGGACACTGCTCAGTCAACTGCTAAAGAGAGTTTGATAAAGCTTCTCAAAGAATTCCCCGATGTATTCGCTTGGTCCTATCAGGATATGCCAGGGTTGGATACCAGCATCGTGGAACATCACTTACCGTTAAGATCGGAATGTCCGCCAGTAAAATAGAGGTTGAGACGGACTCATTCGGACATGGCCATCAAAATCAAAGAGGAGGTACAGAAACAGATTGACGCGGGTTTCCTCGCCACATCAGAGTATCCTCAATGGTTAGCCAACATTGTACCCGTTCCCAAAAAGGACGGAAAGGTCAGAATGTGTGTCGACTATAGGGATCTAAACAAGGCTAGTCCAAAGGACGACTTTCCTTTACCACACATTGACATGCTGGTAGACAGCACAGCAAAGTTCAAAGTTTTCTCCTTCATGGATGGATTCTCGGGCTATAACCAGATCAAAATGGCGCCGAAAGACATGGAGAAAACTTCGTTCATTACCCCATGGGGTACCTTTTGTTACAAGGTAATGCTGTTCGGTTTGAAGAACGCCGGAGCAACCTATCAAAGGGCCATGGCTACTCTGTTTCATGACATGATACACAAAGAAATTGAGGTATATGTCGATGATATGATTGCTAAATCAAAAACAGAGAGTGAGCACGTTGAACATCTGTCAAAATTGTTCGAGCGTTTGCGAAAGTACAAACTCCGTTTGAATCCCAACAAGTGGACCTTCGGTGTCTGTTCAGGGAAACCCTTAGGGTTCATCGTCAGCCAGAAAGGAATTGAGGTTGATCCTGACAAGGTCAAGGCCATTCAAGAAATGCCTTCTCCGAAAACCGAAAAACAAGTCAGAGGATTCCTGGGACGTTTGAACTACATCTCCAGATTCATATTCCTTATGACCGCGACATGTGCGCCGATTTTCAAGTTACTCAAAAAGAACCAGGATTGCGTTTGGACAGAAGATTGTCAAACTGCCTTCAACAGTATCAAGGAATACCTGTTGAACCCACCGATTCTATCACCTCCAGTGGAAGGAAGACCACTGATCATTTACCTCACAGTTCTAGAGGACTCAATGGGATGTGTACTTGGCCAATAAGACGAAACTAAACGGAAAGAGTCTGCGATTTACTATTTGAGCAAGAAATTCACCGACTGCGAAACTCGGTACACGATGCTTGAGAAAACTTGTTGCGCTTTGGCTTGGGCAGCCAAACGTCTTCGCCAATACATGATTCGTCATACTACTTGGTTAATCTCAGAAATGGATCCAATCAAGTATGTCTTCGAAAAGCCTGCTCTCACGGGAAGAATTGCCCGTTGGCAGATGTTGTTATCAGAATATGACATAGAGTACCATGCTCAAAAAGCCGTTAAAGGAAGTATTTTAGCCGATCATTTGGCTCATCAACCGATTGACGATCAAGAATTAATCGGGTTTGACTTCCCAGACGAAGATGTCATGTATCTAAAAATGAAAGACTGCGATGAACCGCTACCCAGTGAAGGGCCAGAACCAGGTTCCCAATGGGGACTTATCTTTGATGGAGCAGTTAATCATTATGGAAACGGAATTAGGGCAATCATTGTTACCCCTCAGGGTACCCACATTCCTTTCACCGCTCGACTTACGTTCAAATGTACGAACAACGAGGCCGAATACGAAGCTTGTGTCATGGGTCTCGAAGAAGCGATTGATTTAAGGATCAAAAACTTGGACGTATATGGCGACTCAGCCCTGGTTGTCAATCAGATAAAAGGAGATTGGAACACATACCAATCAGGACTGATTCCTTACAAAGATTATGCAAGAAGGTTGTTACCTTTCTTCAACATAGTTGAGTTTCATCACAGCCCTCGTGATGAGAATCACATGGCTGACGCATTAGCCACTCTCTCTTCCATGATTAGTGTAGGTCAAGGGAACGACCTACCTAAGATCAACATAATGCGCCTTGAACGGCCCACTTATATCTTCACGATTGAAGTAGTCCTAGACAACAAACCTTGGTATCACGATATCAAATGCTTCCTTCAGAAACAACAGTACCCACTTGGGGCACTAAGGAAGGACAGAAAAACCCTCAGAAGACTGGCTGGAAACTTCTTCCTGAGTGGTGACACTCTTTATAAGAGGAATTTTGACATGGTCTTACTCCGATGCGTAGACAGACCAGAAGCATACATGCTTATGAAAGAAATTCATGAAGGATCCTTTGGCACTCATGCCAACGGACACACAATGGTGAGAAAAATTCTCAGAGCAGGGTACTATTGGTTGACAATGGAATCTGACTGCTACAAGTACATGAGGAGGTGTCACAAATGTCAGATATACTCCGACAAAATTCATGTACCGCTAACGCATCTCAAAGTTCTCTCTTCCCCGTGGCCTTTTTCCATATGGGGAATCGATATGATCGGCATGATCAAACCTAAGGCTTCAAACGGACATCGGTTCATCCTGGTAGCCATTGACTATTTCACCAAGTGGGTCGAAGCAGCGTCATTCGCCAATGTAACCCGACAAGTGGTGGTCCGATTTATCAAAAACAATATCATATGCCGTTATGGTGTTCCAAGCGAGATCATTACTGATAATGGATCTAACTTGAACAACAAGATGATGAAAGAGTTGTGTGCAGAGTTCAAGATCGAACATCATAACTCATCTCCCTACCGACCAAAGATGAATGGAGCAGTAGAAGCGGCTAACAAGAATATCAAGAAGATCGTTCAAAAGATGGTTGTAACCTACAAAGACTGGCACGAGATGCTACCCTTTGCTCTTCACGGTTATCGAACATCTGTCCGCACTTCAACAGGGGCAACCCCTTTCTCTCTAGTATATGGCATGGAGGCAGTTCTCCCCATATAAGTAGAGATCCCATCAACCCGGGTATTGATGGAAGCTAAGCTTTCAGAAGCTGAATGGTGTCAAAGTCGACACGACGGACTGAATTTGATCGAAGAAAAGAGAATAACGGCACTATGCCATGGTCAATTGTATCAACAGAGAATGAAGAGGGCGTTTGACAAAAAGGTCCGACCTCATGTCTTCAGAAAAGGAGACCTCGTGCTCAAAAGGATACAATCATTTCTCACTGGTTCGCGAGGTAAATGGACTCCGAATTATGATGGCCCCTATGTGGTAACGAAAGCTTTCTCAGGCGGCGCCTTGAGACTTGCAACCATGGATGGAGAGGAATTTTCCTACCCCACAAATGTTGATGTAATCAAGAAATACTTCGCCTAAACTAAAAAAAAACGTCTTGGTGGATTGAAAACCTGAAAGGGCGGTCCAGGCAAAAGTTAGAGACAGAGAAAAAAAATCATCCCAGTGGATTAGAAACATCACAGTACAATCCAGGAAAAATTTAGGGATAATGGCAAGTAACTATGTTCAACAGAGGCAAGTCCCTCAGCAACAGTTACATCATCCGTCAGAAAACTCCAGTCAAGGTCATCTTCGACGGAAGCTCAGGATACCCCGAATTCAAAGTTGGTAGAAGAATAGCAGTCGTTATGTTTTAACATAGCCCTTTTCCCTGTAAATTACCATTTTCCAACTTTGTAAATACTCTTTGGAATCACGCGTTTGGCTGATCTCCATTTTATCAATAAAATTTGAGCCTTTTTGCTTTTGTTTGTAATTCTTATTTGTTTTAGCTTTACAGAACGACGTTGTTAACATGATTAACGATTCTTGAAATAAAACAAAAATGAATTTACTTGTTGAAACTTTTTCTGCTTTTTAATAAAGTCGGCAATTTCTTTTGACTGTTGAACATCAAAGGAACATCAACCGCTTCTCCAGAAGTAAGAAAACTTCAAAGTGCATAATCAAAGTACTCCTTCTAGGCCAATACGCCTAAACGAAGGATCAACTGTATGAGATGCGGCTTTCCCATCTGATACCCTCGGCCGAGTTCTTATCTCCTAAGCCCGACCAACTTAGTTCCCCGCGAGGACTACTTCTCCTAGGCAAGGTAGAATTGCTACTTATTGGACCAACGGTACTTCTCCGCCCCGCGATGGCCGAGTATCCAGTAATGTTCATCTTTTAGTTTGTGTGTCGCATCAGTTTTGTTAGCATATACATACATACATCATGCATTATTGATTTGTATTTACATTTCATATTGCATCACTATCACTCTAGTCGGTCTTGTCCCCTAGTGATAGAAGTTCTCTCAATTGAGTTGTCAGTTCTTGCCTCGTCAGGAAACGCTGCGTTTGAACAACCTCGCCTCCAGTTTATTTCTGGAAGGAAGTTGGCCCTTGACCACTTTGATAACTTGAACCTCTGAAAAACCAGAGGAACTTTCAGTCAGCATCACTCTTCGCCATTGAAGATGATATCCTTGCTTTCCCGGATTAAGGAAACTCCACAGAGAAAGCCTCGTAATCAGAGATTCGGCAGCATGCCGGTTTCGCTCCGAAAAGACCGCTGATGAAAAGGTCCTCGGCACCTCAAAATTGGACCCCATCATATGGCATTTCTCTGGGAAGATCCCGAGAAAAGTATGATGTAAGATCCCACGCAGAAGCAGCCTCTCAAGAGACTCGCTTTCCCCAGATAGAGTCGGCAAATGGCGTCTCCAACAGAGAAGTTTGTGTAACTCTACAACTCAGACGACTGGGTTCACCAGCAGGTCTGACATCAAATTTTTTGTTTTTCTCTATCAAATGGCATCTCCCCAGGAAAATTCGGCGAGAAGTTTGAGGAAAACCGCTACGAATAGCGTCCCTTGTCAATAAAGCTTATTGACAAAAGAAACTGAGACCAGTTCCTTGGTAGGAAACCACGATTGAGGGGAAGTTTACAAAAGAAACTTAGACCAGTTCCTTGGTAGAAAACCAGGATCGAGGGGAAGTTTAAATCATAAACTAAGACCAGTTCCTTGGTAGGAAACCAGGATCGAGGGGAGGTTTATCCCAAAAGGAAACTGAGACCAGCTCCTTGGCTGAAGACCAGGATCGAGGGGAAGTTTACCTTTTCTAAGCATCATCGCTTAGCTAAAGAAGATGAATGCGTAAGCTACCATTCATAACCACCATCAAAATTTCGGGTATTCCGATATTTAATCCTCTTGCACCCCGAATGCCCGAATACCTTCGTCATTCACACCTTCGTGTCCAAGAAGATTAAATAGGGGCATCTGTCATACCCCAAATTTTGACCACTAATATTTCCCATCATTGTGAAACTCATCATCACAATATGGATTTACCATCATACTTCATCAGTCTCCCCAAAGACGAGTGAGCATCCACTACAATCAAAATTAGGGTTTCAAGCCCTCTCAGAGCCTTAGACAAAGGATCAATCAAGTAATGACATGATCTTCAACTTGTCTAACCTCTCAAACATCCACAATGGATCAAAAGAACTCCCACTTCAAGGATTAAGCACAAGGCTGCTCCCTTCTAGGTGGATCAAGTCTCAAGATCGACAGTGTCACCAAATTAGGGTTTTGGTCGACCAGGGCCTATAGATGGAAATTTTTCATCTGGGCACAAGCCAATGATCCAAAACATAACCTAATATACTCCATGGAACCTCATGGACCCAATCATCAAGTCAATTTGACCTCAGGGGATGCATTCATCAAAAATCAGGAATTAGGGTTTCTTGACCTAATTCACCCCTAAGTTGACTTTTAGGGAAAGTCATGAGCCAAGACCTCAAGAGAGGGTTTGAGGGTCTCTAATGAACTATATTTATCCATTTGGAACAATGGATTAATCCAAGAAGCTTGAGCAACAAGTCTCAATTTCATCTGCACCACAATTAGGGTTTCGCGAGGAAAGTCAACTGTAACTTTGACTTTTGACCAGGACATGCTCCCAAGCCCTAAGACATGATTCAATATACCCTATGACACCCATGGAACATGTCCATCAAGTTTAATTTAGGTCAAGGACATGATTTCATGAAGAATTGCACAGTTTGGAATTCATCTGATAAAAAGTCAACTGTGCACAAAAGTCAACTTTGACTTTTTGAGATTTTTCACCAAAATGGATTTTTAACCCTAAAATGACGTTAATGTATGATTTGAATTATCATTCATCAAGAAAAATCAAAGAAAGTGGGATAACTTGTAAAAGGGGTAACCATAAAAACTTAGAAAAATTTCTAAGTTATGGAAAAAGTCACACTAATGTGCCAACTTTGGAGGATCATAACTCCTAAACCACAAGGCCAATGTTCCCCATTCAAAGCTTGATTTGTAGATCTCATTGCCCTCTATAAAAGCTTCATACTGGCCTATGTCCAAATTCCTCATGGATTTTGAGTTATGGAGTAATCAAAATCAAGAAAAGTCACTTTGTTCCAACACTTAGTGAAAATTTCACTAAGTCAGATTTTACCTTACTTTTTGCCAAATGTAGGGGGGTTTTTCACTTGGATTCAAAAGAGATCAAAACCAAACATGTTCAAACAATTGTTGTATCATGTAAGGGCTTTCCAAAATGGCCAAGAACATTACCAAATTCAATTTGAGTCATGAGATATGACATTGGCAAGTTGCCTTGCTGAAATCTGCCAAGGCATGGCAGATTTTTACACTTTTGGTCGATTTGCCAAAATCAGCCAAATCCAAATGCTCCTATCCACTTGGACACCTCTGAGGATTGAATCTAAAGGGGACAATCACTGAGCCAAGCCTCCAAAGTCTTTGGAACAAGAAGTAGCATGTTGAACTTAGAATTGCCAAAATAGGGACAAGACTCCAATTTTGGATTAGAGCATTCAATGGAAGCATCAACATGGCATGGACTGAGCCATTCTCAACTGAATTCAGTCAAGACTTATCCAAGACCAAGGGGACCAGCAGCCTGTGCCCTAACCTCTAGTCAATGACTAGAGGAGACTTGGATTTTCATTTGCCAACATTGGCCAAACCTACTCAGCAGTTGCCATTCACTATTCCTTACAAAACAAACTTGCTCTACTATAAATAGAGCTCAATTGTGATTAGTTTGAGTACACCAAAGCCATCAAACAGATGCTTTCCTCAAAATCTCTTCTTTCACTCCAATTTTTCCTTCTAAGGCAAGTCACTATCGGGTTTTGAGTTTGAGAGCTTTTCCAATCAAACCAATCACACACACACCTCATATACATCATATAGAAGTGATCTAAACACTCACATAACATCTGGAACACAGATTTCACAAAATCACCAGCCAATTGCTCAAGTTCTTGACAGATTTGCAGTTGGGGTACCATCTCAAGTTCCAGATCATTTCAATCCATTCCAAGCATTCATACACACTCCATGGCACCTAGGGAAGCTATCCAGATCATTGGAACCTAGTTGTAACACCTCCAACACAAATCACGATCACCAGCTGCAAGTGGTAAGCATGAGCTCTTCTAACTCTATGATCCATCCAATTTTTGCTGCACAATAATTTGGCCATATGTTCATAATCATGCATGGAATGTTTCCCCTCAATTAATTGCATTGTTTGAATCGTGTATCAAAAATCCTAGCCTTCATGCAGAAATTAGGGTTCTTGAGGATTTTTCGTGATTTCTTGTTTTATGCTTAATTTAAATGAAATTAATTGTCATAGACATGATCGTGAGGTTGAAACGAATTGATTGGTATGTGGATTGCATGATATAATCAAATATTCAGTGAGATTAAGGAGAAAATACAAATCTGGGAAAACCCAGAACACGCGCGTGTTCTTGGTGTGTTCTTGGCGCCATTTTTTGAAAATTCAAATATTTGAATTTTGTGATTTTATTTAATTGATTCAAAAATTAATTTCTCTCTGAATTTTAATGATATTGAGTTGATTCTTTTTTTAATAATTCACAAAAATGTTAAAATATTTTATTTTCCCAAAAAACCCCAAAAATATTATTTATTTTGTATAATTGATATTTTTGCAAAGAATTAATGTTTTAATTGTTTTTAACATTTAAAATATTTTTTCCACCTTGATTTTGCAACTTTTAATGCTTTCTAATTATTTTGTAGGTCAATACTTAATTTTTGAAGCATTAATCCAAGATCACAATTTGTTTTCCATGTGTTAAACAATTTTGATCATTTTAATTGAATTTTTATTCAATTAAATACATTTTTGAAAACAAATTAGGGTTTTGGATTAATTCAACCCTCATAAATCATTTTCAAAACTTTTGGGCCTCTAATAGAGTGTAAGACCCAATCCTTTTTTTGACCAAATCATTTTTGGGACTCAGTGTATTGTATAAGTCCCGATACCGTAAAAAACAAACGGCGCGATCGTTGCCTTTTCAAAACAAAAAGCCTTGGGCCTACCCTAGAGTAGTAAGACCCATTTCTTTTCTCAAAACTTTTGGGCCTCTACTAGAGTGTAAGACCCAACCCCCTTTGTACAGAGAACTTTTTGGGCTTCATTCGTTGTATAAGTCCCTCTGTACATTTTCAAATAAACGACGCAATCGTCGCCTTTTGAAAAAACCAATTGGGCCTCTCCTCGAGCTATAAGACCCATTCAAAACTTTTGGGCCTCTAATAGAGTGTAAGACCCAATCCCCTTTTAACCAAAACAATTGTGGGCCTCACTTATTGTATAAGTCACTCTGCGTTAAAAGAAAACCTCGGCGCGATAGCCATTTTTAATGAAAAGTCAATTGGGCCTACCCTCGAGTAGTAAGACCCATTTCCTTTCTTAAAACTCTTTGGGCCTCTTGAGAGAGTGTAAGACCCATCCCTTTGTACAGAAAACCTTTTGGGCCTCAGTCACTTGTATAAGTCCCTCTGTACAAATTCAAACAGTGCGCTCACTGATAAAACCCTGGGCCTCTCCTTGAGCTGTAAGCCCCAAATCTTTCTTTTTCAAAGCACTTTCTCCTTTGATTTTGAACATACTGTTGTTTTCAATCTTTCTTTGTTGAACAACTAACCAAATAGCATGGAAGCTCTACAACCGAGTAAGTGTTTATATGCTTTCACTTACCGCTTTCATATACATATAACTGTATTGTGGGACTGTTTCGCTGTAAGTCTTCTTTCATAAACTCATATCAACTGTGTAATAATAGTATTGACATTTAGAGTTTCCCGTGCAACTACGTCTAGAACTAGATGACGCCGTTTCATGTATTCGTAGAAATAGACAACTAGATCCCCAATAGGATCACCAGATACAGTCTTCTCTTCGGCTGTCCTCATTAGGAATTGTCAAGAAATTCTACTCCCAGAGATGAATGTATTCTCCGTGAATAGCATCTTTGAGTTTCTTCCAAATTCTCGGACTTTCCTGACTTGATCTATTCCTTGCGAATAGCTTGCCTTGAATTTCTCGGGGTTTGGGGATCCATCGGCTTCTTAAAAGCACCGGCCTCCTCTTGGGCATCGTACAAGGACCCACAGGCTTCCTAAAAGCAACCCCGCCTCCTCTTGGGCTTAGTACAAGGACCTCTCGGCTTCTTAGAAGTATTCACAGCCTCCTCTTACGCTTCGTATAATGATCTCTTCCTCCGGGAATGATAGCCTCCTCTTGGGCTTCGTACAAGGACCCGTCGGCTTCTTAAAAGCTTCCAGCCTCCTCTTGGGCTTCATACAAATTGTCCCGACGACCTCCTAGAGGTATAGGAACAAAACTTAATCATCTGCATAGAACAGTCCTTTTAAAGAGTCTACTACTGTTTCTCAAAGCATAGTACAAAAGATGAAACTCTAGACTTGGACAGTCTAATCTCCTTGAGTCTCAAAGACATTCTCAAGTGACCCCTTCGTTAAATTGGAAGAAAACCCGTAGACTCGGACAGTCTCAATGCCCTTCAGATTTCCCACTTCCTTAAAGAAACAGGAATAACCCGGATCCTCGAATCAAATCCTTGAGTACAGCATTGCTCATATAAGAACTGATTTTCTCTTTCAAAATCAGTATACTGGACCTGTCACTCAACTGAAACAGTCACTATAGCCTCCTCTTGGGCTTTGTACAATGATTCTCCCCAGCGGAGTCAAACAACGTTTAGCCTCTCTCTCGGGCTTTGTACGAGACACATAAGAGACTCCCTCGTTGAGTCAATCACCCCTTCCGCCTCCATCTCGGGCTTTATACGAGATGCAAAAAGGTTCTTATTGAGCCAAACAAACCTTTAGCCTCCATCTCGGGCTTTGTATGAGATACAAAAACTCTCTTGTTGAGTATACAAGATCCTCTTGCAGGATCAAAACCTTTTAGCCTCTCTCTCGGGCTTTGTACGAGACACATATTAGCCTCCTCTTAGGCTTTGTATAAGAAAATCACTGGTTGATCCGATCAACCTTTTAGCATCAAAGCTGTGCCTCGTTCACAGTACACAAATATCAACAACTCCCTTCATCTAATCACTGTAAGCGGCAAGCCTCTGGATCATCTACATCCATGCCACTGTCCCTAGAAATTCCTAAGGAAAGATGGCATTGCTCTACACTGAGTTAAAGTCTTCTCCTTCAGGTTAAAATCCCCTATAAAGGAAATTATGGCATTGCCGGATTCACACATCGCGGTTAAAATAATTCTCCTTTATAAACAGTTGTGACATACAACCCCCTCTTTAGAGATGACAAATTCTCTCTAAAGTCAACACCCTTTTAGCTTCACATCTTGGGCTTTGAACAAGATAGAAACCACCTTCAGCTTCACATCTTGGGCTTTGAACAAGATATAGATCACCTTTCGCTTCATGTCTTGGGCTTTGAACAAGACACCAAAACAACCATTTCCTCCCATAGAATAGGAGGAACTACGAACGCTCTGATTTCCCTGTTTCGGTAAACGGGAATACGTAGGCATAAGATTGAAAGAAAAATCTTAGCGAGCACACTAAACAAAAACCCAAAATCCCATACTCTCACATATCTATCAAGAAGCATCCGTCCTAACATCTAAACCTCCCACCACTTTTAAAAAAATAAACCCGATAGAGACCCCGAATCTTTGTAGCATCTGTAACCTAACAAACCGCTGTTTACACTCAGTTTGGAAGCAGGGTTAATTTGAGACATCTATTTCCCTTCCTTCATCAGCTTTAATAGGATAAAAAATGAATCGAGTTGTAGACACCAAAGAGCGATAGCGCTTCGCAACCGCGTCCAAAATCACTCGCTACAACCATTGATCTGAAAATTGTATCGGGACCTATACAATGACTGAGGCCCAAATTATTGTATTTACAAAGAGGTTGGGTCTTACATTCTATTAGAGGCCCAAATTTTATTTTTGTACAAGGGATGGGGCTTACAAGTCAAGGAGAGACCCATTGAAAGATAATGATCGCACCGTCATTTTGAAAACTGTACTAGGACTTATACAATGACTGAGGCCCAAAATTATTTATGTACAAAGGGGGTTGGGTCTTACACCCTATTAGAGGCCCAAAGTGTTTGAAAAAGAAAAGAAAGGGGACTTACAACACAAGGGTAGGCCCAGATGATTTTGTTTAAAGGGTGACGATCGCACCGAGGTTTTAGAAAACACAGTGGGACTTATACAATGACTGAGGCTCAAGAAATGTTTATTTACAAGGGATGGGTCTTACACTCTATTAGAGGCCCAAGGTGTTTTGTGAAGTTTTAAAAAAATCAAGAATTAGAGAAAGCCCTAATTTTTGCATTTTTTAAACAATTTTCAAAGGAAATTAAATAATAAATTATATAAAATACCAAATATATTAAAAACAAGTTGTATACTTTGAAAAAAAAAATTAAAAAATCATGTTTAAACACATGAAAGTTTAAAATTCATTTGAAGTTGGAAAATCAAGAGAAAGAAATATTTTCAAATGTTAAAAAAAACAAATAAAACATAATTCTTTACAAAAATACCAAATATGTGAAATAAATAATATTTTTGTGGAATAAAATATTATAATATTTTTGGGAATTTTAAAAAAAAGAACCAATAAAAATTAATTAAAATTGAGAGAGAAATTAATTTTGGAATTAATTAACAAAAACAAAAAAAATGTGAAAAATAGCAAAATATGGCAAAATGGCAAAATGGTCTGGGTGGGTGTTGAACCCACGACCTGCCAAACAAACACACATGCACGCTACCACTGGGGTGGTGATACATCCGTGTATCAAATCCACCCCATGAATATATATGGGATGCCTTGTTTTTAGGCCTGGCCAAAGCGCCATGGCCTGGCCTTGCACAAGGCAAGACCTGATTTTGTGCCTCTTGCATGAAGGCTCTAACTTCCTCATTTCTCCATGGATTTGGACAAAATTTAGGTGCATCCTGCCTAGAATTTCATGAGGAATCCAATGGTACCTTTGGAATTTTCAGAAAATGTTTCTATTTTAAAATCCGATACTGATTTCAAAATAGGCCTAGTTTTGCATGTTCTATGCTATCTCATCATACAGGTAGCTATAGCATGGTAAATTGGTTCAAACACAACATATATGATATGTATGAGATGTCCATGATCAATGGACATCAAAGCAATGCATGATTTAGAGAGTTCTAGTTGTGATGCACTTACCTCTTGAAGCTCCTTGTGCTATCTGTCAAGTTCCTTGTGCCAGAAGTAATCCAATGCTTTAGACACTCTTGATTGATCCCTTAGAAGCTTTTAGGATGATCAAAACCAGGTGGAATCCTCAGGAACAAGAATAGGCTCTTTCTTGCAAAAGGGGAAAAAGTGACCAAGATAGTAACTCTCTCAAATGGTGTTCCAGATGAGGGAAGCCATTTTGTACAGTTTGAGGATGATATTTGGAGTGTGTTTAAGGCTTTTTTTGGTTTTGAAAGTGAATGAATTAAGACATGGCTTGAAAAATGCAGAAAAGTCAAAATTTGAGGTTTTGGAGGTTGACTTTCTGATTTTGGTGTTTCAGATCAAGGGTGAGTGTTTGAACAATTTAGATATGATATATTGGATGTGTTTGGATCATGAGCTATGGTGGAATTGCTCTATAACTCAAAAACTCAGTGGTGACTTGAAAAAGAAGGCATTTTGGCCTAATGAGAGAGATTTTGAGGAAAGCAAGTGTTCTAGTGCTTTGGTGTACTCAAACTGACAACAAATGAGCTCCATTTATAGTAGAGCATGTTTATTTTGCCAGTAATAGTGAATGGCAACTTGGACAGTCCTTGGCCAATTGTAGCAAAAGGAATCTTTAGTCTCCACTAGCCATTGACTTGAGGTTAGGGCACAGGCCTATGGTTCTTTGATTCAGAGCTGAATCTTGACTCATTCAGTTAGCAATGTCTCAGTCCATGCCACCTTGATGCATCTATTGAAGGCTTGGAGACAAAATTGGAGTCTTTGCACCTTTTAGCCTTTTTAGGGCACTTATGGCTACATGTAGTTCATTGGACTTGGGAGGCTTGTGGATAAGATCTTTTCTCTTGGATGTTATCCTCTGATGTGTCCAAATGGATGACAAGGCTTGGAATTGTCCAAATTAGCTAATTCGAGAAAAATGCACAAATCTGCCTTGTAAAAATCAGTCCATGATGCCATGTTCCAAGGGTTGTATCTCGCTACTCAAATTGAATTTGGAGATGATCTGGTACTTATTGGAAAGCCCTTATGGCATACTTCAAATTTGATGTACACCAATGGACCTGGTTTAACTTGGATCAAGGTGAAAAATGTCCCTACATTTTATAAAAAGTAAGGCAGATTCTGACTTATTGAAAATTTCACTAAGTGTTGGAAAAGTGGTCATTTTCATGTTTTTGTGATTTTGATCAATCCATAACTCAAAATCCATGAGGATTTTGAATCTCTTGTAGTTGACACTTTTAAAGTATGTCAGATGGAATTTCATTTGAGCTTTGAATAGGAGAAAAAGGCCTTGTGGTTTAGGAGTTATGACCTTGCAAAGTTGGCACAAAATCACTTTTGTTCCATAACTTAGAAAAATTTTGGTTTCTCATGGTTGCCCCTTTTGCAAGAAACCTCACTTTTCTTGATTTTTCTTAATGAATGATGATCAATACCATACATTAACAGTATTTTTGACTTAGGGGAACCATATTTGTGAAAAATTCCAAAAAGTCAAACTTGATTTTGTGCACAGTTGACTTTTTGTTAGATGAAATCCAAATTGTGTGATCCTTTGTGCAATCAAGTTCTTGACCTAATTCAAACCTAATGGATGGATTCCATAGGTGTTATAGGGTGTATTGAATCATGTGCCAAGGTTTGGGACCATGTCTTAGTCAAAAGTCAAAGATACAGTTGACTTTTTCCTCAAAACCCTAATTGTGGTCCAGATGAAATTGAAACTTGTGAATCAAGCTTCTTGGATCAATCCATTGTTGCAAATGGATCAATGTAGTGTATTTGAGGCCCTCAAATCATGTCTTGAGGTCTTGGCTCATATCTTGCCTCAAAAGTCAACTTAGGGGTGAATTAGGTCAAGAAACCCTAATTCCCGATTTTTTGTAAATGTATCCCCTGAGGCTAAATTGACTTGATGATTGGGTCCATAAGGTCCCCTGGAGTATTTTGGGTTATGCTTTGGAGCATTGACTCATGCCCAGAAGAAAAATTTCATCTGGAGGCCTTGGTCGACCAAAACCCTAATTTGGTGACACTAGCGATCTTGAGGCTTGATCCACTTGGAATATTTCAACCTTGTGATTGATTCTTGATGTGGGAGTCCTCTTGATCCTTTATAGGTGTTTGAGAGGTTATACAAGTTGAAAATCATGTCATTTCTTGATTTATCCTTTGTCTAAGTGCTCTGAGAGGGCTTAAAACTCTAATTCTTGATTTTAGTGAATGCTCAACCGTCTTTGAGGAGTTTGATGAGGCATGAAGGTACATCCACATTATGGTGATGATTTACACTATGATGGGAAATCTAGTGGTCAAAATTTGGGGTATGACACATCATATTCAAGATTTATTCCACAGCGGAGGTCTCCTCCACCCCATTTCTCAAGAAGTGGACACCATCGAAGGAGATGCCTTAAAGAACACTTCTTCCAATTCAGATGAAGAATGGAAATCATACTTCAACAATAATGGTTATATGTCACAAGAAGAGGCATACGTAGCCTTTTGCAGTCCACATCAGAACTTCATATGTATACCAAAGTCAGACAACAGAATGGCCTACGGAGATCGCGATACTGAAGGAGGCCTTGCTCCTCCTAATTTATTAGAAGATGATGCTGCGATAAAAAATAACTTTGACTATAGCTCGGATGATCCCATGAATGATTTACCCATTTGGGAGCTTGACATGGAAAGTTCGGGGTATCAAAGCCAGCCAAAAAATGCATATCTTCTGAATAGCCCTGAAAAAGATTCATCTGTTCCTCAGGAAGAATGTAGGCCTTATCTGAAAAATCCTGAATATGTCAAACATCGTCTTGATGAAGTTGCAAGAATTGTTGAACAAGAGTTTATCAACTCTGCACTACCAGAAATCAATGCCATTGAAGATGATTCATCAGTTCCATCAGAAAACTAGGATACCTTGTGAAAACCAAGCGGCTAGTTTGACTTCCTAGTAAAATATACTACCCCTTAAAGTTCTCATATCTTATATAAAGACATACAACCAACTAGATGGGGAGATTCTCTTGAACATGAAAATACGTACGGAAAAATAGCAGAAGACCTCTCTTCTAATAACTCTGAATGGGAAGAAGACTCTACTGACCGAACTCCACCAGAAGTTAACACCATTGATGAAGACAATCCCGGGAGGGATGTGCCAGACTTTGTGATACATAGAGGAATTTGCCACAATTGGATAGCTGTTGATGTCCTGAATATTGTTCACATCTCAAAGTAAATACCTCGTCTTTATTTTGACCTCTGACCTTGCCTACGTGAAGAGATGTTTTATAGGGCCACCCTCGTCTCTAAATTTCCCCTCTTCGCTTTGCCCAAAGCAGAAGAGTTTTGTTATATAAGTGTTATACCCCAAATTTTACCCCTTAGATGTCATAACATCTTGAACTTGCATTAGGGTTCAATCATCTATGCATTGTTAACTAACCACTATATTTTGCTAGTTGCTTCTTTTATGTGAAAGCTAGGGTTTGCACAAGAAAGAAGGAAAGATCAATAAGCCAAACTGTCACATGTTTCAAGGTCTTCTAAGACACTCTTTGGCTCCATACATCCATCACAAGTGTTCACTAGTTGATTGAGATTGGTGTGTGAAGTCATATGTTCAAGAAAGCCAACTGAGGCTCCAAAGTTCAACCATTTGGTCTTGAAGACCAATCATGAGGTTCTCAAACCATATGCCATGATCTCATGTGATTGGATCAAGAGAAATCAAGACGAGACCATCAGATCAAGAGTGGTGGAACTAGGGTTTTTACCTGAAGAATCACTAAAGAACCTTGTTATGATCAGTCAATGTCTTGATTGGTTCATCTACCAATTGAGCCTACATACATTTAAGAGGTCTTATTCAACAAGAAATCAAGTGTGTTTGGCTCCCATCACAAGTTCCAATGAGCCTCAAGTTTCATCTGGCCCAAATTAGGGTTTTTGTCAGGAAAGTCAACTATTGCCTTTGATTTTGATCAAGGCATGATCCCAAGCCTTGGGACATGATTCCATATGTTCATAAACACCCCTAAAGGCCATCCATTGGTATTTTAAGAGATTGAGAAAACAAGATCATCACAGGTCATCCAGTGGAATTCCTAAAGAAACTAGGGTTTTGACTGAAAAGTCAAACCCTTGACTTTTGATATTTTGATCCAAGATGAAGTATTCAAGTCCTATTCCATCAAGATATGCTTGATTATTGAGTTAGAGCATGAGAAGTCAACATTTGAGAGGTTTCTTGCAAAAAGGGCAAGGTTTAGTCTTTGAAATTTTCTAAGTGTGGAAGAATTCACTCCTTATGCCAACTTCAGAAGGTCATAACTTTCAAACCACACATCTAATTTTTGTGACACAAAGTTCAAATTGAAGCTCTCACCATGAACTTCAGAGTGTATTAGAGGGTCCTTCTTCAAAAAAGGCTTGATTCTTAAGTTATGAGGCTTGGAAGCCAAAATACATTTATGACTTAGTGAAATTTTGCTCATTTTGCTCTAGTTTCTACACAACTTCATGGCCATTTTTCTCATTGTTCTAAGTTTCAAATCCAATATTCTTGGGCATGAAAGTTGTTCCTTGTTCTTCAAGCTTTCCAAGCATGTGTATAACTCTCCATTTGGATCATTTAATCTCAAGATATGTTGCTTCAAAGTTTGGTGTTTCATTGTTGGAATAAACTTTAACTTAGAATTTTTTCTAAGTTTCTTTTGACAGCATGATAGACACAACTTCATGGCATTTTTTCTCAAGTTTCTAAGCTTCAAAACCAAAGGTCTTCCACATGAGAATTACTCTATGATCTTTCCACTTTACATAGAACCAAAAATCTCACAAATTGGATTAGTGGTCATCAAGATATTGTGCCCAAAAGTGGTCATGTTGCAATGTTGTTTATACTTACAGAAATTCTGGTTTGTTTATTTGCTTCACCAAACTTTTCCATAACTTTTCATGTATACCTAGCCTTTATCCAAACCTCTCACCAACATCAAAGTTGTTCTATTTCATGCCACCTTTCAAGAGAAAAAAGAACCAATTCATTTGGTCTATTGAGCATGAAACTATCGTGCACCAAAGTGAATGGCATGGTTATGTTTTCACTACACTATGTTTTCATTTTGAACCCAATTCTGACCTAAGATCCTAACCATGTACCAAGTACATCCTACTGATTTTTCATCAGTTTTCAAGGCATACTTTACACCTAAAACCTGTGAAAGTGGATCAACCAAGTACCATCCATTTTGTACTTGAAGTTGACATTCAAAAGCTTACCATGCTTTAAAGTTATGGACCATCGTGTAAAGCTTTCTTGCACCACAACCCTTTTGGTCCTTGATCTTTTCTGCCTCTGACTTGAACCTTAACATAAGCAACAACTGATTTTCACTTGGCTAAAGGTTGATAGAAGAGAAGTGCCATGCGTGTAGGATCCTACCTATCCATTTTTCTCTCTTAGACAAAGCAAAATACATTTGTGTCTTCAAGGCAATGACCAACTTGCTCTAGCTATATAACGAGTCCATTCCCTTGTTTCAAACGGACAGAACATTATCATCAATACACAAGAAACATATCACACAAAGGAAAATTGGAAGCTCGTGAGCAACCAAGAGAAAGCAAGGAGCTGTATACTTCACTCAGAATCTTGTATATCATCATCAGCCAAAGAAAGAGGTTGAATTGATTGGATTCCAAAGCTCCTAAGTTGAAGAAGCAGTGGACTGTCTCCACTTGGTGAGTTTTCTCCCATGTCCTCATGCTCTCATGTTTAGGTTTAATCAGTTCTGAATGATATCATGTGTTCATACATTGCACCTACATTGACTTGAAATGGTAGCATGACTGTTGGTTTGAAGTTTTAATCGTGAATCATCATTTAGTTTGATAGTTTCAGTTTGAATGCATGACTTTCATGACCTTTTGCTCTGTGTTTGAGTTGTTATTTTGAATCATTTAAAGCATAGTATTACTCTGCTCTCTGAGTACTCCATCAAGATGTTTTATTTTGTTAATTTTGGTTGATGAACGAGACTGGAAATGACTGAGAAAGATGAGAGGAAGCCATGGTAGTTTCTGGTTTCTCACGAGTAGGGTTTCATGAGTGTTGCATTGCATGTTGAAGATGATGGCGTGGTAATGTAGGATAGGCTGGTGATTGTTTTGTCGTTTAGTCACTTAAGTGACTAAGTGACCGGTTGATACGTTGTTCACATGATTTATTTGTACATGGCATTATAATAAATATTTGACTGAGTTTTTATTCTTTTGGACCTTGGGTCTTTGCCCCAATCGCTACTTGCACACCCGTATGGAAGGCCCATGTGCGTGCACGACTGACCTTTAGTTCATATTGGTCTTACTAGTACACCCCCCTGTTTTGGTTCATTTCAAATATTTTCTATTTATTTTCATTTCAATTCTGTTTTATTAAAAATAGTTTTTCCTCATAAAAAATTCCCATAAAGTTCATGCTAATACTTTGAGGGTTAATTTAATTTTTCAAAATTTTTATTTTTATTTTCACTTTATTTGAATATTTATTTCTGATTTTATAAAATTAGGAGTAGTTTTTTAACCTAGTTTATGAACCTCTTTCAAATAACCACTTCCCTTTATCTTCTTGGGTTGATTTTTTAGAGTGTCTTAGGACACATTAGGAGGATGTTTTGAGGCTGATTGTTGACCTTGAATGGGGTCTTTTGGTTTGGTTTTAGTTGCCTTTATTTGATCCTCGACTTAGGCTCGATGCCTTGGTGTCTCTCATTGAAGTTTGGTTTTGAGAAGGCTATCTTGCTTATCTTTGCGTGACACTTCATACACATATCCTTAAATGTTTAAACTTGAGTTTAGGATTTGGTTTTGGATTTGTCTATCCATTTTCCTAATTTTTAACATCTCTCTAATGTACTCCTCCTTCCACCTTTGGTTTTAACCTATTTTGACCAAGTTCCTTTGTGGCACTTCTTAAAGTGTCTTGTAAGTTGAATATGTGTTGATTTATAATTTGAAAAGCATGTTTTACTTTTTACTTCATGGTTCAAGAGTGCTTTGTCTTGCCTATTTGATCATTTATTCATGTTTGAGTTGTTATGCACCATTTCATTATGATTTATCATTCTTAATCTTGCTCATACCTAAAGGTGATTCACATGAATATTTATCTTGACATTGAGATGTTATATATGTGATTTGTGTTTGATTGATGATATTGCCCTTCTTGGATGTTTATCCTACTTGAGTTCTTGAACTCTTGTCTTATCACTCTTACTTTAATCCCCCTTTCAACACTTGTTTTTACAAGTAGTTGTCTTCTCATCCTTCCAAAGGAAAGTCTCTTTGTTGAACTCAAAGTCATAGATATCACATTACCCTCTTGGCCTCATTAGAGCCATCACCTTCTCTTGGTCTCATTAGAGCCTTACCTTCTCTTGGCCTCATTAGAGCCTTACCTTTCCCTTGGCCTTATTGGAGCCATCCCTTATCTTCATTAGGATCACCCATTGGCCTCATTAGAGCCACTTACCTTACAACTTAGGATCCGCCTAGAGTTCTTCAATTCTATGTGAGCATCATCATAATGATGTTCCTTTCCCCCCCATGGCCTTATTAAAGCCATTCCCCCCTTAAACTTAGAGCTAGGATATAGTTCTTAAACTCTATGTGATTCTCATCATCATGAGTACTCACTTACTCTTTACAACTTAGACTTAGAGATTTCTTTAACTCTATATGAGTATCATACTCATTCCCCTTGGAACTTTGGCCATAGTCAATGGTTCCTCAACCCGTAGTTAGGTGAACTACGAATGCTCTTATTCTTTAGTCAGGATACGTAGGCACAATATGCGACGTCTTGGCTAGCATACTTAGTGTACATAACCTTAGGTATTTACCTTTAGCATCTTGGTCTTTACCATTAGGTCTTTACCTTTAGCACTTTGGTCTTTACTATAGGTATTTACCTTTTCCTTTAGCAGATTTCCTTAGCAAGCAAACATAACATAACACAATACAAACAAGAGGTTCCTGTAGAGTACTACAAATACTTAGGGTGCTAATACCTTCCCTTAGTATAAACAACCCCCGAATCTTAGATCTCTTAGTTGTGTCTTCACATAGCGCAATTAGGGTTTTCTTCGATCTTTGGATAAATCAAAGCTCAGTGGTGAATTTGAAAGATGTGTGATTCAAGTTAATCAATAGCTTGGTATCTGATTCTCACCGTAACAGAAATGGTGACTTCACTGGGGAGAGACAAAAGAGGGTTAAGCCCACCTTGTTGTGTTTGTGTTATTTGTGTTTTGCTTGCTTGTATATATATCTGTATATTTTCTTGGGTTCTTCTGTTTGGCAGAGTGCTACTTGTAGCGAGCGAAACTGGACGTGTTTCTTAAGCACTGTCGCTCTTAGGGGGTTACTACAGTTCGATTCATTTTTATCCTATTGAAGCTAATGAAGGAAGGGAAATAGATGTATCCAATTAACCCGGCTTGCATACTGAGTTTAAACAGTGGTCTGTTAGGTTACGGATGCTATATGGTAATGGAGCCTTTTTCTTCTTACTTTGTTTAGAAGGAAACACCGGGAATGTTCATGGGGAATTTTGTTAGGATGTTAAGACCGAAGCTTTTTGATTGATATGTGCAGGTACAGGATTTTGAGTTTTTATTTAGTGTGCTCGCTAAGATTTTTCTTTCAATCTTATGCCTACGTATTCTCGTTTTCCGAAACAGGGAAATCAGAGCGATCGTAGTTCCTTATATTCTATGGGAGGAAATGGTGTTTTGGTGTCTTGATCAAAGCCCAAGACGTGAAGCTGAAAAGGTGGTTTGTATCTTGTTCAAAGCGCAAGATGTGAAGCTGAAGGGTCTATTTGTATCTTGTTCGAAGCCCAAGACGTGAAGCTAAAAGGTTGTTGACTTTAGAGAGAATTTGTCATCTCTAAAGGGGGTCTGTATGTCAGGGGTGACTGATTATAAAGGAGGATTACTTTAACCGGGATATGCGAATCCTAGCAATGCCATAATCTCCTTTATTGGGAGTTTTAACCTAAAGGAGAAGACTTTAACTCAGTGTAGAGAAATGCTATCTTTCCTTAGGAATTTCTCATGCTAAAATAAGGACAGTGGCGTGGATGTAAATAATCCAGAGGCTTGTCGCTTACAGCAGTTAGATGAAGGGAGTTGTTGATGTTTGTATCCTGTGAACGAGGCACAGTTTTGATGCTAAAAGGTTGATTGACTCAACCGGGGTTTCTTTGTACGAAGCCTAAGAGGAGGCTATCGACCCAACAAGAGGGTATTTTTGTATCTCGTACGAAGCCCGAGATGGAGGCTAAAAGGGTTGACTCAACAAGAGAGTCTTTTATACTCAACAAGAGAGTCTTTTATACTCAACAAGAGAGTGTTTTTGTATCTCGTACGAAGCCTGAGAGAGAGGCTAAAAGGGACTCAACAAGAGAGTCTTTTATGTGTCTCGTATGGAGCCCGAGAGAGAGGCTAAAAGGAGTGATGTTTCAGTTGAGTGACAGGTCCAGTAGGTTGGTTAAAAGAGAAAATCAGTTCTTATATGAGTAATGTTTGTACTCAGGGATTTTGATTCGAGGATCAGGGGTATTTCCTGTTCTTTAAGGAAATGGGAATTCCAAAGGGGATTGGGACTGTCTGAGTCTACGGGTTTCATCTCCTAGTTTTGAAAGGAACTTGAGAATGTCTTTGAGACTCAAGGAAATTAGACTGTCCAAGTCTAGTGTTTTATCTTTTGTACTACGTTTAAGAAACAGCAGTAGCAGGATCTAGACTTTTTGAAAAAACTGTTCTATTAAGATGACTAATTTCTGTTCCTATACCTCTAGGAGGTCGTCGGGACAATTTGTACGAAGCCCAAGAGGAGGCTTTAAGAAGCTGAGGGACAATTTGTATGAAGCCCAAGAGGAGGCTATCATTCCCGGAGGAAGAAATCATTTATACGAAGCCTAAGAGGAGGCTGTGAATACTTCCAAGAAGTCGTAGGGTCCTTGTACAACGCCCAAGAGGAGGCGGAGATGCTTTTAGGAAGCCTGTGGGTCCCCAAACCCCGAGAAATTCAAGACAGGCTATTCACAAGGAATAGATCAAGCCAGGAAAGTTTGAGAATTTTTAAGAAACTAAAGAGATGCCATTCACGGAGAATAGATCAACTCTGGGGAGTAGAGTTTCTTTGACAATGTCTAAGGGTGACAGTCTGTGAAAGGGTTCACCGAGAATGCTGCCTTTCACCCCAAGAGGAGGGAAGACTGTATCTGGTAATCCTATGGGGATCTAGTTTAGTCTATTTAAGAGTGATCAACAGGGCTTAGTGTTAGACGTAGTTGCCGGGAAACTCTAAATAGCTATACTATTATTACACAGTTGATATGAGTTTATGAAAGAAGACTTACAGTGAAACAACCCCACAATACGGTTATATGTATATGAAAGCGGATAAAGAAAGCATATAACCACTTACTCGGTTGTAGAGCTTCCATGCTGTTTGGTTAGTTGTTCAACAAAGAAAGATTGAAAATAACAGTATATTCAAAATTTAAAGGAGAAAGTATTTTGAAAAGATGTTGGGGCTTACAGCTCAAGGAGAGGCCCAGGGTTTTTACCAATGATCCCACTATTATTTTGTACAGAGGGGCTTATACAAGTGACTGAGGACAAAAAAGGTTTTCCGTACAAAGGGGTGGGTCTTACACTCTCTCAAGAGGCCCAAAAGGTTTTAAAGAAAAAGAGTGGGGCTTATAACACGAGGGTAGGCCCAAATGATTTTTCGTTTTGAAATGGCGATCGCGCCGAGATTTTGAAAACGCAATGGGTCTTATACAATGACTGAGGCCCAAGAGATTTTCAAAAGGGGTTGGGTCTTACACTCTAATAGTGGCCCAAAAGTTTTGAATGGGTCTTATAGCTCGAGGAGAGGCCCAAGGTTTGTTTTTCAACCGACGATGATCGCGTCGAACTTTTTGAAATACAACAGGACTTATACAATAAGTGAGGCCCAAAATAGGTTTTGTATTTACAAAGGATTGGGTCTTACACTCTATTAGAGGCCCAAAAGATTTAAATGGGTCTTATAGCTCGAGGAGAGGCCCAGATGGTTTATTTTTAAACGGGCGACGATCGCGCCGAACTTTTCTTTTAACGCAGAGGGACTTATAAAATATCTGAGGCCCAAAATTGTTTTGGTTAAAAGGGGATTGGGTCTTACACTCTATCAGAAGCCCATGAGTGTTTGATAATGATTGATGAGGGTGAAAATCAAAGAAACCCTAATTTGTTGTTCTTTTAAAAGTAAATATTAAAAGAAAATCAAGGAAAAATACCAAATGAATTTGAATAAACCACTTGTGATTTTTTATTTAAGGTTTGAAAAATGAAGTTTTAATCACAAGAGATATTAAAACTCATTTGGTCTTGATTTTTCAAGATGAATGTTCATTTTAAAATGTTTAAAACAAATAAAAAATGAAGTTATTCACAAAAATACTAATTATATTAAATAAATAATATAAACTTAATTTTTTTGTGGAATAAAATATTTCAACATTTTTGTGATTTTTTGCAAAAAGAACCAATAAAAAATAATTAAAATTGAAAGAGTTATTAATTTTTCAATTAATTAATAAAACATAAAAAATTGGAAAAAATGGCCAAATATGAAAAAACACAAAATGGCATGGGTGGGGTTTGAACCCACGACCTCAAGGTCACAAGGCGCGCGCCTTACCACTAGGGTGGTGATACATCCATTGTTTGAAGTGAAATCACAAATATACAAGTCATGCCTTGGTTTTAGGCCTGGCCCAAGGCAAGGCAAGGTTTGGCTCAGAAACGTGAAGGTCATAACTTTCTCAATTCTTAATGGTTTAAGACAAAATTTATATGCATCTGGACCAGAATTTCACAAGGAATCCAATGGTGGTGGTAGTTTTTTCAGATCACACTCCCTCCTCAAAACCCGATAGTGGTTTTGAAAAAGGCCTATAATTACATTTTCTATGCTACACTTTGATACATGCATGAATTACATGATCAATTGGTTCAAACACAACATATTTAACATGTATGAGGTGTGCATGATCAGTGGACTTCAAAGCATTGCATATTTTGGAAAGTTCAAGTCATGAGGCTTACCTCTTTTTGAGCTTTTTGGAGTTTTTGTGCAATCTGTCAAGCCTCTTGTTCCAGAAATGATTTGATGCTTTAGACACACTCAAATGATCCCTTAGAGCTTTTAGGGTGATTGGAATCACTTGGTACCTGCAAAAACACAAACTGGCCCTTTCTTGCAAAAGGGGTTAAAAATGACCAAAATAACAACTCTCTCAAATGGTGTTCCAGATGGGGGGAACCATTTGGGACAGATCAAGGATGTTATTTGGAGTGTGTTTGAGGTTTTATCTGGTTTGGAAAGTGAATGAATCAAGACATGGCTTAAAAAATGCACAAAAGACCTATTTTGAGGTTTTGAGAGGTGACTTTGTGATTTTGTGATTACAGGTCACTTGTGAGAGTTTGGATCACCTACATATGATGTTTATGAGGTGTGTGTGTCATTGGTTTGATTGAAAAAGCTCTCAAACTCAAAAACTCAGAGTTACCTTGCTAAAGAAGCCATTTTTGCCAAGAAAAAGGGATTTGGAGGAAAGCATCTGTTTGATGGCTTTGGTGTACTAAAACTGAGCACAAATGAGCTCTATTTATAGTAGAGCAAGTTTGTTTTGGGATCAATAGTGAATGGCAACTGCAGCAGAGGTTTGGCCAATGTTGGCAAATGAAAATCCAAGTCTCCTCTAGCCATTGACTAGAGGTTAGAGCACAGAGCTTTGGTTCCCTACTTGTTGGAGGAATCTTGAGTGAATTCAGTTGCAAATGTGTCAGTCCATGCCACCTCTAAGCATCTATTAAATGTTCCAATCCAAAATTGGAGTCTTGTCCCTCTTTTAGGCAATTCTAGATTTGGCATGCTACTTCTTGTTCCAAGGACTTTGGAGGTTTGGCTCAGTGATTGTCCCCTTTAGATTTGATCCTCAGATGTGTCCAAGATGATGACAAGGCTTGAAATTGGTTGATTTTGGCAAATCGATCAAAAATGCAAAATTCTGCCTTGCCTTGGCAGTTTTCAGCAAGGCATTTTGCCACTACCATAACTCTTAGCTCAAATTGAATTTGGTGATGTTCTTGGCCATTTTAGAAAGCCCTTATATGATACAACAACTGTTTGATCTTATTTGGTTTTGATACTTTTTGGATCCAAGTGAAAAATGTCCCTACATTTGGAAAAAAGTGAAGGCAGATTCTGACTTAGTGAAAATTTCACTAAGTGTTGGAAAAAAGTGACATTTTCACTTTTTGTGATTTTGATCAATCCATAACTCAAAATCCATGAAGAATTGGAATTAGGTCTAGTTGAAGTTTTTGTAGAGGGCCATGAGATCTACAAATCAAGCTTTGGATGGGGAAAAATGGCTTTGTGGTTTAGGAGTTATGATCCTCCAAAGTTGGTACCCTTGCCACTTTGTTCATAACTTAGAAAATTTTCTAAGTTTTTATGGTTACCCCTTTTACAAGTTATCCCACTTTCTTTGATTTTTCTTGATGAATGATGATTCAAATCATACATTAACATCATTTTAGGGTTAAAAATCCATAATTGTGAAAAATCTCAAAAAGTCAAAGTTGACTTTTGTGCACAGTTGACTTTTTATCAGATGAATTCCAAACTGTGCAATCCTTTAGGAAATCATGTCCTTGACCTAAATCAAACTTGATGTACATGTTCCATGGGTGTTATAGGGTACATTGAATCATGTCTTAGGGCTTGGGAGCATGTCCTGGTTAAAAGTCAAAGTTACAGTAGACTTTTCCCGCGAAACCCTAACTGTGGTTCTGATGAATTTGAGACTTGTTGCTCAAGCTTCTTGGATCAATCCATTGTTACAAATGGACCAATGTGGTGTACTAGGGACCCTCAAATCCTCTCTTGAGGTCTTGGCTCATGATTTGTCCCAAAAGTCAACTTAGGGGTGAATTAGGTCAAGAAACCCTAATTCCTGATTTTTTTATGACTGCATCCCCTGAGGAAAAATTGACTTGATGATTGGGGTCACGAGGTTCCATGGAGCATATTAGGTTATGTTTTGAAGTATTGGCTCATGCCCAAAGGAAAATTTCCATCTGGAGGCCCTGGTCGACCAAAACCCTAATTTGGTGACACTGGCGATCTCGAGGCTTGATCCACCTAAAAGGGAGCAATCTTGTGCTTATTCCTTGAAGTGGGAGTCCTTTTGATCCATTGTGGATGCTTGAGAGGTTTAGACAAGTTTAAGACCATGTCATTCCTTGACTGATCCTTTGTCTAAGAACTCAGAGAGGGCTTGAAACCCTAATTTTGACTGTAGTAAGTGTTCACCCATCTTTGGGGAGACTAATGAGGTATAATGATACACCCATATTAGGATGATGATTTGTACAATGATGGGAATCTTGGTGGTCAAAATTTGGGGTATGACACTACTTTTGAGTGGTGAGATAAGTCCTAACTCGGACTTGAGAGCACACATATGATAGGATTGTGGTGTAATCAATAGTCGACTATTGGGAGTAGTCCTATCAGGTTTGGCATATGATGACCATGCTTAGTTGAGGCCCCTTTGGGATTATTGATGTCTGATGTGAGTAGTCGCATTGATGTCACTCTTTCCGAATTGGGAGTCCGTGAGACTGAGGACCATAGTTACTTTTACCCCCACTTGGCCTTTTTAGGACGTAGTGCGATGGCTATGAGGGAGTAGTCCCAAATGGTTGATACACGATACTACACTCAGATGAGTTTATCTTGAGAATATTATTAACCCGCGTGAGTAGTCACGTAGGCCGATAATATCCAAAAGATTTATCAATGACTTTGAGAACTTTTAGAACCCTGTTCTACAGTTGGTAACCCCATAGTACACACCTTTTTGGGATGGGTAGACCATCGCTCTACTCATGTGACTCCTAAACCTAGGATTTGTGTGCTTTGATGTGTGTACATATGTTTGTGTTGTGTTTTGTGCATTGCATACATCTCATTGCATCCATTGTTGGTTTTAAGGAACTCAGTCGTCTTTTCCTTTGCAAATATAGGTATCATGGATATTGAGAAAAGGAACACTAAAAAGTACAATTTCAAGAAGCCCAATTTGACAGAGTTGAAGAAGCTAGCAGCCTTGGTATCTTGCCCTGAAGACTTCAGAAAGCTTTATGGAAGGTTGATTGGTATTCTTAGGACCAAGATGGAAGATGGAGTTCTCGACACGTTGGTGCAGTTTTATGACCCTCTTTACCATTCCTTCACCTTTCCCGATTACCAACTTATTCCGACATTGGAGGAGTATTCTTATTGGTTTGGTCTACCCGTGAAGGAGCAAGAGCCTTTCAGTGGTCAAGTGAAGATTCCTTCACCAGAGGAGATTGCTGATCCTATCCACTTGAAAATGTCAGAAGTTAAGCCTCACCTCACCACCAAGAATGGAATCAAGGGTCTACCTTCCAAGTTCTTGTTTGATAAAGCCTTCTACCTAGCTAAGATGAACAGTGTGGATGCCTTTGAAGCAGTCTTTGCTTTGCTTGTCTATGGTTTGGTCCTGTTTGCTAATGTTGAGGAGTTTGTTGATATCAATGCCATTCGGATCTTCATCAGTGGGAACCATGTACCCACACTGCTTGGTGATACTTATCACTCTATCAATCATAGGACTCTCCAAGGAAAGGGTACCATTTCATGTTGTGCGCCTTTGCTCTACAAATGGTTTGTAACGCATTTGCCTCGAACATCGCGTTTCAAAGATAATCCTGACAAGCTCCATTGGTCTCAGAGAATCATATCTCTTACTCATAATGATATCTTTTGGTATGATCCAGCTTATGACAAAGGAGTTATCATTGACAGTTGTGGCCCATTCCCCAATGTACCACTCCTTGGTATTAGAGGCAGGATCAGCTACAGCCCTATTCTTGCTAGACGACAGTTTGGATTTCCTATGGAAGATAAGCCAAAGAACATCCTTTTGTCTGGTTTCTTTTATCTCAATGAGGAAGCTAGTGCAGAAATTAAGAACAGTGTCTTGCATGCTTCGGGAAAACTCCACAAGAGAACTAAGAATGATTTAGGAAAGAGAAAGTGTGTGGCCTTGGAACCATTTCTTTAGTGGGTTCGATCTCGAGCTCGTGATCTTAAGATGCCAAATCTCCCCGAGACACCTCCACAGCCTACTGTTGTATCTCCCTCTATCATTCCCATTGAGCGCATGGAAGAGTATCAAGAAACTCTGGCAAGGATGAAGCTTGAGAGGGACACGTGGGAAGGGAAGTACCACGCCATCTACGCTGAACAAGTGGAGATGAAGAAATAGATGAAAGAGAAAGATGACTTGATTGAATGGCTTGAGAGACATGTGATTGAAAGACCTGTGGCGCGAGAATTTATTTTTCTCTAGCGTGCAACCCACTTCTAGTACTCACGAGTATTCAAGCATTCCTCCGACATCTGGCACTTGGAAAGGGATCATTGACAAGCTGATTCTGGAAAACGACAAGCTGAAGAGACAGAAGAGAATGCATGGAGTGGAGCATCCCTAGATAGGGTTACTTTTTAGGCCTAGATGTTGTTCTTATCTCTTTGTATTTTGAGCTTCTTGAAATGTACTCTGAAAGTTGTAACTTTTCTCAATATGTAATGAAATGAAGCTTATTTTGAAATTGTATCTTGAGTTCCTTAAAACCAACTGCATTCGCATTGTATCTAGCATTTTTGCTAAACTATCAAGGAACTAAGTTTGTTTTGCAGACTTTGTAGAGATGGATTTTGGAAGAAAAGGAACGTGGTCGTACACCTTCATGGTTCCCAATACCGAGCAGCTAAGGGAACTAGGGGGATTGATTGAAGACCCATTAAATTTTTCTAAAAAGTATAGAAGAATTCTCCCATTGTTGGAACTCCAAAGGGTTGAAGGACTGCTAGAGACTTTGGTTCAACTCTACCATCCTCTTTATCACTGCTTTGTGTTTCCCGATTACCAACTGACGCCAACCTTAGAGGAATACTCCGCCTTGATGGGTCTCCCCATCAATGATTCTCCTCCATTCTCTGGATTAGAAGATGGGTTAAGCGCGCAAGATATTGCAAGAGGAACAAGGCTAAGGCTGTCTGATATCCGAGCCCGCATGATTGTAAAGGGGGGACTTTTTGGATTACCCGCCCAGTTCTTGTTCGAGAAAGCTTGTTACTTTGCTGCTAGGAAGAATACTGTACTCTTTGAGTCTACTTTTTCCTTGCTAGCTTATGGACTATTCTTGTTTCCCAATGCTAAAGACTTCGTCGATGTCAATGCTATTCAGATCTTCATGCTTAGGAATCCAGTTCCTACTCTATTGGTTGGTGCTTATCATGTCATTCACTCAACAAACATGCGAGATGGAGGACATATCATTTGATGTGTTGCTCTCCTTAATAGGTGGTTTATTTCACACCTACCAAGGACCGCAACCTTTTGGGATGTGGAGGACAGTACTATCTGGTCTAAAAGGCTTTTAGAGCTTACTCATGCTGACATTGAGTGGTACAACCCAATCTATGGAGGGATTCTCACGATTCACAACTGTAGGGACTTCCCCAATGTACCTCTTATGGGCAAAAGAGGATGTATCAACTATAACCCCGTCCTCGCTCGCCGACAGCTAGGCCACCCAATGGAGGAGATACCTGATCTTAACGGATCTAAGGAGGTTGTTTCTTGAAGAAGGAGAGAATCTTGACTTCATGGTCAAAGTTGAACGTGCTTGGCATTGCATCAAAGACAAAGATTGACTGCTTTATGGGATCCTGACTGTAGCGTCACAGAAGTTTGTTTGGAATGGTCTTGTGAAAGAGCTCTTTTGATGAGAATGCCTTATCCTCGTCATAAGCCACCTACTAATGAAGAGTTGAAGCTGAAGAAAGCTTTGGAAGAACTGACCCTCGAGAAGGCGAGGATGCAAAAGCAAATCGACAAACTCAAGAGGGAGCTCAATGGAGGGGAAGGACCATCTGCAAGTGGATTTAATTCCTAGTTTCCTTTTATGCTGTATTTTCTATCTGCTTATGTAATGAACTTTGAAGGTGTACCGCCTATGTTGTAATATTTGCAAATCTGCTAATGGAAGAGCTTATTTTAATAATCATTCCGTTATCTAAAATGTGCAATTTTTTGGTTCCTTGATAGTTTTGCTTGCATTTGCATTTGCATTTTGCATCCTTTTCATGTCATAACATGTGTGTTATTTCCTGTCGTGTCTCATTTCATCGTCTTCTCTTCAGAACCGTCACACTGAGTCTTCGACACCGATACAACACACGAGCCCAAGCTCGTCAGAGAATGTCTGAACAAGATTTTGAGATGGATAGAGTCAACAACGAGTTGAATGATCTACGAGGAAGTATGGGGTAGATTATGGAAACCTTATAGGTTATTAAAGCAAAGATGGATACTCAGACCACTGTGGTCTCTGAAATTGTCACTCTAACCGTGGAGTCTGCTGCAAATGCCAACACTACCTTGTGTATGCCTTACGAGTTTGTACCTCCACTAGTTCCTACCACTACTCAACAAACTGTTCCCTTGGGTAACGAGAATCTCCAAGCTATACCAACCTTTGCTCCACCAGCCATGCAGACTCAGGTGCATCCTGTTTTCCATAATCTGCATCCAGTTTATGACTACCCCAAAGTATCTGAGGAGGGGGATGAACGCCATGAGAGATTAAAAGAAAGTGTGGAAACTATCCAAAGGAAAATGAGGGCGATGGAAGGAAGCAATATCTTTAGTACTGACGCTAGAGATATGTGCTTGGTTTCTGGTTTGGTGATTCCACCAAAGTTTAAAACTCCAAACTTTGACTTGTACTCAGGTGCGACATGCCCGAAGTCGCACTTGATCATGTATTACCGAAGAATGGTTGCGTATATGGACAACGACAAGTTGATGATCCATTATTTCCAGGATAGTTTGAAGGGAGCTTTCGTAAAGTGGTACATGAGCTTAAACCAGTCCAGAATCCACAATTTTCAAGATTTGTCAGACGCCTTTGTGAAGCATTATAAGTACAATATGGACTTGGCCCCAGATTAAAGGCAACTTTTAAGCATGTCTCAAAACCATTCTGAGTCTTTCAAAGAATACGCTCAACGCTGGAGGGAGACTGCTTCCTAGGTAGAGCCTCCATTGTATGAAAAGGAATTGGCTGACTGGTTCGTGGACACCGTGAAACCAGAATTTTATGGAAGAATGATTAGCAGTGTTAGCGCCAACTTCGCGGACATTGTTGTCGTGGGTGTAAAAGTAGAGGCTGGTCTGAAAAGTGGAAAGGTGATCAGTTCTTCGAATAATTCAAGCGGTACCAACAACAAGAAACCTCCAAGCAACTTCCACAAAAAAAAAAGAGGAGGAAACCAATACCGTCATGACAAGTAGGAAAAAGAATCCAGTCCGGAGACAACCGGCTTATCAATAGCAGTTAAATCCAAATTTTGCTCAACAACCAATCTATCCAATGCAGTTTGCCCCACAACATTATGTGGCAGCTGTAACCCCAATTTTTAACCATCAGTCAGTGCAACAGGCACCGGTATACCAACAACAACCCAATTTTCAGCAAGCAACTAGCGCTCTAACTTATCAACAACAACAACAGAGAACACAAGCTTCTCAGTCAAGTACTCCCTACAAAAGACCAGTGTCAAAGCCTTCATTTCCTACAATTCCAATGACTTGCACTGAGCTCTATCCCTCTTTGGTTCAACAAGGTTTGATTGTTACTAGACTTTTGGGCCCACCTATAGAAAAGTCCATGCTATTCCATAACCCTAATGCCCACTATGCGTTCCACCAAGGTGCTTCCGGTCATGACCTAGAAGGATGCCTTGCATTGAAACATGTTGTGAATGGTTTAATGGAAAAAAGGATTCTGTCCTTCGTAGATAATCAGCCAAATGTGAAGAACAATCTATTGCCTACACATGGGACGACAAATGCTATTGAGGATGAGAATGATGAGGTATTGTTAATGGATGCATCAAAGATTAAAACTCCTATCAGGATTTTCCATTCAAAACTGTTTGAAGCTGGGTTAGTGAAAGGTTGTCATGATAACTGTGAAGAGTGTGATGCCAGTATCAGAGGATGTTAGTTGGTTCAAGATGATATTCAGCGGTTGATCGATGAAGGTTTTCTGCAAGTAGTCAGTAAAGTGAAAAAAGAGGAGATTGCGGTAATTGAGCCCATTTTCAATTTTCTTGAAGAAAGGAAGAAAGTACCCATTTTTAATGCACCGAAGTTTGGTTATGTGGTCCCTATTTTCAATAAACCAAAGCCAATATTCAATACATCTGAATCTGTTGTCGCTTCTACTACCAATCAATCAAAACCAAGGGTCCTCAGAGAGCCTGTTACGTTCCGTTTCAGAAGTGCAAAAGCTGTGCCGTGGAGTTATGAAAATATTGTGGTTAACAAAGGATCTGAAGATGTGGTTCCAAGGAAAGAGGTGGGAACTACTAGTGAAGAAGTGACCAATATAGCTGGGTCTAGGAAGATGACTCGTAGTGGTCGAGTTTACACTCCTCTTTTCAAAGGGATTGTGCCCAAAGAAATTGTTGCTTCTGTGCCCACCAAGGACAAGGAAAAGGAAATGGTTACTAGTGATGAAGATGTCGAGTTTCTGAGAATCATCAAAAGAAGTGACTACACAGTGGTGGATCAGCTTCACCAAACTCCCTCCAAAATCTAAATCTTGTCTCTGCTGTTGAATTCACCTACTCATAGAGCTGCCTTGCCGAAGATATTAGCCCAAGCCCATGTTGCTCGAGATATTACTGTCGGACAGTTTGACACTGTAATTGAAAATATCACTGCTTGCATTACCCTCAATTTTAGCAACGAAGAGTTACCCCGAGGAGGTTGAAACCATAACCTTGCTTTACATGTATCTATGAAATGCCAAGAAGACACTTTGGCAAGAGTTCTCGTGGATACATGCTCCTCTTTGAATTTTTAACCAAAAAGGACTCTTGAAAAGTTGGCTTACAAGGGAGTTGAAATGAAGCCTACCTCTCTAATCGTCAAAGCTTTTGATGGCTCAAGAAGATCTGTAATGGGTGAAATTGAGTTACCAATCCTGACTGGTCCGCATGTTTTCAACATCATTTTCAAAGTGTTGGATATTAATCCTGCCTACAGCTGCCTACTTGGAAGGCCATGGATCAATGGAGCTGGTGCCGTAACTTCAACATTGCACCAAAAGATGAAGTTTGTGATTGATGAGAAACTGGTTATCGTACACGGTGAAGAAGATTTGATGGTCAGTAACTTGTCTTCCTTCCGCTACATTGAGTCTGATGAAGATGCTTTAGAAACTTCTTTACAAGCTCTTGAGATAGCCAATGATGTCATGCTAGACATTGAAGAATCGGTGGTCCCGAGTAATCCATCTTTTACTTCCTTAAAGAGTATGCAATCTGCCCTAAAAAAAGGTGTTCCCAAAGGCTGGGGCAAAGTTATTAAAGTTCAAAAGAGGAAGAAATACCAAGGGTTGGGTTACAAACCAACTCTGGATGAGACATCTGCTTCTACAACAGTGCGACCAAAGACAATCCCGGAGGTGTTCGCCAGTAAAGGATATCAGGTCAATGTCGTGATAGAAGATGCAGAAGATGAAGACATCAGCCATCTAGTTTTTCCGTGTGACACCGCACTAGATAATTGGGAAGCTTTTGAGATTCCTATGTTGTTCCCTGTGCCAGAGTAATAGGTTTGTTTTCTGTTGTTTGTTTTCAATTCTTTAGCCCTGCCCAAGACTATCGGACTATTTTGTATGGGCCACCGCTTTCAACTTTTATTAATTAATGAAGATGTTTTGTTAAACTCTTTTTGTTCTCATTTACTGTTTTTGCTTTTAAGGAAAAATGGCAATCTTTTCAAAACTACCAGAAACATTTTCTTCTTGCATTTAATTTTGTGAATTTTAATAAATTAAGTCCCTCCATCGAGCAGAATAATCAAAAAACCTATTGTATTCAATGACCCTACTGTCACTATCGACTTTGATTCACCCGTCTACCAAGATGAGGATGAGGAAGAGGAAGATTATGAGGTCCCAGATGAGTTGGCAAAAATGTGTGAGTACGAGTACACGGCTCTTCAGCCACATGAAGAGCAAGTTGACACCATCAATCTTGGTACCGATGAAGACAAGAAGGAAGTCAAGATTGGGGCAATGCTTGGGACAGAAGTCAGACAACGGTTAGTGAAGCTTCTTGAAGAGTATGTGGATATGTTCGCATGGTCTTATCAGGACATGCCCGGTTTGGATATAGACATAGTAGTTCATAAACTACCACTCAAGCCTGAATGCCCGCCAGTGAAATAGAAACTCCGAAGAAGTAGACCTGACATGGATCTCAAGATTAGGGATGAGGTAAAGCGACAACTTGATGCAGGATTTCTAGCAGTCTCGAAATACCCCGAATGGGTAGCTAACTTTGTGCCTGTGATGAAGAAGAATGGTAAAGTGTGAATGTGTGTGGATTATAGGGATCTTAACAAAGCCAGCCCGAAGGACGATTTCCCTCTGTCGCATATCGACTCTCTCGTGGATAATACAACCCGTTTCGTAGTTTTATCCTTTATGGATGGTTTCTCAGGTTACAATTAGATCAAAATGGACCATGCCGATATGGACAAAATTACGTTCTTCACTCCTTGGGGAACTTATTGCTACAAGGTCATGCCTTTTGGTTTGAAAAACGCAGGGGTAACCTATCAGAGAGCTATGGTAACTCTTTTTCATGACATGATACATAAGGAGATTGAAGTGTATGTTGACAACATGATTGCTAAATCCCAGAATGAGGAGGACCATTTGGATCACCTTCTGAAACAATTCAAAAGACTTCAAAAGTATCAGTTGAGATTGAATCCTGCCAAGTGCACTTTCGGTGTAAGGTCAGGGAAGCTGCTCGGTTTTATCGTTAGTCAACGAGGAATTGAGGTAGACCCCGACAAAGTGAGAATTATTCAAGAGATGCCAACTCCGCAAACCGAATCTCAGGTAAGACGTTTTCTTGGCCGTTTGAATTACATCTTCAGGTTTATCTCCAACGTGACTCCTACTTGTGAACCAATCTTCAAGCTACTTCGAAAGGACCAGACTATAGAGTGGAATTCCAATTGTCAGCAGGCCTTCGACAAACTCAAGAGTTACTTGCAGGAACCACCGATCTTGATCCCATCTGTCCCTGCGAGACCCCTTTTCATGTACATGACTGTGTTAGAAGGATCAATGGGTTGTGTTTTGGGGCAACATGATGAATCTAGGCGCAAAGAGCATGCCATCTATTACTTGAGCAAGAAGTTCACTGATTGCGAAAGCCGTTATTCACTGCTAGAGAAAACTTCTTGTGCTTTACCATGGGCCGCTAAACGTTTGAGGCAATATTTGATATGTCATACTACTTTGTTGATCTCAAAAATGGACACAATAAAGTATATCTTCAAAAAGCCTGCACAAAGAGGAAGACTTGCCCGTTGGCACATGCTCTTGTCAGAATATGACATCCAATACGTCACTCAGATGTCTATCAAGGGGAGTGTCCTATCAGATTACCTTGTAGATCAGCCTATTGAAGACTATGAGCCGCTCAAGTTCGATTTCCCAGATGAGGACATTATGTTGATAAAGAAGGACTGTGAAGAGCCAGGCCCTGATGAGGGCCCTGAACCTGGTTCCCGGTGTAAAATGATGTTCGATGGTTCTTCCAACTACAGTGGACATGTTATAGGTGTTGTGCTGATGAACCCTGATGGTGGTTATACTCCATTTATAGCAAGGTTAGATTTTGAATTCACAAACAATATTGCTTAGTATGAGGCGTGTATTCTAGGGTTAGAAGCTGCTATTAACCTCAGAATCAAGATTTTGGAAGTCAGTGAAGATTCTGCTTTGATTATTTATCAAGTCAAGGGCGAATGTGAAACTAAAGACAAGAAATTGATCCCGTAACGTGATTACATTATGGAAATGATCCAATACTTTGACGAGATTACTTTCCGTCATGTTCCTCGCTCAGAAAACCATATAGTTGATGCCTTAGCAATGTTAGCTTCAATGTGGAAAGTCGGACTTGTTAATGAAGCGCCACTGATCAGAATTTTGCGCAAGACCGAGCCAGCCTACTGCCATTTAATTGAAGAAGAGGTGGATGGGAAACCGTGGTTTCACGACATCAAAAATTATTTGAAAAATCAAGAGTATCCTGCCAATGCTTCAGCTCTTGACAAGAAAACTTTGAGAAGGTTATCATCCAAGTTTTTCCTCGGCAACGATGTGCTCTACAAAAGGACTCATGGCATGGTTTTGCTAAGATGTGTTGATAAACGAGAAGTAGACCTATTGATTCACGACAATCATGAAGGAGCCTTTGGCACTCACGCCAATGGGCATGCCATGGTTAAGAAGATCTTGAGGGCCGATTATTATTGGTTGACTATGGAGACTGATTGCATTCAATTTTCCAGAAAATGTCATAAATGCCAGATCTATGCTGACAAAGTGCATGTACCTCCAACGTTGTTGAATGTTTTGTCGTCACCTTGGCCTTTCTCTATGTGGGGCATTGATATGATTGGGGCTATTGAACCAAAAGCTTCTAATGGTCATCGGTTCATCTTAGTGGCTATTGCCTATTTCACCAAGTGGGTTGAAGCTGCCTCTTATGCCAACGTGACCAAGCAAGTGGTTGCCCGTTTTATCAAAAACCAGATCATCAGTCGTTATGGAATTCCAAACAAGATTATAACGGACAATGGGACCAATCTGAACAACAAGATAATGAAAGAGTTATGTGACAATTTCAAGATTGAACATCATAATTCTTCACCTTATCGTCCCAAGATGAATGGAGTTGTCGAAGCTGCTAACAAAAACATCAAAAAGATCCTGCAGAAAATGGTCAAGACTTATAAGGATTGGCATGAGATGTTACCGTTTACTTTGCATGGATATAGAACTTCGGTTCAGACTTCGACAGGGGAAACTCCCTTTTCTTTGGTATATGGGATGGATGTTGTTCTTCTCGTTGAAGTGGAAATACCGTCTTTAAGAATCCTGATGGAAACCAAGCTTGATGAAGCAGAGTGGGTCAAAGAGAGATACGATCAGCTGAACCTCATTGATGAAAAGCGTCTGACTGCCATGTGTCATGGTCATTTGTATCAAAAGAGAATGAAAAGGGCATTTGACAAGAAGGTTCGTGTTCGTGAAGGATCTTGCCATCTCAAAGGGACGTACGTGGAAAATGGGCGCCTAATTATGAAGGCCCGTTTATGGTGAAGACAGTGTTCTCCAGAGGTTCCCTAATTCTTACAATGATGGATGGTGAAAAACTCTCACACCCTGTGAATGCTGACTCAGTAAAAAAATATTACGCCTAAAAAGCCCGCTAAGTCGAAAACCAGAAATAGAGACTTAGGCAAGAAAAGGGTATCTCGGTGGGTCATAACCTATGAAGGAGACTCAGGCAAAAGTTAGGAATCAAATAAAAAAAGAAAAGAGCTCGCTAGGTTGAAAACCCGAAAGGGCGGCCTAGGCAAAAAAGAGCGTCCCAGTGGATTGAAAACCCGAAAGAGTGGTCCAGGAAAAAGTTAGGGACAAAAGGAGTTTCACTGAGTCAGAAACGGTTGTCACCCATGCCAAGGAGTTCAAGAAGAAGTTCAAGCTTATTCATTCTCATCAGCAGCGAGGTTTTGGGGGATTCTTAGTCATTAGGGATAGTAGTGGTCATTGAATACGATGTAACCTTTTTCCAAATTGCCATTTTTCTAATTGTAATGATCCATGGAACTTTGCCATTGGCAAGTTATCATTCTAATGAAATCAGATTTTGGACCATTCTTTGTTTGGTATTCACCATTTCTCTACTATTTTCTTGTTATGCAAAACTTCACTTATTTTTCAATAACGGTTTTGAAAGCGGAAAATGTTTGAAATAAAAACAAATATTTTGCGAAAACACAATGGAAACATAATTTAATTTGGCTCTTGGGACGATTTAGTAAAATCACATGCCTTCCCCTGTAACTCTTGTTGTGACGAAAGCACTGTTAAACCATCTGGCGTGTAATTCCCCGATGAAACAAATTTAAACTGGCAATGTTTTCTGGATCGGACACTTCAGTAATAACTGACTACCGTGATACAAAGGATTTCTCCCCAGTATCTTCCACAGATGTTTGTTGAATGTGGAAAATCTTTACCTCCTCAGGTGAAAGAAGAATGTTCCGCATTTGATTCTGAGCAGCTGTTCTCTTCAAATTCAGTGTGACTCTTTGCAGTGGATGTGTCATCCATATACCCTGTTCCCAAGCCTGTTGTCTCTCGTCAGAGTCGTCTCTTGCATATCGTTGAGCATTCGCATCATACCATATCATCGTACATTTTTGCATTGGGTGTGTCTTGCTTGTGGGTATTTACCTCCTTTACCCTTAACTTGCTCAAGTTAAGTATCCTTTTGAGTGTGTGGATCATCATTTGTGCCCTGCTTGCGTCAGGTTATCACCTGCGTGCATCAAATTTGTTTGTTATTCATTTTCCCCGGGAAGTTTAGTCATCGCTATGCAACCTCGGTAATGTCTTATCCGATATTTAACCTCTGTCTTTAGGCCAACTCAAATTAATGTCTAAGTCCAGTGTTTACTGACATGTTTTTATATCGGTCTTCATCGATATCGTTAAAGTCTAGTGTTTACCGGCATGCTATGGTTGTTTGTTAAGTCCAATGTTTACTGGCATTGTTTCAATAACGGTCTTTATCGGTATCGTAAAGTCCAGTGTTTACTGGCACGCTTTCACCCAGATTGGTGTCTAAAGTCTAGTGTTTACTAGCATTGTTTCAATATCAGTCATTATCGATATCATGAAGTCTAATGTTTACTGGCGTATTTTAAATCCAATCAGCCTCGGTATTGTAAAGTCTAGTGATTGCTGGCATTGTTTGAAACGCAGGTCAAATATGAACCTAAAGTCCAGTGATTACTGGCATTGTTTGAAACTCAAGTCAAATATGAACCTAAAGTCCAGTGATTGTTGGCATTGTTCGAAACTCAGGTCAAATATGAACCTAAAGTTCAATGATTGTTGGCATTGTTTGAAACTCAGGTCAAATATGAACCTAAAGTCCAGTGATTGCTGGCATTGTTTAAAACTCAGGTCAAATATGAACCTAAAGTCCAGTGATTGCTGGCATTGCTTGAAACTCAGGTCAAATATGAACCCCAAGTCCAGTGTTTACTGGCATGTTCCTTTGTCCCAAGTCCAGTGTTTACTAGCATGTTTTTATATTGGTCTTTATCGGTATCGTACCAAGTCCAGTGTTTACTGGCATGTTGCTTTGTCTCAAGTCCAGTGTTGACTGGCATGTTTTAATATCGGTCATTATCGGTATCGTATAAGTCCAGTGTTCACCGACACATTTTTGTTCCTCCAATCATTATTGTTATCCCAAGTCAAGTGTTTACCGACATTGTTTCAAATATTGATACTGTGAGTCCAGTGTTTACTAGCATGTTATTTCTGAGTTCAATCATTATTGGCACTTTAATCTTATCCCCAGCAAAGGTTTGGTCATTACCAATATCCCTTTGAAGTCCTTGTGATCATTATCATTTGGCACACGCAGAGTTTGTGTTTGTCTCTATCTTTTCTGGCTTTTCTTAGAGATCTTGTTTGAACTCTTCAGTATATGAAATCCCCAGAAAATCTTTTGTTGGATGTTTATCCTTTTGTTTCAAATTGATCCCCAGTGGAGATCATGCCTTCTTTTTGGTTTCATCCCCTGTAAAGAGTGTGTCTTCCCCTTTTGTTGTCCCCGATGTCGTCCGGTCATATATGAACCTGTCATCTATCTCCCTGGATCTTTCCCCAGTGGAGATTATCTCTCTGACTTCTAACTCCAGTGAAGACCTGTGGGGTTCCCATCATCTTTTTTTATTATCCTCAGTGTTCTTAGTCACTCCCCAGTGAGTCTCTTTTTTTAGTTGTTAACCTGCCTCCCTAGTGAGTCTTGCTTGTGGATACTAGACCTTTGTCCCTCCCCAATGAGGCTCACCTGTGGGTGTTTGCTCTTTGTCCTTTGGTGGTTTTTTTTGTCTGCATTTTTGCACCATCATGACATCATATCATCATATTAGAAGTTCATAGCATGTCAGCATTTGCATGTCTGTTGCCTGTCCTTAGCATGTGCATTCCATCTAAGGGAAAAAATTTTGGTTTGCTATATTTAAATACCTTTCACCTTGATTTCCCGAGGATTACCATCTTCGTGCCATCTGGTAAAGCTATTTAAATAGGGGCAACTGTTATACCCCAAATTTTACCCCTTAGATGTCATAACATCTTGCACTTGCATTAGGGTTCAATCATCTATGCATTGTTAACTAACCACTATATTTTGCTAGTTGCTTCTTTTATGTGAAAGCTAGGGTTTGCACAAGAAATAAGGAAAGATCAATAAGCCAAACTCTCACATGTGTCAAGGTCTTCTAATACACTCTTTGGCTCTGTACATCCATCACAAGTGTTCACTAGTTGATTGAGATTGGTGTGTGAAGTCATCTGTTCAAGAAAGCCAACTGAGGCTCCAAAGTTCAACCATTTGGTCTTGAAGACAAATCATGAGGTTCTCAAACCATATGCCATGATCTCATGTGATTGGATCAAGAGAAATCAAGAAGAGAACATCAGATCAAGAGTGGTGGAACTAGGGTTTTTACCTGAAGAATCACTAAAGAATCTTGTTATGATCAGTCAATGTCTTGATTGTTTCATCAACCAATTGAGCCTACATACATTCAAGAGGTCTTATTCAACAAGATAACTAGTCAGCATCTCCTCGAAGATTTTTGACGAAGTTATTGATCCAGCAAGTGATCACCTTTTCTAGAGCTTGTTATCTCAACCTTTTCAAGAGAAAGACTTGATAGGAAGAAACAAAGACCAGTTCCATGGCTAAAAACTAGGATCGAGGGGAAGTTTGTATTAGAAACGAAGACCAGTTTCATGGCTCATGACCAGAAACGCAGGGAAGTTTTACCCTTTCTAAGTAGGATTACTTAGTTAAAGAAGACGAGTAAGCATGTTCTGATGGTGAGAGCCTGTTACCATTCAAATTATCAGAATCATAGTCATGCCCCCCAGTGGATTGTCATCTCCCCAATCAGTGAATATACTTCTTTGCTTCCCAGCTGACTACATCCTTAGTCTTAATTTTTTTCCCCATTAAATAATTCTTTAATCCCCAGTGATTCGAATTATTATTATTCTTCTATGGTGTCGTCCTCACAAGTCTCATGTCTTGCATTCACAAGTATCACATCATTTATGGCATCTCAGGATCCAAAATTTCTGCATTTTTAGTTGTATTTAAGTCTCTCATGTCTGGTCGAAACTGAGACGTCAATCTTCACCTCTCCAGATAGGAGAACCTTAAATAGGGGCATCTGTCATACCCTAATTTTTGACCCTAAGATCCCACATCATTTACATTTCATTAGCATCATATGTATGTATACTTTTATGCATCACTAACCCATTTGGAGATACAAAGATTGTTATTGGTTTCATTTGATTACAAGTTAGGGTTTGAAGCCTAAAAAAAGGACTCAGGCAAAGGATCAATCAAGAATGGGCATGATTTTCAACTTACCCAGTCTCTCATTCATCCATGAAGATCAAGAGCTATCATTCATCAACAATCAAAAACAAGATTGCCTCATTTCAAAATCAATAAGCCTCATGATTCTCAATGCACCAAAATTAGGCTTTTGACCTAACTCAGTCCCTGGGTTGACTTTTTGAGCAAGGCATGATCCAAGACCTCATGATATGTTTCAAGTAAATCAAATGCCTCATATAAGTCCATTCATATGATTGGATTGATCCAAAGAATTTGATTCATAAACAATGCAAGAATTCAAATTCATCTGGGCCACAAACTAGGGTTTTTGATGAAAAGTCAACCATACATTTAACTTTTGAGCAAGGCATGATCTCAAATCTTGGGACATGATTCAAGACACTCAAAAACACCTTTAGAATCCATCCATGATGTTTAATTTAGCCCAAGAATTTGATTTCATAAAGGATCACAAAGTTTAAAATTCATCTAATACAAAAGTCAATTGTGGTCCAAATAAAGTTTGACTTTTGGAGTTTTTGGTCAAACATGGTCTCTTCGAGTCAAGAACAATGTTAATGTGCGATTTGGATCATGATTGATCAAGAAAAATCAAGAAAAGTGAGGTTACTTGTAAAAAGGGAAACCATGGAGAACTTGAAACTTTTCTAAGTCATGAAAAAACAATGATTTTTACCTTACTTTGCAAGACCATAACTTCCAAACCAAGTAACCATTTTCTTTGATCCAAAGATCAAATTGAAGAGCTTGTTACATACACAATCCTTGAGGTCCAAGGAAGCTGTCCAGATCATCAAATCACATCTGTAACACCTTCAACTGAGGATTCGATTTCCTTTTGCAAGGTATGCCTGAACTTTTCAAACTATATGATTCATGCATCATAAATGTTATTTTAAGTTACCAACATGTTTTTGGAAGTTTATAGATCATTTACCCTCAATCAATTGTCATTTATATTATGTGTATAGGATTTCATTATAGTTTTTGCAAAACTAGGGTTCATCTGGTTCATGCTGGATAATTCACTCCACACTAAAAATAAATGAAACTAAAACCTGCCATTCGATTCCTTGTTTTAAAACGAACAAGTTTCATGTTTACATCTTTCAAAATCATTACGTATTGAGGGAGATAGACCCCTTTCTGCAAATCTTGAACCCGAGGAAGAAGATGAAGGCCATGGCGCGTATTTTTGAATTTTGGCAGGCAATTTTCATATTTATTTGAATGGTTGTGTCTAGTTGGCACCAACGCGTATTGCCTCAGTTGGCAAAGGTGTGTTTTGTTAGTTTGGCCCTTGGTGGCATGGGTTCAAGTCCCACCTCCAACATATTTTTTTACCACTTTTTCATTTTTTCACATTTTTCTTCCAAAATTCAAACATTTATTTCTCCTATCAAATTAATTCTTTTTGAACCAAATTTTTTCACACATATCACTCATACACTATATTATTTTAATTCATCAAAAAATTCCAAAAAAAGATTTTATTTAATCACTTTTTATTAAGTGGAAAAGAAGTTCTTTTTTTAGGTTTAAAACCATGAAAAATTGATTTTTCTTTCTATTTGTTTCAAACCTAATTCATTTTTTATTCTCATATGGATGAATATACTTTATTTAAAACATGGATACAAGATCACAACATGTTTAGCTTGACTTACACATCAGTTATACCATGTGTCGCTCCCGGGATTTTCATCCTAGTACAAACGCGAAAGTGGCACCGAAACAGAGTCGCCAGCAATGTGTATTTATCCCAAGAGAGGGAAAGGAAACACCGCATAAACCTGAAGGAAGGAAGGAACATGGTCTTGCGACCAAGAGAACTGGATTCGGGAGTCGGTTACGCGAGAGGAAGGTATTAGCACCCCCTCGCGTCCATCGTACCCGATGGGATCCACGCTTGCTTGCTTCGATCAAAGGGTGTAAGAAAATGATACTGGAAAAAGGAACTGCTAGCTGGAGAACTGGAAAAAGAAATGAGAAAGAAAGAGAAACAAATGTAGGGAAAATAAAAGAAGTGCTCGCATGGGCCCTACCCCACTGCCTACGTATCTCATCGGGAGCATGAGAATCAGAGCGACGTAGTTCCCCTCACTAGGGATGGATTGTTTGTGTTTTTTAAGGAACGGATAACGTTCTAGCTCAGGTGTTGCAGGCTCGCTGGTCCGAGTGCGTTACCATCTTGCAAGAGAACGAGTAGAAGCGCGTTCGTGCGTTGAGAGTGAATGAGGTGAGAAGAGAATTCCCGAAGGAAAGACGTTATTGTTTGTTTTTGTCTTTTAAGAGTTTTTTATTTGTTTGTTTGCATATGATAGTGTATCTGAATCTTAGTTATTGGAATGTGTACTTTCTCACATTCCAAGATGGAATGGGTAAGAAAGCACATTAAGAGTGAAGAAGACCCCCACACTTAGTTCCAATTGTCAAGGTTCAAACACACTAGCATACTTGTGTTTATTAAGTGTTTTGTTGATTAAGAAATGAAGAAGTGTTTTTTATTATTTGCACCTTCAACAAGTATTGCATTTAAGTCCCTCATACAAGATCAAATGTTTAACACATTGACCCAAGATGGGCTATATGCTACACATTCTAAGATTACAAGAGAAGACCCCTTATAATCTTTTCTTTATATGAAAGGCCTAAATGCAATAAATGCCTACCTTTATTATATGTTTTGAATTTTCTTTGAGATGAGAAAAGAGACCCAAGGGAGGATAAAGGTAAAAATCTATATGGACTAAGACTCAATCCTAATTGAAGATTAAAGGGAGTGATCCTAAAGGTTTGTGAGGTTTCAACCTAAAATCTAAAGAAAGAATGAATTAAACAATTCACTTCCAAAGTAGAAGATGAATTGTAATTCAAAAGGGAAAGTAATGAATTATTGAAAGAAAGCACATAAGTGCTTAACAAAACATGGAATTGTAAAAGAGAAAGGATAGAAGTTGAATGTGGGTTCCTTATCCACACTCAATTGAAACTTACCAAAGCCCCTACATGGTTAGCACAATCACTTACAAGTAAAGTAAGAAGGTATAATGAACAAATCAAATTCAAACAAGTTGACAAACAAAGTGAAATGAGATTAAATGCTATACATGCTTCCAAGTCAGAATGTAACTCATATTTACACAACCTAATGTTATCCTAAATGAGCATACCAAATCATGCAAACAAAATCTCAATCCAACAAGAAGCAAAGAAGAAAAGGTGAAGTGATGTGAATGTGGTTCATACTTGTGAAACAAGTGACTTAAGGTGCAAGATAAACATCAAACATGCAAAGATGAAACCCAAATGTCACAATCAGAAGTCAATTAACATATTATACATCCTCAAACAAAACCACAACTCATGGCACAAGTGCCTTCATGATCAAGCAAACCAAACATGAGGCATGCATTCACAAAATGAACAAGTTAAACTTCATGCTTCAAACAAATAGCAAACATGCTTCAAAAATTATGACTTTCACCAATCAAACACCTTAAGCACATGCCATTAACATATCAAGTCCACAAGCAATGAATCAGAACCAAAGTCACTCAACAATTAGGTCAAAGTCTCATGGAAGTTTCATGCATTCATGCTCAAAGCAACACATCAAAAGTCATCCAAAAAAGACTTAAAAATCATCTCATAAATCTCAAACATACCTCAACATATTGTGACCACAATGCAAAAAGAAAGGCATCAAAATCATTTTTTATGATCAAGAAAAAAAATGCACAAAATTATATGTCACATTAAGTATGCATGCAAATGGAAATTCAAAAGAAATAATGGAACAGGGGCAAAATGGTCATAAAATCAGAAAATAAAATCATAGAAAATTTCCTAAATGTTTTAAGAATACACATGAATTTTTGTAGAATTTTCTTATATGTTTTGGTATTTTTAAAAATTAAAAAGCAAACGTGTAGAAAAATGGAAAAATAATATGAAATGTAAAAAGGAATGGGGGGTGTGAACATAGCAAATATGAGTTCAAATCAATTGGGCTTTTTAACAAAGGGGGTGGGGATAGCAATCTGATTAGGTCCATTTGTGCGCAGTCCATATCAATTATCATGCACCCTCAGTCAAACACAAGTCAAGCAATTATCACCCTTGGATCAGGTCAAGTCAACAAGCAAGTCAAAGTAGTCCAAATCAACGCACGCACCTGAGTGAGCACACTCCATACCATACACTACACCACACAGTGATTAAATGAATTCAGAAATGATGCACATGACATGCACATGCGTTTTAATGTGCTGGCAAGCTTTCCACCCTTGGATCAACAAAATCGCACGGCTGACATTCAAACTGCAAGAAACCCTAACATAAAGACCACCGGCCGGAGAGGGACCTCCGGTCACCTTCTCCGGCCACTCACCACCATCTGCAATCTTCAAACGTCACCAAAATGCACAAAATGTGTACCAATCGAAAGCTAAGCTTATGCACATCATGAATATGCTCATAAAAATCACAAAACACACACACATAGCAAGAACAGAGGAGATCAAATCATGCCCTAGGCTTTGAAACTATGCCTCTAAGAGGCCTATCAACTAGCCGGATTCAACATAGCTTCTAAGAAGCTCAAACCAATAGAAAACAAGTGAAATTTCAGAAAACGAAGGTTGGAGAAGAAACCTGAATTTGAAGTTCTTCAAAGTAACAGAAGACCAGAGATGATCCTCCTATGCTCTTGAGCTTGAGTGGAGCAAAATAAATGCCACTGAACTTGAGATCTTGAAGAAAACCACAAAGAAAACTCAACTGAACTAAGCTGCCATTGATGAACTGAACTTCTTCTCTCTTGTTCTTGATCAGAAGTGAAACCTTGATGAGGATGAAGATGAAATGTGAATGGAAGATGGTGAAAATCGTGTGAAATCAGAGAGAAAGTAGAGAGAATGTGAGAGAGAGTTTGAAGTGTTTTGAGAGAATGTGGTAGCCAATGAAGTTGTGAGGTGAGATTTGGTTTTATAGTGTGAGTTAACTAAGGTTAAACTGAGTGAGGTTAACTGAGTCACAATGGTTTGAGTGAGTCATCCCTAACTAACTGAGTCAAGTTAGTTAGGGAGAGCAATGATATGGTGGTGGCAGCACATGACAAACTATGGTGGTGATAAAAGTAACATTGCAATATCACGGCTATGTAGTATAAACTTGTTCAGCAAGTTTCATTCGTTCCCTTCTCATGTATGATGCAACATGATGAGGCTAGTGTAAGGAAGGTGTTTGGTTAAAAGTGGAAAGGAATACAGACTGTATGCGTGTGGATTAAAACATGACAATAACAACAACATTCTTTTTTCTGATTTTTAGCAGCCCAAGGTTTAATGGTTTGACCAAGAATTTCTCTCTAGTTTGTGAATGAAACAAAGAGGTATTGATGCCACATGGAAGAGGAGATATCATGGAACAAGTTTGGGGTGAAAATTGAATTGAATTGAGGCTTGGAAATTGGTGAAAAGCAACTTGGAACATCAAGGTTTGGGACTGGTTTGTAGGCAAGACAGTTGGTCGGTTGACAAGGCAGCTTGGTGCATGGAATTTCAGTCTGAACACACTAAACTGAGACCACTATAACTCACTCATAGCTTGATCAATTCAAAATTTTCCCAACATCAATATTGAAGATGACACTACAAAGAACAACTTTGATGTTGAAAATTTTCTCATTTGGAGCTTTCTTCTTGGAGAAATTAGGCTTGACTTTTGGCACACCAACTGTTTGAGGAAATGATGTGCGCGTGACCTGAAAATTCTTGGTCATGACCTAGTTTTGGCCTACTTTCTTCCAACTTTGATCCATCATATCTCCCTCAATATTTATCCAATTGAGATGTTCTACACATGGATTTGAAGCTTAAAGCAAGACCTTTTGTTGTGGCCTGGTGGAATTTTCATTTGATGCTTCAATTTTAAATGGCCTTGGTTCAAACTCTGATGCAAAATGGCCAAAACTTACTATTTTTAGTAACCCTACTTCACCCAAAAATGGCAACTTTCCACATCTTGATTTTTTCATGATTCCTTTGGAGTTTCTTGATCAAATTTTGCACATTGGACACATATAACATGAATTTCATGAATTTGGCCTCAAAAAGTCAAGAGTTGACTTTTTCCTCTGATTATTTGACTTTGCCCCAAATTTCTTGATTTTTTATCTTTCTTCCAATTGAACCACTTCTAAAACCAATTGAGATGCAATCTTCCACATCCATATACCTAGGGACATATAGAAAACCATGACATCAAGTCTTGCCCAAAAAATCAAAGATTCCCTGATTTAAATGGAAACCCTAATTTTGGCCCCCTTTGGTTAGGAGGTAAAAGTGCAGTCTTCAATTTCAAATTCCTCAGAGTATGCTGTGTGTCCCCTTAAAGGATGATGAGAAATGCCACTTGAGAATGATTTTGGATCAATGAGCTATCTCTTTTGAGGGTTTTCCTTCAATTTTTGAACCTCTTGCATGATGAAAGATGTATTGCTTCAATCTCCCATTGGATTTCACTTTCTTGAGATTTTGGAAGATCAATTGAGATAGTATGAGACATGAGAGACCTCTTGGCTTGCCTAGAGCCAACTTGATTGACCTTTTTGTGCTTTGAATGATTCCTTGATTATCCACCTTCCACCTGATCACATGCCCTGATGGTAAGAAGGATGCCATGCTTCATTTTTCTATGTTAAATGCAATGCAATGCTAATGAGATGGATATGATATGATAAATGATAATGCCATGCTATGATGACAAAAGGGGAGAGCAAATTTTGGGGTATTACAGCTGCCCCTATTCAAGCGCTGTAGACCTGAATGCCTGAAAGCAATTGCTTTCGGACTTTCAAGGTATATAGTGATTGAATACCAAATATAACCAAAAATTTGCTCTGGATGATGAAAAAGAAAAGGGATATAAACCCAATGAGACTGCTGGATTGAATCTTCGATGAAACGTCGGAGAGATCTGTCTTTTGAACGATGCCAGACGACTACTGGCTTGCCACGCTACTGGTGGACTTTAATAATGTCTTTTATGCAACTCCAGACGACTACTGGCCTGCCACACTGCTGGTGGACTTTGATAACGTCTTTTGAACGACGCCAGACGACTACTGGCTTGCCACACTGCTGGTGGACTTTAATAATGTCTTTTATGCAACTCCAGACGACTACTGGCCTGCCACACTGCTGGTGGACTTTGATAACGTCTTTTGAACGACGCCAGACGACTACTGGCTTGCCACACTGCTGGTGGACTTTAATAATGTCTTTTATGCAACTCCAGACGACTACTGGCCTGCCACGCTACTGGTGGACTTTGAAATATGCCAGACTTAGATGGACTTTTGCCAATCCACTGTTGGACTTTTGCCACCCGAAGACGGACTTTTGCCAATCCACTGTTGGACTTTTGCCACCCGAAGACGGACTTTTGCCAATCCACTGTTGGACTTTTGCCACCCGAAGACGGACTTTTTCTAATCCACTGTTGGACTTTTGCCACCCGAAGACGGACTTTTGCCAATCCACTGTTGGACTTTTGCCACCCGAAGACGGACTTTTGCCAATCCACTGTTGGACTTTTAGCTGCTTTGCCACCCGAAGATGGACTTTTGCCAATCCACTGTTGGACTTTTAAAATTTGCCACCCTTAGATGGACTTTTCGCCAATCCACTGTTGGACTTTTGGAATTTTAAAATCGAATTACTCTCTGCCTCCGCGCCAGACATCTCTGCCGACTCTGCTGAGGAACCACAATCAATGATTTAATCTCGGAGACTCTTAAAAGGATAATATCTCTGCTGGCGAATGGATGAACAATCCGTCTGCTTCGAATGGTCAAGCTTGCCAAAAATAAATTGGACTTTAAGATATGAGGGAATGACGACTCTGCCAGGAATTATTCCATCTGTTTGGGGCTGGATTCTGGTCACAGCAACTCCGCTGGGGATGAGAATTCTTAATGACGTCCTGCTGGGGAAATGAGCCATTAAAACTCTGCTTGGGGATTTATTCAACCCAAGATCCTTTATAGGGATTATCAACCTTCTGACCCGGCTGGGGAAAGGCTGTACCATCCTTGTTGAGGAATAGATTCTGTCGATCTGATAAACCTCTGCGGGGAGAACGACAACTCAGCTGGGGAGTATTGCTGACAAGATTCGATGCTGACCTCTGTGAGGATACCATGACCAGAGATACGATCTTGCTGGGTATCAGGGCTACTCTGCCAGGGATATGCAAATCCTGGTTAGAACATTCTACTGCAGCTTGCTAGAAAGAGTCCTTAGAGATCTGTTGGGGAAACCCAAAGCAAATCCACAGTAGTCTGCTGAAGAATATGACTGTCAAGCTTAGGATGAGTACCACAATACCCCATGTTAGGCGAGCTTTCCCTTTGGACAATTCCGTTGGGGATGACGAGTTTATAACAAACTCTGCTGGAGAAAACTGCTTTAAAGCGTCTCATGTTGGGGGATGCCTTTCGAGAGGATTTTACAGAAGACCAACTGTCCTCAAACTCTACTGGGGGTGACCAACACTTCATGCTGGGGAAACAATCATGCCCCGTGCTTGGACAAAACAACAATTCGTCCCCGAAGAGGATGTCATAAGAGGATTTTACAGAAGATCTAGCCTCTTCAAACTCTTGTGACTTCGCTGGGGATAATGACCATCAGTTTCAGTGTCGATGAGACCACCCTTTTGGGGAACCTGTGACCGTTATCGACATAGAAAAGCTTGTAGCTGTTGGAAATACTGTATGAGAGAATCGACTTAATAAGATGCAACGGTACCCAGTTGAACTTAATTCACTGATATCGACCCGTTATGAACAATCGTCGACCGAACGATAAACGCCGATCTCCTTACCCATAATTGCCCCAGTCTTTTGCGTGGGGTGATCCATTGCTGGTCTTGTGCTTAAAATCATCTGCACCTGCTACCTGCAACAAAAGAATATGCCCACATGCCCCGAATATTGCGTGGCTAGAATCCACCATCCGGGAGTATTCAACATTCGAAGTAATTTCAAATATTTTTTCTGCGCATGTTATTGCAAGGCTGCCATGTTTTCAAATGCAATGTTTTATCAACAATTAGGACGTTTTTGCAAACAAAGCAATAAAACAAAAATAGAAAGCTTTTTATTGAAATTCAATTTATTGACTGAGAGCCCAGAATAGGCAATTACATCTGGAAGCAATCCCTGGAAAGAGGTGATCGCTGAAAAATTGAGAAAAGAAACTATCCTAATGGCAATGTGAAAACGGAATTCCACTGAGTTTCCATTCTGTTATGACCAGTATGTCTTCAAAACTCCCCGACCTTGCCTTCTGAGGAATGATCAGACCGATTCCTATCCTTCAGAACGTCAGTTGTTCAAACGGTGATAGGGTACAGATAACTCAAACCGTAGTCATTCGCTTAAATCCCTCTTTTGTGTGGACCGCCCTTTCAGGTTTTCGATCCACCAGGATACCCTTTTTTGCCTAAGTTGCCCTTTCGGGTTTTCAACTTACCGGGTGTACAATTTTTTTCAATTATATCCCTAATTTTTGCCCGAACCTTATTCTGTTTTTGGTTCGCCGGGATGCCCTTTTTTGCCTGGATTTTTTTTATTTTTATTATCCAGCGGGTCTATTCATGCGAAGTATTTTTTGACTACGTCCGAGTTAACAGGGGATGAAAAGTCTTCGCCATCCATGGTTGTAAGCAATAAAGCTCCGCCCGAAAAGACCTTTTTAACCACGAATGGACCTTCATAATTAGGAGTCCATTTGCCCCTGTGATCTGTATTGGGAGGAAGGATCCTTTTGAGTACCACATCTCCGACTTTATAAACCCGAGGACGCACCTTTTGGTCAAATGCCTGCTTCATTCTGCGCTGGTATAGTTGCCCATGACATACAGCCGCCAATCGCTTTTCCTCAATAAGGCTCAACTGATCAAATCTGGCTCGTACCCATTCAGCCTCATCTAGCTTAACATCCATCATAACTCTGAGGGACGGAATCTCTACTTCAACCGGTAGCACTGCCTCCATACCATATACAAGTGAGAATGGGGTTGCCCCAGTGGACGTGCGTACCGACGTTCGATACCCATGCAAAGCAAATGGTAACATCTCATGCCAATCTTTGTACGTGACAACCATCTTCTGCACAATCTTCTTGATATTTTTGTTGGCCGCTTCGACCGCGCCATTCATCTTTGGGCGGTACGGAGAAGAATTGTGGTGTTCGATTTTGAAGTCCCGGCATAACTCAGCCATCATCTTATTGTTCAAATTAGAACCATTATCAGTAATGATTCTTTCGGGAACTCCATATCGGCAAATGATATCCCGTTTTAAGAAACGAGCGACCACTTGTTTTGTAACATTGGCATAGGATGCGGCTTCAACCCATTTGGTGAAGTAATCAATTGCCACCAAGATGAAACGGTGACCATTGGAAGCTGTAGGCTCAATCTTTCCGATCATATCAATGCCCCACATGGCAAACGGCCAAGGCGACGACATGATGCTCAACGGATTTGGAGGCGCATGCACCTTGTCTGCATAGATCTGGCATTTATGGCATTTGCGGGCATATTTACAACAATCTGACTCCATAGTCAACCAATAATATCCCGATCTTAACAACTTTTTAGCCATTGCATGCCCTCCGGCATGGGTACCGAAAGAGCCTTCGTGCACTTCAATCATCAACAAGTCTGCTTCATATCTATCCACACATCTAAGCAGGACCGTGTCAAAATTTCTTTTATACAGCACGCCATCTTTGTTCAAGAAGAAACTACCAGCTAACCTTCTCAACATCTTCCTGTCTTTGGACGATGCCCCGGGCGGGTACTCTTGACTTTTCAAGAAACACTTAATATCATGAAACCATGGCTTGTCATCAGACGTTGCATCGACCGCAAACACAAATGCTGGTCTGTCAAGGCGGGATACCTCAATCTTAGGTACATGGTTCCATCCTTGCACTTTGATCATGGAAGACAAAGTGGCCAAGGCATCAGCGAACCTATTCTCATCTCGAGGAATGTGGTACAGTTTCACTGTTGTGAAAAATGTCAGCAATCTCCTCGTATAATCTCTATACGGCACTAGATTTGCTTGGTGCGTGTACCAACTCCCTTTCACTTGATTGATTACCAAAGCTGAATCACCGAATATATCAAGGGTTTTAATCCGTAGATTAATCGCCTCCTCGATCCCCATTATACAAGCTTCGTACTCTGCTTCATTGTTGGTGCATCCGAAAGTTATTCGGGCAGTGAACGGCATATGAACACCTTCCGGCGTGATAAGAACTGCTCCAACTCCGCACCCATTCATATTGACAGCCCCATCAAACATCAGACTCCATTTGGATTCAGGGTCCGGCCCCTCCTCCGGAAGTGGTTCCTCGCAGTCTTTAGCTTTGAGAAACATGATGTCTTCATCAGGGAAGTCAAACTTCATGGGTTGGTAATCATCAATCGGCTGTTGCGCAAGATAGTCAGACAAGATACTTCCTTTGATGGCCTTTTGTGAAGTGTACTGAATGTCATACTCTGTCAAGACCATTTGCCACCGTGCAACTCTGCCTGTCAATGCTGGTTTCTCGAAAATGTACTTGATAGGATCCATTTTTGAAATCAACAAGGTCGTGTGCCTAACCATATATTGCCTCAATCGCTTAGCGGCCCATGCCAGTGCACAGCATGTCTTTTCAAGTATTGAGTATCGGGACTCACAATCATTGAACTTTTTGCTCAGGTAGTAAATAGCATGCTCCTTCCTACCTGTCTCGTCATGTTGACCGAGAACACAACCCATGGAACCTTCAAGCACTGTCAGATACATTATCAGCGGTCTCCCTTCAACTGGAGGCATTAGAATCGGAGGTTCCTGCAAGTATTCTTTTATCTTATCGAATGCCAATTGGCAATCGTCATTCCACCTGACCGTTTGATCTTTCCTTAACAATTTAAATATTGGTTCACACGTGGCTGTTAGGTGAGATATGAACCTTGCAATGTAGTTCAATCTACCCAAGAAACCACGAACCTCTTTTTCTGTTCTCGGTTCAGGCATTTCTTGTATTGCTTTCACCTTGGCAGGATCAACTTCGATTCCTCTTTCGCTCACAATGAAACCTAGCAACTTTCCAGAACGTACCCCAAACGTGCACTTGTTTGGATTTAATCTCAGACGGAACTTTCTCAACCTTTCAAACAGCTTTTTCAGATTAACCAGATGTTCCTCTTCTGTTCTCGACTTGGCAATCATATCATCTACATAACATTCGATCTCCTTATGAATCAAGTCATGAAACAATGTCACCATCGCCCGCTGGTACGTTGCCCCTGCGTTTTTCAACCCAAAAGGCATTACTTTATAACAATATGTACCCCACGGAGTAATGAACGTGGTCTTCTCCATGTCTTCAGGTGCCATCCTGATCTGGTTGTACCCGGAGAAACCGTCCATAAATGAGAACACTGAAAACTGAGCTGTATTATCAACCAGCACATCAATATGAGGTAGTGGAAAATCATCTTTCGGGCTAGCTTTATTGAGATCTCGATAATCCACACACATTCTCACTTTTCCATCTTTCTTCGGTACTGGCACGATGTTGGCTACCCATGGAGGATACTTTGTCACAGCAAGAAAACCAGCATCCCACTGCTTCTGGACTTCCTCCTTAATCTTTAAAGCCATGTCGGGGTGAGTCCGACGAAGTTTCTGCTTGACTGGCGGACATTCTTCTCTCAATGGTAGCCTGTGCACGACAATATCCGTATCCAACCCCGGCATGTCTTGATACGACCAGGCGAAGATGTCAACATACTCGCGCAACATTTCCGTCAAAGTTTGCTTCACATCTGCTTACAAGCTGGCACCAATCCTGATCTCTTTTTTGGCGTCCTTGGTACCAATATTGATGATTTCTACAGTCTCCTGATGAGGCTGGATGACCCTTTCCTCTTGTTTCAACAATCTGGCCAGTTCTTCAGAAAGTTCACAATCTTTCCCATCCCCTTCTTCGGCTTGATAAATCGGATTGTCAAAGTCATACATGGCCATATCAAAATCGTTATCAGTGGTATCCGGAGGATCAAGTCTGCATGAACGGGTTCATGCCTTATTTTAGAATTTATTTTTAAGCAAAACAAAAGAAAATGAAACATTGCCATTTTATTTTTGTGCAAAAATAAAAACTGAAAGACAGAGAACAAAATTTGATTGCAAAACGTCCTTTATTAATGATTAAACATTGCAAATGCAACCATGGTGGCCCTACAAATGAATCTATACGCCTTGGGCAGAGCGCAAGATTTTGTCATGCATTATGGTTAGAAAAAACAAAGAAAAATTACTCTGTCTGAAGAGTAACCCGGATGACTTCTTCAACGAACCAGTTCTGCACTTGTTGTCCCGAAGCATGAGGGCGTACCCAGTTGTCCAGGTCACGATTACTGTCAACACTATCCTCTGTGGCTGCACAAGACTGGTCCGTGTAGATGATTCCCCCACTATTGAAAGTAATGGGTCCCCTGCTCCCCGCATCTGAAGTTGTAGAGGGATGATAACCAATACCAAATTTGTCTTCCTTCATTGGGGTCTCTATCAACCTGCCCCAACCTTGGGCGTTGCCTGCCCTGACGACTTCGACAGCTTGTTTGTAAGATGAAATGGAGGTACCAGCCCCGACTGGTACAGAAGAAGACTCAGGTGCATCGTCAATATTGACTGCTTCAAATGATTGGCACAGCATCTCATGAATTTCCCCATCCATTTCAATGTACTTGAACGTGGACAAGTGACTCACAAAGATGTCTTCTTCCCCACACACTGTCACAACCTGCCCTTCAAACTCATACTTCAGCTTTTGATGTAGAGTGGAAGTAACAGCTCCAGCTCCGTGAATCCAAGGGCGTCCCAATAGGCAGCTATATGCAGGTTGTATGTCCATTACATGGAACGTGGATTTGAATACCTGTGGTCCAATTTGTACGGGCAATTCCACCTCACCAAACACAGATCGTCGGGTCCCATCGAATGCTCTGACCACCAACTCACTAGGCCTTAAGATCAAACCATCAACTTCCAGTTTCATTAATGCCTTCTTGGGCAAGACATTGAGTGACGAACCAGTGTCTACCAGTACATGAGATAACACTGCGCCCTTACACTCCATCGTGATATGCAAAGCCTTATTGTGGTTTCTTCCTTCAATAGTCAGATCTCTGCTTGTAAATCCCAAGCCATGGCTGACATTAACATTGGAGATTACGCCCTCGAGCTGATTAACAGTAATTTCTTGTGGCACGTACGCACTCTTCAACACTTTCAACAACGCCTGTCGGTGCGCATCAGAGCACATCAATAGTGACAAGATTGAAATCTTTGAAGGGGTCTGATTCAGTTGGTCCACAATCTTATAATCGCTTTTCTTGATTATCTTCATAAATTCTTCCATTTCCTTATCAAAAGTAATCTTTGTCTCTGCTTCAGGTGTAGGTGCACTTTCAACCACCTGTTTACCCTTATCCTTTGCTGCAGCTTCTACCTCCTTATCACTTCTCAAGGTTGGGGGAGCGAACAACCTTCCACTCCTTGTAAAGCCCCCTACACCCCCTACGTTATCAACATTTGGGCTGACTGATGACTCAACTTCCTGTTTTTTACCTTCGTAATATACATCTGCCCCATAGTGCCATGGGATAGCTTTCGTAGATGTGAACGGAATTGGCCCTGGCACCGTGATAGTGACAGGACTGGGCCCTTCTGGCGCAACACTCGCCACGGGAACTGCATTGACCGGCATTTGAATCTCAGCGGGAGTGTAATAGATGGTCACGGTTGATATCTCATCAGTGTCTTTCACGACTCTGTCGAACTGTAGACATCCTCCATCGATCAGATTCTGTAAACCCATCTTCAACTTATCACAGCCGTTCTCCTGATTCATACACTCAAAGCAATCTTGATTACAGCCCGGGAACACCTGTCCCTTCAATAAACGCTCTTTTACAACCAACAAAGAAGTTTTCACTTGACGGATATCTGTCACCAGATTCAATCTCCTCCCATCTTCAATAGCGTACACATTTGCTGCGCTATGATCAGGCATGGGATGCTGAGTAATATTAGGAGCGGGAGAGAAATTGATGGCTTTAGCATCAATCAAATCTTGTACTTTATGATGGAAAGCCCAGCATTTTTCAATGGAGTGCCCCTGAGCACCTGAGTGGAACTCACAACGAACATTAGCATCGAAGTTAGGTGGCAGGTTTCCAGCAACCGGAGCTTTCATAGTACGGAGCTCTACCAACTTTAACTCGAGTAGCCGGGGCAACAGCGCGGCATAAGTCATAGGGAGAGGATCCATCTTACGATCCCTCTGTCTAGACCTTTGCTGGAAAAAAGGTTGTTGCTGTGGAACTTGTTGTTGGGGTTGTTGTTTCTGAACAGACGGTGTGGGGATTGTTACAGCATCTACCTGATAATAAGCTCGAGAACGCCCTCTGCCTCGTCCTCTAAACACAGCATTCGTATCACCTTCTCTTCTTTTCTGGTTACTAGCAAACGGTTTCTTCGTCCCCGAAGAGCCAGCCCCACTCACATCCTGGATCTTTCCAAGCTTTAACAGACTTTCTATTCTTTCTCCCGCAATCACAATATCAGCAAATCCAGTTGACGGACAAGCAGCTAATCTATCCAGATAGGCCCCTTGCAATGTGCCCATGAACATATCTGCCATTTCTCTGTCTGACAAGGGAGGTTGAACCTGGGCAGCCATTTCCCTCCACCTCTGTGCATATTCTTTGAAACTCTCCTTGGCATTTTGTGACAATCCCTGCAATTGGGTGCGGTTGGGCGCCATGTCAATATTGTACTGGTATTGCTTCAAGAACGCTTCTGCCAGATCTTTCCAATTCTTCACAGCAGCTCTATTCAACTTCATGTACCAGGTCAAGGATGCCCCAGCCAGACTGTCCTGAAAATAGTGCATCCATAGCTTCTCGTCATCCGTATGGGCTGAAATCTTCCCAAAGTAAGCTTGAAGATGCGTTTGGGGACACGCATTGCCGTGATACTTATCAAAAGTGGGAGGTTTGAATTTAGGGGGAATTCTGACTCCTGAGACCAGCCCCAAGCTAGTAACATCAATACCCATAGAGTTCTTGCATTCTATGGCCCTGATCTTTTCTGCTAACTCCTCATACCTTCGATCACCTTGATTACCCACATCAGCGTCTAGTAGAGTAAATTGGTCTTCCAGAGTATCTTCAAGAGTAACACCAGCATGCCTACCATTTCCATTACCCCGATTGTTACCACCAGGAGGAGGGTTGCCACCGGGAGGAGGAATGCCATGTCCCTGTGAATTGTCATGATGATCACCTTCGGGCCCATTGTCGGGACGCTCTACCAGAAGCCTCAGTCTCTCCTGATTTTGCGCCATGCCAGTCATGAGGGTCATGAACTGGTCCATACGCGCCCTCATTTCCGCCAAATCACTTTGCACTTGATCCATGATTCTTACTTGATTTCTTCGCGTCGAATATCGGTGAATATGACTCTCCGCTATAATGCCTGAAACCAAATAAAGGTTAGAGACCCCGCAACGAGTACCTGAAAAGCAAGTAACAAAAATGCAAAATGATATGCAATGCCATGCAATGCTATGTTTGTCATTTCCTAGGTGCTTTACACCCTGATTCCAATCCAAACCACGGAAATCTGAAGACCAGAAATCGTGATATAAAGAGACGTGTAGTGGTCATGTGCTTGTGCGCAGCTATCTGATAAAGAATAATTCTGAATAAAACTGCTCATACTCATTCAACAAAATATTCAAGTACATTTAAGAAAGGTTCAACCGCAAATGCAATACAAGGAAAAATGGATCCATCAACAAGCCTGATGGTAACCATTAACAACAAAATATAAGGAAAAGAACATCAGTCTGACAATTCCACACCCTTCAGCTTATCACTTGAGTACTTGATTTCCTCAAAAAGTATATGGGTACGCTGGTGATTCGGCTTTTCAATCATCTCTTTGATCAAGACATCCCTTTTCTCAAGAGCTTCAGTTAAAGAACCCATGTGCAACATCAGAGCCTCGTCATCACACACTCCTTTGTGTCTCTTTATGCCGGCTTGCGTCTTGAGTATCTCCCTTTCTATCATGACTTCTTCAAGCTCTTTCTTGGTATTCTTCAGCTCACCTCTAGCTTCTTCTAGCTGTTCTTGACTCTTACCGAGGCTTTCCCGATACTTTCTCCTCTGCTCATGCGCCTTTTTAAGCTCCTCGTCTTTAGTCTTCGACTGATCCTTTAACTCGGCATTTTCAATTCTGACTTCATCCCAAGCTTGACGAAGTTGAGCTAATGAATCCTTGCTTCGGGCTAAAGCCTGTTTTGTAATCTTGTGAGCCTGACTAGTGTCATCTGCTCCCAAAGTAAGTTTCCGAAAGTACCGAGCTCGGTCATCAAAATCTTCCTCTTTGTCAGCCAAGGTTTTTTCCGCTTTCAAGGCTCTCTTTTCCAACTCTTTGTTGTCAGCTAGAGCTTTCTGAAGACATCTGCTCATTCCAGAATTTTCTATCTGCAGCTCTCTGACCATTTTCTTCCACTTCTCACATTCTTCAATAGCCACCATAGTGGGTTGTTCTGGCTGTACTGCACATAAAAGAGGTCCCCTTGAAAAGGGTAAAAGCAATTCCTTTACTTTCGTTTCAATCCACCTGTCATATTCAGGATAAGATCTACAATCTCCTCTTCCAAAAACTGCTTTTCCAATTTTGTGCTTATCTTTCCAAGCATTCACTACTTCTACCACCTTCGCATCTTTAGTTCCTGTAAAGAATAAAGATTCTTCCACATCTTGCTCTGTAGGAGGATATCTGGAAGCATACCCAAACTGTCGGATGGCCAAAACTGGATTATAATTAATCCCTCCTTTTCTGCCAATCAAAGGCACATTTGGAAAATTTCCGCATCTTGTGACCAGCTCTATTCTCAACAACCGGTGGTCAAACCATACAATGTTATCAGCAGTTAAACTCATCAATCGTTTAGACCATTTCGCCACATCTTTGGTTTCCACAAAGGCACCTGTCTGAGGCAAATGTTTGAAAAACCAATGACTCAGCAGTGGAGTGCAACAACTAACAGATCCTCCCCTCCTTTTCTCATTCTTGTAATGCACGGAATGATAAAAATCTCCTAACAAAGTAGGGACTGGATTTTTAAGGACAAAAACTCTCGTTGCTTGCATATCCACAAAGTCTTGCTGATTGGGAAAGAAAACTAGGCCATATATGCAGAGAGCCAGAATGGAATTGTAAACCGTCCAATTTTTAGCACTTGCAGCCTCTTGGGCCTGTCCAGCCAGAAATTCTAAATGAAATCCGCTAACTCCATTTTTACTGCTCACACCACTCTTTATCAATGTCTGATCCATTTGTAAAGCAGCAGCAATTTCTTTTACGCTGGGAGAACTACCAGAGAAGAATGGTATTGCCGACGTGATCGGAATTCCCAAAATAAATGAGAATTCTTCCAGTGTTGGCATCAAAATGTAATCTGAAAAAAGAAAACACCTCAACGAAGGCTCGTAGAACTGCAGCAGAGTGTGCAAAGCATCATGTTCATACTTGGTGATTGTACGGACCATCCCAACCAAATTCCCGTAGCTCTTCTGAAACCTATCAAGAATACCCGGACCAGCCATATCTATAACTTTGAGCAATGAATCCAAAACAGGATCTGGAAACTTGTAAGACACATTGTTCTTTCTCTCGGCGACGATCTCTGTTGAACCCATGGATCGGAATCAGAAATGTATTATGCACCTGAAAATGACAAACATAACTGTTATGATATGATAATGCAATGCAAAAGGGCATGTGATCAGGTAATCAAGTGTCGGTGTCTGTATTGAACTGTGTGCACTGTGTCTCTGTACTGAGTCTGGCGATATCTGAGATGAACACTTAAATCACTGTCATAGGATACAATGTCTGAAACCATCATAGAATCACAAGTAAGGTAGGTAGGAGGCTGGGTTTCCTGCAAACCTGTAAACATCCCGCCCATGCTCACATGTGGTTCTTAGAAAATAAGGCTTGTCAGCTTCAGAGGTTTGAGAAGCAATAGCACATTCAGCCCGTAGGATACAATGCTATGCCAATCAAAGAGGTCGTCCACTGACTCCCCTTAGAAAATAAAAGTCATCCTATGCAAGTTCCAAAGTGGGCCCTCGGGTGCGAATGGGTTTGCCACAGAATGTGGTCTGCCATTGTCACCACTAAAGAGGGATATTTCCACTAAGGTCCTCATGATCGGTCACTAGAGTCGACAGCTCTCTAGATCTACATCCTGGAATACGCAAGATGCGCATGCCACGACGTGTCCCAAGATAGCCTCGTCTAGCTGTGAATTTCGTGAACACCCAACGCACTCCAAACGGCACGTAGGTCCCACTACTCTCCACTCTAATTCTAAGTGTTTACTCAAGCCTGTGTAATGGGCTTATCTCTCAGAAATCCCATCCCGCCAAACAGACAAAACAGTGCAGCACAATATAATATATGATATGTAATGCTAAAATGCAGTAAATACTGTAAAGTAAATAAACAGCAAAATATAGCACAACAGTAAACACCCAATGAAAAAAAAAAACAAGCGCTAGGATTAACTCGTTTAGGGATGGACCAGCAATAGGTCAACCTGTCCCCAGCAGAGTCGCCAGCTGTCGCTCCCGGGATTTTCATCCTAGTACAAACGCGAAAGTGGCACCGAAACAGAGTCGCCAGCAATGTGTATTTATCCCAAGAGAGGGAAAGGAAACACCGCATAAACCTGAAGGAAGGAAGGAACATGGTCTTGCGACCAAGAGAACTGGATTCGGGAGTCGGTTACGCGAGAGGAAGGTATTAGCACCCCCTCGCGTCCATCGTACCCGATGGGATCCACGCTTGCTTGCTTCGATCAAAGGGTGTAAGAAAATGATACTGGAAAAAGGAACTGCTAGCTGGAGAACTGGAAAAAGAAATGAGAAAGAAAGAGAAACAAATGTAGGGAAAATAAAAGAAGTGCTCGCATGGGCCCTACCCCACTGCCTACGTATCTCATCGGGAGCATGAGAATCAGAGCGACGTAGTTCCCCTCACTAGGGATGGATTGTTTGTGTTTTTTAAGGAACGGATAACGTTCTAGCTCAGGTGTTGCAGGCTCGCTGGTCCGAGTGCGTTACCATCTTGCAAGAGAACGAGTAGAAGCGCGTTCGTGCGTTGAGAGTGAATGAGGTGAGAAGAGAATTCCCGAAGGAAAGACGTTATTGTTTGTTTTTGTCTTTTAAGAGTTTTTTATTTGTTTGTTTGCATATGATAGTGTATCTGAATCTTAGTTATTGGAATGTGTACTTTCTCACATTCCAAGATGGAATGGGTAAGAAAGCACATTAAGAGTGAAGAAGACCCCCACACTTAGTTCCAATTGTCAAGGTTCAAACACACTAGCATACTTGTGTTTATTAAGTGTTTTGTTGATTAAGAAATGAAGAAGTGTTTTTTTATTATTTGCACCTTCAACAAGTATTGCATTTAAGTCCCTCATACAAGATCAAATGTTTAACACATTGACCCAAGATGGGCTATATGCTACACATTCTAAGATTACAAGAGAAGACCCCTTATAATCTTTTCTTTATATGAAAGGCCTAAATGCAATAAATGCCTACCTTTATTATATGTTTTGAATTTTCTTTGAGATGAGAAAAGAGACCCAAGGGAGGATAAAGGTAAAAATCTATATGGACTAAGACTCAATCCTAATTGAAGATTAAAGGGAGTGATCCTAAAGGTTTGTGAGGTTTCAACCTAAAATCTAAAGAAAGAATGAATTAAACAATTCACTTCCAAAGTAGAAGATGAATTGTAATTCAAAAGGGAAAGTAATGAATTATTGAAAGAAAGCACATAAGTGCTTAACAAAACATGGAATTGTAAAAGAGAAAGGATAGAAGTTGAATGTGGGTTCCTTATCCACACTCAATTGAAACTTACCAAAGCCCCTACATGGTTAGCACAATCACTTACAAGTAAAGTAAGAAGGTATAATGAACAAATCAAATTCAAACAAGTTGACAAACAAAGTGAAATGAGATTAAATGCTATACATGCTTCCAAGTCAGAATGTAACTCATATTTACACAACCTAATGTTATCCTAAATGAGCATACCAAATCATGCAAACAAAATCTCAATCCAACAAGAAGCAAAGAAGAAAAGGTGAAGTGATGTGAATGTGGTTCATACTTGTGAAACAAGTGACTTAAGGTGCAAGATAAACATCAAACATGCAAAGATGAAACCCAAATGTCACAATCAGAAGTCAATTAACATATTATACATCCTCAAACAAAACCACAACTCATGGCACAAGTGCCTTCATGATCAAGCAAACCAAACATGAGGCATGCATTCACAAAATGAACAAGTTAAACTTCATGCTTCAAACAAATAGCAAACATGCTTCAAAAATTATGACTTTCACCAATCAAACACCTTAAGCACATGCCATTAACATATCAAGTCCACAAGCAATGAATCAGAACCAAAGTCACTCAACAATTAGGTCAAAGTCTCATGGAAGTTTCATGCATTCATGCTCAAAGCAACACATCAAAAGTCATCCAAAAAAGACTTAAAAATCATCTCATAAATCTCAAACATACCTCAACATATTGTGACCACAATGCAAAAAGAAAGGCATCAAAATCATTTTTTATGATCAAGAAAAAAAATGCACAAAATTATATGTCACATTAAGTATGCATGCAAATGGAAATTCAAAAGAAATAATGGAATAGGGGCAAAATGGTCATAAAATCAGAAAATAAAATCATAGAAAATTTCCTAAATGTTTTAAGAATACACATGAATTTTTGTAGAATTTTCTTATATGTTTTGGTATTTTTAAAAATTAAAAAGCAAACGTGTGGAAAAATGGAAAAATAATATGAAATGTAAAAAGGAATGGGGGGTGTGAACATAGCAAATATGAGTTCAAATCAATTGGGCTTTTTAACAAAGGGGGTGGGGATAGCAATCTGATTAGGTCCATTTGTGCGCAGTCCATATCAATTATCATGCACCCTCAGTCAAACACAAGTCAAGCAATTATCACCCTTGGATCAGGTCAAGTCAACAAGCAAGTCAAAGTAGTCCAAATCAACGCACGCACCTGAGTGAGCACACTCCATACCATACACTACACCACACAGTGATTAAATGAATTCAGAAATGATGCACATGACATGCACATGCGTTTTAATGTGCTGGCAAGCTTTCCACCCTTGGATCAACAAAATCGCACGGCTGACATTCAAACTGCAAGAAACCCTAACATAAAGACCACCGGCCGGAGAGGGACCTCCGGTCACCTTCTCCGGCCACTCACCACCATCTGCAATCTTCAAACGTCACCAAAATGCACAAAATGTGTACCAATCGAAAGCTAAGCTTATGCACATCATGAATATGCTCATAAAAATCACAAAACACACACACATAGCAAGAACAGAGGAGATCAAATCATGCCCTAGGCTTTGAAACTATGCCTCTAAGAGGCCTATCAACTAGCCGGATTCAACATAGCTTCTAAGAAGCTCAAACCAATAGAAAACAAGTGAAATTTCAGAAAACGAAGGTTGGAGAAGAAACCTGAATTTGAAGTTCTTCAAAGTAACAGAAGACCAGAGATGATCCTCCTATGCTCTTGAGCTTGAGTGGAGCAAAATAAATGCCACTGAACTTGAGATCTTGAAGAAAACCACAAAGAAAACTCAACTGAACTAAGCTGCCATTGATGAACTGAACTTCTTCTCTCTTGTTCTTGATCAGAAGTGAAACCTTGATGAGGATGAAGATGAAATGTGAATGGAAGATGGTGAAAATCGTGTGAAATCAGAGAGAAAGTAGAGAGAATGTGAGAGAGAGTTTGAAGTGTTTTGAGAGAATGTGGTAGCCAATGAAGTTGTGAGGTGAGATTTGGTTTTATAGTGTGAGTTAACTAAGGTTAAACTGAGTGAGGTTAACTGAGTCACAATGGTTTGAGTGAGTCATCCCTAACTAACTGAGTCAAGTTAGTTAGGGAGAGCAATGATATGGTGGTGGCAGCACATGACAAACTATGGTGGTGATAAAAGTAACATTGCAATATCACGGCTATGTAGTATAAACTTGTTCAGCAAGTTTCATTCGTTCCCTTCTCATGTATGATGCAACATGATGAGGCTAGTGTAAGGAAGGTGTTTGGTTAAAAGTGGAAAGGAATACAGACTGTATGCGTGTGGATTAAAACATGACAATAACAACAACATTCTTTTTTCTGATTTTTAGCAGCCCAAGGTTTAATGGTTTGACCAAGAATTTCTCTCTAGTTTGTGAATGAAACAAAGAGGTATTGATGCCACATGGAAGAGGAGATATCATGGAACAAGTTTGGGGTGAAAATTGAATTGAATTGAGGCTTGGAAATTGGTGAAAAGCAACTTGGAACATCAAGGTTTGGGACTGGTTTGTAGGCAAGACAGTTGGTCGGTTGACAAGGCAGCTTGGTGCATGGAATTTCAGTCTGAACACACTAAACTGAGACCACTATAACTCACTCATAGCTTGATCAATTCAAAATTTTCCCAACATCAATATTGAAGATGACACTACAAAGAACAACTTTGATGTTGAAAATTTTCTCATTTGGAGCTTTCTTCTTGGAGAAATTAGGCTTGACTTTTGGCACACCAACTGTTTGAGGAAATGATGTGCGCGTGACCTGAAAATTCTTGGTCATGACCTAGTTTTGGCCTACTTTCTTCCAACTTTGATCCATCATATCTCCCTCAATATTTATCCAATTGAGATGTTCTACACATGGATTTGAAGCTTAAAGCAAGACCTTTTGTTGTGGCCTGGTGGAATTTTCATTTGATGCTTCAATTTTAAATGGCCTTGGTTCAAACTCTGATGCAAAATGGCCAAAACTTACTATTTTTAGTAACCCTACTTCACCCAAAAATGGCAACTTTCCACATCTTGATTTTTTCATGATTCCTTTGGAGTTTCTTGATCAAATTTTGCACATTGGACACATATAACATGAATTTCATGAATTTGGCCTCAAAAAGTCAAGAGTTGACTTTTTCCTCTGATTATTTGACTTTGCCCCAAATTTCTTGATTTTTTATCTTTCTTCCAATTGAACCACTTCTAAAACCAATTGAGATGCAATCTTCCACATCCATATACCTAGGGACATATAGAAAACCATGACATCAAGTCTTGCCCAAAAAATCAAAGATTCCCTGATTTAAATGGAAACCCTAATTTTGGCCCCCTTTGGTTAGGAGGTAAAAGTGCAGTCTTCAATTTCAAATTCCTCAGAGTATGCTGTGTGTCCCCTTAAAGGATGATGAGAAATGCCACTTGAGAATGATTTTGGATCAATGAGCTATCTCTTTTGAGGGTTTTCCTTCAATTTTTGAACCTCTTGCATGATGAAAGATGTATTGCTTCAATCTCCCATTGGATTTCACTTTCTTGAGATTTTGGAAGATCAATTGAGATAGTATGAGACATGAGAGACCTCTTGGCTTGCCTAGAGCCAACTTGATTGACCTTTTTGTGCTTTGAATGATTCCTTGATTATCCACCTTCCACCTGATCACATGCCCTGATGGTAAGAAGGATGCCATGCTTCATTTTTCTATGTTAAATGCAATGCAATGCTAATGAGATGGATATGATATGATAAATGATAATGCCATGCTATGATGACAAAAGGGGAGAGCAAATTTTGGGGTATTACACCATGCTTAAATCATTTCCTTTTGAAAATACCTTTGATTAAAACTTTCATTAGGATTTCATTTTGATTAAAAACTTTTTCAAAACTTCTTAAACAACTCTTTGGGCCTCTATTAGAGTGTAAGTCCCTCCCCTCCTCCTCAAAACTTTCTTCAATTTCTCAAATCTTTCAATAGTTCAAACCTCAATCTTCAACTTTCATCAAACACAGCCTTAGTGGCATTCAAAATATCAAAACTACATGGGCCTCTGTAAGAGTGTAAGACCCATCATCTTTTCAAGTCAACCATGCTTAGATATGGGCCTCTGTAAGAGTGTAAGACCCATCATCTTTTCAAGTCAACCATGCATAGACATGGGCCTCTGTAAGAGTGTAAGACCCATCATATTTTCAAGTCAACCATGCTTAGACATGGGCCTCTGTAAGAGTGTATGACCCATCATCTTTTCAAGTCAACCATGCTTAGACATGGGCCTCTGTAAGAGTGTAAGATCCATAACCTTTTTCAATTCATGTATATACTTGTAAAATAATGTCATATTAAGTTTCTATTGACATTTATAACACCTCATCCTTAGTTTAGACTTAGCTCAAAACATTAGGGTTCCCTCAACTACAATTTAGTTCAAACCCTAGTTCCCCTTGGATGAAGTCAACTTCACCATAGCCTCCTCTTGGGCTTTATCCAAGCATCATAGCCTCCTCTTGGGCTTCATACAAGGACCCTTCAGGCTTCTTAAAAGCATCATAGCCTCCATCTTGGGCTTCATACAAGATACCATCAATTCAAGACTCCCCCGTTTAAGTCAACCTCCTCTCAGGCTATAAATTTTTAGCTTCACATCTTGGGCTTTGAACAATATATAAATAAACTTTTTAGCTTCACATCTTGGGCTTTGAACAATATACAAATAAACTTTTTAGCTTCACATCTTGGGCTTTGAACAAGATACTCAAATAAATCAACTTCTCCCTAGAGATGGGACATTGAGTCATCTCTGTAGGAAGATATCTCTTCTATACACCACAATTCAAAATCATACATTAAAACTTTTTTCCATATAAGTGATGTATGTGGCACACTTGTTGATTCAAAATCCAAGCTGGATTCTTTCTCTTATCATGGTCCAAAACTTTTCTTTCATATAAGTGATGTAAGTGGCACACTTGTTGATACTATATCCAAGTTAAGGTCCTTCTCTTAGCATGAAAAGACTCATAAAGGAAGATGTGGCATTGCTTAGGATTATTTAACATCCAAGTTCAAAGCTTCTTCCCTTATGACATTATTCTCAAATGTTTGTGATGAATAGGTGGGATATCTCCCTTAAAAGATGACAATTTGTCTTTTCTTTCAAAACCAACAAATACCCTTTTAACTTCATCATCTTGGGCTTTAAACAAGATACACAAACACTCTTTTAGCTTCATCATCTTGGGCTTTGAACAAGATACACAAACACCCTTTTAGCTTCAACATCTTGGGCTTTGAACAAGATACAAATTCCACCCATAGTTAGGTGGAACTAGGAACGCTCTGATTTGCCAAAATCTCTTTTTTTGGGAATACGTAGCCATAAGATTGCGATATCTTAGCGAGAACACACCTTTAAATAAAACCCCCTTAGGTCCCCGTACCTTTCCTAAAACAAAAACTCCCAAAAACATCTCATATTCACCCATAGGTCAAAATTTTCCCAATCAATAGTAAACAATTTAATTAGGTAAGATGATTAATAGTAAAAAAAATGTACAAAAGGTTCCTATAGAGTACTATAAATACTTAGGATGTTAATAGCTTCCCTTAGTATAACCGACCTCTAATTCCAGATCTCTTCGCACTTGTAAGAAAAACATTTGCACGCAGGGTTAGTTTAGATTCCTTCCCCTTCCTTTTAAGCATCATAGGATAAATATTAGAAATTTGAAAGTGGCACAATCATGGTTTACGAGGGTATCACTATCTCAGGATTGGCGGGGTCACGGAAATCAGTCCACAGTGCAGTTGTTGGATGTTTGTTTTCTTTCATTCCAGTGATATTCCTAGATCTTTATATTCTTTCATTCTAGTGAGATTCCTGGATGTCTGTCTCTTTTGATCTCTAGTGCCATTCCTGGATATCCTGTTCCTCTTATTTCTCCCAGTGCTATTCCTGGAAGTCATGTCTCTCTTCTGTACTTCCCGATAGATTTTCTTGGATATCTTTCAGTGTCATTCCTGAAAGTTTTATCTGTTCATTCGGTGCCTTTCCTGGATGAGTTTTCTATTTTGCATTCAGTGCCATTCCTGGATGCCTTTCTCACTACCATTCAATGTCATTCCTGAATGTAGTGATTTACCTTTACTTTTAGTGCCATTCTCGAAAGTCCTTTCTCACTTTATTCAATGTCAGTCTTGGATATCGTGAATCCTTTTTATCCAATGTCATTCTTGGATGCTCCTGATGTATTTTCCAGAACTTTTCTCACTTCATTCAATGACATTCTTGGATGTTGTGATTCCTTCCGTCCAATTCCATTCTTGGATATCTTTTCCTCGATAGAGGCTAATGCTATTCTTGGATACCTCTGATGTTTACCCTTGTCATCCAATGCCATTCTTGGACGTCCCCAATGAAGTTTTTTAAATGGAAATTTGTTTCTATCCCAATGCTATTCTTGGATGTCGATTGATATATCGTCAGTTGAGTTTGACTCCGTCCGATGCCATTCACGGATGTCTTTGATGTTTGATGTTGCCCCATTCAATGCCATTCTTGAATGTTGTAGTTCCTTTCATCCAATGCAATTCTTGGATATCTTATCCTGAATAGAGTGTTTTTCACCCCCATTCAATGTTATTCTTGGATGACGCTGTTGTTTTACCAGAAACTTTGTTGCTGTTGTCCAATGCCATTCTTGGACATCTATTGGCATATTTTTGTCTCGTTCATAGTTTCCATCCAATGACATTCTTAGATGTCACTACCCGTCTTCCCAGGGTCTTATCCTTCTCTTTCCAACTATTGATGGATACTTCTTTTCGCCTTGACAGATCTCCAAAAATAGCTTGTGTTCCCCAGTGTGTCTTTTCACATCATCTCACTCAATTTACCATAAATATCTTATTTTAAGTTTCCCCATAGAGTGTTTTATCCTTTACATTCATATCATCTTGTGGCATCTTAGGGCTAAAAATATGGTTTTCTATATTTAAGTATCTTCAATCTTGTCGAGACGAAGTTTTCAACCTTCATATCTCCTGATAGAAGAAACTTATATAGGGGCAGTTGTTGTACCCTAATTTGTACCCCTAAGTTTCCACACGTCATTTGCATTTTTGCATACAAACAAGATCACACATTAGTTCCTCTATTCCTCTCATCTTTGGGTTTATACCTTGCAGGGATCACCAAGCATCTGTGTGTTTCTTATTTGCCTTTATTTGTTTATGTTTACTAACCCTTAATTAAAATAAAATATATTTTTTTCCCTTTACTAACTTTTTCAGGAAGAGGTTGGGATCAAGAATGTCAAATACCAGTTCCTCAGCTCGAATGAAATTCAGCTGAATAAAGTCAAAGTCAATCTGCAAACAATTCAAAATCACCTGATTAAGAGTTTCCAAGAATTGATTGATTATTACTCAAGAAACCCTAAGGTTCATGTGTTTATTTCCATTCCTTTTTTACAAGTAAAAAGAATCGATCCAAAGCCAAGACAGCACAACAAAAATCCATTTTCCTCATTTCTTCACTGTGTTAAATGATTAACCAAAATTTTCCTAAAATGGGTTAATCGATTAACACGTGCATTTTTTTGGCTAAAACAGAAAATTCAAATTCTGCAGCATTTTGGCACCAAAATTTACTTGTTTCATCATGAGAATATTCTAGATCACTTCATTTTAATTCCCCTACATAATCATAATTAATTCCCACCATACACCCTCATTAATCACCACTTGATCTTGATTTTGCCTCCTAATTCAAATTCCAAGCCTAATTTTGGCTCCAAACTAAGCTCTAAGCCACCAAAATTTCCAAGCCTAAACTCTATAAATAGAATCCTCATTTCATTCATTCTTCAAGCTTTTGATATCCAAATTCACCTTGCTAAAATTTCTCTCAATTCTCTTAACCTACCAAATTCACCAAAAGCTCTTCCTCCATTAAAGTTAATAAGCTTTTCATTGAAGATTACTAATCTTTGAGCTAAACCTCTATCAAAACACTTCTTCAACATTAAATTCTGTAGATCAAAGCTTTGGAGTATGGTTTTTGAATTTGATTTGAAGCATTTTCAGATTTGGAAGTGGTAAACTCTTGTTCCACCATTGTTGTGCTTAATTCTCATCTTCCACAAAGTGATCTCTTGTTGATCTTTGTTGCTTGATTCTTTGAGAAACATTTTATGATTCCATTGGTGTTAATTTCTCTTAATTTGATTGAATTTTTGTGCTCAATTGCATCCATGATCATGAGGTATTTTAAGAAATGATTGAATCATGGAATGCTGATTTTTTGTGCTATTTTTTTGCTGTCCTCCTAGTGTTAATCGATTAACCAGAGTTAGAATGTGTTTTTTAGCTTGTTTTGGGTCTGTTTTGAGTTCTTTTCTTCCTGCGTCCATTTCCTTTTGTTTTGCCTTGAAATATGGTGTTTGTTGATCAAATTTCTCTTTAAATTCCATGGACTTTGGGTAGTTGATGAGGTTGGATAAACCTTTATTAGTTCAAACCTATCTTTAAGTGGATCATTGGATTCATTTTAGGTGCTTTGAATTAGTGATAGGTTTAGTACCTTAATCCACCTAGAAGAGTAATGGAACTTAAAGATGGAATGATTCAAATATTGTAATTCAATTTGGCTTCCCTTCCCCTCTTCTTCCTTTTTTTATTTTGGTCAATGAAAATCTTACATATCATTAGACTTCTCTTTGAAGTTATGATCAAGATGAGACCACTACCTCTTTTCTTTTAATGTGGCAAGTTTTAGGAGAATGACCTACATGTCATTTCTCTAACTTGTATTACCACAAACATTGTTATTGACAAATCTCGGATAGTCGTGGCTTCTACATAAGTTCGATTACGATTGCTTAACATAGCGCTAAATTGTCCCGAAATCGGAAATCGGTTCATTTTAGTAAGTGAGTCGGCAATCTCCTACTCTCCATAGTGTGGTGTGAAATAGATTGTCTCTTTGTTGTTAAGGGAGTTAGTTGGCATACTCGTCTATTTTATCCGAGTTGGAACCCTTCCCTTAACGATCTATGGATTCATGTTTTCATGCTTATGGTTGACTAGTCGAGTATTCTCCGAAAAGCCACCAATTATTCTCCATCACTAACATTAACTTACTAACTATATAATTGCACTAACTTTACTTTGTGCCATTTAATTTTTCTCTTTATTTTCTTGTCATTTACTTTATGCCTTTACTTTTAGCATTTTATTATCATATTATCATATTATTTTCTCTTTGTCCACTTGGACACATGTTTATGTTTATGCCATTTTTATTTTGTCCACTTGGATCATACGTCTCTTAAGACACTAATAAATACTTAAACACTAAAAAATTTGGTTCTCTTAATCTCGGACTGTTATGACCTTATGCTTGGACTTTGGACTTTGGACTTCGGACTTAGATCTAGGATCCTTGCCCCTATGCTTTTGGGGATTTGAGACCTTGGACCGTTGTGTTGCTTTTGTCTGGAAATTTTTTGTGTGCAGGTGTTAATACTTTGACCTTGAAAATTATCTGATACATGACTCTCCTAATTGGCTTTCAACCCTTGGGAAGACCTCGCTTTGACTTGGCTATGACTTAATTTGGGATTTCCTCCGATGCTTTAATTCATCTGGTTATTATGCATGTGGTTTGAATCCAAAAGGAAGAGGATTGCTTGTGTTGACTTCTTATCAAGTGTTAGCTCCTTGTGTGGTTAGATATTCCCAACTTTAGCTTTTATTTTGCTTTTTTAGGGTAGTCACGTCATCTCCTCCCATTCTTCAATTTTCAAAATCTTCTCCCTTTTTCAAAATCATCTTGTTTTTAAACTTTGACCACTTTCATAATCAAACCTTTACTTTGTCAAGTGGTTTTACCCTTTTGTTTCCTTTCGTAATATATGTTAAGATATCTTAAGCATATTGACATAATTTTAAAAGGACTTAAAAAAATATCAAACTCACCAACTCTTTTTGTGCCTTTGTGCACTTTTTCTTTTAAAACTTTTTCATAAGTTTAGACATGAGTCATCTCTTTAAGCGGAACTATTCGCTTGGAAATGACAAGTTGTCTCTACTTTTAAAATCAATCAAAACAAACCAATTTTGTTATTTGTACCACGAACTACGAGGTTTTGATCCTATATTGCACTTTGTGGGTACGTAGGCATGAAGCTCAAGAAGTCTCTCCAAACACAAAAATCTTAAAAAAAAAATACTTCTTTTCTCATCTCCCCAATCTCATTTCAAACAACCCTTTTCAAACCAAAAAACGTAGATATTTAAAAGCGTTCCTATAGAGTACTATAGGCTTTTTAGGTGCTAACACCTTCCCTTAGCGTAACTAACCCACTTACCCAGTCTCTGTTTATTTGTTCTTGTTTAGAACTTGTTTAGGTTTTGTTCGCTCTTTTTCCTTTTCTTTTGGCTAAAATAAAAGTGTGGTGGCGACTCTTGCTTTATGAGTTAAGTTAATCAATAGATTATACTCACAATTTTTACCGCTACACGATGCACTCAGGTATAATCCGGCTAGCTTCAGCTGGCGACTCTGTTGTGGAGTCCTTTCTCCTGCAAGTTAGAGTCTCGCCTAGTTTTGTTTGTTTCTTGTTTGTTTGGGTGTTTATCTTTAGGATTTACGTTTATGTTATTTATCGCATTCCTTTACTGCTTTAAATATTCATATGTTGCATACTCTGGATATCTGCTATATTTTTTGTTGTTGTTGGGATGGGCTGATGATACTTGAGTGATAAGCTCTATACCCGGGCTTGCGCATACACACAGGATAAAATCATGGATAGTCGTGTCGCCTGCGTTTCACGCATTGGGTTGTCACGAGAGCCACACCCAAACTAGTTTCACATGAGAATACTTTTGTCCTGCGAGAATTCGCTACAACACGGCATTTTCACTTGATTCCATGACTCTGGGAGACCTTTTAGGGACCACCTTTGAAAGACTAGAGCACACCTGTGAGGGGATATTGGGTTTTTGCAAGAAACCAAGACTCTTCATGCCATTTGTTCTCTTATACACGTCAGACCTTTACATCTACACAGAGCTATATATGCAGATTATCCAGATTATTCAGACTATGATGGCTTCTTGATTCTTGTGTTGCATGTCATTTTATCATATTTATTAATTTTTGCATGTGCATTGCCAGGGTATTCGAGAGCTTGATCTTTTTTGACGTAATCAAAGAAGATGAGTACTGGTTGTAGAGGTATCTATAACTACAAGTTTATGAAGCCTAAGCTGAAGACTTTGAGAGGTTTAGCATCCCGTTTGACTGAAGATAACAGGGTTGTTTTCAAGGATTAATATGGCAATCTTTTGACCATCCTTAACACTGAAGTTAACATCACGACCATCCAAACACTTGTTCAGTTCTATGACCTGCCGCTATGGTGTTTCACATTTCAAGATTATCAGTTAGCACCAACACTTGAGGTGTACTCTCATATCTTGGGGGTTAAGATCAAGAATCAAGTTCCATTCGTCTACACCACTGGATATCTGAAACCTCGCTTTATTGCTGAAGCTCTCTGCATTGATAAGAAGGATGCGGACGCTAATCTCAAGACTAAGGGTGGTACTCGAGGGTTCACTTCGAAGTTTCTAGAAGATAAGACTATTAATTTTGCTGAGGCTGGAATTTGGAATGCCTTAAACACTGTGGTTGCTTTTCTTGTGTATGGGATCGTGCTGTTTCCGAACATGGAAGATTTTGTGGATCAAGCTGTTATCTGTATCTTCTTGTCTAAGAATCGTGTTCCTACCCTCCTGGCAGATACCTATTATTCTATTCGTTCGAGGAATGAAAAGAAGAAAGGAACTATTGTTTGTTGTGCTCCTGTGCTATATCGTTGGTTCATGTCTCACCTACCTCAGAAGGGTCCCTTCGCTAAGAATAAGGGAAATCTCAGATGGTCACGAAGGATCATGTCTCTAACTGCCGATGACATCTCTTGGTATTCTCGAGTCTACCACAACACAAGAATCATTCTGCATTGTGGTAAATTCTCCAATGTGCCACTCCTAGGTACATAGGGAGAGATTAACTACAATCCGAGACTAGCATTCCACCAATTGGGGTATCCTATGCTTGACAAGCCAGATCATGATAATGTTGAGAAATTCATCTTTCATGAAGGGGTTGATGACTTAGGATTACTAAAGAGATTTAGTGTTGTATGGACACAGATTCACCATGAAGGAAGAGCTGAGTTGGGTAAGAAGAACTGCATAACAAAGGAAACCTACACACAATGGGTCATAGAAAGAATCAAAGAGATCTTGCTGTCGTTTCCTTATGAGCCTTCCATGAATGTCAAGCTTCCCGAACTTGCCATTGTTCCTCCATCTGAAGTTGACCAACTCAAGCAAACTATTGAGATGTTGAAGAAGGAGAATGCTGATCTTCGGTTTAACCTTGATAAGGTCACATCCGAGAAGGAAAGCTTACAGATTGATCTCCGTCCAAAGAGGGAGCGCATGCTCAATGAGGTAGAAATCGAACTGAACAAGCAGAGGAAAGTATGTGACGCTCTGAAAGGTACCTATGATGGACTCACCAACACTCAGTGTCAAGCCTACAAAGATGAACTGAGCTACAAGAAGCAACTTGGAGAACTCCGAGGAAAGCTACCAGAATAAAAGACAAAGTTGTAGAGTGAACAAGATTGCGCTACCCAAATGGTGAAAGACCTCTCTCAATGTCAATCCAAGCTCGACAAAGCTTTTAGTGAGATCCAGAAGCTGCAAGATCAAGCGCATCAGAACTGAGAGGAAATCAATCAGCTCAACCTAGAGAGTACTCAGTGGGAACGCCAAAGCTGCCATCTGTAAATCCCCTTGGATTATAAAGAGGCCTTTCTACAAGATCTCCTTCAAGGACCTAATCATTCTTTGCTGCATAACCTCTTGAAGGATGCAAAGTATTGAAGCGAGAGGCACCCTCGCTTAGCCGGATTCGTCGAGCATGCGCTGGAAGACCTGCCTGAATTATTGAAGGAAGCATATGCTAATATACTGCCGCACAATACTCCTTGGGCCATTTTTCATTTCTTATCTGTTTGTAGGGTGGTTTTTTATAGGATCCAGGCTGATCTTGTTGTAGCCCAAAAGGCAGATCTTTGAGTTGTATTGACTTGTACTTTTTCCTTTATTGAAAGAATGAGAAGTTTTCTTGCCAATTTTATCTTTGTGCCTTTAATTGTATGCTTTATGATTACTGTTATCAAAGATAAAAGCTCGAGAATTCCTGAAATTAAAACTTTATTTTTGCATGCATTGCATTCATACATGCACACATATGCACGTCCCTCATCCAGAAAAACAAAATGCTTACACCGTCCATCTCAGCCTTGTAGCAAGACGACGAATCAACATTGTTATTTCACTTGATCAAGCAAGTTAAAGATCATGGCTGACTATGAACTTAAAAATGCTACTTACAAGGAAACACTGGCTCAGTTTCAAGGACGGATGGATCAGTTCCAGACCTACATGGATGTTATTATGGAGTTCCTTCATGCTCATAAGGACGTCGCTGCCGCTACTACTGTTGTTGCAACCACTACTGATGCAATTGTTGTCACTCCAGCTATTAATTCTACTCCTGCTGTTGTTTAAGCTCTAATAGAGACTGTGATTCAACATGTTGTCAACCCACCAAGCTCTCATCCTAGTCCAAATAGGCTTTCTGCTGCCTATCCGTGTGGAATGCCTCCGAACTTCACTCCTCAGATTGCCAACAGTGGTGCTTTTGTGCATTATCAACCTTTTTCCATGCCTATGCCTAATGGGAATCCTGCTGCTTACCAATGGGGCACGCTTACTCAGTTTCCACCTTCTGTGGTTAACAATGATGATCATTAGATTCCTCAGGTGCAGACTCGCCACACTTCCGTGCCAACAGATGTTGAAACTTCTAATGAGGATGAGCCTGTGTACAAAGGTCCTCCTATTCCTGTTTCGATTTTGTCCCAATCTGCTCAAACTGCTGTTCAGAATGTTCATTCTAGAATGCCCTACCCTAGGGCATCCTCTGCTGCTATAGTACCTCCTCCTAGTTATCCATATGGTGTTTAGATGGGTCAGACTTCTGGTCAGATGGTTAATTTTGGGTTGGTGTATCCGTCTCAGTTTGCTTCTCCTCAAGTACCTGCTCTGGCTGCGTCTTAGCTCCTGAATCCACAGATTCTTGTCAGGCCTGCTGATCAGAACAAGCCTGCAAACTATAAACTATTGGATGAAAGGATCAGAGCTATTGAAGGATTTTCTGATTTTGGCACGGATGCCAAAGACTTTTGTGTGGTTCCAAATGTTGTGTTGCCACAAAAATTAAAGATTCCTGAGTTACCAAAGTACAAAGGGTTGAGCTGTCCTCAAAGTCATGTTACCATGTACAGCAGAAAGATGGCAACTTATATTGACAATGATGAATTATTGGTTCATTGTTTCCAAGATAGCTTGTCTGGAGCTTCTTTGGACTGGTATATGGGTTTAGAGCGTAACAAGATTCGTTCCTGGAGAGACTTGTCATAAGCTTTCTTGAAACAATACAAGTATAACCTCAATATGGCTCCTACAAGACTACAATTGCAGAATCATTCTCAACGAACAAGGGAAACTTTCAAAGAATGCGCGCAAAGGTGGCACGAAATGGCCTCTCGTGTTCGACCTGCTCTTTCTGATACAGAGTTGGATGACATCTTCATAGGGACATTACAAGGGGTGTATTATGAGAAAATGGTGGGAAGTTCGTCTTCTAACTTTCCTGACATTGTGACTATTGGTGAAAGAATTGAAAACATGTTGAAGATTGGTAAGATTTCTGGTACTGCTACTCAACAACCTACTAACAAGAAACCTCCAAGCATCTATGCAAAGAAGAAAGAAGGTGAGGCGAATGCTGTAATGGCAAAAGCCCCTCCTCAGTATCTGGTTCATATGGCTTCCATGCCATATTATTCATATCCGCATGTTGAATCTCCCTAGTATCAATAACCGCAGTATCAGTATCAACCACAACAACAGGCTCAGACTCCTCATAATTAACAGCCACAATTTCAACAATCTCAGCAAAACAACATAAATCAACAAAATCAGAACAGACAAAATAACAATAATCAGAGCAATCGCAAGCGTCCAAACTTTGATAAAATTCTAGTGCTGTACACAGAACTATTTCCTTATCTTGTCCATCAAGGGGCAATTGTACCGAAAGAGATCACACTTACAATTCCTCCTTATGGCCCGAAACATAATCCTAATGCATCCTGTACTTACCATTTTGGGTATATAGGACATGCGACTGATGACTGTATTATTTTCAAGACCAAGGTACAAGAACTAATTGATCAGAATATTCTGACATTTGCTGAAGAGCGTCCCAATGTACAGACTAATCATTTGCCTACTTGTAACGAGGAAATTTAAGAGTGTAAGATATCGATTAACTTAACTAAAAAAAACCTAAACAAGTTCTAAAACAAGAATAAATGAACAGAGATTGGGTAAGGGGGTTGATTATGCTAAGGGAAGGTGTTAGCATCCAAAACGTCTATAGTACTCTATAGGAACCCTTTAAAATATCTACGCTTTTTGGTTTGAAAATGTTTGTTTGAAATGAGATTGGGGAGATGAGAAGAGAAATGTTTTTTAAGATTTTTGTGTTTGGAGAGACTTCTTGAGCCTCATGCCTACGTACCAACAAAGTGTAATATAGGATCAAAACCTCGTAGTTCGTGGTACAAATAACAAAAATGGATTTGTCTGGTTCATTTTAAATGTAAAGACAAGTCGTCATTTTAAGGAGAAAACTACGACTAGTCACCCACGAGTATAAGAAAACAACATTTGCATCACCTTGGGATGGAGGATTTTTGCTTGGATAAAAATCAACAAGTCTATCACTCAACATCTAAGTGGAAAATGTCAACATCTTAAATACTATGGGGAATAGGAGAATTACATCTCAACTATGAAAATGGTTCATGTCTAAAATTTTTGAAAAGTTTTAAAAGAAAAAGTGCACAAAAGCACTAAAGTTTGAATGAGGTGAAGTGTTTTTTATGTCTTTTTGAAATTAGTCAAAGTATGATTAACATTGATTGACATTTATTAAAGAAAACAATGTTTGAAAATCACTTGACCAAAGTCAAGAGTTTTTATGAAAGAGGTTTAATTTTGAAAAAAAAACAAGAAGGTTTTGAAAAAGAGAGAAGATTTTGAAAATTAAAGAAGGGGTGGAGAAGAAGTGATTATCCTAAAGAAAAAGATAAAAGCTAAGGATAAGAACGGTCTAACCACATAAGTAAGCTCCATAACATAAGCATTCTTTCCTTTAGATTAGGCCTCGATTAAGATAGGTCTTCAAAGGAGAACTCCATGTACCCAAAAATCCAAGGTTTACCATCACAAACTTCCAAGCATAGGTTAAGATCCTAGTTCTAAGTCCAAAATTCCATGTCCAATACAAAGGATAGTAACCATAGTCCACCATTAAGAGAACATGTTTTTTAGGGGTTTTAACCTTTATTAATGTTTTTTAGGCCAAATGGACAAAAGAAAAAGAGCATAAACATAAACAAATGGTCCAAGTAGACAAAGGAAAAATGGAGGAAACATAAACAAATAATATGATATGATATGATGACATAAAGTATAAAAAAATAAATAGAGATAGGGAGCGAGAAGGAAGCATAAACATAAATAAATTAATATACAATATAGAGCAATAATGATCCAAAATAAGAGAAACAAGTTTTGTTGTTTTTCGGAAATGCTCAACTAGTCATCCATGAGAATGAAAACATGGTCTCATACATCACCATGGGGAGGGCTCCAACTCGGATAAAATCAACGAGTATGCCAACTAACCCCCACAGGTAACAAGAGAAATCCAATCTATTTCAAACTACGCCGTGGAAGAGTAGGAGACTGATAATTCATTTAAAAAACACAACGGTTTTCCGTTTTCGGGTCCAATTTAGCATTATGTTAAGCAATCTTAATCAGACTTATATAGAAGCCACGACTATCTGAGACCGGTCAATAACAATGTTAGTGCTAATGCATGCTAGAGAAGTGATATGTAGATCACTCTCCAAAAGCAATACCACATGAAAAGAATAGAGGTAACGATCTCATCTTCATCAAGAACTTAAAATAAGTTCCAATGATATTGAAGATTTTCATTGCTCAAAAGAAAAAATAGAAGAGGGGAGAAGGGAAACCAAATTGAATTACAATATTTGAATCATTCCATATTTAAGTTCCATCACTCTTCTTGGGGTAGGAGATTTACCGTTTTATTTCCTTTCCTGTTATTTATGTTTTCAAGTATTAACTTTTCAGTTTGTTTAGTTTATTGAGTCCTACTATACACTATTTTTTATGCCTGTTTGAAAACTCCCTTAATTTTGACCCCCAACGAAAACAAATCTGTTTATCTTGATTCAATGGCATGACACTCTGTGTTATATTCCCTAAGTATGTGATATTGATTTAAATAGACATTATGCCAAGACCTTATTCCTAGTTTCTTAGAAGTAGCCTCTTGATTAGTTTATACTAGCAATCAACACCATCCTTGTGTACAAACTAAGTAACAAACCGATGCAAATATGTGTTGATCTAAAAAATTTGAATAATGTGATTTTTATAGAAAAAGCGAATGAAAGATATATTCCCGCTAAGTTAGGTGGTCCTCACCTGGCCATTTAGCCTAAAGTTTTAAACTCTTTAAATTCGTAAGCAAAAGAAAACATAATGTACGAAAAAGGAAAAAAAATTGAATTTTGAGATCATATAACACAAACAGGTTCGCTTACCATGTAAGTACAAAGGATAACGGGCTTAATGTGATTGCGCGAGAATGAAAAAGAGGTGAAATAGAATGAAGGATGTAGGTCGAGTTATAATGTCATGATTTGAATTGGTATTGCATAGGAAGGGAGTCTTTGTCCGCAAATGTGCAAATGTGTCGTTACGGTATCCTTGTTTTCACTATTTTGTACCTATCCGTTTAGAATTAGCCTAGAAACCTTGTGCCTTGATTGTTTTTTCATCGTGCCTACGAGTCAGACACTGCAATTATTGTTTTAATTCTGTTGGGAATTTGCTTGAGGATAAGCAATGGTCTTTGTGCGGGGGAGTTTGATAACATGAATTTGTATCGTATTTTTAGGATCACTATGAGCACTTTTAGTCCATGTTTTTATCGAGTCTTATTGAATTTACTATGTTTTTATAGTGTTTTATGTTTACAGGTGCACTCGTCGAAATCCTGGAAGAAATCAAGAAAAGAAGTGAAAGACAAAGAAAATGCAGTCAAACAGCGAGATTTTGCCATTTCTGCTGATATGGCGTTCGCATCCTTAGATGGCGTTCGCCATCCCTTCCTGAAGGTCGCCCCCATTACAAAGAGAGCATGGCGTTCGCCATGCCCATAATGGTGATCGCCGTACAGGCGCTGTATGCAGTTTTCACTGCAGAATCAACTTTGGGCAATTTTGAGGAGTTTTAATAACTCCTTTTCCCTCCATTCTTGGATTTTCGAACCAGAGGCAGTTGAGCCATATTTTCTCTATAAAAAGGACCTCTTGGAGCAGTCATCGGGGGATCGAAGTGCGCGAAAGCTCTGCCATTTTTTTCATTAGAATTGTAGGCATATATTTACCATTAAAAGCAACAATAACTCACATCGAGGGATTGTTGCAACTTTGTTTCTATTTTCATTGTACTGTACTGAATGCTTGGAGTATTAATTTAAGCGTGCCACCATTTTCGTTCCAGTTCCATTTATTTTACCGCAATTTACAGGTTCTATTATTTTATTGCATTTTTAGTATAATTGCCACTTGAATTTACTTAACATGCTAGTTTTAGGCAATGTTTGTTTTAATATGTTAGACTTAGGATTAATTATGTCTGGCTAAACAAATTGAGACTCTCGTATGAGGACCATCGCAACCGGCGGGACTCCGTAGAAATAATAGGTACAAAACTATGATTATATGTCATTTTGGTTTTAATTTCCAATTGTAGTGTTGCTTATTTCGACACGAGAGTGAGGAATAAGTTAAGGTTTAAGCCGAGACCGTGAGAGCGTGAGGAGTGAAGCAGATAGTGGGAATTAGGCATCATATCTAAATACAGCGAGAACGCTTTAGATATTGTTTAGGATATTATTGGCTTTCAAAGTGTATTTCTTAGTTACCGGGCGAGCGAGAGCAAAATCTTGGGATTAGGAAGTATGGCTTTTGTTAAGACTGCGAAAGCGTGAGGCGGAGCCTTTAAGTCGGTATATTCTACGGAATGGTAATATAGTCGTAACTAGTACCTATATTCTATAAGTCCCTTAGGTGCACGGAAATCATATTTCGGGCTCGTTTAAGTATTAATTTCAGATCTTAGAATTCAATCCCTTATTTCCTGTTAAATTCCCGTTAACCTTTAACCTTAGCTTTGCACAGCAACATTAGTTTGATTATCATTCCCTGTGGGTTCGACAACCTTTTTAAGACTACACGACCAACTGTATGCTTGTAGATTTATCCGTTAGTGTCAGACGATCAAGTTTTTGGCGCCATTGTCGGGGAAAGATTTAGTCAATATTGTGGATCTTTCGTTGCGCAGTATAGACTAAGGCAACTATTTTCCTTTTAAATTGTCTATTGTATGCCAAGCACTCGCTCACAAGGCAAAGAGTTGGACCAACCAATTGACAAAATCGAGCGTTTTATTAATTTAAGACGTCGAATTAACGAATTCTGTATTAGATATAATCTTCCAGACCATATAATTCCTTACTCAGATTCGGAACCCGAATCAAAACCAGAATCAATCATGGCCGAAGAAACCGTCCTCTGAAGTATTACGTTGTTCCATCACAAGAAGAACCACATAACAGCATTGTTGCCCCCGCAATTAAGCGAAATGATTTCAAACTGAAACCTTCGCTGATATCAACAGTTCAATAAAACCAGTTTTCAAGCAAATCTACAGATGATCCGAATTTGAATTTGTCAATATTTGTGGGCAGACACCGTAAAAGCAAATGGTGTCAATCCTAAAGCCATAAGATTAATACTCTTTCCATTTTCCTTGAGAGATAGAGCTAGAGCTTGGCTCCAGTCTCTACCGTCCAACTTAGTGACAACATGGGACGAGTTGAAGAAACTCTTCTTAGCCTGATATTTCCCACCAAGCAAGACAGCTATGTTAAGATCTCAAATAAATGAATTTAAGCAAAAAGATAACGAATCTCTTTTCGACTCTTGGGAGAGATACAAGGACATAATGAGGCTTTGCCCACACCATGGACTTGAAGAATGGCTAATAATCCATACCTTCTACAATGGTCTGTTATACAATACTAAAATGAATCTGAGTGCAGCAGCTGGCGGTGCTCTAATGGATAAACCGTATGAGGAAGCCTACGAACTTATCGAGACTATGGCTCAAAACCATTTCCAATAGGGAAGTGAACACGTTGGTGTAGAGAAGTCAACTCTAAAAGGAGGAATGTATGAAGTTAATGGTTTAGACCGCGTCAATGCTAAAGTGGATGCACTTACACAGAAGATCGAAAGTTTAGCAATAGCACCACCCGCAGCTACCGTAGCTGCAGTTACACCCAATTGTGAAATATACGGAACCCCTGGGCACACTAATGCTGAATGTTAGGTATTGGCTGGTACTCCTACCGACCAAGTGAAATATGCTCAAGGAAACCCATATTCAAACACTTACAATCCTGGCTGGAGAAATCACCCGAATTTTTCATACAATAATAACAATGCTTTACAGCCACCAAATCCAGCACCTGCTATTCCACCTGGTTACCAAAAAGGACCACCATCTGCTCCACAACCACCTAGAAAATCAAATCTAGAAATCATGATGGAAAACTTTATGAATGCTTAAGTTCAACAAAACAAAGAATTCACAGATCAAAACGTTCATACGAGTGAATTGATTAAATAATTATCAAGTAAACTTGATGCAATGGCTACTCACAACAAAATGTTAGAAACTCAAATTTCTCAAGTAGCCCAACAACAATCAACAGTAGCACCCCCTGCTGGAACATTTCCTGGCCAAGCAAAACCAAATCCAAAAGTTCACGCTAATGCTATCACATTGCGAAGTGGAACAGAATACGATGGACCAGTTGACCCGAGATTCCAAAATTCAGCCATGCACTAAAATTCATCAAAGGGAACTGAAAAAGTAAGAGAACCAACCAGCGATAAGGAAGATAAAAGCGAAGAGGCAGCAGAGAAGGAAACACCCTACGTGCCTCCGCCACCATACAAACCACCTATACCTTATCCTCAAAGATTAGCCAAATCCAAAAATGAAGGACAATTTAAGAAATTCGTAGAACTTTTAAAACAAATGAACATAATCATACCTTTCACAGAAGTTATTACGCAAATGCCTTCATATGCAAAATTTCTCAAATAGATCCTGTCAAATAAGAAAAGGCTCGAGGAAAATGAAACTGTTATGCTCACTGCTGAGTGTAGCACTATAATTCAAAACAACATGCCTCCTAAGCTGAAAGATCCAGGCAATTTTTCCATACCTTTCATGATCGGAAAATCTATCATAGACAAAGCGCTATGTGATTTAGGAGCCAGTGTTAGCTTGATGCCCTTATCCACATGCAAGAAACTCGACTTAGGGGAACTAAGGCCGACAAAAATGTCATTACAACTAGCGGACCGTTCTGTTAAATATCCTGTTGGTATGCTAGAGAACCTACTCGTTCGTATAGGCCAGTTCTATATTCCTACTGATTTTGTGATAATGGACATTAAGGAAGATTCAAACATACTCATTATTTTAGGAAGATCATTTTTAGCAACAACCGGAGCCATCATCGATGTTAAGAAAGGAAAACTAACTTTTGAAGTTGGGGAAGAAAAAGTTGAATTTATTTTGGCCCAAAGAAGATGGGTCTTACACTCTATTAGGGGCCCAAAAGTTTATTTTTATACAAGAGATGGGGCTTACAACTCAAGTAGATGCTCAGATGAAAAACAGTGATTGCGCAGTTATTTTGAAAATTGTACCGGGACTTATACAAATGACTGAGGCCCAAATATAGTTTATTTACATAGGGATGAGACTTACACTCTATCAAGAGGCCCAAAAGTGTTTGAAAAAGAAGAAAAATGGGACTTACAACTCAAGGAGAGGCCTAGATGAAAATTGTTTTGAAAACGGATATCGCATCGAGATTTTTAAAATCGTATCGGGTCTTAAACAATGATTGAGGCCCAAAAACTTTGTGTGTAACAAGGGATGGGTCTTACACTCTATTAGAGGCCCAAAAGTGTTTTGAAAAATGTTTGTAAGGGTGAAAATAATTAAAACCCTAATTTGATTTAAAAATGTATTTTAATTTGAATAAAAATCATTTAAAATGATCAAAATTATCAAACATGTGTAAAAAATAAGTTTTGATCTGGGATTAATGTTTGAAAAATCATGTTATATCCATAGAATGATTTGAAAATCATTTGAATTTGAAAAATCAAGAGAAATAAATATTTTTAAATGTTTAAAAATAAATTCTATACAAAAATATGAAATATATAAAATAGATAATATTTTTTTGAAATTCTTGTAAAATAAAATATTTTACCATTTTTGTGAATTTTGAAAGAAAGAATCAATTCAAAAACATTAAAATTCAGAGAGAAATTAATTTTTGAATCAATTAAATAAAAAATCAAAATATTCAAATATTCAAAAATTCAAAAATGGCGCCAAGAACAAGGGGAAGAACACGCGCGCACTTTGTATTCCCAGATTTGCAAAACCTATGATATCTCACGGATTAGGCAATGAAATTGGATGAAACCAACCCCAAACTTGTTAGATTTTAACCCACGAACATGATGGTGGTGTTTAATTTCATTTATTTTAAGTGTGGAATGAGAAATTCGTGATGAACACTGAAACCCTAGAATTTTGCATAAAGCTCATGAAATCTTAAACATGTAATAGATGAAGCAATTAATTGAGTGTTATCACCCTATAGACTACCAGAAGCATGTTGGTAACTTGCAAATGAATTTATGATGCATGCAATAGAGAGTTTGATAGGTTCAGGCTTACTTGAAATTGCTTGTGCAAGAGACTTTCAAATTTGGAGTTGGAGGTGTTCTAGATGTGTTGTGATGACTTGAACAACTTCACTATACCTTATAGAGTGTGTTGGGAAGCTTGGACTTGATTGGAGATGTTTGGATAACTACATGGCATCTCATCTTCATATGAGCTTCAAGTGGATTTGGAGCTATGAGATTTTGGTGTTACAGGTGAGTGGGGAGTGTTTGATCAGCTCACATATGATGTATGTGAAGTGTTAGAACAATTGGTTCAAGCTGCATTATTTTCTATTTCAAAACCCGATAGTCACTTCTTTAAGAATTGAAATTTTGATGCACAAGAGGGAATTCAAAGAAAACAATTTTGGGATTTGTCAAGCATGAACATTTGGAACTTGAAGGATAATAACTGAATTCAATGGTCTTGGTTTGGCATAATTACTTCTTGCATAAGGTACAATAGTTGTCCCAAATAGCTCAGCCATGTATTGACTCAATCCACATTCTGCAGCCCTTTTAAATGTTGTTTGTTAGAGCATCTTGACTACAAGGAGTGTGAATCTTGAATATGCACTATATCACATTATTACCTTTGAATTCAAGGCATATACGCCAAAACTCATCGATTCCAAAATGAGAAATCTCTTGGCATCTCAGACTAATTTTGAAGGTTTGATCTGAGTTATGATGATCATATTGAATGTATTTGGCTCTTCTGATCATTGCCCCTTGACTCAAAATCGTGTATGGCAAGTTAATACCCAAACTGTTATGAAAACAGTTGCAACAATGCCTCTTGTGGCAGCCATAACTCTTAGTTCAAACTAAGTTGTTTCATGCCAATGCGCTCTTTGGATTGTTGGCAACATGTATAACAACTTTGATGTTTACATTGGAGATTGATTCTTCTTGTAACTAGGTGTAAACATCTCCAAAGTTTTGGTGTTTTACCTAAAATCTGTCTTGGACAAAATTTTGTCTAAGTGTTGAAAAAAGAAGCATTTTCATGTTTTAGTGATTTTGATTCAACCATAACTCAGAATCCTTGATGATTTGGAATGAGATGTAGTTGACACTTTTGAAGTATGTCATATGTGTAGCGCGAGTTTTTGCGTGGTTGCGAAGCACTGTCGCTTTGGGGTACTACAGTTCGATTCATTTTTTATCCTATTGAAGCTGATGAAGGAAGGGAAATAGATGTCTCCAATTAACCCTGCTTGCAAACTGAGTTTGAACAGATGACTGTTGGTTTACAGATGCTATTAAGATTGTGGGTCTCTCTTAGGTTATTTTGTTTAAAAAAAATAGTGTCTAGGCTATTGGTAGGATGTTAGTACTGATGCTTTTCGATTGATGTATGAAGGTACGGGATGTTGGGTTTTTTGATTAGTATGCTCGCTAAGATTTTTCCAATCTTATGCCTACGTATTCCTGTTTAACGAAACAGGGAAATCAGAGCGATCGTAGTTAATAGGAGGAAAAAAAGGTTGTTTTGGTGTCTTATTCAAAGCCCAAGATGTGAAGCTAAATTTGGTTTGTATCTTGTTCAAAGCCCAAGATGTGAAGCTAAAGGGTTTTGACTTTAGAGAGAATTTGTCATCTCTAAAGGGGGTCTGTTTGTCACAACTGTTGGGTGACTGATTATAAAGGAGAATTACTTTAACTGGGATATGTGAACCCAGCAATGCCATAATTTCCTTTATAGGGTATTTTTAACCTGAAGGAGAAGACTTTAACTCAGTTTAGAGCAATGCCATCTTTCGTTAGGAATTTCTCATGCTAAAAGAGGGACAGTGGCGTGGATGGAAATAATCCAGAGGCTTGCCGCTTACAGCAATTAGATGAAAGGAAAAGGAGTTGTTGATGTTTGTATACTGTGAGCAAGGCACAAATTTTGATGCTAAAAGGTTGATTGACTCAACCGAGGTCTTCTTATACGAAGCCTAAAACGGAGGCTAAAAAGGTTTTTACTCAACATGAGAGTCTTTTATACTCAACAAGAAAGTGATTTTATATCCCGTACGAAGCCCGAGATAGAGGCTAAGAGGGAAGTGACTCAACAAGAGAGTCTTTTATACTCAACAAGAGAGTGTTTTTATGTGTCTCGTACGAAGCCTGAGAGAGAGGCTAAAAGAGTTTGACCCAACAAGAGAGTCTTTTATACTCAACAAGAGAGTGATTTGTATCTCGTACGAAGCCCGAGATAGAGGCTGAGATTGGGTGACTCAACAAGAGAGTCTAAAAAGGTTAACATCACCGGGGAGAATCATTGTACAAAGCCCAAGAGGAGGTTAACTTCACTAAGGAAGGATCATTATACAAAGCCTAAGAGGAGGCTATTGTGCTGGTGACTGTTTCAGTGTAGTGACAGGTTCAGTATGTTGGTTAAAAGAGAAAATCAGTTCTTATAAAAGGAAAGATTAAAGGTATTGTTGTACTTTGGGATTGATCAGAGGATCAGGGTTATTTCCTGTTCTTTAAGGAAATGGAAAATCCAAAGGGGTATTGAGACTGTCCAAGTCTACTGGTGTTTTGAGAAATCAATTCTTGGGTAGTGAATGATCTTTGTATGATGCCCAAGAGAAGGCTAGTATGTTAAAGGGATGAAGGTCAACCCATTAACTGGTCTGGCACTTGACTCAAAAAGACAGCTCTAGCAAATTGATGACTAGGTTCTGTTCCTATACCTGCAGAGGTCTCTGGGTCCTTGTACTAAGCCCAAGAGAAGGCATGAGAGCTTTTAAGAAGCCAAAGGGTTCTTGTACAACGCCCAAGAGGAGGCGGGGATGCTTTTAAGAAGCCTGTGGGTCCCCAAACCCCCAGAAGTTCAAGACATGCTACTCATCGAGAATAGATCAAGCCAGGAAAGTCTGAGAATTTGGAAGAAACTCAAGAGATGCCATTCACGGAGAAAAGATGATCTCTGGGGAGTTAGAGTTTCTTTGACAATTTCTAAGAGTGACAGTCTGAGAAAAGGTTCACCGAGAATGCTACCTTTCACGTCTCCATATTGTTTAACCCCAAGAGGAGGGAAGACTGTGTCTGGTAATCCTATGGGGATCTAGTTTTGTTTGTATTTTAAGAGTGACCAAAAGGGCTTTACCTAGTGCTAGACTTAGTTGCCGGGGAAAACTCTAAATAACTACACTAGTATTACACAGTGGATATATGACGAGTATATAAAAGTTTGTGAAAGAAGACTTACAGTGAGCAGCCCCACAATACAGTTATATATATGAAAACGGATAAAGAAAGCGGGTAAACACTTACTCGGTTGTAGAGCTTCCAAGCTGTTTTGTTAGTTTGTTCAACAAAGAAAGCTTTGATAACAATATTATATTCAAAATCAAAGGAGAAAGTGCTTTGAAAATATTGTTGGGGCTTACAGCTCAAGGAGAGGCCGAAGGATTTATCAGTGATTGCATTGTTGTTTGAAATTGTACAGGGACTTATACAAGTGACTGAGGCCCAAGAAGGTTTTCTGTACAAAGGGATGGGTCTTACACTCTCTCAAGAGGCCCAAAGGTGTTTAAAGAAAAAGAATGGGGCTTATAACACGAGGGTAGGCCCAGATGATTTGATTTTTGAACTGGCGATCACGCCGAGATTTCTTTAACGTACTGGGTCTTATACAATGCAGTAAGGACCAAAAAGTTTTGGTTAAAAGGGGGTTGGGTCTTACACTCTATTAGAGGCCCAAAAGTTTATTTTTGTACAAGTGGTGGGGCTTACAGCTCAAGGAGAGGCCCAAAATGGTCTTTGTTTGAGAACGATTATCGCGCTGTTGTTTTAAAAATGTACAGAGGGACTTATACAATAAGTGCGGCCCAAAAAGGTTTATGTACAGAAAGGGTTGGGACTTACACTCTATTAGAGGCCCAATGAATAAAGATGGGTCTTATAGCTCAAGGAGAAGCCCAAAGATTTTTGTTAAAAGGGCGACGATCGCGTCAAACCTTTTAACGGTATCGGGACTTATACAACACACTGAGGCCCAAAAAGGTTTTCTAAGAGGGATTGGGTCTTACACTATATTAGAGGCCCAAAGTGTTTGAAAAAGATTGATGAGGGTTGAATTAATCAAAAACCCTAATTTTTTTCCAAAATGTATTTTAATTGAATAAAAATTCAATTAAAATGATCAAAATTGTTAAACATGTGTGGAAACAAATTGTAATCTTGGATTAATGTATCAAAAATTATGTTTCTATCCACAAAATGATTGGAAATCACTAAAATTTGAAAAATCAAGAGGGAGAAAATATTTTAAATGTCAAAAACAATTAAAATATTAATTCTTTGCAAAAATATCAAGTATATGAAATAAATAATATTTTTGGGATTTTTTGGGAAAATAAAATATTTTAACATTTTTGTGAATTATTAAAAAAAAGAATCAACTCAAAATCATTAAAACTCAGAGAGAAATTAAGTTTTGAATCAATTAAATAAAATCACAAAATTCAAATATTCAAATGTTCAAAAATGGCGCCAAGAACATGGCAAGAACACGCGCCACCCTCTGTTTCTGCAGATTTGCGTTTTCTATCCAATCTCACTGAACACTTGATGATATTATGCAATCTACATATCAATCTACTCGTTTTCACCTCACGATCATGTCTATGGTCTTTAATTTCATTTATTTTAAACATGGAATAAGAAATCAAAGAGAAACCTCAAGAACCCTAAAACTTGCATGAAGGCTCAGAAATTCCATACACGATTCAAACAAAGCAATTAATTAAGGGTAAACACTCTATGCATGATTATGAACATATGGCCAAATTATTGTGCAGCAAAAAATGCATGGATCATAGAGTTAGAAGAGCTCATGCTTACCTCTTGCAGCTGGTGATCGTGTTTTGTGTTAGAGGTGTTACAGCTTGGTTCCAAGGATATGGACAGCTTCCCTAGGTGCTATGGAGTGTGTCTGGATGCTTGGAATTAATGGAAATGATCTGGAACTTGAGATGGTACCCCAACTGCAAATATGTCAAGGACTTGAGCAATTGGCTAGTGATTTTGCGATTTTGGTGTTCCAGATGTTGTGTGAGTATTTGGATCACTTCTATATGATGTTTATGAGGTGTGTGTGTGATTAGTTTGATTGGAATAGCTCTCAAACTCAAAACCCGATGGTTACTTGCTTTGGAAGGCAATTTTGGAGTGAAGAAGGAGATTTTGAGGAAAGCATCTGTTAGATGGCTTTGGTGTACTCAAACTGAACACAATTGAGCTCTATTTATAGTAGAGCAAGTTTGTTTTGCAAGGAATAGTGAATGGAAACTGCTGCATAGGTTTGGCCAATGTTGATCAATGAGAATCTCAGTCTCCTATAGCCATTGACTAGAGGTTAGGGCACAGGCTGCTGCTTCCCTTGGTCTTGGATAAGTCTTGACTGAATTCTGTTGGAAATGGCTCAGTCCATGCCACCTTAGTGCATCCATTGAATGCTCCAAAACAAAATTGGGGTCTTGTCCCCTCTTTAGGGATTTCTAGGTTTGGCATGTTATTTTTAGTTCCAAGGACTTGGTAGGCTTGGGATCAGAGTTGGTTCCTCCTTCGTCTCCCCTTGAGGTGTTCAGATGGATAAGTGTGTTTGTCATTTGCACGTGGAAAATCGAGCAAAATGCACAAATCTGCCTTGCTTTGACAGTTTTCATCAAGGCATATTGCCATTGTCATATCTCATGGCTCAAGTTGAGTTTGGTGAAGTTCTTAGTCATTTTGGAAAGCCCTCATATGATATAACAACTGTTTGATCATAATTGGTTTTGATACTTTTTGGATCCAAGTGAAAAATGCCCCTACATTTGGAAAAAAGTGAAGGCAGATTCTGACTTAGTGAAAATTTCACTAAGTGTTGGAAAAAAGTGACATTTTCACTTTTTGTGATTTTGATCATTCCATAACTTAAAATCCATGAGGACCTGGAAGGAGTTATGTTTGAAGCTTTTGTAGAGGGCCATGAGAGCTACAAATCCAGCTTTGGATGGGGAAAAATGGCCTTGTGGTTTAGGAGTTATGATCCTCCAAAGTTGGTACCCTAGCCACTTTGTTCCATAACTTAGAAAAATTTATAAGTTTTTATGGTTACCCCTTTTACAAGTTATCCCACTTTTCTTGATTTTTCTTGATGAATGATGATTCCAACCACACATTAACATCATTTTAGGGTTAAGGAACCATAATTATGAAAAATCTCAAAATGTCAAAGTTTGACTTTTGTGCACAGTTGACTTTTTTTTAGATGAATTCCAAACTGTGCGATCCTCTATGAAATCAAGTCCTTGACCTAAATCAAACTTAATGGACATGTTCCATGGGTGTTATAGGGTGTATTAAATCATGTCCCAAGGTTTGGGAGCATGTCTTGGTCAAAAGTCAAAGGCACTGTTGACTTTTTCTTCAAAACCCTAATTGTGGTTCTGATGAATTTGAAACTTGTTGATCAAGCTTCTTAGACCAGTCCATTGTTTCAAATTGATCAATATGGTGTATTAGAGACCCTCAAATCCTCCTTTGAGGTCTTGGCTCATGTTTTGTCCCAAAAGTCAACTTGGGGGGTGAATTAGGTAAAGAAACCCTAATTCCTGATATTTTATGAACGCATCCCCTGAGGCTAATTTGACTTAATGGTTGGGTTCATGATGTCCCTTGGAGCATCATAGGTTATGCTTTGAATCCTTGGCTCGTGCCCAGGGGAAAATTTCCATCTGGAGGCCCTGGTCGACCAAAACCCTAATTTGATGACATTGGCGATCTTGAGGCTTGATCCACTAAGAATGTTGCAACCCTGTGCCTGATTCTTGATGTGGGAGTCCTCTTGATCCATTGTGGATATTTGAGAGGTTAGACAAGTTGAATATCATGTCATTCCATGATTGATCCTTTGTCTAAGGCTCAAAGAGGGCTTGAAACCCTAAGTCTGATTGTAGTGGATGTTCACCCATCTTTGGGGAGACTAATGAGGTATGATGGTCCATCCATATTGTGATGATGATTTATACAATGATGGGGAATCTTAGTGGTCAAAATTTGGGGTATGACAGATGCCCCTATTTAATCTTCTTGGACCCGAAGGTGTGAATGGCGAAGGTATTCGGGCATTCAGGGTGCAAGAGGATTAAATATCGGAATACCCGAAATTTTTATGGTGGCTATGAATGGTAACTTGCGCATTCATCTTCTTCTGCTAAGCGGTGATGCTTAGAAAGGGTAAAAAAAACTTCCCCTCGATCCTGGTTTTCCTACCAAGGAATTGGTCTAAGTTTCTGAAATAAACTTCCCCTTGATCCTGGTTTCCTACCAAGGAACTGGTCTAAGTTTCTGAAATAAACTTCCCCTCGATCCTAGTTTCCTACCAAGGAACTAGTCTAAGTTTCTGAAATAAACTTCCCCCCGATCCTGGTTTCCTACCAAGGAACTGGTCTAAGTTTCTGAAATAAACTTCCCCTCGATCCTGGTTTCCTACCAAGGAACTGGTCTAAGTTTCTGAAATAAACTTTCCCTTGATCCTGGTTTCCTTCCAAGGAACTGGTCTAAGTTTCTGAAATAAACTTCCCCTCGATCCTGGTTTCCTACCAAGGAACTGGTATAAGTTTCTGAAATAAACTTCCCTGACAAGGGACGCTATGTGTAGCGATTTTCCTCAAACTTCTCGCCGAATTTTCCTGGGGAGATGCCATTTGATAGAAAAAATTTGATGTCAGACTTGCTAGGGAACCCATTCGTCTGATTTGTAGAGGGGTACAAACTTCTCTGTTGAAGATGCCATTTGTTGACTCTATCTGGGGAAAACGAGTCTCTTAAGAGACTGTTTCCGCTTGGAGATATTACATCATACTTTTCTCGGAGATCTTCACGGTGAAATGCCATATGATGTATCCAATTTTGAGGTGCTGATGACTTTATTAATATCTACTCTCCGGAGAGCAAAATCAATATGTTGGTGAAAGTCTTTAGTTGTGAGGCTTTCTCTGGGGATTTTCCTTAATCCGGGAAAGCAAAGATATCATCTTCAATGGCGAAGAGTGACATCTGTCGAAAGTTTCTCTGGTCTTCTCAGAGGTTCAAGTTATCAAAGTGGTCAAGGGCCAACTCTAATCCAGAAATAAATTGGAGGAGAGAGATTGTTCAGACGCAACATTTCCTGACGAGGAAAGAACTGACAACTCGATTGAGAGGACTTTTATCACTAGGGGATTAGACCAACTAAAGTGATAGTGATGCAATATGAATATGAATGTAAATCACTAATGCATGATGTATGTATGTTTATGCTGACAAAACTGACGCGACATACAGACTAATAGATGAACATGACTGGATACTCGGCCACAGTGGGGGATGAAAAGTATCACTGGTCCAAAGGTAGCAATTCTGCCTTGCTTAGGAGAGATAGTCCCCGTGGGGAACACCGTTGGTCGGGCTTAGGAGGTAAGAACTCTGCCGAAGATGTCAGATGACATAACTGATCCTTCGTTCAGGCGCACTGATTTAGAAGGAGTACTTTGATTCTGCACTTTGAGGCTCGAACACCTTTGGAGACGCAATTGATGTTCTTTCAATGTTCAACAGTCAAAAGAAATTGCCATCTTTATTTTAAAAGCAGAAAAAATTTTACAAGTAAATTCATTTTTGTTTTATTTCAAGAATCGTTGATATTGTTAAAATGTCATTCTGTAAAGCTAAAACAAATAAGAATTGCAAACAAAAGCACAAGGGCTCAAATTTTATTGATAGGATGGAAATTAGCCAAACGCGTGATTCCACAGAGTATTTACAAAGTTAGAAAATGGTAATTTAAGGGAAAAGGGCTATATTGAAACACAACGACAACTATCCTTCTACCAACTTTGAATTCGGGGCATCCTGAGCTTCCGTCGAAGATCACCTTGACTGGAGTTTTCTGATGGATGGCATGACTGCTACTAGGGAATTTTCCCCTGTTGGACGTATTTACTTGCCATTATCCCTAACTTTTGCCTGGATTGTACTTTGAGATTTCCAATCCACCGGGATGATTTTTTGATCATGTCTCTAATTTTTGCCTAGACCGCCCTTTCGGGTTTTCAATCCACCGAGACGATTTTTTTTTATTTAGGCAAAGTATTTCTTGACTACGTCAACATTTGTGGGGTAGGAAAATTCCTCTCCGTCCATGGTTGCAAGTCTCAAGGCACCGCCTGAGAAAGCTTTCTTGACCACGTATGGGCCATCATAATTCGGAGTCCATTTGCCCCGAGAATCAGTGAGAAATGATTGTATCTTCTTGAGCACAACGTCTCCTTTCCTGAAGACGCGAGGTCGGACCTTCTTGTCAAACGCCTTCTTCATTCTTTGTTGATACAACTGACCATGGCATAGTGCTGTCATTCGCTTCTCTTCGATTAGATTTAGTTCGTCGTGCCGACTTTGGCACCATTCAACCTCTGTTAGTTTAGCTTCCATCAATACCTGAATTGACGGGATCTCTACCTCTATGGGGAGCACTGCCTCCATGCCATATACTAGAGAGAAAGGGGTTGGCCATGTTGAAGTGCGGACAGATGTGCGATAACCGTGAAGAGCAAAGGGTAGCATCTCGTGCCAGTCTTTGTAGGTTACAACTATCTTTTGAATGATCTTCTTGATGTTCTTGTTAGCCGCTTCTACCGCTCCGTTCATCTTGGGTGGGTAGGGAGATGAGTTATGGTGTTCGATCTTGAACTCTGCGCACAACTCCTTCATCATCTTATTATTCAAGTTAGATTCATTATCAGTAACGATCTGGCTCGGAACACCATAACGGCAAATGATATTGTTTTTGATAAATCAGACCACCACTTGTCGGGTTACATTAGCGTACGACGATGCTTCGACCCACTTGGTGAAGTAGTCAATGGCTACCAGGATGAACCGATGTCCATTTGAAGCTTTGGGTTCAATCATGCCAATCATGTCGATTCCCCATATGGAAAAAGGCCATGGGGAAGAGAGAACTTTGAGACGCGTTGGCGGTACATGGATTTTGTCGAAGTATATCTGACACTTGTGACACCTCCTCATGTACTTGTAGCAGTCAGATTCCATTGTCAACTAGTAGTACCCTGCTCTCAGAATTTTTCTCGCCATTGTGTGTCCGTTGGCATGAGTGCCAAAGGATCCTTCGTGAATTTCTTCTATCAGCATGTCTGCTTCTGGTCTATCTACACATCGGAGCAAGACCATGTCAAAGTTTCTCTATAGAGTGTATCACCGCTCAAAAAGAAGCTTCCTGCTAGCCTTCTGAGGGTCTTTCTGTCTTTTCTTAGTGCCCTAGGTGGGTACTCTTGTTTCTGAAGGAAGCATTTGATATCGTGATACTAAGGTTTGTCGTCTATGATCGCTTCAATCGTGAGATGTAAGCGGGCCGTTCAAGGCGCGTTATGTCGATCTTAGGTAGGTCGTTCCATTGACCTACACTAATCATGGAAGAGAGAGTGGCAAGTGCATCAGCCATGTGATTCTCATCACGAGGGATGCGATGAAACTCGATTCTATTGAAGAAGGGTAACAAACTTCTTGCGTAATCCCTGTAAGGAATCAGTCCTGATTAGTATGTGTTCCAATCTCCTTTGATCTGATTGACGACCAAAGCTGAGTCGCCATATACATCCAAGTTCTTGATCCTCAAATCGACCGCTTCTTCGAGACCCATAATACAAGCTTCGTATTCGGCCTCGTTGTTAGTACACTTGAATGTAAGTCTGGCCGTGAAAGGAATGTGGGTACCCTGAGGTGTTATGATGATTGTCCCAATTCCATTTCCGTAATGATTGACTGCTCCGTCAAAGATTAGTCCCCATTGGGAACCTGGTTCTGGCCCTTCACTGGGTAGTGGTTCATCGTAATCTTTCATTTTTAGATACATGACATCTTCGTCTAGGAAGTCAAACCCAATTAATTCCTGATCGTCAATCAGTTGATGAGCCAAATGATCGGCTAGAATACTTCCCTTAACAGCTTTTTGAGAGAGGTACTCGATGTCGTATTCCGATAACAACATCTGCCAACGGAAATTCTTCCTGTGAGAGCAGGTTTTTCAAAGACGTACTTGATTGGATCCATTTCTGAGATCAACCAAGTAGTGTGACGAATCATTTACTGGCGAAGACGTTTGTCTGCCCAAGCCAAAGCGCAACAAGTTTTTTCAAGCATAGTGTACCGAGTTTCACAGTCTGTGAATTTCTTGCTTAAGTAGTAGATGCAGACTCTTTCCTTTTGGCTTCGTCTTGTTGGCTAAGCACACACCCCATGGAGTCTTCCAAGACTATTAAGTAAATGATCAGTGGTCTTCCTTCCACTGGAGGTGATAGAATCGGTGGGTTCAACAGATATTCCTTGATACTGTCGAAGGCGGTTTGGCAGTCTTTTGTCTAAACGCAGTCCTGATTCTTTTTGAGTAATTTGAGGATCGGCGCACATGTCGCGGTCATGAGGAATATGAATCTGGAAATGTAATTTAGACGTCCCAGGAATCCTATGACTTGTTTTTCAGTCTTTGGAGAAGGCATTTCTTGAATGGCCTTGACCTTGTCAAGATCAACCTCAATCCCTTTCTGGCTGACGATGAACCCTAAAAGTTTCCTTGAAAGGACACCGAATGTGCACTTGTTGGGATTTAAGCGGAGTTTATACTTTCTCAACCGCTCAAATATTTTTAACAGGTGGGTCACATGCTCCTCCTCTGTTCTGGATTTGGCAATCATATCATCGACATATACCTCGATTTCCTTATGTATCATGTCATGAAACAGAGTAGTCATGGCCCTTTGATAGGTTGCCCCGGCGTTCTTCAAACCGAACGACATTACCTTATAACAAAAGGTACCCCATGGGGTAATGAACGAAGTTTTCTCCATGTCTTTTGGCGCCATTTTGATTTGATTATAGCCCGAGAATCCATCCATGAAGGAGAAAATTTTGAACTTTGTTGTACTGTCAACCAGCATGTCAATGTGTGGTAAAGGAAAGTCGTCCTTTGGACTAGCCTTGTTTAGATCTCTGTAATCGACACACATTCTGACTTTTCTGTCCTTTTTTGGAACGGGTACGATATTGGCTAACCATTAAGGATATTCTAACGTGGTGAGGAATCCCGCGTCAATCTGTTTTTGTACCTCCTCTTTGATTTTGACGGCCATGTCTGGGTGAGTCCGTCTCAACCTCTGTTTTACTGGCGGACATTCCGATTTCAATGGTAAATGATGTTCCATGATGCTGGTATCCAACCCTGGCATGTTCTGGTAGGACCAAGCAAACACATCGGAAAATTCTCTAAGAAGCTTTGTCAGACTCTCTTTGGCAGTTGGACTGAGCAGTGCCTCAATCTTGATTTCTTTTCTCTCTTTTTTCTGAACCCATACTGATCGTTTCCAATGACTCTTTATGAGGTTCAATAGACCTTTCCTCTTGTTAGAGTAATCGGGAGATCTCTTTTGGAATTTCGTTGTCAACTTATTCTTCAGCCCCAAATACCGGGAACTCAAAGTTGGGAGAAGGCATTGGATCGTATCTTTCAACGGGGTTTAAAACAAGCAATCTGCATGACGTGATGATTTGTGTTTAGAAGAGATAGAGAAAATGCAAGTGTGTGCAGTGTATTTTTATGAAAAACTGCTTGTTTATTTTGAATTGTTTTTTAGGATTACCATTTTCTGAGAAAAGCAAAAAGAGAAAACAACAATTAATGCGGAGATTACAGAACGACATTATTTTATTTATGAACAAGTCGATTCTTGAAACTACAGCCCTATAAAACAAAACTCTGTCGCTTTGGGCGAAGCGAAGAGGGATACTTACAGACAGTGAGCCCTATCAAAACATCTGTTTCACCTGGGCAGGGTGAAAGGTTAAAGTAAAGACGACAATTACTTTGACTTATGAACAATCTTCGGAACATCGACTACAACCCATTGGCGGCGAACTCCTCAGTGAATCACAAAGTCTGGTACCTTCCTTGATTTGTGTTCAGAAATAACGTTGATTTCTGGCAGAGCAGGATCATTGGAATCTGTCTCCCAGACAGAGTTATCGTAGGAGGATTCCTCTATTGTATTTTGCATAGTATTCGTGCTCTCAAGTAAATTTCCCCATCCAGTTGGTTGGATATCTTTGAGCCTGATACGAGATCTTTCGGGAGCGGTGTACTTGACCATATAGTCGTATTTTCCACTCGGTTGTCCAAAGGTGTCCCACACCTCTTTGGAACTGGAGGAGTCATCTCTCTCGATGACGTTGACCTCAGGGAAAGCATAGTTGATGAACTATAGTCCGACAAGCTTTGCCAATTCATCGTTGTACTGGATAGGTTCAGAATAACCTGAGTATTGATCCCATGACATGGTGGGGACGCAGGTATTCCTTTCAATGATGTTCAGCTGATTTTCATTGTTCGGCTGATTTTCTTGCCCCAAGTCTCTGGGATACGGCTGCCAGATAGGCAGGCCATCTATTGGGCCATAATAGTCGTGGTCAAAGTTGTATTTCATTGGAGTGTCTTCCTCTAATGAGTTAGGTGGAGCACAAAATCCTTCCGGATCACAATCTCCGTATATCATTTCAACATCTGACCTCGGTATAAATCCCGGACTCTGTGCGGGATAGAAAAATGGCATAGGAACTTCTTCCTGAGACATATAACCGTCTTTGTTGAGATAGGACTTCCATTCCTCATCGGTGTCGGAGGAATCTCCCTCGTTGATAGTATGTATTGCTTGAGGCACTGGGTGAAGGAAACCTCCACTATGGAAGAAGTCCTGCATGAGATGAAGACTTTCATCGTTAGCAGCTGTCTGAGTGCAAGTTGCAGAAAAACCAAGACCCTTCTTTGTTTTATTATCAGTAGGAATGACAAGTTGTCCCCATCCTTTTGCGTTGTTATTCTCGATTGCCTCGAGAGCATCTTTGTATGAGGAAATCGAGGTTCCCTTCTCTAACTGATTCTCCGTGTTTACCGAAAGTGCTTGGAACTGAGTTCCAACAACCTCCTCGGGTTCTACATAAGTAGATAATGACAAGTTACTCACGAGTAAGGCTTGCTCCCCACAGACCGTGACGAGTTGATCGTTCTTGACGAACTTCAGTTTCTGGTGCAGTGTCGAAGTTACTGTCCCAGCCTAGTGTATCCTTGGTCTTCCTAATAAGCAACTGTATGTTTCCCAGATGTCCATGACCTGGAAAGTGATTAGGAAAGTGTGAGGACAGATAGTTATGGGAAGGTCAACTTCGCCGATAACTGCTTTCCGAGACCCGTCAAATGCTTTGACGATAACCTCACTGCCCCTCATCGGGGGCCCTTTGAATGATAGCCGTATTAGAGTGGACTTCGGCATAACGTTGATGGCCGATCCTGTGTCTACCAAGGAACTGTGATATTGAGCGCCATGTTGTGGCTTTTGCCCCCCTCTGGCAAATCCTCATCACTGAATTCTAAGTTGTTACAGGAAGTGATGTTAGAGATGATGCTGTCGAACTGTCGTATTGACACATCCTTTTCCACAAAGGCCTGCTCTAAGACTTTCTGTAGAGCCTCTCCGTGGGCTTCGGAACTAAGTATAAGTGATAGCACAGAGATCTTTGAAGGAGTTTGTAACAGTTGATCAACAATGTTGTATTCACTCCTTTGGATGAACTTCAGCATCTCATCATTGTTTTTAGAAAGGTCGGGATCACTGGATTGACCGACTGGTAGATTGGGAGCTTCTGTCTGAAGTTCCTTTTCTCTGTTAGGTTCTCCAACCCCTCGGTTGAAGATCCGACCGCTCCGTGTTACTCGACTGATGTCTGCAATATTCACGATGGAGGATAATGGAATTTCCTTTCCATTCTCAATTATTGTTGCACCTTATTTGTAAGGGATCGCCTTAGCTGATTCATACGGTAATGGTCCCGGTAGATAGATATCTACAGGAGCCTTCTGATTTTTCTGACTGTCGTAAGTAACTTCAATCAGTTCCTGGCTAAGAACCTTTGATTCGTCCAGTAGAGGGATGATGGTACAAACATCCTTGTTCTGTTGATGATCAGAGACTATAACAACGTCCCTGATTTGATCAGCGAAGTAGTCTGGCGTCCAGTTGATTGGCTCGAGACTCGAACACGGGTGAATATCTTTACGATCCAACTGACCTTGAAGGGCTTCCCACACAAGGTAGCATCCTTGGTTATTCTCCGAGCAGACTCTACAACGTTCATAGTTGTGTGGTGGCACCTATCCACGCCCGCTTTGAATGCAGTACAACCTTACCAGGTTCGTTTCCATAGATCGGACATCCTGACTTTGACGCCGAGTAGGGTTTCCATTAAGCACACTGATTTGTTGCGTGTCTTCATCCAGATATATTGGAATCCACCAGTGGTTTAACAAGTGTTGTAAAGTTCTCTGAACGAGAGCGCACCCTTGGTTACTCTCACAACATCCTTTACAGTTCTGATAATCATGTGAAGTGAGAAAACCAAGTTGGACCTGCCTGGCATGTAACTCTACCAAGCTGGTATTCATCAGACGAATATCGAAGATTTGAATCATGTTGATCTGATAAGGATTTCCATCATGGTAGTCCTGGATCCATCCAAGATCCATCTGACGCTGGAGGGCATCTTGTACAAAAGAGCATCCCTGTTTGTTTACCGAGCAAGTCAGATAGAAAATGTAATCGTACCGCGGCAGATTATGATACTGGCATTGCCTCGAGTGCATCGCCACCAAGTTGACATTCATTGCACGGACGTCGTGGTTCTGAATGATGTTGGAATTCGTATAGGTCATGTTGACTCCACGAACTCGATGCTCTTGGATCCATCCGAGATCCAATTGTTCCTGTAGAGCTGATTGCACCACAGAACATCCTTGATTGTTTTTAGAGCAGATATCACACTGGTGATAATTATGAGGTGGCACATGGCCATATCTGCTCTGTCTATAATGCATCTTGACCAAGTTGGCCCTTAATAAGAGTACATCATGAATTTGAAATATGTTATTAGACTCTCCCTCTATCAAATTGACTGTAGCTTTCTCGTGTTGAGGCAACGGGTTTGTGAGAACATTGGGATTCGTATCTTTGAAAGATAAGACCCCGCTCCTAACAAGCTTTTGCACATCGGATTTGAAATTGAGACAATTTTCTATGTTATGCCCTGGTCCTCCTTGATGGTAAGGACAAGTCTGATCCGTTTTGAACCAAAAAGGCAGATTTTCCGGTACTGTAAGAGGATACTTGGTTTGGACATGCCCCTTGACCAGCAATAATGGAAACAGTTTCGCGTACAACATATGTATAGGGTCAAACCCTGGTGGTCGCGTTGTATGGTTATTGTTGTACTGAGGACGAACCTGCTAAAGAGGTTGTTGCGTCCTTTGCTGAAGTTGCTGTTGATTCGGTTGGCTCTGCGCAATCTGAGGTTGATACATAGGAACAGGCGCGGGGCTGATAGCAGGAGTTATGGCTGCTACTGGTTGGTAACGTTGCCTTTGCTTTCCGAGAGAGATATTCTAGATATCTTGCTCTTTTTACTTAGGGAGAGCACTACCGTATCATTTCGTACTACTTGATGATCCAGTGTCTTTAACCAAACGTCCTTCCCGGACTGCTTCCTCAAGACGAACTCCCATGCCCACCATCTCAGTGAAGTCACTGGGCGCACTGGCAACCATTTTGTCGTAGTAAAATGAGCTTAAGGTCTTTAAGAAGATCTTTGTCATATCTTTTTCCTCAAGAGGTGGACAAATCTGGGCAGCAATTTCACGCCATCTCTGAGCGTACTCCTTAAAGGTTTCCTTGTCCTTTTGTGACATTGATCTGAGTTAATCTCTGTCTGGTGCCATGTCCAAATTGTATTTATATTGTTGAACAAAAGCAGTGCCAAGATCTCTGAATGTGCCGATCGTAGCGCGGTTTAAACCCATGTACCATTTTAATGCGGCACCGGTTAAACTATCCTGAAAGTAGTGAATCAGTAGCTCTTGGTTCTTTGTCTGAGCTGACATTCGCCGAGCGTACACACTAAATGACTTTGAGGGCAAGAGTTACCCTTGTACTTTTCAAAGTCGGGCACTTGGAACTTGTGTAGAACTTTCACATTGGGGACCAAGCAGAGGTCTGCGGTGTCCTTTCCAAATAGATCTTGACCGCGAAGGGCCTGCAGTTCTTTCTGCATCTCCAGAAATTGTTCCTGGAATTCATTCATTCTGTCGATCATGCCGTCGTTTCCACCAGAAGGTATCTGTGGAATCAGTCCTTCTGGGATAGTGTGTACCACGGGTGGTGGTATAGTTATTATGGCCAAGACTCTCGGTGTCTCCCGAAGTTTGTAACCTTCAGGAGTTGTTGCCATGCCCCTGGCATCTTCGCTTTCCCGAAGTTTGTAACCTTCAGGCCCAGCGGTTCCTACTGCAGTTCCCTGATCCTCAGTGATCGGCGGAACATATCCTTCCAGGATATAGTTGATAGGATTGCCCCAGGGACGATCTTTAGGCATTTTGTACCTAGGATCATACTTCTCCACTATGGGCATTGATGTGATCTCCGAGATCACAGTCCTTTGTTGTTGCATCTGAGCTTCTACTAGAGCTTGCATGTCTTTATGAAGCTTTCTCAGATCCTCTTTCAGAGTGTCGATCTCTTCTCTCAACTCTCTGTTCTCTTCCTCAAGATCATCCATCTTTTTCTGACGATTGGCCCGAGTATTGTACGAATGAGACAGTTTGACTCTAGAATCGAGACGCAAACATGAGATTCGTCGGTAAGGAGAATGCGTTTATGAGAATGATGAATGCAATGATTATTAATTATTTTTGTTTATTCAAAGTAAACTTTGACAATTGGATTGCAAATATCAAACAGTGGGGAAACCCCGTTTTATTGAATTCAAAGGATTGTGGAAATGGAAATACAGTAGATTACAAAGTGCTGAAAAAAGAAACCTAAATTAATGGATCCTGAGTCCTCTCTGAAGAGAGCTCAGGTGTTGGTTCTGGTGCTTTCCTTTTCTTTGACCGGGGCTCTGGAGCCATTGTCGGGTTGTCATTCCTTTGCCAAGTGAAAGGAGCGAGACAATTCCTTTGGTCATCCTGATTTTCTATAGCATGTTGCTCTAAAATCTCAATCAGGGCATCTTTTTCTCTTAATAGCTACTGTATTTTCTTACATTCTACATTGAGAATACGGTACTTGTTCCTCCAAGACCTCTTCTCCTGCTGAACTTTGCTGAGAGTAACTTGAATTTTTTCCGTCTCAGACATGAAATAAAGGGCAGAGTCCCTTAATGAAAGAACTTCCTGACGAGGGTAAGGCATCCTCAGCTTGAGAGCTCTAGTTTGTACCCAATGGAGATAAGGCTCTATCAAGACACGGTCTGGTTTTCCTAGAGACTCTCGTGCTTTCCTATGAACGTGTTTCCAAGCGTGCACTATTTCTTTCTTTAGTGCCCTGTCATTTTCTGCTTCATTGAAGAAAAGACCTTCCAGATGAGCATTGCGCGGGACATGCCTCATTGGTATCCAAATTGACGACGAACTAACACTAGATGATAGTTGATTCCTCCCTTAGTTCCTATCAGGGGTACATTTGGGAAATTTCCACAATGGTCAATGATCCTGATCCCGTCATAGATTCGATTGTACCAATCGATATCAGAGTTGGTAAGAGACACGATTCTCTGCGACCAACATAAAGTATTCTTTTGATCCCAAAATGCCGCAGACTTGGGCAAATGGGAAGTGAACCACTTGTATAGTAAGGGTACACAGCATGTGATCATTCCTCCGATGTATAAATTCCTTAAGTGTACCAAATGATACGCATCTGCGAGTAAGGTCGGTACGGGGTTTCCAATCAGAAAAACCTTAATGGCGTTGATATCTACAAAGTTATCGATGTTGGGAAACAAAAATAACCCGTAGGTGAGCAAAACAAAGATGCTCTCAAAAGCGGCCATGTTCCCTATACTGGCAAAGTATAGAGCCTTCTTTATCAAGAATTGGGATGGAAAACCATGGATGCCACCCTTAGTGGTCATGTGAGTCCTGACTTCTGACTCGTCCAAATAAATTGCTCTTGCAATGGTTTGATCCTTTGGAATTTCTTCCAGTCCAGAAAAGGGCGCTTGATCAGAAATATATAGATCAGTCAGGTGAGAATACTCCTCCAGCGTTGGTACAAGCTGATAATCCGGGAATGTGAAACAGTGATAGACTGGATCGTAGAACTGGATTAGTGTGGACAAGATTCCTTCGATTATATGGACCCTTAATAGAGACAGCAGTCCTCTATACTTGGCTCTGAAAGCCTCGTGGTTGGTGATCATTCTTGCCAAACCTCTCAAATCCTCTAACTTTGGAACCTTGAAGGTGTACTTATGAGTTTTCCTTCTACCGAAATCCATTAGCGCGATCGCCTTTCTCTAATATTTGCAATCATTGTCTTAGTTTAATTTGAAAAGGAGAGACTAAAAGAGAATATTTTTTTTGTTTTAATGTTTTTTAAATGAATGCATGAATGCAGCACACAAAAACATAGAAAAAACATGGGGTCAAAGGGTCGGTGTCATGAAGTCAAGGCTCTACCCCCCCCCCCCCCCCCCACCAAAGGTTTATACTGGTGGTTTTTTGTACCTGTCCGCAAAATCATTGACCCCTCTGGGATAACAACAGCAAGCGGATCGCCAGCGAGCTGATGTATCCCAGAGTGACCTCAGATGAAGGTAGTATCGCGTGACAACTATTTCTGATAGCTTCCGCACTACAAAATGGCTTAAGTCTACTAAAAACCTCAGTTTCTTAGATAACCCAGTCGACCACACTACTTTCAACAACCAAAGTCGCATAGGCAATGTATCTGCAAAGGGAGTCTCCACTGAGTTTGATGGTCGATCGGGGAATCTTAACTGGAATTCACTCCCAGCTAGATTACCCGCATTGCCATCACCTATCTTAGGTGTATTCTCAATCTTTCCACATGCGGCATCACACGCATTCCCATTAGCAGAAAAATAAACACAGATATCAATTAGGAAAAGCAGTATATATATAAGTCTTATGATCCTATATAGACAATGACTCCCCAGCAGAGATGTCATTTCTGTGATACGAATTTAGGGTTTCATCCCTTGGGAAAGCAAGCAAGAATGTCTCCCACTGTGGTCGCCCTTCTGCTGTGGCACTTTTTAAGGTTTCTACCTAAGAGATGGGAAGAGATACATCAGTCTCCAGCAGAGTCGCCATTTTTCTGTAGCGCGAGTTTTTGCGTGGTTGCGAAGCACTATCGCTTTGGGGTACTACAGTTCAATTCATTTTTTATCCTATTGAAGCTAATGAAGGAAGGGAAATAGATGTCTCCAATTAACCCTGCTTGCAAATTGAGTTTGAACAGATGACTGTTGGTTTATAGATGCTATTAAGATTGTGGGTCTCTCTTAGGTTATTTTGTTAAAAAAACAGTGTCTAGGCTATTGGTAGGATGTTAGGACTGATGCTTTTCGATTGATGTATGAAGGTACAAGATGTTGGGTTTTTTTATTAGTATACTCGCTAAGATTTTTCCAATCTTATACCTACGTATTCCCGTTTAACGAAACAGGGAAATCAGAGCGATCGTAGTTGGGAGGAAAAAAAAAGGTTGTTTTGGTGTCCTGTTCAAAGCCCAAGACGTGAAGCTAAATGTGGTTTGTATCTTGTTCAAAGCCCAAGATGTGAAGCTAAAGGGTTTTGACTTTAGAGAGAATTTGTCATCTCTAAAGGGGGTCTGTTTGTCACAACTGTTGGGTGACTGATTAAAAAGCAGAATTACTTTAACTGGGATATGTGAACCCAGCAATGCCATAATTTCCTTTATAGGGGATTTTTAACCTGAAGGAGAAGACTTTAACTCAGTTTAGAGCAATGACATCTTTCCTTAGGAATTTCTCATGCTAAAAGAGGGACAGTGGTGTGGATGTAAATAATCCAGAGGCTTGCTGCTTACAGCAATTAGATGAAAGGAAAAGGAGTTGTTGATGTTTGTATACTGTGAGCAAGGGACGAATTTTGATGCTAAAAGGTTGATTGACTCAAACGAGGTCTTCTTATACAAAGCCTAAGAGGAGGATAGTGGCCCAACAAGAGGGTGCTTTTATATGTGTCTTATACGAAGCCTAAGACGGAGGCTAAAAAGGTTTTGACTCAACATGAGAGTCTTTTATACTCAACAAGAGAGTGATTTTATATCCCGTACGAAGCCCGAGATGGAGGCTGAGAGGGAAGTGACTCAACAAGAGAGTCTTTAATACTCAACAAGAGAGTGCTTTTATGTGTCTCGTACGAAGCCCGAGAGAGAGGCTAAAAGGGTTTGACCCAACAAGAGAGTCTTTTATACTCAACAAGAGAGTGATTTGTATCTAGTACGAAGCCCGAGATGGAGCCTGAGATTGGGTGACTCAATAAGAGAGTCTGAAAAGGTTAGCTCTGTCGGGGAGAATCATTGTACAAAGCCCAAGAGGAGGCTAACTTCGCTGAGGAATGATCATTATACAAAGCCTAAGAGGAGGTTATTGTGCTGGTGACTGTTTCAGTTTAGTGACAGGTCCAGTATGTTGGCTAAAAGAGAAAATCAGTTCTTATAAAAGGAAAGATTAAAGGTATTGTTGTACTTTGGGATTGATCAGAGGATCAGGGTTATTTCCTATTCTTTAAGGTAATGGAAAATCCAAAGGGGTATTGAGATTGTCCAAGTCTACTCGTGTTTTGAGAAATCAATTCTCGGGTAGTGAATGATCTTTGTATGATGCCCAAGAGAAGGCTGGTATGTTAAAGGGATGAAGGTCAACCCATTAACTGGTCTGGCACTTGACTCAGAAAGACAACTCTAGCAAATTGATGACTAGGTTCTGTTCCTATACCTGCAGATGTCTCTGGGTCCTTGTACTAAGCCCAAGAGAAGGCATGAGAGCTTTTAAGAAGCCAAAGGGTCCTTGTACAACGCCCAAGAGGAAGCGGGGATGCTTTTAAGAAGCCTGTGGGTCCCCAAACCCCGAGAAGTTCAATACATGCCATTCACCGAGAATAGATCAAGCCAGGAAAGTCCAAGAATTTGGAAGAAACTCAAGAGATGCCATTCACGGAGAAAAGATCATCTCTGGGGAGTTAGAGTTTCTTTGACAATTTCTAAGAGTGACAGTCTGAGAAAGGGTTCACCGAGAATGCTTCCTTTCACGTCTCCATATTGTTTAACCCCAAGAGGAGGGAAGACTGTGTCTGATAATCCTATGGGGATCTAGTTTTGTTTGTATTTTATGAGTGACCAACAAGGCTTTACCTAGTGCTAGACGTAGTTGCCGGGGAAAACTCTAAATAACTATACTAGTATTACACTGTGGATATATGACGAGTATATAAAAGTTTGTGAAAGAAAACTTACAGTGAGCAGCCCCACAATACAGTTATATATATGAAAGCGGATAAAGAAAGCGGGTAAACACTTACTCGGTTGTAGAGCTTCCATGTTGTTTTGTTAGTTTGTTCAACAAAGAAAGATTTGATAACAATATTATATTCAAAATCAAAGGAGAAAGTGCTTTGAAAAGATTGTTGGGGCTTATAGCTCAAGGAGAGGCCGGTGGATTTATCAGTGATTGCACTGTTGTTTGAAATTGTACAGGGACTTATACAAGTGACTGAGGCCCAAGAAGGTTTTCTGTACAAAGGGATGGGTCTTACACTCTCTCAAGAGGCCCAAAGGTGTTTAAATAAAAAGAATGGGGCTTATAACACGAGGGTAGGCCCAGATGATTTGATTTTTGAACTGGCGATCACGCCGAGATTTCTTTAACGTACTGGGTCTTATACAATGCAGTGAGGCCCAAAAAGTTTTGGTTAAAAGGGGGTTGGGTCTTACACTCTATTAGAGGCCCAAAGGTTTATTTTTGTACAAGTGGTGGGGCTTACGGCTCAAGGAGAGGCTCAAAATGGTTTTTGTTTGAGAACGAAGATCGTGCCGTTGTTTTAAAAATGTACAGAGGGACTTATACAATAAGTGTGGCCCAAAAAGGTTTATGTACAAAAAGGGTTGGGACTTACACTCTATTAGAGGTCCAATGAATAAAGATGGGTCTTATAGCTCAAGGAGAAGCCCAAAGATTTTTGTTAAAAGGGCGACGATCGCGTCAAACCTTTTGACGGTATCAGAACTTATACAACACACTGAGGCCTAAAAAGGTTTTCTAAGAGGGATTGGGTCTTACACTCTATTAGAGGCCCAAAGTGTTTGAAAAAGTTTGATGAGGGTTGAATTAATCAAAAACCCTAATTTGTTTCCAAAATGTATTTTAATTGAATACAAATTCAATTAAAATGATCAAAATTGTTAAACATGTGTGGAAACAAATTGTAATCTTGGATTAATGTTTCAAAAATTATGTTTCTATCCACAAAATGATTGGAAATCACTAAAATTTGAAAAATCAAGAGGGAGAAAATATTTTAAATGTCAAAAACAATTAAAATATTAATTCTTTACAAAAATATCAAGTATATGAAATAAATAATATTTTTGGGATTTTTTGGGAAAATAAAATATTTTAACATTTTTGTGAATTATTAAAAAAAGAATCAACTCAAAATCATTAAAACTCAGAGAGAAATTAATTTTTGAATCAATTAAATAAAATCACAAAATTCAAATATTCAAATGTTCAAAATGGCGCCAAGAACATGGCAAGAACACGCGCCACCCTCTGTTTATGTAGATTTGCATTTTCTATCCAATCTCACTGAATACTTGATGATATCATGCAATCTACATATCAATCTACTCGTTTTCACCTCACGATCATGTCTATGGTCTTTAATTTCATTTATTTTAAACATGGAATAAGAAATCAAAGAGAAACCTCAAGAACCCTAAAACTTGCATGAAGGCTCAGAAATTCCATACACGATTCAAACAAAGCAATTGATTAAGGGTAAACACTCTATGCATGATTATGAACACATGGTCAAATTATTGTGCAGCAAAAAATGCATGGATCATAGAGTTAGAAGAGCTCATGCTTACCTCTTCCAGCTGGTGATCGTGTTTTGTGTTAGAGGTGTTACAGCTTGGTTCCAAGGATATGGACAACTTCCCTAGGTGCTATAGAGTGTGTCTGGATGCTTGGAATGAATGGAAATGATCTGGAACTTGAGATGGTACCCCAACTGCAAATCTGTCAAGAACTTGAGCAATTGGCTAGTGATTTTATGATTTTGGTGTTCCAGATGTTGTGTGAGTGTTTGGATCACTTCTATATGATGTTTATGAGGTGTGTGTGTGATTGGTTTGATTGGAATAGCTCTCAAACTCAAAACCTGACAGTGACTTGCTTTGGAAGGCAATTTTGGAGTGAAGAAGGAGATTTTGAGGAAAGCATATGTTGATGGCTTTGGTGTACTCAAACTGAACACAATTGAGCTCTATTTATAGTAGAGCAAGTTTGTTTTGCAAGGAATAGTGAATGGCAACTGCTGCATAGGTTTGGCCAATGTTGATCAATGAGAATCCAAGTCTCCTCTAGCCATTGACTAGAGGTTAGGGCACAGGCTGCTGGTTCCCTTGGTCTTGGATAAGTCTTGACTGAATTCAGTTGGAAATGGCTCAGTCCATGCCACCTTGGTGCATCCATTGAATGCTCCAAAACAAAATTGGAGTCTTGTCCCCTCTTTAAGGATTTCTAGGTTTGGCATGCTATTTTTAGTTCCAAGGACTTGGGAGGCTTGGGATCAGAGTTGGTTCCTCCTTGGTCTCCCCTTGAGGTGTTCAGATGGATAAGTGTGTTTGTCATTTGCACAAATTTGGAAAATCGAGCAAAATGCACAAATCTGCCTTCCTTTGACAGTTTTCAGGAAGGCATATTGCCATTGTCATATCTCATGGCTCAAGTTGAGTTTGGTGAAGTTCTTGGTCATTTTGGAAAGCCCTCATATGATACAACAACTGTTTGATCATAATTGGTTTTGATACTTTTTGGATCCAAGTAAAAAATGCCCCTACATTTGGAAAAAAGTGAAGGCAGATTCCGACTTAGTGAAAATTTCACTAAGTGTTGGAAAAAAGTGACATTTTCACTTTTTGTGATTTTGATCATTCCATAACTTAAAATCCATGAGGACCTGGAAGGAGTTATGTTTGAAGCTTTTGTAGAGGGCCATGAGAGCTACAAATCCAAATTTGGATGGGGAAAAATGGCCTTGTGGTTTAGGAGTTATGATCCTCCAAAGTTGGTACCCTAGCCACTTTGTTCCATAACTTGGAAAAATTTCTAAGTTTTTATGGTTACCCCTTTTACAAGTTATCCCACTTTTCTTGATTTTTCTTGATGAATGATGATTCCAACCACACATTAACATCATTTTAGGGTTAAGGAACCATAATTATGAAAAATCTCAAAAAGTCAAAGTTTGACTTTTGTGCACAGTTGACTTTTTGTCAGATGAATTCCAAACTGTGCGATCCTCTATGAAATCAAGTCCTTGACCTAAATCAAACTTAATGGACACGTTCCATGGATGTTATAGGGTGTATTAAATCATGTCCCAAGGTCTGGGAGCATGTCTTGGTCAAAATTCAAAGGCACTGTTGACTTTTTCCTCAAAACCCTAATTGTGGTTCTGATGAATTTGAAACTTGTTGATCAAGCTTCTTAGACCAATCCATTGTTGCAAATGGATCAATGTGGTGTATTAGAGACAGTCAAATCCTCCTTTGAGGTCTTGGCTCATGTTTTGTCCCAAAAGTCAACTTGGGGGGGGGGGTGAATTAGGTCAAGAAACCCTAATTCCTGATTTTTTATGAACGCATCCCTTGAGGCTAATTTGACATGATGGTTGGGTTCATGATGTCCCTTGGAGCATCATAGGTTATGCTTTGAAGCATTGGCTTATGCCCAGAGGAAAATTTCCATCTGGAGGCCTTGGTCGACCAAAACCCTAATTTGGTGACACTGGCGATCTTGAGGCTTGATTCACTCAGAATGCTGCAACCCTGTGTCTGATTCTTGATGTGGGAGTCCTCTTGACCTATTTTGGATGTTTGAGAGGTTAGACAAGTTAAAGATCATTTCATTCCTTGATTGATCCTTTGTTTAAGGCTCAAAGAGGGCTTGAAACCCTAAGTCTGATTGTAGTGGATGCTCACCCGTCTTTGGGGAGACTTATGAGGTATGATGGTCCATCCATATTGTGATAATGATTTGAACAATGACGGGGAATCTTAGTGGTAAAAATTTGGGGTATGACAATATGAACTTTCATTTGAGCTTTGGATGAAACAAAAAAGCCTTGGGGTTTGGGAGTTATGACCTTGCAAAGTTGGTACCAAAACCATTTTGTTCCATAACTTAGAAAAATTTAAGCTTTTTATGGTTGCCCCTTTTGCAAGAAACCTCACTTTTCTGGATTTTGCTTGAAGGATGATGATCAAAACCATACATTAACATTGTTTTTGACTTAGGGGAGCCATATTATTCCAAAAAGTCAAACTTGATTTTGGGCACAGTTGACTTTTTGTCAGATGAATTCTAAACTGTGTGATCCTCTATGAAATCAAGTTCTTGACCTAATTCAAACCTAATGGATGGATTCAATAGGTGTTTTAGGGTGTCTTGAATCATGTTCCAAGGTTTGGGAACATGTCTTGGTCCAAAGTCAAAGGTACAATTGACTTTTTCTTCAAAACCCTAATTGTGATCCAGATGAAATTGAAACTTGTGAATCAGGCTTCTTGGATCAATCCATGGTTGTAAATGGATCAATGTGGTGCATTTGAGGCCCTCAAATAATGTCTTGAGGTCTTGGTTCATGTGTTGCCTCGAAAGTCAACTTAGGGGTAATTAGGTCAATAAACCCTAATTCCTGATTGTTGATGAATGCTCCCCCTGAGGTTGTTTTGACTTGATGATTGGATCCATGAGGTCCCTTTGAGCTTCTTGGATCATGTTTTGAGGTATTGGTTCATTCCTAGATGAAAAGTTTCATCTGGAGGCCTTGGTCGACCAAAACCCTAATTTGGTGACACTGTCGATCTTGATGCTTGATCAGCTTGAGATGTTGCACTCTTATGCTTGATTCTTGATATGGGAGACCTCTTGATCCTTCATGGATGTTTGAGAGGTTTAGACAAGTTGAAGATCTTGTCATTTCTTGATTAATTTTTTGTCTAAGTGTTCTGAGAGGGTTGAGAACCCTAATTCTTGATTATAGTGAAGGCTCAAGAATCCTTGAGGAGATTGATGAGGTATGATGGTACATCCATATTGTGGTGATGATTTGCACAATGATGGGAAATCTTGTGGTCAAAATTTGGGGTATGACACTATGTTGAAAGTAACCTCTAGTTTTATCTAAACCTAGACCTAACTGTTGGAGAAACTCTAAGCAAGATATGTACAAGTATATACAAACAATTATATTGCCAGATATATATATATATATATATAAGAATATGCATTAAAAAAAAATGTTAAGACTTACCTGCTGAGAAGAAGCCCAAGCATATTGTGATCTGTTGTATTTATTACAACTGTATTCCCTCTTTTAGGGTTTCAGGAAATTGAAGAAAGTTTTGAAAGAAAACATTGAATTTGAATTTGAACTAAGAGAAAGTTTGTTTAAAAATAGAAGATTGTTTGGGGCTTATACAATGACTGATGCCCAGATGACTTATTTGAAAACATTGATCGCCCTGCGATACCAAAAAACGTTGTGGGACTTATACAACAGCAGAGGCCCAAAATTTGTTTTGTACAAAAAGGGGTTGGGTCATACACTTTATTAGAGGCCCAAAAGTGTTTGTGAAAAAGAATAATGGGGCTTATACTCAAGGAGAGGCCCAAATGATTTATTTGAAAAGGCGACGATCGCGCCGTGATTTGAAAACCATAGAGGGACTTATACAATGACTGAGGCCCAAATTATTTATGTACAAGAAGGAATTGGGTCTTACACTCTATTAGAGGGCCAAAAGTTTATTTTTATACAAGAGATGGGGCTTACAACTCAAGGAGATGCCCAGATGAAAAATAGTGATCGAACCGTTATTTTGAAAATCGTATCGGGACTTATACAATGACTGAGGCCCAAAAATGGTTTATTTACAAAGGGATGGGTCTTACACTCTAAGAGGCCCAAAAAATATTTGAAAAGAAGAAAGATGGGACTTACAACTCAAGGGTAGGCCCAGATGTAAATTGTTTTGAAAATGGCGATCGTGCCGAGATTTTTAAAATCGTATCGGGACTTATACAATGACTGAGGCCCAAATTCAATTATTTACAAATGGATGGGACTTACACTCTACAAAGAGGCCCAACAATATTTTGAAAAGAAGTTTGAAAAATTAAAATTAAGAGAAACCCTAATTTTAATTAAAAAATATAATTTTTAAGGGAAATTAAATATAAAATGATATAAAATATCAAATATATTCAAAAACAAGTTGTCAACTTTAAAAAATATTTTGACAAATCATGTTTAATCACATGAAAGCTTGAAATCCAATTGGTTTTGAAAAATCAAGGTGAAAATTTCATTTAAAAAGGTTTAAAAACAAATAAAATTAAATTAAATTCAAAAAAACAAACTATATTAAATAAATAATATAAATGTGATTTTTTTGAAGAATAAAATAATTTAACATTTTTGTGACTTTTTATAAAAACAACTAATCAAAAATGTTAAAAAATGAGAGAGAAATTAATTTTTGAAATCATTTAACAAAAACATCAAATATTCAAAAATTCAAAAATTTGAAAATGGCACCAAGGCCATCTTCTTCTTCCTCACTCGTACCCGCCATGGCCAATTTTCAAAACCTCCCATATCTCTCTGATTACCTAATGAAAATGACTTTTTTAAACATGAAAGTTGTGTGTTTTTTAACAAGGATTTCAGTCATATAAATTAATTGCATTTATATTAAGTGTGGAGTGAGAAATCAAGTGATGAACTCAAGAACCCTAATTTATGCAAGAACACTATGAAATCTTATACACGAAAGCTACAAAGCAATTGATTGAGGGGAATTACTCTACATAAGTGCAGAAACATGTTTGTAACTTGAAAACACATTTATGATGCATGGATTATAGAGTTTGAGAGTGTCAGGCTTACCTCTTGCAAGAAGAATTCGAATTCTATGTTGGAGGTGTTACAGATGTTGTGTAATGATCTAGACAACTTCAATGGACCTCAAGTAATGTGTTTGAAAGCTTGGAATGGATTGAAACAACCTGGAACTTGTTGTGGCACCTCAACTGCAAGTAGGCCAAAAAGCTTGAGCAAATGGGGGGTGACTTTGTGATTCTGGTGTTCCATATGTGTTTTAAGGTTATGGATCACTCATATGTGATGTATGTGAGGTGTTGGCATGGTTAGTTTTGATTTAATTGCTCCCAAATTGAAAATTCGTTAGTTACTTCAAGAAGAAGCAAAATCTGGTTTTTGGAATGTGAATTGGAGGAAAACATGAATTCAGATGTTTTGGGGTGGTTTTATCAGTCACACATGACCTCTATTTATAGTAGAGGAAGTTAATTTTGGAAACAATAATGTTTGGAGGCTGGTCATGGCAGTAGCTTGTAGCCATTGACTTGGATAATCCAAAAGTGCCAAGTCAACTCTTCTTATCTTGACTCCATTAAACTTTGCAGGTTTGAATGCTCAGAGTTTGGACTGGAATCTCGACTGGTTTGGAGTGTTGAGATCTGGTTCATGACACCTCAATGCATTGTATTAATGTTACCTTGCCAAAGTTGAATTTCAAACTTCATGTCATGATGGTTTTCACATGCCAAATTGAATTCCTTGCCTCTTTGATCATGAACCAAGTGAGTCATAAGATATTTTGTGTTTTTGGAAGATGAAAAATTTGGAAAAGTGACAAGATTTGAAGGGAAAAATCGTGTGGCACAAGTTTGGTCTTCATGCTGTCTTGAAAAATCAGGTTTTTTGGCCATGTTTAAAGGCTTGTAACTCCCTACTCAAGTTGAGTAAGGATGAGTTCTTGTACTTTTTGGAAAGCCCCAATAACATACTTCAACTTTTATGTCCAACTTTGGTCTTGAATCATCTTGGATCATAATGAAAAATGGCCTCAAAGTTGGTGAAAACTCAAGACAGATTCTATCCAAAATTTTCACTGTGTTGGAAAAAGTGTCCATTTTCATGTTTTTGTTATTTTGATCAATCTATAACTCAAAATCCATGAGGATTTGGAATCTCTTGTAGTTGACAATTTTGAAGTATGTAATGAGAGCTTTCATTTGAGCTTTGGATGGAAGAAAAAGGCCTTGTGGTTTGGAAGTTATGACCTTGCAAAGTTGGTACCAAATCACTTTTTTCCATAACTTAGAAAATTTTAAGTTTCTTAAGGTTGCCCATTTTGCAAGTAACCTTACTTTTTCTTGATTTTTCTTGATGGATGATGATCCAAACCATATGTTAACATTGTTTTTTACTTAGGGAAGCCATGTTTATCAAGAAATTCAAAAAGTCAAACTTGGTTTTTAGGTACAGTTGACTTTTTGTCAGATGAATTTTAAACTGTGTGATCCTCCATGAAATCAAGTCCTTGATCTAATTCAAACCTAATGGATGGATTCCATAGGTGTTATAGAGGGTCTTGAATCATGTCCTAAGGTTTGGGATCATGTCTTGGTCAAAAGTCAAAGATACAGTTGACTTTTCATCAGGAAACCCTAATTGGTCCAGATGAAATTGAATCCTTGTATTGCTCATGAACCAAGTTCTTTGAATCAATCCAGTCTTGTAAATGGATCAATATGATGTATTGGAGGTCTTCAAAACACTTCTTGAGGTCTTGGCTCATGTCTTGCTCCAAAATTCAACTTAGGGGTGAATTAGGTCAAAAAAACCATAATTCCTGATTTTTGATGAATGCATCCCCTGAGGCTATTTTGTCTTGATGATTGAACTCATAAGGTCCCTTTGAACTTCTTGAATCATGTTTTGAAGTATTGGTTCTTGCTCAGATGAAAATTTTCATCTGGAGGCCTTGGTCGACCAAAACCCTGATTTGGTGACACTGGTGATCTTGAGGCTTGATCCACTTGAAATGTTGCACTCTTGTGCTTGATTCTTGATGTGGGAGACCTTTTGACCTTTTATGGATGTTTGAGAGACTTGACAAGTTGAATATCATGTCCATTTTTTATTGATCCTTTGTCTAAGTACTCTGAGAGGGCTCAAAACCCTAGTTCTTGGTTAAGGGGAATGCTCAATAATCTATGAGAGGATTGATGAGGCATGAAGGTACATCCATATTGTGGTGATGATTTGCAAAATGATGGGAAATCTTGTGGTTAAAATTTGGGGTATGACAGATGCCCCTATTTAATCTTTTTGGACCTGAAGGTGTGAATGGCGAAGACGTTCGGACGTTCAAGGTAATAGAGGATTAAATATTGGAATACACAAAATTTTGACTGTGGTTATGAATGGCAGTTTGCTCATCCATCTTCTTTTGCTAAGCAATGTTACTTAGAAAAGGATAAAACTTCCCCTCGATCCTGGTCTTCAGCCATGGAACTGGTCTGAGTTTCTTTTGAACTAAACTTCCCCTCGATCCTGGTCTTTAGTCATGGAACTGGTCTCAGTTTCTTCTGAAATAAACTTCCCCTCGATCCTGGTCTTCAGCCATGGTACTGGTCTCAATTTCTTCATAAATAAACTTCTCATCGATCCTGGTCTTCAGCCATGGAACTGGTCTCAGTTTCTTCTTATTGAGTTCCTTCCTCAACAAGGAACGCTATTTGTAGCGGTCTTCATCAAATTTCTCGCCGAGTATTACTAGGGAGACGCCATTTGATGGAAAAAGATTTGATGTCAAACTTGCCGGGGAAACCCATTGGTCTGAGCTGTAGAGGTGTGCAAACTTCTCTGTGGGAGATGCCATTTGTCGACCTACTGGGAAAAGCAAGTCTCTTGAGAGATTGCTTATTGCTTGGTTAATGTTACATCATACTTTCCTTCGAGACCTTGTCGGAGAAATTCCATGTGATGTAATCCAATTTTGAGGTGCTGATGACTTCATTGAAAACAATTTTTTCGAGGAGAAACCGCCATGTTGTCAAGAGTCTTTTGTTGAGAGGATTTATCTAGGTATTTTCCTTAATTCGGGAAAGCAAAATATCATCTTCAATGGTGAAGAGTGAATGCTTCAAAGGTGTCTAACTGAATGCCTTCTTGCCTTTCAGAGGTTCAAGTCATCAAAGTGGTTGAGGACCGAATTTAATCAAAAAATGCACTAGAGAGAGATTGTCTAGACGGTACATTTTCCTGTCGAGGAAAGAACTTAGACCAGAATTTTATCCTATCTGACGTGGTAAGGAAGACTGACAACTATATCGGAGAGAAGACATTTATAACTTGGGGATGAGTATGGCCATAGTGATAGCAATGCAACATATGTATGAATATGAATCAATTATGCATGATGTATGTATGTTTATACTGACAAAACGGACACGACATATAGACTGGTAAGGAACACGACCAGATACTCGGCCACTCTGGGAGATGGGAGTATCATTGGAGATTCTGAAAGTTGTACTTTTGCTCGGGAGTAGGGATTCCCGCATTTGTTCCGATTTCTGGAGGTACAAACCTGCTAGGGATAGAAATCCGTCCTTGTTTTTTTTAGAGGTGGACCCTACTGGGGGAGAAAAACCAACAATGGGTTTCCAAAGGTAAGAACTCTGTCGGGGATGTCAGGTGGGACATCCTATCTGAAGTAGCTGATCCTTTATTCAGGGTGTACTGGTCAAAAGGAGTACTTTGATTGGGCATTTTAAAGTCAGGACACTACCAGAGAAGCAACCGATATTCCTTTTGGTGTTCATTAATCAAAAAGAAATTACCATCTTTGTTTTAAAAGCAGAAGCAAATTTGACAAGTAATTTCATTTTTGTTTCAAGAATCGTTTATCATATTAAAAATGTCATTCTGTAAAGCAAAATAAATGAGGATTGTAAACAAAAGGCACACGGGCTCAAGTTTTATTAATAGAATGGTAATCAGCCGAGTGTGTGATACCATGGAGTATTACAAAGTTTAGAAAACGATAATTTAAAGGGAAAGGGGCTACATTGAAACATAACAACCACTATCTTCCCACCAACTTTGAATTCTGGACACTCTGAGCTTTTGTCAAAGATGACCTTAACTGAAGTTTTCCTGACGGATGACGTTACCGCCGAGGAGTCAATCCTGTCGGATATAGTTACTTGCCATGTATCCCTAACTTTTTCCTGGATTGCCTTTTCAAGTTTTCAATCTATCGGGATGATCACTGGTTATGTCTCTAATTTTTGCCTGGACCGTCCTTCTGGGTTTTCAATCCACCGAGACGTTTTTTTTATTTAGGCAAAGTATTTCTTGACTACATCAACATTCATGGGGTAGGTAAAATCTTCTCCATCCATGGTGGCGAGTCTCAAGGCACCGCCTGAGAAGGCTTTCTTAACCACGTAAGGGCCATTATAATTTGGAGTCCATTTGCCTTTGGAATCAATGAGAAATGATTGTATCTTCTTGAGCACGAGGTCTCCTTTCCTGAAGACACAGGGTCGGACCTTTTTGTCAAAAGCCTTCTTCATTCTTTGTTGATATAACTCACCATGGCATAAATCCGTCATTCTCTTTTCTTCGATTAGGTTCAGTTCATCGTATCGGCTTTGACACCATTCAACTTCTGTTAGCTTGGCTTCCATCAAAACTCTTATTGATGGGATTTATACTTCTATGGCGAGCACTGCTTCCATGCCATACACCAGAGAGAAAGGGGTTGCCCCTGTTGAAGTGCAGACAGATGTGCGATAACCCTGAAGAGCAAAGGGTAGCATCTCGTGCCAGTCTTTGTAGGTTACAACCATCTTTTGAACGATCTTTTTGATATTCTTGTTAGCCGCTTCTACCGCTCCATTCATTTTGGGTCGGTAGGGAGATGAGTTATGGTGTTCAATCTTGAACTCAGCACACAACTCTTTCATCATCTTGTTGTTCAAGTCGGATCCATTATACGTAATGATCTGTCTTGGAACACCATAACGGCAGATGGGATTGTTCTTGATAAATCAGACTACCACTTGTCGGGTTACATTGGCGTATGACACTACTTTGACCCATTTGGTGAAGTAGTCAATGGCTACCAGGATGAACCGATGTCCGTTTGAAGCTTTAGGTTCAATCATGCCAATCATGTTGATTCCCCATATAGAAAAAGGCCATGGAGAAGAAAGAACTTTGAGATACGTTGGAGGTACATGGATTTTTTCAATGTATATCTGACACTTGTGACACTTCCTCGTGTACTTGTAGCAATCGAATTCCAATGTCAGCCAATAATATCCTGCTCTCAGAATTTTCCTTGCTATTGTATGTCCATTGGCATGAGTGCCAAAGGATCCTCTGTGAATCTCTTTTATTAACATGTTTGCTTCTTGTCTGTCTACGCATCTGAGCAAAACCATGTCGAAGTTTCTCTTGTAGAGTGTATCACCATTAAGGAAGAAGTCGTCAGCCAGTCTTCTGAGAGTCTTCCTATCTTTTCTTGATGCCACAGGGTGGTTCTCTTGTCTTTGAAGGAAGCACTTGATATCATGATACCATGGTTTGTCATCTATGACTGCTTCAATTGTGAAGATGTAAGCGGGCCTATCAAGGCGCATTATATCGATCTTAGGTACGTCGTTCCATTGACTCACACTAATCATGGAGGATAAGGTGGCGAATGCATCTACCGTGTGATTTTCTTCACGAGGGATATGATGAAACTCGATTCTGTTGAAGAATGGTAACAACCTTCTCGCGTAGTCTTTGTAAGGAATCAATCCTGATTGGTATGTGTTCCACTCTCCTTTGATCTGATTTACAACCAGGGCTGAGTCGCCATACACATCCAAGTTCTTTGTCCTTAAGTTGATAGCTTCTTCTAGACCCATGATACAAGCTTTGTATACGGCCTCATTGTTTGTGCATTTGAATGTCAATATGGCAGTGAAAGGAATATGGGTACCCTGAGGTGTTACAATGATTGCCCCAATTCCATTTCCATAAGTGTTGATAGCTCCGTCGAATATTAGTCCCCACTAGGAACCTGGTTTTGGCCCTTCGTTGGGTAGCGGTTCATCGTAATCTTACATTTTCAAGTACATGACATCTTCGTCTGGGAAGTCAAATGCGACTTATTCCTGATCGTCAATTGGTTGATGAGCCAAATGATCGGCTAAAATACTTCCTTTGACGGCTTTCTGGGCATGGTACTCGATATCATATTCTGACAAAAACTTCTGTCAACGGGAAATCCTTCTCGTGAGAGCAGACTTTTCAAAGACGTACTTGATTGGATCCATCTTGGAGATTAACCAAGTAGTGTGACAAATCATGTACTGGCGAAGACGTTTAGCTGCCCAAGCTAGAGCGCAGCAAGTTTTCTCGAGCATAGTGTATCGAGTTTCACAGTCCGTGAACTTCTTGCTTAAATAATAAATGGCAGACTCTTTTCTTTTTGTTTCATCTTCCTGGCCAAGTACACAGCCCATGGAGTCTTCCAAGACTGTTAGGTAGATGATCAATGGTCTTCCTTCCACTAGAGGAGGTAGAATCGGTGGATTCAACTGATATTTTTTGATGTTGTCAAAAGCTTTTGGGCAATCTTCTGTCCATACACAACTTTGATTCTTTATGAGTAGTTTGAAGATCGGCGCGCATGTGGCGGTCATGTGGGATATGAATCTTGAGATGTAATTCAAACATCCCAAAAATCCTCTGACCTCTTTTTTAGTCTTTGGTGAAGGCATTTCTTGAATGGCCTTGACCTTGTCAGGATCAACCTCAATTCCTTTTTGGCTGACGATGAATCCTAATAGTTTTCCTGAGCCAACATCGAATGTGCACTTATTAGGATTCAAGCGGAGTTTTTATTTTCTTAGGCTCTCGAATAACTTTGACAAGTGTTCCACATGTTCTTCTTCTGTTTTAGATTTGGAAATCATGTCATCGACATACACTTCAATCTCTCTGTGCATCATGTCGTGAAACAGAGTGGTCAGGGCCCTTTGATAGGTTGCCCCTGCGTTCTTCAGATCGAACGGCATTACCTTGTAACAAAAGGTACCCCATGGGGTGATGAATGAAGTTTTTTCCATATCTTCCGGTGCCATTTTGATTTGATTATAGCCCGAGAATCCATCCATGAAAGAGAAGACTTTGAATTTTGTGTTGTGTGCCAACATGTCTATGTGTTGTAGGGGAAGTCATCTTTTGGAGTGGCTTTGTTCAAATCCCTGTAGTCTACACACATCTTGACTTTTTCGTCCTTCTTTGGAACTGGCACTATGTTGGCCAACCATTGAGGATATTCTGAGGTGGCGAGGAAACCTGCGTCGATCTGCTTCTGCACTTCCTCCTTAATTTTGATGGCCATATCTGGATGAGTCCTTCTCAGTCTTTATTTTACCATAGGGCATTCTATTTTCAGTGGTAAGTGATATTCCACGATGCTGGTATCCAACCCTGGCATGTCCTGATAGGACCAAGCAAATACATTTGGAAATTCTTTGAGAAGTTTTATTAAGCCTTCTCTGACAGTTGAGCTGAGCAGTGCCCTAATCTTAACTTCTTTCTTTTCTTCTTTTGATCCTAAATTGACTGTTTCCAATGGCTCCTTGTGAGGCTCAATAGACCTTTCCTCTTGTCTGAGTAGTCGGGAGATCTCTTCTGGAATTTCTTCATCCTCTTCTTCTTCAGCTTCAAATACCGGGAATTCAAAGTTGGGGGAAGGCATTGGATCGTATGTTTCAATGGGGTTTAAAACAAGCAATCTGCATGACGTGATGATTCCTTTTTATAAAATACAGAGAAAATGGAAGAGTGTGTGCAGTGTATTTTCTGAAAATGCTTGTTTTTATCTTGGGTTGTTTTTTAGGATTACCATTTTCTGAAAAACGAAAAGTGAAAACATCAATAAATGCGGGAATGATAGAATGACATTATTTATTCATGATTTGTCAATTATTTGTAACACAACCCTATAAAATAAAACTCTGTCGCTTTCGGCGAAGCGAAGAGGGACATTTACAGAAAAGTAAGCCATATAAAACATCCATTTCACCTGGGCAAGGTGAAAGGTCAAAACAAAGATGGTAATTGCTTTGACTTATGGACGACTTTTGGGACATCAACAACAACCCAATGGCGTCGAACTCCTCGGTGAATCACAAAGTCTGGTACTTTCCTTCTTGGTTTGTCTTCAGAAATGACACTGATTTCTGGCGGTGTAGGATCATTGGAGTCTTCTTCCCATGCAGAGTTATCATAAGTGAACTCTTCTGCTGTATCTTCCATAGTATTTTCACTCTCAAGAGGATCTCCTCATCCGGTTGGTTGGATGTCCTCATATCTGATGCGAGAGCTCTCGGGAGCAGTGTACATGACTAGAAAGTCGTATTTGCCGCTTGGCTATCCCAAGGTATCCCAGGTTTCTGCGGGAATAGACGAGTCATCTTCCTCAATGACGTTGACCTCAGGAAAAGCGTAGTTAATCAATTCTTGTCCTGCAATCTTTGAAAATTCATCACTATGGTGTTGTACATTTTCGGAATGTCCTGAGTAATGATTCCACGACTCTGGGGGGAACCTGTGTATTCTTTTCAAGATTACTCAGCTGATAGGCATTGTCTGGCAGACTCTTTTTCCCCAAGTCTTCTGCGTATGGCTTACAGATAGACAAGTCATCTCGGGGATCATAATAATCATAGTCAAAGTTGTCTTTCATTATATTGTCTTCCTCTAATGAGTTGGGTGGAGCACGACATCCTTCGGGATCACAATCTCCATATATCATTCTGATGTCTGATATTGGTATATATCTGGGACTTTACTTCGAAGACCAACATGGCATGTGCGTTTCTCCTTGAGACATATAACCATTATCATTGATATAAGACTTCCACTTCTCATCCATATTAGAGGAGTCGTTCATATCGATGGTGTGGACTTCTTGAGACACTGGGTGGAGGAAACCTCCATTGTGAAAGAAATCCTGAATGGGACAAAAACTTTCATCCTTCTTGGTAGTCTGGGTATAGGTTGGAGAGAAACCAAGACCTTTTCTTGTCTTATTATCAGTAGGAATTATAATCTGTCCCCATCTTTTTATGTCATTACTCTCGATCACCTTGAGAGCGTCTTTGTATGAGGAAATCGACGTCCCTTTTCCTTGTTGATTCTCTTTGCTCACCGAGAGTGCTTGAAACTGGGTTCCAACAACCTCTTCTGGTTCTACATAGGAGAATGATGATAAGTTATTCACGATTAAGGCTTGCTCTCCACACACTGTGACTAATTTGTCATTCTTGACGAACTTCAGTTTCTGGTGAAGTGTCGAAGTGACTGCCCCAACTTCGTGTATCCAAGGTCTTCCTAATAAACAGCTGTATGTTGCTCGTATGTCCATGACCTGGAAAGTGACTTGGAAAGTGTGAGGACCAATGGTTATGGGAAGATCGACTTCGCCGATAACTGTTTTTCTGGATCAGTCAAAGGCTTTGACGATGATCCCACTGCCTCTCATCGGAGTTCCTTGAAAAGATAGCCGTACCAAAGTTGACCTTGGCATGACATTTAAAGATGAACCTGTGTTTACTAGTACGCTGGCTAGAGCATCATCTTGGCAGTTGACTGTGATATTGAGTGCCATATTATGGTTCTTGCCTTCTTCCGACAGTTCTTCATCACTGAATCCCAAGTTGTTGCAGGAAGTGATGTTAGAGATGATGCTGTCAAATTGTCCTACGGTCACGTCTTGTTCCACAAAGGCTTGTTCTAAAACCTTATGTAGGGCTTTTGTGTGAGCTTCTGAACTAAGCAGGAGGGATAATACAGAGATTCGAGATGGAATTTGCAACAATTGATCCACAATGTTATACTCGCTTTTCTGGATGAGTTTCAGCATCTCATCGTTGTTCTTCACAGGTTCCGTATTGCTGGATTGACCGAATTGTTGGTTAGGAACTTTGACTTAAGGTTCCTTTTCTTTGGTGGGTTCTCTAACTCCTTTGTTGAAGATCCGACCACTCCGGGTAACTCGACTAGTGTCAGCAATATTCACAACGGGAGGTAATGGAGTTTCTTTTCCATTTTCTATGGTCGTTACGTCGTACTTGTGTAGGATAGCTTTTTCTTACTTGTACGGTACCGGACCTGGCAGGTAAACTACCACAGGGGATTTTTGGGCCTTTTGACCGTCGTAGGCCACCTCAATCAGCTCTAAGTTTGGAATTTTTCTATTGCCAAGAGAGACTTTCGACTCATCAAGTAGAGGAATTACGACACAAACATCCTCGGTTTTTCCATGATTGGAGACTATGATAGTGTTTTGATCTTGACTAGGGAGGTAATCTTGTATCATGTTGATTGATTCAGAATTTAAACATGGTTGAATTTCTTTCCGGTCTAACTGATTCTGGAGGGCTGCTCGTACGAGATAGCATCCTTGGTTATTTTCTGAGCATACTCTACAGCGCTCATAATTGTGAGGTGGTACCCAACCATATCCGCTTTGTATGCAGTGCATCTTCACTAGATCTGTTTCTATTGAGCGGATATCACGACTTTGATGTCTATCAAGATTCCCATCAGTCATGCTAATCTGTTATGTGTCTTCGTCTAGGTAAATCGGAAGCCACCAGTGATCCAATAGATGTTGAAGAGTCCTTTGCACAAGTGCACACCCTTGGTCATTTTCGTAGCATTCTTTACAGTCTTGATAATCATGTGAATCCAGAAAACCAAGTCCGACCTGCTTAGCATGTAATTCCACGAGACTGGTATTAATCAGGCGTATGTCAAAGATTTGAACCATATTGACTTGATGGTTATTGCTTTCATGGTAGTCTTGGATCCATCCGAGATCCATTTGACGTTGGAGGGCCTCTTATACAAAAGAGCATCCCTGATTGTCTTTGGAGAAGATCGGACAAGTGATGTAATCGTGTCGTGGCAGATTGTAATACTGACTTTGTCTTGAATGCATTGCCACTAAATTGACGTTCATTGCACGAATGTCATGGTTCTGAACAATGTTGGGATGTGCATGGGCCATGTTTACTTCACGACTCCTGTGATCCTGAATCTAGCCCAGATCTATTTGTTCTTGCAGAGTTGCTTGTACTATGGCACACCCTTAATTATCTTTGGAGAAGATATCACACTAATGATAGTTGTGAGATGGCACATGGTCGTATCCGCTCTGTTTGCAATGCATCTTTAGCAAGTTGATTCCTAGTAAGCGTACATTGTGAATTTTATAAATGTTGGCAGGTTCTCCTTCTATCAAATTCATTGTAGTCTTCTCATGTTGTGGTGATGGGTTCATCTGAACATTTGAATTAGTATGTTTGAAAGATAAAACCCCGTTCCTGATGAGTTTCTGTACATCAGACTTGAAGATGAGACAATTCTCAATGTTATGTCCCGATCCTCCTTGATGGTAAGGGCAAATTTGATCTACTTTGAACCAAAAAAGTGGATTTTCGGGTACTATAAGAGGAGTCCTGGTTTGAATATGCCCCTTGGCCAGTATAAGAGGAAATAGTTATGCGTACAACATCGGTATAGGGTCGAATCCTGATGGTCGTGGAGTACGATTGTTATTATTATACTGCGAGCGAGCCTGCTGAAGAGGCTGTTGCGGCCTTTGCTGATACTGTTGTTGATTTGGTTGCTGCTGAGCAACTTGAGGTTGATAAGTCAGACCCGGCGCTGGGTTGATAGCGGGAGTGATCGCTGCTATCGGTTGATACCTTTGCCTTTGCTTTCCCTGAGAGATATTACTGATATCTTGCTCTTTCTTCTTTTGAAAAGCACTGTCGTATATCTTATTATTGCTAGATGGCTCTGCATCTTTGACCAATCGTCTTTCTCGGACTGCTTCTTCAAGACTTACTCCCATGTTCACCATTTCAGTGAAGTCACTGGGCGCACTAGCAACCATACAATCGTAATAAAATGAGCTTAATGTTTTTAGAAAGATCTTTGTCATTTTGTTTTCCTCGAGAGGAGGACAAATCTGGGCGGCGATTTCACGCCATCTCTATGCATATTCTCTGAAGGTTTCTTTATCCTTTTGTGACATTGCCCTGAGCTGGTCCCTATCTGGTGCCATGTCCAAGTTATATTTATACTGCTGAATGAAAGCTGCCCCGAGATCTCTAAAAGTACTGATCTTGGTGCGGTTTAAACCCATGTACCATTTGAGTGCGGCATCGGTTAAACTGTCTTGGAAGTAATGGATCAGTAGCTGCTGATTGTCTGTCTGGGTAGACATTTTCCGAGCGTACATCACCAAATGACTTTGAGGGCAAGATTTGCCTTTGTATTTTTCAAAGTCAAGCACCTTGAATTTGTGCGCTATCTTTACATTAAGGACCAAACAGAGGTCGGCGACATCTTTTCCGAATAAGTCTTGACCGCTAATGGCATGCAGTTCCTTCTGCATTTCAAAGAATTGTTCCTGGAATTCATTCATCCTTTCGTATACGTCTTCGTTCCCGCCAGAAATTGTTTGTGGAATCTGTCCTTCCAGGACAGTGTGTACCACTAGTTGTGGTATAGTCATTATTGCAGTAACTTTTGGCGCTTCAGTTACCCGAAGTTTGTAACCTTCAGGAGTTTCTGTTGTAACTTTTGTGTCTTCATTTCCCTGAAGTTTGTAACCTTCAGGTCTGGCTGTTCCTGCTACGACTTCCGGGTCTTCAGTGACCGGTGGGATGTATCCTTCAGGTATAAAGTTGATAGGCATTCCCCAGAGGAAACTCTTAGGCATGTTGTACTGAGGATGACTGCCAGGCATCTCAAATGCTGATGTAGACGTACTCTCCGAGATTAATCTCTTTTGATGTTGTTGTTCTTGGGCTGCTGCCAGGGATTGCATGTCGTGGTGGAGTTTCTCTAAACTCTCCTTCAGAGTGTTGATTTATTCTCTCAGCTCTCTGTTCTCTTCCTCGAGATCGTCCATTTTCTTTTGTCGATTGGCCCGAGTATTGTATGAATGAGACAGTTTGACTCTAGAGTGCGACACATCTGTGAGACTCAAAGACAAAAATGTGCTATGTGAGAATGATGAATGATATGCAAAGAATGTTATATTTTTTTAGTTTTTTCTTTGTTTTCAAGAGAACTGTTAACAATTATATTGCAAATATCACACAGTGGGGGGAGACCCTTTTTATTGAACTTGAAGGATTGCAGTATTATACAAAGAAATATACAGTATTTTACAAAGCGTGATAAGGAAAATTAGGCATATGGATCCTAAGTTCTCTCTGAGGAGAGCTCAGATACTGGTTCCTGAACTTTTCTTTTCTTTGATTGGGCTCCTTCAGTCGTTGTTGGGTCGATGATTCTCTGCCATGTGAAGGGAGTGAGCAAATTCCTTCGTTCCTCCTAACTTTATATAGCATGTTTCTCTAATATCTCAATCAGAGCATCCTTCTCCTTTAGCAGTTCCTAGATCTTGGTACACTCTAAATCAAGGATCTGGTATTTGTTCTTCCAAGAATTCTTCTCACACTGGACTTTGTTGAGAGCGACCTAAAGTTTTTTTGCATCAGACATGAAATAAAGGACAGATTCCTTTAAGGGAAAAAATTCTTGATGAGGGTAAGGTATCCTCAGCTTAAGGGCTCTAGTTTGCATCTAGTGGAGATAAGGTTCCATGGAGGTACAACTTAGTCTCCCCAGAGACTCTCTCACTTTCCTGTGAATATGTTGCCAGGTATGCACTATTTTGTTCTTTAGTGCTCTGTCATTTTCTCCTTCCTTGAAGAAAAGACCTTCCAGATGAGCATTAAGTGGGATATTCTTCATCGGGTATCCGAGTTGACGGTGAGCTAGAATTGGATGATAGTTGATCCCTTCTTTAGTACCAATGAGGGGTACATTAGGGAAATTTCCGCATCTGTCGATGATTTGTATCCCCTCGTAAATCCGATTGTACCAATTTATGTCTGTATTGGTAAGATACATAATCTTCTGTGACCATCGCAGATTACCTTTGTGATCCCAAAAAGCAGCGGACTTGGGCAAGTGGGAAATAAACCATTTGTAGAGTAATGGTACACAGCATGTGATCATCCCTCCACTATATAAATTCCTTAAGTGTACAGAATGATAAGCATCATCGAACAAGGTTGGTACGGGGTTTCCAATCAAGAATATCTTAATAGCATGGGTGTCAACAAAGTTGTCGATGTTGGGAAAAAGGAATAACCCATATATGAGGATAACAAAGATATCCTCGAAGGCGGTTATATTTCCTATGCTAGCAAAGTATAGGGCTTTCTTCATCAGGAATTTAGCTGGTAAACCCTGGATTCCTCCTTTGGTGGTCATGTGAGTCTTGACTTCTGACTCATCCAAAGAGATTTCTCTTGCAATGGTTTGTTCTTTTGGAATTTCTTCCAGTCCATAAAATGGATCTCGATCGGTGATAGGTAAATCAATCAGGTGGAAGTATTCTTCCAGTGTCGGTGTGAGCTGATAATCCGGGAATGTGAAGCAGTGATAGACCGGATCGTAGAACTGAATCAGCGTAGATAGGACCCCTTCAACCATGTTGATCTTCGGTAGAGATAACAGTCCTCCGTGCTCTGCTCTGAAAGCTTCGGGATTAGTAATCATCCTTCCTAATTTCCTTAGGTCGTCCAGTTTTGGAACCTTGAAGGTGTACTTGTGCATTTTTCTTCTTCCGAAATCCATAACGCAACCTTTTTCTCGGATATTTGCAATTATTGTTTCATTTCTTTTAGAAAGATATTTTTCTTGTTTTTAAAAAAGTTTCTTTTTATAAATGCATGAATGCAGCAAAAAAAACACTTGAAACATGGGTTTAGGGGTTCATCGTCACGAGCATGGAGCCATGGATCTGCCCATCCCCAAATGTGTGAACTAATTGGTCAATTTTTTGTACCTGTAGAACGGGTTCTAAAAGGTTCCCAAAATCATTGACCCCTCTTAGGGATATGAACAGCAAGCTGATTCACTCAAGCGAGCTATAACATCCTAAGATGAATCTCTTTTGAGTGTAGTATCGCGTATCAACTATTCCCGATAGTCACCGCACTACCTAATGGTTTAAATGGTTAAATTTCTACTAAATCCTCAGTGTCATGGGTACCGCACTGGGAACACTATGCTTTCACGACAATCGATCGTTCAACATTAGAGAATCCACACGGGTACCTCGACTAATTCGGTGAACTGCCAGGTTAGCTTGGTCAGGATTCACATCCTATAAGCCTTCCTGGAGACGCCACCACTTTTCTTAATGTTCTCTCAAACTTTCCATATGCGTATCAATCACATTCCCACTTGACAGTAATTTAAACACGGGTATCAAGTAATATGACAGTAAATGATATATATATATATATATATATATATATATATATATATATATATATATATATATATATATGTAGCAGAAACTAAGCAAATAAACAGAGAAATAAATGACAAGCAAAGCCTAGACTTCCTAGGAACTCTAATCCTAAAATTCCCCAGCAGAGTCGCCATTTTTCTGTAGCGTGCGATTTTTTCCTGTGACGCGACCACCTTACCTCAACGGTTAGAATTGGGTGCTACTTTCTGATTTCTTATTTATCCTATGAACCTGGAAAGGAAAGGGAAGATATCTAAAACTAACCTTGCACGCAAATGTTTTCTTTAACAAATGCTAAGAGATTGGGGGTTCAGGGTCAGGTTATACAAAGGGAAGTTATTAACACCCAATGTATATGTGGTTATCCATGGGCCTTTTATTGCATGTTTCTCTGTTAATTTGAAATGCTTTCTTGTGTTTATCTGCTGTGTCTTGGGAAAGTTTCTCCTTTGGGAGGTTTAAGAGAATGTTTTTATTGTTTTCGGGTTTTCTGTTATTTTTGGGAAGGTACTGGATCTAAAGTTTTTTATTTGTGTGCTCACTAAGATTTCGCAATCTTATGCCTATGTATTCCCGTAAAGAGACTCGGGAAATCAGAGCAATTGTAGTTCCTCCTATTCTATGGGAGGAAATTTGGTGTCTTGTTCAAAGCCCAAGATTGAAGCTAAAAGGTGTTTGAGAGAGAGAATTTTTTATCTCTAAAGGGAGATATCTCATCTATTCATCACAAAGGGTTGTTAATTGGTTATAAGGGAAATTACTTTAACTGGGATACATGAATCCAACAATGTCATAATTTCCTTTATAAGGGTGATGTCATGAAGGAAGAAAGCTTTAACTCAGTGTAGAGTAATGCTACTTTTTCCTTATGAATCTTTCATGCTAAGAGAGGGACATTGGCTTGGATTTAAATAATCCTGAGGCTTGTCACTTATAGCTGTTAGATGAAAGATGAATTTAGCTAGGATAAGAGAAGGACTCCAGCTTGGATTTTGAATCAACAAGTGTGCCACTTATAGAAATTATCTGGAAAAAGGTTTCTGATTGTTTGTTTTAAATTATGATGTACAAAGAAATGACTTCCTGCAGAGAGGACTCATGGTCTCATCTGAGGGGATGTTGATTTTTGTGTGCCTTGATCAAAGCCCAAGGTTGAAGCTAAAAGGGATTGACTCCACTGGGGAGGGTTTTATCTGTCTTATACAAAGCCCAAGATTAAGGCTGACTGACTCCACTGGGGAGTGTTCTTATATAAAGCCTAAGAGGAGGCTAACTGATTCTACCGGGGGAAATTCTTATATAAAGCCTAAGAGGAGGCTATGTTTTGCTGAGGATTATTGAAATCCAGGAGCAGGTCCAAATTGTATTGGGGAAATCCAAAGGGATTTACTCTTGCTGGGAATCAGAGAATAATTGAAATACCAGATGCAATGAGGCTCTGATTTTGTTGGAGATTTGTAGATGGTAAATTGACCCTGGATGGGGATTCTTAAGGTGAATGTTACACCTTATTGGTGGTCAGGGAAGTTTAAAGTTGTGTTTGAAAACCTTAGAGGTTTTAACTCTGCTGGAGAATGGTGTATTGGTGAAATGATCAGGGTTTTTCCTGCGCTTTTAGGAAGCCTGAGGGTCTTTGTGAGATTTAAGAGGAAATGAGACTTTCCAAGTCTACTTGTGTCAAGAGGTTGACTCTTAGCTGGAGAATGATCTTTGTATGATGCCCAAGAGGATGCTGAGGTTTTAAGGGATGAAGATCAACCCTATGCTGGTCTGATGCTTTGGAATTCTTGACTCTCCTGAGGATTGAATTAGTATAGATGACTAATTTATGTCCTATACTTGTAGGAGGCCTTTGGGTCCTTGTACTAAGCCCAATAGGAGGCTATAGAACTTTTAAGAAGCCTGTTGGTCCTTGCATTAAGCCCAAGCGGAGGCTGGGGATGCTTTTAGGAAGCATGTGGGTCCTTGTATTAAGCCCAAGAGGAGGTTGGGGATGCGTTTAGGAAGCCTGTGGGTCCAAACCAAAGAAAAGTTCAAGAAAGGTTTCATCGGGAATTAATCCTTTCTTTGCTGAACAGTTCTAGGGTTTGAAGAAATTCAAAAGAGGTTTCACTGGGATTTAGTCCTCTTTGAGGAAATGAATTTCTTGTAATGCCTATATCTTTCTAAGTTTTGACAGTCTTAAGAAAAGTTTCACCAGGAATAATGCCTTTCTCTGTTCCATATTGTATAAGCCCAAGAGGAGGCAATACTGTATTAGGAATTTCCTATGAGGGACTAGTTTTGACTATGTTGAAAGTAACATCTGGTTTGATCTAAACCTAGACCAAACTGATGGGGAAACTCTAAGCAAGATATGCACAAGTATACACAGACAATTATATTGACAAATATATATAAGAATATGCATTAAAAAAGAATGTTGAGACTTACCTGCTGAGAAGAAGCCCAAGCATATTGTGATCTGTTGTATTTATTACAACAGTATTCCTTCTTTTAGGGTTTCAAGAAATTGTAGAAAGTTTTGAAATAAAACATTGAATTTGAATTTGAATTAAGATAAAGTTTGTTTAAAAATAGAATGTTGGTTCTTGGATTGGCTAGAATTTTGGTAAAACAAAGTGTTCAATGTTGATGTCACATGGGTGATGTCTTAACATTGAGTCTTAACATTGGTTTATGTTAAGTGTTTAGCTTGTTGAAGTTTTGAAGTCTGATGTCACATGCGATGTCATGACATCAGATATGCAGATCAGTAAAACATCAGGTTTGAGATGTTTTTAGGGTTAAGCGTTTTAGCTGGAATTTGGGAGAGCTGGCAGAGTAATTGGATGCGAATATCTTGGAGGAGATATTTTCTGTTACAAACAGACTTGATGCAGATTTGTAGGAGTGTTTAAAGGCTAAAGATTTAAGAAGATTTTGAGAGAGAAAATCTGTCGAAGATTCAGTTTTAAATAACAAATCAGGTCAGATATTGTAGCAGGTCAAAGACCAAATCAAATTGCTATATAAAGCGTATCAATCCTTTGAAGAAAGGGGACGAAGAAAGAGTGCCAAAGACTGAGAGTCGTTTGAGTCTTCGTGTTTGTATTGTAAACCATTCTAGTGTGAATTGGTGTTGTTGTTTTGAGTTGTTCTTGATCAAAGCTGTGAAGCAGAATCAAGTTGAGTTTTTCAAAGTGTGTGATCTTTGAATTATATCACTGAAGTGATTTAGGGATTGAGTAGTGTTCTCATACCTAAGTGGTCTCTTAGGTAGAAGGTTCATTAAGTAGAGATTAAGTTTAGGAGATGTTAACTAGGTTGTCGAGTCTGTAAATTAATTCTACTGATAGTGAAATTCATCCCTGGCTTGGTAGCCCCCAGACGTAGGTAGTTAAACCGAACTGGGTGAACAATTCATTGTGTAGATTTATTGTTGTTTTACATTGTCCATTGCAGAGTGTGTTATTGTGACATCACACGTAACATCACATATCTGGTACCAGAATTTCAATTGGTATCAGAGCAGGCATCCTGCTCTGAATCTGGGTGAGATCTAGGGCTGATACTTTCTGGTAAAGATGGACAAGGAAGTTGGTGGATTTGTGAATAGACCCCCTATTTTGGATGGCTCGAATTATGATTATTGGAAACCAAGGATGATTACCTTTTTGAAATCCTTGGACAGCAGGGCTTGGAAGGCTATCATAAAAGAATGGAAAACACCTGTTGTTGTTGAGAAAGATGATGCTGGTAAAGAAAAAGAAGGCAGCTCAAAACTGAAACCTGAAGAAGAATGGACCAAGGAAGAAGATGAGCTTGCCCTTGGTAATTCCAAAGCTTTAAATGCTATTTTCATTGGAGTGGATAAGAACATATTCAGGTTGATCAATACCCATGAAGTTGCTAAGGAAGCTTGGGACATCTTGAAAACTACTCATGAAGGAACTTCAAAGGTTAAGATGTCAAGACTTCAGCTTCTGACATCAAAGTTTGAAAGTCTAAAGATGAAGGAAGATGAAACTATTCATGACTTTCATATGAGTATTCTTGAGTTGTCTAATGCCTCTAGTGATCTTGGAGAAAAAATGACTGAAGAAAAGCAGGTGAGGAAAATCCTTAGATCCCTTCCCAAGAGGTACAAGATGAAGGTGACTGCAAATGAAGAAGCTCAAGATATCATCAAAATGAGGGTTGATGAGCTTATTGGATCTCTTCAAACATTTGAGCTAGGGTTAAGTGAAGAGGAACCTGAGAAGAAGTCCAAGAGTATAGCTTTGGTTTCCAGTTCTGAAGAAGCCAAGAAAGGGAAAGAGGATGATTCTCAGGAGGAGCTGTCTCAGGCTATTGCTTTGCTGGGTAAACAGTTCAACAAAGTTATGAAGAGGATAAATAGGAGTTATAATCCCAATGTCAAGAACATTACCTCTGACATCAACAGATCAGGAGAACAAGGGAAGAAGTCTAAAGATGAAGAAAAATCCAGTAATGACAAAGGGATACAATGCTTTGAGTGTGAAGGGTATGGACATGTCAAGAAGGAATGTCCCATTTTTCTAAAGAAGCAGAAAGGGTTATCAGCTTCTTGGTATGACAGTGAGAGTGAATCTGAAGAAAATTCAGCTAAACTTGTTAGAGCTATGGTTGGGGTTTATGAGTCAGATGATGAGTCTTGGGATGATGAGGTTACTTATGATGAACTTGCTGTCACTTATAAAGATCTTTTCATAAGAAGTGAACAAGTGTGTCTTGAAGGAGAAGAGCTGAAGAAAACCATAATACAGTTAAAAGCTGAAAAGACTGAACTTGAAGCTGAAGTCAGTATGTTTAACTATAAACTGGACTCTATGACCAAAACTATCAGAATGTTGAACAATGGTACTAATGCGTTAGACAACATTCTTAGTATTGGGAAGATGGCTGCAGACAAATGTGGTTTGGGATTCACCAGTGATGCAAGTTCTATCACCCCAAAACCAGTGATGATAAACCAGATGTTAAAACATCATGACAGAACTCCATCTAAGAAGAAATACAAACACTGGAAGTGTCACCATTGTGGATGTTTTGGACACATTAAGGCTTATTGTTATAAGCTACATGGATATCCACAGAAGGCTCATCAGGTTGTTCCCAAATAGAACTGTTATAAAGGAAGGCATGTTACCAAGCCTAAGAAGCAATGGGTCCCTAAAGTTAAGGTTACCAGCTTGATAGCTCACACTTCTTTAAGGGTTTCTACCAAAGAAGATTGGTACTTTGACAGTGGGTGTTCAAGGCACATGACTGGAGTAAAGAATCTGTTGGTAGATGTGAAGCTTCACTCTTCAGGATATGTTACATTTGGTGATGGGGTCAAAGGAGAGATCAAGGGGATTGGTAAACTAAACTGTGCTGGTGCTCCCAGACAGGAGGATGCTCTTCTTGTGAAAGGACTGACAGCTAATTTGATTAGCATTAGTCAACTGTGTGATCAAGGATTCAAAGTAGACTTTACAAAGTCTGAATGCATTGTCAAAGATGATAAAGGAGAAGTCATTATGAAGGGAGACAGGTCTAAGGACAATTATTATCTTTGGGTGCCACAAGACTCAAATTCTCCCACTTGTGTTTTTGCTAAAGAAGATGATGTCAAAATCTGGCATCAGAAGTTGGGACATCTTCACCTAAAGGGAATGAAGAGAATCATCTCCTCAGAAGCAGTCAGAGGAATTCCCAAACTTAATATTGAGGAAGGAAAAGTGTGTGGAGACTGTCAAAAAGGGAAGCAGACAAAGATGTCTCATCTGAAGCTTCAACATGACACCACCTCCAAGGTCTTGGAGCTACTTCATATGGACTTGATGGGACCAATGCAGGTGGAAAGTCTGGGTGGAAAGAAATATGCATATGTAGTTGTGGATGACTATTCAAGGTACAACTGGGTGAGCTTCATCAAAGACAAATCAGAGGTGTTTGATATTTTTAAAGATCTTTGTCAAAGACTCCAAAGAGAAAAGGAGAGTAATGTTATCAGGATAAGAAGTGACCATGGAAGAGAGTTTGAGAATAGCAAGTTTGAAGAATTTTACTCTGCTGAAGGTATAAGTCATGAGTTTTCATCTCCTATTACTCCTCAGCAAAATGGAGTAGTTGAGAGGAAGAACAGAAATATCCAAGAGTCTGCTAGAGCTATGATCCATGCCAAGAAACTGCCTTATCATTTCTGGGCTGAAGCCATGAATACTGCCTGCTACATTCACAACAGGGTTACCCTGAGAAGAGGCACTTCATCCACTCTGTATGAACTATGGAATGGAAGAAAACCTAATGTTAAATACTTTCATGTTTTTGGAAGTAGATGTTATATTTTGGCTGATAGAGAACAGAGAAGAAAATTGGATTCCAAAAGTGATGAAGGAATATTTTTGGGATACTCTACTAACCGCAGAGCATATAGGGTTTTCAACTCTAGAACCAAGGTGATGATGGAGTCAATCAATGTGGTGATTGATGACAATGACAAGCATGAAGATGATGATGTACTAGATGATGTTGGAACATCAGTTGCTGAAGTTGCACCAGAAGCTGAAGACAGAAGTCCAACTCCTAGTGTTGCTGCTGCTGAGCCTGAAACTAAGCAACCTCATAAAGATCCCTCCATCAGAGTGCAGAAGGACCACCCAAAGGAGCTCATTATAGGTGATCCAAACTCTGGAGTGAGGACTAGGTCAAGAGATGTTATAGCAAGTTCATGTTTTGTCTCCAAAATTGAGCCAAAGAATGTCAAGGAAGCATTGACTTATGAGTTTTGGATAAATGCAATGCATGAAGAGCTGGAGCAATTCAAGAGGAATGAAGTATGTGAGCTTGTACCTAGGCCTGATGGAGTTAATGTGATCGGCACCAAGTGGATCTACAAGAATAAATCTGATGAACAAGGAGTGGTCACCCGAAACAAGGCCAGATTAGTTGCTCACGGATACACTCAGGTTGAAGGAATTGATTATGATGAAACCTTTGCTCCTGTGGCAAGACTGGAATCTATCAGATTGCTCTGAGGGGTGGCTTGTAATTTCAAATTCAAGCTTTTTCAAATGGATGTTAAAAGTGCCTTCTTGAATGGGTACTTAAATGAAGAGGTGTATGTTGATCAACCAAAAGGATTTATTGATCCAACATTTCCTGACCATGTGTACAAACTAAGGAAAGCTCTATATGGTTTGAAGCAAGCACCAAGAGCTTGGTATGAAAGACTTACTGAATTCCTGGTTGTGAATGGCTACAGAAAAGGAGGGATTGACAAGACTTTGTTTGTTAAAGAGGAAGGAGGAAAACTGATGATAGCTCAAATCTATGTTGATGACATAGTATTTGGTGGGATGTCAGATGCAATGGTGAAACATTTTGTGGAACAGATGTAGTCTGAATTTGAAATGAGTCTTATTGGTGAGCTGAACTATTTTCTTGGTCTACAAGTTAGACAAATGGAGGACTCCATATTCAATTCTCAGAGCAAGTATGCAAAGAACATAGTGAAGAAGTTTGGTCTTGAGAATGCTAATCACAAGAGGACTCCTGCTCCTACTCATCTAAAATTATCCAAGGATGAACATGGTGTCAGTGTGGATCAAAGTTTATATAGAAACATGATTGGGAGTCTATTGTATCTCACAGCTAGCAGACCTGACATTGCTTTTGCTGTTGGAGTTTATGCCAGATACCAATCTGAGCCTAAGGTTAGTCACTTGAATCAAGTAAAGAGGATCCTGAAATATGTTAATGGCACTAGTGACTATGGAATGTTGTATCGTCATGGATCTGGGACCGAGTTAAGGGGATATTGTGATGCTGACTGGGCTGGGAGTGCTGATGATAGGAAAAGCACTTCAGGAGGTTGTTTCTTTTTAGGGAATAATTTGATATCATGGTTTAGTAAAAAGCAGAACTGTGTGTCTCTTTCTACTGCTGAAGCTGAGTACATAGCAGCAGTGAGTAGTTGTTCTCAACTTGTTTGGATGAAGCAGATGTTAACAGAATACAATGTCAAGCAAGATGTCATGACATTGTACTGTGATAATTTGAGTGCTATCAATATCTCTAAGAATCCTATTCAGCATAGCAGAACCAAGCATATTGATATAAGGCATCATTTTATAAGAGATTTGGTTGAAGACAAAGTAGTTGCTTTGGAACATGTTGCTACAGATAAACAATTAGCTGGCATTTTTACTAAAGCCTTAGATGCAAACAAATTTGAAAGTTTGAGAAGTAAATTAGGAATTTGCATTTATGAAGATTAAATGTGCTAGAGAGTGTATTAAGCAGTTCTACATGGGGTCAAAGGGTCGTTGTCATGAAGTCAAGACTCTACCCATCCCCAAAGGTTTATACTAGGGTGATTTTTGTACCTGTACTCATTATCATCAGCTCCTCCCAGGAAAGAAAAACAACAAGCGGATCGCCAGCGAGTTGTAGAGCGATCTTAGAGTAAGTGCCATTCACCGAGAATAGATCACCAGCCTCAAATGAGGGTAGTATCGCGTAACAACTATTCCCGATAGTTTCCGCACTACAAAAGGGTTTGGCTCCACAGCTTCTCATACATCACAATCGGCCCATTGTCTAGGTGAGAGAATGGGTTGCAGTGGTCAACCTCCACTGAGGTTGATGGTCGACCCCGTCGCCATCACTTATCTTAAGCGTATACTCAATCCTTCCACATGCGGCATCACACGCATTCCCATTAGCAGAAAAATAAACACATATATCTATTAGGAAAAGCAGTATATATATTTGTCCTAATGTCCTAGACTTTTAAAAGCTAAGAATCTTAAGTTCCTGACAGAAAATGGTTTCCCGGCGGAGTCACCATCCTATGGTTTCATTCCAAATTAACGGCGTTTTGACCTAAGATCCTAGTGCCGTCGAGGTTTCTACCTAGGGGACAAGAAGAGAACGTCTGATCAGTTCAGATCCCCAGCAGAGCGCCATTTTTCTGCAGCGAGTGATTTTTGGATGTGGTTGCGAAGCACGATCGCTCTGGTACTACAGCTCGATTCATTTTTTATCCTATTAAAGCTGATGAAGGAAGGGAAATAGATGACTCCAGCTAACCCTGCTTGCATACTGAGATTAAACAGTCAAAACTGTTGGTTTACAGATGCTACAAAGATTCGGGGTCTCTCCTAGGTTATTTTGTTGACGAAGGGGTGCTTTGGGCTATCGGTTAGGATGTTAGGACGAATGTATGAGAGTATGGGATTTTGGGTTTTTGTTTAGTGTGCTCGCTAATATTTTTCTTTCAATCTTATGCCTACGTATTCCCGTTTACCGAAACAGGGAAATCAGAGCGTTCGTAGTTCCTCCTATTCTATGGGAGGAAATGGTTGTTTTGGTGTCTTGTTCAAAGCCCAAGATGTGAAGCGAAAGGTGATTTGTATCTTGTTCAAAGCCCAAGATGTGAAGCTGAAGAGTCTATTTGTATCTTGTTCAAAGCCCAAGATGTGAAGCTGAAGTTTGAATTTAGAGAGAATTTGTCATCTCTAAAGAGGGGGTTGTATGTTACAACTGTTTATAAAGGAGAATTACTTTAACCGGGATTTGTGAATCCGGCAATGCCATAATTTCCTTTATAGAGGATTTCAACCTGAAGGAGAAGACTTTAACTCAGTTTAGAGCAATGCCATCTTTCCTTAGGAATTTCTCATGCTAAAAGAGGGACAGTGGCATGGATGTAGATGATCCAGAGGCTAGCCGCTTACAGCGATTAGATGAAGGGGAAAGAGTTGTTGATGTTTGTGTACTGTGAACGAGGCACGGCTTTGATGCTAAAAGGTTAATTGGATCAACAAGTGGTTTTCTTATACAAAGCCTAAGAGGAGGCTAATATGTGTCTCGTACAAAGCCCGAGAGAGAGGCTAAAAGGTTTTGACTCAACGAGGGAATCTTTTGGTATCTCGTATAAAGCCCGAGATGGAGGCTATTTGACTCCACAAGAGAGTTTTTTGTATCTCGTACAAAGCCCGAGATGGAGGCTAAAATTTGTTTGGCTCAATAAGAACCTTTTTGTATCTCGTATAAAGCCCGAGATGGAGGCGAAAGAGGTAATTGACTCAACGAGGGAGTCTCTTATGTGTCTCGTACAAAGCCCGAGAAAGAGGCTAAACATTGTTTGACTCCGCTGGGGAGGATCATTGTATAAAGCCCAAGAGGAGGCTGGACTTCACTGGAGAAGGATCATTATACAAAGCCTAAGAGGAGGCTATGGCGACTGTTCAGTTAAGTGACAGGTCCAGTATGCAGATTTAAAGAGAAAATCAGTTCTTATATGAGCAACGCTGTACTCGAGGATTTGATTCGAAGATCCGGGTTATTCCTGTTCTTTAAGGAAGTGGGAAATCCGAAGGGTATTGAGATTGTCCGAGTCTACGGGTTCCTTCCTATTCTTGAAGGGTGCTTGAGAATGTCTTTGAGACTCAAGGATATTAGACGGTCCAAGTCTAGAGTTTCATCTTTTGTACCATGCTTTGAGAAACAGTAGTAGACTCTATGAAAGGACTGTTCTATGCAGATGACTAAGTTCTGTTCCTATACCTCTAGGAGGTCGTCGGGACAATTTGTACGAAGTCCAATAGGAGGCTGGAAACTTTTAAGAAGCCGATCGGTCCTTGTACGAAGCCCAAGAGGAGGCTATCATTCCCGGAGGAAGAAATCATTATACGAAGCCTAAGAGGAGGCTGTGAGTACTTCTAAGAAGCCGACGGGTCCTTGTACTAAGCCCAAGAGGAGGCGGGGTAGCTTTTAGGAAGCCTGTGGGTCCTTGTATGATGCCCAAGAGGAGGTCGGTGCTTTTAAGAAGCCGATGGGTCCCCAAACCCCGAGAAATTCAAGACAGGCCATTCACGAGGAATAGATCAAGCCAGGAAAGTTCGAGAATTTGGAAGAAACTCAAGAGATGCCATTCACGGAGAAACGATCACCTCTGGGAGTAGAGTTTCTTGACAAGTGCTTTTAAGAAGCCTGTGGGTCCCCAAACCCCGAGAAGTTCAAGACATGCCATTCACCGAGAATAGATCAAGCCAGGAAAGTTCGAGAATTTGGAAAAAACTCAAGAGATGCCATTCACGAAGAAAAGATCATCTCTGGGGAATAGAGTTTCTTTGACAACTTCTACAGTGACAGTCTATGAAAGGGTTCACCGAGAATGTTGCCTTTCATATCTCAGTATTGTTTAACCCCAAGAGGAGGGAAGACTGTGTCTGGTAATCCTATGGGGATCTAGTTTTGACTACTTAAGAGTGATCAACGGGCTTAATGCTAGACGTAGTTGCCGGGGAAACTCGAAATATCTATACTATTATTACACAGTTGATATGAGTTTATGAAAGAAGACTTACAGCGAAACAGCCCCACAATACAGTTATATGTATATGAAAGCGATAAATGAAAGCATATAAACACTTACTCGGTTGTAGAGCTTCCATGCTGTTTGGTTAGTTGTTCAACAAAGACAGATTGAAAACAACAGTATATTCAAAATCAAAGGAGAAAGTGCTTTGAAAAAGAAAGATTTGGGGCTTACAGCTTAAGGAGAGGCCCAAGGTTTTATCAGTGAGCGCACTGTTTGAATTTTGTACAGAGGGACTTATACAAGTGACTGTGGCCCAAAAAGGTTTTCTGTACAAAGGGGATGGGTCTTACACTCTAATAGAGGCCCAAAAGGTTTAAAGAAAAAGAGTGGGGCTTATAACACGAGGGTAGGCCCAGTTGATTTTTCCGTTTAAAATGGCGATCGCGCCGAGGTTTTCTTTTAACGCAGAGGGACTTATACAATAAGTGAGGCCCAAAAATGTTTTTGGTTAAAAGGGGGTTGGGTCTTACACTCTATTAGAGGCCCAAAAATTTTGAATGGGTCTTACTACTCGAGGGTAGGCCCAGTTGATTTTTTCTAAAAGGCGACGATCGCGCCGTTTGTTTTTTACGGTATCGGGACTTATACAATACACTGAGGCCCAAAAATAATTTGGTCAAAAAAAGGATTGGGTCTTACACTCTATTAGAGGCCCATGAGTGTTTGACAATGATTTTTTTGAGTGAAAATCAAAGAAACCTTAATTTTATTCTTTAAAAGTAAATATTTAAAGAAAATCAATGAAAAATACCAAATAGGTTTGAATAAGCCACTTGTGATTTTTGTTTAAGGTTTGAAAAATGAGGTATAAATCACAAGAGATATTAAAACTCATTTGGTCTTGATTTTTCAAGATGAATATTCATTTTAAAATGTTTAAAAACAAATAAAATGAATTTATTCACAAAAATACTAATTATATTAAATAAATAATATAAACTCAATTTTTTTTTGTGGAATAAAATATTCCAACATTTTTGTGATTTTTTGCAAAAGGAACCAATAAAAAATAATTAAAATTGAAAGAGTTATTAATTTTCCAATTAATTAATAAAACATGAAAATATTGGAAAAAATGGCAAAATGTGAAAAAAACACAAAATGGCATGGGTGGGGTTTGAACCCAAGACCTCAAGGTTACAAGGCACGCGCCTTACCACTGGGGTGGTGATACATCCATTGTTTGAAACAAAACAACAAATATACAAGTCATGCCTTGGTTTTAGGCCTGGCCCAAGGCAAGTTTTGGCAAGTTTTGGCTCAGAAACGTGAAGGTCATAACTTTCTCAATTCATAATGGTTTGAGACAAAATTTATATGCATCTGGACCAGAATTTCATAAGAAATCCAATGGTGGTGGTAGTTTTTTTCAGATCACACTCCCTCCTCAAAACCCGATAGTGGTTTTGAAAATGACCTATAATTGCATTTTTCTATGCTACAACTTGGTACAAGCATGGATTACATGGTGAATTAGCTCAAACACAACATATACAACATGTATGAGATGTTTATGATCAGTGGACTTCAAAGCATTGCATGATTCAAAGATTCCAAGTTGTGAGGCTTACCTCTTTTTTGAGATTTTGGAGCTTTTGTGCAATCTATCAAACCTCTTGTTCCAGAAATGATTTGATGCTTTAGACACACTCAAATGATCTCTTAGAAGCTTTTAGGATAGTTGGAATCAGCTGGTACCTGCAAAAACACAAACTGTCCCTTTCTTGCAAAAGGGGTTAAAAGTGACCAAAATAGCAACTCTCTCAAATGGTGTTCCAGATGAGGGGAACCATTTAGGACAGTTCAAGGATGATATTTGGAGTGTGTTTAAGGTTTTATCTGGTTTGGAAAGTGATTGAATCAAGACATGGCTTGAAAAATGCAAAAAAAGTGCTATTTTGAGGTTTTGAGAAGTGACTTTGTGATTTTGTGATTACAGGTCACTTGTGATAGTTTGCACAGCTTACATATGATATATATGAGGTGTGTGTGTGATTGATTGTGATGAAAAAGCTCTCAAGCTCAAAAACTCAAAGTTGCCTTGCTAAAGAAGGCATTTTTGCCAAGAGAAAGAGGTTTTGAGGAAAGCATCTGTTTGATGGCTTTGGTGTACTCAAACTGATCACAATTGAGCTCTATTTATAGTAGAGCAAGTTTGTTTTGGGATCCACAGTGAATGGCAACTGCAGCAGGTGTTTGTTCAATGTTGGCCAATGGAAATCCAAGTCTCCTCTAGCCATTGACTAGAGGTTAGGGCACAGGGCTATGGTTCCCTTGGTCTTGGATAAGTCTTGGCTGAATTCAGTTGAGAATGGCTCAGTCCATGCCACCTTGATGCTTCCATTGAATGCTCCAATCCAAAATTGGAGTCTTGTCCCTGTTTTGGCCATTCTAGGTTCAACATGCTATTTCTTGTTCCAAAGACTTTGGAGGCTTGGCTCAGTGATTGTCCCCTTTAGATTCAATCCTCAGAGGTGTCCAAGTGGATAGGAGCATTTGGATTTGGCTGATTTTGGCAAATCGAGCAAAAATGCAAATTCTGCCTTGCCTTGGCAAATTTCAGCAAGCCAACTTTCCAATGTCATATCTCATGACTCAAATTGAATTTGGTAATGTTCTTTGGTAAAACAAAGTGTTCAATGTTGATGTCACATGGATGATGTCTTAACATTGAGTCTTAACATTGGTTTATGTTAAGTGTTTAGCTTGTTGAAGTTTTGAAGTCTGATGTCACATGTGATGTCATGACATCAGATATACAGATCAGTAAAACATCAGGTTTGAGATGTTTTTAGGGTTAAGCGTTTTAGCTGGAATTTAGGAGAGCTGGCAGAGTAATTGGATGCGAATATCTTGGAGGAGATATTTTCTATTACAAACAGATTTGATGCAGATTTGTAGGAGTGTTTAAAGGCTGAAGATTTAAGAAGATTTTGAGAGAGAAAATATGTCGAAGATTCAGTTTTAAATAAAAAATCAGGTCAGATATTGTAGCAGGTCCAAGACCAAATCAATTTGCTATATAAAGCGTATCAATCCTTTGAAGAAAGGGGACGAAGAAAGAGTGCCAAAGACTGAGAGTCGTTTGAGTCTTCGTGTTTGTATTGTAAACCATTCTAGTGTGAATTGGTGTTGTTGTTTTGAGTTGTTCTTGATCAAAGCTGTGAAGCAGAATCAAGTTGAGTTTTTCAAAGTGTGTGATCTTTGAATTATATCACTGAAGTGATTTAGGGATTGAGTAGTGTTCTCATACCTAAGTGGTCTCTTAGGTAGAAGGTTCATTAAGTAGAGATTAAGTTTAGGAGATGTCAACTGGGTTGTTGAGTCTGTAAATTAATTCTACTGATAGTGAAATTCATCCCTGGCTTGGTAGCCCCCAGACGTAGGTAGTTAAACCGAACTGGGTGAACAATTCATTGTGTAGATTTATTGTTGTTTTACATTGTCCATTGCAGAGTGTGTTGTTGTGACATCACACGTAACATCACATATCTGGTACCAGAATTTCATAGAAGATTGTTTGGGGCTTATACAATGACTGATGCCCAGATGGCTTATTTGAAAACATTAACCGCACTGCGATACCAAAAGACGTTGTGGGATTTATACTACAGCAGAGGGCCAAAATTTGTTTTGTATAAAAAAGGGTTAGGTCTTACACTTTATTAGAGGCCCAAAAGTGTTGTGAAAAAGAATAATGGGGCTTATACTCAAGGAGAGGCCCAAATGATTTATTTGAAAATGCGACGATCGCGCTGTGATTTGAAAACCATAGAGGGACTTATACAATGACTGGGGCCCAAATTATTTATGTACAAGAAGGAGATGCCCAAATGAAAAACAATGATCGAACCATTATTTTGAAAATCGCATCGGGACTTATACAATGACTGACGCCCAAAAATGGTTTATTTACAAAGGGATGTGTCTTACACTCTATTAGAGGCCCAAAAGATATTTGAAAAGAAGAAAGATGGGACTTACAACTCAAGGGTAGGCCTAGATGAAAATTGTTTTGAAAATGGCGATCACGCAGAGATTTTTAAAATCGTATCGGGACTTATACAATGGCTGAGGCCCAAATTCAATTATTTACAAAGGGATGAGACTTACACTGTACAAAGAGGCCCAAAAATGTTTTGAAAAGAAGTTTGACAAATTATAATTAAGAGAAACCCTAATTTTAATTAAAAAATATAATTTTTAAAGGAAATTAAATATAAAATGATACAAAATATCAAATATATTCAAAAACAAGTTGTCAACTTTAAAAAATATTTTGAAAAATCATGTTTAATCACATGAAAGCTTGAAATCCAATTGGTTTTGAAAAATCAAGGTGAGAATTTCATTTAAAAATGTTTAAAAACAAATAAAATTAAATTAAATTAAAAAAAACAAACTATATTAAATAAATAATATAAATGTGATGTTTTTTGCAGAATAAAATAATTTAACATTTTTGTGACTTCTTAAAAAAAGAACCAATAAAAAATTATAAAAAATGAGAGAGAAATTAATTTTTGAAATCATTTAACAAAAATATCAAATATTCAAAATTTGAAAATTTGAAAATGGCGCCAAGGCCATCTTCTTCTTCCTCGTCCGTACCCGCCATGGCCAATTTGCAAAACCTCTCATATCTCTCAGATTACTCAATGAAAATGACTTTTTTAAACATAAAAGTTGTGTGTTTTTGAACAAGGATTTCAGTCATATAAATTAATTGCATTTATATTAAGTGTGGAGTGAGAAATTAAGTGATGAACTCAAGAACCCTAATTTCTGCAAAAACACTATCAAATCTTATACACGAAATCTACAAAACAATTGATTGAGGGGAATCACTCTACATAAGTGCATAAACATGTTTGTAACTTGAAAACACATTTATGATGCATTGATTATAGAGTTTGAGAGTGTCAGGCTTACCTCTTGCAAGAAGAATTTTAATTCTATGTTGGAGGTGTTTCAGATGTTGTGTAATGATCTGGACAACTTCAATGGACCTCAAGTAATGTGTTTGAAAGCTTGGAATGGATTGAAACATCCTAGAACTTGTTGCGGCATCTCAACTGCAAGTAGGCCAAAAAGCTTGAGCAAATGGGGGGCGACTTTGTGATTATGGTGTTCTAGATGTGTTTTAAGGTCATGGATCACTCATATGTGATGTATGTGAGGTGTTGGCATGGTTAGTTTTCATTGAATTGCTCTAAAATTGAAAATTCGATAGTTACTTCAAGAAGAAGCAAAATCTGGTTTTTGGAATGTGATTCGGAGGAAAACATGAATTCAGATGTTTTGGGGTGGTTTAATCTGTCACACATGACCTCTATTTATAGTATAGGAAGTTTATTTTGGAAGCAATAGTGTTTGGAGGCTGATCATGGCAGTAGCTTGTAGCCATTGACTTGGATAATCCAAAAGTGCCAAGTCAACTCTTCTTATCTTGACTCCATTAAACTTTGTAGGTTTGAATGCTCAAAGTTTGGACTGGAATCTTGACTAGTTTGGAGTGTTATGATTTGGTTCATGACACCTCAATGCATTGCATTGATGTTACCTTGCCAAAGTTGAATTTCAAACTTCATGCCATGATGGTTTTCACATGCCAAATTGAATTCCTTGCCTCTTTGACCATGAACCAAGTGAGTCATCAGACATTGTGTTTTTGGAAGATGACAAAGTTGGCAAAGTGACAAGATTTGAAGGGCAAAATCGTGTGGCATAAGTTTGGTCTTCATGCTGTCTTGAAAAATCAGGTTTTTTGGCCATGTTTAAAGGCTTGTAACTCCCTACTCAAGTTGAGTTAGGATGAGTTCTTGTACTTTTTGGAAAGCCCCAATAACATACTTCAACTTTGATGTCCAACTTTGGTCTTGAATCATCTTGGATCATAATGAAAAATGGCCTCAAAGTTGGTGAAAACTCAAGACAGATTCTATCCAAAATTTTCACTGTGTTGGAAAAAGTGTCCATTTTCATGTTTTTGTGATTTTGATCAATCTATAACTAAAAATCCATGAAGATTTGGAATCTCTTGTAGTTGACAATTTTGAAGTATGTAATGAGGGCTTTCATTTGAGCTTTGGATGGAAGAAAAGGGCCTTGTGGTTTGGAAGTTATGACCTTGCAAAGTTGGTACCAAATCACTTTTTTCCATAACTTAGAAAATTTTAAGTTTCTTAAGGTTGCCCCTTTTGCAAGTAACCTTACTTTTTCTTGATTTTTCTTGATGGATGATGATCCAAACCATATGTTAACATTGTTTTTTACTTTGGAAAGCCATGTTTGTCAAGAAATTCAAAAAGTCAAACTTGGTTTTTAGGCACAATTGACTTTTTGTCAGATGAATTTCAAACTGTGTGATCCTCCATGAAATCAAGTCCTTGACCTAATTCAAACCTAATGGATGGATTCCATAGGTGTTATAGAGGGTCTTGAATCATGTCCCAAGGTTTGGGATCATGTCTTGGTCAAAAGTCAAAGATACAGTTGACTTTTCATCAGGAAACCCTAATTGGTCCAGATGAAATTGAATCCTTGTAATGCTCATGAACCAAGTTCTTTGAATCAATCCAATCTTGTAGGTGGATCAATATGGTGTATTGGAGGTCTTCAAGACACTTCTTGAGGTCTTGGCTCATGTCTTGCTCCAAAGTCAACTTAGGGGTGAATTGGGTCAAAAAACCCTAATTCTTGATTTTTTATGAATGCATCCCCTGAGGCTATTTAGTCTTGATGATTGGACTCATAAGGTCCCTTTGAACTTCTTGAATCATGTTTTGAAGTATTGGTTCATGCTCAGATGAAAATTTTCATCTAGAGGCCTTGGTCGACCAAAACCCTAATCTGGTGACATTGGTGATCTTGAGGCTTGATCCACTTGAAATATTGCACTCTTATGCTTGATTCTTGATGTGGGAGACCTTTTGATCTTTTATGGATGTTTTAGAGACTTGACAAGTTGAAGATCATGTCCATTCTTGATTGATCCTTTGTCTAAGTACTCTGAGAGGGCTTAAAACCCTAATTCTTGTTGAGTTGAATGCTCAACAATCTATGAGAGGATTGATGAGGCATGAAGGTACATCCATATTATGGTGATAATTTGCACAATGATGGGAAATCTTGTGGTCAAAATTTGGGGTATGATAATAGGCCATGTTGTTTCAAGTGATCAAGACTGGCCCGATGCAGTTATTTTCCATAATCCCTAACTTTTTCCTAGATTTCCCTCTCGGGCTTTCAATCTACCGGGATGATTATTTCTGTTTTTCTCTCTAAATTTTTCCTGGACCGCCCTTTCGGGGTTTCAGCCCACCGAGACGCTCATTTTTGCCTAAGTCGCCCTTTCGAGTTTTCAACTTAGCGAGCTGTTCTTTTATTTTTAGGCGAAGTATTTCTTGACTGCATCGGCATTCATAGGACGAATAAACTCTTCACCATCCGTAGTTGTACAAATTAATGCACCGCCAGAGAAGGCTCTCTTAACAACATATGGGCCTTCATAATTAGGAGTCCACTTGCCCCTAGAATCAGTGCTAAAAGTCGAGATCTTTTTTAGCACGAGGTCGCCTTCTCTGAACACACGAGGTCGAACCTTCTTGTCAAATTCTTTCTTCAATCTATGCTGATATAATTAGCCATGACACAAGGCCACCATTCTCTTCTCTTCAATCATATTCAACTAGTTGTATATGCTCTAACACCATTCAGCCTCAGACAATTCAGCTTCCATCTAAACTCTCATAGAATGGATTTCAGCTTCTATAGGGAGCACTGCTTCCATACCATACACAAGAGAGAAAGGGGTTGCCCCTGTTGAAGTGCGGACAGATGTACAATACCCATGCAAAGCAAAAGGGAGCATCTCATGCCAGTCCTTGTATGTAACAACCATCTTATGAATGATCTTCTTAATATTCTTATTAGCAACTTCAACAACCCCATTCATCTTAGGTCTGTAAGGAGAAGAATTATGACGCTCAATCTTAAACTCATCACATAATTCCTTCATCATTTTGTTATTCAAATTCGACCCATTATAGGTGATAATCTTGCTCGGAACGCCATACTGGTAGATGATTTGGCTCTTGATAAACCGGACCACAACTTGCTTGGTCACATTGGCATATGACGCCGCTTCAACCCACTTGGTAAAATAGTCAATAGCTACCAAAATAAATCGGTGTCCGTTCAACGCTTTGGGCTCAATCACTCCAATCATATCAATGCCCCACATGGAGAAAGGCCATGGAGAAGAGATAACATTGAGAGGAGTTAGAGGCACATGAATTTTTTCAGCATAAATCTGGCACTTATGTCACTTCTTCACATATTTACAACAGTCAGATTCCATTGTCATCCAATAGTAACTTGCCCTTAACATCTTCTTAGCCATTGCATGTCCATTGGCATGGGTACCAAAGGATCCTTCGTGAATTTCTTTCATCAACATGTCTGCTTCGTGTATATCCACGCATCTGAGCTAGACCATGTCATAATTTCTTTTATACAACACATCATCATTCATGAAGAAACTACCAGCCAATCTTCTTAAAGTCTTATTATCTTTATTCGAGGCCCCAAGTGGATAATATTCTTGATTATGAAGAAAGCATTTAATATCATAATACCATGGTTTATCATCAACAACCTCTTCAATGGCAAACACATGATCTGGTCTATCAAGACGCTTAACATCGATTTTCAGCACATCATTCCACCAATTTACCATAATCATGGAGGATAAAGTTGCCAGAGCATCTGCAATTTGATTTTATTCTCTGGGTATTTGGTGAAACTCAACCTTATTGAAGAAAGTTGACGACCTTCTTGCATAATCTCGATAAGAAATCAAATCAGGTTGATGTGTCTCCCATTCCCCTTTAATTTGATTAATCACTAGGAATGAATCTCCGTATACATCAAGAATTTTTATTCTTAAATCAATAGCTTCTTCCAAGCCCATAATACACGCTTCATACTCTGCCGCATTATTTGTGCAAGTGAACATCAACCTTGCAGTGAAAGGAATATGAAAACCATGGGAGTAACAATGATTGCCCCCAATACCATTACCATATGCATTAACAACTCCATCAAAAATCAAACCCCATCGGGATTCAGGCTCTGGCCCTTCTTCAGGTAATGGTTCCTCATAATTTTTAACCTTGAGGTACATCACATCCTCATCAGGAAAAACAAACTTGATTGGTTGATAATCATCAATTGGCTGGTGTGCCAAATGGTCAGCCAAAACACTTCCTTTTATCGCCTTTTGAGTTCGGTACTCGATATCATATTCTGACAACAACATTTGCCAACGAGCAATCCTCCCAGTTAAAGTAGGCTTTTCAAAAATATACTTGATTGGATCCATTTTGGATATCAACAAAGTAGTATGATTCAACATATACTGGCGGAGGCGCTTGGCAACCCAAGCTAAAGTACAACATGTCTTTTCAAGCATGGAGTACCGAGACTCACAATCAGTGAACTTCTTGCTCAAATAATAAATTGCAAATTCTTTTCGAACAAATTCATCTTGTTGACCCAGAACACAGCCCATAGATTCTTCCAGCACAGTCAAATACATAATCAATGGTCTTCCTTCCATGGGAGGAGACAAAATCAGAGGTTCAAGCAGATATTCTTTGATACTATCAAAATCTTTCTGACAATCCTCTGTCCATACACAACCCTGATCTTTGCGGAGATGCCTAAAGATCGGCGCACAAGTGGCAGTCATATTGGATATAAATCGGGAAATATAATTCAAACGTCCTAAGAATCCTCTTATTGTTTTTTTGTTTTGGGCGCATGCATTTCCTGAATAGCTTTGACTTCACCAGGATCAACTTCAATGCCTTTCTGGCTGAAAATAACGCCCAACAATTTTCCAAAACGGACACCAAAAGTGCATTTATTTGGATTCAAACGGAGCTTAAACTTTCTCAAACGTTGAAACAACTTCAATAAATATTCAATATGATCTTCTTCAGTCTTCGACTTACAAATCATATCGTCCACATAGACCTCAATTTCCTTATGCATCATATCATGAAACAGAGTGGTCATAGCTCTCTTGTACGTTGCACCAGCATTTTTCAAACCGAAAGGCATCACTCTATAACAGAATGTTCCCCAGGGTGTAATGAATGTTATCTTTTCCATATCCTCGAGTGCCATTTTTATTTGATTATAACTGGAAAATCCATCCATAAAAGAAAAGATATTGAACTTAGCAGTATTATCTACCAACATATCAATGTGTGGTAATGGAAAATCATCCTTCGGACTTGCTTTATTCAAATCTCTATAATCAACGCACATTCAGACTTTACCGTCTTTCTCTGGAACAGGCACAATATTGGCCACCCATTGAGGGTACTCAGCAGTTACAAGAAAACCAGTATTAATCTTAACAGCCATGTCGGGATGAGTTCTTCTCAACTTCTGTTTCATAGATGGACATTTAGGCTTCAGCGGCAATCTATGCTCCATAATATCAATATCAAGACCTGGCATATCATGATAGGACCAAGCAAATACGTCAACATATTCTCTAAGAAGCTCTTCTTAACGACTGGACCAAGCAGTGCCCCAATCTTGACTTCTTTTCTATCTTCCTTTGAACCCAAATTAATCAATTCTACCGGCTCTTCATGAGGCTGAATGGTCTTTTCCTCGTGCTCTATCAATCGGGAAATTTCATCTAGAATCTCTTCAACATCCTCCTATTCCGCTTCAAATATAGGGAATTCAAAGTTGGGAGAGGGTATAGGGACATTATTTTTAATGGGTTTAACAATTAATCTGCATAATAATTTATGTTTGATTTTAGAATATGAACAAAAGTGAAAGTATTATGAAGATAAAAGTGATTATCAAATTATTATTTTTTCGGTTTTTTATGTTACCATTTTTTCAGAAATAAAGCAAAAAGGGAAAACATAACATGGACAAAAAAAATAACATTTTATTGATGATGATAATAGTTGAAACAAAGCCCTCACAAATTCACTTTCACCTTGGGCAGAGTGGGGATTTTTGAAAGAAAATAAAACAAATTACTTTGAAATATGAACAACAGTAGGAACGTTAACAGCGATCCAATTTTGGAATATCAATCCACGCGTCACAAAGTTGGGCATTTCTTCCTCTTGATCATCCTTAATGATTGTAGAAATAGAGTGATCTTTGGCATGGATGAACCCAACGCATCGAAAAACCTCATGAATACTCTTCAGCTCTTTACAGGTCGAACCAGACGCGAAACCCAAACCAGCCTTATCTTTGTTCTCAGCAACTTCAATGACTCGGCCCCAACTATCAGCTTGGCCACTCTCCAACACATCTTAATCATGTTTTAGAGAAGACATGGGCACCTCATTCTTCTTAACAACATTATCAACGATAGAAAGAGCCTGGAACGGAGTTCCAACATCTTCGTCGGCATTAATATAAGAAAAAGATGATAAACTGCTCACCAGCATAGCCCGCTCTCTACCAACAACAACAAGTTTTCCATTCTGGACAAATTTCAACTTCTGGTGAAGTGACGAGGTCACTGCCCCAGCTTCATGAATCCAACGGCGTCCAAGAAGACAATTGTAAGCAGGACGAATGTCCATTACTTAAAAATTAATCTGGAATAAGCACAGACCTATCTTGATAGGGAGGTCAACCTCTCCAATCACATTCTTTCTTGATCCATCAAAGGCTTTTACAACAACCCCACTGGACCTCATAGGAGTACCCTGATAGGACAGTCTAGATAAAGTGGACTTTGGCATTACATTCAATGATGAACTGGTATCAACCAGCACATTGGATAGAGCGTCCTCGTGGAAATTCATGGAAATATGGAGAGCAAAATTGTGATTTCTTACATGTTTAGCCAATTCTTCATCACAAAAGCTCAGATTATTACACGTAGTGATATTGGCAACAATGCTATCAAACAGATTAACAGTCACATCATGGTCTACAAAAGCTTGCTCCAATACTTTCTGCAAATATTCTCTATGAGCCTATCATACCCCAAATTTTGACCACTAAGATTTCCCATCATTGTGCAAATCATCATCACAATATGGAGGAACGATCATACCTCATCAGTCTCCCCAAAGATGGGTGAGCATCCACTACAATCAAATTTAGGGTTTCCAGCCCTCTCAGAGCTTTTAGACAAAGGATCAATCAAGAAATGACATGATCTTCAACTTGTCTAGCCTCTCAAATATCCACAAGGGATCAAGAGGACTCCCACTTCAAGGATTAAGCACAAGGCTGCTCCCTTCCAGGTGGATCAAGCCTCAAGATCGCCAGTGTCACCAAATTAGGGTTTGGTCGACCAGGGCCTCCAGATGAAAATTTTCCTCTGGGCATGAGCCAATGCTTCAAAGCACATCCTAAAATACTCCATGGAACCTCATGGGCCCATCCATCAAGTCAATTTGACCTCATGGGATGCATACATCAAAAATCAGGAATTAGGGTTTCTTGGCCTAATTCACCCCTAAGTTGGCTTTTGGGACAAATCATGAGCCAAGACCTCAAGAGAGGATTTGAGGGTCTCCAACATACCACATTGATCCATTTGTAACAATGGATTGATCCAAGAAGCTTGAGCAGCAAGTCTCAATTTCATCAGTACCACAGTTAGGGTTTCGCGGAAAAAGTCAACTGTAGCTTTGACTTTTGAACAGGACATGCTCCCAAACCCTAGGACATGATTCAATATACCCTATAACACCCATGGAACATGTCCATCAAGTTTGATTTAGGTCAAGGACATGATTTCCTAAAGGATCACACAATTTGGAATTCATCTGACAAAAAGTCAACTGTGTACAAAAGTCAATTTTGACTTTTTGAGATTTTTCACAAAAATGTTTTTTAACCCTAAAATGATGTTAATGTATGATTTGAATCATCATTCATCAAGAAAAATCAAGAAAAGTGGGATAACTTGTAAAAGGGGTAACCATAAAAACTTAGAAAATTTTCTAAGTTATGAATAAAGTGACAAGGGTACCAACTTTAGAGGATCATAACTCCTAAACCACAAAGCCATTTTTCCCCATCCAAAGCTTGATTTTTAGATCTCATTACCCTCTACAAAAGCTTAAAACTGACCTCCCTCAAAATTCCTCATGGATTTTGAGTTATGGAATGATCAAAATCACAAAAAGTGAAAATGTCACTTTTTTCCAACACTTAGTGAAATTTTCACTAAGTCAGAATCTGCCTTCACTTTTTTCCAAATGTAGGGGGATTTTTCACTTGGATCCAAAAAGTATCAAAACCAAATATGATCAAACAGTTGTTGTATCATATGAGGGCTTTCCAAAATGGCCAAGAACATCAGTAAATTCCACTTGAGCCATGAGATTTGACAAGGGCAATATGCCTTGCTGAAAACTGCCAAGGCTAGGCAGAATTTTGCATTTTTGCTTAATTTGGCAAAATCAGATAATTCCAAGCCTTGTCATCACTTTGGACACATCTGAGGATCAAATCTAAAGGGGAAAAACACTGAGCCAAGCCTCCAAAGTCCTTGGAACAAGAAGTAGCTAGCCAAACCTAGAATTGCCTAAAAGAGGGACAAGACTCCAATTTTGGATTGAAGCATTCAATGCATACACCAAGGAGGCATGGACTGAGCCATTTGCAACTGAATTCAGTCAAGACTTACCAAGACCAAGGGAACCACAACTCTGTGCCCTAACCTCTAGTCAATGGCTAGAGGAGACTTAGATTCCAAAGTGCAACCATTGGCCAAACCTCTGCTGCAGTTTGTAACACCCCACTTTCCCATTTTAAAAATAAACAAAGTATTAAAGATAAATCAGAGTTTTCACCAAGTGGAATGTCACACTAAGAGCCAACAAAACAAATCTCCTTTATTTTAATAAAATCAAACAGCGGAAAATTTATTCAATTATTCGATTTACGGCCATCTGCCAATAACACCAAAACTCCACATAAAATTGTGATTCACCATAATGTTCATCCAAAAATAAAGATACGTAACAAAAAGAATAACAAATAACAAAATGAATGAAATCCCCAAAATCCCGTGTTACGTATCAGAGCACTCCTATGGACTCGATCAGCAACACCAATATCCAAGCTATCTAAGTACCTGGATTATCTGTACTTCTGAAGAAGCACAGACACAACAACAACAAAGGGGTGAGAAATCACATTCAATATTATCGGTGAATAAATACATGATAACAAGGTAGCATTCACATATATAAGTCAACAACACACCAACACGACCTACTGTCTAATATCATCAACAACATCAAATAATAATGTAATGCAACACGACACCATGCATGCGGTACCGACTCATTGGTTCATTCAATCGAACCCCGGATAGATCACATACACCTCTACTTGGCAATGATCTATCCCCCACCATTCTCCATATAGGAGTACAGCTGAATCACATACACTCCTCCTGAGAAATGATTCATCCCACAAATCACCATGAATATGCAAGACTCAACTATGCACAACAAAACATGTATACAAGCGTAAATACATGCACACGATCCTCCTGATCACATCATACATATCATCAACACCATCGTCATGTAATTTGCTTCATACACACCAAACACCCAATTAATTAATTAATTAATTAAAATTATTAAAATTAATATTTTCATCCCCCATCTCTTATTTCTCAGCACTCGGCACCTATTCCCAACCTCTCAAACCAAGAGAAACCGATTCCGATGCGAAAACGGGAAAGAAATCGCAAAATGATGAAAATCTGCACTCAGACTGTCCATACGCGTATTGACCTGAGTCATACGCGTATGAATTGCTCCCTCACCCTTCCTTACGCGTATACCCCCATCTGATACGCGTAAGGCCTCCTGCCTCGCCCTGCCATACGCATATTGCCCAACCTCATACGCGTATGGGCAGAGACCCATATTTCCTTCAATTTCCAACTCTCAGATCTACATACGCGTATGGCTACTCCATACGCGTATTGCCTTGCCAATCATATGCGTACCATACGAGTATGGGCAGAGGGTCGTGCCAAACCCTCCCCTCAAGCTCCCCTTACGCGTAAGGCTCCCTTTCCTTCACTCCCATACGCGTATGGCCAGATCCATTACGCAAATCACAAGAGACCTCACCATTCTGCACTTTGCTACGATTTCCACACTTCTTCACTTCCAACCAGTCCTATAATCGTTTCTACATGAATTTTAGGTCCAATTTTCATCTTTTCTCTTGTACCTAGAATTACTACATGTATTACAGGTCTATAATCTCAAATCGTTCTCCCAATTTGAATAAAAAACAACAGATCTGTAACAGATGTTCACACCACAGCAACAACAGCAAAAATTCATATTATCACCAATCCATACATGCACGGTTTCATCAGTATAGCAGGTATATACAACAGATCAACAACACAACAGTTTGCATACAAATTCCTACGGGGGTAAGGACTCCCCACTACCCTATCTTGAATGAATCACCAATATTAAACCCGTTTCTCCCCCCTTACCTCAAATCTTTACAGGAAATCTGGACAATTGGGGAAGAAGATCAAGCCCTAGCACACCTTGTTCTTTCTCTCCTCTTGGTTCTCTATTCCTCGTTTCACGAGCCAAAACCTTTCTATTTTCCCTAAACCTCTTCTAATTCTCTTAATCCTTTTTTAATTAAATTAATTAATAATAATAGCAATAATAACAATAATAATAATAAAATAATAATATTACTATCATTAATTAAATTATTATTATTATTAACTATACCCCTATTAATATTAATCTAAAGACTTTATCTCACCAACTCACCTTCCTAACTAAGGGCAACCCTTAAACGGACTCAAAACACTTCCCCAAACAAGGTCACACAAATAAAATAACACAAGACGTTTAAATAATTAAAATGGGGTGTTACAACTCTCCCCCACTTAAATTATTTTCGTCCTCGAAAATTACCTGATGGAAACAAATCTGGATACGACTCTCGCATCCTGCTTTCCAATTCCCAGGTCACACTGCCTCCTGCAGCACCTCCCCAAGCACTCTCACCAGAGGTATCTCCTTCCCTGTGAGTTGCTTCATCTTACGATCTTCAATCCTCAACGACATCATCTCTATGGTAAGATTCTCCCTGATCTGAACTTCGTCTCTCGGAATCACATGAGACGGATCTGAAACATACTTCCGAAGTTGCGACACATGAAACACGTCATGCAAGTTCGAAAGTTCAGGCGGCAACGCCACCCTATAAGCCACTGTACCAACCCTCTGCAAGATTTGATACGGTCCAATAAACTTAGGATCTAACTTCTTGGATTTCAAAGCACGACCCACACCGGTCACTGGGTTAACTCTTAGGAACACGTGATCACCTTCACTGAATTCAAAATATTTCCTCCTGCTATCATGATAACTCTTCTGTCTACTCTGAGATGTTTTCATCTTCTCACGGATCATCTTAATTGTCTCAGTAGTTTGTTGCACAATTTCAGGTCCAAGCACCACATTCTCACCTGTTTCATACCAACATAGAGGTGTCCTACACCTCCTACCATACAAAGCTTCGAAAGGCGCCATCCGATGCTAGAATGGTGACTGTTATTATACTGAACTCAATCAATGGAAAATGAGTATCCCACGCACCACATTTTTCCAATACACAGGCTCTCAACAAATCCTCCAACGACTGAATGGTCCTCTCTTACTGACCATCGGTCTGTGGATGATAAGCCGAGCTCAACTTCAACTTAGAACCCAAGGCTCCCTGCAGACTCCTCTAAAATTCTGAAGTAAACCTCAGATCTCTATCCGACACTATGCTCGACGGAACACCATGTAACTTCACAATTATCCTGATATAAATTTCCGCCAGCTTCGACAACGGAAAACTGATGTTAATTGGTATAAAATGTGCGGACTTCATAAGTCGATCCACCACTACCCAAATAGCATCAAAGCCTCTTGCCGTACTTGGCAAACCAGTCCCAAAATCCATAGCAATACTGTCCCATTTCCATTCAGGAATCTCTAACGGTTGCATCTATCCCGAAGGCTTTCGGTGCTCTACTTTTGACTTCTGACATGTCAAACAAGCGTAGACAAACTGAGCTATGTCCCTCTTCATACCGGACCACCAAAACAACTTCTTCAAATCATGGTACATCTTTGTAGCTCCCGGATGAATACTCAAGCTACTCCGATGACTTTCTTCCAAGATTGCCTTTTTTAATTCCTCATTATCCGGTACACAAATCCTGCCCCGGAATCTCAACACACCAACATTATCCACTTTAAAGTCACTATCAGGATCATCTCCTCCTGCAGGCATCAAGTCCTCTAATTTCACATCCAGTTTCTGATTTTCCTTAATTACATCCAAAAAGTCGTTATTCACCTTCAGCATACCCAATCTGATACTTCCCGGTGTAGTTTCACAAACCATACTCAAATCTCTGAACTGTTCAATCAATTCCATTTCCTTCACCATTAACGCAGACATATGGATTGTCTTCTGACTCAGAGCATCTGCCACAACATTAGCCTTCCTCGGATGGTAACTCAAATTGAAATCGTAATCCTTTAAGAACTCTAACCACCTTCTCTGCCTCATATTCAATTCTTTCTGGTCGAACAAATATTTCAAACTTTTGTGATCACTAAATACTTCAAATCTTGACCCATACAAATAATGTCTCCAGATTTTTAACACGAACACCACTGCAGCTAATTCCAGATCATGAGTAGGATAGTTTCTCTCATGCACCCTCAACTGTCTAGAAGCATAAGCCACTACCTTGCCACCTTGCATCAACACACCACCTAATCCCATCTTAGACGCATCGCAATACACTATAAAAGAATCATTTGGACTTGGTAAAATTAACACTGGTGCTGTAGTCAACTTCTTCTTCAGTTCCTCAAAACTTTCCTCATAGGTAGCATCCCAGACAAAAGCTTGATTCTTCCGGGTCAACTGAGTCAATGGAAACGCCAACTTAGAAAACCCTTCAATGAATCTTCTATAGTAACCTGCCAAACCCAAAAAGCTTCTAATCTCCGTTGTGGTCTTCGAAGTTTCCCACTGAAGTACTGCACTTACTTTAGAGGGATCCACTGCTATACCATCACCAGAAATCACATGACCTAAGAAACTCACAGTCTTCAACCAAAATTCACACTTCGAGAACTTTGCAAACAGTTTATTATCCTTCAACACCTGCAATGCAATTCTCAAGTGACCTGCATGCTTTTCGTCAGACTTAGAGTAAATCAATATATCATCAATGAATACCACAACAAACTGATCCAGATAGGAATGGAAAATACGATTCATATATTCCATAAATACACTCGGCGGGTTAGACACTCCGAAAGGCATCACTGCATATTCGTAATGTCCGTAGCGACTTCTGAAAGTCGTCTTCTGAATATCACCTTCCTTTACTCTAATCTGGTGGTAACCCGACCTCAGGTCAATTTTGCTGAAAACACGAGCTCCTACCAGCTGATCCATTAAGTCATCAATCCTCGGAAGTGATTACTTATTCTTAATGGTTACTTTATTCAACTGACTGTAATCAATGCACAGACGCATACTACCATCCTTATTTTTCACCAACAACACTGGAGCTCCCCACGGCGACACACTTGGTCTGATGAACTTATTATCGAGCAATTCCCTGACCTGAGATTTCAACTCTGCTAATTCTGATACAGACATCCTGTACGGTACCATAGAGATAGGCCTGGTACCCGGTACAAGATCAATAGCGAATTCAACTTCCCTTGTCGGAGGCAATTCTGTGATGTCATCTGGAAACACTTCAGGAAATTCATTCACTACTGGTAATTCATTAACTGAAGTCTTGCTTTCAACAGAGAACGAGGCAAACACCGCAAACAGCTTCGCTTCGTCCTCCAACAACGCCCTCAACTCCTTGCTAGATAGCGAATCTGCTAATGCTTCCTCTTCAGGAGTAAGAAACAATAACGTCTTCCTGAAGCAGACAATATACACCCGGTTGAACTCCAACCAGTTCATTCCCAAAATAACATCAAGATTACCGAGTGGCAGACAAATCAAGTCCACTCTGAAATCTCTACCAAACATGGTCAGCGGACACTTCAAACACACCAAAGAAGTAACCACAGAACCAATAGATGGAGTTTCAATCGTCTTCCTCTGCTCTAGAGTAGACGGCATAATCCCTTATCTCTTCACACAGTCAACAGAAATAAACGAGTGCGTTGCACCCGTGTCAATGATAGCAATCAAAGGAACATCATTAATAAAGCAATTACCTTTGACGGAACGTTCCTCCTCAGTGGATTGGGCTCCCACCAAGGCAAACACTTTCCCACCAGTTTGAGACGCCTGAGACTTGTTCGGCTTCTCACAGTGGGTGCTGATGTGACCCTTCTCTCCACAATTATAACAAGTAGGCATAGTGGCTCTACAATCAGCTATAACATGACCTGCTTTGCCACACTTGAAACACTTCTTCACCTCATTCTGACAGTTGTTAGCACGATGACCCGCGCCACCACATCTGAAGCACTTGAGAGTATCAGCACCTGCTCCCTTCTCCTTTGGTTTCTTTCCCACATCAGTTTTCTGTTTCCTCTTATCAGCTAGAGCACTGTAAGGAGTACCTCCAAATCTCTGCTTACTCTTCTTCTCATTCACAACTTTGTAATGAGCAATTCTGGCTCTGTTGTCATTATCATAAATTCTGCTTCTGCTTACCAGCTCTGGATAGTTTCTTATCTTCTGACAAGCAATACCCAATTTGATCTCGGGACGCAGCCCATTCTCAAACTTCAAAGACTTCGAAGTCATAGCTTCTTCAGTATTGTAATGAGCACAATACTGAACCAGCTCTTCAAACTTAGCGGCATACTCAGCAACAGTCTTATCACCCTGCTTCAGCTCCAGAAATTCAACCTCCTTAGCACGACGAATGTCTTCCGGAAAATACTTTTCCAGAAACTCAGCTTGAAACACAGCCCAAGTAATCTCAGTACCTGCAGCTTCCAATCTCTGACGACTATTGTCCCACCAAGCCTCAGCCTCTCCTTCCAGCATTTGCGTACCAAACCGTACCTTCTGAGCATCATTGTATCCCATGGTCCTGAAGATCTTCTCCACAACCTTCAGCCATTTCTGTGCAGTTTCTGGATCTAAGATACCTCCCTCATAAGTAGGCGGCTTGTTGCTCTGGAACTGTGCTAAGTCACGAAACTGAGCACCTCCAGCCTGATTGGCATTCTCTACAGCCTATGCCATGGCTTACATAGCAGCAGCAAGTGCAGCATCATTCCTTCCTGCCATACTGTTCAACAATTAACATAAGGTCAGAACACCAAATCAACTCCTATTCCAAGGATAGACTCAACTATAACACCTGGCCGGACGGACCGACCAGGCTCTGATACCAATTGTAACACCCCACTTTCCCATTTTAAAAATAAACAAAGTATTAAAGATAAATCAGAGTTTTCACCAAGTGGAATGTCACACTAAGAGCCAACAAAACAAATCTCCTTTATTTTAATAAAATCAAACAGCGGAAAATTTATTCAATTATTCGATTTACGGCCATCTGCCAATAACACCAAAACTCCACATAAAATCGTGGTTCACCATAATGTTCATCCAAAAATAAAGATACGTAACAAAAATAATAACAAATAACAAAATGAATGAAATCCCCAAAATCCCGTGTTACGTATCAGAGCACTCCTATGGACTCGATCAGCAACACCAATATCCAAGCTATCTAAGTACCTGGATTATCTGTACTTCCGAAGAAGCACAGACACAACAACAACAAAGGGGTGAGAAATCACATTCAATATTATCGGTGAATAAATACATGATAACAAGGTAGCATTTACATATATAAGTCAACAACACACCAACACGACCTACTGTCCAATATCATCAACAACAAATAATAATGTAATGCAACATGACACCATGCATGCGGTACCGACTCATTGGTTCATTCAATCGAACCCCGGATAGATCACATACACCTCTACTTGGAAATGATCTATCCCCCACCATTCTCCATATAGGAGTACGGATGAATCACATACACTCCTCCTGAGCAATGATTCATCCCACTAATCACCATGAATATGCAAGACTTAAATATGCACAACAAAACATGTGTACAAGCGTAAATACATGTACACGATCCTCCTGATCACATCATACATATCATCAACACCATCGTCATGTAATTTGCTTCACACACACCAAACACCCAATTAATTAATTAATTAATTAAAATTATTAAAATTAATATTTTAATCTCCTATATCTTATTTCTCAGCACTTGGCACCTATTCCCAACCTCTCAAACCAAGAGAAACCGATTCCGATGCGAAAACGGGAAAGAAATCGCAAAACGGTGAAAATCTGCACTCAGACTGTCCATACGCGTATTGACCTGAGTCATACGCGTATGACTTGCTCCCTCGCCCTTCCTTACGCGTATACCCCCATCTGATACGCGTAAGGCCTCCTACCTCGCCCTGCCATACGTGTATTGCCCAACCTCATACGCGTATGGGCAGAGACCCATTTTTCCTTCAATTTCCAACTCTCAGATCTACATACGCGTATGGCTACTCCATACGCGTATTGCCTTGCCAATCATACGCGTACCATACGAGTATAGGCAGAGGGTCGTGCCAAACCCTCCCCTCAAGCTCCCCTTACGCGTAAGGCTCCCTTTCCTTCACTCCCATACGCGTATGGCCAGATCCATTACGCAAATCACCAGAGACCTCACCATTCTGCACTCTGCTACGATTTCCACACTTCTTCACTTCCAACCCGTCCTATAATCGTTTCTACATGAATTTTAGGTCCAATTTTCATCTTTTCTCTTGTACCTAGAATTACTACATATATTACAGATCTATAATCTCAAATCGTTCTCCCAATTTGAATCAAAAACAACAAATCTGTAACAGATGTTCACACCACAGCAACAACAGCAAAAATTCATATTATCACCAATCCATACATGCACGATTTCATCAGTATAGCAGGTATATACAATAGATCAACAACACAACAGTTTGCATACAAATTCCTACGGGGTTAAGGACTCCCCACTACCCTATCATGAATGAATCACCAATATTAAACCCGTTTCTCCCCCCTTACCTCGAATATTTACAAGAAATCTGGACAATTGGGGAAGAAGATCAAGCCCTAGCACACCTTGCTCTTTCTCTCCTCTTGGTTCTCTATTCCTCGTTTCACGTGCCAAAACCTTTCTATTTTCCCTAAACCTCTTCTAATTCTCTTAATCCTATTTTAATTAAATTAATTAATAATAATAGCAATAATAACAATAATAATAATAAAATAATAATATTACTATCATTAATTAAATTATTATTATTATTAACTATACCCCTATTAATATTAATCTAAAGACTTTATCTCACCAACTCACCTTCCTAACTAAGGGCAACCCTTAAATGCACTCAAAACACTCCCCCAAACAAGGTCACACAAATAAAATAACACAAGACGTCTAAATAATTAAAATGGGGTGTTACACAGTTGCCATTCACTATTGATCCCAAAACAAACTTGCTCTATTATAAATAGAGCTCATTTGTGCTCAGTTTGAGTACGCCAAAGCCATCAAACAGATGCTTTCCTCAAAATCCCTCTCTTTAGGCCAAAATGCCTTCTTTAGCAAGGTAACTCTGAGTTTTTGAGTTAGAGAGCATTTCCATCACAACTCATGATCCTAACACCTCATAAACATCATATGTAGGTGATCCAAACTATCAAAAGTGACCTGTAACACCAAAATCACAAAGTCACCTCTCAAAACCTCAAAATAGGCCTTTTGTGCATTTTTCAAGCCATGTCTTGATTCAGTCACTTTACAAACCATATAAAACCTCAAACACACTCCAAATAACATCCTTGAACACCATTTGAGAGAGTTGATATTTTGGTCATTTTAACCCCTTTTGCAAGAAAGGGCCAGTTTGTGTTTTTGCATGTTCCAGCTGATTCCAACCATCCTCAAAGCTTCTAAGGGATCATTTGAGAGTGTCCAAAGCATCAAACCATTTCTGGAACAAGAAGTTTGGCAGATTGCACAGAAAACTCCAAAAGCTCAAAAAGAGGTAAGCATCATGACTTGAACTTTCCAAAATATGCATTGCTTTGAAGTCCACTGATCATACACACCTCATACATGTTATATATGTTGTGTTTGGACCAATTCATCATGTAATTCATGCCTGTATCAAAGTGTAGCATAGAAAATGCAATTATAGGCCTTTTTCAAAACCACTATCGGGTTTTGAGGAGGGAGTATGATCTGAAAAAAATACCACCACCATTGGATTCCTTGTGAAATTCTAGGCCAGATGCATATAAATTTTGTCCCCAAACATTGAGAAATGAGAAAGTTATGGACCTTCCCGTTTCTTGGCAAAACTTGCATTGGCCAGGCCTAGAAAACAAGGCATGCCTTGTATATTTGTGGTTTCACTTCAAGCAATGGATGTATCACCACCCCAGTGGTAAGGCGCACGCCCTATAACCTTGAGGTCGTGGGTTCAAACCCCACCCATACCATTTTGTGTTTTCTCACATTTTTGCTATTTTTTCCAATATTTTTATGTTTTATTAATTAATTGGAAAATTAATAACTCTTTCAATTTTAATTATTTTTTATTGGTTCTTGTTGAAAAAAATCAAAAAAATGTTGAAATATTTTATTCCACAAAAAAATTAAGTTTATATTATTTATTTAATATAATTAGTATTTTTGTGAATAAATTCCTTTTTAATGTTTTTTAAACATTTTAAAAGTGAATATTTACTTTGAAAATCAAAACCAAGTGAGTTTTAATTAACCTTGTGATGAATCCCTCATTTCTCAAAACTTAAACAAAAATCACAAATGGTTTATTCAAACTTATTTGGTATTTTATTTGATTTTCTTTAAATATTTACTTTTAAAGAATAACAAATTAGGGTTTCTTGGATTTTCACCCTCATCAAACAATTTCAAACACTTTTGGGCCTATAATAGAGTGTAAGACCCAATCCTTTGTAAATACAAAACTTTTTGGGCCTCACTTATTGTATAAGTCCCGTTGTATTTCAAAAAGTTCGACGCGATCATCGTCCGTTGAAAAACAAACCCTGGGTCTGTCCTCGAGCTATAAGACCCATTCAAAATCTTTTAGGCCTCCAATAGAGTGTAAGACCCAATCCCCTTTTAACCAAAACAATTTTGGCCCTCAGACATTGTATAAGTCCCCCTGCGTTAAAAGAAAACCTCGGCGCGATCGCCAATTCAAAAATAAATCATCTGGGCCTCTCCTTGAGCTGTAAGCTCCAACATCTTTTCAAAATACTTTCTCCTGTAATTTTGAATATACTATTGTTTTCAATTTTTCTTTGTTGAACAACTAACCAAACAACATGGAAGCTCTACAACCGAGTAAGTGGTTATATGCTTTCTTTATTCACTTTCATATACATATAATTGTATTGTGGGGCTGTTTCCCTGTAAGTCTTCTTTCATAAACTCATAGCAACTGTGTAATACTAGTATAGATATTTAGAGTTTCCTCGGCAACTACGTCTAGCACTAAGCCCTGTAGGTCACTCTTAAATACAGTCAAAACTAGATCCCCCATAGGATTACCAGATACAGTCTTCCCTCCTCTTGGGGTTAAACAATATGGAGACGTGAAAGGCAGCATTCTCGGTGAACCCTTTCTCAGACTGTCACTCTTAGAAATTGTCAGAGAAACTCTACTCCCCAGAGATGATCTTTTCTCTGTGAATGGCATCTCTTGAGTTTCTTCCAAATTCTCAGACTTTCCTGGCTTGATCCATTCTTGGTGAATGGCATGTCTTGAACTTCTCGGGGTTTGGGGACCCACAGGCTTCCTAAAAGCATCCCCGCCTCCTCTTGAGCGTTGTACAAGGACCCTACGGCTTCTTAGAAGTATTCATAGCCTCCTCTTAGGCTTCGTATAAGGATTCTTCCTTCGGGAAGAGAGCCTTCTCTTGGGCTTCGTACAAATTGTCCCTCGGCTTCTTAAAAGTTTCCAGCCTCCTCTTGGGCTTCGTACAAATTGTCCCGACGACCTCCTAGAGGTATAGGAACATAAATTAGTCATCTTAATAGAACAGTCTTTCAAAGAGTCTAGATCTTTCCACCGTGAACATACTACTACTGTTTCTTTAAGTATAGTACAAAAGATAAAACTCTAGACTTGGATAGTCTAATCTCCTTGAGCCTCGAAGGCATTCTCAAGTAGGAAAAACACCAGTAGACTCGGACAGTCTTCAATACCCTCGGGATTCCCCATTTCCTTAAAGAGCAGGAAATAACCCTGATCCTCTGATCAATCCCAAAGAATAGCCTTACCATTAATCAGTCTCTTTATAAGAACTGATTTTCTCTTTTAACCAACCTACTGGACCTGTCACTCGACTGAAACAGCAATCCTTTAGACTCCATCTCGGGCTTCGTATGAGATACAAATCACTCTCTTGTTGAGTATAAAAGACTCTCTTGTTGAGTCAAACACCTTTAGCCTCCCTCTCGGGCTTCGTACGAGATACAAAACACTCTCTTGTTGAGTATAAAAGACTCTCTAGTTAAGTCAACCTTTAGCCTCCGTCTTGGGCTTCGTACAAGACACATACACAAGCACTCTCATGTTGAGTCAAACCCTTTTAGCCTCTCTCTCGGGCTTTGTAAGAGACACATAAAAACACCCTCTTGTTGGGCCAATAGCCTCCTCTTAGGCTTTGTATAAGAAAAACCCCGGTTGAGTCAATCAACCTTTTAGCATAAAAAATGTGCCTCGTTCACAGGATACAAACATCAACAACTCCTTTCATCTAATCACTGTAAGCAGCAAGCCTCTGGATTATTTACATCCACGCCATTGTCCCTCTTTTAGCATGAGAAATTCCTAAGGAAAGATGGCATTGCTCTACATTGAGTTAAAGTCTTCTCCTTCAGGTTAAAACCCCATATAAAGGAAATTATGGCATGGCTAGGATTCACATATCCCGGTTAAAGTAATTCTCCTTTATAATCAGTCACCCAACAGTCGTGACAAACAGACCCCCTTTAGAGATGACAAATTCTCTCTAAAGACAACACCTTTTCAGCTTCACATCTTGGGCTTTGAATAAGATACAAACCACCTTTTCAGCTTCACGTCTTGGGCTTTGAACAAGACACCAAAACACCATTTCCTCCCATAGAATAGGAGGAACTACGATCGCTCTGATTTCCCTGTTTCGGTAAACGGGAATACGTAGGCATAAGATTGAAAGAAAAAATCTTAGCGAGCACACTAATCCAAAGTCCCAAATCCCATACCTTCACATCACCCAGGCACTATTTTAACAAAATAACTTAAGAGAGACCCACAATCTCAATAGCATCTGTAAACCAACAGTCATTTGTTTAAACTCAGTATGCAAGCAGGGTTACTTGGAGACATCTATTTCCCTTCCTTCATCATCTTCAATAGGATAAAAAATAAATTGAACTGTAGTACCCCAAAGGCGATAATGCTTCGCAACCACGTCCAAAAATTTGCGCTACAGAAAAAATGGCGACTCCACTGGGGAGTCGAGATCTTGTTCTCTTCCCATCTCTTAAGAAGAAGCCTTAAAAAGTGCCACAGAAAAGTAGCGCCCACCGTGGGGCTCTTTTCGTTTCTTTCTTTATTTGGGGATTTCATTGGGATAGCATTTTTGTTGACTTCACTAGGATCTTAGGTCAAAACCTGTAAAGTTTAGAAGATACCACAGAATGGCGACTCCGCCGGGGAGCCACTTTTGTCAAGAACATAGGATTCATAGCTCTTTAAAGTCTAGGACTTTAGGACAAATATATATACTGCTTTTCCTAATTGATATTTGTGTTTATTTTTCTGCTAATGGGAATGTGTGTGATGCCGCATGTGGAAAGATTGAGTATACACCTAGGAAAAACCTCTTTTAGTAGTGCGGAAACTATTGGAAATGGTTGTCACACGATACTACCCTCTTCTGATGGTTCTTCGAAAAACATCACCTAGCACAGTTCCCGGCCCGTTGGTGTTTTCTCGACAAGAACTGGTGATTTTGAGAGACAGGTACAAAAATCACTAGTATAAACCTTTGGGGGGGGGGGGGGGTAGAGCCTTGACTTCATGACACCGACCCTTTGACCCCATGTTTTTTCTATGTTTTTGTGTGCTGAATTCATGCATTCATCTAAAAAACATTACAAAAAAAACTTCTCTTCTAGTCTCTCTTTTTCAAATTAAACTAAGACAATGATTGCAAATGTCAGAGAAAAAGATTGCGCTCATGGATTTCGGTAGAAGGAGAACTCATAAGTATACCTTCAAGGTTCCAAAACTAGAAGATTTGAGAGGATTAGCGAGGATGATCACTAATCCTGGAGCTTTCAGAGCCAAGTACGGAGGTCTGCTACCTCTGTTAAGAGTCCATGTGATTGAAGGAATCATGGAGGCACTCATTCAGTTTTACGATTCGGTCTATCACTGTTTCACATTCCCGGATTACCAGCTCGCACTAACGCTGAAGGAGTATTCTCACCTAACCGGTCTACACATTACTGATCGAGCTCCATTTTCGGGACTGGAAGAAATTCCAAAGGATCATACCATTGCAAGAGCAATCTATTTGGATGAGTCAGAAATCAAGACTCACATGACCACCAAAGGTGGGCTCCCAAGTTTGCCAGCCCAGTTCCTGACAAAGAAGGCTCTGTACTTTGCTAGTATAGGGAACATGACTGCTTTTGAAAGCATCTTTGGCTTACTCACTTACGGGTTATTTCTGTTTTCCTAACATTAATAACTTCGTCGATATCAACGCCATTAAGGTTTTTCTCATTGGAAACCCTGTGCCAACTTTACCTGCGGACGTATATCATTCTGTACACTTAGGAAATTTGTACAGTGGAGGGACGATCACATACTGTGTACCCCTGCTATATAAATGGTTTATCTCCCATTTACCCAAGTCTGATGCATTTTGGGATCATAAGAGTGCCTTGCGTTGGTCACAGAAAATCATGTCTCTTACCAACTCTGATATAGATTGGTGCAATAGGATTTATGACGGGATCAGGATCATTGATCATTGTGGAAACTTCCCCAACGTACCCCTCATAGGAACTAAGGGAGGAATCAACTACCATCCAGTATTGGTTCGTCGTCAATTTGGATACCCGATGAGGCATGTCCCGCGTAATTCTCATCTGGAAGGTCTTTTCTTCAAAGAAGGAGAAAATGACAAGGCACTAAAGATGGAAATAGTGCACGCTTAGAAACATGTTCATAAGAAAGGACGTGAGTCTCTAGGAAAACTAGATTGTTTCTCGTTGGAGCCTTATCTCCACTGGGTACAAACTAGAGCTCTCAAGCTAAAGATGCCTTATCCTCGTCACGGAGTTCTTCCACCGAGGGAATCTGTCATGTACTTCATGACTGAAACGGAAAAACTTCAGGTTACTCTCAACAAAGTTCAACAGGAGAGGAGGTCTTGGAAGAACAAGTACCGTACCCTCAATGTAGAGTGTACCAAAATACAGCGACTGCTAAAAGATAAGGATGCTCTGATTGAGATTTTGGAGCAACATGCTGTGGATAATCAGGATGACCAAAGGAATTTGCTTGTTCCTTTCACTTAGCAAAGGAATGACAACCCGAAAACGGCCCAAGAGCCCCGGTCCAAGAAAAGGAAAGTACCAGAATCAGCACCTGGTTTCTCCCCAGAGAGGACTCGGGACCCCTTAGCTTAGGTTTCTGTTTTCGTACCTTGTAATCTACTGTATTTCTATTTTCGTAATCCTTTGAATTCAATAAAATGAGGTTTTCCAGCTGTTTGATATTTGCAATCTAATTGTCGAAGTTTATTTTGATTAAACTAAAAAGAACAATTAATATAATCATTGCATTCATCATTCTCATGTCACGTATTCTTCTTACCTACGAATCTCACGTTTGTGTCTCGGTTCTAGAGTCAAATTGTCTCATTCGTACAATACTCGGGCTAATCGTCAGAAAAAGATGAATGATCTCGAGAAAGAGAACAGAGAGTTGAGAGAAGAGATCGAAGCTCTGAGGAAGCATATGAGAAAGCTTCATAACGACATGCAAGCCATGGCAGAAGCTCAGCTACAAAGAACTGTGAACTCGGAGATCACCCCAACACCCATAGTGGAGAAGTCCGATCCTAGGTACAAAATGCCGAAATATCGTCCCTGGGGCATGCCACTCAACTATATCCCGGAAGGATATATCCCGTTGATCAATGAGGATCAGGGGACTGCAGCAGGAACCGTTGGGCCTGAAGGTTACAAACTTCGGGAAAGCGAAGATGCCAGAGGCATGACTGCAACTCTTGAAGGTTACAAACTTCGGGAGACACCGAGAGTCTCGGCCATAATGACTATACCACCGCCCGTGGTACACAATGTCCCAGAAGGACAGATTCCACAGATACCTTCTGGTGGAAATGACAACTTGTTCGAAAGAATGAATGAGTTCCAGGAATAGTTCTTGGGAATGCAGAAAGAACTGCAGGCCCTTCGCTGTCAGGATTTATTTGGAAAGGACGCCGCGGACCTCTGTTTGGTCCCTAATGTGAAAGTCCCTCACAAATTCTAGGTGTCCGACTTTGAGAAGTACAAGGGTAACTCTTGCCCTCAGAGTCACTTGGTGATGTACGCTCGGCGAATGTCAACTCAAACAGAGAATCAGGATCTACTGATTCACTACTTTCAAGATAGTTTAACCGGTGCCGCCCTAAAATGGTACATGGGTTTAAACCGTGCTACGATTAGCACTTTCAGAGATCTTGGCACTTCCTTCGTCCAACAATATAAATACAATCTGGACATGGCACCCGACAGAGATCAACTCAGATCAATGTCACAAAAGGACAAGGAAACCTTTAAGGAATACACTCATAGATGGCGTGAAATTGCCGCTCAAATTTGTCCACCTCTTGAGGAAAAAGAGATGACAAAGATCTTCTTAAAGACCTCGAGCTCATTTTATTACGACAGAATGGTTGCCAGTGCGCCTAGTGACTTCACCGAGATGGTCGGTATGGGAGTTCGTCTTGAGGAAGCAGTCCGAGAAGGACGTCTAGTGAAAGACGCTGGATCATCAAGTAGTACAAAATGATACGGTAGTGCTCTCCCTAAGAAAAAAGAGCAAGATATTGGGAATATCTCTCTCGGAAAGCAAAGGCGACGTTATCAGCCAGTAGTGGCTGTGACTCCTGCTATCAATCCTGCGTCTATTTCTATGTATCAACCTCAGGTTGCGCAGAGCCAACCTAATCAGCAAAGGACTCAACAGCCTCTTTAGCAGGCTCGTCCTCCATACAATAACAACCGTACAACGCGGCCACCAGGATTTGATCCAATACCTGTATCGTACACAGAACTATTTCCGTTACTATTGTCTAAGGGGCATGTCCAGGCTAAGTCGCCTCTTACAGTACTGGAAAATCCGCCTTTTTGGTTTAAGGTGGATCAGACTTGCCCTTACCTTCAAGGAGGACCAGGGCATAACATAGAGAACTGTCTCAATTTCAAATCCGACGTGCAAAAGCTTGTTAGGAGCGGGGTCTTATCTTTCAAGGATACAAATCCTAATGTTCTCACAAACCCGCTGCCTCAACACGAGAAAGCTACAGTCAATTTGATAGAGGGAGAGACTAACAACGTCTATCAAATTCATGATGTACTCTTGTTAAGGACCAATCTGGTCAAGATGCATTGTAGACAGAGTGGATATGGCCATGTGACACCTCATAGCTATCACCAGTATGATATCTGCTCTAAAAGCAATCGAGGATGTTCTGTGGTGCAATCAGCTTTACAGGAACAGATGGATCTCGGATGGATCCAAGAGCACCGAGTTCGTGGAGTTAACATGGTTTACACGAATTCTAACGTCATTCAGAACCATGACGTCCGTGCGATGAATGTCAACTTGGTGGCAATGCACTCCAGGCAAAGCCAGTATCATAATCTGCCGCGGCACGATTACAGTTCCTGTCTGACTTGCTCGGTAAATAAACAGGGATGCTCTTTTGTACAAAATGCCCTCCAGCGTCAGATGGATCTTGGATGGATCCAGGACTACCATGATAAGAATCCATATCAGATCAACATGATTCAAATCTTCGATATTCGCTTGATGAAACCAGCCTGGTGGAGTTACATGCTAAACAGGTCCGGGTCGGGTTCCTGGTATCACATGATTATCAGAGTTGTAGGACGGGTTGCGAAAATGATCAAGGTTGTGCCCTTTTCCAGGAAACCCTTCAGCACTTATTGAACCACTGGTGGCTTCCAATCTATATGGATGAAGACACCCAGCAAATTAGTATCACCAACGGGAATCCTACTCAGCATCAAAGTCGGGACGTTCGATCTGTGGAAACTGACCTAGCGAGGTTACATTGTATTCAAAGCGGGCGTGGCCAGGTGCCACCACACAACTATGAACGTTGTAGAGTCTATTCGGAAAGTAACCAAGGATGTTACCTTGTGCGAGCAGCTCTTCAGGGTCAGGTGGATCGTAGAGAGATTCGCCCATATCCGGGTTCCGGACCAATCAACTGGGCGCCGGACTACCTCGCTGATCAAATTGAGTATGTTGTCATAATCTCTGATCATCAGAGGGATAGGGATGTTTGAACCATCATCCCTCTACTTGACGAATCGAGAGTTCCCAACCCGGAACGGATCAAAATTGCTTACGATGGTCGGAAAAATCAGAAGGCTCCCATAGTCATCTATCTACCGGGACCATTACCGTATGAATCAACTAAGGCTATCCCTTACAAATACGGTCCAACAACAGTCGAGAATGGAAAGGAAATTCCATTACCCTCCGTCGTGAATATTGCAGACATCAGTCGAGTAACACGGAGTGGTCGAATCTTTAACCGAGGAGTTGGAGAATTTAACAAAGAAAAGGAACCTCAGACAGAAGTTCCCAATCCACCGGTCGGTCAATCCAGTAATCCCGACCTTTCGAAAAACAACGATGAGATGCTGAAGCTCATCCAAAAAAGTGAATACAACATTGTTGATCAGCTATTACAAACTCCTTCAAAGATCTCTGTGCTGTCACTTTTACTCAGTTCAGAAGCGCACAGCACTACAAGAAAAATGGAAAATTACGACGGTTAATTTTGACAGATTACGGCGGTTGCAACCGACGCAAACTGCAAGTCACGACGGTTCCTCTTCTATCGTAGAAACATGTGTCGCGAGGCTGTTTTACAACGGTTTGTAAAACTGTCGCTCCAACTGCCGTAACATTCCGCGACAGTTTTGAAACGGCCTCCAATATATTATTACGATGGTTGTAACCGCCATAATTATTTAATATATATTTCTTTGAAAATAACGACGATTGGAACCGCCATAATTATTTAATATATATTTTTTTTGAAAATAACGACGGTTCTAACCGCCATAATTATATGTTATATATTACATTTATAATAGTGACGGTTTAGAACCGCCGTAATTTTATTATTTAAAAAAAAAATTAAAAATAGTACTTTCAACCGAACTATTTGACAAATTCTCAATAGTATACAAAACTACCATATCAAGAAAATATCAACTACGATAAATTTTGATAAATTCTTAAACATTTGTAAAGTAATGGAATTATATTGAGTTTAACTCATTTATCTGATAAAAAGTTGAAGAATTTACAGCAGCCCAAGAACTTTAACCTTAGGTTTTCCACATAATTAATATAACATATCACAATATAGTATATTACTGGCTCAGATAAGTTAGACATGTTTAAAGAAACTAGGCGTGACCTAGGAAATTCCATGCGTCCTATGGCCTGCAATATTAGAAATTATATATCACATCTCAAATAATAAACCCGCACTCATCCAAGACAGATATTTAAAAGGCTTACCCCAAACTCCAATTTGAGTATTTGAAAGCGGAACTATCGAAATGCATCTTGCTGATCATTAGATACATCATCTCCCAAAACATCATTTGTCATTATTGTGTCGATCTCAGGGTTCTCCTACGAGAATAGGAAAGACATTGAGATTTAATTAACATTAAAAAAAAGGATCTTAAAAGATTATAGACATGTACCAGTTTAAAATCTTTAAAGGCCTTACACAATCTCCACAATAATGGACTATTTCTCTGTTTTATTGTGTTTAGTTGTCAGTGGCGGATATAGTAGGTTAGAGTCTATTTTAGAGTCTTAGATTTATTATGACTCTTATTCTATAAATATGGGTTACCTCATAACCAAGTATAAGAGTTCATATTCATTTTTAATATTCAGCAACAATTCAAATTTTCTTTCTCTGTTTTCTATCAGCTTATCAAACGCTGTTGTAATATTCAGCAATAATTCATTTTTAATATTCAGCAACAATTCAAATTTTATTTACTTGTTGTAATTTAGTTCTGAGCAATGTAATTCAATGTATGTATGAATTTTGGAATGTTAGTTATTTTTATTTTTGGTTTTAGGTTTTTTATTTTTTATTTTATTTTTATTTTTGGGTGAAAAAGGTTAATGATTGATTTTTATTTTTGAGGCAATTTGTGTTTCTGAGATTCTTTTATGAAACTCTGCTTTTACGTAAATATTTTTTTGAGTACAATAACAAAAGGTACCCTATTATGGAAACGGGATCTACTTTTTTTTTCTAACTGAAAATATAAATGATTTAAATTATTAGTCATTATCCATAATAATAATAATAGTACTTGTATTAGTACTTGAAATTAGTAATCTATAATAATTATTCATGTTTATAGTTTGATTCCATTTGCTATGGGAAATATCTAATAGAAGTCATGATTTCTACAACAGACCTTGTCTCATCTGCCAAAATGCCTTAAAAAATTCCAAAACTATTCACGTTTTGTCTCTGTTATGTTTTTAGTGCAGGCCTGTATAGTGGAGACTGTGTAAGGGAATTAAGATAATTGCATAAATCATGTACCTTGAAAGCAATGAGGTGCCTTGTTTGGGAATTAAGTACATGCTTTTACAGCCTGACATGCAGGAAAATTGAAAAATTTTCATTAGTTATCTTTAGATAAAATAACAATAATAATCATAATGAAAGGAATTAATTGAAATTTGAATGATAATTAAATTGGCCAACAAATTGATTTATATGTGTGTAGAGATGCAGCAGCAATGGCTTCTTCAACCATGGATAGTTCCAGTTCCGAATCAATAAAATTCAGAACCTAGGCTTCAACCAGAAAAAAGTTAAGACAATATTGACTTACACATAACCCTGCCAGTGGAGCAATTGCAATCACGACTCCATGTCGACCACGAAATGGGTGTTTCTCTAGAAGAAGCAACTTTCCAACCACTGCGTGCAAAGATCATCTCAATGTTTTTTACGTCTTTAACATGCCGGAATAAAGATATTGTTGTTGTTGCTAAGGAAGGCCTGCGGCAGGTTATAAACCAAAGAATGCACCTTGTAATCGAGCCTTGGATGTACGGATTGGATGGAACTAGAGATTACCTGCAAAATCAATAAAAGAGAAAAACTAATTCAGCAACAACAATTCAGTTTCACTTCATTCCTACCGGTTTACCAATTCAAAATTAACCCAACAGAACATAATCATTTTACAGCCATTTGTATTCATAAAAATCAATTTCAACAAAATTGCATTGCATAACTCATAACCAAACCAGTTCCACATCTTTCAATGACATTCACCAATTAACCTCCTACTAACATAGCTAAACAGCCATCCAACACCTCACGAACTAACATAACAAATTTCAAAAACAATCAGTAAATAACTTCACAACATAACAAAAATTTTCAACGTTTACTCTAACCGAATTTCATACCAGATAGGCATTCAAAAAAATCATAACAAAAATCCACGTTGGAACTAATTCAAAAGGAAAGATCCGCAGGAAGGCATTGCAGAACTGAGAAGTCATAACTTAATTCCAAACTAACTTCCCAAATTAAATTCCTACACTAACTTAGCATTCATCAACATTGATATCACTTACCTAGTTCCTCATGCCAGAACCCATTAGACCTTCCCCAATAACAATAACTTTTCTCACATTTCTTAGCTAAAGTCTAATATCAGTTATGCCACGACATTGTGCGTCGAGCAAAGAAGACATGAATCAAACCTTTTGCGGTTTCAGACAGGATTAGTTTCTTGAAATGCTTCAGGTTCCTTTAAAACCCCACTGTAACCTCCATGAAATATCCATGTTCAATCACATCAATGCAAGCTTGTCGCTGAGGCCATGGGACAGCAACTTCTAAATGCGCACTCAAACTGCGGACCCAGAAACGTATTCGTCGGGTTCTTCCTCGAGACGAAATTCAGAAGCAAGGTTCGCATTTGTTGCTCGCAATGTGGGACCTCATCACTATGAGCAATCCTTCGATTAAAATCTTCAGTACCAAGATGATTTTACCAAGATGAAAGATAAACACATGCCATGCTTGTTAAGGAAAGCGAGAAATTTACGACATCAAGATGAAGAAACATACAACAGATCACGTGCTAACCATCAATTTCCAGCCGACAGCATCACTTAATTCATACCAACAGCAGGGTCCTGTTGTAAATACTCCAAACCAATGCGCGAGCCTAACAATGACAATTCAAAACCATTTTAGTTCCCTTCACATTACACTAACAGGTCCAAGAAAAAGAATAGAAAGCAATATAAATGACTACAAGTAGTGCTAACTGCCACAACAGAATTCATGTTTGCATATAACAAAAAAATTCATAACAGTTTTTTCTTTCAGAATCTAACTAATTTACTTCACCTATAACTAACCCTTCACCAACGGAAATTCTAACTAACCTCCCCAACAAACTTCAACTAACATGTACTCCACCGCTGATCTCTGCTTGGTAACTTCATTTAGAATTGCAAATTGAGCTTCCTTGCATGCTTTTTCATTTGGGAAGCCTAGAATCCATCTCCCATCAGCCATGCTTAGGTTGTTGTCTCTAGCTTTAATTGTATAAAATTGTGGGTCATAATTTCTTATTCAAAGAAGCAACCACGAGGGGTGGTCTTCATCAATTTTAGGCTATATCAAACGGAATAAAATTCAGAACCTAGGCTTCAACCAGAAAAAGGTTAAGACAATATTGACTTACACATAACCCTGCCAGTGGAGCAATTGCAATCACAACTCCATGTCAACTACGAAATGGGTGTTTCTCTGCAATAAGCAACTCTCCAACCACCCCATATGCTACTGGTATTACATATACATCCCCAATTTTTGAATTTGAAAATGCAATCTGGCATGGAGTTCCGGATTCTGCCGAAGTTACACAACGTTAAAAATTCAACAAAAATAATAGTTGATGCCACAAGTACAACCGAGTTTAAAATTATGATGCCCACCCAAAGAAACATTGGACCCAAAGCTAGTAGATGAAACATCTGATGGTTGGTTTACCCCATAATCATTGGTAGAAGTGGCAATAGTGTTCAACAATGGCTTATCTGCCAATACACTTTTGAAAATGAATGTGTTCAACTGGAAGTGGAAAATAAATGCCTGAATAAATAACTAGTATCAGAGGTTTTCTTCAATAATTGTAGAGATGAAACACTAAAATGCATGATGAAATTAACATCAGCCATTAAAATCAGGAAAATACATGCACGGATCAGAGTGAACTCATGGTACTTTCTGATTACAGATTACACAACAAGCATTTGTCCATTTAATCCGATCATATTTTATTGCTTGAATCCTATGTGCAACTACACATGATCCATGTCACTTGAACTCTCATGTCATTACTAATCAACTAGGACAATATTTACCATTCAGAAAAAACATGTGTTGAGCTCTAGATCATGGATGTACCTAGTAAATATGGTTAATAATATGGACCTAGATTCCCTACATTCAAATTTACACACATTCACGCTCTCCTCCAAAGTCCTTCCCTCCCCTTGTAACTCCTAAACATAGCCTAAGATCATTCAAAAATCACACATATAGTTAGCACAAAGATAGTGACAAAATTTAGGGAAAAGGGAGTTTACTACCTTGCACATAGGAATCTTCAATTCTATCAGATTTAGAAGGTTTCCACACTTCTCACATTGGTCTACTTGAGCAGAATCATACTCGCATCCGGGAATAGGGTGTGTACCTTCCACAAACTGATCAACTTAGAACGTTTTGCATGTATCAGTAAAGCTGAAATTTTATAGACATTTAAGTAAAGCACAATAAAGACCCCGTGCAGTTATTTTGACACGTGAAACAACTACAATTTTCAACAAAATTGGAGAGTATGATGCTAACAATAACCAATAAAATATTTAAACAAATACATTTTAGCGAGAGAAACAAAAGACAACATAACACCTGCTGTAATGTGTCCTCAGAGTGCCAATTGTTTGTGTATCTTTTTGAAAATTGCCTGGCAAACTTCAGTTTGCTCATGGGAAGAAGTTCTCCCAAATTCATCAAAACTTATATCAAATAAATCATATACCTCTTTATGAATGACATGGTATCTACAAACACACACCGAAATTATCATTAGTCAAATTCTGCTCAAGGAATGACCCAATGCCCAACAGAAATTTTAGATGCAGTTTCTCAATTTCAAGGATTGTTTTTTCTACAGCTCCTTTGCTTTTCTCACAGTGAATTCTTATGAGTACATTTCTATCGCAATTGAATATGGGGTGCATCAACTAATGAAAAAAGAGTTTATACCAACAGTGCAAATTCAAATAAGGATAATTTCCAACTTTTACCGTCAACTTTTGCCGTCAATTTTGAATACGATCCGCCCAAACTACAAAAATCCACAAAACCACCTGAATCTGAACAAGCAAGAGCAAGACAACCCCAAAGAACAGCTTCAAACGCACAACAGCAAAACACACGCGCAGTAGAGCCAAAAGCATGCCAAACGCTCCCGAGACTATAATACACGACCAACACGGCCGTCGCAACTGAGTTGAAATGAAAAGAGAACTCGAACTGAACGGAGATGTGTGGATTTCGAGAGATAAACAGAGAGATCAATGAAGGAAATTGAAATTGAGATAGGGTTTTAGGAGAAATTAGTAATAAAAGTATTTTAATTTTTGTGTTCGGATCGGGTTTTGGTGAACTTAGAGAGATAAAAATCTAATAATTTTAGGGATTTGCAGTGAAAGTTGTGTGAAAAATTTGAGATTGTAATGAAAATTGGGAGGGAATATGAAATATTTGAGACTTCTATCGAAAGTAATGTGAAAGAAAAAATAATGAAATTTGGCCTTATACTTTTTATTCAAAACTAAAATAAATATTAAATAAATAAATATTTATTTAATATTTATTGTAGTTGTGTTCATTTTTATTTTTATTTTTTTATATCATTTTTTTTGTTAAACACAAAAATATCAAATATCCAAACATTCAAAACTAAAATAAATATTAAATAAATAAATTGTGTGAAACTAATTAAAAAAAAACAAATCAACAGAAAATTTATATATATTAGAAGGTTTTCGCTTTTTTTTATAGAATGGTTTAGTATGGATATTGCTATTATATTGTAAATAAATAATTATAATAATTATTTATTAAAATTATATAATAAAATTGGAATGGTTGGAAAATAAAAATGAAAGAAAAAAGTGGAAAATTAAAGGAATAAAAAAATAGTGATTATGATTGGCTAAAGTAATTGCGACATTTCACTTTAACTGTCGCGAGTGTGGAAAGAGGACGGTTCTTTGGTAACTGTCGCAATTATTTTATACAACATGCCTAAAAAATCTGCGACGGTTGGCTTAAACCGTCGTGAAAACTGTCGTAGTCCAGGAATAAGGACGATTTTTTTATAACTGTCGCAAAAAATCTACGACAGTTGACCCTAACTGTCGTGATAACCGTTGCAATCCAGGAATAAGGACGGTTTTGTGATAACTGTCGCAACTCAAGTGTCGTAAATCTCCTTTTTTCTTGTAGTGCAGGGAGGCTCTTCAGAAAGTCTTGGAGTAAGCCTTTGTGGAACAGGATGTAACAATCAGACAGTTCGATAGCATTGTCTCTAACATCACTTCCTGCAATAACTTGGGATTTAGTGATGAGGAATTACCTGAAGAGGGTTGCCGTCATAACATGGCGCTCAATATCACGTTCAGCTGCCAGGGCGATGCTTTAGCCAGCGTACTGGTAGACACAGGGTCAGCCCTGAATGTTATGTCGAAGTCCACTTTGATGCAATTATCCTTCAAAGGACCCCCGATGAGAACTAGTGAGGTCGTCGTCAAAGCATTTGACGGGTCCAGAAAAACGGTTATCGGCGAAGTCGACCTTCCCATAACTATTGGTCCTCACACTTTCCAAGTCGCTTTCCAGGTCATGGACATCCGGGCAACATACAGTTGTTTATTAGGAAGACCTTGGATACATCAGGCTGGGGCGGTCACCTCGACCCTCCACCAAAAGTTAAAGTTCGTCCAGAACAACCAGTTCGTCACGGTCTGTGGAGAACAAGCCTTGCTCGTGAGTAACTTATCATCATCTACTGGTGTAGAACCCGAGGAGGTTATTGGAACTCAGTTCCAAGCACTACCGGTGAGCAAGGACAATCAATCCGAAGAGGGAACTTCCATTTCCTCATACAAAGATGCTATCAAAGCGGTCGAGAGTACCAATACAACAGGACGGGGACAGCTAGTCATTCCTACTGACAATAAAACAAGGAAGGGTCTTGGTTTTTCTGTAACCTGTACCCAGACAGCTACTACTAACGATGAAAGTCTTCATCCCATTCAAGACTTCTTCCACAGTAGAGGTTTCCTTCACCCAGTGCCTCAAGAAGTGCATACCATCAATAAAGATGATTCCTCTGATATGGAGGAAGAATGGGAGTCATATCTTAACAAGGACGGTTATATGTCTCAGGACGAAACGCAGACTCCCTTTTGCTTTCTTACACAGAGTCCGAGATTTATACCAAGGTCAGATGTTGAAATGATATACGGAGATTGTGATCCGAAAGTATGTCGTGCTCCACCAAATTCATTAGAGGAAGACACTACGATGAAATACAACTTTGACCACGACTATTATGGCCCAATGGATGGCCTGCCAATGTGGCATCCGTATCCAGGAGACTTGGGGCAAGGAAATCAGCCGAACAATGAAAATCAGCTGAGCATTATTAAAAAGAATACCTGCGTCCCCACCATGTAATGGGATCAACAATCAGGTCATTCAGAAAACGTCCAGTACGACGATGAATTTGCAACGTTTGCAGGACTTGAATTCATCAACTATGCTTTTCCAGAGGTCAACGCCATCGAGAAGGATGACTCGTCCAGTTCCAAAGAAGTGTGGGACACCTTAGGACAACCAAGTGGGAAATATGACTTCAAGGTCAAGTACACCGCTCCTGAAAGCTCTCGTATCAGGCTCGAAGACATCCAGCCAACTGGATGGGGAGATACAGCTGAGAGCATAAATGCTATGCAAAATGCAACAGAGGAATCCTCCTACAACAACTCTGCCTGGGAGACAGATTCCAATGATCCTGCTCCACCAGAAATCAACGTTATTTCTGAAGAAAAATCAAGGAAGGTGCCAGACTTTGTGATTCACTGAGGAGTTCACCGCCAATGGGTTGTTGTCGATGTTTCGAAGATTGTTCGTAAGTCAAAGTAATTGTCGTCTTTAACCTTTCACCCTGCCCAGGTGAAACGGATGTTTTGATAGGGCTCACTTTCAGTAAATTTCCCTCTTCGCTTTGCCCAAAGTGACAGAGCTTTGTTTTATAGGGCTGTAGTTTCAAGAATCGACTTGTTCATGAATAAAATAACGTTGTTCTGTAATTCCCGCATTTATTGCTGTTTTCTCTTTTCTCTTTTTTCAGAAAATGGTAATCCTAAAAAACAAATCAATAATAATAAACAAGCAGTTTTTCGAAGAAATACACTGCACACACTCTTGCATTTCCTCTATCTCTTCTAAACACAAATCATACCGTCATGCAGATTGCTTGTTTTAAACCCCGTTGAAACATACGATCCGATGCCTTCTCCCAACTTTGAGTTCCCGGTATTTGAGGCTGAAGAAGAAGTTGACGACGAAATTCCAGAAGAGATCTCCTGATTACTCAGACAGGAGGAAAGGTCCATTAAACCTCATAAAGAGACGTTGGAAACGGTAAACTTAGGTTCGGAAAAAGAGAGAAAAAAAGTTAAGATTAGGGCACTACTCAGTCCGACTATCAAAGAAAGTTTGACAAAGCTTCTTAGGGAATTTCTCGATGTGTTTGCTTGGTCCTATCAGGATATGCCAGGGTTGGATTTGAGCATCGTGGAACATCATTTACCGTTGAGGTCGGAATGTCCGCCAGTAAAATAGAGGTTGAGACGGACTCACCCGGACATGGCCATCAAAATCAAAGAGGAGGTACAGAAACAGATTGACGCGGGTTTCCTCGCCACATCAGAATATCCTCAATGGTTAGCCAACATCGTACCCGTTCGAAAAAAGGATGGAAAAGTCAGAATGTGTGTGGATTACAGAGATCTGAACAAGGCTAGTCCAAAGGATGACTTTCCTTTACTACACATTGACATGCTGGTAGACAGTACAACAAAGTTCAAAGTTTTCTCCTTCATAGATGGATACTCGGGCTATAATCAGATAAAAATGGCGCCGAAGAAATGGAGAAAACTTCGTTCATCACCCCATGGGGTACCTTTTGTTACAAGGTGATGCCGCTCGGTTTGAAGAACGCTGGGGTAACCTATCAAAGGGCCATGTCTACTCTGTTTCATGACATGATACACAAAGAAATCGAGGTATATGTCGATGATATGTTTGCAAAATCTAAGACAGAAGAGGAGCATGTGACCCTCCTGTCAAAATTATTCGAGCGCTTGAGAAAGTACAAACTCCGCTTGAATCCTAACAAGTGTACATTTGGTGTCCGTTCAGGGAAACTCTTAGGGTTCATCGTCAGCCAGAAAGGAATTGAGGTTGATCCTAACAAGGTCAAGGCCATTCAAGAAATGCCTTCTCTGAAAACTGAAAAACAAGTCAGAGGATTCCTGGGACGTTTGAACTTCATCTCCAGATTCATATTCCTCATGACCGCGGCATGTGCGCCGATTTTCAAATTACTTAAAAAGAACCAGAACTGCGTTTGGACAGAAGACTGCCAAACCGCCTTCGATAGTATTAAGGAATACCTGTTGCACCCTCCGATTTTATCACCTCCAGTGGAAGAAAGACCACTGATTATCTACCTCACAGTCCTAGAGGACTCAATGGGCTGTGTACTTGGCCAACATGACGAAACCAAACGGAAAGATTCTGCCATCTACTATTTGAGTAAGAAATTCACCGACTGCGAGACTCGGTATACTATGCTTGAAAAAACTTGCTGCGCTTTGGCTTGGGCAGCCAAACATCTGCGCCAGTACATGATTCGTCACACTACTTGGTTGGTCAACGAGATGGATCCGATCAAGTATGTCTTTGAAAAGCCTGCTCTCACGGGAATTATTTCCCGTTGACAGATGTTGCTGTCAGAATATGACATAGAGTACCATGCTCAAAAAGCCGTTAAGGGGAGTATTTTAGCCGACCATTTGGCTCATCAATCGATTGACGAACAAGAATAAATCGGGTTTGACTTCCCGGACGAAGATGTCATGTATTTGAAAATGAAAGATTGCGATGAACCACTACCCAGTGAAGGGCCAGAACCAGGTTCCCAATGGGGGCTTATCTTTGACGGAGCTGTTAATTATTACAGAAATGGAATTGGGGCAATCATTGTCACCCCTCAGGGTACCCACATTCCTTTCACCGCCAGAATGACATTCAAGTGCACAAACAATGAGGCCGAATACGAAGCTTGTATTATGGGTCTCGAAGAAGCGATTGACTTAAGGATTAAGAACTTGGATGTATAGGGCGATTCAGCCCTGGTTATCAATCAGGTCAAAGGAGATTGGAACACATACCAATCAGGATTAATTCCTTACAAAGACTACGCGAGAAGGTTGCTACCCTTCTTCAACAGAGTTGAGTTTCATCACATCCCTCGTGAAGAGAATCACCTGGCTGATGCATTAGCCACTCTCTCTTCCATGATTAGTGTTGGTCAATGGAATCACATACCTAAGATCGACATAATGTGCCTTGAACGGCCCGCTTACATCTTCACGATTGAAGCAGTCATAGACGACAAACCTTGGTATCACGATATCAAATGCTTCCTTCAGAAACAAGAGTACCCACCTGGGGCACTAAGGAAGGACAGGAAAACCCTCAACAGGCTGGCAGGCAGTTTCTTCCTCAGCGGTGATACACTCTATAAGAGAAATTTTGACATGGTCTCACTCCGATGCGTAGACAGACCAGAAGCAGACATGCTGATGAAAGAAATTCACGAAGGATCCTTTGGCACTCATGCCAACAGACATACAATGGCGAGAAAAATTCTAAGAGCAGAGTACTATTGGTTGACCATGGAATCCGACTGCTACAAGTACATAAAGAAGTGTCACAAGTGTCAGATATACTCCGACAAAATTCATGTACCGCCAACGCATCTCAAAGTTCTTTCTTCCCCATGGCCTTTTTCCATATGGGGAATCGACATGATTGGCTTGATTGAGCCCAAAGCTACAAACGGACATCGGTTCATCCTGGTAGCCATTGATTACTTCACCAAGTGGGTCGAAGCAGCGTCATACGCTAATGTAACCCGACAAGTGGTGGTCCGATTTATCAAAAACAATATCATCTGCCGTTATGATGTTCCAGGCTAGATCATTATAGATAATGGATCTAACTTGAACAATAAGATGATGAAAGAGTTGTGTGCAGAGTTCAAGATCGAACACCATAACTCATCTCCCTACCGACCAAAGATGAACGGAGCGGTAGAAGCGGCTAACAAGAACATCAAGAAGATTGTTCAAAAGATGGTCGAAACCTACAAAGACTGGCACGAGATGCTACCCTTTGCTCTTCACGGTTATCGCACATCTGTCCGCACTTCAACAGGGGCAACCCCTTTCTCTCTAATATATGGCATGGAAGCAGTGCTTCCCATAGAAGTAGAGATCCCATCAATCCGGGTGTTGATGGAAGCTAAGCTTACAGAAGCTGAATGGTGTCAAAGTCGACACGACGAACTTAACCTGATCAAAGAGAAACAAATCACGTCACTATGCCACGATCATTTGTATCAATAGAGAATGAAGAAGGCATTTGACAAAAAGGTTCGACCTCGCGTCTTCAGGAAAGGAGACCTTGTGCTCAAGAAGATACAATCATTTCTCACTGATTCTCGGGGCAAATGGACTCCGAACTATGACGGCCCCTATGTGGTCAAGAAAACTTTCTCAGGCGGTGCCTTGAGACTTGAAACCATGGACGGAGAGGAATTTTCCTACCCCACAAATGTTGATTTAATCAAGAAATACTTCGCTTAAAAAAAACGTCTCGGTGGATTGAAAACCTGAAAGGGCGCTCCAGGCAAAAGTTAGAGACATGATCAAAAATCATCCCGGTGGATTAGAAATCTCAAAGTACAATCCAGGCAAAAATTAGGGATAATGGCAAGTAACTACTTTCGACAAAGGGGCAAGTCCCTCAGCAGTAATTACATCATCCGTCAGGAAAGCTCCAGTTAAGGTCATCTTCGACAGAAGCTCAGGATGCCCAGAATTCAAAGTTGGTAAAAGGATAGTGGTCGTTATGTTTCAACGTAGCCCTTTTTCCCTGTAAATTACCATTTTCAAACTTTGTAAATGCTCTATGGAATCACGTGTTTGGCTGATTTCCATCCTATCAATAAAGTTTGAGCCCTTGTGCTTTTGTTTGCAATTCTTATTTGTTTTAGCTTTACAGAATGACGGTTTTAACATGATCAACGATTCTTGAAATAAAACAAAAATGAATTTACTTGTTAAAATTGTTCTGCTTTTAAAAATAAAGACGGCAATTTCTTTTGACGGTTGAACATTGAAAGAACGTCGATCGCTTCTCCAAAGGTGTTCAAGCCTCAAAGTGCAGAATCAAAGTACTCCTTCTAAACCAGTATGCCTGAATGAAGGATTAGCTATGTCAGATACGAATGCTCCATCTGACCTCTTCGGCCGAGTTCTCATCTCCTAAGCCCGACCAGTGTCGCTCCCAACAAGGACCGTTTCTCCTAAGCAAGGCAGAATTGCTATCTTGAACTAGCGGTACTTCTTCGCCCCGCGATGGCCGAGTATCCAGTCATGTTCATCTATTAGTTTATATGTCGCGTCAGTTTTGTCAGCATATACATACATACATCATGCATTATTGATTTGCATTCACATTCGTATTGCATCACTATCACTCCCGTCGGTCTTATCCCCTAGTGATAACAGTCCTCTCAATTGAGTTGTCATTTCTTTCCTCGTCAGGAAAGGTTGCGCCTGAACAATCTCTCTCCTCCAGTTTAGTTCTGGATCAGAATTGGCCCTTGACCACTTTGATACTTGAACCTCTGAAAGACCAGAGAACCTTCAACCGATGTCACTCTTCGCCATTGAAGATGATATTTTTGCTTTCCCGGATTAAGGAAAATCCCTAGAGGAAGCATCTTAAGCAAAGATTCGGCAATATAGCAATTTTTCTTCGAAAAGAAAAAAAAAACCCGCTGATGAAAAGGTCATCAGCACCACAAAATTGGATCACATCATATGGCATTTCTCCGGGAAGATCCCGAGAAAAGTATGATGTAATATCCCCAAGCGTGAAAGCAGTCTCTCAAGAGACTCGTTTTCCCCAGTAGAGTCGGCAAATGGCGTCTCCAAACAAAGAAGTTTGTACACCTCTACAACTCAGATGACTGGGTTCCCCAGCGAGTCTGACATCAAACTTTTTCTATTAAATGGCATCTCTCCAGGAAAATTCGGCGAGAAGTTTGAGGAAAACCGCTACGCATAGCGTCCCTTGTCAATAAAATTTATTGACAAAAGAAACTAAGACCAGTTCCTTGGTAGGAAACCAGGATTGAGGGGAAGTTTACATCACAAACTATGACCAGTTCCTTGGTAGGAAATCAGGATCGAGGGGAAGTTTACATCAGAAACTAAGACCAGTTCCTTGGTGGGAAACCAGGATCGAGGGGAAGTTTATTTCAGAAACTAAGACCAGTTCCTTGCTAGGAAACCAGGATCGAGGGGAAGTTTTTTACCTTTTCTAAGCATCATTGCTTAGCAAAAGAAGAAGTATGTGTAAGCTACCATTCATAACCACCATTAAAATTTCGGGTATTCCGATATTTAATCCTCTTGCACCCTGAATGCCCGAATACCTTCACCATTCACACCTTCGGGTCCAAGAAGATTAAATAGGGGCATCTGTCATACCCCAAATTTTGACCACTAAGATTTCCCATCATTATGCAAGTCATCATCACAATATCGAGGAACCATCATACCTCATCAGTCTCCCCAAAGATGGGTGAGCATCCACTACAATCAAATTTAGGGTTTCCAGCCCTCTCAGAGCTTTTAGACAAAGGATAAATCAAGAAATTACATGATCTTTAACTTGTATAGCCTCTCAAATATCCACAAGGGATCAAGAGGACTCCCACTTCAAGGATTAAGCACAAGGCTGCTCCCTTCTAGGTGGATCAAGCCTCAAGATCGCCAGTGTCACCAAATTAGGGTTTGGTCGATCAGGGCCTCCAGATGAAAATTTTCCTCTGGGCATGAGCCAATGCTTCAAAGCACATCCTAAAATACTCCATGGAACCTCATGGGCCCATCCATCAAGTCAATTTGACCTCAGGGGATGCATACATCAAAAATCAGGAATTAGGGTTTCTTGACCTAATTTACCCCTAAGTTGACTTTTGGGACAAATCATGAGCCAAGACCTCAAGAGAGGATTTGAGGGTCTCCAACATACCACATTGATCCATTTGTAACAATGGATTGATCCAGGAAGCTTGGGCAGGAAGTCTCAATTTCATCAGTACCACAGTTAGGGTTTTCGTGGAAAAAGTCAACTGTAGCTTTGACTTTTAACTAGGAAACGCTCCCAAACCCTAGGACATGATTCAATATACCCTATAACACCCATGGAACATGTCCATCAAGTTTGATTTAGGTCAAGGACATGATTTCCTAAAGGATCGCACAGTTTGGAATTCATCTGACAAAAAATCAACTGTGCACAAAAGTCAACTTTGACTTTTTGAGATTTTTCACAAAAATGGTTTTTTAACCCTAAAATGATGTTAATGTATGATTTGAATCATCATTCATCAAGAAATATCAAGAAAAGTGGGATAACTTGTAAAAGGGGTAACCATAAAAACTTAGAAAATTTTCTAAGTTATGAACAAAGTGGCAAGGGTACCAACTTTGGAGGATCATAACTCCGAAACCACAAAGCCATTTTCCCCATCCAAAGCTTGATTTGTAGATATCATTACCCTCTACAAAAGCTTAAAACTGACCTCCCTCCAAATTCCTCATGGATTTTGAGTTATGGAATGATCAAAATCACAAAAAGTGAAAATGTCACTTTTTTCTAACACTTAGTGAAATTTTCACTAAGTCAGAATCTGCCTTCACTTTTTTCCAAATGTAGGGGGATTTTTCACTTGGATCCAAAAAGTACAAAACCAAATATGATCAAACAGTTGTTGTATCATATGAGGGCTTTCCAAAATGGCCAAGAACATCACCAAATTTCATTTGAGCCATGAGATATGACAAGGGCAATATGCCTTGCTGAAAACTGCCAAGGCTAGGAAGAATTTTTCGTTTTTGCTCGATTTGGTAAAATCAGATAATTCCAAGTCTTGTCATCACTTTGGACACATCTGAGGATCAAATCTAAAGGGGACAAACACTGAGCCAAGCCTCAAAAGTCCTTGGAACAAGAAGTAGCATGCCAAACCTAGAATTGCCTAAAAGAGGTACAAGACTCCAATTTTGGATTGAAGCATTCAATGCATACACCAAGGTGGCATGGACTGAGCCATTTGCAACTGAATTCAGTCAAAACTTATCCAAGACCAAGGGAACCACAGCCTTGTGCCCTAACCTCTAGTCAATGGCTAGAGGAGACTTGGATTCCAAAGTGCAACCATTGGCCAAACCTCTGTTGTAGTTACCATTCACTATTGATCCTAAAACAAACTTGCTCTACTATAAATAGAGCTCATTTATGCTCAGTTTGAGTACACCAAAGCCATCAAACAGATGTTTTCCTCAAAATCCCTCTCTTTAGGCCAAAATGCCTTCTTTAGCAAGGTAACTCTGAGTTTTTGAGTTAGAGAGAATTTCCATCACAACTCATGATCCTAACACCTCATAAACATCATATGTAGGTGATCCAAACTATCAAAAGTGACCTGTAACACCAAAATCACAAAGTCACCTCTCAAAACCTAAAAATAGGCCTTTTGTGCATTTTTCAATCCATGTCTTGATTCAGTCACTTTCCAAACCATATAAAACCTCAAACACACTCCAAATAACATCCTTGAACTGTCCCAAATGGTTCCCCCCATCTGGAACACAATTTGAGAGAGTTTCTATTTTGGTCATTTTAACCCCTTTTGCAAGAAAGGGCCAGTTTGTGTTTTTGCAGGTTCCATCTGATTCCAACCATCCTCAAAGCTTCTAAGGGATCATTTGAGAGTGTCCAAAACATCAAACCATTTATGGAACAAGAAGTTTGGCAGATTGCACAGAAAACTCCAAAAGCTCAAAAAGAGGTAAGCATCATGACTTGAACTTTCCAAAATATGCATTGCTTTGAAGTCCACTGATCATACACACCTTATACATGTTATATATGTTATGTTTGGACCAATTCATCATGTAATTCATGCCTGTATCAAAGTGTAGCATAGAAAATGCAATTATAGGCCTTTTTCAAAACCACTATCGGGTTTTGAGGAGGGAGTATGATCTGAAAAAAAATACCACCACCATTGGATTCCTTGTGAAATTATAGGCCAGATGCATATAAATTTTGTCCTCGAACATTGAGAAATGAGAAAGTTATGGACCTTCCCGTTTCTTGGCAAAACTTGCCTTACCTTGCCTTGGCCAGGCCTAGAAAACAAGACATGCCTTGTATATTTGTGGTTTCACTTCAAGCAATGGATGTATCACCACCCTAGTGGTAAGGCGCGCGCCCTATAACCTTCAGGTCGTGGGTTCAAACCCCACCTATGCCATTTTGTGTTTTCTCACATTTTTGCTATTTTTTCCAATATTTTTATGTTTTATTAATTAATTAGAAAATTAATAACTCTTTCAATTTTAATTATTTTTTATTGGTTCTTTTTGTAAAAAATCACAAAAATGTTGAAATATTTTATTCCACAAAAAAATTAAGTTTATATTATTTATTTAATATAATTAGTATTTTTGTGAATAAATTCCTTTTTAATGTTTTTTAAACATTTTAAAAGTGAATATTTACTTTGAAAATCAAAACCAAGTGAGTTTTAATTAACCTTGTGATTAATCCCTCATTTCTCAAAACTTAAACAAAAATCACAAATGGTTTATTCAAACTTATTTGGTATTTTATTTGATTTTCTTTAAATATTTACGTTTAAAGAATAACAAATTAGGGTTTCTTGGATTTTCACCCTCATCAAACAATTTCAAACACTTCTGGGCCTCTAATAGAGTGTAAGACCCAATCCTTTGTAAATATAAAACTTTTTGGGCCTCACTTATCGTATAAGTCCCGTTGTATTTCAAAAAGTTCGACGCGATCATCATCTGTTGAACAACAAACCCTGGGCCTCTCCTCGAGCTATAAGACCCATTCAAAATCTTTTTAGCCTCTAATAGAGTGTAAGACCCAATCCCCTTTTAACCAAAACAATTTTGGGCCTCAGACATTGTATAAGTCCCCCTGCGTTAAAAGAAAACCTCGGCGCGATCGCCAATTCAAAAATAAATCATCTGGGCCTCTCCTTGAGCTGTAAGCCCCAACATCTTTTCAAAATACTTTCTCCTGTAATTTTGAATATACTGTTGTTTTCAATCTTTCTTTGTTGAACAACTAACCAAACAGCATGGAAGCTCTACAACCGAGTAAGTGGTTATATGCTTTCTTTATCCGCTTTCATATACATATAACTGTATTGTGGGGTTGTTTTGTTGTAAGTCTTCTTTCATTAACTCATATCAACTGTGTAATACTAGTATAGATATTTAGAGTTTCCCCGACAACTACGTCTAGCACTAAGCCCTGTTGGTCACTCTTAAATACAGTCAAAACTAGATCCCCCATAGGATTACCAGATACAGTCTTCCCTCCTCTTGGGGTTAAACAATATGGAGACGTGAAAGGCAGCATTCTCGGTGAACACTTTCTCAGACAGTCACTCTTAGAAATTGTCAGAGAAACTCTACTCCCTAGAGATGATCTTTTCTCCGTGAATGGCATCTCTTGAGTTTCTTCCAAATTCTCGGACTTTCCTGGCTTAATCCATTCTCGGTGAATGGCATGTCTTGAACTTCTCGGGGTTTGGGGACCCACATGCTTCCTAAAAGCATCCCCGCCTCATATAGGGCGTTGTACAAGGACCCTATGGCTTCTTAGAAGTATTCACAGCCTCCTCTTAGGCTTCGTATAAGGATTCGTCCTTCGGGAAGAGAGCCTCCTCTTGGGCTTCGTACAAATTATCCCTCGGCTTCTTAAAAGTTTCCAGCCTCCTCTTGGGCTTCGTACAAATTGTCCCGACGACCTCCTAGAGGTATTGGAACAGAAATTAGTCATCTTAATAGAACAGTCTTTCAAAGAGTCTAGATCTTTCCACTATGAACGTACTACTACTGTTTCTTTAAGCATAGTACAAAAGATAAAACTCTAGACTTGGACATTCTAACCTCCTTGAGCCTCGAAGGCATTCTCAAGTAGGGAAAAACACCAATAGACTCGGACAGTCTCCAATACCCTCTGGATTCCCCATTTCCTTAAAGAACAGGAAATAACCCTGATCCTCTGATCAATCCCAAAGCATAGCCTTACCTTTAATCAGTCTCTTTATAAGAACTGATTTTCTCTTTTAACCAATCTACTGGACCTGTCACTCGACTGAAACAACAATCCTTTAGCCTCCATCTCGGGCTTTGTACGAGATACAAAATCACTCTCTTGTTGAGTATAAAAGACTCTCTTGTTGAGTCAAACACCTTTAGCCTCTCTCCCGGGCTTCGTACGAGATACAAAAAACTCTCTTGTTGAGTATAAAAGACTCTCTGGTTGAGTCAACCTTTAGCCTCCGTCTTGGGCTTCGTACAAGACACATACAAAAGCACTCTCTTGTTGAGTCAAACCCTTTTAGCCTCTCTCTCGGGCTTTGTACGAGACACATAAAAACACCCTCTTGTTGGGCCAATAGCCTCCTCTTAGGCTTTGTATAAGAAAAACCCCGGTTGAGTCAATCAACCTTTTAGCATCAACACTGTGCCTCGTTCACAGGATACAAACATCAACAACTCCTTTCATCTAATCGCTGTAAGCGGCAAACCTCTGGATTATTTACATCCACGCCACTGTCCCTCTTTTAGCATGAGAAATTCCTAAGAAAAGATGGAATTGCTCTACACTGAGTTAAAGTCTTCTCCTTCAGGTTAAAACCCCCTATAAAGGAAATTATAGCATTGCTAGGATTCACATATCCCGGTTAAAGTAATTCTCCTTTATAATCAGTCACCCAACAGTCGTGACAAACAGACCCCCTTTAGAGATGACAAATTCTCTCTAAAGACAACACCTTTTCAGCTTCACATCTTGGGCTTTGAACAAGATACAAACCACCTTTTCAGCTTCACTTCTTGGGCTTTGAACAAGACACCAAAACACAATTTCCTCCCATAGAATAGAAGGAACTACGATCGCTCTGATTTCCCTGTTTCGGTAAACGGGAATACGTAGGCATAAGATTGAAAGAAAAAATCTTAGCGAGCACACTAATCCAAAGTCCCAAATCCCATACCTTCACATCACCCAGGCACCAGTTTAACAAAATAACTTAAGAGAGACACACAATCTCAATAGCATCTGTAAACCAACAGTCATCTGTTTAAACTCAGTATGCAAACAGGGTTAATTGGAGACATCTATTTCCCTTCCTTCATCAGCTTCAATAGGATAAAAAATGAATCGAACTGTAGTACCTCAAAGGCGATAGTGCTTCGCAACCACGTCCAAAAATTCGCGCTACAGAGCCTCCGAGCTCATCAACAAAGATAGGATAAATATTTTTGACGGCGTATGCAAAAGTTGATCCAACACATTATATTCACTCTTTTTTTTTATCAATTGCGGCATCTCATCATTATCTGATTTCTGGTTTACATCACTTGATTGATCGCATTCAATAGTATTCTTCAACTGAGTTTTCTTACCCACAACATCTTCACTCGTCTTCGAGGGTACATTAGCAAATACTCGACCACTTCTGGTCACACGACCTACATCTGCAATAGTCACAACTAAGGGAAGAGAAGGAATAGGAACCTCTTTTCCACCCTCTAACATAGTAGCATTGTATTTGTAGGGAACAACTTTATCTGATTCATATGGTACCAGGCCAGGCAAATGGATGACCAAAGTTTTGACAACAGATTTCTGACTATTGTAAGAAATTACAACTCGCTCTGGGATGTTGAAATGTGGAACTATGACATTCACCTCATTATGAACATTATTTCTATTTGTAGTGACTAAAATTAGATTCTGATCAATCATCTCTTGTGTCGCGGCCGGCAAAAATATTCGAGTCGCCACCATATTTTTTAAAGGAAAATAATGATAAACCTAAATATCCTATCCTAAGGTAGAGATTCCTACGGTTCTGGAGTCATTTAAGTGAAGGGAAGGTGTTAGGCACCCTTCACTTCCATTGTACTCAATGGGATCCACCTTTGAGTTTAGGGTATGTTTGTTTGTCTAAATGAAAAGAAAACCTAAGTTTTTTTCTAATTATACTCGCTAGGGTTGGTTTGCAACCCTATGCCTACGTACCCTCAAAATGAAGGATCAGAGTAACCGTAGTTCACCTCCCCTATTCCTACCCCCTAATCCTATTCCTAAATCCTAAATCATATCCCTAAATCCCATCCACTATTTATACTCTTGGATAAAGAGTTCTATCCCTTAAATCTAGTGTTTATACTCCTAGATGAGGAGTTATATCCCTTAAATCCCTTTGTCCATTGTTTATACTCTCGGAGGAAGAGTTTTATCCCAAAAATTCATATCCCTTATTCCCTATCCCATCCTTTATTTAGGCTCTTGGACCAAGAGCTTTATCCCTTTTGTAAATCTCTTAAAAACACCCTTAAATACCCTTTGAAAAACAATTTCTAATTTTTTTAAAAAAATAACACAAATCAAAAGTTAAATAACTCATTATGACAAAAATACAAAATTCATCCATATTAATCCAAATAATGTCTATATTCCAAATAATTCCTAAAGAAAAATTTATTTCCCAAAACAAAGTTAACTATTTTTTTTATCCCATCCTCATATTTATCCTTTTTAAAATAATTTTCCAAGAAAAATCATAAATCCTCTAAAAACTTAAGAAAAAATAATTTGTTTATACAAGTGGATATTAAAACAAAATTTAAATGAAAATTAACCAATTGAATTAAATAATAAAAAAGACCAAGAAAACCTAATTTAACAAAAAGAATAAAAAAACTATTTTCACAACTTAAATAAAAAAAATCAATTTAATTGTGATTTAAAAAATAAAAATAAACCTAACAAAATAAAATCCAAAAACATAAGCCCCTAAATCCCTAATTTCATCCTAAATTCCATATATTTTTTTTATCTCCTAATTAACCCAAAAACATAATTAATAATTAAATTAAATAATTCAATTAATTAAATAAGAAAAAAGAGAACCAGGGGGTGTAAAAACCCTTTAAAAAACAAATGGGCCATTTTGTGGGGGGCGCCAAAAGTAAAATGGGCGCTAGGCCCAGTTGTTTTAAACCCAAAAGCCAGAAAAAAAAGAAAAAAAGTCAAGTCTGTGGAGTCAACGGGTGGACTCATGCGTGACGTCTGATGGAGATCAGACGGTTCCAAATGCTTAGATTCCTGATCCGTTGATTATGATTACCAGTTCAAGTAATGCGAATCAACGGCTCTTACACCAAGTCAACGGAGAGAACACCATGCTCCTTCCCCTACAGAACCACAACGGTCACATGATCTTGTGGCCAGCAAGGAGCCACGTGTGGAGGATCTACGGCGCATGCGAAGGGGTATTTAAACCCAAACCCTTCAGAAAATCCCATTTTTCACATTTCTTTCTCTCTCTATCCTTTCTTCTCTCACTCTACTCTCTCCCTTCTCTCTCACTTCTCTCTAGTTTTCTCCCGCCGACCACCAACCCACCGGCCTCCGGCCACCACCAAACGCCCCCAATCCCAGATTTCCAGTTGTATTCAACCGAAATCTTCAACGCCACATGAACCCTAAACCCCCCCCCCCCCCACGAAGAACCCTAAGAACCCTAGGGTTCTTGGGAAGAACCCTAACCCTACCCTCAATCCAAACCCAGAATTCAATCAAACCCCAAGAACCCTAACCCTTAGGTGATGAACCCTAACCCTAGAAAAAACCCAGATAAACCAGAATCACAAAAAAACAAAATCTAAAACATCCAAACACAAACAAATGACGATTCAGATTCAAATCAGAAAAAAAAAAGCTACGTGGATTTTTTGGATTACCTCTCCTGCCGTGAATCTTTTCGTATAATTTTCCTTTTTCTTTTCCGATCTCGACTTCTAATCCCTTTCCTTGTTTGTTTTGCAGGTCTAGCTCAAGGTAGTTTAGGGTTCTGATGATGAACCCTAAGTCCTTATTGTGGAAAGAGCTTTAGGTGAAAGGGTGGGATCGCGCAGCTGCAAGGAATTTCGTCTAGGGGTCCTCTTTTTCTTCTGAGTTTCTTCTTAGTTTTATAGGCATGAGCAATTAGGTTAAAATTAATTAGATTTGGTTTTGTTTTAGGAAAATTCTGATGTAATTTTGATTTGATTTGATTTAGAATTAGGGTTTTGACTTCTTGTAATTTTTAGATCTGATTGTATTTTTTAGGTTTTTTTTATTTGTACGAATTGGATTGTAAATTAATGAAATCAATGTTAATTGATTTTTTTTTGTCAAAATCCAAATCTAATTTGATTCATTGCCCGATTCTCTGTGAATGAAGTTAGGGTTTGGGCTTTGGGGAAGAAGGAGATGCAACCGGTCAACAATTTTGACCAACACAACAAAAAAAAAACAATTCGAAAATAAATAAAATAAAGATAAAGAAGGACATCATTGTACTAATTGAAATAAATATAAAAATAAATAATACACTCAAAATAAATCTTAAAACAAAATTAATAATTAATTAAATCTAATACTAATTAACCCAAAACCTTAATTAATAACAAAAATAAATCCCTAATTAATAGTGCATATTTAAAATAATAAATAAAAAAAACGAAATTCCTAATAAAATAAAAAAAGATACTATAAAATACTTAGACTAATTAAAACTAATTATTTCCTAATTAAATAAAACTAAATAATTCTAAAAATGATACCCACCTAATTTTTATAATAAAACTTAAAAAATGAAATCTTAAATAAAATCTTATATATAAAAAACTATTAGCCCAAAAAATCTAAATTTTATCTAATAAAATAATCTAAGATTTCTAATCCCTAATAAAAATAAATAAATAAAACCATATACATGGAACTTAAATAAAAAAAAATGTTAGCAGACCCCCTCTCAAAAGCCCAAATAACATTGGATGACACACCCCCTAGTAGCACAAGATAAATCCCCAAAAGATGAGAGAAATACTGGTCAAAATTTAGGGTACTACAGCTGCCCCTATTTAATCGTCTTCGAATCAGAAAGAGGAAGTCGACGTGCCTTCCTCTTTTGAAGAGGAGATGATTAAATACAATAAGGACCCTAATTTTGACCGCCGAGCCAGATAAATACTATGTTGACTACCCTGAGATCCATAGTTACAAACCCGTGGCGAAATATCCGATTAAACCCCTTTAACCTTGGAAGAAGATGTAATCCTATGCCATGTATGCATGTTTTTATGTATGATGCATTATTTGGGCTAACGCCTCTTTTATGTAATGCAATGTATGTCTTTGCGGAAACCATATCCTCCTGTAACATTCCAACTTCCCGACCCTTGAACCCTTAACTCCTTGTGACCAGTTATTTGCTCTTGATATCTGGAAATGCGTGGAGAAACTCCCATAGTGATTGGATTCTGACCGTCAATTTATGGATCTTTTACTTTTATCTTTGAGGGAAACCATGATCCTTTTGCTGTTCCCGAATCGCAGTAAAATACCTTTTCCTTTTTTCTCTTTTTTTTAAAGCTTTTTTATTATACCCAATGTTTCAATGCATTATTATAAATAAAATCGGCATTTTATAATCAAGCGGAATAATTGAAAAGCAAAGAGAATTTTATTTATTGAAGAAAGGCCCATGAATAGGCAATAGTACATAAGGAAAGCAATCCTCATAAGGAGGAAGTACCACAAAAAAAAACGAAGAGAAATGGCAATACGAAAAAAAACAAATTTATCTATGTCCCTATTAAACTTAACACTGGACAATATCCCTAAGCTTCCGAGATCTCGACACTTCGCTTCTGAAGATGATGACTGGATTGATCATTCCTTTCTGAATTCCGTTAGTGCTATCAGTCCTATGCCTTTTGGATATCCTTAATTTTGCCTGGACCGTTCTGTTAGAATCTTAGTCCACCAGGATGCTATACCATTTTTTTCAACTAAGCCACCTTTTAGGGTTTTCGACTTGTTGGGTATCATTTTTTCTAAGTCCCTAATTTTTGCCTGAATTGCTCTTTCGAGTTTTCAATTCACCGGGACGCCCTAACTTTTGCCTAAGTCGTCTTTTAAGGTTTTCGACTTAGCGGGCTTTTATCCTCTTTTTCTAAGCATAGTATTTTTTGACTGAATCGAAATTTACCGGTCGTGGTAAATCCACTCCATCCATAGTAGTCAATATTAAAGCTCCACCTGAAAATGCGCTTTTTACGACATATGGTCCTTCATAATTCGGAGTCCATTTGCCGCGAGGATCTTTATGGATGGGTAGCACTTTCCTTAACACCAGGTCTCCTTCTTCGAATAGGCGAGGACGAACTTTCTTATCGAATACTTTCTTGAGTCTCCACTAATACAGTTGGCCATGACATACAACAGCCATGCGCTTTTCCTCTATGAGATTTAGTTGATCAAGTCTGTTCTGTACCCACTCTGCTTCATCCAGCTTAGCCTCCATTATGACCCTTAGTTAAGGAATTTCTACTTCAACAAGGAGGACCGCTTCAGTGCCATATACCAAGGAAAAAGGAGTAGCTCCTGTCGAAGTTCGAACTAAGGTTCTATAGCCATGTAGTGCGAACGGGAGCATTTTGTGCCAATCTTTGTAGGTCTTTACCATCTTCTGGATGATCTTCTCGATGTTCTTATTAGCAGCTTCTACCGCTCCATTCATTTTTGGGCGATAAGGTGATGAATTATGGTGATCGATTTTGAAACTCTCACATAACTCATCCATCACTTTGTTATTCAGATTAAGCCCATTGTCTGTAATAATCTTGTTTGGAACCCCATAGTGGCAAATTATCTCTTTCTTGATGAATCATGCAATAACTTGTCTTGTCACATTAGTGTAGGAAGCAGCTTCGACCCATTTGGTGAAGTAATCAATAGCAACTAGAATGAACCGGTGTCCATTTAATGCCTTAGGTTCGATCATCCCAATTATATCTATTCCCCACATAGAGAAAAGGCCAAGGAGCAGTTAAGACATTCAAAGGAGTTGGTGGCACGTGAATTTTATCCGCATAGATCTGACATTTATGGCACTTCTTAACATATTTGAAACAGTCTGATTCCATAGTCAACCAATAATACCCTGCTCAGAGAATCTTCTTAGCCATTGCATGCCCATTTGCGTGGGTTCCAAAGGATCCTTCATGTATTTCCTTGATAAGCATGTCCTGTTCATGTCCATCCAAACACTGGAGCAACACCATGTCGTGATTTCTTTTGTAAAGTACCTCTCCATCTAGGAAAAACTGAGCAGCCAGTCTTCTGAGTGTTTTCTTATCCACACTGGAAGCATTTGCAGGATATTCTTGTTTCTGGAGGAACTGTTTGATATCATAAAACCATGGCTTATCATCCACTTCTGCCTCTACCGCCCCACAATAAGATGGTTCATCAAGGCGATCAATTCTGATAGCTGGTGCTTCATTATACCATTTGACCTTGAACATGGATGCCAAAGTTGCCAAGGCGTCTGCCAGTTGATTCTGATCTCTAGGAATATGATGGAAGGTGATCTCATCAAAGTACATTATCCTTCTCCAGACACAATCTCGATACCGAGTTAATTTGGTATTAAGTGTCCTACATTCCCCTTTGACTTGATTGATGACGAGAGCTGAATCTTCATATACTTCTAAGATCTTGATTCCTAGCTTGATGGCTTCATTAATTCCCAAGATACACGCCTCATATTCCGCCATATTGTTAGTGCATGAGAAGCATATCCTGGTGGTAAAAGGTATATGAAATCCAGTGGGAGAGGTTATGACAGCCCCCACCCCATGTCCTTCTGCATTTGAGGCTCCATCAAATATAAGCTTCCACCGAGATCCGGGTTCAGGTCCTTCGTAAGAACTTGGGATATCATCATCTCTTACAGCCATTACGTCCTCATCTGGAAAATCAAATTGCATAGGCTGATAATCGTCCAACGGTTGATGAGCAAGGTGATCAGCTAACACACTTCCTTTTATGGCCTTCTGGGTGACATACTGGATATCATATTCAGTAAGTAACATCTGCCACCGAGCCACTCTCCCAGTTACTCCAGGCTTCTCAAATATATACTTGATAGGGTCTATCCTTGATATTAGCAAAGTAGTATGGCACACCATATATTATCTTAATCGTCGGGCGGCCCATATAAGAGCATAACAGGTCTTCTCCAAGAGTGAGTATCTGGATTCGCAATCCGTAAATTTCTTACTCAAGTAATAAATTGCATGCTCCTTTCTTCCTGTTTCGTCTTGTTGTCCGAGTACACAACCCATCGAATTATTAAGCACCGTCAGATACATTACGAGCGGTCTTCCAAGTACAGGTGGTACCAATATGGGTGGCTCTTGTAAATACCCTTTGATTCGATCAAAGGCCTTTTGACAATGTTCATCCATTCAAGGCTTTGGCCTTTCCTCAATAACTTGAAGATCGACTCACAAGTAGCAGTAAGATGTGAGATGAACCTAGCAATGTAATTCAGCCTCCCTAAGAACCCTCGTACTTCCTTTTCAGTCCTCGGAGCTGGCATTTCTTGAATGGCTTTTACTTTATCAGGATCAACCTCTATACCTCTTTGACTGACGATGAACCCCAACAATTTCCCAGATCTGACTCCGAAGGTACACTTCGCAGGATTTAACCGTAGCTTAAACTTTCTCAACCGTTCAAACAGCTTTTGCAGATTGACTATGTGCTCTTCCTCAGTTTGTGACTTAGCGATCATATCATCCACATAAACCTTAATTTCCTTGTGCATCATGTCATGAAAGAGAGTAACCATTTCCCTTTGATAAGTTGCCCCTGCGTTTTTCAGTCCGAAGGGCATCACCTTGTAACAGAAGGTGCCCCAAGGGGTAATAAAGGTAGTCTTTTCCATGTCGGAGGGAGCCATCTTGATCTGGTTATATCCGGAAAACCCATCCATAAATGAGAATACCAAAAATTGAGTCGTGTTATCCACCAATACATCAATGTGAGGTAATGGGAAATCATCTTTAGGACTTGCTCTATTGAGATCTCGGTAATCTACGCACATTCTGACTTTCCCATCTTTCTTTGGTACAGGCACTATATTGGCTACCCACTCTGGATATTTTACTGCGGCTAAGAACCCTGCGTCAAACTACTTTTTAACCTCTTCCTTGATCTTGAGAGTCATATCTGGTCTAGTGCGCCTTAATTTTTGTTTGACCGGAAGACATTCGAGTTTAACCGGTAGCTTATGTTCGGCAATATCTGTGTCCAAACCGGGCATATCTTGGTAGGACCAAGCAAACACATCCACATATTCACGTAGCAACTTGATCCACCTCTCCTTTACATTCTCATTCAAAGAAGCTCCGACTTTGACTTCCTTTTTATCCTCATCAGTCCCCAGATTGATCACATCCACTTGTTCCTAATGAGGTTGTATCACCTTATCCTCTTGCTTTAACATTCTGGCTAGCTCTTCCGGAAGTTCACAATCATTCTCATCACCCTCTTCTGCTTGGTAAATCGGGAACTCGAAGTTGTAAGGGATTATAGCAGTGTCATTTTCAATAGGTTCATTTTTAAATCTGCATGAGGAATATTTTTTATGCTTATTATTTTTTGAATTTTGAGAAAAAATGAAAGTACTGAAAAGAAAAAGGGTGTGATGTCATTTGAAAAAAAAGGAATAACTAAGAAAGAAACAAAAAGGATCTTAATTGAAGACAAAATGCAAATTTATTATTAAATAATTGAAAGAAACAAAAGGTGGTCCTACGAAGCTTGTCCATTTGCCTTGGGCATAGCAAAGGACTTATTATTATTTTTTAAGAAAAAGTAAATTACTTTGAAACAGAAATCATCTCGGGAATCTCGATGGCTCTCCAGTTGTTGAGAACTGTATCTGGTGAGCAATGGCATATCCAACCTGGTATTCCTTTGTCTTCCGCTTCAATTGCGGTCACTTGGTCTTTATCTTCGAATCCAACACTATGGAAAGTTTCTTCAAGTGGAGGAAATATCATTGGACCAGTCTTGTGCTCTTCATTTTTAGCTGGTTTGTAACCTAGCCCGAATTGATCCTTCTTTTCATGTATCTCTATCACCTTGCCCCAGCCCCTAGTATCCCCATTCTGAATCAAGTCTGTGATCCTTTTCGGCCTTTCCTCCTGTCTAACGACTTGCTTACGACTGACCTCGCAACCTCCAAAGCTTGGAACGGTATTTCAAATGTTTCTCCATCCACTTCTATGTATCTAAAAGATGCGAGATGACTGACGAACATGTCCTCCTCTCCATCAACAATTATTAAGCTATCTCCTGATATGAACTTCAACTTTTGATGAAGTGTTGAAGTAACTGCGCCCGCAGCATGAATCCAAGGTCGTCCTAAAAGACAAGTATAAGAAGGATTGATGTCCATGACTTGGAAAGTGATCCACCTCTCCAATTACCATTCTCTTTGAACTGTCGAAAGCCCTGACAACCAAAGAACTAGTCTTCATAAAAGTTCTCACCGATGTTAACTTCATTAGGGTATCCTTATGCATGACATTCAGAGCAGACCCTGTATCCACCAACACTCTGGAAAGGACAGTGTCGTGGCATTTAATTGATATGTGTAAGGCGTTATTATGCTTTTGCCCCTCAGGAGGTAATTCCTCGCTACTGAAACCCATACAAGTACTGGCAGAGATATTGGAGACCACCTCGTCAAACTGTATCACTGAGATATCTTTAGTCACATGGGCCTCATTTAAGACCCTCAGCAAGGATTCCATGTGTGCTTCTGAGCTTAATAACCAGGAAAAAATAGAGATCTTGGACGGTGTTTGATTTAGTTGGTCCACCACCCTATAATCGCTCCTCTTTATAATCCTAAAAAACTCCTCAGCGTTTTCTGGAGATATGTTCTTTTTGGAAGATCCTTCTCCTGTGTTGGTGGTCTCTTTCCTTTTTGAGCTTTCGGGGATATCCTTCTTAGGTAGTTCAGATGAGTATACCCTTCCACTATGTGTCATTCCTCCAATTCCAGCTATGTTAGTAACTGCTGGTGAAGGCACTATAGTCTTTCCTCCTACTGACGCAGTGACGTCATATTTCCAAGGTACAGTCTTGGAGCTTTCATAGGGAAATGGTGTTGGTACATGGAACGTGATAGGACCTTCTGACGCTGCGGGCACCGGAGCTTTGACTGGCGTAGGAACAGGTATCTGAATTGGTGTTTGTGCAGGCACCAGAATTGTTATCTGAATAGGAACCTATGTAGGCCTTGCAACTGGTATTTGGATGGGCGCCTGCGCCTGCCTGGGAACTTGTATTTGAATAGGCACTTGTGTAGGCCTTGGAACTGGTATTTGAATGGGAGTCGTGACTCCTCTTTTCTGGTATGGAACCTCAGAAGGTGCCTGCCCTTGGGAGTCTAAGGCAGCTACCTCATTCATATTCCTTAAGTACCCAATCTATATTATCCCTTGGTCCATTAGTTGTTGGAGAACCTCCTTCATCTTCTTACAGCTATTGGGATCAATCGCGCAATTCTCACAGTCACCGTGCAACCTTTCAAACTCCTCGTACCTAATTAATGTTTCCCTTACTTTCGTCATAGGGGTCTTTACCTGCTCCACCCCTCTAATTATGACGTCCTCTCCTAGTCCCTCAACGGAGTTAACAGTTGGTCCAGCGTGCCCTGGGAACGGGTTATCTCCTACATTTGGAGTGTCATAACTGAAGTTAATAACCTTCTGATCCAGCAAATCTTGCACCTTAAATTTGAGAGCCAAACATTTTTCAGTCGTGTGCCCTGGCGATCCAGCATGGTAATCACATCTAGCAATAGCGTCATACCCCGGAGGAGTAGGCGTAGGAGGGGGCCCTAACGGATTGATTTCTACCAATCCCTTTTGGATTAACATTGGCAGGATTTGAGTATATGTAATGGGTATAGGGTCAAAGTCCTTCCATGGTCTCTTCTGCTCCCTTCGGGGATACCTCTGTTGTTGTTGATTTTGTTGAGGTAGTGCCCTTGGTTGTTGCACTTGTAGTGTAGGAGTTGCTTGATTGGTAACCATAACAGCCACATAAGGTGCAGCTGAAATGGCGTTGGCCTCCCTCTTTGAACTATTACCAGAATACCTTCGGTTGTTTGATTGGCTGGAGGATGACTTTCCAATCTTCCCACTTTTCAAACCATTCTCAATTCTTTTGCCGATGATGACTAGATCTGCGAATCCAGTTGAAACAGATCCAATCATCTTCTTATAGTAGATTCCTTGCAGTGTTCCCATGAATATATCCACTAGCTCATTTTCCCTTAGTGGAGGTTGCACACGAGAGGCTAGCTCCCTCCATCTTTGGGCATACTCCTTAAAGGATTCATTCCCTTTCTGAGACATATTTTGCAATTGCATGCGATTAGGAGCCATGTCTACATTATATTGGTATTGCCTTATGAAGGAACTTGCCAAATCATCCCAGTTCTTGATGTAGGTTCTTTCCAGCTGCATGTACCAGTCCAAGGATGCCCCACTAAGGCTGTCTTGGAAAACATGCATCATCAGCTTTTCGTCCTTAGCGTGTGCCCCCATCTTTCGGGAAAACATCCGAATGTGGCTTTTGGGACAACTAACCCCTTTGTACATCTCGAAGGTAGGCGCCTTAAACTTAGGAGGCACGACCACGTCGGGTACCAAACACATTTCCATGGCATCAATCCCAAAGACCTTGGATCCTTCCACAACCCTCAACCGTTCATCCTCCTTTCTTCCTTCCATGGCAGCTAGTTTGGTTTCACGTACTACTTGCCTTGAGTCTTCCTCTCCATATTGGAGGTGCCAGTCATCAGAGACCTCACGAGTGACAGGTATCTCTATAGGTCGTGATTCTCCATTGTGCTCGGGTGGAGGAATAGACCTTACAGGAGGTTGAGTGTTAGTCTTCCCTTTACTAGCCTCTAACGCTTCACATTCCAAGTCGGCCACAAATCCCAAAAGAGGATTATTGTCTTCATACTGGGGCGGAGGGGTAGGGACACTCCTACGGTTACTAGCCTCAGTGTCTCTTGCTATCATATTCTGGATAGCTCGAGTCAGCTGATCGATTTTGTCCTTCATCTCCTCCACGTTTCCCTTGACAATATCCACATCTCCCTTTAGAGCAGCGTGATTCTGTTCCATTTGTTCCATAGCTTTCCTCTGGTAAGCACGGGTGTTGGGTCGAGAAGTCAGATTGTTGCGAAGATTCTGAGAAACAAAATGATTTCCGTTTAATGCCCTTTCATTTATATGTTATGCATGAATGAATGTATGAGTATGCAAAATTTTTTCAGGAATCTTAAATTTTCAACCAATTAAGAGTCAAACCAAAGATAATGGAAATTCAAACATTTTTATTAATGAAAGAGAGTACTTAGGGTCGAAGCCCTATTTATTACATAAGCAAAACCAAATTGGGTATAACCCTTAAAATATTCATAACAAAATCCCAAAAGTAAGAAACCAAACATAAAAAGCATAAATCCTTCTCCTAATTCTAGCTCTGAAGTCTTCCACCATCCCACGACAAAGTGTAAGGAAATCAGAAATCTCCTTTACTGGCTTCAAAATAATGGCTATTTCCTCAGCTTCCCTTAATTTCCGAGGGATCTCATGTATAAGGTCATTGGTCAGAAAGACCAACTTATCATATCTGTCTTCAAAGTATGCCTTTTCCCTTTGTAGATTATCCATGATCTCCAAGTCTTCTGCAACGGTGTGCTTCAATTGGCTATTGTGGACTTCAGCATAGTGGCCCCACTCTCTAAGATCTTCATAGGATGCTTCCAATTCCTCATAGGCTCTCTTAAGTGCCTGGTTTTCCTCTTGAGCTTATAACCACCCTTCAGGTCGTTGGGCAAGAAGTTCTTCAGCCGTTCTCAACCGCATGATTGCATCCAACGCTTGCCTTTTACTCCTGAGGAGAGCATCTGCCAAACTTTGAACCTCAGATTCTAAGTCAAAGATTCGCCTATCATACCCTTCTCTGACCTCCCTTTGTGTTGAGGACATCCATAAGTTTCTCCATTCGTCCCTTTGCCTCCAAGCCCTATCTAGGTCCGCTTGTTGAGCTTAAAGGCGTGAGCTCAAAGCTTGAAGATCGGCATGGGCACGCTCCTTCTTTTCCTCCTCCATTCGAGCTAATCCTTCATTGACCTTCGATTGTTCCATGGCTTCCTTAAGGCTCAACCTCAACTGGCTACTTTCTCCAGTAGCTTGGTAGAATTTAGCCTCCCATTCATCTTTTTCTTTTGTCAATCTGGCAATGGTCTCCTTAAGCTTTTCACTTTCTTCCATGGAGATTGCGGTAGGTGGAGGAACCATGGGATCAACGGGACGATCTAAAGTAAAGGGAAGCTTTACCTTCCTTACCCTTTCCTCCATCCATTGTGAATATGGGACCCTTGATTCCTCTCTTGGCCTTTTCAGACTGCACTTCCCTTTTATACTTTGCTTCCATGCTTCAGAAATCCTTAGTACATCAGGATGATCTCCTTTCACACCTTGTAGGACAAAGCCTTTTAGCAACTTGTCTTCTGGCTTGTAGGACAAAGGGTGTCCTAGCTGCCTCATCGCCAAAATAGGATTATAGCTTATGCACCCTCTTGAGCCAATCAAAGGTACATTAGGAAAGTTACCACAACTCAAGATCACGTCATCCCTTTGGATTATTTGAGGAAACCATAGGATGTCCTTACCAACACGGGATACCAGATATTGGGACCACTCATAGGCCTTCATTTGTCTCATGTCCCTTATGTCCTTCACTATATGGGAACACAACCACTTGTATAATAGTTGAGGACAACATAGCATAGTCCCTCCCTTCTTCTCAAACCTACAATGGAGAGTGAAGTATATATCTACCAAGAGAACTGTTGAATGGTCTTCTTCTCCAAGGGTAACAGCCAGAAATAGATTGACAGCGGTGATGTCTATGAAGTTTGGAACACTTGGGAATAGGACCAACCCAAAGACAAGTAATACCATGATGGCGTCTAGGGCTACCTAATTCTTGCAAGCCGCAAAGTGACTAGCTTTACTCTCTAGGAACCATTTAGGGAACCCTTCGAAGTCATCTTTAGTTTTCCAATGGGCTTGTAGGTCCTCTTCACGAATATACAAACAGCTTGCCATCTCTTTTAATGAAGGTCTATACCCCAATGCTTTGAATTGACCTTTATTGTTTTTGGGGAAATCCAGTATCTTTCGAACCTCTTCTAAGGTAGGTGCTATTTGGAAGTCCTTGAATTGGAAACACCTTAACTCGGGATCATAAAATTAGGCCAAGGAAGTTAGACCCTCCTCTTGCATAGGAAATAGAACCAAGTCCAATATATCTCCATACCTACGAAGTATAGGTTTCCTTCTTTACTTGGGTAACTCAGCAGCATAAGTCTTTAGGCCCTTTATGTCTGATATCCTTACTTTAATGGGGAGAGTTCTCTTTTTTCCAACTTCCATTGTCCTTTGATTTAATCCCTTTTTTTTTGTAAAATTTTAAGATTCCTGTGAATGCAAAAAAGAGAAAAATTTATGAGGATGATGAATGCACATGATGTCTTGATTAGGGTAAAGGTAATGTGTAAGCATGCCCCTAGTAAGGTGGGCTTCCCTAGAACAGGCTGGGTCTAAGTTAAGACTACCCAATCCCCTCACAGGTAGGTCACCTAAATTTGGCCAGCATAACGACCCCAAAATGTTTAGACTATACCCTTGTTTTACCATGAGAAGGAGCAAGCCTTCCTACGGTAATCCTTCGGGATAAGTCTCATTTGGGATAGGACCCTAGTAACAACCTTTGAGGGTTGAATATATAAGGTCCATGATTAGTGTGGGGTAGGTTCTCAGAGTCTCAGACCACATCCAAATCATTCCACTACGAGAGAGGCTAGCCCTTTCGTGAGGACAACTTTGGAAGGATCTACTCTGAGTGTGCCATCAATGCATTTTAGGGGACGTTGCGTCCCCCATAAAAACATTTCCGTTCCACTTTAGGTTCTAGGGTTATCCTCCAAGCTTTGGGTTTTAGCTTCACTCCTTTTTTTTATTGCCCCAATCCCTTGCATGATAACAAAATAAAACAAAATGTTAAATAAATAAATATATGAAATAAAGATAACAATAAAATAAAAAACCAAAAAATAAACATCCAAGACAAACAAAACCCTAAATCCTAAGGCTAGGATTGACTCTCGCTAGGAAGGATTCCCCAGCAGAGTCGCCAGTTGTCGCGGCCGGCAAAAATATTCGAGTCACCACCATATTTTTTAAAGGAAAGTAATGATAAACCTAAATATCCTATCCTAAGGTAGAGATTCCTACGGTTCTGGAGTCATTTAAGTGAAGGGAAGGTGTTAGGCACCCTTCACTTCCATTGTACTCAATGGGATCCACCTTTGAGTTTAGGGTATGTTTGTTTGTCTAAATGAAAAGAAAACCTAAGTTTTTTTCTAATTATACTCGCTAGGGTTGGTTTGCAACCCTATGCCTACGTACCCTCAAAATGAAGGATCAGAGTAACCGTAGTTCACCACCCCTATTCCTACCCCCTAATCCTATTCCTAAATCCCAAATCTTATCCCTAAATCCCATCCACTATTTATACTCTTGGATAAAGAGTTCTATCCCTTAAATCTAGTGTTTATACTCCTAGATGAGGAGTTCTATCCCTTAAATCCCTTTGTCCATTGTTTATACTCACGGAGGAAGAGTTTTATCCCAAAAATCCATATCCCTTATTCCCTATCCCATCCTTTATTTAGGCTCTCGGACCAAGAGCTTTATCCCTTTTGTAAATCCCTTAAAAAAACCCTTAAATACCCTTTAAAAAACAATTTCTAATTTAAAAAAAAAAACACAAATCAAAAGTTAAATAACTCATTATGACAAAAATACAAAATTCATCCATATTAATCCAAATAATGTCTATATTCCAAATAATTCCTAAAAAAAATTTTATATCCCAAAACAAAGTTAACTATTTTTTTTTTATCCCATCCTCATTTTATCCTTTTTAAAATAATTTTTCAAGAAAAATCATAAATCCTCTAAAAACTTAAGAAAAAATAATTTGTTTATACAAGTGGATATTAAAACAAAATTTAAATGAAAATTAACCAATTGAATTAAATAATAAAAAAGACCAAGAAAACCTAATTTAACCAAAAGAATAAAAAAAACTATTTTCACAACTTAAATCAAAAAAATCAATTTAATTGTGATTTAAAAAATAAAAATAAACCTAACAAAATAAAATCCAAAAAGATAAACCCCTAAATCCCTAATTTCATCCTAAATTCCATATATTTTTTTTATCTCCTAATTAACCCTAAAACATAATTAATAATTAAATTAAATAATTCAATTAATTAAATAAGAAAAAAGAGAACCAGGGGGTGTAAAAATCCTTTAAAAAACAAATGGGCCATTTTGTGGGGGGCGCCAAAAGTAAACTGGGCGCTAGGCCCAGTTGTTTTAGACCCAAAAGCCAGAAAAAAAAGAAAAAAAGTCAAGTCTGTGGAGTCAACGGGTGGACTCATGCGTGACGTCTGATGGAGATCAGACGGTTCCAAACGCTTAGATTCCTGATCCGTTGATTATGATTACCAATTCAAGTAATGCGAATCAACGGCTATTACGCCAATTCAACGGAGAGAACATCATGCTCCTTCCCCTAAAGAACCACAACGGTCACATGATCCTGTGGCCAGCAAGGAGCCACGTGTGGAGGATCTACGGCGTATGCGAAGCGGTATTTAAACCCAAACCCTTCATAAAATCCCATTTTTCTCATTTCTTTCTCTCTCTATCCTTTCTTCTCTCACTCTACTCTCTCCCTTCTCTCTCACTTCTCTCTAGTTTTCTCCCGCCGACCACCAACCCACCGGCCTCCGGCCATCACCAAACGCCCCCAATCCCAGATTTCCAGTTGGATTCAACTGGAATCTTCAACGCCACATGAACCCTAAACCCCCCCCCCCACGAAGAACCCTAAGAACCCTAGGGTTCTTGCCCTACCCTCAATCCAAACCCAGAATTCAATCAAACCCCAAGAACCGTAACCCTTAGGTGATGAACCCTAACCCTAAAATTGATGAACCCTAACCCTAGAAAAAACCCAGAAAAACCAGAACCACAAAAAAACAAAATCTAAAACATCCAAACACAAACAAATGACGATTCAGATTCAAATCAGAAAAAAAAAAGCTACGTGGATTTTTTGGATTACCTCTCCTGCCGTGAATCTTTTCGTATAATTTTCCTTTTTCTTTTCCGATCTCGACTTCTAATCCCTTTCCTTGTTTGTTTTGCAGGTCTAGCTCAAGGTAGTTTAGGGTTCTGATGATGAACCTTAAGTCCTTATTGTGGAAAGAGCTTTAGGTGAAAGGGTGGGATCGCGCAGCTGCAAGGAATTTCGTCTAGGGGTCCTCTTTTTCTTCTGAGTTTCTTCTTAGTTTTATAGGCATGAGCAATTAGGTTAAAATTAATTAGATTTGGTTTTGTTTTAGGAAAATTCTGATGTAATTTTGATTTGATTTGATTTAGAATTAGGGTTTTGATTTCTTGTAATTTTTAGATCTGATTGTATTTTTTAGGTTTTTTTTATTTGTACGAATTGGATTGTAAATTAATGAAATCAATGTTAATTGATTTTTTTTGTCAAAAATCCAAATCTAATTTGATTCATTGCCCGATTCTCTGTGAATGAAGTTAGGGTTTGGGCTTTGGGGAAGAAGGAGATGCAACCGGTCAACAATTTTGACCAACACAACAAAAAAAAAATACAATTCGAAAATAAATAAAATAAAGATAAAGAAGGACATCATTGTACTAACTAAAATAAATATAAAAATAAATAATACACTCAAAATAAATCTTAAAACAAAATTAATAATTAATTAAATCTAATACTAATTAACCCAAAACCTTAATTAATAACAAAAATAAATCCCTAATTAATAGTGCATATTTAAAATAATAAATAAAAAAAATGAAATTCCTAATAAAATAAAATAAAAGATACTATAAAATACTTAGATTAATTAAAACTAATTATTTCCTAATTAAATAAAACTAAATAATTCTAAAAATAATACCCACCTAATTTTTATAATAAGACTTAAAAAATGAAATCATAAATAAAACCTTATATATAAAAAACAATTAGCCCAAAAAATCTAAATTTTATCTAATAAAATAATCTAAGATTTCTAATCCCTAATAAAAATAAATAAATAAAACCATATACATGGAACTTAAATCAAAAAAATGTTAGCAGACCCCCTCTCAAAAGCCCAAATAACACTGGATGACACACCCCCTAGTAGCACAAGAAAAATCCCCAAAAAATGAGAGAAACACTGGTCAAAATTTAGGGTACTACATCTTGTAAATCCCTTTTCACAATCACCCACCCACGGGGGTTCATAGAACTAATACAACAAGCGGCATAATCATACTCAATATCATGGTATTTGTAACGCCCCAATTTTGTTAGTTTTGTTTAATTGAGTCGATTTAATTATTTTTGTTTTATATTATTTTATTCTTGACTTTTATTTGACAATATATTATTTTTCATCGCTGTTTATGTTTTATCGCATTTTGAGAGCGTTTGCGAGATATTTGAGTTGAGGGGTAAAATAGTCTTTTTAGGGGTTAGATATTTATATAAATAGAAAGTGGAGAGAAAAAGAGAGAAAAGAAAAGGAAAGAAAATGAAGAGAAAGAAAAGGAAAAGAAAGAAAGAGAGAAGAGGAGAAAGAGGAAAAATCAGGAAAACTCCGTTTCAAGCGCGATTAATCGGGTAAGGGTGAGAAGTTTTAATTATATCTTGCTTGTGTATGTATATGTGTTGTTTGTTGTAAATGTTTTGGTTGTTTCGCAAATTTTCGTATCGATCGGAATTAGGAGCAATTGATAGAAATCGATGTTTTCGCGGATGAAATTCGATAAAAACTGAGTAGAATACTTGTTATTAGGTTTGGATCATGTTTTGGTTGTTATAGTATGTTTTGGAAGTGTTTGGGTGGAAGAAATGATGTATTTTGACCCCAAATGACCTATGTTATCGCTGCTGGAAATTCTGAGTTTCGCAGGTTCGCACTGCGAGCCACAGCAAAGGAATCAGCGAACGTTCGCTAGCCATTCGTATTGCGAACGTTAGGTCATTTTTGCTACTGCCACGGTTCGCTGGGAGCTTCGCACTGCGAACGTGACAGATTTTCAGTTTTTGTTTTCTTCATAACTTTTGATTCGTAAATCGGATTGAGGCACGGTCGGATGCTTTGGAAAGCTCTTTCAATGCTCTTTATGATAGTGGGATAGAAACAAATGTTTAAGCCATGGATTTATAAGAAAAATATGGAAAAGTAATGTATGTGTGAAAAGTGTGGTTTATGTTTCCACCATAACTCCCAAATCGCGAGTCCGATTGAGGTGGGACTTGAGGCAATAGATAGATAACATAATATGCTATTAAATGGTGATGTTAGAACATGATTTAACCAAGATTATTTGGTAGGGGACAATTAGTGGTTTGTAGGTTTTGTTGTGTTTGTTGGTGTTCGATGTGATATGTTATCGTCGTATAAATGTGGGTCTTTTGTGCTATCTATATGATGCTGAAGCATGTGATAATGATGTTGTTGTGTGGTGAAATACAGTGTATGATTGTTGTGGTTGATGGTGAGTAATTCTTGATGTGAATTGATATGAATGTATATGATAAAATGCTAATTGTTGTGGTTTGTGGTTTATGATGAAATGCATTGTGTATGTGAAATTCAATGTGTGTTATTTGGTGGCCTTATGGAAAGTAAATGCATTGTTTGAGTTGATTTTCAATGCATGAATAATGATGATGAGATAATTCATACTGTTGAATTGTGGTGATTCATTTGATTGTCATGAGTCTTGTGTGTCAAGCATCATGATATGCATCTTGTGATGTTGTGTGCCCTAGTGGGTGTGAGCAACGAATCGATTCTAGAGGGAATCTGCTATAACATCGTGCGCCTTAAAAATAGGAGGACCGAAAGCGATCTGATTGGATCATGCTCCTTAAAAATAAGAGGACTGAAAGCGATGGTTATAGACGATCGTGAGCCTTATACAAAGAGGACCGAAAGCGACCAGATCATGAGCCTTATACAAAGAGGTCCGAAAGCGATCCATAAACGTCATGGGCCTTATACAAAGAGGATCGAAAGCGACGGGGAACATCGTTTTCCCGACGGGGAGTTACACTAAGTAACAAGCGATGATTCCAATAGTTCCTGAGTGAACTAGTGTTAAGAATGATGGATGGATGGTACCACATATGCATTGCATAGAGTCGTTGTGTCGGTCTTTGTGCATTTGCATGAATCATGAATGGATTGATTATGTGTGAGAATTGTGAATGGATGCATTATGTGTGAGAATTATGAATGGATGCATTATGTGTGAGAATTGTGAATTGATTGAGCATGTGTTGAGATTTATGTTTGAATTGGTGAATTGATGTGCATATGTAATAAATGCATTGGTTGTGAATAATATGTTTTATGCATAAACATATAATATGTGATTATGTTAGTATAATTGGTATATGATATGTGTATTAAATGTGATGCTTGTGGTGAGAATAACTATGTATGTGAATTATATGTGTTTGCATATTATTATGCAATCTTGATTTAGTTGTTATTTCTCACCCTTCTGTTGTGGTTTGTTGCTCTATGAGGCAATTACAGATTTTGTGTCTTGAAGGCTTTTGTGAAGATTAGCCCTCCGCTCTTTTGTCGGTCTTGGTGTCTGCTCTGATACGTAGCACGGGAGTCGGGGAACGATTATGTGATATATGTATACCTATGTTAGATTTATTTTGTATTACCTTTGTAGGTATATTTTGATGTTATAAAACAATTTATGTTGAAAAACAATTCAGTTATGGATCTTCTGCTTTATTCCATAATTGACCTTTCCTTTTGTATGAAAAAAGTTTACCTTTGAGATTATTCCATTTTGTGTTATGTATCAAATAAATGAGCAGGGATTGTGTTTTCTTTCTGTAAATGTGGCATCCTTGATTCTGTCGGAAAAATAAATTTTTAGTTACTTTGATTTATTTATGTATTATTTATTCGCGATGGGATTTGGGGTGTTACATTAGTGGTATCAGAGCAGGTCGGTCCGTCCGGCCAAGTTGTTGAGTCAGTTGGTGTGACAATTGAATACTGTCGATGTTGTTTGTCCCTTAGTACGTGATATGTGTGGGAAATACTGTCAGTACTTTCTGGTTTTCTAATCCTTTGTTTTCAGGATTGAGAATGAGATAAGTGGGGGATGTCGCTCCCGGGATTTTCATCCAAGTACAAACGCAAAAGTGGCACCGAAACAGAGTCGCCAGCAATGTGTATTTATCCCAAGAGAAGGAAAGGAAACACTGCATAAACCTGGGGGAAGGAAAGAGCATGGTCTTGCGACCAAGAGAACTGGGTTCGGGAGTCGGTTACGCGCGAGGAAGGTATTAGCACCCCCACGCGTCCATCGTACCCGATGGGATCCACGCTTGCTTGTCTCGATCAAAGGGTGTAAGGAAAGGATACTGGAAAAAGAACTGCTAGCTGGAGAACAGGAAAAGAAAGAGGAGATAAAGAGAAACAAATGTAGGGAAAATAAAAGAAGTGCTCGAATGGGCCCTACCCCACTGCCTACGTATCTCATCGAGAGCATGAGAATCAGAGCGACGTAGTTCCCCTCACTAGGGATGGATTGTTTGTGTTTTTTAGTGGAAATGTCAGAGTGCGCATCCCAGCAATTAGGTGTTGCAGCTCGTTGTAGGGAGACTTAGGCGTTACCTGTTTGCGGTGGAACGGACTTGACGCATCCTTAAGGAAAGAGTGAAGAGATGAGAAAAGAAATTGTTTGTTTGAAGTTTTTTTTAAGAAAGAAGTGTTTTGATTGTTTTATGTTTCGTAACACGTATTGTATTTAAGTCCCTCATGTAGGATCGAATGCCTCGCATATCGACCCAAGACAAGACGCATGCTAACATTCCAAGAAAGTGAGAGAAGACCCCACACTTCCTTGTTACCACATGAAAGGCCTAAATACAATAGGTGTTATGCTTTTATTAAGTGTTTTTTACCTTGATTATAAGATGAGAGAGAAGAGACTCAAAAGAGAGGTAAAGGTGGAAACTAAGGGGAGATTAAGACACACCCTAGTGTTAGCATGCTTGGAGATCCTATGGTTAATGTGGTTTAAGAAACCTACTTCTAAAAGAAAGAATAAGAAGAGCAAAAGAAGCAACTTACTTCCAAAATGGAAGTTAAGTTGATCTTAAAGAGGGATGAAGAAGAAGTTATTCAAAGAAAACATGTAAATGCTTATCAAACACAAACTTGAATGATTGAATGAACTAAGATAAGATGAGAGAGAAATGTATGTAGAAGCATATCCACACACACTTACTTACCTTTAGCACCTACATGAAAATGTTAGTTCAAAACAATTTACAAGTAGTGCAATAAGAAAAGGAATAACAAGTGGTGAATAAACAATTTAAGAGTTAAAGGATAAAGATTCCAAGAGATGAAACTCAATCAAGGTCAGAACCTAAAGGATGTTCTCTAATGTTAATTAAGCAATCAAGAACAAACCATACACTACTAAAGATCTTAAACATCAAAGAAGTGAATCATGGAAGGAAAAGATGAAGAATGAATAGATATGCAAGGTGATCATGCATTAATACTTCAAGTAATGTCCAAGTCAGAATGTGGATGACCTAAACATGTGTCTAACCATGATATACAAATGTCACATAATGCAAACAATCAAGTATCCAAGCATTAGGAGTGATTAGGAGAAGAAATGAGAAGATATGAACATGAATTTAACATGAAAAGAAGTTACTTAAAGTAAAAGTCAAACCTAAAAAAACAAGATGAAACTCAAATGCCCAAGGTCAGAAGTGGTATGACATGTTGAAGATGCACAAATGATCATGGTATAAGCACATATCAATCAAGTCCATACAACTTAGCAAACATGCAAGAAGAAGTCACATAAAAGAATGAATGCTTCACACTTGAAAAGAAGGGCAAAAGATGCAAAATGGCATACAAATATGAATGATTATGGATAGGTCAGTAGCAAATCATGGATTAAAATGAAAATTATATGATAACATGATCATATTAGAAACACACAACCAAACATGACAAACATAAGATGAAGACATAATAGAAATTAGGTCAAAAAGTCCCATAAGATGCATCATATAAAACAAAGAATCAACACATGCCAAATGGACTTAATAATGATCAAACACAACTTCTAAAAGTCTAAACATGTTACCTAAACCCAAACAAAAGACCTCAAATAGTGGCATAAATGCCTCATGCAATGAAGGTTAAGGAAAGGCACATAAAGTTCAAGCAAAACTTCCTTCAAACACAAGCACACCAACATATGTCAAAGTGCATTCAAAAATTATGAAATTATAATGTAAATGACCTCAACCAGTGACCAATCACACATCAAAATACCAAACAAAAATTCAGAGAGGAATGGCCTCAAACAATCAAGCAAAAGTCACTTATGAATCATGCACCAAAGTGCAAAAATGGAGGACCTAAATGCAATAAAAGAAAATCTTAAAAATGAAAAAAAATATTTTTATGAAGTTTTGGATGTTACTGAAAGGATGCAAAAAGATTGATGCAAAAATGTTTAAGGATCTATGAGAAATAAATCGTTGAAATGCACATATGGAAATAGAAACAAATTTCAAAAGAAATAAAAGAAAAATATGGAAAACTATGCAAATATTCACAAAATCAAAAATAAAAATAATAGGAAATTAGTTAAACATGTTAAGACATCACATGAGTTTTTGTAGAATTTTTTATGATGTTTTGGTATTTTTTAAAATCAATTATGAAACAAATGTAAAAAAAGAAATCAAAATAAAGAAAAAGAAAGCAGGGGTGCAAAGAAGTAAAAAACATGTTCAAGATCCACAATGGGCCCAAAGGAGGGGTGCGAACATCAATTAGAGTCCAAATCCAATACGTGTGGTTGTGTGTGGCGCGTGTACATGCAATCAACATACTGATGCAATCACAACCATACATCTAAGTCAACCCACACCAATCATTAAAACATGCATATCTAACAATCCACGAGGAAGGCACATGATAGTTCCCTTACACGCACACACACACAATCATCAAAATTCAAAAAGAATAACACATGAGGTGCACAGGTTTTCATTAATGTGTTGGCAATGCTATGGACATTAGATCAATCAAACGGTCAAGATCAACAAAATCAAAGTAATCACATGGACACCAATGCAGACACATGTTATTTATCATACAACCACACACATGCAATAATTTCATTAATGCGTTGGCATATTATTAACCACACGATGAGAACACATCAACGACCACGTTTAAAACTCAGAAATCCTAACAATTAAAACCATCGGCCGGAGAAGGACCTCCGGTCATCTTCTCCGGCAAGCCACCACCACCTGTAAATCTCAAAATCTCCAGAAATGCACAAACGTGATATCAAAATGAAGCTAACACTACGTACATCATGAATCCACCATCACTTTTCACATAACAAGCACATACATAGAGAACAAAGGAGATTAAAATATGCCCTAGGTTTTGAAACTATGCCTCTAAGAGGCCTATCAACTAGCCGGATACTTCAGAGCTCCTAATGAGCTAAAATCAACAAGAAACAAGTGATACTGAAGAGAAAACGTGTGATCAAAGTTGGAGAAATCAAACCTGAAACTGATGAGGCTTTGAATATACAAGAATACCAGAGGAATATGCTTCTTCCTTGAGTCTCGATTGGCCAAATAAAGGCTTACAAACTCTGAAAATGGAGATGAATATGGATCTGCAGATGCTGATTGAGGACGAAGCTTGAAGATGAAGCTAGATGAGAATGATGATGGATTCGTGTAAACTCAGAGAGAGAATAGAGAGAAACTGAGAGAGAGAGAGTGAGAAGAATTTCTGAAGTGAAAGTGGAAAAATGAAGTTGAAAAATGAAAATCTGAGTGAAATGTCAATTTATATACGTGGTATAGAAGTTAACTCCACTGGTCAACTAAGTGAGTTTAATGAGTTGCTTGGGTTAAGGTGAGTGCACCCTAACTAACTAAGTCAAGTTAGTTAGGGGCGAGTTACTTGGTTGTGCTATGGTGATGGTGATTTATGGTGTGTTATGGTGGAGGTTGAGTGAATCAGTGGTGGTGATGTGTTGTTCTGAAGTAGCAAATGCAAAAGAAACTTGCTTCGCAAGTTTATAATCTTCCTCTTTAGTGTATGGCAAAGCATGATGAAGATATTGTAAAGAAGATGTTTGGTTAAAAGTGGAAGGGAATATAGGGTGTGTACGTGTGAATGCTAAGACAACATCAATAACAACTCATTTCTTTCTGATTTTAACAACTTGAAACAAGGAACTTTATGAAGGAAATTCTCTTACTCTAGTGTATGAAATTGTGAAATTTATGTGTCATTGGAAAGAGAGTGGATCATAGAATAAGTTTGGTGTTGATTTTGAATTGAAATAAGGTTTGGAAAAGGATGCAAAATAGCTTGGAACCCAAAGGTTTGGAACTGGTGGGAGGCGTGACAAGCTGTGGCATGGCAAGGCAACATGGCGCCTGGGTTTTCAGCATGATCACCATGACTTTGAACCCTTAGAACTTTCTTATAACTTTGATCAAATCAAAATTTACCCAACATCAACAATGAAGAGGGCATAGCAAGGAACAACTTTGATGTTGAAAAGTTTTTCATTTGGAGCTTTTATCATTGAGAAAAATGGGTGGACATTTGGCACACCAAGTGTTTGACAAAATGATGGCCGGTGGGCTTGGTCATGACTTGGTTTTGGACCTAGTTTTCTCAAACTTTGATCAACCATAACTCACTCAATATTGATCCAATGGAGATGTTCTTTATATGGATTTGAAGCTTAGAACATGAACTTTAATTGGCTCAACTTGGACCTGAGGTTTGAAGATTTTATCTTGGAGAAAGAGAGCCTCAAAGTAGGGTGCAAAATGGTCCAAACTTACTATTTTTGGCAACCCTAAAGTTTCTAATTTTGGCAGTTTTGTGATTTCTTGATTTCTCATTATTCCTCCATCATTTCTTGATCAAATTTTGTCCATTGAACATTTATAACATGAATTTCATGAATTTTGACCTTAAAAAGTCAGGAGTTGACTTTTTCAATGCACAGTTGACTTTTTCCCCAATTCCTTGATTATCAAGCAACTAATCAATTGAAATCCTTCTGAAATCAATTGATGAGCAATTTTCCATCCACATACACTTAAGAACATTAGGAATACCATGAGATCAAGTTTTGTACAAAAAATCAGGGATAAACTGATTTTAGTTCAAACCCTAATTTTGCCACCCTCTAGTTAGGAGGAAATAACACATCCTCCAAATCCAAATTCCTCTGAATATGATGTGTATCCTCTCAAACAAAGATGAGATATGCCATTTGGAGGTGATAAAAACTCAAAGAGCTTGCCCATTTGGGGGTCAGATCCCAATTTTTGATTGCCTTGTGTAGGAGATGATGCACTGCCCAATCTTCTTGATGAATTCTCCTCTTCCCATGCCTTGTGGGATCAAAGTGAGATGATATATGGCTTAAGGAACCCTTGAGACTTGTGAGAAACACTAGGCTCTTATTCTTTAGCTTTGGATGATCAACACCTTTGAGAAACAACTAATCATATGCCCTTATGCAAGATGCAATGCAATGCTTGATGTTTTGTTTTTTCTATGCTTGAATGCAATGCAATGAAATGAAAGCTCATGCTAAATGATATGAAGAAGTGAGAGGGTAAATTTTGGGGTATTACAGCTGCCCCTATTCAATCACTGTAGACCTGAATGGATGATAGCGATTGCTGTCAGACTTTCAAGGTATGGAGGGATTGAATACCAAAAATAACCAGAAAATTTGCACTCTGTGGAGAAGAAGAAAAGGGATATAAACCCAACCAAATGAACTCTGTTTGAATAAAACTCTGATGAGAAGCATAACACTGAAGGGATGTCTTTTGTACAATGCCAGACGACTACTGGCTCACCACGCTGCTGGTGGACTTTAATAACGTCTTTTTGCACGACGCCAAACGACTACTGGCTCGCCACGCTGCTGGTGGACTTTAATAATGTCTTTTTTCACGACGCCAGACGACTACTGGCTCGCCACGCTGCTGGTGGACTTTAATAACGTCTTTTTGCATGACGCCAGACGTCTACTGGCTCGCCACGCTGCTGGTGGACTTTAATAACGTCTTTTTGCACGACGCCAGACGACTACTGGCTCGCCACGCTGCTGGTGGACTTTAACAATGTCTTTTTGCACGACGCTGTCATACCCCAAATTTTGACCACTAAGATTTCCCATCATTGTGCAAATCATCATCACAATATGGATGAACCATCATGCCTCATCAAATGCCTCAAGGGTTGTTGAGCATTCACTACAATCAAAATTAGGGTTTTAAGCCCTCTCAGAGCCTTAGACAAAGGATCAATCAAGGAATGACTTGATCTTCAACTAGTCTAGCCTCTAAAATATCCATAATGGATCAAAAGGACTCCCACTTCAAGGATTAAAGCACAAGGCTGCTCCCTTCTAGGTGGATCAAGTCTCAAGATCGACAGTGTCACCAAATTAGGGTTTTGGTCGACCAGGGCCTCTAGATGGAAATTTTTCGTCTGGGCATAAGCCAATGATCCAAAACATAACCTAATATTCTCCATGGAACCTCATGGACCCAATCATAAAGTCAATTTGACCTCAGGGGATGCATACATCAAAAATCAGGAATTAGGGTTTCTTGACCTAATTCACCCCTAAGTGGACTTTTGGGACAAATCATGAACCAAGATCTCAAGACATGATTTGAGGGTCTCTAATATTCCATATTGATCCATTTGGAACAATGGATTAATCTAAGAAGCTTGAGCAATAAGTCTCAATTTCATCTGCACCACAATTAGGGTTTCGCGAGGAAAGTCAACTGTAACTTTGACTTTTGACCAGGACATGCTCCCAAACCCTAAGACATGATTCAATATACCCTATGACACCCATGGAACATGTCCATCAAGTTTGATTTAGGTCAAGGACATGATTTCCTGAAGAATTGCACAGTTTGGAATTCATCTGATAAAAAGTCAACTGTGCACAAAAGTCAACTTTGACTTTTTGAGATTTTTCACCAAAATGGATTTTTAACCCTAAAATGATGTTAATGTATGATTTGAATCATCATTCATCAAGAAAAATCAAAGAAAGTGGGATAACTTATAAAAGGGGTAACCATAAAAACTTAGAAAAATTTCTAAGTTATGGAAAAAGTGACACTAATGTGCCAACTTTGGAGGCCCATAACTCCTAAACCACAAGGCCATTGTTCCCCATTCAAAGCTTGATTTTTAGATCACATTGCCCTCTACAAAAGCTTCATACTGACCTATGACCAAATTCCTCAAGGATTTTGAGTTATGGAGTGATCAAAATCAAGAAAAGTCACTTTGTTAAAATTTCACTAAGTCAGAATCTGCCTTTACTTTTTTCCAAATGTAGGGGGATTTTTCACTTGGATTCAAAAGAGATCAAAACCAAACATGTTCAAATAGTAGTTGTATCATGTAAGGGCTTTCCAAAATGGCCAAGAACATTACCAAATTCAATTTGAGCTATGAGATATGACATTGGCAAGATGCCTTACTGAAATCTGCCAAGACAAGGCAGATTTTTGCACTTTTGGTCGATTTGCCAAAATCAGCCAAATCCAAATGCTCCTATCCACTTGGACACCTCTCAGGATTGAATCTAAAGGGGACAATCACTGAGCCAAGCCTCCAAAGTCTTTGGAACAAGAAATAGCATGTTGAACCTAGAATTGCCAAAATAGGGACAAGACTCCAATTTTGGATTAAAGCATTCAATGGAAGCATCAAGGTGGCATGAACTGAGCTCTTAGCAACTGAATTCAATCAAGACTTATCCAAGACCAAGGGGACCAGCAGCCTGTGCCCTAACCTCTAGTCAATGGCTAGAGGAGACTTGGATTTTCATTTGCCAACATTGGCCAAACCTACTCAGCAGTTGCCATTCACTATTCCTTGCAAAACAAACTTGCTCTACTATAAATAGAGCTCAATTGTGATCAGTTTAAGTACACCAAAGGCCTACAACACTTGCCTTTCTCAAAAACCACTTCTCACTCTCAAAAATGCCTTTCTTAGCAAGTCACTATCGGGTTTTTCATTAGAGAGCAATTCCACTCAAACCAATCACACACACACCTCACATACATCATATAGAAGTGATCCAAACACTCACATAACATCTGGAACACCAAAATCACAAAATCACCAGCCAATTGCTCAAGTTCTTGACAGATTTGCAGTTGGGGTACCATCTCAAGTTCCAGATCATTTCAATCCATTCCAAGCATTCATACACACTCCATAGCACCTAGGGAAGCTATCCAGATCATTGGAACCTAGCTGTAACACCTCCAACACAAAACAAGATCACCAGCTGCAAGAGGTAAGCATGACCCCTTCTAACTCTATGATCCATGCAATTTTTGCTGCACAATCATTTGGCCATATGTTCATAATCATGCATGGAATGTTTTCCCTCAATAAATTGCACTGTTTGAATCGTGTGTGAAATTTCTGAACCTTCATGCAGAAATTAGGGTTCTTGAGGTTTCTCTTTGATTTCTTATTCCATGTTAAAACTAAATGAAATTAAAGACCATAGACATGATCGTGAGGTTAAAACGAGTTGATTGATATGTAGATTGCATGATATAATCAAGTATTCAGTGAGATTGGATAGAAAATGCAATCTGGGAAACTCAGAACACGCGCGTGTTCTTGCCTTTGTTCTTAGCGCCATTTTCAAATATTTGAATATTTGAATTTTGTGATTTTATTTAATTGATTCAAAAATTAATTTCTCTCTGAGTTTTAATGATTTTGAGTTGATTCTTTTTTTGATAATTCACAAAAATGTTAAAATATTTTATTTTATCAAAAAATCCCAAAAATATTATTTATTTCATATAATTGATATTTTTGCAAAGAATTAATGTTTTATTTCTTTTTGCCATTTAAAATGTTTTTTCCCTCTTGATTTTGTAACTTTTAATGCCTTCTAATTATTTTGTAGGTCAATACTTAATCTTTGAAGCATTATCCAAGATCACAATTTATTTTCCATATGTTAAACAATTTTGATCATTTTAATTGAATTTTTATTCAATTAAAACACATTTTGAAAACAAATTAGGGTTTTTGGATTAATTCAACCCTCATAAATCATTTTCAAAACTTTTGGGCCTCTAATAGAGTGTCAGACCCAATCCTTTGTAAATACAACCCATTTTGGGCCTCACTTATTGTATAAGTCCCGTTGTATTTCAAAAAGTTCGACGCGATCATCATCCGTTGAAAAACAAACCTTGGGCCTACCCTCGAGTAGTAAGACCCATTTCTTTTCTTTAAAACCTTGGGCCTACCCTTGAAAAACAATCCTTTTTTGACCAAATCATTTTTGGGCCTCAGTGCATTGTATAAGTCCCAATACCGTCAAAAACAAATGGCGCGATTGTCGCCTTTTCAAAACAAAAAAACCGTGGGCCTCTCCTTGAGCTATAAGACCCATTCAAAACTTTTGGGCCTCTAATAGAGTGTAAGACCCAATCCCCTTTTAACCAAAAACAAATTTGGGCCTCAGATATTGTATAAGCCCCTTTACGTTAAAAGAAAATCTCGGGGCGATCGCCATTTTAAACGGAAAAATCATTTGGGCCTACCCTCGTGTTATAAGCCCCACTCTTTTTCTTTAAACATTTTTGGGCCTCTTGAGAGAGTGTAAGACCCATCCCTTTGTACAGAAAACATTTTTGGGCCTCAGTCACTTGTATAAGTCCCTCTGTACAAATTCAAACAGTGCGCTCACTGATAAAACTCTGGGCCTCTCCTTGAGCTGTAAGCCCCAAATCTTTCTTTTTCAAAGCACTTTCTCCTTTGATTTTGAATATACTATTGTTTTCAATCTTTCTTTGTTGAACAACTAACCAAACAGGATGGAAGCTCTACAACCGAGTAAGTGTTTATCCGCTTTCATTTACCGCTTTCATATACATATAACTGTATTGTGGGGCTGTTTCGCTGTAAGTCTTCTTTCATAAACTCATATCAACTGTGTAATAGTAGTATAGATATATAGAGTTTCCCCGGCAACTACGTCTAGAACTAGGAAAAGCTGTTTCGTTTATTCATAGAAATTGACAACTAGATCCCCAATAGGATCACCAGATACAGTCTTCTCTTCGGCTGTCCTCATTAGGAATTGTCAAGAAACTCTACTCCCAGAGATGAATGTATTCTCCGTGAATGGCATCTTTGAGTTTCTTCCAAATTCTCGGACTTTCCTGGCTTGATCTATTCCTCGTGAATACCCTGTCTTGAATTTCTCGGGGTTTAGGGACCCATCGGCTTCTTAAAAGCATCGGCCTCCTCTTGGGCATCGCACAAGGACCTACAGGCTTCCTAAAAGCAACCCCGCCTCCTCTTGGGCTTAGTACAAGGACCCGTCGGCTTCTTAGAAGTATTCACAGCCTCCTCTTAGGCTTCGTATAATGATCTCTTCCTCTGGGAATGATAGCCTCCTCTTGGGCTTAGTACAAGGACCCGTCGGCTTCTTAGAAGTATTCCAGCCTCCTCTTGGGCTTCGTACAAATTGTCCCGATGACCTCCTAGAGGTATAGGAATAGAACTTAGTCATCTGCATAGAACAGTCCTTTCCAAGAGTCTACTACTATTTCTCAAAGCATAGTACAAAAGATGAAACTCTAGACACGGACAGTCTAACATCCTTGAGTCTCAAAGACATCTCAAGTGACCCCTTCAAAAATAGGAAGGAACCCCGTAGACTCGGACAGTCCCAATACCCTTTGGATTTCCCATTTCCTTAAAGAACAGGAAATAACCTTGATCCTCGAATCAAAAATCCCTGAGTGCAAACATTACTCATATAAGAACTGATTTTCTCTTTAAATTAGCATATTGGACCTGTCACTCAACTGAAACAGCGCCATAGCCTCCTCTTGGGCTTTGTGCAATGATTCTCCCCGGCGGAGCTAACAATTTTAGCCTCCATCTCGGGCTTCATACGAGATACAAAAGACTCCTTCGTTGAGTCAAACAATGTTTAGCCTCTCTCTCGGGCTTTGTACGAGACACATAAGAGACTCCCTCTTTGAGTCAATCACCCTTTAGCCTCCATCTCGGGCTTTATACGAGATACCAAAAGACTCCATCGTCGAGTCAAAACCTTTCAGCCTCTCTCTCGGGCTTTGTACGAGACACATATTAGCCTCCTCTTAGGCTTTGTATAAGAAAACCACTGGTTGATCCAATAAACCTTTTAGCATCAAAGTTGTGCCTCGTTCACAGTACACAAACATCAACAACTCTTCCCCCTTCATCTAATCGTTGTAAGCGGCAAGCCTCTGGATCATCTACATCCATGCCACTGTCCCTCTTTTAGCATGAGAAATTCCTAAGGAAAGATAGCATTGCTCTACACTGAGTTAAAGTCTTCTCCTTTAGGTTGGAAATCCCCTATAAAGGAAATTATGGCATTGCCGGATTCACACATCCCGGTTAAAGTAATTCTCCTTTATAAACCATTGTGACATACAACCCCCTCTTTAGAGATGACAAATTCTCTCTAAAGTCAACACTTTTAGCTTCACATCTTGGGCTTTGAACAAGATACAAATAGACCTTTCAACTTCATATCTTGGGCTTTGAACAAGATACAAACCACCTTTAGCTTCATATCTTGGGCTTTGAACAAGACACCAAAATACCATTTCCTCCCATAGAATAGGAGGAACTACGAACGCTCTGATTTCCCTGTTTCGGTAAACGGGAATACGTAGGCATAAGATTGAAAGTAAAATCTTAGCGAGCACACTAAACAAAAACCCAAAATCCCATACTTTCATATACATCCGTCCTAACATCTCAACCGATAGCCTAAAACACCCCTTTTCAAAAAAATAACCAAGGAGAGACCCCGAATCTTTGTAGCATCTGTAAACCAACAGTTTTGACTGTTTAACCTCAGTATGCAAGCAGGGTTAGTTGGAGACATCTATTTCCCTTCCTTCATCAGCTTTAATAGGATAAAAAATGAATCGAACTGTAGTACTAGAGAGATCGTGCTTCGCAACCACATCCAAAAATCACTCGCTACAGAAAAATGGCGACTCTGCTGGGGATAATCATTGTTTTTTTTGGGATCTTGTTCTCTTCTCGTCTCCTAGGTAGAAATCTTGGACTGAGGTACCACAAAAAGGCGCCTTTCAAGGCATTTTGTTCCTCTTGTCTCTTGAAGCCTTAACGTCACTAGGATCTTAGGTCAAAACGCCGTTAATTTGGAATGAAACCACAGGATGGTGACTCCGCCGGGAAACCATTTTCTGTCAGGAACTTAGGATTCATAACTTTAAAAGTCTAGGACTTTAGGACGAATATATATACCAGCTAATGATTTTGAGTACAGGTACAAAAAATACCCTAGTATAAACCTTTGGGGATGGGTAGAGCCTTGACTTCATGACAACGACCCTTTGACCCCATGTTTTTCTATGTTTTTGTGTGCTGCATTCATGCATTCATTTAAAGAACATTAAAACATTCAAAAAATTCTTCTCTTCTAGTCTCTCTGTTTTTCAAATTAAACTAAGACTGTGATTGCAAATATCAGAGAAAAGGATTGTGCTAATGGATTTCGGTAGAAGGAGAACTCATACGTACACCTTTAAGGTTCCAAAACTAGAGGATTTGAGAGGTTTGGCGAGAATGATCACAAACCAAGAGGCCTTCAGAGCCAGGTACGGAGGTCTGCTACCTCTGTTAAGGGTCCATGTGATTGAGGAAATCATGGACGCGCTCGTTCAATTCTACGATCCAGTTTATCACTGCTTCACATTTCCGGATTACCAGCTCTCACCAATGCTGGAGAAGTATTCTCATCTGATTGATTTACATATCACTGATCGAGCTCCATTTTCTGGACTGGAAGAAATTCCAAAGAATCAGACCATTGCAAGAGCAATTCATTTGGACGAGTCAGAAGTCAGGACTCACATGTCCACTAAGGGTGGCATACAAGGTTTGCCAGCTCAGTTCTTGACAAAGAAAGCCCTGTACTTCGCTAGTATCGGGAACATGACTACTTTTGAAAGCATCTTTGTTTTACTCACCTACGGATTATTTTTATTGCCCAACATTAATAACTTCGTTGATATCAACGCCATTAAGGTTTTTCTCATTGGAAACCCTGTGCCGACTTTGCTCGCAGATGCATATCATTTTGTACACTTAGGGAATTTGTACAGCGGAGGGGAGATCACATGCTGTGTACCTTTGCTTTACAAATGGTTTATCTCCCATTTGCCTAAAGCTGCTGCTTTTTGGGATCACAAGAGTGCCTTACGTTGTTCGCAGAAAATCATGTCTCTCACCAACTCTGATATAGATTGGTGCAATAGGATTTATGATGGAATCAGGATCATTGACCGTTGTGGAAACTTCCCCAGCGTACCCCTTATAGGAACTAATGGAGGAATCAACTATCATCCGATATTGGTTCGCCGTCAGTTTGGATACCCGATGAGGCACGTCCCACGGAATGCTCATCTGGAAGGTCTTTTCATCAAGGAAGGAGAAAGTGAAGAGCACTAAAGACAGAAATAGTGCACGCTTGGAAACACGTTCATAAGAAAGGACGGGAGTCTCTAGGAAAACCGGATTGTGTCTCGGTGGAGCCTTATCTCCACTGGGTACAAACTAGAGCTCTCAAGCTAAAGATGCCTTATCCTCGTTACGGAATTCTTCCTCCGAGGGAATCTGTCATGTACTTCATGATGAAAACTGAAAAGCTTCAGGTTACTCTCAACAAAGTTCAACGGGAGAGGAGGTCTTGGAAGAACAAGTACCGCACCCTCGATGTGGAGTGTATCAAAATACAGCAACTACTGAAAGATAAGGATGCTTTGATTGATATTTTAGAGCAACATGCTGTGGATAATCAGGATGACCAAAGGAATTTGCTCATTCCTTTCACTTGGCAAAGGAATGACAACCCGACAACGGCCCAAGAGCCCCGGTCAAAGAAAAGGAAGATACCAGAATCCGCACCCGAGTTCTCCCGGGACCCATTAGCTTAGGTTTCTGTTTCTGCACTTTGTAATCTACTGTATTTTCATTTCCGCAATCCTTTGACTTTCAATAAAAAGGGGTTTCCCCACCGTTTGATATTTACAATCTAATTGTCGAAGTTTATTTTGATTAAACCAGAAAACAATTAATATAATCATTGCATTCATCATTCTCACATCGCGTATTCTTCTTACCTACGAATCTCACATTTGTGTCTCGGTTCTAGAGTCAAACTGTCTTTTTCGTATAATACTCGGGCCAATCGTCAGAAAAAGATGGATGATCTTGAGGAAGAGAACAGAGAGTTGAAAGAAGAGATCGACGCTCTGAGAGAGGATATGAGAAAGCTTCGTAACGACATGCAAGCCATGGCAGAAGCTCAGCTACAAAGGACTGTGATCTCAGAGATCACCTCAGCGCCCATAGTGGAGAAGTTTGATCCTAGGTATCAGATGCCGAAAGATCGTCCTTGGGGCATGCCTGTTAACTATATCCCAGAAGGATATGTTTCGTCGATCACTGAAGATCAGGGAATCATGACAGAAGCCGCTGGGCCTGAAGGTTACAAACTTCGGAAAAGCGAAGATGCCAGGGGCATACTAAAGACTCCTGAAGGTTACAAACTTTGGGAAACGCCAAGACTCACTGCCGTAGTCACGGTACCACCCCCTGTGGTGCACACTGTCCCAGAAGGACAGATTCCACAGATACCTTCTGGTAAGAAGGAAACTATGTTCGATGGAATGGATGAATTCCAGGAACAGTTCTTGGAAATGCAGAAGGAACTGCAAGCCATCCGCGGTCAGGATCTATTTGGAAAGGACGCCGCAGACCTTTGTCTGGTCCCCAATGTGAAAGTTCCGCACAAATTTCAAGTGCTCGACTTTGAAAAGTACAAGGGTAACTCTTGCCCTCAAAGCCATCTGGTGATGTACGCTCGGAGAATGTCAGCTCAAACGGAGAATCAGGACCTACTGATTCACTACTTTCAGGATAGTTTAACCGGTGCCACATTAAAATGTTACATGGGTTTAAACCGTGCTACGATTAGCACATTCATAGATCTTGGTACTGCCTTCGTCCAACAATACAAATACAATTTGGACATGGCACCGGACAGAGATCAACTCAGATCAATGTCACAAAAGGACAAGGAAACCTTTAAGGAGTACGCTCAGAGATGGCGTGAAATTGCCGCTCAGATTTGTCCACCTCTTGAGGAAAAAGAGATGAGAAAGATCTTCTTAAAGACCTTGAGCTCATTTTACTATGACAGAATGGTTGCCAGTACGCCCAGCGACTTCACCGAGATGGTGGGCATGGGGGTTCGTCTTGAGGAAGCCGTCCGAGAAGGACGTTTAGTAAAAGACGCTGGATCATCAAGTAGTACAAAACGATACGGTAGTGCTCTCCCTAAGAAAAAAGAGCAAGATATTGGGAATATCTCTCTCGGAAAGCAAAGGTGACGTTATCAACCAGTAGCAGCTGTAACTCCTGCTATCAGCCTTGCGCCTATCCTTACGTATCAACCTCAGGTTGCGCAAAGCCAACCTAATCAGCAAAGGACACAACAGCCTCTTCAGCAGGCTCGTCCTCCATATAACAACAACCGTGCAACGCGACCATCAGGGTTTGATCCTATACCCATGTTGTACGCAGAACTATTTCCATTACTACTGGCTAAGGGGCACATTCAGACTAAGTCTCCCCTTACAGTACCAGAAAATCTGCCTTTTTGGTTCAATGCGGATCAGACATGCCCTTATCATCAAGGAGGATCAGGGCATAACATCGAGAACTATCTCAATTTCAAATCCGACGTGCAAAAGCTTGTTAGGAGCGGGCTCTTATCTTTCAAAGATACGAATCCCAATGTTTTCACAAACCCGCTGCCTCAACATGAGAAAGCTGCAGTCAATTTGATAGAGGGAGAGTCTAACAACGTTTATCAAATTCACGATGTACTCTTGTTGAAAACCAATTTGGTCAAGATGCATTGTAGACAGAGTGGGTACGGCCATGTGCCACCTCATAATTATCACCAGTGTGGTGTCTGCTCTAAAAACAATCAAGGATGTTTTGTGGAGCAAACAGCTCTACAGGAACAGATGGATCTCGGATGGATCCAAGAGCACCGAGTTCGTGGAGTTAACATGGTCTATACGAACTCCAACGTCATTCAGAACCACGACATCTGTGCAATGAATGTCAACTTGGTGGCGATGCACTCAAGGCAAAGCCAGTATCATAATCTGCCACGACACGATTACAGTTCCTGTCTGACTTGTTCAGTAAACAAACAGGGATGCTCTTTCATACAAGAGGCCCTCCAGCATCAGATGGATCTTGGATGGATCCAAGACTACCATGATAGGAACCCTTATCAGATCAACATGGTTCAGATCTTCGATATTTGCGTGATGAATACCAGCCTGGTAGAGTTACATGCTGAGCAGGCCCGACTCAGATTATTAATATTACACGACTATCAAAGCTGTAAAGCAGGTTGCGAAAACGATCAAGGTTGTACCCTTGTCCAGGAGGCACTTCAGCACTTGTTAAATCACTGGTGGATGCCAATCTATATGGATGAAGATACTCAGCAAATTAGTATCAGTAACAGGAATCCTACTCGACGTCAAAGTCAGGATGTCCGATCTGTGGAAGCTAACCTAGTGAGGTTAAATTGTATTCAAAGTGGGTGTGGCCAGGTGCCACCACACAACTATGAACGTTGTAGTGTCTGTTCGGAAAGTAACCAAGGGTGTTACCTTGTGAAAGCAGCTCTTCAGGGTCAGGTGGATCGTGGAGAGATTCGCCCATATCCGGGTTCTGGACCCATCAACTGGACGCCGAAATACTTTGCCAATCAAGTCAAGGATGTTGTCACAATCTCTGGTCGTCACCAGACCAGGGATGTTTTTGCCATCATCCCTCTACTTGACGAATCTAGAGCTCCCAACCGGGAACGGATCGAGATTACTTATGATGGTCAGAAAAATCAGAAGGTTCCCATGGTCATCTATCTACCGGGACCACTACCGTATGAATCAACTAAGGTTATCCCTTATAAATACGGTGCAACGACAATTGAAAATGGAAAGGAAATTCCATTACCCTCCGTCGTGAATATTGCAGACATCAGTCGTGTAACACGGAGCGGTTGAATCTTCAACCGAGGAGTTGGAGAACCTAACAAGGAAAAGGAACTTCAGACGGAAGCTCCCAATCCATCAGTCGGTCAATCCAGTAATCCCGACCTTTCAAAAAATAATGATGAGATCCTGAAGCTCATCCAAAGGAGTGAATATAACATTGTGGATCAGCTGTTACAGACTCCTTCAAAGATCTCGGTATTATCACTGTTACTCAGTTTAGAAGACCACAGGCAGGCTCTACAGAAAGTCTTGGAGCAAGCCTTTGTGGAATAGGATGTAACAATCAGACATTTCGATATCATTGTCTCTAACATCACTTCCTGCAATAATTTGGGATTTAGTGATTAGGAATTACCCGAAGAGGGTCGCCGTTATAACATGGCGCTCAACATTACAGTTAACTGCCAGGACGATGCTTTAGCCAGCGTACTGGTAGACACAGGGTCAGCCCTGAATGTTATGCCGAAGTCTACTTTGATGCAATTATCATTCAAAGGTCCTCCGATGAGAATCAGCGAGGTCGTCGTCAAAGCGTTCGACGGATCCAGAAAAACAGTTATCGGCGAAGTTGATCTTCCCATAACTATCGGTCCTCACACTTTCCAAGTCACTTTCCAGGTCATGGACATCCGGGCAACATACAGTTGTTTATTAGGAAGACCTTGGATACATCAAGCTGGAGCGGTCACTTCGACCCTCCACCAAAAGCTAAAGTTCGTTCAAAACGATCAACTTGTCACAGTATGTGGAGAACAGGCCTTGCTCGTGAGTAACTTATCATCATCTACTTGTGTAGAACCCGAGGAGGTTATTGGGACGTAGTTCCAAGCGCTGTCGGTCGGCAAGGACAATCAATCCCAAGGAGGAACATCGATTTCCTCATACAAAGATGCTATCAAAGCGGTTGAGAGTATCGATACAACCGGATGGGGACAGCTTGTCATTCCTATTGACAATAAAACAAAGAAGGGTCTTGGCTTTTCTGCAACCTGTACCCAGACAGCTGCCAGCGATGAAAGTCTTCATCCCATTCAGAATTTCTTCCACAGTTGAGGTTTTCTTCACCCAGTCCCTCAAGCAGTCCATGCTATCAATGAGGAACATCCCTCTGACACAGATGAAGAATGGAAGTCCTATCTTAATGAGGATGGTTATAAGTCTCAGGAAGAGGTGCCTGCGCCATTTTGCTATCCCGCACAGAGTCTGAGATTTATACCACGATCAGATGTGGAAATGATATACAGAGGTTGTGATCCGGAAGGATGTCGTGCTCCGCCAAATTCATTAGAGGAAGACACTCCGATGAAAGACAACTTTGACCACGACTACTATGGCCCAATGGATGGTCTGCCAATGTGGCAACCTTATCCAGGAGACTGGGGGACCAGAAAGTCAGCCGAACAATGAAAATCAGCTGACCGTCATTGAACAGAATACCTGTGTCCCCACCATGTCATGGGATCTACACTCAGGCCATTCAGAAACTACTCAACACGACGATGAATTTGCAATGTTTTCAGGACTTGAATTCATCAACTATGCTTTTCCCGAGGTCAACGTCATCGAAAAGGATGACTCCTCCAGTTCCAAAGAAGTGTGGGACACCCTGGGACAACCAAGTGGAAAATACGACTATATGGTCAAGTACACTATTCCCGAAGCTCTCGCATCAGGCTCGAAGACATCCCGCCAACTGGATGGGGAGATACAACTGAGAGCACAAATGTTATGCAAAATGCAACAGAGGAATTCTCCTATGACAATTCTGCCTGGGAGACAGATTCCAATGATCCTACTCCACCAGAAATCAGCGTCATTTCTGAAGACAAATCAAGGAAGGTGCCAGACTTTGTGATTCACCGAGGAGTTCGCCGCCAATGGGTTGCCGTCGAGGTTCCAAAGGTCGCTCGCCAGTCAAAGTAATTGCCATCTTTAACCTTTCACCCGACCCAGGTGAAACGGATGTTTTGATAGGGCTCGCTTTCTGTAAATTTTCCCTCTTCGCTTAGCCCGAAGCGACAGAGATTTGTTTTATAGGGTTGTAGTTTCACGAATCGACTTGTTCATTAATAAAATAACGTTATTCTGTAATTTCCGCATTTATTGCTGTTTTCTCTTTTCGCTTTTCTCATAAAATGGTAATCCTAAAAAACAATTAAAAATAAAAACAAGCAGTAATAAAAAAAAATACGCTGCACACACTCGCATTTTCTCTATCTCTTCTAAACACGAATTATCACGTCATGCTGATTGCTTGTTTTAAACCCAGTTGAAACATACGATCCGATGCCTTCTCCTAACTTTGAGTTCCCGGTATTTGGGGCTGAAGAAGAAGTTGACAACGAAATTTTAGAAGAGATCTCCTGATTACTCAGACAAGAGGAAAGGTCCATTGAACCTCACAAAGAGCCGTTGGAAATGATCAATGTGGGTTCGGAAAAAGAGAGAAAAGAAATCAAGATTGGGGCACTGCTCAGTCCAACTGCCAGAGAGAGTTTGGTAAAGCTTCTCAAAGAATTCCCCGATGTATTCGCTTGGTCCTATCAGGATATGCCAGGGTTGGATACCAGCATCGTGGAACATCATTTACCGTTAAGATCGGAATGTCCTCCAGTAAACCAAAGGTTGAGACGGACTCACCCGGACATGGCCATCAAAATCAAAGAGGAGGTACAGAAACAAATCGACGCAGGTTTCCTCGCTACATCTGAATATCCTCAATGGTTAGCCAACATCGTACCCGTTCCCAAAAAGGACGAAAAGGTCAGAATGTATGTTGATTACAGGGATCTGAACAAGGCAAGTCCAAAGGATGACTTTCCTTTACCACACATTGACATGCTGGTAGACAGCACAACAAAGTTCAAAATTTTCTCCTTCATGGATGGATTCTCGGGCTATAACCAGATCAAAATGGCGCCGAAAGACATGGAGAAAACTTCGTCATTACCCCATGGGGTACCTTTTGTTACAAGGTGATGCCATTCGGCTTGAAGAACGTCGGGGCAACCTATCAAAGGGCCATGACTACTCTGTTTCATGACATGATACACAAAGAGATAGAGGTATATGTCGATGACATGATTGCAGAATCTAAGACAGAAGAGGAGCATGTGACCCACCTGTCGAAACTATTCGAGCGTTTGAGGAAATACAAACTCCGCTTGAATCCCAACAAGTGCACCTTTGGTGTCCGTTCAGGGAAACTCTTAGGGTTCATCGTCAGCCAGAAAGGAATTGAGGTTGATCCTGACAAGGTCAAGGCCATTTGAGAAATGCCTTCTCCGAAAACTGAAAAACAAGTCAGAGGGTTCTTGGGACGTTTGGACTACATCTCCAGATTCATATTCCTTATGACCGCCACGTGTGTGCCGATTTTCAAATTACTCAAAAAGAACCAGGATTGCGTTTGGTCAGAAAATTGCCAAACCACCTTCGACAGTATTAAGGAATACCTATTGAATCCGCCGATTCTATCACCTACAGTGGAAGGAAGACCACTGATCATCTACCTCACAGTCCTAGAGGGCTCAATGGGATGTGTACTTGGCCAACAAGACGAAACCAAACGGAAAGAGTCTGCCATCTACTATCTGAGCAAGAAGTTCACCGACTGCGAGACTCAGTACACGATGCTTGAGAAAACTTGCTGTGCTTTGGCTTGGGCAGCCAAACGTCTTCGCCAATACATGATTCGTCATACTACTTGGTTGGTTTCTGAGATGGATCCAATCAAGTACGTCTTCGAAAACCTGCTCTCACGGGAAGGATTGCCCGTTGGCAGATGTTGCTATCAGAATATGACATAGAGTACCACGCTCAAAAAGCCGTTAAGGGAAGTATTTTAGCCGATCATTTGGCTCATCAACCAATTGACGATCAAGAATCAATCGGGTTTGACTTCCCAGACGAAGATGTCATGTATCTAAAAATGAAAGATTGCGATGAACCGTTACCCAGTGAAGGGCCAGAACCAGGTTCCCAATAGGGACTTATCTTTGACAGAGCAGTTAATCATTATGGAAATGGAATTGGGGCAATCATTGCTACCCCTCAGGGTACCCACATTCCTTTCACTGCCAGAATTACGTTCAAATGTACGAATAACGAGGCCGAATACGAAGCTTGTATCATGGGTCTCGAAGAAGTGATTGATTTAAGGATCAAGAACTTGGCCGTATACGACGATTCAGCCTTGGTTATCAATCAGATAAAAGGAGATTGGAACACATACCAATCAGGACTGATTCCTTACAAAGATTATGCAAGAAGGTTGTTACCTTTCTTCAACAGAATCGAGTTTAATCACATCCCTCGTGATGAGAATCACATGGCTGATGCCTTAGCCACCCTCTCTTCCATGATTAGTGTAGGTCAATGGAACAACTTACCTAAGATCGACATAATGCGCCTTGAACGGCCGACCTACATCTTCGCGATTGAAGCAGTCATAGACGACAAACCTTGGTATCACGATATCAAATGCTTCCTTCATAAACAACAGTACCCACCTGGGGCACTAAGGAAGGACATAAAAACCCTCAGAAGACTGGCTGGAAACTTCTTCTTGAGCGGTGATACACTCTATAAGAGGAATTTTGACTTGGTCTTGCTCCGATGCGTAGACAGACCAGAAGCAGACATGCTTATGAAAGAAATTCATGAAGGATCCTTTGGCACTCATGCCAACGGACACACAATGGCGAGAAGAATCCTAAGAGCAGGGTATTACTGGTTGACCATGGAATCCGACTGCTACAAGTACATGAGGAAGTGTCACAAGTATCAGATATACTCCGACAAAATTCATGTACCGCCATCACATCTCAAAGTTCTTTCTTCCCCGTGGCCTTTTTCCATATGGGGAATCGACATGATTGGCTTGATCAAACCTAAGGCTTCAAACGGACATCGATTCATCCTGGTAGCCATTGACTATTTCACCAAGTGGGTCGAAGCAGCGTCGTACGCTAATGTAACCCGACAAGTGGTGGTCCGATTTATCAAAAACAATATCATTTTCCGATATGGTGTTCCGAGCCAGATCATTACTGATAATGGATCTAACTTGAACAATAAGATGATGAAAGAGTTGTGTGTTGAGTTCAAGATCGAACACCATAACTCATCTCCCTACCTACCCAAGATGAACGGAGCGGTAGAAGCGGCTAACAAGAACATCAAGAGGATCATTCAAAAGATGGTTGTAACCTACAAAGATTGGCACGAAATGCTGCCCTTTGCTCTTCACGGTTATCGAACATCTGTCCGCAATTCAACAGGGGCAACCCCTTTCTCTCTAGTATATGGCATGGAGGCAGTTCTCCCCATAGAAGTAGAGATCCCATCAATCCGGGTATTGATGGAAGCTAAGCTTTCAGAAGCTAAATGGTGTCAAAGTCAACACGATGAATTGAATCTGATCGAGGAGAAGCAAATCACGACACTATACCATGGTCAGTTGTATCAGCAGAGAATGAAGAAGGAATTTGACAAAAAGGTCCGACCTCGTGTCTTCAGAAAAGGAGACCTCGTGCTCAAGAAGATACAATCGTTTTTCACTGACTCTCGGGGCAAATGGACCCCAAATTATGATGGCCCCTATGTGGTCACGAAAGCTTTCTCAGGCGGTGCCTTGAGACTTGCAACCATGGACGGAGAGGAATTTGCCTACCCCACGAATGTTGATGTAGTCAAGAAATACTTCGCCTAAACAAAAAAAAAACGTCTCGGTGGATTGAAAACCCGAAAGGGCGGTCCAGGAAAAAGTTAGAGACATGAAAAAAATCATCCCGATGGATTGGAAATCTCATAGTACAATCCAGGCAAAAATTAGGGATAATGGCAAGTAACTATGTTCAATAGAGGCAAGTCCCTCAGCAGCAGTTACATCATCCATCGGAGGAAAACTCCAGTCAGGGCCATCTTCAACAGAAGCTCAGGATGTCCCGAATTCAAAGTTGGTAGAAGGATAGTGGTCGTTATGTTTCAACGTAGCCCTTTTTCCCTGTAAATTACCATTTTCAAGCTTTTTATATACTCTATGGAATCACGCGTTTGGCTGATCTCCATCTTATTAATAAAATTTGAGCCCTTGTGCTTTTGTTTGTAATTCTTATTTTTTTTAGCTTTACAGAACGACATTTTAATATGATTAACGATTCTTGAAATAAAACAAAAAATGAATTTTCTTGTTAAAACTTTTTCTGCTTTTAAATTAAAAATGACAATTGTTTTTTACTATTGAACATCGAAAGAACGTCGATTGCGTCTCCAAAGGCGTTTGAATTTCAAAGTGCAGAATCAAAGTACTCCTTCTAGGCCAGTACGTCTGAACGAATGATCAACTGTATGAGATGCAGCTTTACCATCTGATACCCTCGGCCGAGTTCTTATCTCCTAAGCCCGATCAACGGTATTCCCCGCAGGGATTATCTCTCCTAAGCAAGGTAGAATTGCTATCTTGAACCAAGTGATACCTTTTATCTCCAGCAGTGGCTGAGTATTTAGTCGTATTCATCCGTCAGTCTGTGTGTTATGTCAAGTCTTTGTCAGCATATACATACATACATCATGCATTTGATTTGCATTCATATTCATATTGCATCACTATCACTCTAGTCGGTCTTGTCCCCTAGTGATAACAGTCTTCTCAATCGAGTTGTCAGTTCTTGCCTCGTCAGAAAACGCTGCGTTTGAACAATCTCGCCTCCAGTGTATCTCTGGATTAGAGTCGGCACTCGACCACTTTGATAACTTGAACCTCTAAAAAGCCAGAGAAGCTTTCTACAAATGTCACTCTTCGCCATTGAAGATGATATCCTTGCTTTCCCGGATTAAAGAAAAATCCCCAGAGAAAGCCTCCTAAGCAGAGATTTGGCAGTATAGCTGCCATTCTCCGAAAGACCGCTGATGAAAAGGTCATCGGCACCTCAAATTGGATGCCATCATATGGCATTTCTCCGGGAAGATCCTGAGAAAAGTATAATGTAAGACCCCCAAGCGGAAACAGTCTCTCAAGAGACTCGCTTTCCCCAGTAGAATCGACAAATGGCGTCTCCAACAGAGAAGTTTGTGCACCTCTATAACTCAGACGAATGGGTTCCCCAGCAAGTCTGACATCAAAACTTTTTCCACTCAAATGGCATCTCCCCAGGAAAATCCGGCGAGAAGTTTGAAGAAAACTGCTACAGATAGCGTCCCTTGTCAATAAAGTTTATTGACAAAAGAAACTAAGACCAGTTCCTTGGTAGGAAACCAGGATCGAGGGGAAGTTTAAATCAGAAACTTAGACCATGTCCTTGGTAGGAAACCAGGATCGAGGGGAGGTTTATTTCGAAAGAAAACTGAGACCAGTTCCTTGGTAGGAAACCAGGCTCGAAGGGAGGTTTATTTCAAAAGAAAACTGAGACCAGTTCCTTGGTAGGAAACCAGGATCGAGGGGAAGTCTAACTTTTCTAAACCTCATTGCTTAGCAAAAGAAGATGAATGCGCAAGCTGCCATTCATAGCCATCAAAATTTCAGGTATTCCGATATTTAATCCTCTTGCACCCCGAATGCCTGAATACCTTCGTCATTCACACCTTCGGGTCCAAGAAGATTAAATAGGGGCATCTGTCATACCCCAAATTTTGACCACTAAGATTTCCCATCATTGTGCAAATCATCATCACAATATGGATGAACCATCATGCCTCATCAAATGCCTCAAGGGTTGTTGAGCATTCACTACAATCAAAATTAGGGTTTTAAGCCCTCTCAGAGCCTTAGACAAAGGATCAATCAAGGAATGACTTGATCTTCAACTTGTATAGCCTCTAAAATATCCACAATGGATCAAAAGGACTCCCACTTCAAGGATTAAAGCACAAGGCTGCTCCCTTCTAGGTGGATCAAGTCTCAAGATTGACAGTGTCACCAAATTAGGGTTTTGGTTGACCAGGGCCTCCAGATGGAAATTTTTCATCTGGGCACAAGCCAATGATCCAAAACATAACCTAATATACTCCATGGAACCTCATGGACCCAATCATCAATTCAATTTGACCTCAGGGGATGCATACATCAAAAATCAGGAATTAGGGTTTCTTGACCTAATTCACCCCTAAGTCGACTTTTTTGACAAATCATGAACCAAGACCTCAAGACATGATTTGAGGGTCTCTAATATGCCATATTGATCCATTTGGAACAATGGATTAATCCAAGAAGCTTGAGCAACAAGTCTCAATTTCATCTGCACCACAATTAGGGTTTCGCGAGGAAAGTCAACTGTAACTTTGACTTTTGACCAGGACATGCTCCCAAACCCTAAGACATGATTCAATATACCCTATGACACCCATGGACCATGTCCATCAAGTTTGATTTAGGTCAAGGACATGATTTCCTGAAGAATTGCACAGTTTAGAATTCATCTGATAAAAAGTCAACTGTGCACAAAAGTCAACTTTGACTTTTTGAGATTTTTCACCAAAATGGATTTTTAACCCTAAAATGATGTTAATGTATGATTTGAATCATCATTCATCAAGAAAAATCAAAGAAAGTGGGATAACTTGTAAAATGGGTAACCATAAAAACTTAGAAAAATTTCTAAGTTATGGAAAAAGTGACACTAATGTGCCAACTTTGGAGGACCATAACTCCTAAACCACAAGGCCATTGTTCCCCATTCAAAGCTTGATTTGTAGATCACACTGCCCTCTACAAAAGCTTCATACAGACCTATGTCCAAATTCCTCATGGATTTTGAGTTATGGAGTGATCAAAATCAAGAAAAGTCACTTTGTTCCAACACTTAGTGAAAATTTCACTAAGTCAGATTTTGCCTTACTTTTTTCCAAATGTAGGGGGATTTTTCACTTGGATTCAAAAGAGATCAAAACCAAACATGTTCAAATAGTTGTTGTATCATGTAAGGGCTTTCCAAAATGACCAAGAACATTACCAAATTCAATTTGAGCTATGAGATATGACATTGGCAAGATGCCTTGCTGAAATCTGCTAAGGCAAGGCAGATTTTTGCACTTTTGGTCGATTTGCCAAAATCAGCCAAATCCAAATGCTCCTATCCACTTGGACACCTCTGAGGATTGAATCTAAAGGGGACAATCACTGAGCCAAGCCTCCAAAGTCTTTGGAACAAGAAATAGCATGTTGAACCCAGAATTGCCAAAATAGGGACAAGACTCTAATTTTGGATTAAAGCTTTCAATGGAAGCATCAAGGTGGCATGAACTAAGCTCTTAGCAACTGAATTCAGTCAAGACTTATCCAAGACCAAGGGGACCAGCAACCTGTGCCCTAACCTCTAGTCAATGGCTAGAGGAGACTTGGATTTTCATTTGCCAACATTGGCCAAACCTACTCAGCAGTTGCCATTCACTATTCCTTGCAAAACAAACTTGCTCTACTATAAATAGAGCTCAATTGTGATCAGTTTAAGTACACCAAAGGCCTACAACACTTTCCTTTCTCAAAAACCACTTCTCACTCTCAAAAATGCCTTTCTTAGCAAGTCACTATCGGGTTTTTCATTAGAGAGCAATTCCACTCAAACCAATCACACACACACCTCACATACATCATATAAAAGTGATCCAAACACTCACATAACATCTGGAACACCAAAATCACAAAATCACCAGCCAGTTGCTCAAGTTCTTGACAAATTTGCAGTTGGGGTACCATCTCAAGTTCCAGATCATTTCAATCCATTCCAAGCATTCATACACACTCCATAGCACCTAGGGAAGCTATCCAGATCATTGGAACCTAGCTGTAACACCTCGAACACAAAATACGATCACCAGCTACAAGAGGTAAGCATGAGCCCTTCTAACTCTATGATCCATGCAATTTTTGCTGCACAATAATTTGGCCATATGTTCATAATCATGCATGGAATGTTTTCCCTAAATAAATTGCATTGTTTGAATCGTGTGTGAAATTTCTGAACCTTCATGCAGAAATTAGGGTTCTTGAGGTTTCTCTTTGATTTCTTATTCCATGTTAAAAATAAATGAAATTAAAGACCATAGACATAATCAAGTTGATTGATATGTAGATTGCATGATATAATCAAGTATTCAGTGAGATTGGATAGAAAATACAAATCTGGGAAACTTAGAACACGCGCGTGTTCTTGCCTTTGTTCTTGGCGCCATTTTCAAATATTTGAATATTTGAATTTTGTGATTTTATTTAATTGATTCAAAAATTAATTTCTCTCTGAGTTTTAATGATTTTGAGTTGATTCTTTTTTTGATAATTCACAAAAATGTTAAAATATTTTATTTTATCAAAAAATCCCAAAAATTTTATTTATTTCATATAATTGATAATTTTGCAAAGAAATAATGTTTTATTTGTTTTTGCCATTTAAAATGTTTTTCCCTCTTGATTTTGTAACTTTTAATGCCTTCTGATTATTTTGTAGGTCAATACTTAATTTTTGAAGCATTAATCCAAGATCACAATTTGTTTTCAATATGTTAAACAATTTTGATCATTTTAATTGAATTTTTATTCAATTAAAACACATTTTGAAAACAAATTAGGGTTTTTGGATTAATTCAACCCTCATAAATCATTTTCAAAACTTTTGGGCCTCTAATAGAGTGTAAGAACCAACCCTTTGTAAATACAACCCATTTTGGGTCTCACTTATTGTATAAGTCCCGTTGTATTTCAAAAAGTTCGACGCGATCATCATCCGTTGAAAAACAAACCTTGGGCCTACCCTCGAGTAGTAAGACCCATTTCTTTTCTTTAAAACTCTTTGGGCCTCTAATAGAGTGTAAGACCCAATCCTTTTTTGACCAAATCATTTTTGGGCCTCAGTGCATTGTATAAGTCCCGATACCGTCAAAAACAAACGGCGCGATCGTCGCCTTTTCAAAACAAAAAAACCTTGGGCCTCTCCTTGAGCTATAAGACCCATTCAAAACTTTTGGGCCTCTAATAGAGTGTAAGACCCAATCCCCTTTTAACCAAAAACAAATTTGGGCCTCAAATATTGTATAAGCCCCTTTGCGTTAAAAGAAAATCTCGGCGCGATCGCCATTTTAAACGAAAAAATCATTTGGGCCTACCCTCGTGTTATAAACCCCACTCTTTTTCTTTAAACCTTTTTGGGCCTCTTGAGAGAGTGTAAGACCCATCCCTTTGTACAGAAAACCTTTTTGGGCCTCAGTCACTTGTATAAGTCCCTCTATACAAATTCAAACAGTGCGCTCACTGATAAAACCCAGGGCCTCTCCTTGAGCTGTAAGCCCCAAATCTTTCTTTTTCAAAGTACTTTCTCCTATTATTTTGAATATACTATTATTTTCAATCTTTCTTTGTTGAACAACTAACCAAACAGCATGGAAGCTCTACAACCGACTAAGTGTTTATCCGCTTTCATTTACCGCTTTCATATACATATAACTGTATTGTGGGGCTGTTTCGCTGTAAGTCTTCTTTCTTAAACTCATATCAACTGTGTAATAATAGTATAGATATTTAGAGTTTCCCCGGCAACTACGTCTAGAACTAGGAAAAGTCGTTTTGTTTATTCGTAGAAATAGACAACTAGATCCCCAATAGGATCACCAGATACAGTCTTCTCTTCGGCTGTCCTCATTAGGAATTGTCAAGAAACTCTATTCCCAGAGATGAATGTATTCTCCGTGAATGGCATCTTTGAGTTTCTTCCAAATTATCAGACTTTCCTGGCTTGATATATTCCTCGTGAATAGCCTGTCTTGAATTTCTCGGGGTTTGGGGACCCATCGGCTTCTTAAAAGCATCGGCCTCCTCTTGGGCATCGTACAAGGACCCACAGGCTTCCTAAAAGCAACCCCGCCTCCTCTTGGGCTTAGTACAAGGACCCGTCGGCTTCTTAGAAGTATTCGCAACCTCCTCTTAGGCTTCGTATAATGATCTCTTCCTCCGGGAATGATAGCCTCCTCTTGGGCTTAGTACAAGGACCCGTCGGCTTCTTAGAAGTATTCCAGCCTCCTCTTGGGCTTCGTACAAATTGTCCCGACGACCTCCTAGAGGTATAGGAACAGAACTTAGTCATCTGCATAGAACAGTCCTTTCCAAGAGTCTACTACTGTTTCTCAAAGCATAATACAAAAGATGAAACTCTAGACACGGACAGTCTAACATCCTTGAGTCTCAAAGACATTCTCAAGTGACCCCTTCAAAAATAGGACGGAACCCCGTAGACTCGGATAGTCTCAATACCCTTTGGATTTCCCATTTCCTTAAAGAACAAGAAATAACCTTGATCCTCGAATCAAAAATCCCTAAGTGCAAACATTACTCATATAAGAACTGATTTTCTCTTTAAATCAGCATACTGGACCTGTCACTCAACTGAAATAGTGCCATAGCCTCCTCTTGGGCTTTGTGCAATGATTCTCCCCAGCGGAGCTAACAATTTTAGCCTCCATCTCGGGCATCATACGAGATACAAAAGACTCCTTCGTTGAGTCAAACAACGTTTAGCCTCTCTCTCGGGCTTTGTACGAGACACATAAGAGACTCCCTCTTTGAGTCAATCACCCTTTAGCCTCCATCTCGGGCTTTATACGAGATACCAAAAGACTCCATCGTCGAGTCAAAACCTTTCAGCCTCTCTCTCGGGCTTTGTACGAGACACATATTAGCCTCCTCTTAGGCTTTGTATAAGAAAACCACTGGTTGATCCAATCAACCTTTTAGCATCAAAGTTGTGCCTCGTTCATAGTACACAAACATCAACAACTCTTTCCCCTTCATCTAATCGCTGTAAGCGGCAAGCCTTTGGATCATCTACATCCATGCCACTGTCCCTCTTTTAGCATGAGTAATTCCTAAGGAAAGATAGCATTGCTCTACACTGAGTTAAAGTCTTCTCCTTTAGGTTGGAAATCCCCTATAAAGGAAATTATGGCATTGCCAGATTCACACATCCCGGTTGAAGTAATTCTCCTTTATAAACCATTGTGACATACAACCCCCTCTTTAGAGATGACAAATTCTCTCTAAAGTCAACACTTTTAGCTTCACATCTTAGGCTTTGAACAAGATACAAATAGACCTTTCAGCTTCATATCTTAGGCTTTGAACAAGATACAAACCACCTTTTGCTTCACGTCTTGGGCTTTGAACAAGACACCAAAATACCATTTCCTCCCATAGAATAGGAGGAACTACGAACGCTCTGATTTCCCTGTTTCGGTAAACGGGAATACGTAGGCATAAAATTGAAAGAAAAACCTTAGCGAGCACACTAAACAAAAACCCAAAATCCCATACTTTCATATACATCTGTCCTAACATCTCAACCTATAGCCTAAAACACCCCTTTTCAAAAAAATAACCAAGGAGAGACCCCGAATCTTTGTAGCATCTGTAAACCAACAGTTTTGACTGTTTAACCTCAGTATGCAAGCAGGGTTAGTTGGAGACATCTATTTCCCTTCCTTCATCAGCTTTAATAGGATAAAAAATGAATCGAACTGTAGTACTAGAGCGATCGTGCTTCGTAATCACATCCAAAAATCACTCGTTATAGACGCCAGACGACTACTGGGTCGCCACGCTGCTGGTGGACTTTAATAATGTCTTTTTGCATGACACCAGACGACTACTGGCTCGCCACGCTGCTGGTGGACTTTAATAACGTCTTTTTGCACGACGCCAGACGACTACTGGCTCGCCACACTGCTGGTGGACTTTAATAACATCTTTTTGCACGACGCCAGACGACTACTGGCTCGCCACGCTGCTGGTGGACTTTAATACTTTGCCACCCGAAGACGAACTTTTCCCAATCTGCTGTTGGACTTTGAGGATTCGCCACCTGAAGACGGACTTTTGCCAATCTGCTGTTGGACTTTGATGATTTGCCACCCGAAGATGGACTTTTGCCAATCTGCTGTTGGACTTTGAGGATTTGCCACCCGAAGACGGACTTTTGCCAATCTGCTGTTGGACTTTTCTGATTTGCCACCCGAAGACGGACATTTGCCAATCTACTGTTGGACTTTGAGGATTTTCCACCCGAATACGGACTTTTGCCAATCTGCTGTTGGACTTTGAGGATATGAGGGAAGTGATGATTCTGCCAGGAATTACTTCATTTGCTTGGGGATGAATTCTGGTCACAGCAACTCTGCTGGAGATGAGAATTCTTTTGAATGACGTTCTGCTGGGGAAACAAGTCATTAAAACTCTGCTTGGGGATCTACCAACCTCGAGATCCTTTGCGGGGAGAATCAACCTTCTAACCCGGCTGGGGAAAGAATGTACTATCACCTTGCCGGGAAATAGATTTTGTTGATCAATAAGCTTCTTGTGGGGAGAAGAACAACAACTCAGCTAGGGATTATTGTTGACAAGACTCAATACTGAACTCTGTGGGGAATACAATTACCAGAGATACGATCCTGCTGGGGAATCAGGGCTACTCTGCCGGGGATATACAAATCCTGGTTATAACATTCCACTGCAACCTGTTGGGAAAGAGTCCTTAGAGATTTGCTGGGGAAACCCAAAGCAATTCCACGGTAGTATGCTGAGGAATAAAGCTGTCGAGCTTAGGATAAGCGCCACAATGTCCCACGCTAGGCACTTTCCGTTTGACGATTCCGTTGGGGATGATGAGTTTATAACAAACTCTGTTGGGGAGAATTACTTTAAAGCGTCTCGTGCTGGGGAACGTCTCTTGAGAGGATTTTACAGAAGACCAAATGTCCTCAAACTCTACTGGGGATAATAGATCTGGAACATCTTCTGCCGGGGAAATTCCAAATGCCCCATGCTTGGGAAGGTCAACAACTTGCTTTTTGCTCCATGATACAAGACTGTTCTAAGAAAACATCATAAGAGGATTTTACAAAAGATTGAGCATCTTCAAACTCCTGGTGACTTCACTGGGGATTGACCATTAACTTCGGTGTCTGCGAAGCAACTCTGCTGGAGGATTTGCAACTACTATCGACACAGAAAAGCTTGTGGCTGTTGGGAGTACTGAATGAGAGAATCGACTTAATGAGATACAACACTATCCAATTGAACTCCATTCACCGATATCAAAATGCCGTGACCGACCGTCGACCGAATGATGGACTCCACCAGTAAACGTTGTGGCAATAGGGTGACATGTGGACTCTTCCTTGAACATGACTGCCCCAGTCTTCTGCGTGGGATTAAGTGATTACTCGTCTAGGAGAAATGACACTTGTGCTTGAAATCGTCTAGATCTGTACCTGCAACAAAAGAATACACACACATGCTCTGAAATATTGCGTGGTTTGAATCCACCATCCAGGATTGTTTAACATTCAAAGTAATTTTTAAATATTTTTCTGCGCGTGTTATTGTAAAGCCACCATGTTTTCAAATGCAATGTTTTATCAAAAATTCGGACGTTTTTGCAAACAAAGCGTAAAACAAAATAAGAAGCTTCTTACTAAAATTCAATTCATTGAAGAAAAGCCCAGAATAGGCAATTACATCAGGAAGCAATCCCTGGAAAGAGGTGATTGCTGAAAATTGAGAAAAGAAACTATCCTAATGGCAATGTGAAAATGACATTCCCCTGAGTTTCAATTCTGCTATGGCCAGTATGTCTTCGAGACTCCCCGACCTTGCCTTCTGAGGAATGATCAGATTGATTCCTACCCTTTGGAATGTCAGTTGTTCAAACGGTGATGGAGTACAGATAACCCAAACCGTAGTCGTTCGCTTAATTCCCTCTTTTGCGTGGACCGCCCTTTCGGGTTTTCAATCCACCAGGATACCCTTTTTTGCCTGAGTTGTCCTTGCGGATTTTTAACTCACCGGGTATACAATCCTTTTTTTTTTATTTCCCTAACTTTTGCCCGAACCTTTTTATTCTGTTTTTTGTGGTTCGCCGGGATGCCCTTTTTTACCTGGACTTTTCTTTTTTTTTTATCCAGCGGGTCTACTCATGCGAAGTATTTTTTGACTACGTCTGAGTTGACAGGGGATGAAAAGTGTTCGCCATCCATGGTTGTAAGTAACAAGGCTCCGCCTGAGAAGACCTTCTTAACCACGAATGGACCTTCATAGTTGGGAGTCCATTTGCCCCTGTGATCTGTACTTGGAGGAAGGATCCTTTTGAGTACCACATCTCCCACTTTGTAAACCCGAGGACGCACCTTTTGGTCAAATGCCTGCTTCATCCTCCGTTGGTATAACTGCCCATGACACACAGCTGCCAACCGTTTCTCTTCAATAAGGCTCAACTAATTAAATCTGGCGCGAACCCACTCAGCTTCATCTAACTTGACATCCATCATGACTCTGAGGGATGGAATCTCAACTTTAACCGGTAGTACTGCCTCCATACCGTATACAAGTGAGAATGGGGTTGCCCCAGTGGACGTGCGTACTGACGTTCGGTACCCATGCAAAGCAAATGGTAGCATCTCATGCCAATCTTTGTATGTGACAACCATTTTCTGCACAATCTTCTTAATATTCTTGTTGGCCACCTCCACAGCGCCATTCATCTTCGGGCGATACGGAGAAGAATTGTGATGTTCAATTTTGAAGTCCCGGCACAGCTCAGCCATCATTTTGTTGTTCAGATTAGAACTATTATCAGTAATAATTCTCTCAGGCACTCCATAGCGACAAATGATATCTCGTTTCAGGAAATGAGCTACCACTTGCTTAGTGACATTGGCATAAGATGCTGCTTCTACCCATTTAGTGAAATAATCAATGGCGACCAAGATGAAACGATGGCCGTTTGAAGCAATAGGCTCAATTTTCCCGATCATATCAATGCCCCACATTGCAAAGGGCCAAGGAGAGGACATGACACTCAACGGATTTGGAGGAACATGCACTTTGTCTACATAGATCTGGCATTTGTGACACTTGCGGGCATACTTGCAGCAATCTGACTCCATGGTCAACCAGTAATACCCCGACCTCAACAACTTCTTTGCCATTGCGTGTCCTCCAGCATGGGTACCAAAAGAGCCTTCATGCACTTCCTGCATTAACAGGTCTGCTTCGTGTCTATCCACGCATCTGAGCAGAACCATGTCAAAATTCCGTTTGTATAACACGTCATCCTGATTCAGGAAGAAGCTACCAGATAACCTTCTCAACATCTTCTTATCTTTGGTGGATGCCCCTGGCGGGTACTCTTGACTTTTCAAGAAACACTTGATGTCATGAAACCATGGCTTGTCATCAGACGTTGCATCAACCGCAAACACAAATGCAGGTCTGTCAAGGCGAGATACTTCAATCTTAGGTACATGGTTCCATATTAGCACTTTGATCATGGAAGACAACATGGCCAAGGCATCAGCAAACTTATTCTCATCTCGAGGAATATGGTACAGCTTCACTGTTGTGAAAAACGTCAGCAATCTCCTTGTATAATCTCTATACGGAACCAGACTTGCTTGGTGCGTGTACCAACTCCCTTTCACTTGATTGATTACCAATGCTGAATCATCGAAGATATCAAGGGTCTTAATTCGTAAATTAATCGCCTCCTCAATCCCCATTATACAAGCTTCATATTCTGCTTCATTGTTGGTGCATCCGAAAGTTATTCGGACAATGAAAGGCATATGAACACCTTTCGGCGTGATAAGAACTGCTCCAACTCCGCACCCATTCATGTTGACAGCCCCATCAAACATCAAACTTCATTTGGATTCAGGGTCTGGCCCCTCCTCCGGGAGTGGTTCCTCGCAGTCTTTAGCTTTGAGAAACATGATGTCCTCATCAGGGAAATCAAATTTCATCGGTTGGTAATCATCAATCGGCTGTTGCGCAAGATAATCTGACAAGATACTTCCTTTGATGGCCTTTTGGGAAGTATACTGGATATCATACTCTGTCAAAACCATTTGCCACCGTGCAACTCTGCCTGTTAGTGCTGGTTTCTCGAAAATGTATTTGATAGGATCCATTTTTGAAATCAACAAAGTTGTGTGCCTGATCATATACTGCCTCAATCGCTTAGCAGCCCATGCAAGTGCACAGTATGTCTTCTCAAGCATTGAGTATCGGGACTCACAGTCATTGAACTTTTTGCTCAAGTAGTAGATAGCATGCTCTTTCCTACCTGTCTCGTCGTGTTGACCGAGAACACAACCCATAGAACCTTCAAGCACTGTCAAATACATTATCAAAGGCCTTCCTGACACTGGAGGCATGAGGATTGGAGGTTCCTGCAAGTATTCTTTTATTTTATCGAATGCCAATTGGCAATCATCATTCCACCTAACCGTTTGATCTTTTTTTAGCAGCTTGAATATTGGTTCACACGTGGCTGTTAGGTGAGATATGAACCTTGCAATGTAGTTCAATCTACCCATAAAACCACGAACCTCTTTTTCCGTTCTTGGTTCAGGCATATCTTGTATTGCTTTCACTTTGGCAGGATCAACCTCAATCCCCTTTTCACTCACAATGAAACCGAGCAGCTTTTCAGAACGCACCCCAAAAGTGAACTTGTTTGGATTTAATCTCAAACGGAACTTTCGCAACCTTTCAAATAGCTTTTTCAAGTTAATCAGATGTTCCTCTTCCGTTCGCGACTTGGCGATCATGTCATCCACATAACATTCAATCTCTTTGTGAATCAAGTCATGGAACAACGTTACCATTGCCCGCTGGTACGTTGCCCCTGTGTTTTTCAACCCAAAAGGCACCATCTTATAACAGTACGTACCCCATGAAGTAATGAACGTGGTTTTCTCCATATCCTCAGGCGCCATCTTAATCTGGTTGTACCCGGAGAAACCATCCATAAACGAGAACACTGAAAACTGAGCTGTATTGTCAACCAGTACATCGATGTGGGGCAGTGGAAAATCATCTTTTGGGCTAGCTTTATTAAGATCTCGATAATCCACACACATTCTCACTTTTCCGTCTTTCTTTGGCACTGGCACGATGTTGGCAACCCAGGGAGGATAGTTAGTCACAGCAAGAAACCCTGCGTCCCACTGCTTCTGAACTTCTTCTTTGATCTTTATGGCCATATCGGGATGAGGCCGACGAAGTTTCTGCTTGACTGGCGGGCATTCTTCTCTCAATGGCAACCTGTGTACAACAATATCAGTATCCAACCCTGGCATGTCTTGATACGACTAGGCGAAGATATCAACATATTCACACAACATCTCCATCAAATCTTTCTTCACATCTTCTTTCAGGCAGGCGCCAATCTTGATCTTTTTCTTAGCATCCTCGGTACCAATATTGATGATCTCTATGGTCTCTTGATGAGGCTGGATGGTCCTTTCCTCTTGTTTTAACAATCTGGCCAGTTCCTCAGGGAGTTCACAACCTTTCTCATCCCCTTCTTCGGCTTGATAAATCGGTTTGTCAAAGTCATACATAGCCATAGCAGAACCGTTATCAATGAAATCCAGAGGATCAAGTTTGCACGAACGGGTTCATGCTTTATTTTAGAATTTTTTTTTTTTTTAAAACAAAAAGAAATGAAACATTGCCATTTTATTATTTTTTTGTGCAAAAATAAAAATGAAAGACAAAGAACAAAATTTGAGTGCAAAACGTCCTTTATTGATGATTAAAATTGCAAATGCAAACAGGGTGGCCCTACAAATGAATCTATACACCTTGGGTAGAGCGCAAGATTTTAACATGAATTATGGTTAGAAAAACAAAGAAAATTACTCTGTTTGAAGAGTAACCCGGATGACTTCTTCAACAGACCAATTCTGCAATGGTTGTCCCGGAGCGCGTGGGCGTACCCAGTTGTCTAAGTCACAGTCACTGTCAACGTCATCTTCTGTAGCTGCACAAGACTGATCTGAGTAAATGATTCCTCCACTGCTGAAAGTGATAGGTCCATTGTTCTCTGCAGCAGAAGTCATAGAGGGATGATAGCCAATACCAAATTTGTCCTCCTTCATTGGTGTCTCTATCAACTTGCCCCAGCCTTGGGTATTACCCGCTCTGACAACCTCGACAGCTTGCTTATATGATGAAATGGATGTACCAGATCTATCTGGTGCAAGGGAAGATTCAGGCACGTTGTCAATATTTACCGCTTCAAACGACTGGCAAAGCATCTCGTGAATTTCTCCATCCATCTCAACATACTTAAATGTGGACAAATGACTAACAAAGATGTCCTCTTCACCACACACTGTCACAATTTGTCCCTCGAACTCGTATTTCAGCTTTTGGTGTAAGGTGGATGTAACAGCCCCGGCCGCATGAATCCAAGGGCGGCCTAATAAGCAGCTATACGCAGGCTGTATGTCCATCACATGGAATGTAGATTTGAACACCTGCGGTCCAATTTGCACGGGCAGTTCCACTTCACCAAACACAGATCTTTTCATTCCATCGAACGCTCGGACAACCAACTCACTGGGCCTTAAAATCAAACCATCAACTTCCAGCTTCATCAGCGCCTTTTTAGGCAAGACATTGAGCGAGGAACCAGTGTCTACCAGTACGTGAGACAACACTGCACCCCTGCACTCCATTGTAATGTGCAAAGCTTTGTTGTGGTTTCTTCCTTTAGACGTCAAATCTCTGCTTGTGAAACCCAATCCGTGGCTGACTTTAACGTTGGAAATCACACCTTCAAGCTGATTAACAGTGATTTCCTGTGGAACATATGCTCTCTTCAACACTTTCAATAAAGCCTCCCGGTGCGCGTCAGAACACATCAATAATGACAGAATTGAAATTTTTGAGGGCGTCTGGTTTAGTTGATCGACAATCTTATAATAACTTTTCTTTATTATCCTCATGAACTCTTCCACCTCGTTGTCAAAGGCAATCTTTGTCTCTGTTTCAGGTACAGGCACACTCTCGACCACCTGTTTTCCTTTGATTTTTGTTGCAACTTCAGCTTCTTTATCACTTCACAAAATTTGGGGAGCAAACAACCTTCCGATCCGAGTAAAGCCACCTACACCACCCACATTATCAATATTTGAACTGGCTGATGTCTCGACTTCCTGCTTTTTCCCTTCATAATACACGTCTGCCCCATAGTGCCATGGGATTGCCTTCATAGTTGTAAATGGAACTGGTCCTGGCACCGTGATGGTAACAGGACTGGGTCTTTCTGGCACAACACTTGCCACAGGAGCTGTACTGGCAGGCACCTGAATCTCCGCAGGAGTATAATAGATGGTCACAGTTGACACCTCATCAATATCTTTCACAACCCTGTCAAACTGCAGACGGCCATCATTGATCAGATTCTGCAGACCAACTTTCAACTTATCACAGCCAATCTCTTGGCCCAAACACTCAGAACAATTTTGATCACATCCCGGGAACACCTGTCCCTTCAACAAATGATCCTTCACCACTAGCAACGGAGTTTTCACCTGGCTGATATCCGTTACCAAATTTAACCTCTTTCCGTCCTAAATAGCACGCACATCTGCCACACCATGATCAGGCATGGGGTTCTGAAGAACATTAGGAGGTAACGAGAAATTGATTGCCTTAGCATCAATCAAGTCTTGTACCTTGTTCTGAAATGCCCAACACTTCTCAGTGGTATGCCCCTGAGCACCTGAGTGGAACTCACAGCGGGCGTTAACATCAAAATTAGGTGGCAAGTTTCCAGCAGCAGGAGCTTTCATAGTACGAAGCTCAACCAACTTTAATTTGAGCAACTAGGGTAACAGTGCTGAATAGGTCATGGGGAGAGGGTCAATTTTGCGATCCCTCTGCCTAGATCTCTGCTGGAAAGGAGGTTGCTACTGCTGCTGAACCTGTTGTTGGGGTTGCTGCTACTGAATGGCTGGTGCTGGGATCGTCACTGCACCTACTTGATGGTAAGCCTGAGAACGACCTCTTCCCCGTCCTCTATACACAGCATTTGTATCACCTATCTCTCCTTTTCTGACCACTAGCAAAAGGTTTCTTCTTTCCAGAGGAACCAGCCCCACTTACGTCTTGAATCTTTCCAAGCTTCAACAGACTCTAGATCCTTTCACCCGCAATCATGATTTCAGAAAATCCTGTTGATGGACAGGCAGCCAATCTATCAAGGTATGCCCCTTGCAGGGTGCCCATAAACATATCTGCCATTTCTCTATCCAACAAAGGGGGGTTGAACCTGTGCAGCCATCTCTCTCCACCTTTGAGCGTATTCCTTGAAACTTTCCTTAGCATTCTGTGACAACCCTTGCAGTTGAGTGCGGTTGGGCGCCATGTCGATATTGTACTGGTACTGCTTTAGGAATGCTTCTGCCAGATCCTTCCAACTTCTCACAGCAGCTCTGTTCAATTTCATATACCAAGTCAACGATGCTCCAGCCAAACTGTCCTGAAAATAATGCATCCATAGCTTCTCGTCATCAGTATGGGCTGAGATCTTCCCAAAATAAGCTTGAATATGTGTCTGGGGACACGTATTACCATGATATTTGTCGAAAGTAGGCGGCTTGAACTTTGGAGGAATCTTGACTCCTGGGACTAGCCCCAAACTAGTAACATCAATACCCATAGAATTCTTGCACTCTATGGCCTGGATCTTCTCAGCTAACTCATCATACCTTCGATCACTAGGGTTACCTACATCAGTATCCAGTAGGGTAAATTGGTCTTCCAGAACATCTTCCTAAACCACACCAGCATTTTTGCCATTTCCAGTTCCTAGATTACCAACAGGAGGAGGATTGCCAACAAGAGGAGGAGTGACCCTTGTCTGTGAATTGTCATTCTGATTGCCTTCAGGCGTGGCCTCTGGACGCTCGACCAGAAGCCTCAATCTTTCTTGAGTTTGTGCCATACCAGTCATGAGAGTCATGAACTGGTCCATGCATGCCCTCATTTCAGCCAAATCATTCTGCACTTGATCCATAACCCTTGCTTGATTTCTTCGAGTTGAGTATTGGTGAATATGATTCTCAGCTATAATGCCTGAAACAAATAAAGGTTAGAGACCCCGCAACAGGTTATTGAAAAAGCAAGTAACAAAATGCAAAATGATATGCAATGCAATGCAAATGTCATGTTTATCATTTCCGAGGTGCCTTACACCCTGATTTCGATCTTAACCACAGAAATCTGAAGATCAGAAATCGTGATATACAGAGACGTGTTGTGGTCATGTGCTTGTGTACAGATATCTGACAAGGACTAATTCTGAATAAAACTGCTCATTCCCATTCAACAAAGTATTCAAGTACATTCAAAAGAAGTTCATCAACAACTGAAATACAAGGGAAAGTTGGATCCATCAACAAGCCTGATGGTAACCATTAACAGTAAATTACAGGAAAAAAAAGAATATCAGTCTAATAATCCCACGTCCTTCATCTTATCACTTGTGTATTTGATCTCCTCAAAGAGTATGCGAGTATGCTGGTGGTTCAGCTTTTCAATCATCTCTCTGATCAAAACATCCCTTTTCTCCAGAGCCTTTGCTAAGGAACCCAATATGCAGCATCAAAGCTTTGTCATCACACACCCCTTTGTGTCTCTTTATGCCAACTTGCGTCTTGAGTATATCCCTTTCTATTACGACTTCTTCAAGCTCTTTCTTGGTATTCTTCAGCTCTCTTCTAGCATCTTCTAACTGTTCTTGACTTTTACCGAGGCTTTCCCGATACTTTCTCCTCTGCTCATGTGCCTTCTTAAGCTCTTCGTCTTTAATCTTCAACTATTCCTGTAACTCAGCATTTTCAATTCTGACATCATCCCATGCTCGCTGGAATTTGCCCAATGTATCTTTGGTCTGAGCTAAGTCTTGTTTAGTTGTCTTGTGAGCCTGAGTGGTAGCATCGGCACCTTTGCTGATCTTCTGGAAGTGTTGTGCTCTTTCATAAAAATCTTTCTCTTTGGCTGCTAAGATCTTTTCTGCCTTCTGATCTCTTCCTTCTAGATCTTTATTGTTATGCAGGGCTTTTTGGAGACAGCTACTCATACTAGCATTCTCTACTTGAAGCTCTTTTACCATCTTCTGCCACTTTTCGCACTCTTCAATAGCTACCATAGTTGGTTGTTCTGGCTGTACTGAACATAAAAGAGGTTCCCTTGAAAAGGGTAAAAGCAATTCTTTTACTTTCAACTCGATCCATCTGTCATATTCAGGATAACACCTACAATCTCCTTTCCCAAAAACCACTTTTTCAATTTTATGCTTATATTTCCAAGCATTCACTACTTCTGCCACCTTCTCATTTTTAGTTCCTATAAAAAACAAAGATTCTTCAACATCTTGCTCCGTAGGGGGATTCCTGGAAGCATACCCGAATTTTCGGATGGCCAAAACTGGATTATAATTGATCCCTCCTTTTCTGCCAATCAGAGGTACATTTGGAAATTTCCGCATCTTGTGATAAGCTCTATTCTCAATAACCGATGATCGAACCAGATAATATTATCAACAGTTAAACCTATCATTCGCTTGGACCACTTCGCAACATCTATGGTTTCCACAAAGGCACCTGTTTGAGGCAAATGCTTGAAAAGCCAATGGCACAGCAGTGGAGTACAACAACTAATAGGTCCTCCCCTTCTTTTCTCGTTCTTGTAATGCACGGAATGATAAAAATCTCCTAACAAAGTAGGGACTGGATTTTTAAGAACGAAAACTCTCGTCGCCGGCATATCCACAAAGTCTTGTTGATTAGGGAAAAGAACTAGGCCATATATGCAGAGAGCCGGAATGGAATTATAAATCGTCCAGTTTTTAGCATTAGCAGCCTCCTGAGCTTGATCAGAGAGGAATTCCATATGAAATCTGTCAACTCCGTTTTTGCTACTCACACCACCCTTTACCACTGACTGATCAATTTGCATTGCAACAACAACTTCTTTTGTACTAGGAGAAGTACCAGAAAAGAACGGTATTGCCGACATGATCGGAATCCCCAAAATAAATGAGAATTCTTCCAGTGTTGGCATCAAAATGTAATCTGGAAAGAGGAAACATCTCAGCGAAGGCTCGTAGAATTGCAACAGAGTGTGCAAAGCATCATGCTCATACTTTGTGATAGTATGGACCATCTTAATCTAATTCCCGTACTTCTTTTGAAACCTATCAAGAACACCCGGGCCAACCATATCTATAACTTTGAGTAGTGAATCCTAGGTAGGGTCTGGAAACTTGTAAGAAACATTGTTCTTCCTTCTCTCGTCATTCTCTGTTGAACCCATGGATTGGAATCAGAAGTGTATTATGCACCTGAAAATGACAAACACAACCGTTATGATATGATAATGCAATGCAAAAGGGCAATGTGATCAGGTCATCAGGTGTCTGTGCTGGACTGTGTGCATTATGTCTGTATAGATATGATAACATTTCTGTAGGCGAGCACCAAACAACTGTAATAGGATACACCATCTGTATAATAGTACCAACAAGACAGGGTATGTAGGAAGCTTGGTTACCTGCAACCCTGTAAACATCCCGCCTCTCTCACACGTGGGTACTAAGATCCTCAGTATCCCGGGCTCTCAGGTCGAGAAATGATGATACGTTCACCATTTCTGGTTTGACATCATCATCAATCGAGGAGGCCTCAACTGATTCACAAAAATGAAAGATCCTCAACTTCAGGCACTGAGGTCGAGAAGCAATAGTACATTCATCCCTCGGGGTACAGTACTATCGCCAATCGAGGAGTGCCTCCACTGATTCCCTTTCAAAAAAGGACATTCTATAGCAAGTTCCCAGTATTGGGTCCTCGGATCGAGAATGTGCAATGGGTTTGCCACAGAATATGGTCTGCCACTGTCACATCTCGGGAGGAGTGCCGTAACTGAGTCCTCGGGATGGTCACCAGAGTCGACAGCTCTTTAGATCGACATTCTGAGATGCGCAAGATACGCACGTCAGAATATGTCCCAAGATAGCCTCGTCTAGCTGTGAATTTCGTGAATACCCAACGCACTCCAGACGGCACGTAGGTCCCACTACTCTCCACTCTAATCCTAAGTGTATACTCAAGCCTGTGTAATGGGCTTATCTCTCAGAAATCCCATCCCGCCAAACTGAAAACAGCACAGTCCAGCACAACAGTAATAATATGATATGTAATGCTGAAATGCAGTAAATACAGTAATGTACAGTAAAGCAGTAAATAACCATACAATAAAACGGTAAATACAGCACACGCGTAAACACCCAATGAAAGAAAAACAGACAAGCGCTAGGATTGACTCGCTTAGGGATGGACCAGCAAGAGGTCAATCTGTCCCCAGTAGAGTCGCCAGCTGTCGCTCCCGGGATTTTCATCCAAGTACAAACACGAAAGTGGCACCGAAACAGAGTCGCCAGCAATGTGTATTTATCCCAAGAGAAGGAAAGGAAACACTGCATAAACCTGGGGGAAGGAAAGAGCATGGTCTTGCGACCAAGAGAACTGGGTTCGGGAGTCGGTTACGCGCGAGGAAGGTATTAGCACCCCCACGCGTCCATCGTACCCGATGGGATCCACGCTTGCTTGTCTCGATCAAAGGGTGTAAGGAAAGGATAGTGGAAAAAGAACTGCTAACTGGAGAACTGGAAAAGAAAGAGGAGATAAAGAGAAACAAATGTAGGGAAAATAAAAGAAGTGCTCGAATGGGCCCTACCCACTGCCTACGTATCTCATCGGGAGCATGAGAATCAGAGCGACGTAGTTCCCCTCACTAGGGATGGATTGTTTGTGTTTTTTAGTGGAAACGTCAGAGTGCGCGTCCCAGCAGTTAGGTGTTGCAGCTCGCTGTAGGGAGACTTAGGTGTTACCTGTTTGCGGTGGAACGGACTTGACGCATCCTTAAGGAAAGAGTGAAGAGATGAGAAAAGAAATTGTTTGTTTGAAGTTTTTTTAAGAAAGAAGTGTTTTGATTGTTTTATGTTTCGTAACACGTATTGTATTTAAGTCCCTCATGTAGGATCGAATGCCTCACATATCGACCCAAGACGGGACGCATGCTAACATTCTAAGAAAGTGAGAGAAGACCCCACACTTCCTTGTTACCACATGAAAGGCCTAAATACAATAGGTGTTATGCTTTTATTAATTGTTTTTTACCTTGATTATAAGATGAGAGAGAAGAGATTCAAAAGAGAGGTAAAAGTGGAAACTAAGGGGAGATTAAGACACACCCTAGTGTTAGCATGCTTGGAGATCCTATGGTTAATGTGGTTTAAGAAACCTACTTCTAAAAGAAAGAAGAAGAAGAGCAAAAGAAGAAACTTACTTCCAAAATGGAAGTTAAGTTGATCTTAAAGAGGGATGAAGAAGAAGTTATTCAAAGAAAACATGTAAATGCTTATCAAACACAAACTTGAATGATTGAATGAACTAAGAGAAGATGAGAGAGAAATGTATGTAGAAGCATATCCACACACACTTACTTACCTTTAGCACCTACATGAAAATGTTAGTTCAAAACAATTTACAAGTAGTGCAATAAGAAAAGGAATAACAAGTGGTGAACAAACAATTTAAGAGTTAAAGGATAAAAATTCCAAGAGATGAAACTCAATCAAGGTCAGAATCTAAAGGGTGTTCTCTAATGTTAATTAAGCAATCAAGAACAAACCATACACTACTAAAGATCTTAAACATCAAAGAAGTGAATCATGGAAGGAAAAGATGAAGAATGAATAGATATGCAAGGTGATCATGCATTAATACTTCAAGTAATGTCCAAGTCAGAATGTGGATAACCTAAACATGTGTCTAACCATGATATAAAAATGTCACATAATGCAAACAATCAAGTATCCAAGCATTAGGAGTGATTAGGAGAAGAAGTGAGAAGATATGAACATGAATTTAACATGAAAAGAAGTTACTTAAAGTAAAAGTCAAACCTAAAAAAACAAGATGAAACTCAAATGCCCAAGGTCAGAAGTGGTATGACATGTTGAAGATGCATAAATGATCATGGTATAAGCACATATCAATCAAGTCCATACAACTTAGCAAACATGCAAGAAGAAGTCACATAAAAGAATGAATGCTTCACACTTGAAAAGAAGTGCAAAAGATGCAAAATGGCATACAAATATGAATGATTATGGATAGGTCAGTAGAAAATCATGGATTAAAATGCAAATGAGATGATAACATGATCATATTAGAAACACACAACCAAACATGACAAACATAAGATGAAGACATAATAGAAATTAGGTCAAAAAGTCCCATAAGATGCATCATATAAAACAAAGGATCAACACATGCCAAATGGACTTAATAATGATCAAACACAACTTCTAAAAGTCTAAAAATGTTACCTAAACCCAAACAAAAGACCTAAAATAGTGGCATAAATGCCTCATGCAATGAAGGTTAAGGAAAGGCACATAAAGTTCAAGCAAAACTTCCTTCAAACACAAGCACACCAACATATGTCAATGTGCATTCAAAAATTATGAAATTAGAATGTAAATGACCTCAACCAGTGACCAACCACACATCAAAATACCAAACAAATATTCAGAGAGGAATGGCCTCAAACAATCAAGCAAAAGTCACTTATGAATCATGCACCAAAGTGAAAAAATGGAGGACCTAAATGCAATAAAAGAAAATCTTAAAAATGAAACAAAAATATCTTTATGAAGTTCTGGATGTTACTGAAAGGATTCAAAAAGATTGATGCATAAATGTTTAAGGATCTATGAGAAATAAATCTTTGAAATGCACATATGGAAATAGAAACAAATTTCAAAAGAAATAAAAGAAAAATATGGAAAACTGTGCAAATATTCACAAAATCAAAAATAAAAATAATAGAAAATTAGTTAAACATGTTAAGACATCACATGAATTTTTGTAGAATTTTTTATGATGTTTTGGTATTTTTAAAAATCAATTATGAAACAAATGTAAAAAAAGAAATCAAAATAAAGAAAAAGAAAGCAGGGGTGTAGAGAAGTAAAAAACATGTTCAAGATCCACAATGGGCCCAAAGGAGGGGTGCGAACATCAATTAGAGTCCAAATCCAATACGTGTGGTTGTGTGTGGCGCGTGTACATGCAATCAACATACTGATGCAATCACAACCATACATCTAAGTCAACCCACACCAATCATTAAAACATGCGTATCTAATAATCCATGAGGAAGGCACATGATAGTTCCCTTACACGCACACACACACAATCATCAAAATTCAAAAAGAATAACACGTGAGGTGCACAGGTTTTCATTAATGTGTTGGCAATTCTATGGACGTTAGATCAATCAAACGGTCAAGATCAACAAAATCAAAGCAATCACGTGGACACCAATGCAGGCACATGTTATTTATCATACAACCACACACATGCAATAATTTCATTAATGCGTTGGCATATTATTAACCACACGATGAGAACACATCAACGGCCATGTTTAAAACTCAGAAACCCTAACAATTAAAACCACCGACCAGAGAAGGACCTCCGGTCATCTTCTCCGGGGAGCCACCACCACCTGTAAATCTCAAAATCTCTAGAAATGCACAAACGTGATATCAAAATGAAGCTAACACTACGTACATCATGAATCCACCATCACTTTTCACATAACAATCACATACATAGAGAACAGAGGAGATTAAAATATGCCCTAGGTTTTGAAACTATGCCTCTAAGAGGCCTATCAACTAGCCGGATACTTCAGAGCTCCTAATGAGCTAAAATCAACAAGAAACAAGTGATACTGAAGAGAAAACGTGCGATCAAAGTTGGAGAAATCAAACCTGAAACTGATGAGGCTTTGAATATACAAGAATACCAGAGGAATATGCTTCTTCCTTGAGTCTCGATTGGCCAAATAAAGGCTTCCAAACTCTGAAAATGGAGATGAATATGGATCTGCAGTGTAGTTACTCCAACAACTCAATGATCTTTAATTTCAATGATGATTGAGGACAAAGCTTGAAGATGAAGCTAGATGAGAATGATGATGGATTCGTGTAAACTCAGAGAGAGAATAGAGAGAAACTGAGAGAGAGAGTGAGAAGAATTTCTAAAGTGAAAGTGGAAAAATGAAGTTGAAAAATGAAAATCTGAGTGAAATGCCAATTTATATGCGTGGTTTAGAAGTTAACTCCACTGGTCAACTGAGTGAGTTTAATGAGTTGCTTGGGTTAAGGTGAGTGCACCCTAACTAACTAAGTCAAGTTAGTTAGGGGCGAGTTACTTGGCTGTGCTATGGTGATGGTGATTTATGGTGTGTTATGGTGGAGGTTGAGTGAATCAGTGGTGGTGATGTGTTATTCTGAAGTAGCAAATGCAAAAGAAACTTGCTTCGCAAGTTTATAATCTTCCTCTTTAGTGTATGGCAAAGTATGATGAAGATATTGTAAAGAAGATGTTTGGTTAAAAGTGGAAGGGAATATAAGGTGTGTACGTGTGAATGCTAAGACAACATCAATAACAACTCATTTCTTTATGATTTTAACAACTTGAAACAAGGAACTTTGTGAAGGAAATTCTCTTACTCTAGTGTATAAAATTGTGAAATTTATGTGTCATTGGAAAGAGAGTGGATCATAGAATAAGTTTGGTGTTGATTTTGAATTGAAATAAGGTTTGGAAAAGGATGCAAAATAGCTTGGAACCCAAAGGTTTGGAACTGGTGGGAGGCGTGACAAGCTGTGGCATGGCAAGGCAACATGGCGCCTGGGTTTTCAGCATGATCACCATGACTTTGAACCCTTAGAACTTTCTCATAACTTGATCAAATCAAAATTTGCCCAACATCAACATTGAAGAGGGCATAGCAAGGAACAACTTTGATGTTGAAAAGTTTTTCATTTGGAGCTTTTATCATTGAGAAAAATAGGTGGACATTTGGCACACCAAGTGTTTGACAAAATGATGGCCGGCGGGCTTGGTCACGCTTGGTCATGACTTGGTTTTGGACCTAGTTTTCTCAAACTTTGATAAACCATAACTCACTCAATATTGATCCAATGGAGATGTTCTTTATATGGTTTTGAAGCTTAGAACATGAACTTTAATTGGCTCAACTTGGGCCTGAGGTTTGAAGTTTTTTCTTGGAGAAAGAGAGCCTCAAAGTAGGGTGCAAAATGGTATAAACTTACTATTTTTGGCAACCCTAAAGTTTCTAATTTTGGCAGTTTTGTGATTTCTTGATTTCTCATTATTCCGCCATCATTTCATGATCAAATTTTGTCCATTGAACATTTATAACATGAATTTCATGAATTTTGACCTTAAAAAGTCAGGAGTTGACTTTTTCACTGCACGGTTGACTTTTTCCCCAATTCCTTGATCATCAAGCAACTAATCAATTGAAATCCTTCTGAAATCAATTGATGAGCAATTTTCCATCCACATACACTTAAGAACATGAGGAATACCATGAGATCAAGTTTTGTCCAAAAAATCAGGGATAAACTGATTTTAGTTCAAACCCTAATTTTGCCACCCTCTGGTTAGGAGGAAATATCACATCCTCCAAATCCAAATTCCTCTGAATATGATGTGTATCCTCTCAAACAAAGATGAGATATGCAATTTGGAGGTGATAAAAACTCAAAGATATTGCCCATTTGGGGGTCAGATCCCAATTTTTTATTGCCTTGTGTAGGAGATGATGCCATGCCCAATCTTCTTGATGAATTCTCCTCTTCCCATGCCTTGTGGGATCAAAGTGAGATGATATATGGCTTAAGGAACCCTTGAGACTTGTGAAAAACACTAGGCTCTTATTCTTTAGCTTTGGATGATCAACACCTTTGAGAAATAACTGATCACATGCCCTTATGCAAGATGCAATGCAATGCTTGATGTTTTGTTTTTTCTATGCTTGAATGCAATGCAATGAAATGAAAGCTCATGCTAAATGATATGAAGAAGTGAGAGGGCAAATTTTGGGGTATTACAGGGGAGAAGATGGAACTTCTCCAGGTTGCTTCAGTTGTGTGCCGTTGGTTGCAAGATTGTAAGTGTTGTTTGGACAGTATGGTTCCCGGTTCCAGAAGGGATGCGGAGGTAAGGTTTATGTCAACTAAGGATTCGTGCCTTAGGTAGTTTTGTGCATAGGATGTAAGGAATACTATTATAGTTTGGCAAAGGCGGTTTATGCCCCATCATGATTGTCGACTGTCTATTGACAAATTGAGGAACTGATCACCCTTAATCTCTTGTTGATAGTGGACGGGAATTATGTTGGATGGAATTGACGTGTCTTTCCGGCTTCGATAGTGTGTGCAATGAATTGTTTGGAATTAAGGAAGTGCTTACGGATTGTTTTGTTGAGTCGATGAAGATTCTAATACCGAAAGATGAGATGGATTAGAGGTTTTGATATGTTGGTCCAGTTGGGAAGTTATTGAAAGAGAATGATTAGGTATCTATAATGGTAGTTCTCAAAAAGTAGAGTGTGAACTCAAATTGGACGAAGGAGAGGATTTGAGGTTTGGATCTGCTAAGTAAGTAAAAGAACTTCTAGGAAGTGAGGCGCAGATGTTGGTCATGTTTGTGATAATAGTGTTTTGGAAATGGTCAGGAAGTCACAGTGATGGGCCGTCAGTTGGGCATGGTTTTCAGATGTGTTTTTGGATGGAACGTTAGGGTGTTGTCTTAGAGAGCTCCAGTATTGTTAGTAACAAAAAGGAATGATGTTTGAATGGAATAACAAGTATGATATGTATAATGGTATTGAGACTATGGAAAGTAAACTTAGAGGTTTAGTGAGTTTTGGAGTTTTTAAAGTTATAGGGCATTAATGGAAATCTTGAGAAAACCCTTAGGTGTGGATGTAATATTTGAGAGTTCTTTTTGGTTGGTTGTTGCTACATGTTAGAATTTGTGGAATTGGACGACCAGGAGAAGAAATTATGTATGGATTGCTGACAGATGATTAAGGTAACGATTGAGAATGAGCGAACCTTGCCCTATTTCAGTTCTGATTGGATTCGCCAGGTGTTCGCACGGCAAAGGTCACAGCGAAGGCTCGCAAGAGATTCGCACTGCGAATGGCAAGGCGAATGTTCGCCCCAGGTTCGCACAGCAAACTTTGTGTCTTTTTCCTACTGCCTTGGTTCGCTGGGGCTTCGCACTGCGAATGAGGGAGCGAAGGACTCGCTAGGAGCTTCGCATTGCGAACATGGCAGATCTTTCCAAATTGTTTCTTTCTTAACTTTAGCTTCATTTATCCAATTTAAACTTTCTTTATATCGTTGTGGAGCTATGAAAGGGTTCTATGTTTTGGAAAACAGAAATATTATTTATGGAATGGATTTTTGGTCGAGTATTGGGATTAATCGGAATTACGTGAATTACGTAAAACGGAACTGTTAAAAACGTTAAAAGCTTCAAGCCACGCGTCTGGAGTGTTTGTGGAGTGGATGAATCGTATCTTCCATATTTAATTGGATAAGTTCGTAGTGATTTCGATTGAGGATGTTAGGATCTGTTATAAAACTCAGAGGAAGAACAGGTAGAGTGTTTGAGATTTGAACTACAAGTGTTGAAAAGAGATGAAGTTTTATGCTAAGTTATTCAAGTGAGAATTTGGGTTGAAAAAGGTTAGTTTTCTTGGATATGTTATTTCAGAGGAGAGTATGGTAAAGGATTCATCGGAAGTAGATGTAGTTCTACATTGAGAGATTCCGAAGTTGGCTAAGGAGATTAGAAACTTTTGGGCTCAGTTGGTTGTTATTGCAGGTTATGGAAGACTTTGTTGAGTTCGTACTTCTGGTATCTCAGTTGACTTGCAAAGGGTGGGTCTTTTGTTTTGGGTGTTCGTTGTGAGTAAGTTTTGGTGAGCTGAAGTAGAAGTTGTCTACGGCTCCAGTTTTGATACTGCGTGATCCGGATAAACCGGTTGTGAGGTATTGTGATGTGTCTTTGATGAGTTTAGTCAGTGTGTTAATGCAAGAGGGTAAAGTCGTGGGTCATGCTTTACGACAATTGAGGATTTATAAAAGGATTTATACTATTCTGGATTTGGAATTGGTTGCGGTGGTATTGTGTTGGAAAATTTGGAGGTATTATCTTTATGGTCCTAGGTTCGAAGTGTTTAGTAAATCACAAGAATATTGAGTACCTGTTTAGTCAGAAGGAATATAGTATGAGACAGCGAGGATGGTTGGAATTCCTGATGAGTTATGACTTTGGCTTGGATTATCCTTCGGGGAAAAGCTGATGCTGTGCCTGAAAAGTTAAGTCGAAAGTTGTTATGCATGTCTGTTTTGATGGTCAGAGAATTAAGATTGTTTGAGCAGTTCAGAGACTTGTGTCTGGTGTGTGGGATATTACAAGAGAGTGTGAGTTTGGGTATATAAAAAGTGAACAGTGATTTTTTGGTGAATATGAGAAAGAGTTAGACTTTGGACGTGAGACTGGTAGTTTTGATGGTTACGAGTAATCAGAGTGTGCAGCGGAAGTGTGTTGTGGCACAGTTTGTATTTGCGTGTGTAACTTGTAAGAATTCATAAGTTGAACATTGGGAACATGTAGGATTGGTAAGATTATTGGACGTTTCAGTATGGAAGTGTTAGGTGAAAGGCTTAAATATTAATCAGGTACTAATATGTAGTTGAGTGTTTTGGTCGTATGTTCGATTGGGGAATCGTAGCATTGTTGTAATGTTGTTGTATGACAAGGATGTTGGTATCGTGGTTATGTAGAGGTTGTTGCAACGATGTTGGGTCGTGGGACTTTATGTTCTTGTTGTGTTTCGGTTCGAGAGTGAACCTGTGTGTGTTCGTAACTTGGGTATTCTTTGAGTTGTGTGTTGGTCGTCAAGTGCATTGTATGGGCTTTGCATCTTGTCGTTGTAGTTGTCGTCGTGTCGTGTTGTTGTAGTAGTTGTTGTTAGCAGGGTGGTTTGTCAATTTGTGTTATTCGTGGGGTGCCTCTTGTTGGCATGTTAGTTTGTTGGTCGGTGGCGAGAGTCGTGTCCGGAGTTGTTCATCTCAGTTTATTTTCGAGGACGAAAATTTCTAAGTGGGGGAGAATTGTAACACCCCAATTTTGTTCATTTTATTTAATTGAGTCGATTTAATTATTTTTGTTTTATATTATTTTATTTTTTACTTTTATTTGACAATATATTATTTTTCATCGCTGTTTATGTTTTATCGCATTTTGAGAGCGTTTGCGAGATATTTGAGTTGAGGGGTAAAATAGTCTTTTTAGGGGTTAGATATTTATATAAATAGAAAGTGGAGAGAAAAAGAGAGAAAAGAAAAGGAAAGAAAAAGAAGAGAAAGAAAAGGAGAAGAAAGAAAGAGAGAAGAGGAGAAAGAGGAAAAATCGGGAAAACTCCATTTCAAGCGCGATTAATCGGGTAAGGGTGAGAAGTTTCAATTATATCTTGCTTGTGTATGTATATGTGTTGTTTGTTGTAATTGTTTTGGTTGTTTTGCAAATTTTCGTATCGATCAGAATTAGGAACAATTGATAGAAATCGATGTTTTTGCGGATGAAATTCGATAAAAACTGAGTAGAATACTTGTTATTAGGTTTGGATCATGTTTTGGTTGTTATAGTATGTTTTGGAAGTGTTTGGGTGGAAGAAATGATGCATTTTGACCCCAAATGACCTATGTTATCGCTGCTGGAAATTCTGAGTTTCGCAGGTTCGCACTGCGAGCAACAGCGAAGCAATCAGCGAACGTTCGCTAGCTGTTCGCATTGCAAACGTTAGGTCATTTTTGCTACTGCCACGGTTCGCTGGGAGCTTCGCACTGCGAACGTGGCAGATTTTCAGTTTTTGTTTTCTTCATAACTTTTGATCCGTAAATCGGATTGAGGCACGGTCGGATGCGTTGGAAAGCTATTTCAATGCTCTTTATGATAGTGGGATAGAAACAAATGTTTAAGCCATGGATTGATAAGAAAAATATGGAAAAGTAATGTATGTGTGAAAAGTGTGGTTATGTTTCCACCATAACTCCCGAATCGCGAGTCCGATTGAGGTGGGACTTGAGGCAATAGATAGATAACATAATATGATATTAAATGGTGATGTTAGACCATGATTTAACCAAGAATATTTGGTAGGGGATGATTAGTGGTTTGTAGGTTTTGTTGTGTTTGTTGGTGTTCGATGTGATATGTTATCGTCGTATAAATGTGGGTCTTTTGTGCTATCTATATGATGCTGAAGCATGTGATAATGATGTTGTTGTGTGGTGAAATATAGTGTATGATTATTGTGGTTGATGGTGAGTAATTCTTGATGTGAATTGATATGAATGTATATGATAAAATGCTAATTGTTGTGGTTTGTGGTTTATGATGAAATGCATTGTGTATGTGAAATTCAATGTCTGTTATTTGGTGGCCTTATGGCAAGTAAATGCATTGTTTGAGTTGATTTTCAATGCATGAATAATGATGATGAGATAATTCATACTGTTGAATTGTGGTGATGCATTTGATTGTCATGAGTCTTGTGTGTCAAGCATCATGATATGCATCTTGTGATGTTGTGTGCCCTAGTGGGTGTGAGCAACGAATCGATTCCAGAGGGAATCTGCTATAACATCGTGCGCCTTAAAAATAAGAGGACCAAAAGCAATCTGATTGGATCATGCGCCTTAAAAATAAGAGGACTGAAAGAGATGGTTATAGACGATCGTGAGCCTTATACAAAGAGGACCGAAAGCGATCGGATCGTGAGCCTTATATAAAGAGGACCGAAAGCGATCCATAAACATCGTGAGCCTTATACAAAGAGGACCGAAAGCGACAGGGAACATCTTTTGCCCGACGGGGAGTTACACTAAGTAACAAATGATAATTCCAATAGTTCCTGAGTGAACTAGTGTTGAGAATGATGGAAGGATGGTACCGCATATGCATTGCATAGAGTCGTTGTGTCGGTCTCTGTGCATTTGCATGAATCATGAATGGATTGATTATGTGTGAGAATTGTGAATGGATGCATTATGTGTGAGAATTGTGAATGGATGCATTATGTGTGAGAATCGTGAATTGATTGAGCGTGTGTTGAGATTTATGTTTGAATTGGTGAATTGATGTGCATATGTGATAAATGCATTGGTTGTGAATAATATGTTTTATGCATAAAAATATAATATGTGATTATGTTAGTATAATTGGTATATGATATGTGTATTAAATGTGATGCTTGTGGTGAGAATAACTATGTATGTGAATTATATGTGTTTGCATATTATTATGCAATCTTGATTTAGTTGTTATTTCTCACCCTTCTGCTGTGGCTTGTTGCTCTATGAGGCAAATTCAGATTTTGTGTCTTGGAGGCTTTTGTGAAGATTAGCCCTCTGCTCTTGGTGTCTGCTCTGATACGTAGCACGGGAGTCGGGGAACGATTATGTGATATATGTATACCTATGTTAGATTTATTTTGTATTACCTTTGTAGGTATATTTTGATGTTATAAAACAATTTATGTTGAAAAACAATTCAGTTATGGATCTTCCGCTTTATTCCATAATTGACCTTTCCTTTTGTATGAAAAAAGTTTCCCTTTGAGATTATTCCATTTTGTGTTATGTATCAAATAAATGAGCAGGGATTGTGTTTTCTTTCTGTAAATGTGGCATCCTTGATTCTGTCGGAAAAATAAATTTTTAGTTACTCTGATTTATTTATGTATTATTTATTCGCGATGGGATTTGGGGTGTTACAGTATTCAATCAGAGTAGCATGCATCTCAACAAGTGACCTCTGAATCCAACGAATATAAAAAATATGGTATGTTCCAGGACACCCCATATACCATATTAACATATGCGTTACCATGCTTAGGCAACAGATTTGATTTACGATTGGTGTCTACAAAAGACAAGATACCAAATTTAACCAACCTTTGTATCTCCATCTTCAATGGATAACAATTCTCAATGTCATGCCCATCTCCCCCTTGATGGAAAGCACAATAAGCCTCGGGTTTATACCACCATGGTATATCTTTTGGGACAGCAGGTGGTGCACGAGTTTGGACAAGGTTCTTTTGAATCAAATCAGGGAACAATTCTGAGTAAGTCATCGGAATTGGATCGAAGTTCTTTTGAAAATCGCTCTGTTGATTGTTATGTTGGTGAGAGTGTTGTTGAGACTGATAATTTGGAGCGGTATTAATGATGGGCGTAACAGAAGCTACATGTTGCTGACACTGATTATTCCTACCATAATACCTTATGCGTCTTTCACGAGAAATAACATTGGTTTCACCTTCTTTCTGTTTAGAAAATCCAGCGCCATGCTACTTTGCACTTTTAGAACACCTTCTTTCGTCAGAAGTCCTTCACGGATAGCTTCCTCTAATCTCATTCCCATATTAACCATCTCCATAAAATCACTAGGTGAGCTTGCGACCATCTTTTCATAATAAAGCGGCCCCAAAGTCTTTAGGAATATTTGTGTCATCTCTTTCTCTTCAAGCGGAGCGCTTATCTGAGCTTCAATATCGCGCCATCTCTGTGCGTACTCTTTAAAAGTATCTTTCTCTTTCTGAGACATCGCGCAGAGCTGATCACGGTCCGGCGCCATATCCAGATTGTACTTATACCGACGGATAAAATCTTCTCCAAGGTCATTGAATGTCTTGATTTAGGAACTATCAAGTCCTATGTACCACTTCAGTGCAGCACCAGTAATACTATCTTGGAAATAACACACTTTGAAATACTGAAAATCTCATTTCATTGATATTGGAAAAAGGATTACAAAGTCTGAAATACAATCTCAAAGAGTCTCAATACATAAGAGGAATAAAACTAGATATATGGCATCATGTCAGAAAATGATCCAATCCTAGGATGATACTTCTCGCGAAGCCTCTTGATCTCTCTTTCATAATGAGCCTCAATGGCGGTATTCTCTAGCACGAGTCAGTCCACAATACCATCTCATGCTCTAGAGGTAGGAAGATGAGCAGACGATGAAGTACTAGAGGAAAATAAATCATCTGGCTCCCTAGATCTCTTCGTAACACACCGCTCAAGCAACTCAATCAAGTCATCTTTCTCATTTAGTTGTCTCTGCAACTCCGTCTTCTCTTTGTCAGAAGCATGAAACTTCCTCTCCTACATCTCTTTCTTCATCTTAGCTAGGTTTTATTGAAGCTTCACCTTATCATCAATGGGAACAAGAGAATATGATGGTGTAACAATAGGAAATAATGGCTTCTCAAGAGGATAAGGCATCTTGAGTTAACAAGCTCTATCATGGACCCACTGAATGTAACACTCAGAAGCAGCGCAATGTTTCCTTCCTAACTGACCCTTATGTTTCCTATCGATCTTGCACCAAGAATGTACAATCCTCTTCTTCAATTCCAAGCTCTCGACTCCATCAAAGAAAAAGAATCCCGATAATGAAAGACTACTAGGTTTATCCTTCAAGCAATATCCAAATTGGCATCTAGTAAGAATAGAGTTGTAACTAACTTCTCCCTGTGTACCAAGAAGAGGCACGTTAGGGAACTCTCCGCAACCATCAATAATCACTCCAGTATCATACGCTGAATAATACCAAGTCATGTTCGCATGAGTGAGGGACATAAGTCTCTGAGACCATCTGAGCTTATCGTTATTATCCTTGAAGAGTTGAGACTGCGGCAGGTGCGAAATAAACCACCTGTACAGTAGAGGTGCACAACAAGTAATCTCTCCTCCACCCTTAGAAGTCCTATAGTGAATGGAATGGCAAGTGTTCCCTAGTAATGTAGGCACGGGATTCCCAATCAAAAAGATATGAATAACATGAACATCGACAACACCATCCATGTAAGGAAACAACACAAGACCATAGATCAACAAAGCAAGAATAGCCTCAAATGCATCCATACTCCCTAGAGTAGCAAAAGCAGAAGCTTTCCCCATCAAGAACTTGGCACTAATCCCCAAAATTCCTCATTTGGTGACAAACTTTCCCTTAAGATCAGACTCTCTAAGATAAATAACTTTGGCAATGACCTTGAGTGTAGAAACTTCCTCTAAACCACTGAAAGGGATCTTTTCTGAAATAGGAAAACCCATCCAATAAGAGTACTCTTCTAAAGTTGCCACAAGCTGGTAGACAGGAAAAGTGAAGCAATGGTGCAGCGGATCGTAGAACTGAATCAAGGTGTTAAGAACCCCATCTTCCATATCAGTCTTCAGAATGGACAAAAGTCTACCAAAACGGCCTCTGAAATCCACGGGACTAGATACCAAAGATCCAAGCTTTCTCAACTCTTATAGATCGGGACTCTTGAAACTGTACTTTTACGTATTCCTTCGTCCAAGATCCATAATCACTAACATCTGAAATATTTTCAAAAAGAACCTCTAAGTTCCTTGAAATCTTGAGAAAAATGGCCATGAATGCATGAGTGCATGTATGCAGCAACCACAAACAAGATCATACAGGCACACAGGTTCAAGGTTTCGAGTCACGAGAATGGAGCCAAGGGTGAAAAACAACCCACAATGGTGTGTACTAAGGTTATATCAGCACCTGTAGAACAAGGTTCTAAAAAAGAGTTCCCAGAGTCATAGTCCCATCTTTCAGATATTACCGGTATGACGACTACTCGCCTACCAGTGATATTCTCAAGAGAAACTCATCCGAGTGTAGTATCGCATGAAAATCATCTTAGTTCTACACCAGGATAATCTCTGCACTACGTCCTAATAGGCCAAGATGGGTTAAAGGTTCTATGGTCCTCAGCTTCTCGGGCTCCCAGGACGGAAGAAGCAATGCCATTCATGACTACTCGTATGACATCAGTAATCCCAAATGGGCCTCCACTGAGCAATGGCTCTCGACTTGACATGCAAAAGACTACTCCAAGCACATCTCCTTGATTATACCATACATCATATCTTATTGTGCTCTACAGTCCGGGTATAAGACTTATCTCACCACACAAGATCACCAAGCACCCAAATAGAACAAGCAATAACAAACAAATCAATCAAATAAGAGCAAATAAAACAAAGTAGGCTGAACCCACTAAGAACCAGAGTCCCCAGCAGAGTCCCACTTTTCTATAGTGGGGAAATTGTGAGTGTTGTAACACCCCAATTCCCATCGCGAATAAATAATACATAATTTAATCAGAGTAAATAAAAATTTATTTTTCCGACAGAAACAAGGATGCCACAACAATAGAAAGAAAATACGATCCCTGCTCATTTATTTTGATACATAACACAAAATGGAATAACCTCAAAGGGAAACTTTCTCCATATAAAGGAAAGTTCAATTATGGAATAAAGCGGAAAGATCCATAACTGACTTGTTTTACAAAATAAATTGTTTTACAACATTAAAATATACATATATAGGTAATACAAAATATATTCAACAAAAATATACATATAACAAAAGCGTTCCCCGACTTCCGTGCTACGTATCAGAGCAGACAGGCCGGCAAAAGGATGGAGAACTAAGCTTCACAAAAGCCTCCAAGACTACAAATCTTCAATTGCCTCATCGAGCAACAAACCACAGCAGAAGTGTGAGAAATAACAACTAAATCAAGATTGCATAATAATATGCAAACACACATAAATTCACATGCACAATTATTCTCACCACAAGCATCACAGACTAATACACATAGCATATATCAATTATACCCACACAATCTCATATTAGCACATAAGGCATACCAAAGTTATAACATATGGAAACACACCACCACATCACGTATATTCATACATAGCATACCATAGAGAATTAATACAATCATTGTAATGTACAACATCCCCACAAAACATAACATATGTCTATACATAAAACATATCATCCATAACCAATGCATTTATCACATATGCACATCAATTCACCAATCCAATCACAAACTCAACACATAATCAATCAATTCATGATTTATGCAAATGCAAAGAGACCGACACAACGACTCTATGAAAATGCAATGCGGTACCATCCATCCATCATCTCATCACTAGTTCACTCAGGAACTATTGGAACCATCACTTGTTACTTAGTGTAACTCCCCGTCGGGCAAACGATGTTCCCCGTCGCTTTAGGTCCTCTTGGTATAAGGCGCACGACGTTTATGGATCACTTTAGGTCCTCTTTGTATAAGGCGCACGATCTGATCGCTTTAGGTCCTCTTTGTATAAGGCGCACGATCGTCTATAATCATCGCTTTAGGTCCTCTTTGTATAAGGCGCACGATGTTATAGCGGATTCCCTCTGGAATCGTTTCGTCGCTCACACCCACTAAGGCACACGACATCACAAGATGTATATCATGATGCTTGACATACAAGAACTCATGACAATCAAATGCATCACCATAATTCAACAATATGAATTATCTCATCATCATTATTCATGCAATGGAAATCAATTCAAAAAATGCACTTACTTGCCATAAGGCCACCAAATAACACACATTGAATTTCACATAAACAATGCATTTCATTATAATCCACAACCACCACAATTATCATTTTAGCATATACACTCATATCAATTCACATCAAGAATTACTCACCATCAACCACAACAATCACAACAACTTGTCACATGCTTCAACATCATACAAACCACAACAATCCCACAAAACATCATAACAACATACATTGATATTTAATCAAATAATGTATTTTACCAGACAACAACATAATTATCACATCCATCAACATCATATAAACCACATAAAAGCTCCACGTTACACAACAATAGCACAACACACGGTAAAACACCGACCGCACGCATTTAATGCGGTAAAAACCCGACAAACCAACACTTTTACAAAACCACGACTTAAATAAATCATCTAATGACCTCCAAACCATTTTTAATAGAAATAATATTTCATTAGCTTTCCAACGCTTCGAACGGCAACCAAAACGGACTTACGGTTTGAAAATTATGAAGAAAACAAAATAGAAAAATCTGCACGTTCGCTCCAGTATTCGCTAGGCGAACCCTAGCGAACCAAGGCAGTGGAAAACCAACATAAAGTTCGCTAGGTGAACCTCTAGGCGAACATTCGCCCGTTCCTTCGCTGGGGTTCGCCTAAACCCAGAATTCGCAGCAGCGTCAATATAGGTCATTTGGGGCCAAAATACATCATTTCTTCCACCCAAACCCTTCTAATTCATACCAGAACAACCAAAACATGTTCAGACATAATCGACAAGTATTCTACGCAGTTTATATCGAAATTCGTCCGTGAAAACATCGATTTCTATCAATTGTTCACAATTTCAACCAAATGGAAAACATATATTTTTCAACCAAACAATCAAACAAATACATACATATACATATACAAGCAAGATATAATCGAAACTTCTCACCCTTACCCGATTAATCGCGATTGAAACGGAGTTATGTCGATTTTCCTCTTTCTCCCTTTTTCTTTCCTCTTCCTTTCTATCTTCTCTTTTCTTTCTCTTCCTTTTCTTTTCTCTCTATTTCTCTCTAATCTCTATTTATATAAAAATATCTAAACCCCTAAAAATACTATTTTACCCCTTAACTCAAATATCTCGCAAACGCTCTCAAAATGCGATAAAACATAAACAACGATGAAAAATAATATATTGTCAAATAAAAATCAAGAATAAAATAATATAAAAACAAAAATAATTAAATCGACTCGATTAAATAAATCGGACAAAACGGGGCGTTACAAGTGTCAGCTATTGATTAACTTAACTCATAAAACCAGAGTTGCCACCACACTTATATTTTATCCAAAAGAAAAGGAAAAAGAGCGGACAAAACCTAAACAAGTTCTAAACAAGAACAAATGAACAGAGACAGGGTAAGGGGGTTGGTTACGCTATGGGAAGGTGTTAGCACCCAAAACGTCTATAGTACTCTATAGGAACCCTTTGAAATATCTACGCTTTTTTTGTTTGAAAATTTTTGTTTGAAATGAGATTGGGGAGATGAGAAAAGAAGTATTTTTTTATGATTTTTGTGTTTGGAGAGACTTCTTGAGCCTCATGCCTACGTACCCACAAAGTGCAATGTAGGGTCAAAACCTCGTAGTTCGTGGTACAAATAACAAAATTGGTTTGTTTTGATTGATTTTAAATGAAAAGACAAGTTGTCATTTTAAGGAGAAAAATACGACTAGTCGCCCACAAGTATAAGAAAACAACATTTGCATCACTTTAAGATGGATGATTTTTGCTTGAATAAAAATCAATAAGTCTATCACTCAACATCTAAGTGGGAAATGTTAACATCTTAAATATTATGGGGAATAGGAGAATTACATCTCAACTATGGAAATGACTCATGTCTAAACTTTATGAAAAAATTTAAATGAAAAAGTGCGCAAAGGCACAAAAGTTTGAATGAGTTTAAGTTTTTTTTAAACTATTTTTGAAATTAGTCAAAGTATACTTAACATTGATTGACATTTATTAAAGAAAATGAAGTTTAAAAAGGTCACTTGACAAAAGTCAAGGTTTATTGTGAAAGAGGTTATAGTTTTAAAACAAGAAGATTTTGAAAAAGGGACAAGATTTTAAAAATTTAAGAATGGGGAGGAGAAGAGGTGACTACCCTAAAAATAAAAATAAAAGCTAGAGATGGGAAATCTAACCACACATGGAGCAAACACTTGACAACAAGTCAACATGAGCAATCCTCTTCCTTTTGGATTTAAACCGTAAGCATAATAACCAGATGAATTAAAGCATCAGAGGGAGTCCCAAGTTAAGCCATAGCAAAGTCAAAGAAAGGTCTTCCCAAGGTTTAAAAGCCAATTAGAAGAGTCATGTATCAGATGATTTTCATAAGGCTAAAGTAACAACACCTGCACACAAAAAATTTCTGGACAAACAGACAAAAGCAACACAAAGGTCCAAGGTTTCAGATCTCCAAGAGCATAGGGAAAGGATCCTAGATCTAAGTCTGAAGTCCAAGGTCCAAGTCTATTCACAAGGTCACAACAGTCCGATATTAAGAGAACCAAGTTTTTAAGTGTTTCAATATTTATTAATGTCTTAAGAGGAGTATGGTCCAAGTGGACAAAATAAAAAGAGCATAAGCATTAACAAAAAGGTCCAAGTGGACAAAAGGAAAAACAAGATGATAATATGATAAACAATACGATATAAGATGCTAAAAGTAAAGGAATAAAAATAAATGACAATAATTAAAGAGCAAAAAATAAATGGCACAAAGTAAAGTTAGTGCAATTATATAGTTAGTAAGTTAGTGTTAATGACGGCGAACATTTTTGTCGTTTTTCGGATAATACTCGACTATTCAACCATAAGCATGAAAACATGAATCTATACATCATTAAGGGAAGGGCGCCAACTAGGATAAAATCGAGGAGTATGCCAACTAATTCTCATAACAACAAAGAGAAAATCTATTTCACACCACACTATGGAGAATAGGAGATTGATAACTCGCTAACAAAACCAACTTGATTTTCGATTTCGGGACCAATTAAGCGCTATGTTAAGTAATCGTAATTGGAATTATGTATAAGTCACAAATACCTGAGGCCGGTCAATAACACTATTTGTGCTAATACAAGCTAGAGAAGTGACATATAAGTCACTCTCCTAAAGCTTGCCACACTAAAAGAAAAGAGGTAGCGGTCTCATCTTAATCAAGATTTTTATCGATTAATCAAAGGTAATCTATCACTACTCCAAAGTACAGAGAATGATCCCAATGATCATTCGTCCATAGATTTTAAATAATTAAGATTAAACATCCTTGACAACCATCAATCCATGATCCATAGATTTCATTGACCAAAAGAAAAAAACAAGAAGAGAACAACAAAACCAAATTGAATCAATGTAAGGATTAAGTTATCATCAATATCCTTCAACCATCTTGGTGGATTAGAGTTTTCATTCCATCAACACCCAAGTTGCAATGATGTTGATGAAACTTAAGATCAAACTTCACTATGATCTAATAACAACTAACAATTAAACAAGAAACAATATGAGAATTCAAAATAGGATCAAGAATAAAGTATTTTCAAATAATTTTTTCAAGAAAACTTTCTTTAAAATGACATTCAAAATTAAAATCTATTTTAAAACATCATTAAGAATATACAAGAAACAAAAATTAGTTAAGATAATTTGAATTTAAAAAAAAAATAAAAGAAAAATTAAAACTAAAAAATTGATGCGCATAGAAAAGAAAGAATGGCGGTGATTGTAAACAACATGGCCCAATTTACTAAAGAAAAGAGTTGTCGCGGTGAGAATCGGATATCAAGCTATTGTATTAACTTGAATCACAAATCTGTTTTAAAATTCACCATCGAACTTTTATTTTATCCAAGGGAAAGGGAAAAGATCGTACAAAACCCTAAGTTGCAATGTAACAATAATGCTAATAGATTGTAAGGTTCAGGGGTTGGTTATACATAGGGAAGGTGTTAGCATCCTAAGCATCTATAGTACTCTATAGTAACCTCTTGAATGTATTTGTGTTATTGTTTGCTATTTGTTTTGAAGTGTCTTGTGTTTGGATTTTATTGATGAAGATAGGAACCTAAGGGTTTATTACTAAGTATGCTCGCCAAAATTTCGCGGTCTTGTGCCTACATATCCTTATAAATATGGAATCAGAGCATTTGTAGTTCACCTTACTAGGGATGAATGAACACTTTATTATGATCAAGGTTCAAAGGGGGAGGTAAGTGTTATATCCTTAACACTTGCATGACTTTAGCAAAGTCAAAAGAGTTGTAAATTCTATCCTAAGTCTAAGTTGTAAGACTAAATGACTCTAACAAGGTCAAAGGGGAAATAGGTATTGCTAAACTACCTATGACATTGAGTCAATGAATTATTCTTTCCCTTGGATTTGGGGACAAGAGGCAACAAAAGAGGATGAAAGCTAACAAGCTAGCATCAGTCAGGGATAAAGCTTAAAGTATACATGAACAATATGGGTGAACATGGACAAAGATGATATTCAACCATGATATCAATTGACATTCAACAAGCATGTATAAGTCAAAGAATTACTTTAAACATAAAGAAGGCAAAAGTTCAAAGAAAACATGTATAAGTCAAAGCATTACTTAAACATGAATACAATTTAAAGTTCAAACAAGCATGTATAAGTCAAAGCATTACTTAAACATGGATAAGATTCACAAGACATGTATAAGTCAAAGCATTACTTAAACATGGATAAAGTTCACGAAACATGTATAAGTCAAAGCACTACTTAAACATGGATACAATCAATAAGACGTGAATAATTCAAAGTATTACTTAAACATGGATACAATCAATAAGACATGAATAAGTCAAAGCATTACTTAAACATGGATAAAGTTCACAAGACATGAATAAGTCAAAGCATTACTTAAACATGGATAACATTCAAGATTCCAACAAGGCATTTATAAGGTTCATAGTGATCATATTCAAAGGTTAAAACATCACAAAGGCTTGAACATGATAAATATACAAGTTATGAATCATGTTAAGGCATGTTGTCAAAGTTAAGGAATTTATGAACACATGACCAAAGGTAGGCAAGTACAAGGACTTGTGTACATACAAAGGTTCAACAATATGAAAGAATAAGCAAGCATATCATGCATCATGGCAAGGAAATCAAACCAAAGTTCATGGTATAAGCACACAATATTTCAAAGGCACATAAACATGTACACATGTATTAAAGTGTGTCAAAATCAAACCAAAACCAAGAGGTACATATTAACAACAACAAAAAAGGTTCATACAAGGTGTATAGCATTCATACAAGTCATGGTGATCAAGAAAAATCAAAGAATCAACCAAAGAAATGCATTTGAAACCCTAAAACAATCCTAAAAAGGTGCCTACTTTGAATAAGCATAAGTGCATGAAAAATTAATCAATTATGGAATTTATTCAAACCATCATAAAATATGCAAATTTATGAACACATTACAAAAAGAGTGGCTCAAAAAGGCTTAAGGAGCACAAAGTTATGACCTTTTAAAGTTGTGAAGAAAAAATAAAAAAGGAAGGGGTTTCTGGAAAAACATCAGAAAGACACAAAGAGGTTTCTGGAAAAACATCAGAAGCAAAGTTTGTTTCTGGAAGAACATTAGAAAGACATGAGGAGGTTTCTGGAAAAACATCAGAAGCAAAGGTCGTTTATGGAAGAACATCAGAATGACACGAGGAGGTTTCTGGAAAAACATCAGAAGCAAGGGTCATTTTTGGAAAAACATCAGAAAGACACGAGGAGGTTTTTGGAAAAACATCAGAAGCAAAGGTCGTTTCTGGAAGAACATCAGAAAGACACAAAGAGGTTTCTGGAAAAACATCAGAAGCAAAGGTCGTTTCTAGAAGAACATCAGAAAGACACGAGGAAATCAGAACTGTACCTTAAGGTTTCTAGCAAACTTCCTCCTACCATAACTTCTTTATTTTTTTACGAAATTGAAAGATATAAAAAGCAAATTGCTTGGAAAAATCCCAGAAATCCAATGGTATTATCCTCACCTCCTAAAACTTAATGGCTAGGGCATACCAAGGTAAAAACCAGAACTGAACCATAAGGTTCAAACATCATAAACTCCACATACAAGCATGACATAACGCAAACAGTTAAAGGGTCATACTTAGCACATTAATGTCTACATTTTTTTTGCTTCAGGAATCAATCAATAATGATGCATAAATAGGGAATTTCAAAGTGTAAGAAACTTACCTATTGGATCAAGGTCAAATGCCTCTTCTCAAGTCTTTCAAAAGCAAGATAATGATCCCCTTAGCCTTCTTGAACTCTAAGGAGAGAGTTTAAATGTTTGGTTTGTTCTGCAACTACTTGTAATCCTTTACACGATTCTTCTTGCAAATGGAGGAAGTGAGGTATGGTGGATGATGGTATTGATGTTATAGAACTTGTTTAAGAGTTTAAACATGTTCTAATGGATGTTTAGAAGATGTTTGGATGGTTGGTTTGAGGAATGCACGAGCAAAACAATTTTCATAAGTGTTAGGTTTTGAAGTTTTAAGTTTTGAAGTTTGGATGGTTGGATTTTTGCAAATCTTGGTGTGTGTTGTGTTGTGGCTTGGGTCTATATTTATAGAGGCTCTAAGTGGTCTTGGTAACTTGCAGAAGTTGCATTTAGTTCACTTGGAATGGTAGTTTGGATGCTTGGTTTCATTTTGCACAAAAACTCACATTTGATCATGATGGAAAAGGTGGAGTGAAAAGAGGATAATAGCAATGCTTTTCTATGGTCTAGAGGTTACTTCTAATCACTAAAGATAGTTTGTGTGCAGAAGAAATATCTTGGAAGATCAATGCAAGAGTTGTTGGAAAAGTGGATCTTTATGAAAATGGATATGGAGCTTTTTGCAAAATGTTCCATAAATGGAAATGAAAATTGGTTAATGGCTCAATTCCTTGTGAAATACACCAAGGGTTTGTGTAATTCTCTGGTTAGGGTGAGATTTACAAGTTAAAGGAACTGAAAAGCTAGATCACATAACTTTGGCTCAAGATCACATGAAGAACTTGCCATGAGAATGACCAAAAATTCAGATTTGGAAGGCCAACTTCAATTCTTTGAATCTCCTGGCTCATAAATGGTATCAATGAGTTCTTGTACTTTCTCAAAAGCCCCAAACATGCTCTACAACTATCATTTTTGAAGAATTTCTTGATTCTCAATGGATCATAATGAAAACTGGCTTCAACATTTGGTACCTTTTGAAAATGAAAACTGCCTTGAAAATTTTCTTAGTGTGGAAGTTCTTTCACTAACTTGATGGCTTCATAACTCAAAATCCCTTCACTTTTTGGAGATTGACCCTCATTGACAAAGTTGTAGTATGTTGTAAGGGATTCAATTTTATCATTGGAACACAAAAAATGGAGGTCTGGATTGAAAGTTATAACCTTTCCAAGTTGGTATCAAATTAGGGTTTTTTTCACCACACTTAGAAAAAAATTCAACTTTCTTCCACTTTACCCCTTTAGCAAGAAACCTCCAAATTCTTGGTTTTTCATGATCAAACTCAATGATCAAACATGTTTCCATGAAATGTAGCTTGAGAACTTCAATTTTGACCAAAAATCTCAAAAGGCAAAGAGTTGACTTTGCAGTCAAAGGCTTGTATATCAGATGAAATTGATTATGTGATCTTTAATGATCTTGAACTCTTGAGTCTTTTAAATATCATGGATGGACTCCAAGGATGTATTTGAGTATCTTGAATCATGTCCCAAGGCTTGAGATCATGTCTTGATCAAAGTTCAAAGGCACAGTAGACTTTGTCTGATGAAACCCTAATTTGTGGTTAGATGAGGTTGCGTCTTGATGAACTTGTAATAAGGCCAATTTGCACTTGATCTTTTGATGGAGAGAGGTCTTTAGAGTGTATGCACACTTGGTAGGTTGATGATCAATCCAAGACATTGACTGATCAAATAAAGATCCTCTTAATTCTCTTGGTTCAAAACCCTATTTCACATATGAAACAAAACAAAGAACATTTTGTACAAGGTTAGGTTAGCAATGCAATGCATGATGCTCCTAGAATGATGATGAAATCTAGGGTCAAATTTTGGGGTATGACAATAGTGATACACTTTTTTAAAAACTAAATTAAATGCAAATTGAGAATCAGAAACTAGAGAGTTCATCATCTTCTCCACAAGCGTGTTACACTATTCACCAACAAAGCTAGCAATTAGAAACTTCAACAAATCAGAGTGGCGGGACTCAAAACATACATGGTTGTTATCGAAATCAAAGACTCAATACAATGGTATCAACAATTTCAAGAAACTCTCAACAACGATTCGAGTCAAAAATGCGAGAAAACTTCAATTCTACCTTCAATGGCTCAGGTAAGGATGAAATTGATCTTTCCTCTTCTTTTTCTTTGATTCTGGATGGTTTTTGTGTCTCAATTGAAGTGAATTTGATGAAAGGAAGTAGGAGAAGAAAATGTGAGAAAACGGTTTCGTAGTGAAATTAAGTAGAAAAAATATCAGAGTGATTTTGTCTTTTGAGCTCTAGAAAAAATGAATGAGGTGTGTGTTGTATTTATTGATGGAGTGGAGTGAAAACGATTTTCCGTTTATGAAAATTCGGTTGCGTTTTGAATTGACTTGTATTGCGTGATGTGTTGCAACAAATTTTCATGTCGTTTTGCAATTCTTTTTGTTTGCAGCTCAATCATTAAAGGTGACATGGATTGTTTTTGCATTTTCTCTTGCAGCTCATGTGACGTCTTGGAAGTTCATTTTGCAGCTTGTGTTTAAAAGATGATGTGGACTTCTTATAGCTCGTACAACTTCGTTTCATCTTGGACGTGTAGGCACGACTTATAATAAAACTGAATAAACCCACGCTTGCAAGTGGCTGAACCAGTATTCTTGGTTGTCCATTCCTTAGTGGCAGGATCAAAGAAATTTTCACCCCAAATTCTTTCCATCATTTTGGATTCATCCACACCAAACTTGGAGGCATATATTTAAGAAAAGTTGGTCAAAGTAAGAGCCCAACCACGTATACCGGCGAAGAAAGCAACACTTCATTGAACATCACCAAGAAGTGGATCTTCATAGATAGCCATAATGACAATGGCATTCTCAATAACACTTGAAAAGGTCTAATATGCCTCCTCTCCTTCAACTTGGAGCTCAAGAAAACATATGTCCATCTTATTTGCTAAGCTACATAACTCCCTGTAAGAAGAATTTCAATAGAAGTCGAAACATCATAAACTGGTGCTCGAGCTAGATGAAGCCCCTCGTGTATGAAAAACCAAGAATCCGCAACCTGAGTAAAACACCTGTCGTGATTTGAAACAGTCGAAGATAATTGCTGACAGTGATGTATCAACGATACCTGTTGGCACCATTTCGCAAGGACATTGAGTTGAATCGTCCTCTGCCGAGTCTTGTTAAGAAATTTTAGCATGCAAATTTTGTTATCAGTATCAAAAAAATTGGTGGACCTACATTTATCGACAAGCTCCTGTAGCAGTCGGGTTTTTTCGGTGACACGACCACCTTACCGCATAATTGGGGCTACTTTCTAATTTCTGTATTTATCCTATTAAAGCTCTTGTAGCCTCCTGCAACACCTCCTCAAGCCACTCTCACCAGAGGTATCTCCTTCCCTCTGAGTTGCTTCATCTTACGATCTTCGATCCTCACTAGCATCATCTCTACGGTAAGATTCTCCCTGATCTGAACTTTGTCTCTCGGAGTCACATGAGACGGATCTGAAACATACTTTCGAAGTTGCGACACATGAAACACGTCATGCAAGTTCGAAAGTTCAGGCGGCATCGCCACCCTATAAGCCACTGTACCAACCCTCTGCAAAATTTGATATGGTCCAATAAACTTAGGATCCAACTTCTTGGATTTCAAAGCACGACCCACACCGGTCACTGGGTTAACTCTTAGGAACACGTGATCACCTTCACTGAATTCCAAATCTTTCCTCCTGTTATCATGATAACTCTTCTGTCTACTCTGAGACGCTTTCATCTTCTCATGGATCATCTGAATTGTCTCAGTAGTTTGTTGCACAATTTCAGGTCCAAGCACTACATTCTCACCTGTTTCATACCAACATAGAGGTGTCCTACACCTCCTACCATACAAAGCTTCTAAAGGCGCCATTCCGATGCTAGAATGGTGACTGTTATTATACGTGAACTCAATCAATGGCAAATGAGTATCCCACGCACCACCTTTTTCCAATACACAGGCTCTCAGCAAATCCTCCAACAACTGAATGGTCCTCTCTTACTGACCATCGGTCTGTGGATGATAACCCAAGCTCAACTTCAACTTAGAACCCAAGGCTTCCTGCAGACTCCTCCAAAATTATGAAGTAAACCTCGGATCTCTATCCGACACTATGCTCGACGGAACACCATGTAACTTCACAATTATCCTGATATAAATTTCCGCCAGCTTCGACAATGGAAAACTGATGTTAATTGGTATAAAATGTGCGGACTTCGTAAGTCGATCCACCACTACCCAAATAGCATCAAAGCCTCTTGTCGTACTTGGCAAACCAGTTACAAAATCCATAGCAATACTGTCCCATTTGCATCAATTCCGAAGGCTTCCGGTGCTCTACTTTTGACTTCTGACATGTCAAACAAGCGTAGACAAACTGAGCTATGTTCCTCTTCATACCGGACCACCAAAACAACTTCTTCAAATCATGGTACATCTTTGTAGCTCCCGGATGAATACTCAAGCTACTCCGATGACTTTCTTCCAAGATTGCCTTTTTCAATTCCTCATTATCCGGTACACAAATCCTGCCCCGGAATCTCAACACACCAACATTATCCACTTTAAAGTCACTATCAGGATCATCTCCTCCTGCAGGCATCAACTCCACTAATTTCACATCCAGTTTCTGATTTTCCTTAATTACATCCAAAAAGTCGTTATTCACCTTCAGCATACCCAATCTGATACTTCCCGGTGTAGTTTCACAAACCATACTCAAATCTCTGAACTGTTAAATCAATTCAATTTCCTTCACCATTAACGCAGACATATGGATTGTCTTCCGACTCAGAGCATCTGCCACAACATTAGCCTTCCCCGGATGGTAACTCAAATTGAAATCGTAATCCTTTAAGAACTCTAACCACCTTCTCTGCCTCATATTCAATTATTTCTGGTCGAACAAATATTTCTAACTTTTGTGATCACTAAATACTTCAAATCTTGATCCATACAAATAATGTCTCCAGATTTTTAACACGAACACCACTGCAGCTAATTCCAGATCATGAGTAGGATAGTTTCTCTCATGCACCCTCAACTGTCTTGAAGCATAAGCCACTACCTTGCCACCTTACATCAACACACCTCCTGATCCCATCTTAGACGCATCGCAATACACTATAAAAGAATCATTTGGACTTGGTAAACTTAACACTGGTGTTCTAGTCAACTTCTTCTTCAGTTCCTCAAAACTTTCCTCACAGGCAGCATCCCAGACAAAAGCTTGATTCTCCCGGGTCAACTGAGCCAATGGCAACGCCAACTTAGAAAACCCTTCAATGAATCTTCTATAGTAACCTGCCAAACCCAAAAAGCTTCTAATCTCTGTTGCGGTCTTTGGAGTTTCCCACTGAAGTACTGCACTTACTTTAGAGGGATCCACCGCTATACCATCACAAGAAATCACATGACCCAAGAAACTCACGGTCTTCAACCAAAATTCACACTTCGAGAACTTTGCAAACAGTTTATTATCCTTCAACACCTGCAATGCAATTCTCAAGTCACCTGCATGCTCTTCGTCAGACTTAGAGTAAATCAGTATATCATCAATAAATACCACAACAAACTGATCTAGATAAGAATGGAAAATATGATTCATATATTCCATAAATACACTCGGCACGTTAGACACTCCGAAAGGCATCACTGCATATTCGTAATGTCCGTAGCGAGTTCTGAAAGCCGTCTTCTGAATATCACCTTCCTTTACTCTAATCTGGTGGTAACCCGACCTCAGGTCAATTTTGCTGAAAACACAAGCTCCTACCAGCTGATCCATTAAGTCATCAATCCTCAAAAGTGGATACTTATTCTTAATGGTTACTTTATTTAACTGACGGTAATCAATGCACAGACGCATACTACCATCCTTCTTTTTCACCAACAACACTGGAGCTCCCCACGGCGACACACTTGGTCTGATGAACTTCTTATCGAGCAATTCCCCAACCTGAGATTTCAACTCTGCCAATTCTAATGCAGACATCCTGTACGGTGCCATAGAGATAGGCCTAGTACCCAGTACAAGATCAATAGCGAATTCAACTTCCCTTGTCGGAGGCAATTCTGTGATGTCATCTGGAAACACTTCAGGAAATTCATTCACTACTGGTAATTCATTAACTGAAGTCTTGCTTTCAACAGAGAATGAGGAAAACACCGCAAACAGCTTCGCTTCGTCCTCCAACAACTCCCTTAACTCCTTGCTAGATAGAGAATCTGCTAATGCTTCCTCTTCAGGAGTAAGAAACAGTAACGTCTTCCTGAAGCAGTCAATATACACCAGGTTGAACTCCAACCAGTTCATTCCCAAAATAACATCAAGATTACCGAGTGGCAGACAAATCAAGTCCACTCTGAAATCTCTACCAAACATGGTCAGCGGACACTTCAAACACACCAAAGAAGTAACCACAGAACCAATAGATGGAGTTTCAATCGTTATCCTCTACTCTAGAGTAGACGGCATAATCCCTAATCTCTTCACACAGTCAACAGAAATAAACGAGTGTGTTGCACCCATTTCAATGATAGCAATCAAAGGAACATCATTAATAAAGCAATTACCTTTGACGGAACGCTCCTCCTCAGTGGATTGGGCTCCCACCAAGGCAAACACTTTCCCACCAGTTTGAGACGCTTGAGACTTCTTCGGCTTCTCACAGTGGGTGCTGATGTGACCCTTCTCTCCACAATTATAACAAGTAGGCATAGTGGCTCTGCAATCATCTATAACATGACCTGCTTTGCCACACTTGAAACACTTCTTCACCTCATTCTGACAGTTGTTAGCACGGTGACCTGCGCCACCACATCTGAAGCGCTTGAGAGTATCAGCACCTGCTCCTTTCTCTTTTGGTTTCTTTCCCACATCGGTTTTCTGTTTCCCCTTATCAGCTGGAGCACTGTAAGGAGTACCTCTAAATCTCTGCTTACCCTCCTTCTCATTCACAGCTTTGTTATGAGCAATTCTGGCTCTGTTGTCATTATCATAAATTATGCTTCTGCTTACCAGCTCTGGATAGTTTCTTATCTTCTGACAAGCAATACCCAATTTGATCTCGGGACGCAGCCCGTTCTCAAACTTCAAACACTTCGAACTCATAGCTTCTTCAGTATTGTAATGAGCACAATACTGAACCAGCTCTTCAAACTTAGCGGCATACTCAGCAACAGTCTTATCACCCTGCTTCAGCTCCATAAATTCAACCTCCTTAGCACTACGAATGTCTTCCGGAAAATACTTTCCCAGAAACTCAGCTTGAAACACAGCCCAAGTAATCTCAGTACCTGCAGCTTCTAATCTCTGACGACTATTGTCCCACCAAGCCTCGGCCTCTCCTTCCAGCATATGCGTACCAAACCGTACCTTCTGAGCATCACTGCATCCCATGGTCCTGAAGATCTTCTCCACAGCCTTCAGCCATTTCTGTGCAGCTTCTGGATCTAAGTGTAGCGAGTGATTTTTGGATGTGGTTGCGAAGCACGATCACTCTAGTACTACAGTTCGATTCATTTTTTATCCTATTAAAGCTAATGAAGGAAGGGAAATAGATGTCTCCAACTAACCCTGCTTGCATACTGAGGTTAAACAGTAAAAACTGTTGGTTTACAGATGCTACAAAGATTCGGGGTCTCTCCTTGGTTATTTTTTTGAAAAGGGGTATTTTAGGCTATCGGTTGAGATATTAGGACGGATGTATATGAAAGTATGGGATTTTGGGTTTTTGTTTAGTGTGCTCGCTAATATTTTTCTTTCAATCTTATGCCTACGTATTCCCGTTTACCAAAACAGGGAAATCAGAGCGTTCGTAGTTCCTCCTATTCTATGGGAGGAAATGGTTGTTTTAGTGTCTTGTTCAAAGCCCAAGACGTGAAGCGAAAGGTAGTTTGTATCTTATTCAAAGCCCAAGATGTGAAGCTGAAAGGTCTCAACTTTAGAGAGAATTTGTCATCTCTAAAGAGGGTTTTGTTTGTCACAACCGTTTATAAGGGAGAATTACTTTAACCGGGATATTTGAATCCGGCAATGCCATAATTTCCTTTATAGGGGATTTCCAACCTAAAGGAGAAGACTTTAACTCAGTGTAGAGCAATGCTATCTTTCCTTAGGAATTTCTCATGCTAAAAGAGGGACAGTGGCATGGATGTAGATGATCCAGAGGCTTGCCACTTACAGCAATTAGATGGCGGGGAAGGAGTTGTTGATGTTTATGTACTGTGAACGAGGCACAGCTTTGATGCTAAAAGGTTGATTGGATCAACCAGTGGTTTTCTTATACAAAGCCTAAGAGGAGGCTAATATGTGTCTCGTACAAAGCCCGAGAGAGAGGCTAAAAGGTTTTGACTCAACGAGGGAATCTTTTGGTATCTCGTATAAAGCCCGAGATGAAGGCTAATTTTTGTTTGGCTCAATAAGAACCTCTTTGTATCTCGTATAAAGCCCGAAATGGAGGCGAAAGGAGTAATTGACTCAACGAGGGAGTCTCTTATGTGTCTCGTACAAAGCCCGAGAGAGAGGTTAACTTCAATGGAGAAGGATCATTTACAAAGCCTAAGAGGAGGCTATGGTAACTGTTTCAGTTAAGTGACAGGTCCAGTATACTGATTTTAAAGAGAAAATCAGTTCTTATATGAGCAAAACTGTACTCAAGGATTTGATTCGAGGATCCGGGTTATTCCTGTTCTTTAAGGAAACGGGAAATCCCAAGGGTATTGAGGCTGTCCGAGTCTACCGGTTTCCTTCCTATTTTAACGAAGGGGTCACTAGAGAATGTCTCTGAGACTCAAGGAGATTAGACTGCCGAAGTCTAGAGTTTTATCTTTTGTACTATGCTTTGAGAAATGGTAGTAGACTCTATGAAAGGACTGTTCTATGCAGATGATTAAGTTCTGTTCCTATACCTCTAGGAGGTCGTCAGGATAATTTGTACAAAGCCTAAGAGGAGGCTGGAAACTTTTAAGAAGCCGACGGGTCCTTGTACGAAGCCCAAGAGGAGGCTATCATTCCCGGAGGAAGAGATCATTATACGAAGCCTAAGAGGAGGCTGTGAATACTTCTAAGAAGCCGTAGGGTCCTTGTACTAAGCCCAAGAGGAGTCGGGGTTGCTTTTAGGAAGCCTGTGGGTCCTTGTATGATGCCCAAGAGAAAGCCGATGCTTTTAAGAAGCCCGTGGGTCCCCAAACCCCGAGAAATTCAAGGCAAGCTATTCACAAGGAATAGATTAAGTCAGGAAAGTTCGAGAATTTGGAAGAAACTCAAATATGCCATTCACGGAGAATACATTCATCTCTGGGAATAGAGTTTCTTGACAATTCCTAATGAGGACAGCCGAAGAGAAGACTGTATCTGGTGATCCTATTGGGGATCAAGTTGTCTATTTCTACGAATAAACGAAACGACTTCACCTAGTTCTAGACGTAGTTGCTGGGGAAACTCGAAATATCTATACTATTATTACACAGTTGATATGAGTTTATGAAAGAAGACTTACAATGAAACAACCCCACAATACAGTTATATGTATATGAAAGCGGTAAATGAAAGCAATAAATACTTACTCGGTTGTAGAGCTTCCATGTTGTTTGGTTAGTTGTTCAACAAAGAAAGATTGAAAACAACAGTATATTCAAAATCAAAGGAGAAAGTGCTTTGAAAAGGAGAGATTTGGGGCTTACAGCTTAAGGAGAGGCCCAGGGTTTTATCAGTGAGCGCACTGTTGAATTTGTACAGAGGGACTTATACAAGTGACTGAGGCCCAAAAATTGTTTTCTGTACAAAGGGATGGGTCTTACACTCTCTCAAGAGGCCCAAAAATTTTAAAGAAAAATAGTGGGGCTTATAACACGAGGGTAGGCCCAGTTTGACTTTTCATTTGAAATGGCGACCGCGCCGAGGTTTTCTTTTAACGCAGAGGGACTTATACAATAAGTGAGGCCCAAAGTTATTTGGTTAAAAGGGGGTTAGGTCTTACACTCTATTAGAGGCCCAAAAAGTTTTTGAATGGGTCTTATAGCTCAAGGAGAGGCCCAAAAGGTTATTTTTCAAAAGGGCGACGATCGCGCCATTTGTTTTTTACGGTATCGGGACTTACACAATACACTGAGGCCCGAAAATGATTTGGTCAAAAAAAGGATTGGGTCTTACACTTTATTAGAGGCCCAAAATGTTTTGAAAATGATTTATGAGGGTTGAATTAATCCAAAAACCCTAATTTGTTTTCAAAAATGTATTTAATTGAATAAAAATTCAATTAAAATGATCAAAATTGTTTAACATATGAAAAACAAATTGTGATCTTGTATTAATGCTTCAAAAATTAAGTATTGACCTACAAAATAATTAGAAAGCATTAAAAGTTGCAAAATCAATGTGGAAAAAATATTTAAAATGTCAAAAGTAATTAAAATATTAATTCTTTGCAAAAATATCAATTATATGAAATAAATAATATTTTTGGGATTTTTTGATAAAATAAAATATTTTAACATTTTTGTGAATTATTAAAAAAAGAATCAACTCAAAATCATTAAAACTCAGAGAGAAATTAATTTTTGAATCAATTAAATAAAATCACAAAATTCAAATATTTGAATTTGAAAGAAATGGCGCCAAGAACACACCAAGAACACGCGCGTGTTCTGGGCTTGGCTAGATTTGCATTTTCTCTCCAATCTCACTGAATACTTGATTATAACATGCAATCCACATATCATTATGCTCGTCTCAACCTCACGATCATGTCTATGTCAATTAATTTCATTTAAATTAAACATAAAACATGAAATCACGAAGAAACCTCAAGAACCCTAATTTCTGCATGAAGGCTAGGATTTTTGATACACGATTCAAACAAAGCAATTAATTGAGGGAAAACATTCCATGCATGATTATGAACATATGGCCAAATTATTGTGCAGCAAAAATTGCATGGATCATAGAGTTAGAAGAATTCATGCTTACCACTTGCAGCTGGTGATCGTGATTTGTGTAGGAGGTGTTACAGTTGTGTTGTGATGATCTGAACAGCTTCTCTAGGTGCTATGGAGTGTGTTTGAATGCTTGGACTTGATGGAAATTGGATGGATCACTTCATGGCATCTCAACTGCACTTTGGTTAAAACCTTGAGCAATTGACTGGTGATTCTGAGAAATCAATGTTCCAGTTGTTGTTTAAGTGTTTGATCAGCTCATATGTGATGTATATGAGGTGTGTGAGTGATTAGTTTGAGTGGAATTGCCCTCTAGCTCAAAACTCGATAGTTACCTTGCTAAGAAAGGAATTTTTGCCAAGAGAAAGAGATTTTGAGAAAGGCAAGTGTTGTAGGCCTTTGGTGTACTTAAACTGAACATAATTGAGCTCTATTTATAGTAGAGCAAGTTTTTTTTGCAAGTAATAGTGAATGGCAACTGCTAAGTAGGTTTGGCCAATGTTGGCAAATGAAAATCCAAGTCTCCTCTAGCCATTGACTAGAGGTTAGGGCACAGAGCTTTGGTTCCCTTGGTCTTGGATAAGTCTTGACTGATTTCAGATGAGAATGGCTCAGTCCATGCCACCTTGATGCTTCCATTGAATGCTTCAATCCAAATTTGGAGTCTTGTCCCTATTTTGGCCATTCTAGGTTCAACATGCTATTTCTTGTTCCATGGACTTTGGAGGCTTGGCTCAGTGATTGTCCCCTTTAGATTTAATCCTCAGATGTGTCCAAGTGGATATGAGCATTTGAATTTGGCTGATTTTGGCAAATCGAGCAAAATTACAAATTCTGCCTTGCCTTTGACAGATTTCAGCAAGGCAACTTGCCAATGTCATATCTCATGGTGTAAGTTGAATTTGGTAATGTTCTTGACCATTTTGGAAAGCCCTTACATGACACAACAACTGTTTGAACATGTTTTATTTTGATCTCTTTTGAATCCAAGTGAAAAACCCCCCTACATTTGGCAAAAAGTAAGGCAAAATCTGACTTAGTGAAATTTTCACTAAGTGTTGGAACAAAGTGTTTTCTCTTGATTTTGATCACTCCATAACTCAAAATCCATGAGGAATTTGGACATAGGTCAGTATGAAGCTTTTGTAGAGGGCAATGAGATCTACAAATTAAGCTTTGAATGGGGCACAATGGCCTTGTGGTTTAGGAGTTATGGTCCTCCAAAGTTGGTGCATTAGTGGCACTTTTTCATGACTTAGAAAAATTTCTAAGTTTTATGGTTACCCCTTTTACAAGTTATCCAACTTTTCTTGATTTTTCTTGATGAATGATGATTCAAATCATACATTAACATCATTTTAGGGTTAAAAATCCATTTTGGTGAAAAATCTCAAAAAGTCAAAGTTGACTTTTGTGCACTGTTGACTTTTTATCAAATGAATTCCAAACTGTGCAATTTTTCAGGAAATCATGTCCTTGACCTAAATCAAACTTGATGGACATGTTCCATGGGTGTTATAGGGTATATTGAATCATGTCTTAGGGCTTGGGAGCATGTCCTGGTCAAAAGTCAAAGTTACAGTTGACTTTTCCAGCGAAACCCTAACTGTGGTTCTGATGAAATTGAAACTTGTTGCTCAAGCTTTTTGGATCAATCCATTGTTCCAAATGGATCAATATAGTTCATTAGAGACCCTCAAACCCTCTCTTGAGGTCTTGGCTCATGATTTGCCCTAAAATCAACTTAGGGGTGAATTAGGTCAAGAAACCCTAATTCTTGATTTTTGATGAATGCATCCCCTGAGGCAAAATTGACTTGATGATTGGGTCCATGAGGTCCCATGGAGTATATTAGGTTAGTTTTTAGATCATTGGCTTGTGCCTAGATGAAAAATTTCCATCTGGAGGCCCAGGTCGACCAAAACCCTAATTTGGTGACACTGTCAATCTTGAGACTTGATCCACCTAGAAGGGAGCAGCCTTGTGCTTAATCCTTGAAGTGGGAGTCCTTTTGATCCATTGTGGATGTTTGAGTGGTTAGAAAAGTTGAAGATCATGTCATTCCTTGATTGATCCTTTGTCTAAGCACTCAGAGAGGGCTTGAAACCCTAATTCTTATTGTGGTGAATGCTCAACAACCCTTGAGGCATTTGATGAGGCATGATGGTTCATCCCTATTGTGATGATGATTTGCACAATGATGGGAAATCTTAGTGGTCAAAATTTGGGGTATGACAGTACCGTGATTACGGCAGTGAATCTTGGCGTTTCCCGAAGTTTGTAACCTTCAGGAGTCTTCAGTATGCCCCTGGCATCTTCGCTTTCCCGAAGTTTGTAACCTTCAGGCCCAGCGGCTTCTGCTATGATTCCCTGATCTTCAGTGATCGGCGAAACATATCCTTCCGGGATATAGTTAACAGGCATGCCCCAAGGACGATCTTTCGGCATTTGATACCTAGGATCATACTTCTCCACTACGGGCGTTGAGGTGATCTCTGAGATCACAGTCCTTTGTAGCTGAGCTTCTGCCATGGCTTGCATGTCGTTACGAAGCTTTCTCATATCCTCTCTCAGAGCGTCGATCTCTTCCTTTAACTCTCTATTCTCTTCCTCAAGATCATCCATCTTTTTCTGACGATTAGCCCGAGTATTGTACGAATGAGACAGTTTGACTCTAGAACCGAGACACAAACGTGAGATTCGTAGGTAAGAATAATACGCGATGTGAGAATGATGAATGCAATGATTATATTAATTGTTTTTTGGTTTAATCAAAATAAACTTTGACAATTAGATTGCAAATATCAAACGGTGGGGAAACCCCTTTTTATTGAAATTCAAAGGATTGCGGAAACGAAAATACAGTAGATTACAAAGTGCCGAAACAGAAACCTAAGCTAATGGGTCCCGAGAGAACTCGGGTGCTGATTCTGGTATCTTCCTTTTCTTTGACCGGGGCTCTTGAGCCGTTGTCGGGTTGTCATTCCTTTTCCAGGTGAAAGGAGCGAGCAAATTCCTTTGGTCATCCTGATTTTCTACAGCATGTTGCTCCAAAATCTCGATCAGTGCATCCTTATCTTTCAGCAGTTGCTGTATTTTGATGCACTCCACATCGAGGGTGCGATACTTGTTCTTCCAAGACCTCCTCTCCCGTTGAACTTTGTTGAGAGTAACCTGAAGCTTTTCAGTTTTCGTCATGAAGTACATGACAAATTCCCTCGGCGGAAGAATTCCGTAATGAGGATAAGGCATCTTTAGCATGAGAGCTCTAGTTTGTACCCAGTGGAGATAAGGCTCCACCGAGACACAGTCCGGTTTTCCTAGAGACTCCCGTCCTTTCTTATGAACATGTTTCCAAGCGTACACTATTTCCGTCTTTAGTGCTCTGTCACTTTCTCCTTCCTTGAAGAAAAGACCTTCCAGATGAGCATTCCGTGGGACGTGCCTCATCGGGTATCCAAACTAACGGCGAACCAATATCGGATGATAGTTGATTCCTCCCTTAGTTCCTATAAGGGGTACGTTGGGGAAGTTTCCACAACGGTCAATGATCCTGATTCCATCATAAATCCTATTGCACCAATCTATATCAGAGTTGGTGAGAGACATGATTTTCTGCAGCCAACGTAAGGCACTCTTATGATCCCAAAAAGTAGCAGACTTAGGTAAATGGGAGATAAACCATTTATAAAGCAGAGGTACACAACATGTGATCTCCCCTCCGCTGTACAAATTCTCTAAGTGTACAGAATGATACGTATCCGCGAGCAAAGTCGGCACAGGGTTTCCAATGAGAAAAACCTTAATGGCGTTGATATCAACGAAGTTATTAATGTTGGACAACAAAAAAAATCCGTAGGTGAGTAAAACAAAGATGCTTTCAAAAGCAGTCACGTTCCCGATACTAGCGAAGTACAGGGCTTTCTTTGTCAAGAACTGGGTTGGCAAACCTTGTATGCCACCCTTAGTGGTCATGTGAGTCCTGACTTCTGACTCTTCCAAATGAATTGCTCTTGCAATGGTCTGATTCTTTGGAATTTCTTCCAGTCCAGAAAATGGAGCTCGATCAGTGATATGTAAATCAATCAGATGAGAATACTCCTCCAGCGTTGGTACGAGCTGGTAATCTGGAAATGTGAAGCAGTGATAAACTGGATCGTAGAATTGAACGAGCGCGTCCATGATTCCCTCAATCACATGGACCCTTAACAGAGGTAGCAGACCTCCGTACCTGGCTCTGAAAGCCTCTTGGTTTGTGATCATTCTCGCCAAACCTCTTAAATCCTCTATTTTTGGAATCCTGAAGATGTACTTATGAGTTCTCCTTCTACCGAAATCCATTAGTGCAATCCTTTTCTCTGATATTTGAAATCACAGTCTTAGTTTAATTTGAAAAACAGAGAGACTAGAAAAGAAATTTTTTGAATGTTTTAATGTTTTTTTAAATGAATGCATGAATGCAGCACACAAAAACATAGAAAAAACATGGGGTCAAAGGGTCGTTGTCATGAAGTCAAGGCTCTACCCATCCCCAAAGGTTTATACTAGGGTGATTTTTTGTACCTGTACTCAAAATCATCAGCTCCTCCCAGGATAACAAACAGCAAGCGGATCGCCAGCGAGCTGTATGAAATCTTAGAGTAAATGCTATTCACCGAGAATAGATCATCAGCCTCAAATGAGGGTAGTATCGCGTGACAACTATTTCCAATAGTTTCCGCACTACAAGAGGGTTGGCTCCTTAGATTCTCAGACATCACAATCGGCCCATTGCTTATGAGAGGGAATGGGTTGCATTGGTCAGCCTCCACTGAGGTTGATGGTCGACCTCGTCGCCATCACTTATCTTAATTGTATACTCAATCTTTCCACATGCGGTATCACACGCATTACCATTAGCAGAAAAATAAACATGTATAGCAATTAGGAAAAGCAGTATATATATTCGTCTTAAAGTCCTAGACTTTTAAAGCTATGAATCCTAAGTTCCTGACAGAAAATGGTTTCCTGGCGGAGTCACCATCCTATGGTTTCATTCCAAATTAATGGCGTTTTGACCTAAGATCCTAGTGACATTAAGGCTTCAAGAGACAAGAGGAACAAAATGCCTTGAAAGGCGCTTTTTTGTGGTACCTCAGTCCAAGATTTCTACCTAGGAGACGAGAAGAGAACAAGATCCCAAAAAAAACAATGATTATCCCCAGCAGAGTCGCCATTTTTTTGCGGAAAATGGGGACGATGATGACTAGATCTCACTGTGACGCTCCCCAGCAGAGTCGCCATTTTTTTGTAGCGAGTGATTTTTGGATGTGGTTGCGAATCACAATCGCTCTAGTACTACAGTTCGATTCATTTTTTATCCTATTAAAGCTGATGAAGGAAGGGAAATAGATGTCTCTAACTAACCCTGCTTGCATACTGAGGTTAAACAGTAAAAACTGTTGGTTTACAGATGCTACAAAGATTCGGGGTCTCTCCTTGGTTATTTTTTTTGAAAAGGGGTGTTTTAGGCTATCGGTTGAGATGTTAGGACGGATGTATATGAAAGTATGGGATTTTGGGTTTTTGTTTAGTGTGCTCGCTAAGATTTTTCTTTCAATCTTATGCCTACGTATTCCCGTTTACCGAAACAGGGAAATCAGAGCGTTCGTAGTTCCTCCTATTCTATGGGAGGAAATGGTTGTTTTGGTGTCTTGTTCAAAGCCCAAGACGTGAAGCGAAAGGTAGTTTGTATCTTGTTCAAAGCCCAAGATGTGAAGCTGAAAGGTCTCAACTTTAGAGAGAATTTGTCATCTCTAAAGAGGGGTTTGTTTGTCACAACCGTTTATAAGGGAGAATTACTTTAACCGGGATATGTGAATCCGGCAATGCCATAATATCCTTTATAGGGGATTTCCAACCTAAAGGAGAAGACTTTAACTCAGTGTAGAGCAATGATATCTTTCCTTAGGAATTTCTCATGCTAAAAGATGGACAGTGGCATGGATGTAGATGATCCAGAGGCTTGCTGCTTACAGCAATTAGATGGCGGGGAAGGAGTTGTTGATGTTTGTGTACTGTGAACGAGGCACAGCTTTGATGCTAAAAGGTTGATTAGATCAACCAGTGGTTTTCTTATACAAAGCCTAAGAGGAGGCTAATATGTGTCTCGTACAAAGCCCGAGAGAGAGGCTAAAAGGTTTTGACTCAACGAGGGAATCTTTTGGTATCTCGTATAAAGCCCGAGATGGAGGCAATTTTACTCAACAAGAGAGTTTTTGTATCTCGTACAAAGCCCGAGATGGAGGCAAAAGGTGATTGACTCAAAGAGGGAGTCTCTTATATGTCTCGTACAAAGCCCGAGAGAGAGGCTAAACGTTGTTTGACTCAACGAAGGAGTCTTTTGTATCTCATACGAAGCCCGAGATGGAGGATAAAATTGTTAGCTCCCCTGGGGAGAATCATTGCACAAAGCCCAAGAGGAGGCTATGGCGCTGTTTCAGTTGAGTGACAGGTCCAGTATGCTGATTTAAAGGGAAAATCAGTTCTTATATGAGCAATGTTGTACTCTCAAGGATTTGATTCGAGGATCAGGGATATTTCCTTGTCTTTGAGGAAGTGGGAAATCCGAAGGGTATTGAGACTGTCTGAGTCCACGGGGTTCCTTCCTATTTTTGAAGGGGTCACTTGAGAATGTCTTTGAGACTCAAGGATGTTAGACTGTCCGTGTCTAGAGTTTCATCTTTTTTACTATACTTTGAGAAACAGTAGTAGACTCTTGGAAAGGACTGTTCTATGTAGATGACTAAGTTTTGTTCCTATACCTCTAGGAGGTCGTCGGGATAATTTGTACGAAGCCCAAGAGGAGGCTGGAAGCTTTTAAGAAGCCGACGGGTCCTAGTATGAAGCCCAAGAGGAGGCTATCATTCCTGGAGGAAGAGATCACTATACGAAGCCTAAGAGGAGGCTGTGAATACTTCTAAGAAGCCGACGGGTCCTTGTACTAAGCCCAAGAGGAGGCGGGGTTGCTTTTAGGAAGCCTGCGGGTCCTTGAACAATGCCCAAGAGGAGGCCGATGCTTCTAAGAAGCCGATGGGTCCCCAAACCCCGAGAAATTCAAGACAGGCTATTCACGAGGAATAGATCAAGCCATGAAAGTTCGAGAATTTGGAAGAAACTCAAGAGATGCCATTCACGGAGAAAAGATCATCTCTGGGGAATAAAGTTTCTTGACAAGTGTTTTTAAGAATCCTGTGGGTACCCAAACCCCGAGAAATTCAAGACAGGCCATTCACGAGGAATAGATCAAGCCAGGAAAGTCCGAGAATTTGGAAGAAACTCAAGAGATGCCATTCACGGAGAAAAGATCATCTCTGGGGAGTAGAGTTTCTTTGACAACTTCTACGAGTGACAGTCTATGAAAGGGTTCACAGAGAATGCTGCCTTTCGTATCTCCATATTGTTTAACCCCAAGAGGAGGGAAGACTGTGTCTGGTAATCCTATGGGGATCTAGTTTTGACTATTTAAGAGTGATCAACGGGCTTAATGCTAGACATAGTTGCCGGGGAAACTCTAAATATCAATACTATTATTACACAGTTGATATGAGTTTATGAAAGAAGGCTTACAGCGAAACAGCTCCACAATACAGTTATATGTATATGAAAGCTGTAAATGAAAGCGTATAAACACTTACTCGGTTGTAGAGCTTCCATGCTGTTTGGTTAGTTGTTCAACAAAGAAAGATTGAAAACAACAGTATATTCAAAATCAAAGGAGAAAGTGCTTTGAAAAAGAAAGATTTGGGGCTTACAGCTCAAGGAGAGGCCCAGGGTTTTATCAGTGAGCGCACTGTTTGAATTTGTACAGAGGGACTTATACAAGTGACTGAGCCCCAAAAATTGTTTTATGTACAAAGGGATTTGGGTCTTACACTCTCTCAAGAGGCCCAAAAGGTTTAAAGAAAAAGAGTGGGGCTTATAACACGAGGGTAGGCCCAAATTATTTTTTCGTTTAAAATGGCGATCGCGCCGAGATTTTCTTTTAACGCAAAGGGGGCTTTACAATATCTGAGGCCCAAAATGTTTTGGTTAAAAAGGGGATTGGGTCTTACACTCTATTAGAGGCCCTAAAGTTTTTAATGGGTCTTATAGCTCAAGGAGAGGCCCAATTGTTATTTTTCAAAAGGGCGACGATCGCGCCGTTTGTTTTTTACTGTATCGGGACTTATACAATGCACTGAGGCCCAAAAATGATTTGGTCAAAAAAGGATTGGGTCTTACACTCTATTAGAGGCCCAAAGAGTTTTAAAGAAAAGAAATGGGTCTTACTACTCGAGGGTAGGCCCAAGGTTTGTTTTTCAACGGATGATGATCGCGTCGAACTTTTTGAAATACAACGGGACTTATACAATAAGTGAGGCCCAAAATAGGTTGTATTTACAAAGGGTTGGGTCTTACACTCTATTAGAGGCCCAAAAGTTTTGAATATGATTTATGAGGGTTGAATTAATCTAAAAACCCTAATTTGTTTTCAAAATATGTTTTAATTGAATAAAAATTCAATTAAAATGATCAAAATTGTTTAACATATGGAAAACAAATTGTGATCTTGGATTAATGCTTCAAAAATTAAGTATTGACCTACAAAATAATTAGAAGGCATTAAAAGTTACAAAATCAAGAGGGAAAAAACATTTTAAATGGCAAAAACAAATAAAACATTAATTCTTTGCAAAAACATCAATTATATAAAATAAATAATATTTTTGGGATTTTTTGATAAAATAAAATATTTTAACATTTTTGTGAATTATCAAAAAAACAATCAACTAAAAATATTAAAACTCAGAGAGAAATTAATTTTTGAATCAATTAAATAAAATCACAAAATTCAAATATTCAAATATTTGAAAATGGCGCCAAGAACAAAGGCAAGAACACGCGCGTGTTCTGAGTTTCCCAGATTTTCATTTTCTATCCAATCTCACTGAATACTTGATTATATCATGCAATCTACATATCAATCAACTCGTTTTAACCTCACGATCATGTCTATGGTCTTTCATTTCATTTATTTTTAACATGGAATAATAAATCAAAGAGAAACCTCAAGAACCCTAATTTCTGCATGAAGGTTTAGAAATTTCACACACGATTCAAACAATGCAATTTATTGAGGGAAAACATTCCATGCATGATTATGAACATATGGCCAAATTATTGTGCAGCAAAAATGGCATGGATCATAGAGTTAGAAGGGCTCATGCTTACCTCTTGTAGCTGGTTATCGTGTTTTGTGTTGGAGGTGTTACAGCTAGGTTCCAATGATCTGGATAGCTTCCCTAGGTGCTATGGAGTGTGTATGAATGCTTGGAATGGATTGAAATGATCTGGAACTTGAGATGGTACCCCAACTGCAAATCTATCAAGAACTTGAGCAACTGGCTGGTGATTTTGTGATTTTGGTATTCCAGATGTTATGTGAGTGTTTGGATCACTTCTATATGATGTATGTGAGGTGTGTGTGTGATTGGTTTGAGTGGAATTGCTCTCTAATGAAAAACCCGATAGTGACTTGCTAAGAAAGGCATTTTTGAGAGTGAGAAGTGGTTTTTGAGAAAGGCAAGTGTTGTAGGCCTTTGGTGTACTTAAACTGATCATAATTGAGCTCTATTTATAGTAGAGCAAGTTTGTTTTGCAAGGAATAGTGAATGGCAACTGCTGAGTAGGTTTGGCCAATGTTGGCAAATGAAAATCCAAGTCTCCTCTAGCCATTGACTAGAGGTTAGGGCACAGGCTGCTGGTCCCCTTGGTCTTGGATAAGTCTTGACTGAATTCAGTTGCTAAGAGCTCAGTCCATGTCACCTTGATGCTTCCATTGAATGCTCCAATCCAAAATTGGAGTCTTGTCCCTATTTTGGCAATTCTAGGTTCAACATGCTATTTCTTGTTCCAAAGACTTTGAAGGCTTGGCTCAGTGATTGTCCCCTTTAGACTCAATCCTCAGAGGTGTCCAAGTGGATAGGAGCATTTGGATTTGGCTGATTTTGGCAAATCGACCAAAAGTGCAAAAATCTGCCTTGCCTTGGCAGATTTCAGCAAGGCATCTTGCCAATGTCATATCTCATAGCTCAAATTGAATTTGGTAATGTTCTTGGCCATTTTGGAAAGCCCTTACATGATACAACAACTGTTTGAACATGTTTGGGTTTGATCTCTTTTGAATCCAAGTGAAAAATCTCCCTACATTTGGAAAAAAGTAAAGGCAGATTCTAACTTAGTGAAATTTTCACCAAGTGTTGGAACAAAGTGACTTTTCTTGATTTTGATCACTCCATAACTCAAAATCCATGAGGAATTTGGACATAGGTCAGTATGAAGCTTTTGTAGAGGGCAATGTGATCTACAAATCAAGCTTTGAATGGGGAACAATGGCCTTGTGGTTTAGGAGTTATGGTCCTCCAAAGTTGGCACATTAGTGTCACTTTTTCCATAACTTAGAAATTTTTCTAAGTTTTTATGGTTATCCCTTTTACAAGTTATCCCACTTTCTTTGATTTTTCTTGATGAATGATGATTCAAATCATACATTAACATCATTTTAGGGTTAAAAATCCATTTTGGTGAAAAATCTCAAAAAGTCAAAGTTGACTTTTGTGCACAGTTGACTTTTTATCAGATGAATTCCAAACTGTGCAATTCTTCAGGAAATCATGTCCTTGACCTAAATCAAACTTGATGGACATGTTCCATGGGTGTCATAGGGTATATTGAATCATGTCTTAGGTTTTGGGAGCATGTCTTGGTCAAAAATCAAAGTTACAGTTGACTTTCCTCGCGAAACCCTAATTGTGGTGCAGATGAAATTGAGACTTGTTACTCAAGCTTCTTGGATTAATCCATTGTTCTAAATGGATCAATATGGCATATTAGAGACCCTCAAATCATGTCTTGAGGTCTTAGTTCGTGATTTGTCCCAAAAGTCCACTTAGGGGTGAATTAGGTCTAGAAACCCTAATTCCTGATTTTTTATGTATGCATCCCCTGAGGTCAAATTGACTTGATGATTGGGTCCATGAGGTTCCATGGAGTATATTAGGTTGTGTTTTGGATCATTGGCTTGTGCCCAGATGAAAAATTTCCATCTGGAGGCCCTGGTCGACCAAAACCCTAATTTGGTGACACTGTCGAGCTTGAGACTTGATCCACCTAGAAGGGAGCAGCCTTGTGCTTTAATCCTTGAAGTGGGAGTCATTTTGATCCATTGTGGATATTTTAGAGGCTAGACAAGTTGAAGATCAAGTCATTCCTTGATTGATCCTTTGTCTAAGGCTCTGAGAGGGCTTAAAACCCTAATTTTGATTGTTGTGAATGCTCAACAACCCTTGAGGCATTTGATGAGGCATGATGGTTCATCCATATTGTGATGATGATTTGCACAATGATGGGAAATCTTAGTGGTCAAAATTTGGGGTATGACACTAAAATACCTCCCTCATAAGTAGGCAGCTTGTTGCTCTGGAACTGTGCTAAGTCACGAAACTGAGCACCTCCAGCCTGATTGGCATTCTCTACAGCATGTGCCATGGCTTGCATAAAAGCAGCAAGAGCAGCATCATTCCTTCCTGCCATATTGTTCGACAATTAACATAGGTCAGAACACCAAATCAACTCCTATTCCAAGGACAGACTCAATTATAACACCTAGCCGGACGGACCGACCAGGCTCTGATACCAATTGTAACACCCCACTTTCCCATTTTAAAAATAAACAAAGTATTAAAGATAAATCAGAGTTTTCACCAAGTGGAATGTCACACTAAGAGCCAACAAAACAAATCTCCTTTATTTTAATAAAATCAAACAGCGAAAAATTTATTCAATTATTCGATTTACGGCCATCTGCCAATAACACCAAAACTCCACATAAAATCGTGGTTCACCATAATGTTCATCCAAAAATAAAGATACGTAACAAAAAGAATAACAAATAACAAAATGAATGAAATCCCCAAAATCCCGTGTTACGTATCAGAGCACTCCTATGGACTCGATCAGCAACACCAATATCCAAGCTATCTAAGTACCTGAATTATCTGTACTTCCGAAGAAGCACAGACACAACAACAACAAAGGGGTGAGAAATCACATTCAATATTATCGATGAATAAATACATGATAACAAGGTAGCATTTACATATATAAGTCAACAACACACCAACACGACCTACTGTCCAATATCATCAACAACAAATAATAATGCAATGCAACACGACACCATGCATGCGGTACCGACTCATTGGTTCATTCAATCAAACCCCAGATAGATCACATACACCTCTACTTGGCAATGATCTATCCCCCACCATTCTCCATATAGGAGTACGGATGAATCACATACACTCCTCCTGAGCAATGATTCATCCCACCAATCACCATGAATATGCAAGACTCAACTATGCACAACAAAACATGTATACAAGCGTAAATACATGCACACGATCCTCCTGATCACATCATACATATCATCAACACCATCGTCATGTAATTTGCTTCATACACACCAAACACCCAATTAATTAATTAATTAATTAAAATTATTAAAATTAATATTTTCATCCCCCATCTCTTATTTCTCATCACTTGGCACCTATTCCCAACCTCTCAAACCAAGAGAAACCAATTCCGATGCGAAAATGGGAAAGAAATCGCAAAATGGTGAAAATCTGCACTCAAACTGTCCATACGCGTATTGACCTGAGTCATACGCGTATGACTTGCTCCCTCGCCCTTCCTTACGCGTATACCCCCATCTGATACGCGTAAGGCCTCCTGCCTCACCCTGCCATACGCGTATTACCCAACCTCATACGCGTATGGGCAGAGACCCATTTTTCCTTCAATTTCCAACTCTCAGATCTACATACGCGTATGGCTACTCCATACGCGTATTGCCTTGCCAATCATATGCGTACCATACGAGTATGGGCAGAGGGCCATGCCAAACCCTCCCCTCAAGCTCCCCTTACGCGTAAGGCTCCCTTTCCTTCACTCCCATACGCGTATGGCCTAGCCCCATACGCGTATAGCCAGATCCATTACGCAAATCACCAGAGACCTCACCATTCTGCGCTCTGCTACGATTTCCACACTTCTTCACTTCCAACCAGTCCTATAATCGTTTCTACATGAATTTTAGGTCCAATTTTCATCTTTTCTCTTGTACCTAGAATTACTACATGTATTACAGGTCTATAATCTCAAATCGTTCTCCCAATTTGAATCAAAAACAACAGATCTGTAACAGATGTTCACACCACAGCAACAACAGCAAAAATTCACATTATCACCAATCCATACATGCACGATTTCATCAGTATAACAGGTATATCCAACAGATCAACAACACAACAGTTTGCATACAAATTCCTACGGGGTTAAGGACTCCCCACTACCCTATCATGAATGAATCACCAATATTAAACCCGTTTCTCCCCCCTTACCTCGAATCTTTACAGGAAATCTGGACAATTGGGGAAGAAGATCAAGCCCTAACACACCTTGTTCTTTCTCTCCTCTTGGTTCTCTATTCCTCGTTTCACGTGCCAAAACCTTTCTATTTTCCCTAAACCTCTTCTAATTCTCTTAATCCTATTTTAATTAAATTAATTAATAATAATAGCAATAATAACAATAATAATAATAAAATAATAATATTACTATCATTAATTAAATTATTATTATTATTAACTATACCCCTATTAATATTAATCTAAAGATTTTATCTCACCAACTCACCTTCCTAACTAAGGGCAACCCTTAAACGCACTCAAAACACTCCCCCGAACAAGGTCACACAAATAAAATAACACAAGACGTATAAATAATTTAAATGGGGTATTACACAGTTGCCATTCACTATTGATCCCAAAACAAACTTGCTCTACTATAAATAGAGCTCATTTGTGCTCAGTTTGAGTACACCAAAGCCATCAAACAAATGCTTTCCTCAAAATCCCTCTCTTTAGGCAAAAATGCCTTCTTTAGCAAGGTAACTTTGAGTTTTTGAGTTAGAGAGCATTTCCATCACAACTCATGATCCTAACACCTCATAAACATCATATGTAGGTGATCCAAACTATCAAAAGTGACCTGTAACACCAAAATCACAAAGTCACCTCTAAAAACCTCAAAATAGGCCTTTTGTGCATTTTTCAAGCCATGTCTTGATTCAGTCACTTTCCAAACCATATAAAACCTCAAACACACTCTAAATAACATCCTTGAACTGTCCCAAATGGTTCCCCCATCTGGAACACCATTTGAGAGAGTTGCTATTTTGGTCATTTTAACCCCTTTTGCAAGAAAGGGCTAGTTTGTGTTTTTGCAGGTTCCAGCTGATTCCAACCATCCTCAAAGCTTCTAAGGGATAATTTGAGAGTGTCCAAAGCATCAAACCATTTTTGGAACAAGAAGTTTGGCAGATTGCACAGAAAACTCCAAAAGCTCAAAAAGAGGTAAGCATCATGACTTGAACTTTCCAAAATATGCATTGCTTTGAAATCCACTGATCATACATACCTCATACATGTTATATATGTTGTGTTTGGACCAATTCATCATGTAATTCATGCCTGTATCAAAGTGTAGCATAGAAAATGCAATTATAGGCCTTTTTCAAAACCACTATCGGGTTTTGAGGAGGGAGTATGATCTGAAAAAAATACCACCACCATTGGATTCCTTGTGAAATTCTAGGCCAGATGCATATAAATTTTGTCCCCAAACATTGAGAAATGAGAAAGTTATGGACCTTCCCGTTTCTTGGCAAAACTTGTCTTGCCTTGCCTTGGCCAGGCCTAGAAAACAAGGCATGCCTTGTATATTTGTGGTTTCACTTCAAGCAATGGATGTATCACCACCCCAGTGGTAAGGCGCGCGCCCTATAACCTTGAGGTCGTGGGTTCAAACCCCACCCATGCCATTTTGTCTTTTCTCACATTTTTGCTATTTTTTCCAATATTTTTATGTTTTATTAATTAATTGGAAAATTAATAACTCTTTCAATTTTAATTATTTTTGATTGGTTCTTTTTGCAAAAAATTAAAAAAATGTTTAAATATTTTATTCCACAAAAAAATTAAGTTTATATTATTTATTTAATATAATTAGTATTTTTGTGAATAAATTCCTTTTTAATGTTTTTTAAACATTTTAAAAGTGAATATTCACTTCGAAAATCAAAACCAAGTGAGTTTTAATTAACCTTGTGATGAATCCCTCATTTCTCAAAACTTAAACAAAAATCACAAATGGTTTATTCAAATTTATTTGGTATTTTATTTGATTTTCTTTAAATATTTACTTTTAAAGAATAACACATTAGGGTTTCTTGGATTTTCACCCTCATCAAACAATTTCAAACACTTTTGGGCCTCACTTATTGTATAAGTCCCGTTGTATTTCAAAAAGTTCGACTCGATCATCGTCCGTTGAAAAACAAACCCTGGGTCTCTCCTCGAGCTATAAGACCCATTCAAAATCTTTTGGGCCTCTAATAGAGTGTAAGACCCAATCCTCTTTTAACCAAAACAATTTTGGGCCTCAGACATTGTATAAGTCCCCCTGCGTTAAAAGAAAACCTCGGCGCGATCGCCAATTCAAAAATAAATCATCTGGGCCTCTCCTTGAGCTGTAAGCCCCAACATCTTTTCAAAATACTTTCTCCTGTAATTTTGAATATACTGTTGTTTTCAATCTTTCTTTGTTGAACAACTAACCAAACAGCATGGAAGCTCTACAACCGAGTAAGTGGTTATATGCTTTCTTTATCCCCTTTCATATACATATAACTGTATTGTGGGGCTGTTTCGCTGTAAGTCTTCTTTCATAAACTCATATCAACTGTGTAATACTAGTATAGATATTTAGAGTTTCCCCGGCAACTACGTCTAGCACTAAGCCCTGTTGGTCACTCTTAACTACAGTCAAAACTAGATCCCCCATATGATTACCAGATACAATCTTCCCTCCTCTTGGGGTTAAACAATATGGAGACGTGAAAGGCAGCATTCTCGGTGAACCCTTTCTCAGACTGTCACTCTTAGAAATTGTCAGAGAAACTCTACTCCCCAGAGATGATATTTTCTTTGTGAATGGCATCTCTTGAGTTTCTTCCAAATTCTCGGACTTTCCTGGCTTGATCCATTCTCGGTGAATGGCATGTCTTGAACTTCTCAGGGTTTGGGGACCCACAGGCTTCCTAAAAGCATCCCCGCCTCCTCTTGGGCGTTGTACAAGGACCCTACGACTTCTTAGAAGTATTCACAACCTCCTCTTAGGCTTCGTATAAGGATTCTTCCTTCGGGAAGAGAGCCTTCTCTTGGGCTTCGTACAAATTGTCCCTCGGCTTCTTAAAAGTTTCCAGCCTCCTCTTGGGCTTCGTACAAATTGTCCCGACGACCTCCTAGAGGTATAGGAACAGAAATTAGTCATCTTAATAGAACAGTCTTTCAAAGAGTCTAGATTTTTCCACCGTGAACGTACTACTACTGTTTCTTTAAGCATAGTACAAAGATAAAACTCTAGACTTGGACAGTCTAATCTCCTTGAGCCTCGAAGGCATTCTCAAGTAGGGAAAAACACCAGTAGACTCGGACAGTCTTCAATACCCTCTGGATTCCCCATTTCCTTAAAGAACAGGAAATAACCCTGATCCTCTGATCAATCCCAAAGAATAGCCTTACCATTAATCAGTCTCTTTATAAGAACGGATTTTCTCTTTTAACCAACCTACTGGACCTGTCACTCGACTGAAACAGCAATCCTTTAGCCTCCATCTCGGGCTTCGTACGAGATATAAAATCACTCTCTTGTTAAGTATAAAAGACTCTCTTGTTGAGTCAAACACCTTTAGCCTCCCTCTCGGGCTTCGTACGAGATACAAAACACTCTCTTGTTGAGTATAAAAGACTCTCTGGTTAAGTCAACCTTTAGCCTCCGTCTTGGGCTTCGTACAAGACACATACAAAAGCACTCTCTTGTTGAGTCAAACCCTTTTAGCCTCTCTCTCGGGCTTTGTACGAGACACATAAAAACACCCTCTTGTTGGGCCAATAGCCTCCTCTTAGGCTTTGTATAAGAAAAACCCCGGTTGAGTCAATCAACATTTTAGCATCAAAACTGTGCCTCGCTCATAGGATACAAACATCAACAACTCCTTTCATCTAATCGTTGTAAGCGGCAAGCCTCTGGATTATTTACATCCACGCCACTGTCCCTCTTTTAGCATGAGAAATTCCTAAGGAAAGATGGCATTGCTCTACACTGAGTTAAAGTCTTCTCCTTCAGGTTAAAACCCCCTATAAAGGAAATTATGGCATGGCTAGGATTCACATATCCCGGTTAAAGTTATTCTCCTTTATAATCAGTCACCCAGCAGTCGTGACAAACAGACCCCCTTTAGAGATGACAAATTCTCTCTAAAGACAACACCTTTTCAGCTTCACATCTTGGGCTTTGAACAAGATACAAACCACCTTTTCAGCTTCACGTCTTGGGCTTTGAACAAGACACCAAAACACCATTTCCTCCCATAGAATAGGAGGAACTACGATCGCTCTGATTTCCCTGTTTCGGTAAACGGGAATACGTAGGCATAAGATTGAAAGAAAAAATCTTAGCGAGCACACTAATCCAAAGTCCCAAATCCCATACCTTCACATCACCCTGGCACTATTTTAACAAAATAACTTAAGAGAGACCCACAATCTCAATAGCATCTATAAACCAACATCATCTGTTTAAACTCAGTATGCAAGCAGGGTTAATTGGAGACATCTATTTCCCTTCCTTCATCAACTTCAATAGGATTAAAAATGAATCGAACTGTAGTACCCCAAAGGCAATAGTGCTTCGCAACCACGTCCAAAAATTCGCGCTACAGAAAAAATGGCGACTCCACTGGGGAGTCGAGATCTTGTTCTCTTCCCATCTCTTAAGAAGAAGCCTTAAAAAGTGCCACAGAAAAGTAGCGCCCACCGTGGGGCTCTTTTCTTTTCTTTCTTTCTTTGGGGATTTCATTGGGATAGCATTTTTGTTGACTTCACTAGGATCTTAGGTCAAAACCTGTAAAGTTTGGAAGATACCACAGAAAGGCGACTCCGCCGGGGAGCCATTTTTGTCAGGAACATAGGATTCATAGCTCTTTAAAGTCTAGGACTTTAGGACAAATATATATACTGCTTTTCCTAATTGATATCTGTGTTTATTTTTCTGCTAATGGGAATGCGTGTGATGCCGCATGTGGAAAGATTGAGTATACACCTAGGAAAAACGTCTTTTAGTAGTGCGGAAACTATTGGAAATGGTTGCCACGCGATACTACCCTCTTCTGATGGTTCTTCGAAAAACATCACCTAGCACGGTTCCCCGCCCGCTGGTGTTTTCTCGACAAGAACTGATGATTTTGAGAGACAGGTACAAAAATCACTAGTATAAACCTTTGGGGGGGTAGAGCCTTGACTTCATGACACCGACCCTTTGACCCCATGTTTTTTCTATGTTTTTGTGTGCTTCATTCATGCATTCATCTAAAAAACATTACAAAAAAACTTCTCTTCTAGTCTTTCTTTTTCAAATTAAACTAAGACAATGACTGCAAATGTCAGAGAAAAAGATTGCGCTCATGGATTTCGGTAAAAGGAGAACTCATAAGTATACCTTCAGGGTTCCAAAACTAGAAGATTTGAGAGGATTAGCGAGGATGATCACTAACCCTGGAGCTTTCAGAGCCAAGTACGGAGGTCTGCTACCTCTGTTAAGAGTCCATGTGATTGAAGGAATCATGGAGGAACTCATTCAGTTTTACGATTTGGTCTATCACTGTTTCACATTCCCGGATTACCAGCTCGCACTAACGCTGGAGGAGTATTCTCACCTAACCGATCTACACATTACTGATCGAGCTCCATTTTCTGGACTGGAAGAAATTCCAAAGGATCAGACCATTGCAAGAGCAATCTATTTGGATGAGTCAGAAATCATGACTCACATGACCACCAAGGGTGGGCTCGCAGGTTTGCCAGCCCAGTTCCTGACAAAGAAGGCTCTGTACTTTGCTAGTATAGGGAACATGACTGCTTTTGAAAGCATCTTTGTCTTACTCACTTACGGGTTATTTCTGTTTCCCAACATTAATAGCTTCGTCGATATCAACGCCATTAAGGTTTTTCTCATTGGAAACCCTGTGCCAACTCTACTTGCGGACGCATATCATTCTGTACACTTAGGAAATTTGTACAGCGGAGGGACGATCACATATTGTGTACCCCTGCTATACAAATGGTTTATCTCCCATTTACCCAAGTCTGCTGCGTTTTGGGATCATAAGGGTGCCTTGCGTTGGTCACAAAAAATCATGTCTCTTACCAACTCTGATATAGATTGGTGCAATAGGATTTATGACGGGATCAGGATCATTGATCATTGTGGAAACTTCCCCAACGTACCCCTCATAGGAACTAAGGGAGGAATCAACTACCATCCAGTATTGGTTCGTCGTCAATTTGGATACCCGGTGAGGCATGTCCCGCGTAATTCTCATCTGGAAGGTCTTTTCTTCAAAGAAGGAGAAAATGACACGACACTAAAGATGGAAATAGTGCACGCTTGGAAACATGTTCATAAGAAAGGACGAGAGTCTCTAGGAAAACTGGACTGTGTCTCGGTGGAGCCTTATCTCCACTGGGTACAAACTAGAGCTCTCAAGCTAAAGATGCCTTATCCTCGTCACGGAGTTCTTCCGCCGAGGGAATCTGTCATGTACTTCATGACTGAAACGGAATAACTTCAAGTTACTCTCAACAAAGTTCAACAGGAGAGGAGGTCTTGGAAGAACAAGTACCGCACCCTCAATGTAGAGTGTACCAAAATACATTGACTTCTAAAAGATAAGGATGCTCTGATTGAGATTTTGGAGCAACATGCTGTGGATAATCAGGATGACCAAAGGAATTTGCTTGTTCCTTTCACTTGGCAAAGGAATGACAACCCGAAAACGGCCCAAGAGCCCCGGTCCAAGAAAAGGAAAGTACCAAAATCAGCACCCGGTTTCTCCCCAGAGAGGACTCGGGACCCCTTAGCTTAGGTTTCTGTTTCCGTACCTTGTAATCTACTGTATTTCTATTTTCACAATCCTTTGAATTCAATAAAACGAGGTTTCCCCGCTGTTTGATATTTGCAATCTAATTGTCAAAGTTTATTTTGATTAAACTAAAAAAACAATTAATATAATCATTGCATTCATCATTCTCACGTCACGTATTCTTCTTACCTACGAATCTCACATTTGTGTCTCGGTTCTAGAGTCAAACTGTCTCATTCGTACAATACTCGGGCTAATCGTCAGAAAAAGATGAATGATCTCGAGAAAGAGAACAGAGAGTTGAGAGAAGAGATCGACGCTCTGAGAGAGGATATGAGAAAGCTTCATAACGACATGCAAGCCATGGCAGAAGCTTAGCTACAAAGAACTGTGATCTTGAAGATCACCCCAACACCCATAGTGGAGAAGTCCGATCCTAGGTACAAAATGCCGAAAGATCGTCCCTGGGGCATGCCACTCAACTATATCCCAGAAGGATATATCCCGTTGATCAATGAGGATCAGGGGACTGCAGCAGGAACCACTGGGCTTGAAGGTTACAAACTTCGGGAAAGCGAAGATGCCAGGGGCATGACAGCAACTCCTGAAGGTTACAAACTTCGGGAAACACCGAGAGTCTCGGCCATAATGACTATACCACCGCCTGTGGTACACACTGTCCTGGAAGGACAGATTCCACAGATACCTTCTGGTGGAAATGACAACATGTTCAAAAGAATGAATGAGTTCCAGGAACAGTTCTTGGGAATGCAGAAAGAACTGCAGGCCCTTCGCAGTCAGGATTTATTTGGAAAGGACGCCGTGGACCTCTGTTTGGTCCCTAATGTGAAAGTCCCTCACAAATTCTGGGTGCCCGACTTTGAGAAGTACAAGGGTAACTCTTGCCCTCAGAGTCACTTGGTGATGTACGCTCGGCGAATGTCAGCTCAAACAAAGAATCAGGATCTACTGATTCACTACTTTCAGGATAGTTTAACCGGTGCTGCCCTAAAATGGTACATGGGTTTAAACTGTGCTACGATTAGCACTTTCAGAGATATTGGCACTTCCTTCGTCCAATAATATAAATACAATCTTGACATGGCACCCGACAGAGATCAACTCAGATCAATGTCAGAAAAGGACAAGGAAACCTTTAAGGAATACACTCATAGATGGCGTGAAATTGCCGCTCAAATTTGTCCACCTCTTGAGGAAAAAGAGATGACAAAGATCTTCTTAAAGACCTTAAGCTCATTTTATTACGACAGAATGGTTGCCAGTACGCCCAGTGACTTCACCGAGATGGTCGGTATGGGAGTTCGTCTTGAGGAAGTCGTCCGAGAAGGACGTCTAGTGAAAGACGCTGGATCATCAAGTAGTACAAAATGATACGGTAGTGCTCTCCCTAAGAAAAAAGAGCAAGATATTGGGAATATCTCTCTCAGAAAGCAAAGGCGACGTTATCAGCCAGTAGCGGCTGTGACTCCTGCTATCAATCCTGCGTCTATTTCTACGTATCAACCTCAGGTTGCGCAGAGCCAACCTAATCAGCAAAGGACTCAACAGCCTCTTCAGCAGGCTCGTCCTCCATACAATAACAACCGTACAACGCGGCCACCAGGATTTGATCCTATACCCGTATCGTACACAGAACTATTTCCGTTACTATTGGCTAAGGGGCATGTCCAGGCTAAGTCGCCTCTTACAGTACCGGAAAATCTGCCTTTTTGGTTTAAGGTGGACCAGACTTGCCCTTACCATCAACGAGGACCAGGGCATAACATAGAGAACTGTCTCAATTTCAAATACGACGTGCAAAAGCTTGTTAGGAGCAGGGTCTTATCTTTCAAGGATACAAATCCTAATGTTCTCACAAACCCACTGCCTCAACACGAGAAAGCTACAGTCAATTTGATAGAGGGAGAGACTAACAACGTCTATCAAATTCATGATGTACTCTTGTTAAGGACCAATCTGGTCAAGATGCATTGTAGACAGAGTCGATATGGCTATGTGCCACCTCATAGCTATCACCAGTGTGATATCTGCTCTAAAAGCAATCGAGGATGTTCTGTGGTGCAATCAGCTTTACAGGAACAGATGGATCTCGGATGGATCCAAGAGCACCGAGTTCGTGGAGTTAACATGGTTTACCCGAATTCTAACATCATTCAGAACCACGACGTCCGTGTGATGAATGTCAACTTGGTGGCAATGCACTCCAGGTAAAGCCAGTATCATAATCTGCCGCGGCACAATTACAGTTCCTGTCTGACTTGCTCGATAAACAAACAGGGATGCTCTTTTGTACAAGAGACCCTCCAGCGTCAGATGGATCTTGGATGGATCCAGGACTACCATGATAGGAATCCCTATCAGATCAACATGATTCAAATCTTCGATATTCGCTTGATGAATACCAGCCTGGTGGAGTTACATGCTAAACAGGTCCGGCTCGGGTTCCTGGTATCACATGATTATCAGAGCTGTAGGACAGGTTACGAAAACGATCAAGGTTGTGCCCTTGTCTAGGAATCCCTTCAGTACTTATTGAACCACTGGTGGCTTCCAATCTATATGGATGAAGACACCCAGCAAATTAGTATCACCAACGGGAATCCTACTCGGCATCAAAGTCGGGACGTTCGATCTGTGGAAACTGACCTAGTGAGGTTACATTGTATTCAAAGCGGGCGTGGCCAGGTGCCACCACACAACTATGAACGTTGTAGAGTCTATTCAGAAAGTAACCAAGGATGTTACCTTGTGCGAGCAGCTATTCAGGGTCAGGTGGATCGTAGAGAGATTCGCCCATATCTGGGTTTCGGACCAATCAACTAGGCGCCGGACTACCTCGCTGATCAAATTGAGGATGTTGTTATAATCTCTGATCATCAGAGGGCTAGGGATGTTTGTACCATCATTCCTCTACTTGACGAATTGAGAGTTCCCAACCCGGAACGGATCAAAATTGCTTACGATGGTCGGAAAAATCAAAAGGCTCCCATAGTCATCTATCTACCGGGACCATTACCGTATGAATCAACTAAGGCTATCCCTTACAAATACGGTCCAACAACAGCCGAGAATGGAAAGGAAATTCCATTACCCTCCGTCGTGAATATTGCAGACATCAGTCGAGTAACACGGAGTGGTCGAATCTTCAACCGAGGAGTTGGAGAATTTAACAAAGAAAAGGAACCTCAGACAGAAGTTCCCAATCCACCGGTCGGTCAATCCAATAATCCCGACCTTTCGAAAAACAACGATGAGATGCTGAAGCTCATCCAAAGGAGTGAATACAACATTGTTGATCAGCTATTACAAACTCCTTCAAAGATCTCTGTGCTATCACTTTTGCTCAGTTCAGAAGCGCACAGGGAGGCTCTACAAAAAGTCTTGGAGCAAGCCTTTGTGGAACAGGATGTAAAAATCAGACAGTTCAATAGCATTGTCTCTAACATCACTTCCTGCAATAACTTGGGATTTAGTGATGAGGAATTACCTGAAGAGGGTTGCCATCATAACATGGCGCTCAATATCACGGTCAGCTGCCAGGGCGATGCTTTAGCCAGCGTACTGGTAGACACAGGGTCAGCCCTGAATGTTATGCTGAAGTCCACTTTGATGCAATTATCCTTCAAAGGACCCCCGATGAGAACTAGTGAGGTCGTCGTCAAAGCATTTGACGGGTCCAGAAAAACGGTTATCGGCGAAGTCGACCTTCCCATAACTATTGGTCCTCACACTTTCCAAGTCGCTTTCCAGGTCATGGACATCCGGGCAACATACAGTTGTTTATTAGGAAGACCTTGGATACATTAGGCTGGGGCGGTCACCTCGACCCTCCACCAAAAGTTAAAGTTCGTCCAAAACAACCAGCTCGTCACGGTCTATGGAGAACAAGCCTTGCTCGTGAGTAACTTATCATCATCTACTGGTGTAGAACCCGAGGAGGTTATTGGAACTCAGTTCCAAGCACTATCGGTGAGCAAGGACAATCAATCCGAAGAGGGAACTTCCATTTCCTCATACAAAGATGCTATCAAAGCGGTCGAGAGTACCAATACAACAGGATGGGGATAGCTAGTCATTCCTACTGACAATAAAACAAGGAAGGGTCTTGGTTTTTCTGTAACCTGTACCCAGACAGCTACTACTAACGATGAAAGTCTTCATCCCATTCAAGACTTCTTCCACAGTGGAGGTTTCCTTCACCCAGTGCCTCAAGAAGTGCATACCATCAATAAAGATGATTCCTCTGATATGGAGGAAGAATGGGAGTCCTATCTTAACAAGGACGGTTATATGTCTCAGGACGAAACACAGACTCGCTTTTGCTTTCCTACACAGAGTCCGAGATTTATACCAAGGTCAGATGTCGAAATGATATACGGAGATTGTGATCCGGAAGGATGCCGTGCTCCACCAAATTCATTAGAGGAAGACACTCCGATGAAATACAACTTTGACCACGACTATTATGGCCCAATGGATGGCCTGCCAATGTGGCATCCGTATCCAGGAGACTTGGGGCAAGGAAATTAGCCGAACAATGAAAATCAGCTGAGCAACATTGAAAAGAATACCTGCGTCCCCACCATGTCATGGGATCAACAATCAGGTGATTCAGAAAACGTCCAGTACGACGATGAATTTGCAATGTTTGTAGGACTTGAATTCATCAACTATGGTTTTCTAGAGGTCAACGTCATCGAGAAGGATGACTCGTCCAGTTCCAAAGAAGTGTGGGACACCTTAGGACAACCAAGTGGGAAATACGACTTCAAGGTCAAGTACACCGCTCCTGAAAGCTCTCGTATCAGGCTCGAAGACATCCAGCTAACTAGATTGGGAGATATAGCTGAGATCACAAATGCTATGCAAAACGCAACAGAGGAATCCTCCTACGATAACTCTGCCTGGGAGACAAATTCCAACGATCCTGCTCCACCAGAAATCAGCGTTATTTCTGAAGACAAATCAAGGAAGGTGTCAGACTTTGTGATTCACCGAGGAGTTCACCACCAATAGGTTGCTGTCGATGTTTCGAAGATTGTTCATAAGTCAAAGTAATTGTCGTCTTTAACCTTTCACCTTGCCCAGGTGAAACGGATGTTTTGATAGGGCTCACTTTCAGTAAATTTCCCTCTTCGCTTTGCCCAAAGCGACAGAGCTTTGTTTTATAGGGCTGTAGTTTCAAGAATCGACTTGTACATGAATAAAATAATGTCGTTCTGTAATTCCCACATTTATTGTTGTTTTCTCTTTTCTCTTTTTTAAGAAAATGGTAATCCTAAAAAACAAATCAATAATAATAAACATGCAGTTTTTCAAAGAAATACACTGCACACACTCTTGCATTTCCTCTATCTCTTCTAAACACAAATCATACCGTCATGCAGATTGCTTGTTTTAAAACCCGTTGAAACATACGATCCGATGCCTTCACCCAACTTTGAGTTCGCGGTATTTGAGGCTGAAGAAGAAGTTGACGACGAAATTCCAGAAGAGATCTCCCGATTACTCAGACAGGAGGAAAGGTCTATTAAACCTCATAAAGAGCCATTGGAAACGGTAAACTTAGGTTCAGAAAAAGAGAGAAAAGAAGTCAAGATTGGGGCACTACTCAGTCCGACTATCAAAGAAAGTTTGACAAAGCTTCTTAGGGAATTTCCCGATGTGTTTGTTTGGTCCTATCAGGATATGCCAGGGTTGGATACCAGCATCGTGGAACATCATTTACCGTTGAGGTCGGAATGTCCGCCAGTAAAATAGAGGTTGAGACGGACTCACCCGGACATGGCCATCAAAATCAAAGAGGAGGTACAGAAACAGATTGACGCGGGTTTCCTCGCCACATCAGAATATCCTCAATGGTTAGCCAACATCGTACCCATTCGAAAAAAGGATGGAAAAGTCAGAATGTGTGTGGATTACAGAGATCTGAACAAGGCTAGTCCAAAGGACGACTTTCCTTTACTACACATTGACATGCTGGTAGACAGTACAACAAAGTTCAAAGTTTTCTCCTTCATGGATGGATTCTCGGGCTATAATCAGATAAAAATGGTGCCGAAAGACATGGAGAAAACTTCGTTCATCACCCCATGGGGTACCTTTTGTTACAAGGTGATGCCGTTCGGTTTGAAGAACGCTGGGGTAACCTATCAAAGGGCCATGACTACTCTGTTTCATGACATGACACACAAAGAAATCGAGGTATATGTCGATGATATGATTGCAAAATCTAAGACAGAAGAGGAGCATGTGACCCGCCTGTCAAAACTATTCGAGCGCTTGAGAAAGTACAAACTCCACTTGAATCCCAACTAGTGTACATTTGGTGTCCGTTCAGGGAAACTCTTAGGGTTCATCGTCAGCCAGAAAGGAATTGAGGTTGATCCTGACAAGGTCGAGGCCATTCAAGAAATGCCTTCTCCGAAAACTGAAAAATAAGTCAGAGGATTCCTGGGACGTTTGAACTACATCTCCAGATTCATATTCCTCATGACCGCGACATGTGCGCCGATTTTCAATTTACTTAAAAAGAACCAGGACTGTGTTTGGACAGAAGACTGCCAAACCGCCTTCGACAATATTAAGGAATACCTGTTGAACCCTCTGATTTTATCACCTCCAGTGGAAGAAAGACCACTGATTATCTACCTCACAGTCCTAGAGGACTCAATGGGCTGTGTACTTGGCAAACAAGACGAAACCAAACGGAAAGAGTCTGCCATCTACTATTTGAGCAAGAAATTCACCGACTACGAGACTCGGTATACTATGCTTGAAAAAACTTGCTGCGCTTTGGCTTGGGCAGCCAAACGTCTGCTCCAGTACATGATTCGTCACACTACTTGGTTGGTCTCCGAGATGGATCCGATCAAGTATGTCCTTGAAAAGCCTGCTCTCACGGGAAGGATTTCCCGTTGGCAGATGTTGCTGTCAGAATATGACATAGAGTACCATGCTCAAAAAGCCGTTAAGGGGAGTATTTTAGCCGACCATTTGGCTCATCAATCGATTGACGATCAAGAATCAATCGGGTTTGACTTCCCGGACGAAGATGTCATGTATTTGAAAATGAAAGATTGCGATGAACCGCTACCCAGTGAAGGGCCAGAACCAGGTTCCCAATGTGGGCTTATCTTTGATGGAGCTGTTAATTATTACAGAAATGGAATTGGGGCAATCATTGTCACCCCTCAGGGTACCCACATTCCTTTCACCACCAGACTGACATTCAAGTGTACAAACAACGAGGCCGAATACGAAGCTTGTATTATGGGTCTCGAAGAAGCGATTGACTTAAGGATTAAGAACTTGGATGTATACGGCGATTCAGCCCTGGTTATCAATCAGGTCAAAGGAGATTGGAACACATACCAATCAGGATTGATTCCTTACAAAGACTACGCGAGAAGGTTGCTACCCTTCTTCAACAGAGTTGGGTTTCATCACATCCCTCATGAGGAGAATCACCTGGCTGATGCATTAGCCACTCTCTCTTCCATGATTAGTGTAGGTCAATGGAATGACATACCTAAGATCGACATAATGCGCCTTAAACGGCCCGCTGACATCTTCACAATTGAAGCAGTCATAGACGACAAACCTTGGTATCACGATATCAAATGCTTCCTTCAAAAACAAGAGTACCCACCTGGGGCACTAAGGAAGGACAGGAAAACCCTCAGAAGGCTGGCAGGCAGTTTCTTCCTGAGCGGTGATACACTCTATAAGAGAAATTTTGACATGGTCTCGCTCTGTTGCGTAGACAGACCAGAAGCAGACATGCTGATGAAAGAAATTCACGAAGGATCCTTTGGCATTCATGCCAACGGACATACAATGGCGAGAAAAATTCTAAGAGCAGAGTACTATTGGTTGACCATGGAATCCGACTGCTACAAGTACATGAGGAAGTGTCACAAGTGTCAGATATACTCCGAAAAAATTCATGTACCGCCAACGCATCTCAAAGTTCTTTCTTCCCCATGGCCTTTTTCTATATGGGGAATCGACATGATTGGCTTGATTGAGCCCAAAGCTACAAACGGACATCGGTTCATCCTGGTAGCCATTGATTACTTCACCAAGTGGGTCGAAGCAACGTCATACGCTAATGTAACCCGACAAGTGGTGGTCCGATTTATCAAAAACAATATCATCTGCCGTTATGGCGTTCCAGGCCAGATCATTATAGATAATGGATCTAACTTGAACAATAAGATGATGAAAGAGTTGTGTGCAGAGTTCAAGATCGAACACCATAACTCATCTCCCTACCGACTAAAGATGAACGGAGCGGTAGAAGCGGCGAACAAGAACATCAAGAAGATTGTTCAAAAGATGGTCGAAACCTACAAAGACTGGCACGAGATGCTACCCTTTGCTCTTCACGGTTATCGCACATCTGTCCGCACTTCAACAGGGGCAACCCCTTTCTCTCTAGTATATGGCATGGAAGCAGTGCTTCCCATAGAAGTAGAGATCCCATCAATCCGGGTATTGATGGAAGCTAAGCTTACAGAAGCTGAATGGTGTCAAAGTCGACATGACAAACTTAACCTGATAGAAGAGAAACGAATCACGGCAGCCACGATCAGTTGTATCAACAGAGAATGAAGAAGGCATTTGACAAAAAGGTTTGACCTCGCGTCTTCAGGAAATGAGACCTTGTGCTCAAGAAGATACAATCATTTCTCACTGATTCTTGGGGCAAATGGACTCCGAACTATGACGGCCCCTATGTGGTCAAGAAAACTTTCTCAGGCGGTGCCTTGAGACTTGAAACCATGGATGGAGAGGAATTTGCCTACCCCACAAATGTTGATGTAGTCAAGAAATACTTCGCCTAAAAAAAAGTCTTCGTGGATTGAAAACCCGAAAGGGCGGTCCAGGAAAAAGTTAGAGACATGATCAAAAATCATCCCGGTGGATTAGAAATCTCAAAGTACAATCTAGGCAAAAATTAGGGATAATGGCAAGTAACTACTTTCGACAAAGGGGCAAGTCCCTCAGCAACAGTTACATCATCCGTCAGGAAAGCTCCTGTTAAGGTCATCTTCGACAGAAGCTCAAGATGCCCAGAATTCAAAGTTGGTAGAAGGATAATGGTCGTTATGTTTCAACGTAGCCCCTTTTCCCTGTAAATTACCATTTTCAAACTTTGTAAATGCTCTATGGAATCACGCGTTTGGCTGATTTCCATCCTATCAATAAAGTTTGAGCCCTTGTGCTTTTGTTTGCAATTCTTATTTGTTTTAGCTTTACAGAATGACGATTTTAACATGATCAACGATTCTTGAAATAAAACAAAAATGAATTTACTTGTTAAAATTGTTCTGCTTTTAAAAATAAAGACGGCAATTTCTTTTGACGGTTGAACATTGAAAGAACATCGATCGCTTCTCCAAAGGTGTTCGAGCCTCAAAGTGCAGAATCAAAGTACTTCTTCTAAACCAGTATGCCTGAATGAAGGATCAGCTATGTCAGATGCGAATGCTCCATCTGACCTCTTCGGCCGAGTTCTCATCTCCTAAGCCCGACTAGTGTCGCTCCCAACAAGGACGTTTCTCCTAAGCAAGGCAGAATTGCTATCTTGAACCAGCGGTACTTCTTCGCCCCGCGATGGCCGAGTATCCAGTCATGTTCATCTATTAGTTTATATGTCGCGTCAGTTTTGTCAGCATATACATACATACATCATGCATTATTGATTTGCATTCACATTTATATTGCATCACTATCACTCCCGTCGGTCTTATCCCCTAGTGATAACACTCCTCTCAATCGAGTTGTCAGTTTTTTCCTCGTCAGGAAAGGTTGCGTCTGAACAATCTCTCTCCTCCAGTTTAGTTCTGGATCAGAATTGGCCCTTGACCACTTTGATAACTTGAACCTCTGAAAGACCAGAGAACCTTCAACCGATGTCACTCTTCGCCATTGAAGATGATATTTTCGCTTTCCCGGATTAAGGAAAATCCCTAGAGGAAGCCTCTTAAGCAGAGATTCGGCAATATAGCAGTTTTTCTCCGAAAAGAAAAAAAAACCCGCTGACGAAAAGATCATCAGCACCTCAAAATTGGATCACATCATATGGCATTTCTCCGGGAAGATCCCGAGAAAAGTATGATGTAATATCCCCAAGTGTGAAAGCAGTCTCTCAATAGACTAGTTTTCCCCAGTAGAGTCGGCAAATGGCGTCTCCAAACAGAGAAGTTTGTACACCTCTACAACTCAGATGACTGGGTTCCCCAGCGAGTCTGACATCAAACTTTTTCTATTAAATGGCATCTCTCCAAGAAAATTCGGCGAGAAGTTTGAGGAAAACCGCTACGCATAGCGTCCCTTGTCAATAAAGTTTATTAACAAAAGAAACTAAGACCAGTTCCTTGGTAGGAAACCAGGATCGAGGGGATATTTACATCAGAAACTAATACCAGTTCCTTGGTAGGAAATCAGGATCGAGGGGAAGTTTACATCAGAAACTAAGACCAGTTCCTTGGTGGGAAACCAGGATCGAGGGGAAGTTTATTTCAAAAACTAAGACCAATTCCTTGGTAGGAAACCAGGATCGAGGGGAAGTTTTTTTACCTTTTCTAAGCATCATTGCTTAGCAAAAGAAGAAGGATGTGTAAGCTACCATTCATAACCACCATCAAAATTTTGGGTATTCTGATATTTAATCCTCTTGCACCCTGAATGCTCGAATACCTTCACCATTCACACCTTCGGGTCCAAGAAGATTAAATAGGGGCATCTGTCATACCCCAAATTTTGACCACTAAGATTTCCCATCATCGTGCAAATCATCATCATAATATGGAGGAACTATCATACCACATCAGTCTCCCCAAAGATGGGTGAGCATCCACTACAATCAAATTTAGGGTTTCCAGCCCTCTCAGAGCTTTTAGACAAAGGATAAATCAAGAAATGACATGATATTCAACTTGTCTAGCCTCTCAAATATCCACAAGGGATCAAGAGGACTCCCACTTCAAGGATTAAGCACAAGGCTGCTCCCTTCCAGGTGGATCAAGCCTCAAGATCGCCAGTGTCACAAAATTAGGGTTTGGTCGACCAGGGCCTCCAGATTAAAATTTTCCTCTGGGCATGAGCCAATGATTCAAAGCACATCCTAAAATACTCCATGGAACCTCATGGGCCCATCCATCAAGTCAATTTGACCTTAGGGGATGCATACATCAAAAATCAGGAATTAGGGTTTCTTGACCTAATTTACCCCTAAGTTGACTTTTGCGACAAATCATGAGCCAAGACCTCAAGAGAGGATTTGAGGGTCTCCAACATACCACATTGATCCATTTGTAACAATGGATTGATCCAGGAAGCTTGAGCAGCAAGTCTCAATTTCATCAGTACCACAGTTAGGGTTTCGCGGAAAAAAGTCAACTGTAGCTTTGACTTTTGACCAGGACATGCTCCCAAACCCTAGGACATGATTCAATATACCCTATAACACCCATGGAACATGTCCATCAAGTTTGATTTAGGTCAAGGACATGATTTCCTAAAGGATCGCACAGTTTGGAATTCATCTGACAAAAAGTCAACTGTGCACAAAAGTCAACTTTGACTTTTTGAGATTTTTCACAAAAATGGTTTTTTAACCCTAAAATGATGTTAATGTATGATTTGAATCATCATTCATCAAGAAAAATCAAGAAAAGTGGGATAACTTGTAAAAGGGGTAACCATAAAAACTTAGAAAATTTTCTAAGTTATGAACAAAGTGGCAAGGGTACCAACTTTGGAGGATCATAACTCCTAAACCACAAAGCCATTTTCTCCATCCAAAGCTTGATTTGTAGATATCATTACCCTCTACAAAAGCTTAAAACTGACCTCCCTCCAAATTCCTCATGGATTTTGAGTTATGGAATGATCAAAATCACAAAAAGTGAAAATGTCACTTTTTTCTAACACTTAGTGAAATTTTCACTAAGTTAGAATCTACCTTCACTTTTTTCCAAATGTAGGGGAATTTTTCACTTGGATCCAAAAAGTATCAAAACCAAATATGATCAAACAGTTGTTGTATCATACGAGGGCTTTCCAAAATGGCCAAGAACATCACCAAATTCCACTTGAGCCATGAGATATGACAAGGGCAATATGCCTTGCTGAAAACTACCAAGGCTAGGTAGAATTTTGCATTTTTGCTCGATTTGGAAAAATCAGATAATTCCAAGCCTTGTCATCACTTTGGACACATCTGAGGATCAAATCTAAAGGGGACAAACACTGAGCCAAGCCTCCAAAGTCCTTGGAACAAGAAGTAGCATGCCAAACCTAGAATTGCCTAAAAGAGGGACAAGACTCCAATTTTGGATTGAAGCATTCAATGCATACACCAAGGTGGCATGGACTGAGCCATTTGCAACTGAATTCAGTCAAGACTTATCCAAGACCAAGGGAACCACAACCTTGTGCCCTAACCTCTAGTCAATGGCTAGAGGAGACTTGGATTCCAAAGTGCAACCATTGGCCAAACCTCTGTTGCAGTTGCCATTCACTATTGATCCCAAAACAAACTTGCTCTACTATAAATAGAGCTCATTTGTGCTCAGTTTGAGTAGACCAAAGCCATCAAACAGATGCTTTCCTCAAAATCCCTCTCTTTAGGCCAAAATGCCTTCTTTAGCAAGGTAACTCTGAGTTTTTGAGTTAGAGAGCATTTCCATCACAACTCATGATCCTAACACCTCATAAACATCATATGCAGGTGATCCAAACTATCAAAAGTGACCTATAACACCAAAATCACAAAGTCACCTCTCAAAACCTAAAAATAGGCCTTTTGTGCATTTTTCAATCCATGTCTTGATTCAGTCACTTTCCAAACCATATAAAACCTCAAACACACTCCAAATAACATCCTTGAACTGTCCCAAATGGTTCCCCCCATCTGGAACACAATTTGAGAGAGTTGTTATTTTGGTCATTTTAACCCCTTTTGCAAGAAAGGGCCAGTTTGTGTTTTTGCAGGTTCCAGCTGATTCCAACCATCCTCAAAGCTTCTAAGGGATCATTTGAGAGTGTCCAAAACATCAAACCATTTCTGGAACAAGAAGTTTGGCAGATTGCACAGAAAACTCCAAAAGCTCAAAAAGAGGTAAGCATCATGACTTGAACTTTCCAAAATATGCATTACTTTGAAGTCCACTGATCATACACACCTTATACATGTTATATATGTTATGTTTGGACCAATTCATCATGTAATTCATCCCTGTATCAAAGTGTAGCATAGAAAATGCAATTATAGGCCTTTTTCAAAACCACTATCGGGTTTTGAGGAGGTAGTATGATCTGAAAAAAATACCACCGCCATTGGATTCCTTGTGAAATTCTAGGCCAGATGCATATAAATTTTGTCCCCAAACATTGAGAAATGAGAAAGTTATGGACCTCACATTTTTTCTATTTTTTCCAATATTTTTATGTTTTATTAATTAATTGCAAAATTAATAACTCTTTCAATTTTAATTATTTTTTATTGGTTCTTTTTGAAAAAAATCACAAAAATGTTGAAATATTTTATTCCACAAAAAAATTAAGTTTATATTATTTATTTAATATAATTAGTATTTTTGTGAATAAATTCCTTTTTAATGTTTTTTAAACATTTTAAAAGTGAATATTTACTTTGAAAATCAAAACCAGGTGAGTTTTAATTAACCTTGTGATTAATCCCTCATTTCTCAAAACTTAAACAAAAATCACAAATGGTTTATTCAAACTTAATTGGTATTTCATTTGATTTTCTTTAAATATTTACTTTTAAAGAATAACAAATTAGGGTTTCTTGGATTTTCACCCTCATCAAACAATTTCAAACACTTTTGGGCCTTTAATAGTGTGTAAGACCCAATCCTTTGTAAATACAAAACTTTTTGGGCCTCACATATTGTATAAGTCCCGTTGTATTTCAAAAAGTTCGACGCGATCATCGTCCGTTGAAAAATAAACCCTGGGCCTCTCCTCGAGCTATAAGACCCATTCAAAATCTTTTGAGCCTCTAATAGAGTGTAAGACCCAATCCCCTTTTAACCAAAACAATTTTGGGCCTCAGACATTGTATAAGTCCCCCTGCGTTAAAAGAAAACCTCGGCGCGATCGCCAATTCAAAAATAAATCATCTGGACCTCTCCTTGAGCTGTAAGCCCCAACATCTTTTCAAAATACTTTGTCCTATAATTTTGAATATACTGTTGTTTTCAATCTTTCTTTGTTGAATAACTAACCAAATAGCATAGAAGCTCTACAACCGAGTAAGTGGTTATATGCTTTTTTTATCCGCTTTCATATACATATAACTGTATTGTGGGGCTGTTTCGTTGTAAGTCTTCTTTCATAAACTCATATCAACTGTGTAATACTAGTATAGATATTTAGAGTTTCCCTGGCAACTACGTCTAGCACTAAGCCCTGTTGGTCACTCTTAAATACAGTCAAAACTAGATCCCCCATAGGATTACCAGATACAGTCTTCCCTCCTCTTGGGGTTAAACAATATGGAGACGTGAAAGGCAGCATTCTCGGTGAACACTTTCTCAGACTGTCACTCTTAGAAATTGTCAGAGAAACTCTACTCACCAGAGATTATCTTTTCTCCGTGAATGGTATCTCTTGAGTTTCTTCCAAATTCTCGGACTTTCCTGGCTTGATCCATTCTCAGTGAATGGCATGTCTTGAACTTCTCGGGGTTTGGGGACCCACAGGCTTCCTAAAAGCATCCCCGCCTCATCTAGGGCATTGTACAAGGACCCTACGGCTTCTTAGAAGTATTCACAGCCTCCTCTTAGGCTTCGTATAAGGATTCTTCCTTCCGGAAGAGAGGCTCCTCTTGGGCTTCGTACAAATTGTCCCTCGGCTTCTTAAAAGTTTCCAGCCTCCTCTTGGGCTTCGTACAAATTGTCCCGACGACCTCCTAGAGGTATAGGAACAGAAATTAGTCATCTTAATAGAACGGTCTTTCAAAGAGTCTAGATCTTTCCACCGTGAACGTACTACTACTGTTTCATTAAGCATAGTACAAAAGATAAAACTCTAGACTTGGACAGTCTAATCTCCTTGAGCCTCGAAGGTATTCTCAAGTAGGGAAAAACACCAGTAGACTCAGACAGTCTCCAATACCCTCTGGATTCCCCATTTCCTTAAAGAATAGGAAATAACCCTGATCCTCTGATCAATCCTAAAGCATAGCCTTACCTTTAATCAGTCTCTTTATAAGAACTGATTTTCTCTTTTAACCAACCTACTGGACATGTCACTCGACTGAAACAGCAATCCTTTAGCCTCCATCTCGGGCTTTGTACGAGATACAAAATCACTCTCTTGTTGAGTATAAAAGACTCTCTTGTTGAGTTAAACACCTTTAGCCTCCCTCTTGAACTTCGTACGGGATACAAAACACTCTCTTGTTGAGTATAAAAGACTCTCTGGTTGAGTCAACCTTTAGCCTCCATCTTGGGCTTCGTACAAGACACATACAAAAGCATTCTCTTGTTGAGTCAAACCCTTTTAGCTTCTCTCTCGGGCTTTGTACGAGACACATAAAAACACCCTCTTGTTGGGCCAATAGCCTCCTCTTAGGCTTTGTATAAGAAAAACCCCGGTTGAGTCAATCAACCTTTTAGCATCAAAATTGTGCCTCGTTCACAGGATACAAACATCAACAACTCCTTTCATCTAATCGCTGTAAGCGGCAAGCCTCTGGATTATTTACATCCATGCCATTGTCCCTCTTTTAGCATGAGAAATTCCTAAGAAAAGATGGCATTGCTCTACACTGAGTTAAAGTCTTCTCCTTCAGGTTAAAACCCCCTATAAAGGAAATTATGGCATTGCTAGGATTCACATATCCCGGTTAAAGTAATTCTCTTTTATAATCAGTCACCCAACATTCGTGACAAACAGACCCCCTTTAGAGATGACAAATTCTCTCTAAAGACAACACCTTTTCAGCTTCACATCTTGGGCTTTGAACAAGATACAAACCACCTTTTCAGCTTCACGTCTTGGGCTTTGAACAAGACACCAAAACACCATTTCCTCCCATAGAATAGAAGGAACTACGATCGTTCTGATTTCTCTGTTTCGGTAAACGGGAATACGTAGGCATAAGATTGAAAGAAAAAAATCTTAGCGAGCACACTAATCCAAAGTCCCAAATCCCATACCTTCACATCACCCAGACACTATTTTAACAAAATAACTTAAGAGAGACACACAATCTCAATAGCATCTGTAAACCAACAGTCATCTGTTTAAACTCAGTATGCAAGCAGGGCTAATTGGAGACATCTATTTCCCTTCCTTCATCAGCTTCAATAGGATAAAAAATGAATCGAACTATAGTACCCTAAAGGCGATAGTGCTTCGCAACCACGTCCAAAAATTCGCGCTACAGAGCCTCCGAGCTCATCAACAAAGATAGGATAAATATTTTTTACGGCGTATGTAAAAGTTGATCCAACACATTATATTCACTCTTTTTTATCAATTTCGGCATCTCATCATTATCTGATTTCTGGTTTACATCACTTGATTGATCGCATTCAATAGTATTCTTCAACTGAGTTTTCTTACCCACAGCATCTTCACTCGTCTTCGAGGGTACATTAGCAAATACTCGACCACTTCTGGTCACACGACCTACATCTGCAATAGTCACAACTAAGGGAAGAGAATGAATAGGAACCTATTTTCCACCCTCTAACATAGTAGCATTGTATTTGTAGGGAACAACTTTATCTGATTCATATGGTACCAGGCCGGGCAAACGAATGACCAAAGTTTTGACAACAGATTTCTGACTATTGTAAGAAATTACAACTCGCTCTGGGATGTTGAAGTGTGGAACTATGACATTCACCTCATTATGAACATTATTTCTATTTTTAGTGACTAAAATTAGATTCTGATCAATCATCTCTTGTAAATCCCTTTTCACAATCACCCACCCACGGGGGTTCATAGAACTAATACAACAAGCGGCATAATCATGCTCAATATCATGGTATTTGTAACGCCCCAATTTTGTTAGTTTTATTTAATTGAGTCGATTTAATTATTTTTGTTTTATATTATTTTATTTTTGAATTTTATTTGACAATATATTATTTTTCATCTCTGTTTATGTTTTATCGCATTTTGAGAGCGTTTACGAGATATTTGAGTTGAGGGGTAAAATAGTCTTTTTAGGGGTTAGATATTTATATAAATAGAAAGTGGAGAGAAAAAGAGAGAAAAGAAAAGGAAAGAAAAAGAAGAGAAAGAAAAGGAGAAGAAAGAAAGAGAGAAGAGGAGAAAGAGGAAAAATCGGGAAAACTCCGTTTCAAGCGCGATTAATCGGGTAAGGGTGAGAAGTTTCAATTATATCTTGCTTGTGTATGTGTATGTGTTGTTTGTTGTAAATGTTTTGGTTGTTTCGCAAATTTTCGTATCGATCGGAATTAGGAGAAATTGATAGAAATCGATGTTTTCGCGAATGAAATTCGATAAAAACTGAGTAGAATACTTGTTATTAGGTTTGGATCATGTTTTGGTTGTTATAGTATGTTTTGGAAGTGTTTGGGTGGAAGAAATGATGTATTTTGACCCCAAATGACCTATGTTATCGCTGTTGGAAATTCTGAGTTTCGCAGGTTCGCACTGCGAGCCACAGTGAAGGAATCAGCGAACGTTCCCTAGCCGTTCGCATTGCGAACATTAGGTCATTTTTGCTACTGCCACGGTTCGCTGGGAGCTTTGCACTGCGAATGTGACAGATTTTCAGTTTTTGTTTTCTTCATAACTTTTGATCCGTAAATCGGATTGAGGCACGGTCGGATGCGTTGGAAAGCTCTTTCAATGCTATTTATGATAGTGGGATAGAAACAAATGTTTAAGCCATGGATTGATAAGAAAAATATGGAAAATTAATGTACACGTGAAAAGTGTGGTTTATGTTTCCACCATAACTCCCGAATCGCGAGTCCGATTGAGGTGGGACTTAAGGCAATAGATAGATAACATAATATGCTATTAAATGGTGATGTTAGACCATGATTTAACCAAGAATATTTGGTAGGGGAAGATTAGTGGTTTGTAGGTTTTGTTGTGTTTGTTGGTGTTCGATGTGATATGTTATCGTCGTATAAATGTGGGTCTTTTGTGCTATCTATATGATGCTGAAGCATGTGATAATGATGTTGTTATGTGGTGAAATACAGTGTATGATTATTGTGGTTGATGGTGAGTAATTCTTGATGTGAATTGATATGAATGTATATGATAAAATGCTAATTTTTGTGGTTTGTGGTTTATGATGAAATGCATTGTGTATGTGAAATTCAATGTGTGTTATTTGGTGGCCTTATGGAAAGTAAATGCATTGTTTGAGTTGATTTTCAATGCATGAATAATGATGATGAGATAATTCATACTGTTGAATTGTGGTGATGCATTTGATTGTCATGAGTCTTGTGTGTCAAGCATCATGATATGCATCTTGTGATGTTGTGTGCCCTAGTGGGTGTGAGCAACGAATCGATTCCAGAGGGAATCTGCTATAACATCATGCGGCTTAAAAATAAGAGGATCGAAAGCGATCTGATTGGATTGTGCGCCTTAAAAATAAGAGGACTGAAAGCGATGGTTATAGACGATCGTGAGCCTTATACAAAGAGGACCGAAAGCGATCAGATCGTGAGCCTTATACAAAGAGGACCGAAAGTGATCCATAAATGTCGTGAGCCTTATACAAAGAGGACCGAAAGCGACTTGGGAACATCGTTTGCCCGACGGGGAGTTACACTAAGTAACAAGCGATGATTCCAATAGTTCCTTAGTGAACTAGTGTTGAGAATGATGGATGGATGGTACCGCATATGCATTGCATAGAGTCGTTGTGTCGGTCTCTGTGCATTTGCATGAATCATGAATGGATTGATTATGTGTGAGAATTGTGAATGGATGCATTATGTGTGAAAATTGTGAATGGATGCATTATGTGTGAGAATTGTGAATTGATTGAGCATGTGTTGAGATTTATGTTTGAATTGGTGAACTGATGTGCATATGTGACAAATGCATTTGTTGTGAATACTATGTTTTATGCATAAACATATAATATGTGATTATGTTAGTATAATTGGTATATGATATGTGTATTAAATGTGATGCTTGTGGTGAGAATAACTATGTATGTGAATTATATGTGTTTGCATATTATTATGCAATCTTGATTTAGTTGTTATTTCTCACCCATCTGCTGTGGTTTGTTGCTCTATGAGGCAATTGCAGATTTTGTGTCTTGGAGGCTTTTGTGAAGATTAGCCCTCCGCTCTTTTGTCGGTCTTGGTGTCTGCTCTGATACGTAGCACGGGAGTCGGGGAACGATTATGTGATATATGTATACCTATGTTAGATTTATTTTGTATTACCTTTGTAGGTATATTTTGATGTTATAAAACAATTTATGTTGAAAAACAATTCAGTTATGGATCTTCCGCTTTATTCCATAATTGACCTTTCCTTTTGTATGAAAAAAGTTTCCCTTTGAGATTATTCCATTTTGTGTTATGTATCAAATAAATGAGCAGGGATTGTGTTTTCTTTCTGTAAATGTGGCATCCTTGATTCTGTCGGAAAAATAAATTTTTAGTTAATCTGATTTATTTATGTATTATTTATTCGCGATGGGATTTGGGGTGTCACATTAGTGGTATCAGAGCAGGTCGGTCCATCCGGCCAAGTTGTTGAGTCAGTTGGTGTGACAGTTGAATACTGTCGATGTTGTTTGTCCCTTAGTACGTGATATGTGTAGGAAACACTGTCAGTACTTAATGGTTTTCTAATCCTTTGTTTTCAGGATTGAGAATGAGATAAGTGGGGGAGAAGCTGGAACTTCTCCAGGTTGCTTCAGTTGTGTGCCGTTGGTTGCAAGATTGTAAGTGTTGTTTGGACAGTGTGGTTCCTGGTTCCAGAAGGGATGCGGAGGTAAGGTTTATGTCAACTAAGGATTTGTGCCTTAGGTAGTTTTGTGCATAGGATGTAAGGAATACTATTATAGTTTGGCAAAGGCGGTTTATGCCCCATCATGATTGTCGATTGTCTATTGACAAATTGAGGAACTGATCACCCTTAATCTCTTGTTGATAGTGGATGGGAATTATGTTAGATGGAATTGACGTGTCTTTCTGGCTTCGATAGTGTGTGCAATGAATTGTTTGGAATTATGGAAGTGCTTATGAATTGTTTTGTTGAGTCGATGAAGATTCTAATACCGAAAGATGAGATGGATTACAGGTTTTGATATGTTGGTCCAGTTGGGAAGTTATTGAAAGAGAATGATTGGGTATCGTTAATGGTAGTTCTCAGAAAGTAGAGTGTGATCTCAAATTGGAAGAAGGCAAGGATTTGAGGTTTGGATCTGCTAAGTAAGTAGAAGAACTTCTAGGAAGTGAGGCGCAGATGTTGGTCATGTTTGTGATAATAGTGTTCTGGAAATGGTCAGGAAGTCACAGTGATGGGCCGTCAGTTGGGCATGGTTTTCAAATGTGTTTTTGGATGGAACGTTAGGGTGTTGTCTTAGAGAGCTCCAGTATTATTAGTAACAAAAAGGAATGATGTTTGAATGGAATAACAAGCATGATGTGTATAATGGTATTGAGACTATGGAAAGTAAACTTAGAGGTTTGGTGAGTTTTGGAGTTTTTAAAGTTATAGGGCATTAATGGAAATCTTGAGAAAACCCTTAGGTGTGGATGTAATATTTGAGAGTTCTTTTTGGTTGGTTGTTGCTACATGCTGGAATTTGTGGAATTGGACGACCAGGAGAAGAAATTGTGTATGGATTACTGACAGTTGATTAAGGTAATGATTGAGAATAAGCGAACCTTGCCCTGTTTCAGTTCTGATTGGATTCGCCAGGTGTTCGCACGGCGAAGGTCACAGCGAAGGCTCGCGAGAGATTCGCACTACGAATGGCAAGGCGAATGTTCGCCCCAGGTTCGCACAGCGAACTTTGTGTCTTTTTCCTACTGCCTTGGTTCGCTGGGGCTTCGCACTGCGAATGAGGGAACGAAGGACTCGCTAGGAGCTTCGCATTGCGAACATGGCAGATCTTTCCAAATTGTTTCTTTCTTAACTTTGGCTTCGTTTATCCGATTTAAACTTTCTTTATATCGTTGTGGAGCTATGAAAGGGTTCTATGTTTTGGAAAACGAAAATATTATTTATGGAATGGATTTTTGGTCGAGTATTGGGATTAATTGGAATTACGTGAATTACGTAAAACGGAACTGTTAAAAACATTAAAAGCTTCAAGCCATGTGTCTGGAGTGTTTGTGGAGTGGATGAATCGTATCTTTCATATTTAATTGGATAAGTTCGTAGTGATTTCGATTAAGGATGTTTGGATCTGTTATAAAACTCAGAGGAAGAACAGGTAGAGTGTTTGAGATTTGAACTACAAGTGTTGAAAAGAGATGAAGTTTCATGCTAAGTTATTCAAGTGAGAATTTGGGTTGAAAAAGGTTAGTTTTCTTGGATATGTTATTTCAGAGGAGAGTATGGTAAAGGATTCATCGGAAGTAGATGTAGTTCTACATTGAGAGATTCCGAAGTTGGTTAAGGAGATTAGAAACTTTTGGGCTCAGTTGGTTGTTATTGCAGGTTATGGATGACTTTGTTGAGTTCGTACTTCTGGTATCTCAGTTGACTTGCAAAGGGTGGGTCGTTTGTTTTGGGTGTTCGTTGTGAGTAAGTTTTAGTGAGCTGAAGTAGAAGTTGTCTACGGCTCCAGTTTTGATACTGCGTGATTCGGATAAACCGGTTGTGAGGTATTGTGATGTGTCTTTGATGAGTTTAGTCAGTGTGTTAATGCAAGAGGGTAAAGTCGTGGCTCATGCTTTACGACAATTGAGGATTTATAAAAGGATCTATACTATTCTAGATTTGGAATTGGTTGCGGTGGTATTGTGTTGGAAAATTTGGAGGTATTATCTTTATGGTCCTAGGTTCGAAGTGTTTAGTAAATCACAAGAATATTGAGTACCTGTTTAGTCGGAAGGAATATAGTATGAGACAACGAGGATGGTTGGAATTCCTGATGAGTTATGACTTTGGATTGGATTATCCTTCGGGGAAAAGCTGATGTTGTGCCTGAAAAGTTAAGTCGAAAGTTATTATGCATGTCTGTTTTGATGGTCAGAGAATTAAGATTGTTTGAGCAGTTCAGAGACTTGTGTCTGGTGTGTGGGATATTACAGGAGAGTGTGAGGTTGGGTATATAAAAAGTGAACAGTGATTTTTTGGTGAATATGAGAAATAGTTAGACTTTGGACGTGAGACTGGTAGTTTTGATGGTTACGAGTAATCAGAGTGTGCAGCGGAAGTGTGTTGTGGCACAGTTTGTATTTGCGTGTGTGACTTGTAAGAATTCATAAGTTGAACATTGGGAACATGTAGGATTGGTAAGATTATTGGACGTTTCAGTATGGAAGTGTTAGGCGAAAGGCTTAAATATTAATCAGGTACTAATATGTAGTTGAGTGTTTTGGTCGTATGTTCGATTGGGGAATCGTAACATTGTTGTAATGTTGTTGTATGACAAGGATGTTGGTATCGTGGTTATGTAGAGGTTGTTGAAATGATGTTGGGTCGTGGGACTTTATGTTCTTGTTGTGTTTCGGTTCGAGAGTGAACCTGTGTGTGTTCGTAACTTGGGTATTCTTTGAGTTGTGTGTTGGTCGTCAAGTGCATTGTATGGGCTTTGCATCTTGTCGTTGTAATTGTCGTCGTGTCGTGTTGTTGTAGTAGTTGTTGTTAGCAGGGTGGTTTGTCAGTTTGTGTTATTCGTGGGGTGCCTCTTGTTGGCATGTTAGTTTGTTGGTCGGTGGCGAGAGTCGTGTCCAGAGTTGTTCGTCTCAGTATATTTTCGAGGACGAAAATTTCAAAGTGGGGGAGAATTGTAACGCCCCAATTTTGTTAGTTTTATTTAATTGAGTCGATTTAATTATTTTTGTTTTATATTATTTTATTTTTTACTTTTATTTGACAATATATTATTTTTCATCGCTGTTTATGTTTTATCGCATTTTGAGAGTGTTTGCGAGATATTTGAGTTGAGGGGTAAAATAGTCTTTTTAGGGGTTAGATATTTATATAAATAGAAAGTGGAGAGAAAAAGAGAGAAAAGAAAAGGAAAGAAAAAGAAGAGAAAGAAAAGGAGAAGAAAGAAAGAGAGAAGAGGAGGAAGAGGAAAAATCGGGAAAACTCCATTTCAAGCGCGATTAATCGGGTAAGGGTGAGAAGTTTCAATTATATCTTGCTTGTGTATGTATATGTGTTGTTTGTTGTAAATGTTTTGGTTGTTTCGCAAATTTTCGTATCGATCAGAATTAGGAGCAATTGATAGAAATCGATGTTTTCGCGGATGCAATTTGATAAAAACTGAGTAGAATACTTGTTATTAGGTTTGGATCATGTTTTGGTTGTTATAGTATGTTTTGGAAGTGTTTGGGTGGAAGAAATGATGTATTTTGACCCCAAATGACCTATGTTATCGCTGCTGGAAATTCTGAGTTTCGCAGGTTCGCACTACGAGCCACAGCGAAGGAATCAGCGAATGTTCGCTAGCCGTTCGCATTGCGAACGTTAGAACATTTTTGCTACTGCCACGGTTCGCTGGGAGCTTCGCACTGCAAACGTGACAAATTTTCAGTTTTTGTTTTCTTCATAACTTTTGATCCGTAAATCGGATTGAGGCACAGTCGGATGCGTTGGAAAGCTCTTTCAATGCTCTTTATGATAGAGGGATAGAAAGAAATGTTTAAGCCATGGATTGAAAAAAAAATATGGAAAAGTAATGTATGTGTGAAAAGTGTGGTTTATGTTTCCACCATAACTACCGAATCGCGAGTCTGATTGAGGTGGGACTTGAGGCAATAGATAGATAACATAATATGCTATTAAATGGTGATGTTAGACCATGATTTAACCAAGAATATTTGGTAGGTGACGATTAGTGGTTTGTAGGTTTTGTTGTGTTTGTTGGTGTTCGATGTGATATGTTATCGTCGTATAAATGTGGGTCTTTTGTGCTATCTATATGATACTGAAGCATGTGATAATGATGTTGTTGTGTGGTGAAATACAATGTATGATTGTTGTGGTTGATGGTGAGTAATTCTTGATGTGAATTGATATGAATGTATATGATAAAATGCTAATTGTTGTGGTTTGTGGTTTATGATGAAATGCATTGTGTATGTGAAATTCAATGTGTGTTATTTGATGGCCTTATGGCAAGTAAATGCATTGTTTGAGTTGATTTTCAATGCATGAATAATGATGATGAGATAATTCATACTGTTGAATTGTGGTGATCCATTTGATTGTCATGAGTCTTGTGTGTCAAGCATCATGATATGCATCTTGTGATGTTGTGTGCCTTAGTGGGTGTAAGCAACGAATCGATTCCAGAGGGAATCTGCTATAACATCGTGTGCCTTAAAAATAAGAGGACCGAAAGCGATCTGATTGGATCGTGCGCATTAAAAATAAGAGGATTGAAAGCGATGGTTATAGATGATCGTGAGCCTTATACAAAGAGGACCGAAAGCGATCCATAAACGACGTGAGCCTTATACAAAGAGGACCGCAAGCTACGGGGAACATCGTTTGCCCGACGGGAGTTACACTAAGTAACAAGCGATGATTCCAATAGTTCCTGAGTGAACTAGTGTTGAGAATGATGGATGAATGGTACCGCATATGCATTGCATAGAGTCGTTGTGTCGGTTTCTGTGCTTTTGCATGAATCATGAATGGATTGATTATGTGTGAGAATTGTGAATGGATGCATTATGTGTGAGAATTGTGAATGGATGCATTATGTGTGAGAATTGTGAATTGATTGAGCGTGTGCTGAGATTTATGTTTGAATTGGTGAATTGATGCGCATATGTGATAAATGCATTGGTTGTGAATAATATGTTTTATGCATAAAAATATAATATGTGATTATGTTAGTATAATTGGTATATGATATGTGTATTAAATGTGATGCTTGTAGTGAGAATAACTATGTATGTGAATTATATGTGTTTGCATATTATTATGCAATCTTGATTTAGTTGTTATTTCTCACCCTTCTGCTGTGGTTTGTTGCTCTATGGGGCAATTGCAGATTTTGTGTCTTGGAGGCTTTTGTGAAGATTAGCCCTCCGCTCTTTTGTCGGTCTTGGTGTCTACTCTGATACATAGCACGGGAGTCGGGGAACGATTATGTGATATATGTATACCTATGTTAGATTTATTTTGTATTACCTTTGTAAGTATATTTTGATGTTATAAAACAATTTATGTTGAAAAACAATTCAGTTATGGATCTTCCGCTTTATTCCATAATTGACATTTCCTTTTGTATGAAAAAAGTTTCCCTTTGAGATTATTCCATTTTGTGTTATGTATCAAATAAATGAGCAGGGATTATGTTTTCTTTCTATAAATGTGGCATCCTTGATTCTATCGGAAAAATAAATTTTTAGTTACTCTGATTTATTTATGTATTATTTATTCGCGATGGGATTTGGGGTGTTACAGTATTCACTCAGAGTAACATGCATCTCAACAAGTGACCTCCGAATCCAACGAATATAAAAAATATGGTATGTTCTAGGACACCCATATACCATATTAATAGATGCGTTACCATGCTTAGGAAACAGATTTGATTTACGATTGGTGTCTGCAAAAGACAAGATACCAAAATTAACCAACCTTTGTATCTCCATCTTCAATGGATAATAATTCTCAATGTCATGCCCATCTCCCCCTTGATGGAAAGCACAATAAGCCTCGGGTTTATACCACCATGGTATATCTTTTGGGACAGCTGGTGGTGCATGAGTTTGGACAAGGTTCTTTTGAATCAAAGCAGGGAACAATTCTGAGTAAGTCATCGGAATTGGATCGAAGTTCTTTTGAAAACGGGTATGTTGATTGTTCTGTTGGTGAGAGTGTTGTTGAGACTGATAATTTGGAGTGGTATTAATGATGGGCGTAATAGAAGCTACATGTTGCTGACACTGATTATTCCTACCATAATACCTTATGCGTATTTCACGAGAAATAGCATTGGTTTCACCTTCTTTCTGTTTAGAAAATCCAGCGCCATGCTACTTTGCACTTCTAGAACTACCTTCTTTCGTCAGAAGTCCTTCACAGATAGCTTCCTCTAATCTCATTCCCATATTAACCATCTCCATAAAATCACTAGGCGAGCTTGCGACCATCTTTTCATAATAAAGCGGCCCCAAAGTCTTCAGGAAGATTTTTGTCCTCTCTTTCTCTTCAAGCGGAGCGCTTATCTGAGCTTCAATATCACGCCATCTCTGTTCGTACTCTTTAAAAGTATCTTTCTCTTTCTGAAACATCACGCGGAACTGATCACGGTCCGGCGCCATATCCAGATTGTACTTATACTGACGGATAAAATCTTCTCCAAGGTCATTGAATGTCTTGATTTGGGAACTATCAAGTCCCATGTACCACTTCAGTGCAGCACCGGTAATACTATCTTGGAAATAACACACTTTGAAATACTGAAAATCTCATTTCATTGATATTGGAAAAAGGATTACAAAGTCTGAAATACAATCTCAAAGAGTCTCAATACATAAGAGGAATTAAACTAGATATATGGGATCATGTCAGAAGATGATCCAATCCTAGGATGATACTTCTCGCGAAGCCTTTTGATCTCTCTTTCATAATGAGCCTTAATGGCGGTATTCTCTAGCACGAGTCAGTTCACAATACCATCTCATGCTCTAGAGGTAGGAAGATGAGCAGACGATGAAGTACTAGAGGAAAATAAATCATCTTGCTCCCTAGATCTCTTCGTAACACGCCGCTCAAGCAACTCAATCAAGTCATCTTTCTCCTTTAGTTGTCTCTGCAACTCCGTCTTCTTTTTGTCAGAAGCATGAAACTTGCTCTCCCACATCTCTTTCTTCATCTTAGCTAGGTTTTCTTGAAGCTTCACCTTATCATCAATGGGAACAAGAGAATATGATGGTGTAACAATAGGAAATAATGGCTTCTCAAGAGGATAAGGCATCTTGAGTTGACAAGCTCTATCATGGACCCACTGAATGTAACACTCAGAAGCAGCGCAATGTTTCCTTCCTAACTGACCCTTATGTTTCCTATCGATCTTGCACCAAGAATGTACAATCCTCTTCTTCAATTCCAAGCTCTCGACTCCATCAAAGAAAAAGAATCCCGATAATGAGAGACTACTAGGTTTATCCTTCAAGCAATATCCAAACTGGCATCTAGTAAGAATAGAGTTGTAACTAACTTCTCCCTGTGTACCAAGAAGAGGCACGTTAGGGAACTCTCCACAACCATCAATAATCACTCCAGTATCATACGCTGAATAATACCAAGTCATGTTAGCATGAGTGAGGGACATAAGTCTCTGAGACCATCTGAGCTTATCGTTATTATCCTTGAAGAGTTGAGACTGCGGCAGGTGCGAAATAAACCACCTGTACAGTAGAGGTACACAACAAGTAATCTCTCCTCCACCCTTAGAAGTCCTATAGTGAATGTAATGGCAAGTGTTCCCTAGTAATGTAGGCACGGGATTCCCAATCAAAAAGATATGAATAACATGAACATCGACAACACCATCCATGTAAGGAAACAACATAAGACCATATATCAACAAAGCAAGAATAGCCTCAAATGCATCCATACTCCCTAGAGTAGCAAAAGTAGAAGCTTTCCCCACCAAGAACTTGGCACTAATCCCCAAAATTCCTCATTTGGTGACAAACTTTCCCTTAAGATCAGACTCTCTAAGATGAATAACTTTGGCAATGACCTTGAGTGTAGAAACTTCCTCTAAACCACTGAAAGGGATCTTTTTGAAATAGGAAAACCCATCCAATAAGAGTACTCTTCTAAAGTTGCCACAAGCTGGTAGACAGGAAAAGTGAAGCAATGGTGCAGCGGATCGTAGAACTGAATCAAGGTGTTAAGAACCCCATCTTCCATATCAGTCTTCAGAATGGACAAAAGTCTACCAAAACGGCCTCTGAAATCCACGAGACTAGATACCAAAGATCCAAGCTTTCTCAACTCTTGTAGATCTGGACTCTTGAAACTGTACTTTTACGTATTCCTTCGTCCAAGATCCATAATCACTAACATCTGAAATATTTTCAAAAAGAACCTCTAAGTTCCTTGAAATCTTGAGAAAAATGGCCATGAATACATGAGTGCATGTATGCAGCAACCACAAACAAGATCATACAAGGCACACAGGTTCAAGGTTTCGAGTCACGAGAATGGAGCCAAGGGTGAGAAACAACCCACAATGGTGTGTACTAAGGTTATATCAGCACCTGTAGAACAAGGTTCTAAAAAAGAGTTCCCAGAGTCATAGTCCCATCTTTCGGATATTACCGGTATGACGACTACTCGCCTACCAGTGATATTCTCAAGAGAAACTCGTCCGAGTGTAGTATCGCATGAAAATCATCTCAGGTCTACACCAGGATAATCTCCGCACTACGTCCTAATAGGCCAAGATGGGTTAAAGGTTCTATGGTCCTCAGCTTCTCGGGCTCCTAGGACGGAAGAAGCAATTCCATTCATGACTACTCGTATGACATAAGTAATCCCAAATGGGCCTCCACTGAGCAATGGCTCTCGACGTGACATGCAAAAGACTACTCCAAGCACATCTCCTTGATTATACCACACATCATATCTTATTATGCTCTACAGTCCAGGTATAAGACTTATCTCACCACACAAGATCACCAAGCACCCAAACAGAACAAGCAATAACAAACAAATCAATCAAATAAGAGCAAATAAAACAAAGTAGGCTGAACCCACTAAGAACCAGAGTCCCCAGCAGAGTCACCACTTTTCTATAGTGGGGAAATTGTGAGTGTTGTAACACCCCAATTCCCATCGCGAATAAATAATACATAATTTAATCAGAGTAAATAAAAATTTATTTTTCTGACAGAAACAAGGATGCCACAACAATAGAAAGAAAATACGATCCCTGCTCATTTATTTTGATACATAACACAAAATGGAATAACCTCAAAGGGAAACTTTCTCCATATAAAGGAAAGTTCAATTATGGAATAAAGCGGAAAGATCCATAACTGACTTGTTTTACAAAATAAATTATTTTACAACATTAAAATATACATATAAAGGTAATACAAAATATATTCAACAAAAATATACATATAACAAAAGCGTTCCCCGACTTCCGTGCTACGTATCAGATCAGACAGGCCGACAAAAGGATGGAGAACTAATCTTCACAAAAGCCTCCAAGACTACAAATCTGCAATTGCCTCATAGAGCAACAAACCACAGCAGAAGGGTGAGAAATAACAACTAAATCAAGATTGCATAATAATATGCAAACACACATAAATTCAAATGCACAATTATTCTCACCACAAGCATCACAGACTAATACACATAGCATATATCAATTATACCCACACAATCACATATTAGCACATAAGGCATACCAAAGTTATAACATATGGAAACACACCACCACATCACGTATATTCATACATAGCATACCATAGAGAATTAATACAATCATTGTAATGTACAACATCCCCACAAAACATAACATATGTCTATACATAAAACATATCATCCATAACCAATGCATTTATCACATATGCACATCAATTCACCAATCCAATCACAAACTCAACACATAATCAATCAATTCATGATTTATGCAAATGCAAAGAGACCGACACAACGACTCTATGCAAATGCAATGCGGTACCATCCATCCATCATCTCATCACTAGTTCACTCAGGAACTATTGGAACCATCGCTTGTTACTTAGTGTAACTCCCCGTCGGGCAAATAATGTTCCCCGTCACTTTAGGTCCTCTTGGTATAAGGCGCACGACGTTTATGGATCGCTTTAGGTCCTCTTTGTATAAGGCGCACGATCTGATCGCTTTAGGTCCTCTTTGTATAAGGCGCACGATCGTCTATAATCATCGCTTTAGGTCCTCTCTGTATAAGGCGCACGATGTTATAGCAGGTTCCCTCTGGAATCGTTTCGTCACTCACACCCACTAAGGCACACGACATCACAAGATGCATATCATGATGCTTGACATACAAGAACTCATGACAATCAAATGCATCACCACAATTCAACAATATGAATTATCTCATCATCATTATTCATGCATTGGAAATTAATTCAAACAATGCACTTACTTGCCATAAGGCCACCAAATAACACACATTGAATTTCACATAAACAATGCATTTCATCATAATCCACAACCACCACAATTAGCATTTTAGCATATACACTCATATCAATTCACATCAAGAATTACTCACCATCAACCACAACAATCACAACAACTTGTCACATGCTTCAACATCATACAAACCACAACAATCCCCCAAAACATCATAACAACATACATTGATATTTAATCAAATAATGTATTTTACCAGACAACAACATAATTATCACATCCATCAACATCATATAAACCACATAAAAGCTCCACGTTACACAACAATAGCACAACACACGGTAAAACACCGACCGCACGCATTTAACGCGATAAAAACCCGACAACCCAACACTTTTACAAAACTACGACTTTAATAAATCATCTAATGACCTCCAAACCATTTTTAATAGAAAGAATATTTCATTAGCTTTCCAACGCTTCGAAAGGCGACCAAAACGGACTTACGGTTTGAAAATTATGAAGAAAACAAAATAGAAAAATCTGCACGTTCGCTCCAGTATTCGCTAGGCGAACCCTAGCGAACCAAGGCAGTGGAAAACCAACAAAAAGTTCGCTAGGCGAACCTCTAGGCGAACATTCGCCCGTTCATTCGCTGGGGTTCGCTAGGCGAACCATCGAAACCCATAATTCGCAGCAGCGTCAATATAGGTCATTTGGGGCCAAAATACATCATTTCTTCCACCCAAACCCTTCTAATTCATACCAGAACAACCAAAACATGTTCAGACATAATCGACAAGTATTCTACGCAGTTTATATCAAAATTCATCCGTGAAAACATCGATTTCTATCAATTGTTCACAATTTCAACCAAATGGAAAACATATATTTTTCAACCAAACAATCAAACAAATACATACATATACATATACAAGCAAGATATAATCGAAACTTCTCACCCTTACCCGATTAATCGCGATTGAAACGGAGTTATGTCGATTTTCCTCTTTCTCCCTTTTTCTTTCCTCTTCCTTTCTATCTTCTCTTTTCTTTCTCTTCCTTTTCTTTTCTCTCTATTTCTCTCTAATCTCTATTTATATAAAAATATCTAAACCCCTAAAAAGACTATTTTACCCCTTAACTCAAATATCTCGCAAACGCTCTCAAAACGCGATAAAACATAAACAGCAATGAAAAATAATATATTGTCAAATAAAAGTCAAGAATAAAATAATATAAAAACGAAAATAATTAAATCGACTCGATTAAATAAATCGTACAAAACGGGGTGTTACAAGTGTCAGCTATTGGTTAACTTAACTCATAAAACCAGAGTTGCCACCACACTTATATTTTATCCAAAAGGAAAGGAAAAAGAGCGGACAAAACCTAAACAAGTTCTAAACAAGAACAAATGAACAAAGACAGGGTAAGGGGGTTGGTTACGCTATGGGAAGGTGTTAGCACCCAAAACGTCTATAGTACTCTATAGGAACCCTTTGAAATATCTACGCTTTTTTGGTTTGAAAATGTTTGTTTGAAATGAGATTGGGGAGATGAAAAAAGAAGTATTTTTTTATGATTTTTGTGTTTGGAGAGACTTCTTGAGCCTCATCATGCCTACGTACCCATAAAGTGCAATGTAGGGTCAAAACCTCGTAGTTCGTGGTACAAATAACAAAATTGGTTTGTTTTGATTGATTTTAAATGAAAAGACAAGTTGTCATTTTAAGGAGAAAACTACGACTAGTCGCCCACAAGTATAAGAAAACAACATTTGCATCACTTTAAGATGGAGGATTTTTGCTTGAATAAAAATCAACAAGTCTATCACTCAACATCTAAGTGGGAAATGTTAAGATCTTAAATATTATGGGGAATAGGAGAATTACATCTCAACTATGGAAATGACTCATGTCTAAACTTTATGAAAAAATTTAAATGAAAAAGTACGCAAAGGCACAAAAGTTTGAATGAGTTTAAGTGTTTTTTAAACTATTTTTGAAATTAGTCAAAGTATATTTAACATTGATTGACATTTATTAAAGAAAATGAAGTTTAAAAAGGTCACTTGACAAAAGTCAAGGTTTATTGTGAAAGAGGTTATAGTTTTAAAACAAGAAGATTTTGAAAAAGGGGTAAGATTTTGAAAATTTAAGAATGGGGAGGAGAAGAGGTGACTACCCTAAAAAGAAAAATAAAAGCTAGAGATGGGAAATCTAACCACACAAGGAGCAAACACTTGACAACAAGTCAACATGAGCAATCCTCTTCCTTTTGGATTTAAACTGTAAGCATAATAACCAGATGAATTAAAGCATCAGAGGGAGTCCCAAGTTAAGCCATAGCAAAGTCAAAGAAAGGTCTTCCCAAGGTTTAAAAGCCAATTAGAAGAGTCATGTATCAGATGATTTTCATAAGGCTAAAGTAACAACACCTGCACACAGAAAATTTCCGTACAAACAGACAAAAGCAACACAAAGGTCCAAGGTTTCAGATCTCCAAGAGCATAGGGAAAGGATCCTAGATCTAAGTCCGAAGTCCAAGGTCCAAGTCTATTCACAAGGTCACAACAGTCTGATATTAAGAGAACCAAGTTTTTAAGTGTTTCGATATTTATTAATGTCTTAAGAGGAGTATGGTGCAAGTGGACAAAATAAAAAGAGCATAAGCATAAACAAAAAGGTCCAAGTGGACAAAAGGAAAAATAAGATGATAATATGATAAACAATATGATATAAGATGCTAAAAGTAAAGGCATAAAAATAAATGACAATAATTAAAGAGCAACAAATAAATGGCACAAAGTAAAGTTAGTGCAATTATATAGTTAGTAAGTTAGTGTTAATGACGGCGAACATTTTTGTCATTTTTCGGATAATACTCGACTATTCAACCATAAGCATGAAAACATGAATCTATACATCATTAAGGGAAAGGCGCCAACTAGGATAAAATCGAGGAGTATGCCAACTAATTCCCATAACAACAAAGAGACAATCTATTTCACACCACACTATGGAGAATAGGAGATTGATAACTCGCTAACAAAAACAACTTGATTTTCGATTTCGGGACCAATTTAGCGCTATGTTAAGTAATCGTAATTGGAATTATGTATAAGTCACAAATAGCTGAGGCCGGTCAATAACACTATTTGTGCTAATACAAGCTAGAGAAGTGACATATAAGTCACTCTCCTAAAGCTTGCCACACTAAAAGAAAAGAGGTAGCGGTCTCATCTTAATCAAGATTTTTATCGATTAATCAAAGGTAATCTATCACTACTCCAAAGTACAGAGAATGATCCCAATGATCATTCGTCCATAGATTTTAAATAATTAAGATTAAACATCCTTGACAACCATCAATCCATGATCCATAGATTTCATTGACCAAAAGAAAAAAAAAACAAGAAGAGAACAACAAAACCAAATTGAATCAATGTAAGGATTAAGTTATCATTAACATCCTTCAACCATCTTGGTGGATTAGAGTTTTCATTCCATCAACACCCAAGTTGCAATGATGTTGATGAAACTTAAGATCAAACTTCACTATGATCTAATAACAACTAACAATTAAACAAGAAACAATATGAGAATTCAAAATAGGATCAAGAATAAAGTATTTTCAAATAATTTTTTCAAGAAAACTTTCTTTAAAATGACATTCAAAATTAAAATCTATTTTAAAACATCATTAAGAAAATACAAGAAACAAAAATTAGTTAAGATAATATGAATTTTAAAAAAAAAATTAAAAGAAAAATTAAAACTAAAAAAATGATGCGCATAGAAAAGAAAGAATGGCGGTAATTGTAAATAACATGGCCCAATTTACTAAAGAAAAGAGTTGTCGCGGTGAGAATCGGATATCAAGCTATTGTATTAACTTGAATCACAAATCTTTTTTAAAATTCACCATCGAACTTTTATTTTATCCAAGGGAAAGGGAAAAGATCATACAAAACCCTAAGTTGCAATGTAACAATAATGCTAATAGATTGTAAGGTTCAGGGGTTGGTTATACCTAGGGAAGGTGTTAGCATCCTAAGCATCTATAGTACTCTATAGGAACCTCTTGAATGTATTTGTGTTATTGTTTGCTATTTGTTTTGAAGTGTATTGTGTTTGGATTTTATTGATGAAGATAGGAACCTAAGGGTTTATTACTAAGTATGCTCGCCAAAATTTTGCAGTCTTGTGCCTACATATCCTTATAAATATGGAATCAGAGCATTTGTAGTTCACCTTACTAGGGATGAATGAACACTTTATTATGATCAAGGTTCAAAGGGGGAGGTAAGTGTTATAGCCTTAACACTTGCATGATTTTAACAAAGTCAAAAGAGTTGTAAATTCTATCCTAAGTCTAAGTTGTAAGACTTAATGACTCTAACAAGGTCAAAGGGGAAATAGGTATTGCTAAACTACCTATGACATTGAGTCAATGAATTATTCTTTCCCTTGGATTTGGGGACAAAAGGCAACAAAAGAGGATGAAAGCTAACAAGCTAGCATCAGTCAGGGGTAAAGCTTAAAGTATACATGAACAATATGGGTGAACATGGACAAAGATGATATTCAACCATGATATCAATTGACATTCAACAAGCATGTATAAGTCAAAGAATTACTTTAAACATAGAGAAGGCAAAAGTTCAAAGAAAACATGTATAAGTCAAAGCATTACTTAAACATGAATACAATTTAAAGTTCAAACAAGCATGTATAAGTCAAAGCATTACTTAAACATGGATAATATTCACAAGACATGTATAAGTCAAAGCATTACTTAAACACGGATAAAGTTCACGAAACATGTATAAGTCAAAGCACTACTTAAACATGGATACAATCAACAAGACGTGAATAATTCAAAGCATTACTTAAACATGGATACAATCAATAAGACATGAATAAGTCAAAGCATTACTTAAATATGGATAAAATTCACAAGACATGAATAAGTCAAAGCATTACTTAAACATGGATAACATTCAAGATTCCAACAAGGCATTTATAAGGTTCATAGTGATCATATTCAAAGGTTAAAACATCACAAAGGCTTGAACATGATAAATATACAAGTCATGAATCATGTTAAGGCATGTTGTCAAAGTTAAGGCATTTATGAACACATGGCCAAAGGTAGGCAAGGATAAGGACTTGTGTACATACAAAGGTTCAACAATATGAAAGAATAAGCAAGCATATCATGCATCATGGCAAGGCAATCAAACCAAAGTTCATGGTATAAGCACACAAAATTTCAAAGGCACATAAACATGTACACATGTATTAAAGTGTGTCAAAATCAAACCAAAACCAAGAGGTACATATTAACAACAACAAAAAAGGTTCATACAAGGTGTATAACATTCATACAAGTCATGGTGATCAAGAAAAATCAAAGAATCAACCAACGAAATGCATTTGAAACCCTAAAACAATCCTAAAAAGGTGCCTACTTTGAATAAGCATAAGTGCATGAAAAATTAATCAATTATGGAATTTATTCACACCATCATAAAATATGCAAATTTATGAACACATTTCAAAAAGAGTGGCTCAAAAAGGCTTAAGGAGCACAAAGTTGTGACCTTTTAAAGTTGTGAAGAAAAAATGAAAAAGAAAGGGGTTTCTGGAAAAACATCAGAAAGACACAAAGAGGTTTCTGAAAAAACATCAGAAGCAAAGTTTGTTTCTGGAAGAACATCAGAAAGACATGAGGAGGTTTTTGGAAAAACATTAGAAGCAAAGGTCGTTTCTGGAAGAACATCAGAATGACACGAGGAGGTTTCTGGAAAAACATCAGAAGCAAAGGTCATTTTTGGAAGAACATCAGAAAGACACGAGGAGGTTTCTGGAAAAACATCAGAAGCAAAGGTCGTTTCTGGAAGAACATCAGAAAGACACAAAGAGGTTTCTGGAAAAACATCAGAAGCAAAGGTCGTTTCTGGAAGAACATCAGAAAGACACGAGGAAATTAGAACTGCACCTTAAGGTTTCTACCAAACTTCCTCCTACCATAACTTCTTCATTTTTTTACGAAATTGAAAGATATAAAAAAGCAAATTGCTAGGAAAAATCCCAGAAATCCAATGGTATTATTCTCACCTCCTAAAATTTAATGGCTAGGGCATACCAAGGTAAAAACCAGAACTGAACCATAAGGTTCAAACATCATAAACTCCACATACAAGCATGACATAATGCAAACAGTTAAAGGGTCATACTTAGCACATTAATATCTACATTTTTTTTTGCTTCAGGAATCAATCAATAATGATGCATAAATAGGGAATTTCAAAGTGTAAGAAACTTACCTATTGGATCAAGGTCAAATGCCTCTTCTCAAGTCTTTCAAAAGCAAGATAATGATCCCCTTAGCCTTCTTGAACTCTAAGGAGAGAGTTTAAATGTTTGGTTTATTCTGCAACTACTTGTAATCCTTCACACGATTCTTCTTGCAAATGGAGGAAGTGAGGTATGGTGGATGATGGTATTGATGTTACAGAACTTGTTTAAGAGTTTAAACATGTTCTAATGGATGTTTAGAAGATGTTTGGATGGTTGGTTTGAGGAATGCAAGAGCAAAACAATTTTCAGAAGTGTTAGGTTTTGAAGTTTTAAGTTTTGAAGTTTGGATGGTTGGATTTTTGTAAATCTTGGTGTGTGTTGTGTTGTGGCTTGGGTCTATATTTATAGAGGCTCTAAGTGGTCTTGGTAACTTGCAGAAGTTGCATTTAGTTCACTTGGAATGGTAGTTTGGATGCTTGGTTTCATTTTGCACAAAAACTCACATTTGATCATGATGGAAAAGGTGGAGTGAAAAGAGGATAATAGCAATGCTTTTCTATGGTCTAGAGGTTACTTCTAATCACTAAAGATAGTTTGTGTCAGAAGAAACATCTTGGAAGATCAATGCAAGAGTTGTTGGAAAAGTGGATCTTTATGAAAATGGATATGGAGCTTTTTGCAAAATGTTCCATAAATGGAAATGAAAATTGGTTAATGGCTCAATTCCTTGTGCAATACACCATGGGTTTGTGTAATTCTCTGGTTAGGGTGAGATTTACAAGTTAAAGGAACTGAAAAGCTAGATCACATAGCTTTGGCTCAAGATCACATGAAGAACTTGCCATGAGAATGACCAAAAATTCAGATTTGGAAGGCCAACTTCAATTCTTTGAATCTCCTGGCTCATAAATGGTATCAATGAGTTCTTGTACTTTCTCAAAAGCCCCAAACATGCTCTACAACTTTCATTTTTGAAGAATTTCTTGATTCTCAATGGATCATAATGAAAACTGGCTTCAACATTTGGTACCTTTTGAAAATGAAAACTCCCTTGAAAATTTTCTAAGTGTGGAAGTTCTTTCACTAACTTGATGGCTTCATAACTCAAAATCCCTTCACTTTTTGGAGATTGACCCTCATTGACAAAGTTGTAGTATGTTGTAAGGGATTCAATTTTATCATTGGAACACAAAAAATGGAGGTCTGGATTGAAACTTATAACCTTTCCAAGTTGGTATCAAATTAGGGTTTTTTCACCACACTTAGAAAAAAATTCAACTTTCTTCCACTTTACCCCTTTAGCAAGAAACCTCCAAATTCTTGGTTTTTCATGATCAAACTCAATGATCAAACATGTTTCCATGAAATGTAGCTTGAGAACTTCAATTTTGACCAAAAATCTCAAAAGGCAAAGAGTTGACTTGCAGTCAAAGACTTGTATATCAGATGAAATTGATTATGTGATCTTCAATGATCTTGAACTCTTGAGTCTTTTAAATATCATGGATGGACTCCAAGGATGTATTTGAGTATCTTGAATCATGTCCAAAGGCTTGAGATCATGTCTTGATCAAAGTTCAAAGGCACAGTAGACTTTGTCTGATGAAACCCTAATTTGTGGTCAGATGAGGTTGCGTCTTGATGAACTTGTAATAAGGCCAATTTACACTTGATCTTTTGATGGAGAAAGGTCTTTAGAGTGTATGCACACTTGGTAGGTTGATGATCAATCCAAGACATTTACTGATCAAATAAAGATCCTCTTGATTCTCTTGGTTCAAAACCCTATTTCACATATGAAACAAAACAAAGAACGTTTTGTACAAGGTTAGGTTAGCAATGCAATGCATGATGCTCCTAGAATGATGATGAAATCTAGGGTCAATTTTTCGGGTATGACAATAGTGATACACTTTTTTAAAAACTAAATTAAATGCAAATTGAGAATCAGAAACTAGAGAGTTCATCATCTTCTCCACAAGCGTGTTACACTATTCACCAACAAAGCTAGCAATTAGAAACTTCAACAAATCAGAGTGGCGGGATCAAAACATACATGGTTGTGATCGAAATCAAAGACTCAACACAATGGTATCAACAATTTCAAGAAACTCTCAACAACGATTCGAGTCAAAAATGCGAGAAAACTTCAATTCTACCTTCAATGGCTCAGGTAAGGATGAAATTAATCTTTCCTCTTCTTTTTCTTTGATTCTGGATGGTTTTTGTGTCTCAATTGAAGTGAATTTGATGAAAGGAAGTAGGAGAAGAAAATGTGAGAAAACGGTTTCGTAGTGAAATTAAGTAGAAAAAATATCAGAGTGATTTTGTCTTTTGAGCTCTAGAAAAAATGAATGAGGTGTGTGTTGTATTTATTGATGGAGTGGAGTGAAAACGATTTGCCGTTTATGAAAATTTGGTTGCGTTTTGAATTGACCTGTATTACGTGATGTGTTGCTACAAATTTTCATGTCGTTTTGCAATTCTTTTTGTTTGCAGCTCAATCATTAAAGGTGACGTGGATTGGTTTTGCATTTTCTCTTGCAGCTCATGTGACGTCTTGGAAGTTCATTTTGCAGCTTGTGTTTAAAAGATGATGTGGACTTCTTATAGCTCGTACAACTTCGTTTCATCTTGGACGTGTAGGCACGGCTTATAATAAAACTGAATAAACCCACGCTTGCAAGTGGCTGAACCAGTATTCTTGATTGTCCATTCCTTAGTGGCAGGATCAAAGAAATTTTCACCCCAAATTCTTTCCATCATTTTGGATTCATCCACACCAAACTTGGAGGCATATATCTTAGAAAAGTTGGACAATGTAAGAGCCCAACCACATATACCGGCGAAGAAAGCAACAATTCATTGAACATCACCAAGAAGTGGATCTTCATAGATAGCCATAATGACATTGGCATTCTCAATAACACTTGAAAAGGTCTAATATGCCTCCTCTCCATCAACTTGGAGCTCAAGAAAACATATGTCCATCTTATTTGCTAAGCTACATAACTCCTTGTAAGAAGAATTTCAATAGAAGTCGGAACATCATAAACTGGTGATCGAGCTAGCTGAAGCCCCTCGTGTATGAAAAACCAAGAATCCGCAGCCTGAGTAAAACACCTGTCGTGATTTGAAATAGTCGAAGACAATTGCTGACAGTGATGTATCAACGATACCTGTTGGCACCATTTTGCAAGGACATTGAGTTGAATCGTCCTCTGCCGATCCTTGTTAAGAAATTTTAGCATGCAAATTTTGTTATCAGTATCAAAAAAATTGGTGGACCTACATTTATCGACAAGCTCCTATAGCCGTCGGGTTTTTTCGGTGACACGACCACCTTACCGCATAATTGGGGCTACTTTCTAATTTCTGTATTTATCCTATGAAGCTAGAAAGGAAGGGGAAGACATCTTAAACTAACCCTGCACGCAAATGTTTTTTTTAACAAATGCTAAGAGATCGGGGATCGGGGCCTGGTTATACAAATGGAAGCTGTTAACACCCAGTGTATCTATAGTAATCTATAGGAACCTTCTTTTGCATGTATTTCTGTTAACTTGAAATGCTTTCTTGTGTTTATCTGCTATGGATTGGGAAAGTTTCTCCTTTGGGAGAATTGAGAGACTGTTTTTGTTGTTTTTTTTGGGGGTTTCTATTGTTTTGGGAAGGTTCCTAGACCTAAGATTTTTTATTTGTGTGCTCGCTAAGATTTCGCAATCTTATGCCTACGTATTCCCGTAAAGAGATTTGGTAAATCAGACCAATCGTAGTTCCTCCTACTCTATGGGAGGAAAATGAATTTTTGATGTATTATTCAAAGCCCAAGATTGGAGATATTTGAGTATTTGTGTCTTTTCAAAGCCCAAGATTGAAGCTAAAAGGTTGACTGAGAGAGAATTTGTCATCTCTAAAGGGAGATATCTCACATATCCATCACAGAAGGTCAAGTAATTGGTTATAAGGGAAATTACTTTAACTGGGATGTGTAGAATCCAACAATGCCATAATCTCCTTTATAAGAGGAATGTCATGAAGGAAGAAGCTTTAACTCAGTGTAGAGCAATGCCAATTTTTCCTTTATGAATCTTTCATGCTAAGAGAGGGACATTAGCTTGGATGTATGGAATCCAGAGGCTTGCCACTTACAGTTGTTAGATGAAAGAGAGATTTTAGCCAAGATAAAGGAGGGACCCCAGCTTGGATTTTGAATCAACAAGTGTGCCACTTATAGCAATTATTTGGAAAAAGGTTTTTACTGTTTGTTTTGATATGTGATGTACAGAGGATATATCTTCCTGCAGAGAGGACTCATGGTCTCATCTGAGAGGATGTTGATTTTTGTGTGCCTTTATCAAAGCCCAAGGTTGAAGCTAAAAGAAAATGACTCCACTGGGGAGGGTTTTATTTGTATTATACAAAGCCCAAGATTTGAGGCTGTCTGGGGAAAATCATTATATAAAGCCTAAGAGGAGGCTGGCTCTTGCTGAGGATTGTTAAAATCCAGGGGAAGGTCTAAATTGTTTTGGGGAATCCAAAAGGAGTCTAACTCTTGTTGTGGAATCGAGGAAGAGTTTAAGGTTGAGTTTAAAAACCTTAGAAGTTTTTAACTCTGCTGGAGACTGGTGTATTGATAAAACGATCAGGGTTTTCCCTATGCCTTTAGGAAACCTGAGGGTTTTTGTGTTTAGTCAAAAAGGAGATTCTGGGACTTTCCAAGTCTACTTGAATGAAGCCTAAGAGGAGGCTGAGACTATCCAAGTCTCATTAAGGAGAGATAGACTCTAGTTGGAGAGAGAGATCTTTGTATGATGCCCAAGAGGAGGCTGTTGGTTTAAGGGATGAAGATCAACCCTTGATGATTGATGTTCTGGAAATTTGACTCTCCTAGGGATTGAACTAGCAAAGATGACTAAATTCTATCATATGCTTTTAGGAAGCCTTTGGGTCCTTGTACTAAGCCCAAGAGGAAGCTGGGGAACTTCTAAGAAGCCTGTTGGTCTTTGTACTAAGCCCAAGAGGAGGCTGGGGATACTTCTAGGAAGCCTATGGGTCCAAGCTTAAGAAAAGTTCAAGAAAGGTTCACCGGGAATAATCTTTTCTTTGTTGAACAGTTCTAAGGTTTGAAGAAATTCAAAAGAGGTTTCACGGGAATTAATCCTCTCTGTGGAAATGAATTTCTTGTATATACATATATGTTTCTAAGTTTTGACAGTCTTGAGAAAAGTTTCACCGGGAATAATGCCTTTCTCTATTCCATATTGGATAAACCCAAGAGGAGGCAGACTGTATTGAGGGGAGTTTCCTATAGGGGAACTTGTTTTGACTAAGTTAGAAGTGACCTCTGGTTTGACCTAAGTGTAGACCTAACTGCTGGGGGGAAACTCTAGAAAGATAGGCACAAGTATATACAGATGAACAAATTTACAGGTACATAAATAAATATGCATTGAATTGAAAAGATGTTGGGTCTTACACTCTGAGAAGAGGCCCAAGTGTATTGTGATTAATTGTACTGATTACCACTGTATGATTAGGGTTTTAAGAAATTGAAGAAAGTTTTGAGAAAAAACTTTGAATTTGAAATTTGAATTAAAAGAAAGTTGTTTTAAAAGAAGAGTGTTTGGGGCTTATAACTCAAAGAGAGGCCCAAGTGGTCTAAGAGCAGTTTCACCGGGAATAATGCTCCTTTTAGTACCAGTTAAAACAGATAAATGATTTTGAAAACAGAGGTATGGGGCTTACAACTCAAGGAGAGGCCCATGGAAGTTGTTTGTTGTTTAAAAACAAAGTTTATGTACAAAAGATAGGGCTTATACTCAAGGAGAGGCCCAGATGACTTATTTTGAAAACAGTGATCGCACCGCGATCTTGAAAGATGTTGTGGGACTTATACTATAGCAGAGGCTCAAAATTTGTTTATGAAGAAAAGGGTTGGGTCTTACACTCTATTAGAGGCCCAAAAGTGTTAGTAAAGAAGAAAAATGGGGCTTATACTCAAGGAGAGGCCCAGATGATTATATTTAAAAGGCGACGATCGCGCCGCATTTTTGAAAACCACAGTGGGACTTATACAATGACTGAGGCCCAAATTATTTATGTACAAAAAGGAGTGGGTCTTACACTTTACAAAGAGGCCTAAGAGTTATTGAAAGTTTGAAGATTTAACAAGATATGAACAAGATAAGGCATGGATTATGTGCAAATAGGGCGTATAAGCAAAGATTAAATACAGAGTGTACCAGACACCAGGTGAATATTTACACAAGCAGAGAAGCGGCAGATGAGCCCAAGGTATCAGACGAAGCTTTTAAGGATCCAGTGATCATCAAGGTATTGATTAAGAATTCCTACATCAGATGAAAAGCCAAGCGAGCAGGCAAACACAAAGACTGTATAGAAATAACCTAAAGTCTCATATTGTAATAAAAAAATCACATCAAGTGGTTAAAATCAAATTAGAGTCACAAAGGAACAAGTGAATCGAAAATTAAACAATTAATTACTTACAAGAAATTTATTTGAAAGTAAGCCTATGCGTTACCAAAGAGAAAAATCAAATAATCGAATAAAGTAATTAAACCATTAAATAATTAACTCAAATTAATTAACTTAATTGAAATATATTTAGTAAAAAAACTAATCAATATTAGTAAAACTAAATAAGTAATTAATTTATTTAACAATTATTTAATAAAACAAATAATAAATAAACATGGGTTTTTATGCATGTGTGAAATTGGTTTGAAAAATTGAAATATGAGTATGTGTGAAAAAATATGAAAAGAGAAGAAAGAAAAAAATAGAGTGAGTGAGGGGGGTGGGGCGCTCCACTCCCTTGTGTGTGTGTGTGTATGAAGTTAAATTGTGGTCACTTATTTATAGTAAAACATTGCTTTGGGATCAAGTTTGTGATGTCAAAAAAATGAGACTAACTTAATATAAAACGATATAGTGAAGATTTAGTCATTAATTCAAACTTTGAAAACAAGACTTTGAATTTAGTGATGTAAGCAATGTGATGTAACATTGTGATGTCACTTTATGGAATTATACATACATATTTGATTTTAATAAATAGGTTAGTAGAAAACTTAAATAAGTTAGTAGGAAAAATAAATATTATCATTTACTTAGAAAAAGCAAAAATGAGATGATAAAAATAAAAATGGCTACAAAAAATAAGTCTAAAATAATAAACCTAATTAATAAAAAATAATTATTAATTAAAATTAATATTGAAATCGGTTAAAAACGATAAAAAATCGTCTGATATCGAAGTGTCCGGAAAAATAAAATGAATATACCAAATTAATAAGCAAAACATATACGTATTGAAAAAATACAGCATTTGGTCAAATTTTGAAATTGATTTTACCCGGTAATAAGGCTAAGACGGGTCAGAAAAGCGATCTAAAAATAACTGAAAAGATTAAAATGAGCACACCAAGTTAAAGTACGCGGAAAATTGATCAATAATGGATGTCAGCAAGTTCGATAAAAAAATGTGTCCGGACACCGATTTTTCGCATAGTTAGCCCTTAGTTTGACAAAACGCCTGAAAATTTAATAAGTATAATTCGGTTGATAACTCAAGCAATATGCATGATAAAATTTACGATATGATATGCAAATGACACGAAGTGAAAAATACAGTCAGATAAACAAAATTTTAACAATGGGTGGTCAAAATTTAGGGTATGACATATGTCCCTATTTAATCTTCTTGGACCTGAAGGTGTGAATGGTGAAGACGTTCGGACATTCAAGGTAAAAGAGGATTAAATATCAGAATACCCGAAATTTTAATGGTGGTAGTGAATAGCAGTTATTTGCTCAGCCATATTCTTTTGCTAAGCAAGGCTACTTAGAAAAGGGTAAAACTTCCCCTCGATGCTGGTCTTCAGCCATGGAACTGGTCTTAGTTTCTTTTGAAATAAACTTCCCCTCGATCCTGGTTTTCAGCCACGGAACTGGTCTCAGTTTCTTTTGAAATAAACTTCCCCTCGATCCTGGTCTTTAGCCACGGAACTGGTCTCAGTTTCTTCTTGACATAAACCTCCCATCGATCCTAGTCTTCAACCATGGAACTGGTCTCAGTTTCTTTTGAAATAAACTTCCCCTCAATCCTGGTCTTCAACCACATAATTGGTCTCAGTTTCTTCTTGTCGAGTCCATTTTTTGACAAGGAATATTATCTGTTATGGTTTTCACCAAACTTCTCGCTGGGGAGATGCCATTTGATGGAAAAAACGATTTGATGTCAGACTTGCTGGTGGGAAACCCATTGGTCTGAACTGTAGAGGTGTGCAAACTTCTATATTGGAGATGCCATTTGCTGGAGAAATTACATCATACTTCCCTTCGAGACTTTTTCGGAGAGACGCCATGTGATGTAATTCAATTTTGAGGTGCTGATGACCTTATTGAAAGCAAATTTTTTGGGAAGAAACTATCGTATTGCCAAGAGTCTTCTGTCGAGAGGCTTTCTTTGGGGATTTTTCCTTAATCCGGGAAAGCAAAATATCATCTTTATTGGCGAAGGGTGATGTTTCAAATATGTATATCCAAATGCCTTCTTACCTTTCAGAGGTTCAAGTTATCAAAGTGATCAAGGACAGATTTCAATCCAGGAATAAACTGGAGAGATTGTTTAGACGATACATTTCTAGATGAGGAAAGAACTCTAACTAGGATTTTGTCTTATCCAACGTAGAAAGGAAAACTGACAACTCTAATGGAGAGAGGACATTTATCACTTGGGGATGCGTATGTCCAGAGTGATATCAATGCAATATGAATATGAATATGAATCAATTATGTATGATGTATGAGATGCTGATGCTGACAAAACAGACACGACATACAGATTGGTGATGAACACAACTAGATACTCGGCCACTCTGGGAGATGGGGGTATCACTGGAGATTTTGAAGGTAGTACTTTTATTTGAGAATAGGGATTGTTGTGTTTATTCTGATTTCTGGAGGTACAAACCTACTAGGGATATAAATATGTTCTTGCTCTTTAGGGGTAGACCCTACTGGGGTGAAAAACCAATCATTGGTTCTTAGAGGTAAGAAATTTACCGGGGATGTCAGATGGGATATTCCGTCTAAAGCAGTTGATCCTTTATTTAGGGTGTATTGGTCAAAAGGAGTACTTTGATTATGTATTTTGAAGTTTGACCACTTCCGAAGAAGCCGTCGATATTCCCTTTTGTGCTCATTAATCAAAAGGAAATTGCCATCTTTATTTTAAAAGCAGAAGTAAATTTGAAAGCAAAAGTAAATTCATTTTTTTGCTGACGGATGACATTGTCGCTGAGGAGCCAATCTTGTCGGATGTAGTTACTTGCCATGAATCCCTAACTTTTTTCTGGATTTCCTTTTCAGGTTTTCAATCCATCGAGATGGTCATTGTTTATGTCTCTAATTTTTGTCGGGACCGCTCTTTCAGGTTTTCACTCCACCGAGACGTTTTTTTTTATTTCATTTAGGCGAAGTATTTCTTGACTACATCAAAATTTGTGGGGTAGGTAAACTCTTCTCCATCCATGGTTGCGGGTCTCAAGGCACTGCTTGAAAAGGCTTTCTTAACAACATAGGGGCCGTCTTAATTCGGAGTCCACTTGCCCCTGGAATCAGTGAGAAATGATTGTATCTTCTTGAGCACGAGGTCTCCTTCTATGAAGACACGGGGTCAGACCTTTTTATCAAATGCCTTCTTTATTCTTTGTTGATATAACTGACCATGACATAAAGTCTTCATTCTCTTTTCTTCGATCAGATTCAGTTCATCATGTCGGCTTTGACACCATTCATCTTCTATTAGCTTGGCTTCCATCAATACTCTCATTGATGGGATTTCTACTTCTATGGGGAGCACTGCTTCCATGCCATATACTAGGGAGAAAGGGGTTCCCCCTGTTGAAGTTCGGACAGATGTGCGATAACCGTGAAGAGCAAAGGATAGCATCTTGTGACATTCTTTATAGGTTACAACCATCTTCTGAATGATTTTATTGATATTTTTATTAGCTACTTCTACTGCTCCATTCATTTTAGGCCATTAGGGAGATGAGTCATAGTGCTAAATGTTAAACTCAGCACATAACTCTTTCATCATCTTGTTGTTCAAGTTCGATCCATTATTAATAATGATCTGGCTTGGAACACCATAACGGTAGATGAGATTGTTCTTGATAAATTTGACCATCACTTGCGGGTCACATTTGTATATGATACTGCTTCGACCCACTTGGTGAAGTAATCAATGGCTACCAGGATGAACTGATGTTCGTTTGAAGCTTTGGGTTCAATCATGCCAATCATGTCGATCCCCCATATAGAGAAAGGCCATGGCGAAGAAAGGACTTTGAGATGCGTTGGTGGTACATGGATTTTGTCAGCGTATATCTGACATTTGTGACACCTCCTCATGTACTTGTAGCAATCAGATTCCATTGTCAGCCAATAATATCGTGCTCTCAGAATTTTCCTTGCCATTGTGTGTCCATTGGCATGAGTGTCAAAGGATCCTTCGTGAATTTCTTTCATTAGCATGTTTCCTTCTTGTTTGTCTACGCATCTGAGCAAAACCATGTCGAAGTTTCTCTTATAGAGTATATCATTGTTCAGGAAGAAGTTGCCAACCAGTCTTCTGAGAGTCTTCCTATCTTTTCTTGATGCCCCAGGCAGGTATTCCTGTCTTTGAAGGAAGAATTTGATATTGTGATACCATGGTTTGTCATCTATGACTACTTCAATCGCGAAGATGTAAGCGGGCCTTTCAAAGCGCATTATGTCAATCTTGGGTACGTAGTTCCATCGACTCACCCTAATCATGGAGGATATAGTGGCTAGTGCATCAGCCATGTGGTTTTCTTCACGAGGGATGTGATGAAACTCAATCTTGTTGAAGAAGGGTAACAACCTTCTCGTGTAGTCTTTGTAAGGAATCAATCCTGATTGATATGTGTTCCACTCTCCTTTGATCTGATTTATAACCAAGGCTGAGTCTCCATACACATCCAAGTTCTTTATCCTTAGGTTAATAGCTTCTTCGAGACCCATGATACAAGCTTCGTATTCGGCCTCATTGTTTGTGCATTTGAATGCCAATCTGGCAGTGAAAGGAATATGGGTACCCTGAGGTGTAACAATGATTTCCCCAATTCCATTTCCATAAGCGTTGACAGCTCCATCGAATATTAGTCCCCATTGGGAACCTGGTTCTGGCCCTTCGCTTGGTAGCGGTTCATCGCAATCTTTCATTTTTAGGTACATTACATCTTCGTATGGAAAGACAAATTTGACTGATTCCTGATCGTCAATTAGCTAATGAGCCAAATGATCGGCTAAAATACTTCCTTTGACGGCTTTCTGAGCATGGTACTCGATGTTGTATTCTGATAACAACATTTTCCAACGGGAAATCCTTCCTGTGAGAGCAGGCTTTTCAAAGACATACTTGATCAGATCCATTTCGGAGATTAACCAAGTAGTGTGACAAATCATGTATTGGCAAAGACGTTTGGCTACCCAAGCCAGAGCGTAGCAAGTTTTCTCGAGCATAGTGTATCGAGATTCACAGTCCGTGAACTTCTTGCTTAAGTAATAAATGGCAGACTTTTTTCTTCTTGTCTCGTCTTGTTGGCGAAGCACACAGCCCATAGAGTCTTCCAAGACTGTTAAGTAGATGACCAGTGGTCTTCCTTCCACTAGAGGAGACAGGATTGGTGGATTCAGTAGATATTCTTTGATGTTGTCGAAGGCTTTCTGGCAGTCTTCTGTCCATATACAGCCTTGATTCTTTCTGAGTAGTTTGAAGTTCGATGCGCATGTCGCAGTCATGAGGGATATGATTCTTGAGATGTAATTCAGACGTCCCAAAAATCCTCTTACTTGCTTTTCAATTTTTGGAGAAGGCATTTCTTGAATGGCCTTAACTTTGTCAGGATCAACCTCAATTCCTTTCTGGCCTTAACTTTTCTCAGACGCTCGAATAACTTTGACAAATTTTCCACATGTTCTACTTCTGTTTTAGATTTGGCAATCATGTCATCGACATACACTTCAATTTATTTGTGCATCATGTCGTGAAACAGAGTTGTCATGGCCCTTTGATAAGTTGCCCCTACGTTCTTCAGACCGAACGACATTACTTTATAACAAAAGATGCCTCATGGGGTGATGAATGAAGTTTTCTCCATGTCTTCTAGTGCCATTCTGATTTGATTATAGCCCGAGAATCCATCCATGAAGGAGAATACTTTGAATTTTGCTATGCTGTCAACTAGCATGTAAATGTGTGGTAGGGAAAATCATCCTTTGGACTTGCTTTATTTAAATCCCTGTAGTCTACACACATTCTGACTTTTCCGCCTTTCTTGGGAACTGGCACTATGTTGGCCAGCCATTGAGGATATTCTGAGGTGGCAAGAAAACCTGCGTCGATCTGCTTCTGCACTTACTCCTTAATTTTGATGGCCATATCTGGATGAGTCCTTCTCAGTCTTTGTTTTACCGAAGGACATTCTGTTTTCAGTGGTAAGTGATGTTCTACAATGCTAGTATCCAACCCTGGCATGTCTTCGTAGGACCAAGAAAACACATCTGGAAATTCTTTGAGAAGTTTTATCAAGCCTTCTCTGACAGTTGGACTGAGCAGTGCTCCAATCTTAACTTCTTTCCTTTCTTCTTCTGAACCTAAATTGACTGTTTCCAACGGCTCTTTGTATGGTTCAATGGACCTTTCCTCTTGCCTGAGTAGCCAGGAGATCTCTTCTGGAATTTCTTCGTCCTCTTCTTCTTCAGCTTCAAATATCGGGAATTCAAAGTTGGGAGAAGGCATTGGATCGCATGTGTTATTTCTTTGATTTTGTGGTTGGCATTTATTTTGCTAAAACTATTCTAGCAGCAAGATGTTGAAACAAGATGTTCTATTTTTCTGCATTCAACATGTCGAATAAAGATGTCCCATACTGGCTCATAGGACATCGCGTCTGATTTTGATTTAAAAGGAAGATTCTGTTGCTGTTATTTGTTACTGAATATTCTGTGAATATTTAGTTATCCTATGTGGCATCCAAAGTATTTTTGGGTCGAGTTTTTGTGTTGGTTTTTGGATTCTCAGTGCTTTCTAATTATGGAGACATATTAGGAAACTTTAGATTGAAGACTTATTTTGTTGGAGTTTTTATTGCAGATTTGTGAGCAGTCTCTTTGCTGCGTTTTTGAAGCCCAATCCAGTCCAGATTTAATGCTATATATTGACTGGTGTAAACCTAGTTTAGGTGTGGAACTTACATGTGTTTTGTTAGGGTTTGTGAGTGTTATTTGTGAGCCTAACTGGCATCATTCTGATAACAGTACAAGGATTGGTTTTTGTGTTGTAAGTTCTGTCAGTTACTCATAAGCTTTTAAGCATTGAGTTTCTTGTGTGTCAATTCTCATAAGCTTTGAAGTATTGAGAATTGTGTGTTTTGAAAGTGTGGCTTTCGTTTTGTTACTTGTGTTGAAAGGAACCAATCACGGGTTGTGATTGTAGAGGGATTTGAGGAGGGCCTCATACCTAGGTGAGTCTTAGGTAGAAGTCATAGGAAGGGTAGTGATTAAGTGAGCAGATTGTAACCGGGTGTGGTTGTTGCATGATCTGTGAATTGATACTATCGTATATTGGTTTCGTCCCTGGCTTGGTAGCCCCCAGAGTAGGATTGTTGATCCGAATTGGGTAAACATATCACTGTGTTCTTTACTTTCTGCACTGTTATTATTATTATTGTTATCTTGTTCATTGTGTTGGATATCCGTGTCTCAACATCTGTGTAGGACATCTGATATTTGTGCCAGAATTTTAATTGGCATCAAGAGCTTGCACCCTTGTTTGGTTCTGGGTGAGATTCAGGGAAGGTACTTTCTGGTACAATGGACAAGGATGGAGGATTCTTGAACAAACCATCTCTGCTTGATGGTTCCAACTATGACTATTGGAAACCAAGGATGATAACATTCATCAAATCCATGGATGATCAAGCATGGAAAGCTGTCATCAAAGGATGGGAACCCCCAAAGGTTAAAGATGGAAAAGGTAATCCTACTGATGTGGTGAAGGAAGAGGAAGACTGGGATGATGCAGACTACAAAGGGTCTGTGGGAAAATCCAAAGCCATGAATGCACTATTTAATGGTGTTAATAAGAATATATTCAGGTTAATTGAACATTGCACCATTGCAAAAGAGGCGTGGGAGGTCTTGAAGGTTGCTCATGAAGGGACTTCAAAGGTGAAGATGTCAAAACTTCAGCTTCTCACTACCAAGTTTGAGAGTTTGAAGATGAAGGAATATGAGAGCATTCATGATTTTCACATGAACATTATTGAGATAGCTAATGCTTCAAGTGCCCTAGGTGAAAAGATGTCTGATAGCAAACTGGTCAGAAAAATCCTCAGATCCCTACCTAAGAGATTTGACATGAAAGTGACTGCTATAGAGGAAGCTCAGGACATTGATAAGATGAAAGTGGATGAACTTGTGGGATCACTTCAAACATTTGAATTGGGGATCAGTGAAAAGTTTGAAAAGAAAAAGAGTATAGCGTTTGTGTCAAATGCTAGTGATTCAGACGATGAAGGTAACCTGGTCAAAGATGAAGGGGTATCTAAAGATTTGGTATTGCTTGGAAAACAATTTAACAAAGTGTTGAAAAGGATGGACTGGAAGTCAAGAGAAAATGTTCAGAACAAGTCACTCGACATCAGTAAAAATCAGGATGGAGGCAGAAGGTCCAGAACGGAAGAAGACTCCAACCAAGGGAAGAGAGTTCAGTGTTTTGAATACGAGGGATTTGGGCACATAAAAACTGAGTGTCCCAGGTATCTCAAAAGGCAGAAGAAGGGCTTATCTGTGTCTTGGTCAGAAGGAGAGTCTGAGAGTGATCTTGAAGAAGAATCAGCAAAATTGGTGACAGGCTTGACCGAAATATGTAAGTCTGATGGAGAAATAACTTGTGAGTCTGATTCTGACAAAGAATCTTATATTGGAGAACTCACTAAGAAGGAAGTCTTCACCGGGTTCTCAGAGTTGTGTATCAAGAATGAAGAGAGGTGCCAGATAATATTAGAACAGAAGGTTCTGATAGCTCAACTAGAAGCTGAGAAGGAAGAACATCTATCAATCATTGCTGATCTTAAAGAGGAGGTTGTATGGCAAAAGTCAAAACTTGACAATATGACCAAATCTATAAGAATGCTGAACAATGGTACCACGCAGCTGGATGAGATTCTTCAGACTGGGAAGAATGCTGGAAATGTACAAGGTCTTGGTTTTAACAATCAAGCAGAGAACTACAAGAAGCCTGTATTAAAGTTTGTTCCTCAGAAAATAAAGCAAGAGGAGGAGATGTCAAATCACATGATTTAACATCAAATGAAGCATCAGAAAATAGTATGTAGTTCAAAGTATAAACCATGGAGATGTCATTACTGTGGAAAGATTGGTCACTTAAAGTCCTTTTGCTACAAGTTGCACGGTTATCCCAAAACTACTCATCAACGAAATAAAGGATAGAGTTGGGCTAAAGTAAAGAAAAGATGGGCTCCTAGAAATATGATGGCTGGTTTCATAGCACATACCTCTCTCAGAGCATCTGCAAGGGAAGATTGGTACTTTGACAGTGGTTGTTCAAGACATAAGACTGGTGTGAAGAAATTCTTGTCAGATATCAAGCCTCACTCCACCAATTATGTCACTTTTGGGGATGGAGCAAAAGGTGAAATAAAAGGTGTTGGAAATCTAGACTACACAGGACAACCAAATCTGGATCGTGTCCTATTTGTCAAAAGGCTGACTGCAAATTTGATCAGTATAAGCCAACTGTGTGATCTAGGACTCAAAGTAAATTTCACAAAATCTGAATGTCTAGTAACCAATGAGAAAGATGAAGTTGTTATGAAGGGAACCAGGTCTAAGGATAACTGCTATCTGTGAAATCCTCAAGAATCGGAAAGTCTGTCTACCTGTTTGATGTCAAAGGAAGATGAAACCAAACTGTGGCATCAGAAATTGGGTCACTTACATTTGAAAGGGATGAAGAAAGTTATGTCAAGCGAAGCTGTTAGAGGTATTCCCAAGCTGAAGATTGATGAGGATAGAATATGTGGCGAATATCAAGTTGGGAAGCAAACAAGGGTGTCACACAAAAGGCTTCAACATCTTACCACAACTTCTAGAGTTCTGGAACTGCTTCACATGGACTTAATGGGACCTATGCAGGTTGAAAGTCTTGGTGGGAAGAAGTATGCCTATGTTGTCGTTGATGATTACTCCATATTCACCTGGATAAGCTTTATCAGAGAAAAGGCAGAAATATTTGCAGCCTTCAAAGAGTTGTGTCAAAGGATTCAACGGGAAAAGGATTATGGTGTTGTTCGAATCAGAAGTGACCATGGGAAAGAATTCGAAAATAGCAGGTTTGAAGAGTTTTGTTTATCTGAAGGAATCACTCATGAATTCTCATCACCGATCACTCCTCAGCAGAATGGTGTGGTGGAACGCAAGAATAGGACTATACAAGAGTGTGCAAGGGTCATGATTCATGCCAAAAAGCTTCCATATCATTTTTGGGCTGAAGCCATGAATATCGCTTGCTATATACACAATAGGGTGACTATCAGATCAGGTACTTCTGTTACTCTTTATGAGCTATGGAAAGGTAGAATGCCAAATGTGAAGTATTTCCATGTGTTTGGGAGTAAGTGCTATATCTTGGCGGATCGTGAGCAGAGGCAAAAGATGGATCCTAAGAGTGAGGAAGGGATATTTTTGGGATACTCTACAAACAGTAAAGCATATAGGGTATTTAATTCCAGAACTAAGGTGATGATGGAATCCATAAATATGGTGGTTGATGACTCTGGGAAAGACGAAGATGTCCCAGATGATGTTGGAGCATGCTTTCCCATGAACAATGAAATCTCACAAGACATTGAGTCCGTAGAAGATAATGCTCAAGAAACCGACATTAGACCTGAGAATGAAGAGATAGAGGATGCTAACAGGGGACCCTCTATAAAGATTCAGAAGGATCACCCTAAGGAGTTTATTATTGGAAATCTGAATGAAGGTGTAAGAACCAAAACGAGGGAGGCTGTGTCAAATGCATGTTTTGTTTCAAAGCTTGAACCAAAGAATGTAAAAGAGGCATTGACGAATGAGTTCTGGATAAGTGATATGCAAGATGAGCTCTGTCAATTCAAGAGGAATAAAGTCTGGGAACTGGTACCACGACCAACAGGAACAAATGTGATTGGAACAAAGTGGGTTTATAAGAATAAGTCTGATGAACAAGGAGTTGTTACCAGAAACAAAGCCAGATTAGTTGCTCAAGGATACACACAGATTGAAGGAGTAGATTTCGATGAAACATTTGCTCCTGTGGCTCGATTGGAATCCATCAAATTGTTGCTAGGAGTGGCATGTTTGTTGAAATTCAAATTGTTTCAAATGGATGTCAAGAGTGCCTTTCTGAATGGCTATCTTAATGAGGAAGTTTATGTTGAGCAGCCTAAAGGGTTTGTGGATCCAAATTTTCCTGATCATGTCTTCAAGCTAAAGAAGGCCTTGTATGGGTTGAAACAAGCTCCACGAGCTTGGTATGAAAGGCTGACTGAGTTCTTAGTCAACCATGGATACAGGAAGGGTGGTATTGATAAAACACTTTTTGTCAAGGAGAAGGATGGGAAACTAATGATTGCTCAGATTTATGTAGATGATATTGTGTTTGGAGGGATGTCGGATGAAATGGTCCAACATTTTGTCAACCAAATGCAGTCTGAATTTGAAATGAGCTTGGTAGGTGAATTGACTTACTTCCTTGGATTACAAGTCAAGCAGATGGAAGATTCCATTTTTATATGTCAGAGAAAATATGCGAGGAATATTGTGAAGAAGTTTGGACTGGATAATGCCAAGCATAAGATAACTCTTGCTCCTACTCACTTGAAGTTATCCAAAGATGAAAAGGGAGTGAATGTTGAACAAAGTTTATACAGAAGCATGATTGGCAGTCTGCTGTATCTCACAGCAAGTAGGCCAGACATAACCTTTGTTGTTGGTGTATGTGCAAGATACCAAGCAGAACCCAAGGTCAGTCACATCAATCACGTTAAGAGAATTCTTAAGTATGTGAGTGGTACATGTGATTATGGGTTGTTGTACTCCCATGACTCAAGTTCCATTTTAGTAGGATACTGTGATGCTGATTGGGCTGGAAGTGCTGATGATAGGAAGAACACCTCTGGAGGTTGTTTCTTTTTGGGAAATAATCTTATTTCATGGTTCAGTAAGAAGCAAAACTCTGTATCTCTCTCTACTGCTGAAGCTGAGTACATAGCAGCTGGAAGTAGTTGTGCTCAACTGGTGTGGATGAAGCAAATGTTATCTGAGTATAATGTCACACAAGATGTCATGACATTATTCTGTGACAACCTGAGTGCTATTAATATTTCAAAAAATCCTATTCAACATAGCAGGACTAAGCACATTGATATCAGGCATCACTTCATCAGAGAACTTGTGGAGGACTAAGTCATAACTCTTGAGCATGTGAGCACAGAAAATCAGCTTGCTGACATATTTACCAAGGCTCTGGATGCAGTTCGGTTTGAAAACCTGAGGAGTAGACTTGGGGTTTGCATTCATGAAGAACTATAGCAATTAATGTTCCTTCTGGCTGCCAGGTTGAAAAGATTAAAGGTGGTTCTGGTAGTGCAGTATGTAAAGGTGGTTATGAAGGGGAAGATGCTGAAGTTTGTGCATGACACTTGGTCATGTGATGTGGTGTGCATCTACTCTCTGATGCTATTTATTCTGGTTTATGACTTGACCATTTCTCAAAAATTAATAACTGTTCTACTTGCCTTTTTCTATTTAAGGCTAAAAAGGGGGAGTAGTGTGCTTGTGGTGTGCGTGTGGTAAGTCTTGTGGTGTGCTTGTGCTTGTGCTGGTGCTGCAGCTGAGGTGCATATGGTGAGGGGGAGAATGTTGAATGTGTTTGTGTTGCTGCAGTTAAGGGGGAGTTTTTTATGCTGCTATGCTGTGTTGTGTGTGTTTTATTGCTGTTGTCTCTGATATGGATGTTTTGTTTGTGTTATCTTTGCAAGATTTGTTTGGTGTGTAGTTTTAGCCAAAATAAGCCAAAGGGGGAGATTGTTATTTCTTTGATTTTGTGGTTGGCATTTATTTCGCTAAAACTATTCTAGCAGCAAGATGTTGAAACAAGATGTTCTATTTTTCTGCATTCAACATGTCGAATAAAGATGTCCCATACTGGCTCATAGGACATCGCGTCTGATTTTGATTTAAAAGGAAGATTCTGTTGCTGTTATTTGTTACTGAATATTCTGTGAATATTTAGTTATCCTATGTGGCATCCAAAGTATTTTTGGGTCGAGTTTTTGTGTTGGTTTTCGGATTCTCAGCGCTTTCTAATTATGGAGACATATTAGGAAACTTTAGATTGAAGACCTATTTTGTTGGAGTTTTTATTGCAGATTTGTGAGCAGTCTCTTTGCTGCATTTTTGAAGCCCAATCCAGTCCAGATTTAATGCTATATATTGACTGGTGTAAACCTAGTTTAGGTGTGGAACTTACGTGTGTTTTGTTAGGGTTTGTGAGTGTTATTTGTGAGCCTAACTGGTATCATTTTGATAACAGTACAAGGACTAGTTTTTGTGTTGTAAGTTCTATCAGTTACTCATAAGCTTTTAAGCATTGAGTTTCTTATGTGTCAATTCTCATAAGCTTTGAAGTATTGGGAATTGTGTGTTTTGAAAGTGTGGCTTTCGTTTTGTTACTTGTGTTGAAAGGAACCAATCACAGGTTGTGATTGTAGAGGGATTTGAGGAGGGCCTCATACCTAGGTGAGTCTTAGGTAGAAGTCATAGGAAGGGTAGTGATTAAGTGAGCAGATTGTAACCGGGTGTGGTTGTTGTATGATCTGTGAATTGATACTATCGTATATTGGTTTCTTCCCTGGCTTGGTAGCCCCCAGAGTAGGATTGTTGATCTGAACTGGGTAAACATATCACTGTGTTCTTTACTTTATGCACTGTTATTATTATTGTTATCTTGTTCATTGTGTTGGATATCCGTGTCTCAACATCTGTGTATGACATCTGATATTTGTGCTAGAATTTCAGCATGTTTCAATGGGGTTTAAAACAAGTAATCTGCATAACGTGATGATTCCTTTTTTTAGAAAAGACAGAGAGAATGCAAAAATATGTGCAGTGTTTTTTTTTAAACGCTTGTTTTTATTTTAAGTTATTTTTTAGGATTACCATTTTCTGAAAAACGAAAAGTGAAAATAGCAATAAAATGCGGGAATTTAGAATGACATTATTTATTTATGATTTGTCGATTCTTGAAACATAACCCTTTAAAACAAAACTTTGTCGCTTTGGGTGAAGCGAAGATGGACACTTACAGAAAAGTAAGCCCTATAAAATATCCATTTCACCTGGGCAAGGTGAAAGGTCAAAACAATGATGTGGCAATTACTTTGATTTATGAACGACATTCAGGACATCGACCACAACCCAATGGCGATAAACTCCTCTATGGATCAAAAAGTCTGGTACTTTCCTTCTTGGTTTGTCTTTAGTAATGACACTGATTTCTGGCATAGTAGGATCATTAGAGTCTTCTTCCCATGCAGAGTTATCATAAGAGGACTCTTCTGTCGCATCTTCCATAACATTTTCACTCTCAAGAGAATCTCCCAATCCAGTTGGTTGGATGTCCTCGTATCTGATGCGAGAGCTTTCGGGAGCAGTGTATTTGACTAGAAAGTCGTACTTGCCACTTGGCTGCCCCGAGTCATCTTCCTCAATGACGTTGACTTCAGGAAATGCATAATTAATGAATTCTTGTCCTACGATCTTTGCAAATTCATCAACGTGTTGTTGGAAATTTTCGGAATGTTCTGGGTAAGGATTCCATGACTCTGGGGGAACAGGAGTATTCTTTTCAAGATCATTCAGCATATATGCATCATCTGGATGACTCTTTTGCCCCGAGTTTTCCATGTAAGGCTTCCAGATAGGCAAATCATCCAGAGGATCATAAGAATCATAGTCAAAGTCGCCTTTCATCAGAGTGTCTTCCTCTAATGAGTTGGGTGGAGCACGGCATCCTTCGGGATCATAATCTCCGTAGATCATTCTGACATCTGATCTTGCTATATATCTGGGACTTTGCCTTGGAGAGCAAAATGGTATGTGCGTTTCTCCCTGAGATATATAACCTTCATCATTGAGATAAGATTTCCACTCTTTATCGGTATCAGGAGAGTTGTTCTCCTCGATGGTGTGGACTTCTTGCGATACTGGGTGGAGGAAGCCTCCGTTGTGAAAGAAATCCTGAATGGGACAAAAACTTTCATCCTTCTTCGTAGTCTGGGTACATGTCGAAGAAAAACCAAGACCTTTTCTTGTCTTGTTATCAGCAGGAATTACAATCTGTCCTCATCCTTTTATGTCACCACTCCCAATTACTTTGAGAGCGTCTTTGTATGAGGAAATCGATGTTCCTTTTTCTTGGTGATTCTCATTGCTTACCGAGAGTGCTTGAAATTGAGTCCCAACGACCTCCTCTGGTTCTACGCAGGAGAATGATGATAAGTTGCTCACGATTAAAGCTTGTTCTCCGTATACTATGACTAATTTGTCGTTCTTGACAAACTTCAGCTTCTGGTGAAGTGTCGAAGTGATTGCCCCTACTTCATGTATCCAAGGTCATCCTAATAAACAGTTGTATGCCGCTCGGATGTGCATCACTTGGAAGGTGACTTGGAAAGTGTGGGGACCAATGGTTATGGCAAGGCCGGCTTCGCCAATAACTGTTTTTCTGGATCCGTCAAAGGCTTTGGCGATGATCTCACTGCCTCTTATGGGAGTACCTTGAAAAGATAGTCGTACCAAAGTTAACCTTGGCATGATGTTCATGAACCTGTGTCTACCAGTATGCTGGTTAAAGCATCGTCCTGGAAATTGACTGTGATATTGAGTGCCATGTTATGGTTTTTGCCTTCCTCTGGAAGTTCTTCATCACTGAATCCCAAGTTGTTGCAGGAAGTGATGTTGGAGATAACGCTGTCAAATTGCCCTACTGTCACATCTTGTTCTACAAAGGCATATTCCAAGACTTTCTATAGAGCTTCTCTGTGAGCTTCTGACCTAAGCAGGAGAGATAGTACAGAGATTCGAGACGAAGTTTGCAACAATTGATCCATAATGTTGTACTCGCTTTTCAGGATGAGCTTCAGCATTTCATCGTTGTTCTTTATAGGTTCTGCATTGCTGGATTGACCGACTTGTTGATTAGGAACTTTGACTTGAGGTTCCTTTTCTTTGGCAGGTTCTCCAACTCCTCTGTTGAAGATTCTACTGCTCCGGGTAACTCGACTGATGTCAGCAATGTTCACAACTTATGGTAATGGAATTTCTTTTCCATTTTCTATGGTTGTTGCAACGTACTTGTATGGGATAACCTTTTCTGACTTGTATGGTATTGGACCTGGCAAGTAGACGACCACAAAAGCTTTTTGGGCCTTTTGACCGTCGTAGGCAACCTCGATTGGATCCAGATTGGGCAGGTTAGACACTTTTCTACTGTCAAGAGAGATTTTTGACTCATTGAGCAGAGGAGTTATGGTGCAAACATCCTTGGTTATTCCATGATTGACAGGTTTTCTTTTATTGGAGACTGTGACAATGCTTTTGTCTAGTAGTCCTTGGTTCTTGTTTTGAACAGGGAGGCAATCTTGCATCATGTTGATTAATTGAGAATTCAAGCGTGGTTGAATTTCCTTTCGCTTTAACTGATGCTGGAGAGCTGCTCGTACGAGATAACATCCTTGGTTACTTTCCGAGCATATTCCACAGCGCTCATAATTATGAGGTGGTACCCGACCGTACCCAGTTTGTATATAGTGCATCCTTACCAGATCTGTCTCCAGTAGGCGGATATCACAGCTTTGGTATCTATCAGGATTTCCATTAGTTATACTAACTTGTTGCGTGTCTTTATCCCGCTAGATCGGAAGCCGCCAGTGGTCTAATAGATGTTGAAGAGTCTTTATTACAAGCGCACAACCTTGGTCATTTTCGTAGCATTCTTTGCAGTCTTGATAATCGTGCGAGGCTAGGAAACCTAGTCTGGCCTGCTTGGCATGCAATTCCACTAGACTGGTATTCATTAGGCGAATGTCGAAGATCTAAACCACTTTAACCTGATGATCATTCCTTTCATGTAGTCTTGGATCCATCCGAGATCCATTTAACGCTGGAGGGCCTCTTGTACAAAAGAGCATCCCTGATTGTCTTTTGAGCAAACGGGCAAGGGTTGTAATCGTACCGCGGAAAATTCTAATACTGACCTTTGTATTGAATGCATTGCCACTAGATTGGAAATCATTGCACGAATGTCATGGTTTTGAACAATGTTTGGATGTGCATGGGTCATGTTTACTTCACGAATCCTATGATCCTGAATCCAGCCTAGATCCATTTGTTCTTGAAGAGTTGCTTGTACTACGATACATCCTTGATTGTCCTTGGAACAGATATCACACTGATGATGGTTGTGAGATGGTACATGGTCGTATCCGCTCTGTCTGCAATGCATTTTTACCAGGTTGGTTCCCAATATGCGTACATTGTGAATTTGATAACTGCCGCCAGGTTCTCCTTCTATCAAATTCACTGTTGTCTTCTCATGTTGTGGTAATGGGTTTGTCTTAACATTCGGATTAGTATCTTTGAAAGATAAAACCCCGTTTCTGACGAGCCTTTGTACATCAGATTTGAAGCCGAGGCAATTCTCAATGTTATGTCCTGATCCTCCTTGATGGTAAGGGCAAGTTTTATCTGCTTTGAACCAAAAAGGTGGATTTTCTGGTATTGCGAGAGGAGTTATGGTTTGAACATGCCCCTTGGCCAGCAGAAGTGGAAATAAATCTGCATATAACATTGGTATAAGGTCGAACCCTGATGGTCGTGTAGTACGATTGTTGTTATTGTACTGCGGCCAAGCCTGCTGAAGAGGCTGTTGCTAACTTTGTTGATACTGCTGTTGATTTTGTTGGCTCTAAGCAACCTGAGGTTGATATGTCACAGCTGGCGATGGGTTGATAGCGGGAGTTACTGCTGCTACCGATTGATACCTTCACCTTTTCTTTCCCAGAGAGATATTACTGATATCTTGCTCTTTCTTCGTTTGGAAAACACTACCGTATCTTTTAGTACTGCAGGATGGCTCTGCATCTTTGACCAATTGTTCTTCTCGGATTGCTTCTTCAAGGCATACCCCCATGTTCACCATTTCAGTGAAGTCACTAGGTGCACTGGCGACCATTCAGTCATAAAAAATGAGCTTAATGTTTTTAGGAAGATCTTTGTCATTTCCTTTTCCTCGAGAGGGGGATAGATCTGGGCGGCAATTTCACGCCATCTCTGAGCATACTCCTTGAAGGTTTCTTTATCCTTTTGTGACATTACTCTGAGTTGGTCCCTATCTGGTTCCATGTCCAAATTGTATTTATACTACTGAACAAAGGTTGCCCCAAGATCTCTGAAAGTACTGATCTTGGCACGGTTTAAACCCATGTACCACTTGAGTGCGGCACCGGTTAAACTGTCTTGGAAGTAATGGATTAGTAGTTTTTTATTTTCTGTCTGGGTAGACATTTTCCGAGCGTACATTACCAAATGACTTTGAGGGCAAGCGTTTCCTTTGTATTTTTCAAAGTCATGCACCTTTAATTTGTGCGGTATCTTTACATTAGGGACCAAACAGAGGTCGGCGACATCTTTCCCAAACAAGTCATGTCCACAAATGGCGTGCAGTTCCTTCTGTATTTCCAGGAACTTTTCCTGGAATTCATTCATCCTTTCGTATACTTCTTCGTTTCTACCAGAAGCGGACTGCGGGATCTGTTCCTCAGGGATAGTGTGTACCACCGGTTGTGGTATAGACATTACGACAGTAATTCTTGGCGCTTCAGTGACCTAAAGTTTGTAACCTTCAAGAGTTTCTGTTGTAACCCTTGCATCTTTATTTACCTGAAGTTTGTAACCTTCAGGTCTAGCGATCCCTGCTACGGCTTCCGGGTCTTCATTGACCGGTGGGATGTATCCTTCAGGTATAAAGTTGAGAGGCATGCCCTATGGGAGACCTTTAGGTATGTTGTACTGAGGATGACTGCCAGGTGTTTCAAATGCTGGTGTAGACGTAATCTCTGAGATCACAGTCCTTTGATGTTGTTTTTCCTGGGCTGATGCCAGGGATTCCATGGTGTTGTGGAGTTTCTCCAAACTCTCCTTTAAAGCGTTGATTTCTTCTCTCAGCTCTCTGTTCTCTTCCTCGAGATCGTCCATTTTCTTTTGTCAATTGGCCCGGGTATTATACGAATGAGACAGTTTGACTATAGGGTGCGACATATATGTGAGACTCAAAGACAAAGATGTGCTATGTGAGAATGATGAATGATATGCAGAGAATGAGAATGATATATATTTTTTTAGTTTTTGTTTTCAAAATAACTTTTAACAATTATATTGCAAATATCACTCAGCGGGGGAGACCCTTTTATTAAACTCAAAATATTGCATTATTTTACAGGGAAAAGTACAGTATTTTACAAAGTGCAAGAAGGAAAATTAGGCCTATGGATCCTGAGTTCTCTCTGAGGAGAGCTCAGATGCGGGTTCCTGAATTTTACTTTTCTTCGATCGGGCCCCTTCAACCGTTGTCGGGTCGATGATCCTTTTCCAAGTGAAAGGAGAGAGCAAATTTCTTCGTTCCTCCTGACTTTCTATAGCATGCTGCTCTAATATCTCAATCAGAGCATCTTTTTTCTTCAGTAGTTCCTGAATCTTGGTACATTCCAAATTAAGAATCTGATACTTGTTCTTCCAAGAGTTCTTCTTACGTTGGACTTTGTTGAGAGCGATCTGGAGTTTTTCCGTATCTGACATGAAATAAAGGACATATTCCTTTAAGGGAAAAACTTCTTGATGAGGGTAAGGCATCCACAGTTTGATGGCTCTAGTTTGAACCCAGTGGAGATAAGGCTCTGCAGAGATTCAGTTTGGCCTCCCCAGGAATTCTCTCGCCTTCTTGTGAATATGTTTCCAGGCATGCACTATTTCTTTCTTTAGTGCCTGTCATTTTCTCCTTCCTTGAATAAAAGACCTTCCAGATGAACATTATGTGGCATATTCTTCATCGGGTATCCAAGTTGACGGCGAGCTAAAATTGGATGATAGTTGATCCTTCTTTTAGTACCAATGAGGGGTACATTAGGGAAATTTCCACATTTGCTGATGATTTTTAATCCGTCATAGATCCGATTGTACCAATCTATGTCAGAATTGGTAAGAGACATAATCTTCTGCGATCATCGCAGACTACTCTTGTGATCCCAAAAAGCTGCAGACTTGGGCAAGTGGGAAATAAATCATTTGTAGAGTAATGATACACAGCAGGTGATCATCACCCCACTGTACAAATTCCTTAAGTGTACAAAATGATAAGCATCTGCGAGCAAGATTGGGACTAGGTTCCCAATCAAGAATATCTTAAAAGCACTGTTGTCGACGAAGTTGTCAATGTTTGGAAAGAGGAATAACCCATATATGAGCAGAACAAAGACATCCTCGAAAGCGGTTACATTTCCTATACTGACAAAGTAAAGAGCTTTCTCCATCTGGAATTTAGTCGTTAAACCCTGGATCCCTCCCTTGGTTGTCATGTGAGTCCTGATTTCTGACTCTTCAAAAGAGATTGCTTTTGCAATGGCTTGATCTTTCGGAATTTCTTCCAGTCCAAAAATTAGATCTTGATCAGTGATAGGTAAATCAATCAGGTGGGAGTACTCTTCCAGTGTTGGTGTGAACTGGCAATCTGGGAAATTAAAGCAGTGGTATACCGAATCGTAGAACTGAACCAGTGTAGACAGGATCCCTTCAACCATGTTGACCTTCAAAAGAGACAATAGTCCTCTGTGCTTAGCTGTGAAAGCCTCGGGATTAGTAATCATTCTACCCAATTTCCTTAGGTCTTCCAGTTTTGGAACCTTGAAGGTGTACTTGTGCGTTTTTCTTCTTCCGAAATACATAAAGCAACCTCTGATATTTGCAATTATTATTTTAGTTCTTTTAGAAGAAAGATTTTTTTTCTTGTTTGAAAAGAGTTTTTTAATGAATGCATGAATGCAACAAACAAAAACATTTGAAAACATGGGTTTAAGGGTTCATCGTCACGAGCATGGAGCCATGGATTTACCCATCCCCAAGGTGTGTACTAGAGGTTGAATTTTGTACCTGTAGAACGGGTTCTACCAAAGGTTCCCAAAATCATTGACCCCTCTTGAGGATATTAACAGCAAACCGACTGACTCATGAGAGCTGTAAAATCCTAAGATGAATCTCTTTTGAGTGTAGTATCGCGTATCAACTATTCCTGATAGTCATCGTATGACCTAATGGTCAAATGGTTGAATGTCTACTAATCCTCAGTTTCAAGGGTAACCCAATGGGAAAAAACAATGCTTTCACGACATGCTCGTTCAACATTGGTAATTCCACGCGGGCACCTCCACTAATTCAGTGGACTCTCAAGTTAGCTTGGTCGGGATTCACTCCCTATAAGCCTCCCTGAATACGCCACCATTTATCTTAATGTTCTCTCGTACTCACCACATGCGTATTAATCGCATTCCCAGATAACAGTAATTTAAATAAGGATATCAAATAATATGACAGCATATGATATATATAAAAAAATGAGAAACCAAGTAAGATAATAGAAAAATAAATGCAAAGTAAGGCCTAGACCTCTTAGGAAATCTAATCTTAACTCCCCAGCAGAGTTGCCATTTTTCTGTAGCCGTCGGTTTTTTTCGGTGACGCGACCACCTTACCGCATAATTGGTGCTACTTTCTGATTTCTGTATTTATCCTATGAAGCTAGAAAGGAAGGGGAAGATATCTTAAACTAACCCTGCACATAAATGTTTTCTTTAACAAATGCTAAGAGATCGGGGATCAGGGTCTGGTTATACAAATGGAAGCTGTTAACACCCAGTGTATCTATAGTAATCTATAGGAACCTTCTTTTGCATGTATTTCTATTAACTTGAAATGCTTTCTTGTGTTTATCTCCTATGGATTGGGAAAGTTTCTCCTTTGGGAGAATTGAGAGACTATTTTTGTTGTTTTTTTTTGGGTTTTCTGTTGTTTTGGGAAGGTACCTGGACCTAAGATTTTTTATTTGTGTGCTCGCTAAGATTTCACAATCTTATGCCTACGTATTCCCATAAAGAGATTTGGGAAATCAGAGTAATCGTAGTTCCTCCTATTCTATGGGAGGAAAATGAATTTTTTATGTCTTGTTCAAAGCCCAAGATTGAAGTTATCTGAGTATTTGTGTCTTGTTCAAAGCCCAAGATTGGAGCTAAAAGGTTGACTGAGAGAGAATTTGTCATCTCTAAAGGGAGATATCTCACCTATCCATCACAAAATGTCAGGTAATTGGTTATAAGGGAAATTACTTTAACTGGAATGTGTAGAATCCAGCAACGACATAATCTCCTTTATAAGAGGAATGTCATGAAGGAAGAACCTTTAACTCAGTGTAGAGCAATGCCACTTTTTCCTTTATGAATCTTTCATTCGAAGAGAGGGACATTGGCTTGGATGTATGGAATCCAGAGGCTTGCCACTTACAACAGTCAGATGAAAGAGAGATTTTAGCCAGGATAAAGGAGGGACTCCAGGTTGGATTTTAAATCAACAAGTGTGCCACTTAGCAATTATCTGGAAAAATGTTTTGACTGTTTTTTTTATATGTGATGTATAGAGGATATATCTTCCTGCAGAGAGGACTCATGGTCTCATCTGAGGGGATGTTGATTTTTGTGTGCCTTGATCAAAGCCCAAGGTTGAAGCTAAAAGAAAATGACTCCACTGGGGAGGGTTTTATCTGTGTTTTACAAAGCCCAAGATTTGAGGCTGTCTGGGGAAAATCATTATATAAAGCCTAAGAGGAGGCTGGCTCTTGCTGAGGATTGTTAAAATCCAGGGGAAGGTCTAAATTATTTTGGGGAATCCAAAAGGAGTCTAACTCTTGTTAGGGAATTAGGGAAGAGTTTAAGGTTGAATTTAAAAACCTTAGAAGTTTTTAACTCTGCTGGAGACTGGTGTATTGATAAAATGATCAGGGTTTTCCCTATGCCTTTAGGAAACCTGAGGGTTTTTGTGTTTAGTCAGAAAGGAGATTATGGGACTTTCCAAGTCTACTTGAATGAAGCCCAAGAGGAGGTTGAGACTATCCAAGTCTCATTAAGGAGAGATAAACTCTAGTTGGAGAGAGAGATCTTTGTATGATGCCCAAGAGGAGACTGTTGGTTTAAGGGATGAAGATCAACCCTTGATGATTGATGTTCTGGAAATTTGACTCTCCTGGGGATTGAACTAGCAGAGATGACTAATTTCTATCCTATGCTTTTAGGAAGCCTTTAGGTCCTTATAATAAGCCCAAGAGGAGGCTGGGGAACTTCTAAGAAGTCTGTTGGTCCTTGTACTAAGCCCAAGAGGAGGCTGGGGATACTTCTAGGAAGCCTGTGGATCCAAGCCTAAGAAAAGTTCTAGAAAGGTTTCACCGGGAATAATCCTTTCTTTGTTGAACAGTTCTAAGGTTTGAAGAAATTCAAAAAAGGTTTCACCGGGAATTAATCGTCTCTGGGGAAATGAATTTCTTGTATATACATATATGTTTCTAAGTTTTGACAGTCTTGAGAAATGTTTCACCGGGAATAATGTCTTTCTCTGTTCCATATTGAATAAGCCCAAGAGGAGGCAGACTGTATTGAAGGGAGTTTCCTATAGAGGAACTAGTTTTAACTAAGTTAGAAGTAACCTCTGGTTTGACCTAAGTGTAGACCTAACTGCTTGGGGGAAACTCTAGACAAATATGCACAAGTATATACAGATGAATAAATTTACAGGTATATAAACAAATATGCATTGAATTGAAAGATGTTGGGTCTGACACTCTGAGAAGAGGCCTAAGTGTATTGTGATTGATTGGACTGATTACCACTGTATGATTAGGGTTTTAAGAAATTTAATAAATTTTTGAGAAAAAACTTTGAATTTGAAATTTGAATTAAAAGAAAGGTTTTTTAAAAGAAGAGTGTTTGGGGCTTATAACTCAAAGAGTGGCCCAAGTGGTCTAAGAGCAGTTTCACCGGGAATAATGCTCCTCTTAGTACCAGTTAAAACAGATAGATGGTTTTGAAAACAGTGGTATGGGGCTTACAACTCAAGGAGAGGCCCATGGAAGTTGTTTGTTGTTTAAAAACAAAATTTATGTACAAAAGATTGGGGCTTATAGTCAAGGAGAGGCCCAGATGACTTATTTTGAAAACAGTGATCGCACCGCGATACCGAAAGACATTGTGGGACTTATACTATAGCAGAGGCCCAAAATTTGTTTATGAAGAAAAGGGTTGGGTCTTACACTCTATTAGAGGCCCAAAAGTGTTTGTAAAGAAGAAAAATGGGGCTTTTACTCAAGGAGAGGCCCAAATGATAATATTTGAAAGGCAACGATCGCGCCGCATTTTTCAAAACCACAGTGGGACGTATACAATGACTGAGGCCCAAATTATTTATGTAGAAAAAGGAGTGGGTCTTACACTCTACAAAGAGGCGTAAGAGTTATTGAAAGTTTGAAGATTTAACAAGATATGAACAAGATAAGGCATGGATTATGTGCAAACAAGGTGTATAAGCAAAGATTAAATCCAGAGTGTACCAGACACCAGGTGAATATTTACACAAGCAGAGAAGCATCAGATGAGCCCAAGGTATCCGACGAAGCTTTTAAGCATCCAATGATCATCAAGGTATTGATTAAGAATTCCTGCATCAGATGAAAAGCCAAACGAGCAGGCAAACACAGAGACTATATAGAAATAACCTAAAGTCTCATATTGTAATAAGAAAATCACATCAAGTGGTTAAAATCGAATCAGAGTCACAAAGGAACAAGTGAATCGAAAAGTAAACATTTAATTACTTACAAGAAATTTATTTGAAAGTAAGCCTATGCGTTAGCAAAGAGAAAATCAAATAATCGAATAAAGTAATTAAACCATTAAATAATTAACACAAATTAATTAAATTAATTAAAATATATTTAGTAAAAAACAAATCAATATTAGTAAAACGAAATAAGTAATTAATTTATTTAATAATTATTTAATAAAACAAATAATAAATAAACATGGGTTTTTATGCATGTGTGAAATTGGTTTGAAAAATTGAAATATGAGTATGTGTGAAAAAATATGAAAAGAGAAGAAAGAAAAAAATAGAGTGAGTGAGGGGGGTGGGGCGCTCCACTCCCTTGTGTGTGTGTGTATGAAGTTAAAATGTGGTCACTTATTTATAGTAAAACATTGCTTTGGGATCAAGTTTGTGATGTCACAAAAATGAGACTAACTTAATATAAAATATTATAGTGAAGATTTAGTCATTAATTCAAACTTTGAAAACAAGACTTTGAATTTAGTGATGTAGGCAATGTGATGTAACATTGTGATGTCACTTTGTGGAATTATACATACATATTTGATTTTAATAAATGGGTTAGTAGAAAACTTAAATAAGTTAGTAGGAAAAATAAATATTATCATATATTTAGAAAAAGCAAAAATGAGATGATAAAAATAAAAAAGGCTACAAAAAATAAGTCTAAAATAATAAACCTAATTAATAAAAAATAATTATTAATTAAAATTAATATTGAAATCGGTTAAAAACGATAAAAATCGTCCGGTATCGAAGTGTCCAAAAAAATAAAATGAACATACCAAATTGATCAGCAAAAAATATACGTATTGAAAAAATACAGCGTGTCATACCCCAAAATTTGACCACAAAGATCTCCCATAATTTTGAAAATCATCATCACAGTATGGATGTACTTTCATGCCTCATCAATCTCCCCAAAGATGGGTAAGCATTCACCATAATCAAGAATTAGGGTTTCGAGCCCTCCCAGGATACTTAGGCAAAGGATCAATCAAGAAATGACATGATCTTCAACTTGTCTAACCTCTCAAACATCCAAAAAGGATCAAGAGGAATCCCACAACAAGAATCAAGCACAAAGTTGTGGCATTCCAAGTGGTTTGAGCCTCGAAACACCCGATGTCGCCGAATTCGGGTTTTGGACGACCGGGGCCTCCAGAGTGAAATTTTCACAAGAGGATGAGCCAATACTCCAACATGTGACTCAATATGCTCAAAATAACCCTAAGAATCCATTTTCAAAGATAAATGACCCTCAGAGGATGCATTCCCCAAAAGTCGAGAATTAGGGTTTTACGTGCCGAACCGCTCCGGGGCCAAAAGTCAAAACATGACTTTTTTGGCAAAAATGATTCTTATGATTCATATTTTCATAAAATGTGGCTTATAATGTCATTTGAACAAGAATTGATCAAGAAATCAAGATAACTTGTAAAAGGGGTAACCTTGAAAAATTGAAAATTTTTCTAAGTTACTAAATTTTAATGGTTTTGGTGCCAACTTCCAAGGACCATAACTTCTGATCCAAGCAGCCATTTCGGGTGATCCAAAGCAGGATTTGTAGGTCTTGCTACACTCTACAAAAGCTTCAACTACCTCCAACTCCAATTCTTTATGGATTTTAAGTTATGGAGTGATCAAAATGACAAATACATGAAAATGACACTTTTTCCAACACTTAGTGAAAATCTGCCTAAGTTATCAGCTTTGAACACCAATGTTCATGAGGATTTTTCAATGGGATCCAAATAGTTTCAAAGTAAACTATGATCACACATGTATTGTATCATATGAGAGCTTTCTAAAAAGCACAAGAGCCTCCCATAACTCAACCTGAGCAGGGAGATATGAATCCCTCAAAATCACCATTTCCAACTGTCGTAAGCAAGGCTGATTTTGGCATTTTGCTCGATTTGGAAAAATTGGAAAACTCCAAGCCTTGTCATCCATTTGGACACATCAGAGGATAAAACAACAGGGGAATGATCTGATCCCCAAGCCTTCCAAGTCCAAGAATCTACACATAGCCATAACAAACCTAAAAAGGCTAAAAAGGTGCCAAGACTCCAATTTTGTTTCCAAGCATTCAATAGATGCACCAAGGTGGCATGGACTGACACATTCCTAACTGAATGAGTCAAGATTCAGCTCTGAATCAAAGGACTATAGGCCTGTGCCCTAACCTTAAGTCAATGGCTAGAGGAGACTTGAGATTCCTTTTGATCAACATTGGCCAAAGGCCTGCTGCAGCTGCCATTCACTATTGATGCCAAAACAAACTTGACACACTATAAATAGAGCTCAATTGTGATCATTTTGAGTACACCAAAGCACTACAACTGATGCTTTCCTCAAAATCTCTCTCTTTAGGCCAAAATGCCTTCTTTTGCAAGTCATCTCTGAGTTTTTGAGTTAGAGAGCAATTCCACCACAACTCATGATCCAAACACATCCAATATGTCATATCTAAGTTGTCCAAACACTCACTTGTGATCTGAAACACCAAAATCAGAAAATCCACCTCCAAAACCTCAAAATTGGACTTTTCTGCATTTTTCAAGCCATGCCTTGATTCAATCACTTCCAAAACCAAACCAGACCTCAAACACACTTCAAATATCATCCTCAAACTGTCCCAATTGGTTTCCCCCATCTGGAACACCATTTGAGAGAGTTGATATTTTGGTCACTTTGCCACTTTTGCAAGAAGGAGCCTAATACTTGTTCCTGAGGATTCCAGCTGGTTTTGATCATCCTAAAAGCTTCTAAGGGATCAATCAAGAGTGTTCCAAGCATTAAATAACTTCTGGCACAAGGGACTTGGAAGATAGCACAAGGAGCTCTAAGAGGTAAGTGCATCATGACTTGAACTCTCTAAATTATGCATTGCTTTACGGTCCATTGATCATGAACCTCTCATACATATCATACATGTTGTGTTTGAACCAAATTGTCGTGCTATTATTGCCTGTGTAGTGAGATAGCATAGAACATGCAAAATTAGGCCTATTTTGAAATCACTATTGGATTTTAAAATAGAGGCATTTTCTGAAAATTCCAAGGGCACCATTGGATTCCTTATGAAATTCTAGGGCAGATGCACCTAAATTTTGTCCCAAACCATGGAGAAATGAGGAAGTTAGAGCCTTCATGCAAAGAGGCAAAAATCATGCCTTGCCTTGGCAAGGGCCAGGCCATGGCGCCTTGGCCAGGCCTAAAACAAGGCACCCCATATATGCACATGGGGTGGTTTTGATACACGGATGTATCACCACCCCAGTGGTAGCGCGCATGTGTGTTTGGCTTGATGGTCGTGGGTTCAACACCCACCCAGACCATTTTTTTTGCCATTTTCCATATTTTTGCTATTTTGCTTATTTTTATGGTTTTTGTTAATTAATTCAAAAATTAATTTCTCTCTCAATGTTAATTATTTTTTATTGGTTCTCTTTGTAAAAAATCACAAAAATGTTAAAATATTTTATTCCACAAAAAAAACCAAATTTATGTTATTTATTTAATATAGTTGATATATTTGTAAATAAATCCATTTTTAATTGTTTTTAAACATTTCAAAAAATGAATTTTCATCTTGAAAATCAAAACCAAATGAGTTTTAATTCATCTTGTGATTAAAACATCATTTTTCAAACCTAAACCAAAAATCACAAGTTGTTTATTCAAACTTATTTGGTGTTTTTATCATTTTTTATTAATTTTCTTTGAAAATTTACTTTAAAAAATGGAATTATGGTTTCTTGGATTTTGATCTTTTTTTCAAAACATTTTTCAAACACTTTTGGGCCTCTTGATAGAGTGTAAGTCCCATCCCTTGTATATAAATAAAAATTAGGCCTCAGTCATTGTATAAGTGTCATACCCCAAATTTTGACCACCAAGATTTCCCATCATTGTGAAAATCATCATCACAATATGGATGTACCTATATGTCTCCTCAATCTCCTCAAAGATTGTTGAGCATTCACTACAATTAAGATCAGGGTTTTGAGCCCTCTCAGAGCATTTAGACAAGGATCAATCAAGAAATGACATGATCTTCAACTTGTCTAAACTCTCCAACATCCATAAAGGATCAAGAGGACTCCCACATCAGGAATCAAGCACAAAGTTGCAACATTCTAAGTGGATCGAGCCTCAAGATCAACAGTGTCACCAAATTTGGGTTTTTGTCGACCAGGGTCTCCAAGTGGAATTTTTCCTCTGGGCATGAGCCAATGCTTCAAAGCATAACCCAAGATACTCCAAGGGACCTCAGGGACCCAATCATAAAGTCAGAACAAACTTCAGGGGTTGCACTCATAAAAAATAGGAGTTAGGGTTTCTTGACCTAATTCACCCTTAAGTTGACTTTTGGGACAAAACATGAGCCAAGACCTCAAGACTTAATTTGAGGGTCTCCAATACACTACATTGATCCATTTGCAACAATGGATTGATCCAAGAAGCTTGATCTATAAGTCTCAATTTCATCAGGACCATAATTAGGGTTTCGAGGAAAAAGTCAATTGCACCTTTGATTTTTGACCAAGACATGCTCCCAAACCTTGGGACATGATTCAATACACCCTATAACACCTATGGAATATACCCATTAGGTTTGATTTAGGTCAAGGACTTGATTTCACCAAGGATCGCACAGTTTGGAATTCATCCGATAAAAAGTCAATTGTGCACAAAAGTCAAGTTTGACTTTTTGATATTTTTCACAATTATGGTTCCTTGACCCTAAAATAATGTTAATGTGCGATTGGAGTCATCATTCATCAAGAAAAAGCAAAGAAAATGAGTTAACTTGTAAAAGGGGTAACCTTAAAAAACTTAGAATTTTTCTAAGTTATGGAATAAAGTGGCTAGGGTACCAACTTCCAAGGACCATAACTTGAGATCCAAGCAACCATTTTGGATGGTCCAAAGCTGGATTTGTAGCTCTCATGGCATACTTTAAAAGTGTCAGCTACATCTCATTCCAATTCCTCATGGATTTTTAGTTATGGAGTGGTCAAAATGGCTGAAAACACAAAAGTGACATTTTTCCAACACTTAGTGAAATTTTCACTAAGTCAGAATCTGCCTTATTTTTTCCCAAATGTAGAGCCATTTTTCATTGTAATTCAAGTTGATTCAAAACCAAAGTTGGACATTGTGTTGAAATAGGATATAGGAACTTTCCAAAATGTCCAAGAACCTCATGAAACTCCACTTGAGCTAGGAGTTATGACAGCTGCAACATGCCTTGCTGCAAACTGTCTTGGCAAGGCAGATTTGTGCATAAGGGATCGATTTGATCAAATTATGCAACAACAAGCATGGTTATCCATATGCACACCTCAAGGGGGAACAAACAAGGGACAAACACTGATCTATCAGCCTCCAAAGTCCCAAAATCTACAAGTAGTATGCCAAACCTAAAAGAGCTAAAAAGATGCCAAGACTCCAATTTTGTTTCCAAGCATTCAATGGATGCACCAAGGTGGCATGAATTGAGCCTATTCCAACTGAATGAGTCAAGGATAGGCTCTAAATCAAAGAGCCATAGGCCTATGCTCTAACCTCTAGTCAATGGCTAGAGGAGACTTGAGATTCCATTTGATCCCCATTGGCCAAAGGCCTGTTGCAGTTGCCATTCCCTATTGATGCCAAAACAAAGTTGACACACTATAAATAGACCTCATTTCTGATCAGTTTGAGTACACCAAAGGCCTATAACACTTGCCTTTCTCAAAATCACCTCTTTCACTCCAAATTTGCCTTCTAACTCAAGTCACCATCGGGCTTTGAGTTTGAGAGCAATTCCAACCAAACCAACCACACACACACCTCACATATAACATATAGAAGTGATCCAAACTCTTACATAACATCTGGAACATCAGAATCACAAAATCACTAGCCATCTGCACAAGCCTTTGACAGATTTGCAGTTGAGGTGCCAAATTAAGTTCCAGCTCAATTCAATCCACTCCAAGCATTCAGACACACTCCATAGCACCTAGGGAAGCTGTCCACATCATTAGAACCAAGCTGTAACACCTCCAACCTAGAACTCGATCACCAGCTGCAAGAGGTAAGCCTCAACTTGGTCATCTCATGATTCATGCATATTTTCTTGCATAATAATTTTGCCATATGTTCATAATCATGTATGGAGTGTTTCCCCTCTATTAATTGCTTTGTATGAATCGTGTATCAAATTTCTCATCCTTCATGCCCAAATTAGGGTTCTTGAGGTTTTATTTTGATTTCTCATTCCATGCTTAAAATAAATGAAATTAAAGACCATAGACATGATCGTGAGTTGAAAATGAGCAGATTGATATGTGGATTGTATGATTCCATCAAGTATTCAGTGAGATTGATGAGAAAATGCAATTTTCAAAAACCTCGGCGCGATCGCCAGTTCAAAAATTAAATCACTTTCACTTGGGCCTCTCCTTGAGCTCTAAGTCTCATTCCTTTTCTTAAAAACACACTTTGGGCCTCTTGATAGAGTGTAAGTCCCACCTCTTTGTAAATAAATTAATTTAGGCCTCAGTGTATTGTATAAGTCCCGATACAGTTTCAGAAATTTCAACGAGATCGTCGTTTTCAAACTATTTTCAACTGGGCCTACCCTCGTGTTGTAAGTCCCATTTCTTTTCTTTAAATAATCTTTGGGCCTCTCTTGAGTTGTAAGACCCATACCTTTGTACAGAAAACCTTTTGGGCCTCGGTAATTGTATAAGTCCCAGAACAATTTTGTCAAAACAACTTCCTTTTTAGGTTCAAATATACCGTTATTATCAGAACTTTCTTTGATTTCTTTGAACAACTAACAATATAGCATGGAAGCTTGCTCACCTGTAAGTTTTATCCGCTTTCATTTACTTGCTTTAATATATATATATATATATAACTGTATTGTGGGAAGCTGCGCACTGCAAGTCTTCTTTCATATCCTTTTACATACTTGTCATATATCAAGTGTATATATACTAGTATAGTTATTTAGAGTTTTCCCTAGCAATTAGGTCTAGAAATAAGTAAAGCCTGTTTGTCACTCTTAAATACAAACAAAACTAGATCCCCATAGGATTTACAGATACAGTCTTGCCTTCTCTTGGGCTTAAACAATATGGAACAAAGAGAAAGGCAATATTCTTAGTGAACCTTTTCTCAGACTGTCACATTAGAAATTGTCAAAGAAATTCTACTCCCCAGAGTTGATCTATTCTCGGTGAATAGCATCTCTTGAATTTCTTCCAACCTTAGAACTTTCACTAAATGATCTATTCTCGGTGAATAGCATTTCCTAAACTTTTCTTGGTTTGGGACCCACAGACTTCCTAAAAGCATCCCCTCCTCCTCTTGAGCTTTGTACAAGGACCCTCCGGCTTCTTAGAAGTTCTCATGCCTTCTCTTGGGCTTAATACAAGGACCCTGAAGACCTCTTAAAGGTATAAGACAGAACTTAGTCATCCTTCGTTAGAACTATCTTTCTAAAAAGAGTCAAAACCCTCAGACCAATTTTAGGGTTGATACTCATCCCTTGAAAAGAGTCGGCCTCCTCTTGGGCATCATACAAAAGATAAAACTCTTCCACACCAGTAGACTTGGACAATCTAAATCCCCTCTTGAGTCTCAAAGACATTCTCAAGTTCCCTACAATGTAGGCGAAACCCTGATCATCCGATCAATCCCTAACTGAGTCGAAGAACCCAGTCCCTCTCCTAAAAACCCCAAGCCAGGGTCAAAACCTCAAGGTTTCTGATTTATCAATTCTTCTGTAACCCTCAGTAAGAGTTGATTTCCCCACTTAGACCTACCTCGGGATCTCAATAACCCCCGACAGAAGATAGCCTCCTCTTAGGCTTTGTATAATGATCTTTCCTTAGCTTTCAGCCTCCTCTTGGGCTTTGTACAATGATTCTCCCCTGCGGAGCTAACCTTTTTAGACTCTCTTGTTGAGTCAATCAATTTATAGACTCTCTTGTTGAGTCAATCACCGTCTCAGACTCTCTTGTTTAGTCAATCACTTTTCAGTACTCTCTTGTTGAGTCAACCCTTTAGCCTCTATCTCTGGCTTTGTACGAGACTGATAAAAGCACTCTCTTGTTGAGTCAAACCCTTTTAGCCTCAATCTTGGGCTTTGTACAAGATATAAATTTTCATAAGCTTGGGACAAACATTTTCCCCCAGCAAAGTCAATTCCTTCGAGCCTTCATTTAGACTTTGAGGAATAAATTCATAAGCAGAGCCAAACTCTTTTCTGCCTCCATCTTGGGCTTTGTACAAGATAGATAATACTCTAAGGCAGAGTTAACTCCTTTCATCCTCTATCTTATGCTTTGTACGAGATACCTAAAATATCCTCAGCCGAGTCGATTAAATTTCTCATTTCAGCCTCTATCTTGGGCTTTGTACAAGACACATACAAAACTCCCCAACGGAGTTAAAATCCTTTTTCAGCCTCAATCTTGGGCTTTGTACAAGACAGATAGAACATTTTCCCCGAAAAAGTCAAGCTTTTCGCCTCCTCTTAGGCTTTGTATAATGATATCCCCAAAGAGTGAGTATCTTTTTTGCCTCAATCTTGGGCTTTGTACAAGACACATATTTAAACACTTTCTTGTTGAGTCGGTCATTCCCAGTCTCCTCTTAGGCTTTGTATAAGGACTTCCCTAGTGGAGTCAATCAATCTCGTAGCCTCAATCTTGGGCTTTGATCAAGGCAAACAAAAATCAACAATCCCCTCAGAGGAAGTCCAATCCCTCTTTAGAGATGACAAATTCTCCCTCAGTCAAAACATTTTAGCTTCAATCTTGGGCTTTAAACAAGACACAGATACTCAACCTTTTAGCTTCAATCTTGGGCTTTGAACAAGACACCAAACATCTCTTTCCTCCCTTAGAATAGGAGGAACTACGATTACTATGATTTCCCTGTTTCGTTTAAACGGGAATACGTAGGCATAAGATTGTGAAATCTTAGCGAGCATACTAATCAAAAACTCTAGGTCCAGTACCTTCACACCAAAACTTAGGTCCAACACCTTACCAAAAACATCGGGGACACCCGAACTTCAACATCAACTCACTCACTCACTCAAATTTCCCAAGAAACTTTCCCAACCCATTAACATATAAACACTATCAATTACAAAGCGAGACCTAATGCTAATATCATGTGGATAACCACATATAGGATGGGTAATTGACAACTCCCCATTGTATAACCTGACCCCGGACCCCCAATCTCTTTTAGTGTTTGTTCAGTTAAACAATCGCGTGCAAGGTTAGTTTTAGATAGCTTCCCTTTCCCTTCCAGCTTCATGGGATAAATAAGAAATCATAAAGTAGCACCCTTTTTCCTAGAGGAGGAAAACCCAAACTTCAGCGATAAGGTGGTCGCGTCACCGACAAAAATCGTTCACTACAGAAAAATGGCGACTCTGCTGGGGAGTCATTGACTGTATAGGATTATAGATTAGAATTCTTAAGAGGTCTAGGATGTTAGTTTTAGGGCAAATATATATATATATATATATATATATATATATATATATATATATAACCGCTTTTCCTAATTGATATCCGTGTTTATTTTTATGCTAATGGCACTGCGGATGATGCCGCATCTGGAAAGTTCGAGTGACACCTAAGATAAGTGATGGCACTAGAAGGGTAGTCTTACAGGGAGTGACTCCCAAATAAGAGACCCCGGTCGACCATCGAATAAGTGGAGATACCCTTTGCGGATTCAATGCCTATACGACTTCGGTTGTTGAAAGCAGATTGTTCGATTGTGGTATCTGAGAAATTGAGGATTTTAGTAGACTAAAACCATTTTGTAGTACGGAAGCTATCGGAAATAGTTGTCACGCGATACTACCCTCATTTGAGATTACTCTAAGATACTGCAGCTCGCTCGGGTAAACCAGCTTGTTGTTGTTATCCCAAGAGGGGTCAATGATTTTGAGGACAGGTACAAAAAAATACCAGTATAACCTTTAGGGATGGGTAGAGCCATGACTTTATGACACCGAACCTTTGACCCCATGTTTTTTCTATGTTTTTGTGTGCTGCATTCATGCATTCATTTCATCTAAAAAACTTTCAAACAAAGAAAAATTTTCTCTTCTAGTCTCTCTTTTTCAAATTAAACTAAGACAATGATTGCAAATATCAGAGAAAAAGATTGCGTTATGGATTTTGGTAGAAGGAAGACTCACAAGTACACCTTCAAGGTTCCAAAACTAGAGGATTTAAGATGGTTGGCAAGGATGATCACCAACCCTGATGCTTCCAGAGCTAAGTACGGAGGACTGCTGTCTCTGTTAAAGGTCCATGTAATTGAAGGAATCTTGTCCATGCTAATTCAGTTTTACGATCCGGTTTATCACTGTTTCACATTCCCGGATTATCAACTAGCACCAACACTGGAGGAGTACTCTCACCTGACTGATTTACCCATTACTGACCAAGCTCCCTTTTCTGGACTAGAAGAAATTCCAAAGGATCAAACCATTGCAAGAGCAATCAATTTGGAGAGTCGGAAGTCAGGACTCACATGACCGTTAAGGGTGGAATCCAAGGTTTACCAGCCCAGTTTTTGATAAAGAAAGCTCTGTACTTTGCTAGTATAGGGAACGTGACTGCATTCGAGAGCATCTTTGTTTTGCTCACCTACGGGTTATTTCTGTTTCCCAACATTGATAACTTCGTTGATATCAATGCCATTAAGATATTTCTAATTGGAAACCCTGTACCAACCTTACTCGCAGATGCTTATCATTCTGTACACTTAAGAAATTTGTACAGCAGAGGGATGATCACATGTTGTGTACCCCTTCTATACAAATGGTTCACTTCCCATTTACCCAAGTCTGTTGTATTTTGGGATCATAAGAGTGCTCTACATTAGTCGTAGAGAATCATGTCTCTTACCAACTCTGACATCGATTGGTACAATCAGATCTATGATGGGATAAGAATCATTGACCGTTGTGGAAATTTCCCTAATATACCCCTCATTGGAACTAAAGGAGGAATCAATTATCATCCAGTTTTAGTTCATCGTCAATTCGGATACCCGATGAGGCATGTTCTGCGCAATGCTCATCTGGAAGGTCTTTTCTTCAAGGAAGGAGAAAACGACAGAGCACTAAAGACAAAAATAGTGCATGCTTGGAAACATGTTCACAGAAAAGGAAGAGAGTCTCTAGGAAAACCGGACTGTGTCTCGGTGGAACCTTATCTCCACTGGGTACAAACTAGAGCTCTCAAGCTGAGGATGCCTTACCCTCGTCACGAAGTTCTTCCGTTAAAGGAATCTATCCTTTATTTTATGTCTGATACGGAAAAACTTCAGGTTACTCTCAACAAAGTTCGGCGGGAAAAGAAATCTTGGAAGAGCAAGTACCGCATTCTCAATGTGGAGTGTAATAAAATACAACAACTGTTAAAAGAAAAAGACGCTCTGATTGAGATTTTAGAGCAACATGCTGTAGAGAATCAAGAAGACCAAAGGAATTTGCTCGCTCCTTTCACTTGGCAAAGGAATGACAACCCGACAACGGCTCAAGAGCCCCGGTCAAAGAAAAGGAAGGTACCAGAACCAGCACCTAAGCTCTCCTCAGAGAGGACTCAGTATCCATAGGTTTAGATTTCCTTTTACAGCACCTTGTACTTACTGTATTTCCATTTCCGCAATCTTTGAATTCAATAAAATGGGGTTTCCCCATTGTATGATATTTGCAATCCAATTGTTGAAGTTTCTTTTGATTAAACAAAAAAATTAAACTGTCCCATTCATCATTCTCACATAACGCATTCTTCTTCTCTACGAATCTCACGTTTGTGTCTCAATTCTAGAATCAAACTGTCTCATTCGTACAATACTCGGGCCAGTCAACAAAAGAAAATGGATAATCTCGAGGAAGAGAACAGAGAGTTGAGAGAAGAACTCGACGCTCTGAAAGAAGATCTGAGGAAACTTCACAATGACATGCAAGCTCTGGCAGCAGCTCAGATGAAAAGGACTATGATCTCAGAGATCACATCGACGCCCATAGTGGAAAAGTATGATCCTCGGTATAACATGCCTAAAGATCGTCCCTGGGGCATTCCTATCAACTATATCCCAGAAGGATATATTTCACCGATCACTGAAGATCCAGAAACTGCAGCAGGAGCCGTTGGGCCTGAAGGTTACAAACTTCGGGAAAGCGAAGATGCAAGGGGCATGACAACAACTCCTGAAGGTTACAAACTTTGGGAAACGGAAGCACCAAGAGTCACTACCGTAATGACTATACCATCATCCGTGGTACACACTGTCCCGGAAGGGCAGATTCCACACATATCTTCTGGTGGAAACGAAAGTATGGACAACAGAATGAAGGAGTTCCAGGAACAATTCCTGGAGATGCAGAAGGAACTGCAAGCCATTCGCGGTCAGGATCTATTTGGAAAGGACGCCGCAGACCTTTGGTTTGTCCCCAATGTGAAAGTTCCACACAAGTTCAAGATGCCCGAATTTGAAAAATACAAGGGTAACTCTTGCCCTCAAAGCCATTTGGTGATGTACGCTCGGAGGATGTCAACACAGACAGAGAATCAACAGCTACTGATCCATTACTTCCAAGATAGCTTAACCGGTGCCGCACTCAAATGGTACATGGGTTTAAACCGCACTAAGATCGTCACTTTTAGAGATCTTGGTGCTGCCTTCGTTCAGCAGTATAAGTATAACCTGGACATGGCACCGGACAGAGATCAACTCAGAGCCATGTCACAAAAAGACAAGGAAACCTTTAAGGAGTATGCTCAGAGATGGCGTGAAATTACCGCTCAGATTTGTCCACCTCTTGAGGAAAAGGAGATGACAAAGATCTTCTTAAAAACCTTGAGCTCATTTTACTACGACAGAATGGTCGCCAGTGCGCCCAGCGACTTCACTGAAATGGTTAGCATGGGAGTTCGTCTTGAAGAAGCAGTCCGAGAAGGACGTTTAGTTAAAGATGCAGGACCATTGAGCAGTACCAAAAGATACGGTAGTGCTCTCCCTAAGAAAAAAGAGCAAGATATTGGCAATATCTCTCTCAGAAAGCAAAGGCGACGGTACCAACTAGTAGCAGCTGTAACTCCTGCTACTAACCCTGCGCTTGTTCCTACGTATCAACCTCAGGTTGGTCAGCGCCAACCGAATCAATAGCAATATCAGCAAATGACACAACAGCCTCTGCAGCAGGCTCGTCTCCAGTACAACAATAATCGTACAATGCGACCACCAGGGTTCGACCCTATTCCAATGTTGTACACATAACTGTTTCCATTACTACTGGTTAAGGGGCACGTCCAAACCAGGGCTCCTCTTGCAATACCGGAGAATCTGCCTTTTTGGTTCAAAGCGGATCAGACTTGCCCTTACCATCAAGGGGGACCAGGGCATAACATAGAAAACTGTCTTAAGTCCGATGTGTAAAAGCTTGTCAGGAGCGGGGTCTTATCCTTCAAGGATACAAATCCAAATGTTCAAACGAACCCGTTGCCTCAACATGAGAAAGCTGCGGTAAATTTGATAGAGGAGGAGTCTAAACACAACTATCAAATTCACAATGTACTCTTATTAAGAACCAACCTGGTCAAGATACATTGCAGATAAAGTGGATACGGTCATGTACCATCTCATAACTATCACCGGTGTGATGTCTGCTCTAAAAATAATCAAGGATGTTATGTGGTGCAATCCACTCTACAGAAACAGATGGATCTCTGATGGATCCAGGATCACCGAATTCGTGAAGTCAACATGACTTATACAAATTCTAACATCGTTCAGAACCACAACATCCTAGCAATGAATGTCAAGTTAGTGGCAATTCACTCAAGGCAAAGCCAACATCATAATCTACCACGTCACGATTATGATTCCTGTCCTATCTGCTCAAAAAGCGATCAGGGATGCTCTTTTATACAAGAGGCCCTCCAGCGTCAGATGGATCTGGGATGGATTTAGGATTACCGCGATAGAAGTCAGTATCAGGTGAATATGATTCAAATCTTTGATATTTGTCTGATGAATACCAGCTTGGTGGAACTACACGCTACGCAAGTCCAGCTCGGTTTTCTGACTTCGCATAATTATCGAAACTGTACAGTATGCCGTGAGAGCGACCAAGGATGTGCTCTCATTCAAAGAACACTGCAACACTTGTTAAATCATTGGTGGCTTCCGATCTATCTAGATGAAGACACCCAATAAATCAGTATGGCCGATGGGAACCCTACTAGGCATCAAAGTCAGGATGTTAGATCTATGGAAACAGATCTAGTGAGGTTACACTGCATTCAAAGCGGACGTGGCCGGGTGCCACCACATAACTACGAGAGCTGTAGAGTCTGCTCGAAGAATAATCAAGGATGCTACCTAGTGCGAGCAGCCCTTCAAAGTCAGTTGGACCATAAGGAGATTCAACCATGGTTAAGCTCTAGTTCAACTTCAGAATATAGTCCTAATCGGGACAAAGAAGTTTTCTTAATCCCTAAGCGAGAAGTGGCCAAAGATATATGCACCATAATCCCTCTACTCCATGAATCAAGGATCCCTCTTGATAGTGGAAAGGTTCTCAATCTCGAACCAATCGAGGTCAGTTATGATAGTCAGAAAAATCAGAAGGCTCCTGTAGTTATCTATCTGCCGGGACCAGTACCGTACAAATCCAATAAGGTTATCCCTTACAAGTACGGTGCAACAATAGTTGAGAATGGAAAAGAAGTTCCATTACCCTCCATCGTGAATATTGCAGACATTAGTCGAGTAACACGAAGTGGTCGAATCTTCAACAGAGGAGTCGAAGAACCTACCAAAGAAAAGGAACCTCAAACAGAAGTTCCCAATCAACCGATCGGGAAAACCAGTGATCCCAACCTTTCAAAGAACAATGATGAGATGCTGAAGCTCATCCGGAGGAGTGAATACAACATTGTTGATCAACTATTGCAAACTCCTTCAAAAATCTCAGTGTTGTCTCTTTTACTCAGTTTCGAAGCTCACAGAGAAGCTCTACAGAAAGTCTTAGAGCAGGCCTTTGTGGAACAAGATGTAACAATAAGGCAATTCGACAACATCATCTCCAACATCACTTCCTACAACAACTTAGGCTTTAGTGATGAGGAATTGCCAGAAGAAGGCAAAAGTCACAACATGGCGCTAAATATTACAGTCAACTTCCAGGACGATACTTTAGCCAGCGTACTGGTAGACATCGGATCGGCTCTGAATGTTATGCCGAGGTCTACTTTAATGCGACTATCATTTAAAGGATCTCCGATGAGAGGCAGTGAGGTCATCGTCAAAGCATTTGACGGATCCCGAAAAACAGTTATCGACGAAGTCGATCTTCCCATAACTATCGATCCTCACACTTTCCAAGTCACTTTCCAGGTCATGGGCAACCGGGCAGCATACAGCTATTTGTTAGATACACGAGGAGACCTTGGATACACGAGGCTGGGGCTGTCACTTCGACACTTCACCAGAAACTGAAGTTCGTCAAGAACGACCAACTAGTCACAGTCTGTGGAGAGCAAGCCTTGATCGTGAGTAACCTATCATCGTCCACTTGTGTAGAACCCGAGGAGGTTGTTGGAACTCAGTTCCAGGCACTGTCGTTGAGCAATGAGAATCAATCAGAAAAAGGAACATTGATTTCCTCGTACAAAGATGCTCTCGAAGTGATCAAAAGTAATAATGCGAAATGATGGGGACAGTTTGTCATTCCTACTGACATTAAGACAAAGAAAGGTCTTGGTTTTTCATCAACCTGTACCCAGACTACTGCTACTGAAGGTTTTCATCCCATTCAGGATTTCTTCCACAGTGAAGGTTTCCTTCACCCAGTGTCTCAAGAAGTACATACCATCAACGAGGGAGATTCCTCTGATACAGATGAAGAGTGGATGTCCTATCTTAACGAGGACGGTTATATGTCTCTGGAAGAGGTGCCTACGCTATTTTCCTATCCCGCACAAAGTCCGAGATATATACCAAGATTAGACGTCAAAATTATATATGGAGATTATGATCTAGAAGGATGCCATGCTCTACCAAACTCATTAGAGGAGGACACTCTGATGAAAGACAACTTTGACCACGACTATTATGGCCCAATGGATGGCCTACCTATCTGGCAACCATACCCAGGAGACTTAGGGCAAAAGAGTCAGCCCAACGATGCATATCAGCTGAGCATCATTGAAAAGAATACCTGTGTCCCCGCCATGTCATGGGATCATTACTCAGGGCATTCAGAAAATACCCAGCACGACGATGAATTTGCAAAGCTTGCAGGACTAGAGTTCATCAACTATGCTTTTCCTGAGGTCAACGTCATCGAGAGGGATGACTCCTCCAGTTCCAAAGAAGTGTGGGACACCTTAGGACAACCGAGTGGAAAGTACAACTACTTGGTCAAGTACACCGCTCCTGAAAGCTCTCATATCAGGCTCAAAGACATCCAGCCAACTGGATGGGGAGATTTACATGAGACTACAAACACTATGCAAGATATAGCTGAAGAATCCTCCTACGACAACTCTACCTGGGAGACAGATTCCAATGATCCTGCTCCGCCAGAAATCAACGTCATTTCTGAAGACAAATCAAGAAAGAAGGTACCAGACTTTATGATTCACCGGGGAGTTCGCCGCCAATGGGTTGCTGTCGATGTTCCAAAAGTCGTTCATAAGTCTAAGTAATTGCCGTCTTTATTTTAACCTTTCACCCTGCCCAGGTGAAACGGATGTTTTGATAGGGCTCACTTTCTGGAAATGCACCTCTTCGCTTTGTCCAAAGCAACAGAATTTTGTTTTATAGGGTTGTAGTTTCAAGAATCGACAAAATCATAAATAAAATAACGTCGTTTTGTAATTTCTGCATTTATTGCTGTTTTCTCTTTTTGCTTTTTCAGAAAATGGTAGTCCTAAAAAACAACAAATAATAAAAACAAGCAGTTTTCCAAAGAAAATACACTGCACACACTCTTGCATTTTCTCTATCTCTTCTAGAAAACAATCATCACGTCATGCAGATTGCTTGTTTTAAACCCCATTGAAACATACGATCAAATGCCTTCTCCCAACTTTGAATTCCCGGTATTTGAGGCTGAAGAAGAAAATGACGAAGAAATTCCAGAAGAGATCTCCCGATTACTCAGACAAGAGGAAAGGTCCATTGAACCTCACAAAGAGTCGTTGGAAACAGTCAACTTGGGTTCAGAAGAAGAGAGAAAAGAAGTTAAGATTGGGGCACTGCTCAGTCCGACTGTCAAAGAAAGTTTGAGAAAGCTTCTCAAAGAGTTTCCGGATGTATTTGCTTGGTCCTATCAGGATATGCCAGGGTTGGATACCAGCATCGTGGAACATCATCTACCGTTAAGATCAGAATGTCCGCCAGTAAAACAAAGGTTGAGACGGACTCACTCGGACATGGCCATCAAAATCAAAGAGGAAGTACAGAAACAGATTAACGCGGGTTTCCTCGCCACATCAGAATATCCTCAATGGTTAGCCAACATAGTACCAGTTCTGAAAAAGGAGAAAAAGGTCAGAATGTGTGTAGATTACAGGGATCTGAACAAAGCAATTCCAAAGGATGACTTTCCCTTACCACACATAGACATGCTGGTAGACAGTACAACAAAGTTCAAAGTTTTCTCCTTCAAGGATGGATTCTCGGGCTATAATCAGATTAAAATGGCGTCGAATGACATGGAGAAAACTTCGTTCATCACCCCATGGAGTACCTTTTGTTACAAGGTAATGTCGTTCGGTTTGAAGAAAGTCGGGGCAACCTATCAAAGGGCCATGACTACTCTGTTTCATGACATGATACACAAATAAATCTAAGTGTATGTCGATGATATGATTGCCAAATCTAAAACAGAAGAGGAGCATGTGACCCACCTGTCAAAGTTATTCGAGCGTCTGAGAAAGTACAAACTCTGCTTGAATCCAAATAAGTGCACATTCGGTGTCCGTTCAGGGAAACTGTTAGGGTTCATCGTCAGCCAGAAAGGAATTGAGGTTGATCCTGACAAGGTCAAGGCCATTCAAGAAATTCCTTCTCCAAAGACTGAAAAACAAGTCAGGGGATTCCTGGGACGTCTGAACTACATTTCCGTATTTATATTCCTCATGAACGCGACATGTGCACCAATCTTCAAATTACTCAAAAAGAATCAGGACTGCGTTTGGACAGAAGACTACCAAACCGCCTTCGACAGTATCAAGGAATACCTGTTGAACCCACTGATTCTATCACCTCCAGTGGAAGTAAAACCACTGATCATCTACCTAACAGTCTTGGAAGACTCCATGGGTTGTGTACTTGGCCAACAAGACGAAACAAAAAGGAAAGAGTCCGCCATCTATTATTTAAGCAAGAAATTTACCGACTGTGAGACTCGGTACACTATGCTTGAGAAAACTTATTGTGCTCTGGCTTGGGCAGCCAAACGTCTTCGCCAGTATATGATTTGTCACACTACTTGGTTAATCTTCGAAATGGATCCAATCAAGTATGTCTTTGAAAAGCCTGCTCTCAAGGGAAGGATCGCCCGTTGGCAGATGTTGTTATCAAAATACGACATCGAGTACCATGCTTAAAAAGCCGTCAAAGGAAGTGTTTTAGCCGATCATTTGGCTCATCAACCAATTGACGACCAGGAATCAGTCGGATTTGACTTCCCAGACGAAGATGTCATGTACTTGAAAATGAAAGATTGCGATGAACCGCTACCTAGTGAAGGGCCAGAACCAGGTTCCCAATGGGGACTAATCTTTGACGGAGCTGTCAATCATTACGGAAACGGAATTGGGGAAATCATCATAACACCTCAGGGTACCCACATTCCTTTCACTGCCAGATTAACATTCAAGTGCACGAACATCGAGGCAGAATACGAAGCTTGTATCATGGGTCTCGAAGAAGCGATCGACTTAAGGATCAAGAACTTAGATGTATATGGCGACTCAGCCCTGGTTATCAATCAAATCAAAGGAGATTGGAATATGTACCAATCGGGACTGATTCCTTACAAAGACTATGTGAGAAGGTTGTTACCCTTCTTCAACAGAATTGAGTTTCATCATATCCCTCGTGAAGAGAATCACATGGCTGATGCACTAGCCACTCTTTCTTCCATGATTAGTGTAGGTCAATGGAATAACATACCTAAGATTGACATAATGCGCCTTGAAAGGCCCGCCTACATCTTCACGATTGAAGCAGTCATAGACAACAAACCTTGGTATCACGATATCAAATGCTTCCTTCAGAAACAAGAATACCCACCTGGGGCATCCAGAAAAGACAGAAAAAAACCCTCAGAAGGTTAGCAGGCAGCTTTTTCCTGAGCGGTGACACACTCTATAAGAGAAACTTTGACATGGTCTTGCTCCGATACGTAGATAGACCAGAAGCAAACATACTAATAAAAGAGATTCACGAAGGATCCTTTGGCACTCATGCCAACGGACACACAATGGCGAGAAAAATTCTAAGCTCTCTATATTATTTTCACCATACACTCTTTGTCAACCCATAGCGCGTGGCTCAGATGGTATTATTTTAAACCCATCACCCCAAGGGCGCAGGTTCAACACCCATGGGGGTCATTCCTAATTTTTTTAGCACTATTTTTTCTCACTTTTCTTCACAACTTTATTCAACTATTTCAATAAGAAAAATTAACCTTTTTGAGACAATTTTTTGCACACTTTTCATTTATCGTGTATATTTTTAGAATCCACAAAAAATCCCAAAAATAATATTTATTTTGATCATTTTTATTAAGTGGAAAAGTAGTTCTTTTTTAAGTGTTATATACCTTCTAAATGACTTTCTTTTGGTTGTTTCCTTAATATAATTTATTATAAATATTTGTTAAACCTTTATTGATGTTCATAACATGTTTTTTTAACTTGTTTGTCTTTCATACCATGTTTAAAATTATTTTCCGTTGAAAAATACTTTGATTAAGTGTTTAATTAGGTGAAACTTTAGGGTTTTTATCTTGATTAATCTTTTCAAAACATCTTGACTAGGACTTTCACTTGATTTTGGATTCTCCAAAGCCCTTGATTCAACCATGTTTGAATGTCTTGTGCTTACCTTCATGAAACTTCCATTAGGGTTTTGTTTAACCTTTACTATATTTACTTAATCCTCAATTCATCTTGAACATATTACTTGAACTTCTTTGTGATTGCTTCAATTGTTTAAATCTTTGCTCACATATTCAAGTATTTCCTTCATAAACTCTCACCATGATGAACATGTCTATTTGTTTGATGCTCATTCACATGTTGATATGCTCTGCTTTATCACAATCATGTTCATTTCCTCCTTGATGATTGCACTTGTTTAAAAGCTTAATCAATCTTGTCTTGTTAAGTTTATCTTGACATTTATGTTTACAACACTTGCATTCATACAAATGTTGCATTTCAATTCTCATCCTTAAGTTTAGACTCAATTCAAACTTTAGGATCCTCTTTAAACTATAACTCAGTAAAAACCCTAGGATTCCCCCTTTGAGGTTCTCAACTTCAATAAAACATTAGGATTCCCCTTGAAGTTTTCAACTTCATTCAAATAAAAAAAAAACATAGCCCCTTTGTGGCTTCAAGCCTCAAACTTCAAGTTAAACCCTAGCCAACCTTTGGCTTTAAATTCAAAGCTTTTCCCCCCAAAGATGAGACATAAATCATCTCTATAGAAGAGATGTCTCTTCTGTTTCCCCCACAACATAAATCAAACATTTCAATTTTTTTTACCATTTAAGTGATGTTAGTGGAACACTTGTTGATTAAAAATCCAAGTTGGAGTCCTTATCTTATTATGGTACAAAAACACTTCTTTCATTTAAGTGATATAAGTGGCACACTTGTTGGTTCTATATCCAAGTCAAGGTCCTTCTCTTAAAATGCAAAGACTCGTTCAAAGGAAGATGTGGCATTACTATGGATTTTCTACATCCAAGGTTAAAGCTTCTTCCCTTATTATTTTCTTTATTAAAATGTTTGTGGTGAATATGTGAGATATCTCCCTTAAGATGACCATTTGTCTCTTCTCAAAAGCTAACAAACCCAATTCCACCCATTAGCAGGTGGAACTACGAACACTCTGATTTTTCAACTTCCTTTTGAGAATACGTAGGCATAAGATTGCGAGATCTTAGTGAGCACAATAATAAGTAAAACCTTTAGGTTCCTACACCTTCATCTTAGTTTATTTCAACATACCTTACAAAAATAACAAAAACATTTCCCACTCTTATCACCCACTCAGAACATTCAACAAAACCCCAATACACAACAGATGACTTAATCAACAATAACACAAATATACACAAGAGGTTCCTATAAGATACTATAGATACTTTTGAACCCATGTTTGTTACTTTGTATACGTGTGCATCCATGCATTCATACATTCATTCAAACATCATTTTTTAACCAAATATTTTCAAGGAACTTAAAACCTTTATGGCAAATATCATAGGGTTTTAACATGGATTTTGAGAAAAGAAATACCAAGAACTACAACTTCAAGGATCCTGATACAACAGAATTGAGAAAGTTAGGACGTATGATCTCTGGTCCAGAGGCTTTCAGAAGAAGTTATGGAGGGCTCTTAGGTATTCTAAAGACCAATGTTGAAGAAGGAATTCTTGACACCCTTGTACAATTTTATGATCCTCTCTACCACTGTTTCACATTTCCAGATTATCAACTGACACCCACTTTGGAGGAGTATTCATATTGGATTAGTTTGCCAGTATTAGACAAGATTCCTTTTAATGGCTCAGAGGAAATTCCTAAGTAATCAATTATTGCAAAGGCCCTTAATTTGGAAACTTCATATGTAAAAGACACCTTCACTTCCAAAGGAGGAATCAAAGGGTTAACTTCCAAATTCCTGATAGATAAAGCTACAGAGTTGGCTAAAGCCAATAGTATGAGTGCCTTTGAAGCTATCTTTGCACTACTCATCTATGGTCTTGTATTATTATCAAACATTAACCACTATATTGATCTTAATGCCATCCAGATATTTTTAAGTGGTAACCCAGTACCTACTTTACTTTGGGACACTTACCATTCAATTCATCACAGGACTATGAAGTGTAGTGGAACAATCATGCGTTGTGCACCTTTGTTGTACAGATGGTTCAAGTTACACTTACCAAGAACCGGACTCTTTGTTGAAAATCCAGACAGACTCAGATGGTCTCAGAAACTTATGTATCTCACTCATACTAATATGAATTGGTATTGACCTAACTTATGACAAAGGAGTTATCATCGACAATTGTGGAGAATTCCACAATGTACTCCTTCTTGGTATACATGGAGGGATTAACTACAACCCCGCTCTTGCAAGACGTCAGTTTGGGCACCCCATGAAAGACAGACCTATCAGTCTCTTGGTGTCAGGTTTCTTCTACTTTAATGAGGGTGGAAATCCAGATTTTAAAAAAAGCAGTTATAAAGGCTTGGAGCACTATCCATAAAAAGAGCAAAGATCAGCTGGAAAATAAAGACTGTGTTTCTTTCAAGCCCTACACTCAGTAGGTTAATGTTAGGGCTTATGAACTCACGATTCCTTATCCTCTTGAGAAACCTTCACAGCCTTTCATTGATTTATTCTCAACCATCCCTGTTGAGAAAAGGGAAGAATATCAAGAGCTTTTAACCCGGACGAAATTGGAAAGAGACACTTGGGAAGATAAATTCCATACTATGAGGACTAAAAGAAGAGAGTTGAAGAGGCTACTGAAAGAAAAAGATGACTTGATAGAAATCTTGGAGCAGCATGTTGTAGAGAGACAAGAAGAACAAGAGAATTTATTTTTCTCTGGTCATATTCCTCCTACCTCAGGCGCTTGGAAGAAGATCGTCGATCAGCTTACAATGGAAAATATATGACTGAAGAGGCAGAAAAAGAAGCAACAACAGGGAGCTGGATCTTCATCAACATGATTTCCCTAGGCTTAGCTTTATCATCGTTGTTCTAGATCTTTTTGAAGTTGTACTTTCATTGTTGTAATCCTCAAAGTACATTAAATAAAATAAGATCTTTTCAATTATTCAAAGTGTTATCAATTTTTATGATATTTTACAACATAATTGTTAAAGTTTCTTGTAAACAAAATCATTTGCATTTTGCACATCATACATCATTCAAGCAGTTTGTATTACTAGAAATTTACACATTTTCTCACTTTGAAGCCAAACCGTCTCATTCATATAATACTCGGGCCAGTCGCCAGAAGAAGATGGACGGACTTGAGCAAGAAAACAAAGAACTTAGAGATGAAGTCACTGCTCTAAAGTACAATATAGAAAGGCTCAGCAACATGGTAGAATCATTGACGACTGCTAAAAATCAACCGTCAACTCTAATTCAAAGAATTGTCATCTCAGAAATTGTCTCTGCACCTGTCACATCTGTTGCCATGCCACAGTATTCCATGCCTCTCGACTTTCCTTGGGGCATGCCTTTCAACTTTGTTCCGGAGGGTTACAAACTTCCGGCTCCTGAAGCTTCAAAAGTCACAGCAATCATGTCAGTACCTCCTCCCGTAATGCATATTACTCCATAAATTGAAGAACAAATATTCCATGTTCCTCCAAGTGAAACTATGGGAGTAGATGAAAGATGGGATGAATTCCAATATAGGTTCTTAAACATGCAGAAAGAGATTAAAGCTCTCAAGGGACAAGACTTATTTGGAAAGAACGCAGCTGACCTATGTCTGGTTCTAAATGTCAAAATACCGCTCAAATTCAAAGTACCTGACTTTGAAAAATACAAGGGGAATTCTTGCCCTCGAAGTCACTTGGTTATGTATGCACGAAAGATGTCCATGCAAACAGACAATCAGCAGCTGCTAATACACTACTTTCAGGATAGTCTAACCGGAGCCGCACTCAAATGGTACATGGGATTAGATAGTGCAAAGATCCAAAATTTCAGTGATCTTGGCGAAGCCTTCGTGAAACAATACAAGTACAACCTGGCTATGGATCCTGACCGGGATCAACTCAGGGCTATATCTCAAAAAGAAAAAGAAACTTTCAAAGAATATGCTCAGAGATGGCGAGAAGTCGCCGCCCAAATATGTCCTCATATTGAAGAGAAGGAAATGAAAAAGATTTATTTGAAAACTTTGAATCCCTTCTACTATGATCATATGATTGCCAGTGCGCCAAATGACTTTACTGAAATGGTAAATATGGGAGTGCGACTGGAGGAAGCGGTCCGAGAGGGGCGGTTGACCAAAGAGGCAGAATCGTCTAAAAGACATGGAAGCGGGTTCCAAAAGAAAAACGAGCAGGATGTCAGCACTGTGTCACAAGGCCAGTCAAGACGAAGATATCAACCACGACAGGTAGAAAATGTGTCTCTTGTTATCAACTTGGCACCAGCTCCAGCACACCAGCCACAAAATTCTCATAATCAAAATCATCAACATCAGCAACAACAACCATAGTACCAGCAAAGGCCGCAACAACCTCTACAACAGGCTCTCCTGCAATACAACAACAATCGTGTTCAAAGATCACCTGGGTTCGATCATATACTAATGACATACACGGAGTTGTTCCTAACATTATTGGTAAAAGGACATATTCAAACAAATTCTCCTCCTGTTAAGAAGGAACTTGGTGAAAATGCACGCAGGACACAATAGGTGGGGTCTTGTAGATCCACATGATTACGCGGCATGCAGCGTTTGTTCTGTGAACAATCAAGGATGCTACTTTGTACAAGCATCTCTATAAGAACAAATGAACCAAGGTTGGATCCAAGAATACAGAATGAGGCCATACCAACCAATCAATATGGTACGCAGTTTATGATATCAAATATATCAGGGAGTCACTAGTCAAATTTCACAAATGCTTGTGCAAACTTGATTACTTTGGTCCCAATCATCATGATCATACAATCTGCAGAAAATGTCGTAGAAGTCAACGTGGTTGTCTCCTCATTCAAAATGAGATCCAAGGGTTGATGATGAAGCTCCATGAAAGAAAACCCGTTGATGATGAAGTTGATGAGGATGTTTATACCATAACTCCTTAGTTTAATGAACCCGAACGTGTGGAAATTCCTTTTGACAATAGAAGGATTCCTAATGTTCCCAAGCTTGAACCAATAGAGATTACCTATGATAGTCGGAAGACCATCGTGACTCCTTTGGTTATTTATTTACCAGGTTCAGTCCCGTACAAATCTGAGAAAGCCATACCTTATAAATACGGTGCCACCATGGTTGAAAATGGGAAGGAAGTACCCTTACCATCAATTGTTAACATCGCTGATGTAAGCCGAGTCACCAAAAGTGGTCGGGTATTCAACAAAGAAGCTGAGGATGTGGCTGTAAGAAAGGAGAAGCAAGTTAAGAATCCTTTTGAACAAATAGGCAAGTTAAGTGACACCAATTAGATGAAGGATAATGACAAAATTTTGAAGTTGATCAGGAAAAGAGAGTACAACATTATGGATCAGGTGTTAACACACACCTTCCAAAATATCCATACTATCCCTTTTAATGAGCTCTGAGGCTCACAGGGAAGCTCTATAGAAGGTCTTGGAGCAAGCATTTGTAAACCATGATGTAACAGTGGGTCAATTTGGTAATATTATTGCTAACATTACCATTTACAATCACTTGAGCTTCTGCGATGAAGATCTCCCAGAAGAAGGGAGAAATCATAATATGGCACTAAACATCTCAGTCAGCTGCATGAATTACGCCTTGTCAAGTGTATTGATGGACACTAGTTCATCACTAAATGTCATTCCAAAATCAACTCTTACAAGGTTAGCATTTCAAGGCACTCCTATGAGGGGCAATGAAATTGTCGTAAAAGCCTTTGATGGATCCAAGAAGACAATTATTGGTGAAGTTGATCTCCCCATAACTATTGGCCCCCATACCTTTCAAATTACCTTCCAAATAATGGATATCCAAGCGGCGTACAATTTCTTGTTGGGACTTCCCTAGATTCATGAAGCAGAAGCAATCACTTCAACGCTACATCAAAAGCTGAAGTTTGTAAAGAACGCTAAGTTAGTTACCATATGTGGTAAATGGGCTTTAATTGTAAGCAATTTGTCATCATTTTCTTATCTGGAACCCGAAGAGGTTATTGGAACTCAATTCCAGACACATTTGTAAGTAACAAAGATAGTAAGAGAAAAGGGTCATCCATTTCCTCTTACAAAGACGCAGTTCGAGTGGTGGAAAGTGGTACATCCAAAGGGTGGGGACAGGTTGTGATTCCTAATGATAATTAGACCAAAGAAGGCCTTGGGTTTTCCCTAATATTCACGAAAAACGGAAGAAAGAATGAAGGCATCCCTCCTATTCAAAAAAAATTTCGCAGCGGAGGCTTTATCCATCTTATTCCTCAAGAGGTCGACGCCATTAATGGAGACGACTCTGAAGACGGGCCCTCAGATCCTGAAGAAGAATGGAAGTCCTACCTTAACGATTCTAGGTACATATCGCAAGAAGAGGCGCATACTCCATTATCCCCTCCTCATGAGAAATTAGAGGATGTATTTGAGTCAGATGACAAGATGGATATTAAGGATTGCAACACTGAGAGCTGTCCTACTTCCCTTATATCACCAGAAGAGGATACGGTTATGGAAGAAAATTTTTTCTACTCTAAAGATGATTATATATTCCTCTAGAGGTCTGGAATCCCTACCTGGAAACTCCTGGGTACGATAGTCAGCTGGAAGATGCCTACATACCATTCTATACTCCTCAACCCATCGAGAAGGCAGCCGAAGATCACCTTTTTGACAAATCTGCAAAGATTACTAAAAGAGATTTTATTCATTATATTATGCCAGAAGTGAATGTCATAACTGAAGATGATTCTGAAAAGGATTTATCCACTTACATGGCACCTTCTAAAGTTATACAAAAGCTGCCCAATTGTCCTTGGGGAATGCCTCACAAGTTTATGCGAGCTACTACGGTTCCTACTGATCCATCGGCCAAAGAAAAGCCTGAGAAGGTGAAGAATTTTTTCAAATCCGAAACTGCATCCTGTGATCTCATTATATGTGAGTGGGAACCTTACTCAGAAGACCCCGGATACATGTCACCGGAGGACGCACATGTATCATTCCACATCCCGTGAACTGTTGAAAAGGCAGCTGAAGATCTCCTCTTTTGTGTATCCGCAAAGATTAAAAATTCCATTAAACCGACTCCGCCAGAAGTCAACGCCATCATTGAAGACAGTCCTGAAAGGGATTCTCCAGGCTTCATGACGCATGGAAAAGTTTCTCAAAATTGGATAGTTGTTGATGCTCCAATTGTTGCCCACATGTCTAAGTAATGTTTTATATTTGTTTTGTCCTCTAGCTCTACCCAAGGAGAGAGATGTTTTAGGGCCACCTTTTTAATATTTCCATATCAAGCTTTTTGTTTTAAGAAATAATCGATCAATAATAAAGATGTTGTTTTCGATTCCATGCTATTATTTTTAATTTTTTTTTACTTTTTTGGAAAATGGTAACCTAAAAAAAAAAATAATAATAATAAACACTTTCAATGTCTGCACGCACTCTGCATTTATATGTTTTTCTAAAATCCAGCAATCAATCATATGTGCAGATTATACATCAAAATCCCCATTGAAAAACATGACCCTATGCCCTCTCCCAACTTTGAGTTCCCAGTATTCGAAGCTGAAGAGGAAGAAATTCTAGATGAAATTTCCTGACTGCTTAAGCAAGAAGAAGCTTCCATTCAGACGTACACAGAGCCGATAAAGGTGATCAACCTCGGTTCCGACGAAGACAGAAAAGAGGTCAAGATTGGGGCACTGCTTAGTCCATCTATTAAAATAAAATTGGTAGAACTTCTCAAAGAATTCCCATATGTGTTTGCTTGGTCCTACCAAGACATGCCAGGGTTGGACACCGATATTGTGAAACACCACTTGCCGTTGAAACTAGAATGTCCGCCAATCAAGCAGAAGTTGAGAAGAACTCGCCAAGATATGGCCATCAAAATTAAAGAGGAAGTGCAGAAGCAGATTGACGCAGGTTTCCTTGCCACGACAGAATACCCTCAGTGGTTGGCCAACATAGTGCCTGTTCCGAAAAAGGACGGAAAAGTCAGAATGTGTGGACTACCGAGACTTAAATAAAGCTAGTCCAAAAGACGACTTTCCATTACCACATGTTGACATGTTAGTCGACAACACCGCAAAATTCAAAGTATTCTCCTTCATGGACGGATTCTCTGGATATAATCAAATCAGAATGGCACTTGAAGACATGGAAAAAACCTCATTCATTACACCATGGGGAACCTTTTACTACAAAGTGATGCCTTTTGGTCTGAAGAATGCATGTGCAACCTACCAAAGGGCCATGACCACTCTTTTCCATGACATGATGCACAAAGAAATTGAAGTATATATAGATGATATGATTGCTAAGTCCAGAACTGAAGAAGAGCATGTGGAATATTTGTTGAAGTTATTCCAGCGTTTGAGGAAATACAAACTCCGCTTGAATCTTAATAAATGTACCTTTGGTGTTCGTTCAGGGAAGCTTTTGGGTTTCATTGTCAGCCAGAAGGGAATTGAAGTTGATCCTGATAAAGTCAAAGCCATTCAAGAAATGTCAGCACCTAAAACTGAGAAACAAGTAAGAGGATTTCTGGGTCTTTTAAACTACATCTCCATATTTATCTCTCATATGAGCACTACTTGTGGGCCGATATTCAAACTTCTTCGAAAAGATCAGAGTTGTATATGAATAGAAGATTGCCGGAAGGCCTTTGACAACATCAAAGAATATCTGCTTGAACCTCCTATCCTGATTCCTCCAGTGGAAGGAAGGCCTTTGATCATATACTTAACAGTATTAGAAGATTCCATGGGCTGTATGATTGGCCAACAAGATGAAACTAAGAAAAAAGAGCACGCCATTTATTACTTAAGTAAGAAATTCATAGACTGTGAATCTTCTTACACTGTGCTTGAAAAAACCTGTTGTGCTTGGTTTGGGCTGCTAAGCGTCTCCGTCAATACATGATTTGTCATACTACTTGGTTGATCTCCAAAATGAACCCTATCAAGTATATCTTTGAAAAACCCGCTTTAACTGGAAGGATTGCTCGCTGGCAGATGCTGTTGTCAGAGTATGATATTGAATACCATGCTCAAAAAGTCGTCAAGGGGAGCATTCTAGCTGATCATTTGGCTCACCAACCAATTGATGACTATGAATCTGTCAAATTCGACTTCCCAAATGAAGATGTAATGTATCTGAAGATGAAAGACTGTGATGAACCGTTGCCAGATGAAGGGCCAGAGCCAGGATCCCGACGAGGATTAATATTCGATGAGCTGTCAACACTTATGGAAATGTAATTGGGGAAATCATTGTTACACCTCAAGGTACCCACGTTCCTTTCACCGCAAGGTTGACATTTAAATGCACAAATAATGAAGCTAAATATGAAGCCTGTATCATGGGACTTGAAGAAGCCATCGATTTAAGGATCAAAATTCTGGATGTCTATGGAGACTCAGCTTTGGTCATAAATTAGATCAAAGGTGAATATGAAACACGCCAACCCGAATTGATTCCTTACAAATACTATGCAAGAAGGTTGTTACCTTTCTTCAATAAAGTCGAGTTTCATCACATTCCTCGTGAAGAAAATAACATGGCCGATGCACTAGCTACATTATCCTCCATGTTTGTTGTAAATCGATGGAACGATGCACCTAAAATCGACGTTATGCACCTTGATAGGCCCACTCAAGTGTTTACCAAGAAAGAGGTTATCGATGATAAACCATGGTATCATGATATCAAATGCTTCCTTCAAAAATGAGAATACCCGTTTGGAGCGTCAAAAAAATATGGGAAGACCCTCAGAAGATTGGTTAACAATTTCTTCCTGAATGGTGATGTGTTATACAAGAGAAATTTCGACATGGTCTTGCTCAGATGCGTGGATAAACATGAAGCAGACATGTTGGTGGAAGAAATTCATGAAGGCTCTTTTGGTACTTATGCCAATGGGCAAACAATGGCAAAGAAAATATTAAGAGCAGGATACTATTGGCTATCAATGGAATCTGATTGCTGCAGATACGTGAAGAAGTGTCACAAATGTCAGATTTATGCCGACAAAATTCATGTACCGCCAACTCTTCTCAATATTATATCCTCTCCATGGCCCTTCTCTGTGTGGTGAATTGACATGATTGGCATGATTAAACCCAAAGCTTCTAACGGACATCGTTTCATCCTTGTGGCCATTGATTACTTCACCAAATGGGTTAAAGCAGCATCTTTTGCCAATGTAACCAGGCAAGTGGTGGTCTGTTTCATCAAGAACAATCTAATCTGCCGTTATGGCATTCCAAGTAAGATCATTACTGATAATGGATTGAACTTGGACAAAAAAATGATGAAGGAAATATGTGTTGAATTCAAAATTGAACACCATAACTCTTCTCCCCAGCGGCCTAAGATGAATGGAGTTGTTGAAGCAGCTAACAAAAATATCAAAAAGATTGTCCAGAAGATGGTAGTAACCTATAAGGATTGGCATGAGATGCTACCATTTGCTCTTCATAGATATGGTACATCTGTTCGTACTTCAACAGGGGCAATCCCTTTCTCTTTGGTATATGGCATGGAAGTTGTGCTCCCCATAGAGGTTGAAATCCTATCAATGAGAGTCTTGATGGAAGCAAAGTTGACATAGGCTGAATGGTGTCAAAACAGATACGATGAGCTGAACTTGATTGAAGAAAAAAGAATGACAGCTTTGTGTCATGGTCAGCTATATCAACGAAGAATGAAGAAGGATTTCGACAAAAAGGTTCGACCTCGTGTATTCAGAGAGGGAGACCTTGTGCTTAAGAAAATTCAATCATTCCTTACTGATTTTAGGGGCAAGTGGACTCCTAATTATGATGGCCCATATGTTGTCAAGAAAGCCTTCTCAGGCAGTGCCTTAATGCTTACAACTATGGATGGTGAAGAGTTCACTCGTCCTACGAACGTCGATGCAGTCAAGAAATACTTTCCCCGACAAAAAAGCAAAAAGAGCGTCTCGATGGATTGAAAACCCTAAAGGGCGGTCCAGGCAAAAATTAGAGACATAAAAAATATATCATCCTAGTAGATTGAAAACCTGAAAGGACAATCTAGGAAAAAGTTAGGAATATATGGCAAGTAACTGCATCAAACCAGATTGGATCATTTGAAGCAGCAACGTCTATCAAAGAGCCCTCAAATCAAATCAGGTCGCTGAAGCTAAAAAAGAACATTGGAAATTCAAAGTTGTTACGGAGAATTCAGTCATTATATTTTATTGTAGCCCTTTCCCTTTAAATTACCATTTTTTCAACTTTTGTAATAATCCATGGAATCACGCTATTTGCGGGTTACAATTCTATCAATAAAATTTGAGCTTTTGCCCATCTGTTTGCAACTCTTGTTATATCTACATCTTGCAAAATGACATTTTTACTTTGACAAAAATTCTTGAAACAAAAAGTTAAAATATGTCTTTACTTTTGAAATGGTTGTGTTTACTTTCCTTTGATTTGTGAACATAAGAAAGAATATCAACAGTTGCTCCAAGAACGATTAAACCTTGAAATGCAGGGGTGAATGTTCTTGCGATTTTCCTTAAAAGATTTCTCCAAACTGAATGAGAATCTCATCCACAATAGAGTGCATAGTTACTTTATCCCCAGTTGAACAAGATATTGAGTTTAGAGGATTGTTTGGTTCTTTCCCTAAGTAAAATATCTTTCTCTCCCAAGAGAGACTTAAGCCTTACAACATGACTCTGTTCCATTGATGGCTCTCTTTGTTTTATCTCCAGTGATATTTCCAGGACACTGACTGAGTACCTTTGTGATGTTCATTTCAACACCAGTATATCTCTTTCGCCTGTTGTGTCAGCATAAAAACATAACACATATTCCTATCATACATATGGCATGCATAGTTGAATTCATATTCATGTTCATGTTGCATTTTTTGATAATTTTTGCTTCATTAACCTTGGTTATGTTTATCCCCGAGTGATATGTTTCCTCTCTCCAATAGAGTGGTCAGCTGTAGGCAGAAAATATATATCCTTTCTAACTCCCCGCTGAGTTTAATCCTCATGGAAGTTTTGATTTAGTTCTCCTTTCCACACTTGGATAGGATAAATCCCCAGTTCAAGTTCATTCCTCACTAGTTAACGTCTTATTTGACGGTATCTCTCCTGTTTATTCCTGGATTGAGTTGGTCTTTTGATCATTTTGATAACTTGAACCTCTGTATTAAAAGGGCATTTATTTTGCGCTTTTTAGGTGGTTTACATCCACATAAAGAGTTTGTTGAAGGTTCCTCGGCAAGATAAATTTATTCCAATTTGGAATCTACACATGACAGCAAATGGCAATCTCTTTATTTGAGAAGCTTGTTTTCATCCATGATTTTCCTAGTGAATCAGCAAATGGCAGTCTCTTTCCGAGCAGTTTGTCTATCCCCTTGAAATTATCAGCATATCAAATTTTCTTTCATCTTATGGCATCTCTCCGAAGAAGTCTCGAAGAGAAGTATGATGAAGAAATGGTTATCTCTCTGGAAGCTTCCATCAAAAAAACGTATTGAAGATTATCACAAGTGTGTATTAGAGATAAATTGCTGCGAGTGGTTTTATCTACTCAATACCAAAGCAAAACTACAGCCAACAGTATTTCCCCAGTAAGTCTGCTACCGAATTTTCCTTCGTCACATGGCATCTCTCTGAAGAAGTCTCAAAGAGAAGTATGATGAAGATATTCACCTTCAAATGGCATCTCCCCAGTGAATCTTGGTGGGAAGTTTGATGAAGACTCTTACAGATTATTTCCTCTTTATTTGAGAAATTTGTTTTACAAATTAATCGGCCCACATCTCTTTGAAGATCCCCGGTGAAGTTATCATTTCAGCAAGTGATTACCCTTTTAGGAACTTGTCTGTTTTACCCCTTTTCAAGTGAAAGACTTGATAAAGAAGAAACTGAGACCAGTTTCATGGCTTATGTCCAGAAACGAGGGGAAGTTTATTTCAGAAACCAAGACCAGTTTCATGGCTTATGTCCAAAAATGAGGGAAAGTTTAATTTACCCTTTCTAAGTAGGATTACTTAGTCAAAGAAGATGCTAAATCATTTTCCAGCGTTGGAAGTATAATCTGTCAAAGTTATAACACCATTCCCTGTGGAGCTATATCTTTTTTCCCCAATGGAGTTGCTATCTCTTTGCTAGTAAAGTTACAACCTTTTCCCCAATTTTCTTTCCCCAGTGGATAATTCTTTTGTTATTTCCCCTGTGGTTTAGTCTGTTATCAGTCTCATATGGCATCATTTCCCACTGGCCTCATATCTTGCATTCATAAGTGAGTTCGTATCATATCACTTTTTGTGGCTTCTTAGGAGCCAAAATTGTGCATTGTTGTATTTAAGCCTCCCCTATCTGGTCGAGACTAAGATGTCAATCTTCATCTCTCCGGATCGGAGAAACTTAAATAGGGCATTTGTCATACCCTAATTTTTTACCCCTAAGATGCCACCTCATTTATATCATTTTTCATAACATTCATCATTTACATGTGTGTGTAAGTCTTTATGCATCAATAACCCATTACAAATATAAGATGTGTGTGCTTGCTTACTTTACAAGTTAGGTGGTCCCCCAAGGGCTGAAGCAGATGAATTATCAAAGGATGGGAATCATATTCAATATCTCAAGTCTCTTATTCATCCATGAAGATCAAGAGTTTCCTCTAATCAATAATCAAGTGCAAAGGTTCATTGAATCAAAATCATCAAGGCTCAAGTCAGCAGATGCATCCAAATTAGGGGTTTTGACCTAATTCAGCCCCTGGTTTGACTTTTGAAGCAAGGCATAATCCAATACCTTAAGATATGTCTCAAGGACCTCAATGCGTCATATTAGTCCATTCATATGATTAGATTGATCCAAGGAACTTGATTCATAAGCAATGCAAGAATTCAAATTCATCTGGTCCACAAACTAGGATTTTCTGATGAAAAGTCAATTGCACCTTTGACTTTTGACCAGGACATGATCTCAAGCCTTGGGACATGATTCAAGACACTCAAAAACACCTTTGGAGTCCATCCATAATGATTCAATTAGCCCAAGGGTTTGATTTCATGGAAGGTCATAAAGTTCAAGTTCATCTGATAAAAAGTCAACTACTGATCAAAGCCAAAGTTTGACTATTGACTTTTTTGGTCAAACATGGATTCCTTAAGTCAAGAATGATGATAATGTGTGATTTTAATCATGATCAATCAAGAAAAATCAAGAAATATGAGGTTACTTTTAAAAAGGGAAACATTGGAGAAATTGGAATTTTTTCAAAGTTATGGAATTCAATGATTTTTGTCCAACTTGTCAAGGCCATAACTTCCAATACAAGTAACCATTTTCTTTGTTCCAAAGACCAAATTGAAGAGCTTATTACATACTACAACTTTGTCCATGAGGATGAATTCCCAAAAATGCATAGATTGAGAGATATGATGCCATGAAGTTATAGGTTCCATACTTTTTGAACCTAGACACTTTGAGAAATTTTTAGACGGAATTTGTCTTATGTTGGAGCCAACTTTAGGGCCACTTTTCTCCATGATCCACATTGATTCAAGACAAGCTTTGAACATCAAATTTGAAGTATGATATCTCAGCTTTCCAAAATGTCCAAGAACATTCATTTACCTTACTTGAGGGAGAAGTTATGAATTTCACAATATGCCTTGTTGTAACTGTTTTGCAAGACAGATTTGCTACACATTTTGTTGTTACATGATTTGGATGACCTTGCAAGACTAATATCTTCACAAGGTCAACACCAAAATGATCATACACCATGTGCTCTGCAAGAGCATAACAGAATTTTCAAGATTCTATCCTTGGCATGTGATAAAAATCATTTCAAAAACCGTGAAGTGAGGTTTTGTCCTCTAACATTAAAGTGAAATAGTGAAATTGATCAAAAACCTCCCAATCTGTCCAAGAATGATCAAAACACCAAGGGATGAGATGAAATATGGCAGGTTAAATCTCAAAAGATCATAATTATAGCCATGTGAAGAATAGGTTGTGTGTACCTTGGCATCCAAGTCATGACATAGCATGATTCATTGGATAATGGAGTGATTCTAATCCAAACTTTTCTCCAAATATCTGATTTATTTCTCTATAAATAGAGATCATTTTGTATCATTCAAAATGCGGCAAAACATAGCCAAGACATGTGCTCAAAATACTTCATATACATCATATAGAAGTGAACCAAACACTCACTTGGTTTCTGTAATACCAGAATCATTAAGTCGTATATCATTTGCATCAAGGCTGCAGATTGACTAGGCCAACGAGTTCCAGTAGGTTTCAAATCATTCTAACCATTGAAACACGTTCCTTGAAGGTCAAGGAAGCTGTTAGAACCAACAAATTGCTTCTGTAACACTTCCAAGCAAGAATTCGATTTTCACTTTTGCAAGGTAAGTTGCTCTAAACTGAACTCTAATTCCATGCATCATATGTGATTAATTGAGTTACCAACTTGTTTATGTCAATATAAGGATCATTTCCCCTCAACCAATTGCATGATATCTTAAACCTATGGAATTTCATTTTGAATTTTCAAATTAGGGTTTATACGGTTGTATGCTTAATTCCTTTTGATATGTTGAATATAAGTGAAATTCAATAATGTCATTCAATTCCTCATGAAATTTCCAACAACTTTGGTCTTTACATTTTTTAGATGATGAAGATAATGATGAACACGAACCTGGAGATGATGGTGGCCATGGCGCCCTTTTTCAAAATAAAAATAATTTTTACTATATTATTATTTCGTTGCAAATAAATTAATGGATGTATCACCACCCTAGTGGTTAAAGCGTGTGTTTTAAGGTTTGTGTGTGTGAGAGGTCTGAATTCGAATCCCCCTCGTCCCAGACCTTTTGCTTTTATTTTTTAAAACTATTTTCAACTTCAAACTCTCTATATTATTTTCACCATACACTCTTTGTCAACCCATAGCGCGTGGCTCAGATGGTATTATTTTAAACCCATCACCCCAAAGGCGCAAGTTCAACACCCTTGGGGGCCATTCCTTTTTTTTAGCACTATTTTTTCTCACTTTTCTTCACAACTTCATTCAATTATTTCAATAAGAAAAATTAATCTTTTGGAGCCAATTTTTTGTACACTTTTCATTTATTTTGTGTATTTTGAGAATCCACAAAAAAAATCCCAAAAATAATATTTATTTTGATCATTTTTATTAAGTGGAAAAGTAGTCCTTTTTAAATTGTTTTATACCTTCTAAATGACTTTCTTTTGTTTGTTTCCTTAATCTAATTGATTATAAATATTTGTTTAAACCTTGATTGATGTTCATAACATGTTGTTGTAACTTGTTTGTCTTTCATACCATGTTTAAAATGATTTTCCTTTGAAAAATACTTTGATTAAGTGTTTAATTAGGTGAAACTTTAGGGTTTTTATCTTGATTAATCTTTTCAAAACATATTTACTAGGACTTCCACTTAAGTTTGGATTCCCCAAAGCCCTTGATTCAACCATGTTTCAATGTCTTGTGCTTACATTCATGAAACTTCCATTAGGGTTTTGTTTACCAATTACTATATTCACTTGATCCTTAATTTATCTTAAACATATTACTTAAACTTCTTTGTGATTGCTTCAATTGTTTAAATTTTTGCTCACATATTTAAGTATTTCCTTCATAAACTCTCAGCATGATGAACATGTCTATTTGTCTATTTGTCTATTTGTCTGATGCTCATTCACATGTTGATATACCCTGCTTGATCACAATCATGTTTATTTCCTCCTTGATGAATGCACTTGTTTAAAAGCTTAATCAATATTGTCTTGTTAAGTTTTCTTGATATTTATGTTTACAACACTTGCATTCATATAACTGTTGCATTTCAATGCTCATCCTTAAGTTTAGACTCAGTTCAAACTCTAGGATCCTCTTCAAACTATAACTCAATTAAAAACCTAGGACCCCATTTGAGGTTCTCAACTTCAATAAAACATTAGGATTCCCTTTGAAGTTTTCAACTTCATTCAAGTCAAAAAGAAAACATAGCCCCTTTGTGGCTTAAAACCTCAAACTTTAAGTCAAATCCTAGCCAACCTTTGGCTTCAAATTCAAAATCCCCCCCCCCCCCCAGAGATGAGACATAAATCATCTCTATAGAAGAGATGTCTCTTCTGTTTCCCCACAACATAAATCAAACATTTTAAACTTATTTTCCATTAAAGTGATGTAAGTGGCACACTTGTTGATTCAAAATCCAAGCTGGAGTCATTCTCTTATTATGGTACAAAAACACTTCTTTCATTTAAGTGATATAAGTGGCACACTTGTTGATTCTATATCCAAGTCAAGGTCCTTCTCTTAAAATGCAAAGACTCATTCAAAGGAAGATGTGGCATTACTCTAGATTTTCTACATCCAAGGTTAAAACTTCTTCCCTTATTATCTTCTTTCTCAAAATGTATGTGGTGAATAGATGAGATATCTCCCTTAAGATAACCATTTGTCTCTTCTCAAAAGCCAACAAACCCAATTCCACCCATTAGTAGGTGGAACTACAAACGCTCTGATTTCTCAACTTCCTTTTGAGAATACGTAGGGATAAGATTGCGAGATCTTAGCGAGCACAATAATAAGTAAAACCTTTAGGTTCCTACACCTTCATCTTAGTTTATTTCAACATACCATACAAAAATAAAATAAAAACATTTCCCACTTTTATAACCCACTCAGAACATTCAACAGAATCCCCAATACACAGCAGATGACTTAATCAACAGTAACACAAATATACACAAGAGGTTCCTATAGGATACTATAGATACTTAGGGTGCTAATACCTTCCCTTAGTATAACCAACCCCAATTCTCGATCTCTTATTGCATTGTTTTACACCTTGCAATCACTCACGAGTTTATTTTATTTTTTCCCTTCCCTATTTTGGGATAAATTAAAATTTCACCTGTAAAAAAAGGCGACTTTGAAAAATCGCCTGCGTTCAGAATGTCGGCCATTGTGTTACAACTGGGTCTTTATTTGACACTGTTAGGTGTTTGATAATCTTATCAAGACCAGAACCGGAGATTTGATACTAATAAAAGGTTACGAGAAACACAAGAAAGGGGGTTTGAATTGGGTTTCTAAAATTCAAAGGTTTTTTAAAACTAATCCAGCAAACAAGACCACGGACAATAAAAATAACAAGTTATTTTTATCCTGGTTCGTTGTTAATAAAGCTACCTCTAATCCACCTGTCAAGGTGATTTCTCCTTCTCAATAAGGACTTAATCCACTATAATGAAACTGATTACAGACACCACAACTACAATTGTCCTTGTCTTTTCGAGTATACAAACTAAACCCTAGTCACTCAAGGTATTCACTCAAACGGATTTGAGATATACATATTGTGTTTACAAAGATTGCTTCTAGTAAGAAAACTAAAACAAAGTTTAAGTACAGTGAATCACTAACACAGACGAACAAAAGTTCTAAGTGTGTTTATACAATATTCACAAAAATATGATCAGAGAAAATAAAGCAGCAGTGTGTGCATATGTCGCAAAGTATCAGTCTGATCCCTTCTTCCAATTGTTCCTTATATAGCCAAAGAAAGATCTGTTGGAGGGTAGAATGGGAATCTTTAGGTATGAGCTGGCACCTTGAATAACTGTCATCAATGGTGGGAGACAAAATCGTATAGAATAAATGTCCTTACTCCATGAAATCCGCATAGTGGAAGGAATGTTTTGATATTGTAATGTGTACTATTTATCTCACGTAAAACAACTTGATTTGATCTTTTAATCTTTAGAGGCTTCTGATATAATGTTTTTAAAGCATGCATAGAAGAGTCAAGGGCATGGATGACAGTCTTCAGAATCTTGACATTGTTCTACAGAACCTGGTCTTCAAAATCTACAGCACTTCGTTCTTCAAAATCTTCAACTTGAGCGCAGAAACTTGAAGGTAGACAATCCTTCAGAGGATCTTCAATCAAAGTCAGAGTCAGAAGCTTGAGCATGAACGTTCTTCAAAACCGTTGTCTACGATATTTCTCTAGCTTGACAGTGTTTTGTGAAAACTTGTATCTCTTCAGAGTTAGAGTGTGTTGATTCTAGAATCTGATGACGTCACACGTCAGAGCTTCAGAGTCAGAACCTGTTTTAACAAAAGCTACACATATGACAAAAAATCATCAGTGTACAAAATTGTTCTCTATCAATCAACGTATTGTTATCATTAAAACTAAAGGTCAGATGCAGAACCAAAACTTGTTCTCACCTAGATATCGTTCCGACTATGGTTTTGTACCTAAGTCTCACTTATTGATTTTCCTCTCTTTTCATTATTTTAAAAATCAAATTAAGGCAATGAACTATGGATGATATATATATATATATATATATATATATATATATATATATATATATATAAACACACGCACACACACAAAGCTAATTGAGGATTTATTTGTTATTTACAACACTTGAGCAAACTAGTTGCTTTAATCGTAGATGATTCTACACATAAATGTGTTTCTATTTATTGTTATTTATTTATTTCGGTGTTGGGGTTCAACCATCGTTAGGTTTAGTAAGCATGTGAGGGTTACCTAACTTAATAGGTGAAATTGTCTTTTAATGCCATTTTTTCTCAATTAACTAAGTATAGCTTGTAAATCTATAGTATGGTAGACTGTTTTTGTAGAACTCGTTGGAAAATACTTCACATAAATCGGGGACTATGGCGCAAAACGAGTCAAATAGATATCCTTTTTGGTAAAAATTTGTATGTTCAAATAATACTTGTTTTATCGATTTTTCATAGAGTCCTAAATCTTAGCCTTTTATCCTTAAACCTATATATACTTTGTTACTCAATAAAATCAAAACTTCAAAAAAAAAAATTAAAAGGACTCAAAAAATTTGGGAGAATTTTCAAAGTAGTGTATATACAGCTAGAAAAAGAAAAACAGCTCAAAGAAACACACAAAATGTGATAAATGCAAAATAAGGGAAATACCTCCCCCAACTTAAATCAAACATTTCCCCCCAATGTTCCACAATAAGAGAAGATAGGGTGAAGATAAAACTCGCATAGAACCTATATCATTTGCTCAAATTTTTTTTGATTATCCTCTTGTTGAAGCATATCGTCTGGTAGGAGGAGATGCTCTTTTTTGTGACTTGATTTATATTCCTTCAAAACTAATCAAACAAAATACAAATAAAACACACAATTTCATGGGTTTCCTCCCACGTAGTGCTTTGTTTAAAGTCGTTTAGCTTGACTGTTCATAAGTGTAATTACTTATGGTGCTTCTTTCAAAGTTAGTCCTTCAACCTTAAGCTTGGTTGTCTTAGGGATCCATGTCCACCTATCCATCCATCTCTTGTATACATTACTCTTATTTTTCTTCTTTCTATAGGGTGGTTCACACTTCTGAACCTGGGTGGTGGTTTTGGTTCTACCATAAGTATTTGGTGTTAAGGTTTGACTTCATCACAAGTATTAATCACATCAATTAAATAGCAAGAAACCATTGTATAAGGGTATTAATCACAACCTTCCCCTCTTAACATCAATAATTGCTCCAATTTCATGATCCTCTAAAATTTTATTTTTAGACAGGGCCTTGGTGAAAGATACATTAGTGTGGATCTTTTACAATAGCTCCACATACTTGTTAAACTTGGCCTCTACCTTAGCCTTTGTAAATCTTTGCGGAAATATAATTGGTGGCTTATAGGGAGGAGGAGCAACATAAGGTGATTCCTTCTCTACCTCTTCGACAACCTCCTCTTTTCTTACAGGAACTCTCCTCAACCTTTTTATCTTTCTCCCCATAACTCTCATCTTGTTTTACCATTTTTGGTTGTCACAACACTCACATGACCCTTAGGAAAGGATTCTAGAGTTGTAGAAGATGAAGCTTGTTGTTGTGTAACTTGGAAGATTCGAGTCTCCATTGTTTCGTTCTGAGTCACGAGGGACTATACCATAGCGGTCAACTACATAAGGAACTCATTTATATGGAGGTTTAGCTTTCTAAATTCTTCATTATGGCGAGTTCACGTCGCCACAAAACTTTCCATCATAGATTCCAGTTTAGAGCGAGTTTGCTTTGCAATAAAATTCTCCATTGAAATTTCAAGTTTTGATTTCCTAGGGGTAGCAATTATGCCTTGTTGGGAACCCTATATTCCCACGGCATGTTAGGGGTAGTTATTGTAGGGAAATTTTGGGTGATCCATCCACCCTGGATTATAGGTGTTGGAGTATTGGTTTACATGGTGATAATTGACCATATATTGGATAGACCCACTAGCGAGGATCATTTTGAAAGGGGACTCTTTGAATACAATAATAAAAAAACAAAAAACAAAACACAAAAAATAAAAGGTTGTTTTAGTTTATACGATGCTAGAATAAAACTTCAATATCAAAAATTATCTCCCTGACAATGGCACCAAAAGCTTGATGCAAATTCCAAGTGAACAACAATGCGAAGTAGTATTATAGATATTGAACCACATGGAGATATGTTTGGTTACCAATTTTGACTATAGAGATGTGTAGCTAATGCGGTCGAAATATTGGTGATTCAGTGCAAATGAATTAAAATTAATAAAATAAAAAGCAGGACATGGGGTATACGATCATTTCTCCTGACATATCCAATTGACTTTCAAAATGAATACGAGCAAAACATAGCAAGTTATAGAAAATAGATAAAACTTTGTACATCACCTACTTTCGTAGCATGTGTACACTCTCGGATGAATAATTGGTATGCTTTCGCTACTTGTATCATTTATCTGAGAACTCGTATTTTAGAACAGCTATGCGACTTCTCAACAAAGAGCGAGATGCTTTGTCAGGGGAACCAAAACTTGGTTGTTTAGAAATCCGCTTTTGGATACTGGATCATTACCTTTCAGTATATGATCAGTATCTGAGTTGCCTTTGCTTACGCAACCGACACAAATATATTTAAGCTTTTGGATTCTAAAATAACAATTTCTCTTTTTTAATTGATATTCATATATGGATTATTCAATTGCGGTTTTCCATGAGATAGGTCTCAGAACCCTTTGTCCCTAATGGACTACTCACTCATAGTGAGGTTGACCACAATTAAACAACGTAGAGATATAGCCAGCATATAAAATCAAAGCAATAGCAATGGAAAATCTAAACCTGAATGAAGACAGTACATTGAATTATAATAAAAACTCCAATAATGCTTGAGTTATCTTATAAGGAAGTACAAATTGCAACAAAACAACACACAAAAACTGAGAATAAAAGCTCAATGTTGGAAAATAAACTTAAAGAATGTAAGAGTAAAAACAGGTCTCCACTATTGTCGCTCCCGGGATTTTCATCCAAGTACAAACGTGAAAGTGGCACCGAAACATAGTCGCCAGCAATGTGTATTTATCCCAAGAGAGGGAAAGGAAACACTGCATAAACCTAAAGGGAAGGATAGAGCATGGTCTTGCGACCAAGAGAACTGGGTTCGGGAGTCGGTTACGCGAGAGGAAGGTATTAGCACCCCCACGCGTCCATCGTACCCGATGGGATCCACGCTTGCTTGTCTCAACCAAAGGGTGTCGTCGTCTGGAGCTCCGCTGTTACTGGAAAGGAAAAGGAACAGGAAAAAGGAAAAAAGAAAGGAGAGAGTAAACAAGAAACAAATGTAGGGAAAATAAAAGAAGTGCTCGAATGGGCCCTACCCCACTACCTACGTATCTCATCGGGAACATGAGAATCAGAGCGACGTAGTTCCCCTCAACGAGGGTCGCTTTGTTTGTGTTTTTAGTGGAGACGTCAGAGTGCGCGTTCCAGCAGTTAGGTGTTGCAGCTCGCTGTTGGGAGACTTAGGCGTTACCTGTTTGCGGTGGAACGGACTTGACGAGTCCTTAGAGAAGGAGTGAAGAGATGAGAAAAGAATTGTTTGTTTGTTTTTGTCTTTTAAGAAAGAAGTGTTTTGTTTATTGGTGTTTAGTAACGCACATTGTATTTAAGTCCTTCATATAGGATCGAATGCCTCGCATATCGACCCAAGACAGGACGTATGCTAAACATTCCAAGAAAGTGAGAGAAGACCCCACACTTCCTCGTTCCCACGTGAAAGGCCTAAATACAATAGGTGTTATGCCTTTATTAAGTATTTTTTACTTTATTTTGAGATGAGAGAGGAAAGACTCAAAAGGTGGTAAAGAAAAAGGAAGTTAGTTGTTAGTGTGCTCGCCAAGGATAGAGATCCTCGTGCCTACGTATCCTTAATCTATCCAGAGAGAGGAAGTCAGAGCGTCTGTAGTTCATGGTAACGACCACAGATTGGAACTGTCTCAATCGCAAGGGTGCGAGAGAAAAGGAGGAAGGAGTTTAGCTAGTCTCAATCGCACGGGTGAGAGAGAAAAGGGAGAGCTTTGTCCTACAAGTTATCATGCAATGATGGTCCTAAGGTCAGGATCAGAAAGGGAAATCTACCTAATGTTGTCATGCATGGATTAGTCCTATGTTATGTTTTCTAACCTATCTAACTTAGACAAGTTAGAATAGGTATCCTAATGAGGAAGCAAAAACTAAAACAAGCAATACAATGATATCACATATCAAAGTAGATCAATAAAAAGATGTGAGTGAGATCACATAAGCGTCAACATCGGTCGATGTGAGCTAATGACAAATAGTGGGGGTCAGTTGCGAACCCTATCTTCCACTTGACTGACTCGATAACAGGAGCAGGTGATGTTCAAAGCTTCAATCATGTAATGAGAGCTAAGAATGACTCAACTAGAATAACGGGGGTCGATAGTGAACCCTATCTTCCATCAATTGCCTTCTTGGAGGTCTTACAAGGGGAAATGGGAATGGGATGCCTCATAGAGGTCTTCAGCACAAAGGAACAATAATGCGGAATTAGTAAAAGAGAAGAGAAGCAATACCGAACGGATATCAATCCGTAGCAACGTAAGCAAAGTATTAGCAAACCGGCAAACTTCTAGTAACATTGAATCAGAGTCTTTTCAGGTATGAATGAACTTTTTGCTTCCGTCGCTTTCACCAAACCTTCGTCCCTGTCGTTCAATTTCTCTTCTACTTTGCTTTTCTTCTTCTTACGCAATCTGATTTCTGGTTACTGCGAGCTGTTGAGTGTTGATGTGTTGGACTTGCATATAGCTGTGGATTGATGCTGTGTATTGACGTTGTTGAATGATGAACTCGGTTTGCAAAGTTCTTGAAATGATACGTGAGTTCGGATTGAATCGCTGATGCCGCTTCTGAATCGTTGTTGTTGTGAAATTGAAGCAGATTTGTGAAGAGTGAAGTTGATTAACGATGGTAAAGAATGACGCGTATTGATTCAGGCGCTGATTTGGTGAAAACAGAACCAAGGTTGAAGATGGTTCTTGGAGAATTGTTGCAGAGTTTTATGGTGAATTGAAGATTGAAGGGGTTGAAGTGTTAGAGATGAAGGTTGAAGATTAGTTACAGAGTGAAATTGAAGAGGAAGCTGAGATGTGGAGAATGAGTGGATCGCAAAAAAATGAAGAATCTTCCCTCACCAATTCTGTTGCAGCTGTTCTTATATCGAGTCTTGGAGAGTAGAATAGGTATTTTGTGATTGAATTCTGTTAGAAAATTTTCTTCTGTGGAGTCTGTTGAGCAGTGTAAAGAGTTTGGCACCTGAGGCTTTGTAGTTTTGTAATTACTTTTCTGTTATGCTTTTGCACGTGAGATCCCTCACTTTTTTCCTTCTGCGAATTTGAGTGTGTTATTCTTTGTTATGATTTTTCTTTTTACAGCTTGTTTCCACTGCGTTTTGTGCTATGGTCTCTTGCGTTTCGTAGCATTGCGTGAGAGACTTTGGAAGCTTGGCACGACTGGCTTATTTATAACAACTTGGGAAATGAACTTGTAATCCCTGGCCTTTAAAAATGGATAATTGGAAATTTGGTTATGGATACTTAATTAAAGAAAATGGCTTATAGAAAAAAGATGGATGGAATGGTTTTGGGTTATTAGACTTGGTTTGGTTGTTTGAGTTGAAATGGATTTCAAAATGGTTTAAATGGATATAGATTTTGGATTTAGAAAAAAGGGAATGAAAAGTGGTTTAAAAACAAATAGATGAAATTTGGATATATTTTGGGAAATGATTATTTGAATAAATTGTATATGGATAATGAATTGAATATGGATATAGGTTTGGATATTAAATCTAAAAATTGGATTTAATAAATGGATATACACAAGATGGATTTGGAAATCAAAAGTGGATATGAATGGTTAAATGGATTAAGTATGGTTATTTATGATAAAGATGGATAATGAGATGGATATTAAAAATTATGTAGATAAATTGGTTTAGAAAAATGGATATGGACAATTAGGAAATGAATAAAGGATTCAAAAATCAAAAGGTGGATAAGAACATGATTTAGCAAATGGGTTTAAAAAGATAAACGGTTTATGAAGTGGATGTGGAAGTTGGATATGATAGAAAAAGAATTAGAAGAAAGAAATGGATAGTTGAAATATAATGGATATTTAGTGATATTTTTGAATAAGATTGATAATAGATGGATATGAAAATTGGGGTGGACTTTAGAAAAACGGATATTGGTGGGTAAAAAAGGTTTACAAACTCAATTCAAAGGAGGGATGACCAAATGAATACAAAGCTCATCCTGGACTTTTCACCAGCACCTGCTTAACTGCGCATAACTTCCACTAAATAATCTCACCACTCACATGATCCACTGAAGAATCTCAACCGATAAATAGCCCACAAGCTTAACCTTGAACAAGAACCCTAACTATCCTTGAGACGTACACCCTGAAACCTGGCGAACCTCTGAATACCACAACCCTGAATCTTGATGGACCTCTGAATAGGAAAATACCAATAGCATGAAAAACTCTTCGATCCCATGTCTCAGAAAACCAAAGCGATGATATGATTATGAGTTATGGCCTAATGGAAAATGCAGAAGGTTGCGAAACAAAAGCCAGAAAAAGGTAGGGCAAATTTTGGGGTGCTACAGCTGCCCCTATTCAATCAACTTGTACCTGAAAGGATGATAGCAACGACTTTCAGACGTTCAAGGTAGAAGGTGATTGAATACAAAAAGAACCCGAAAATTTGCTAACTGCGAGGATAGAAGATGTAAACTGGAGCCCAATCACACTTCGTCAAAGGAATCTGACGGAAAGACACCATACCCAGAGAACCACATCGTCAAAGGGATTTGACGGGAAGAAGATGGAACCCAAAGAATACTCGACCGGAGGGACACATTGTCATGGGGATGACAGAAAGAAGATGAAACCCAAGAATCACCTCGTCAAAGGGTTGACGGGAAGAAAAGATAACCAACGGACCACATCGTCAAAGAATTGACGGAAAGACAGCCCGAACACCCGACCGAAGGGACACATCGTCATAGGGATGACGGGAAGAAGATGAAACCCAAGAATCACCTCGTCAAAGGGTTGACGGGGAGAAAAGATACCTAACGGACCACACCGTCAAAGAATTGACGGAAAGACAGCCCGAACACCCGATCGAAGGGACACATTGTCATAGGGATGACAGGAAGAAGATTCGACCAAAGGAAACACATTGTCATAGGGATGACAGAAAGAAGATGACCAAAGGAAACACATTGTCATAGGGATGACAGAAAGAAGATGAAACCCAAGAAACACCTCGTCAAAGGGTTGACGGGAAGAAAAGATAACCAACGGACCACATCATCAAAGAATTGACGGAAAGACAGCCCGAACACCCGACCGAAGGGACACATTGTCATAGGGATGACAGAAAGAAAATGGACCCCAAGAAACACCTCGTCAAAGGGTTGACGGGAAGAAAAGATAACCAACGGACCACATCATCAAAGAATTGACGGAAAGACAGCCCGAACACCCGACCGAAGGGACACATTGTCATAAGGATGACAGAAAGAAAATGGACCCCAAGAAACACCTCGTCAAAGGGTTGACGGGAAGAAAAGATACCTAACGGACCACATCGTCAAAGAATTGACGGAAAGACAGCCCGAACACCCAACCGAAGGGACACATTGTCATAGGGATGACAGAAAGGGAACTTGTTTTTGGAATGTCGTCATCAAAGGGTTGATGGACAAAGACTGGTCGAGGGTAAGATCGACGTATGATCTACGACCCAAAAGAAGTAAGAAGAAGGATTGATTGTAATGTCTGCTGGGGATATGTCACCGTCTTGACTGAAAATTGATTTGGGCTCTCGCGCAAGGTACCCAAATCTGGCTTATGCTTCGCATGCATATGTTTGAATTTTCTTTCTATGGCGTAATGCTCCACACAAAATGGAAATGCTACGCATTTTGAGGATGCTATGATTGTTATATGCAAAATGCCGACGCATGCTCGGGCCACCGGGGAAAAGAAGAATGTGCCAAGTATGATTGGACTTTGCTGGCTAGGACAGGTGAAACCTGATGGTGATTGTTTTTTTCAAAGGCGAAATCTTTCTGGGTACCAATGGGGATTGGATTTTGTATGAAGTGCCAATAGGGATTAGACTTTTCTTTAAAGGGGACGCAAATAGGGATAGAGCTTCAGGTTTTTGAAAGATGCCAGCAAAGTGGGCAGTGGAAGGATGTCGAGCAAGGTTGGGCTATAGATTTTCTATTTGGTTTTACAAGGCTTCATGCAATGCTATGCTGATGATATGCGATGATGATCATGCCATGATGTTTATGATATGCAACAGGAGCACTCCAGCAAAATAAATGTTGAAGAGACTAGGCCAACTCCGCTGGGAATAACAAACTGAACCGTCTTCAAGGTCATAACTGCTCGAGATCCTGACTAAACCTCCATTCTGCAGGAAAGTAGGAATAACAAACTTCTGCTGGAGAAAACATCCCAGGAATCTGCTGAATAAAAGTGCCAATGACAATCGACCTTTGACTTGCTGGGGAAAGCTAACCACCACCCAAAAATATGCTTGGGGGACAATGGTTGATGATGTCAGCTCTGCTAGGGGACCAGGTCAGACTTACTCCTTTGTTGGAAATTTACCTTCTACCCTTATTCTGTTGGGGAGACAAAAAACTTTACAGTATACTGAGGAAGCACAAATCCAACACTCTTATCCTGTACGGTAATATGAACTCTCGCTGAAGAGCAATAAACTTCGTCAAGCTGGCCAGGGGAGAGCGAACTCATGAACTCTTGCTGGGGAGAATGATTCACAATCTTCATATGCTCTGCTGAGTGATAAAACTTCAGCCATCTCTGCCGAGGAGAGAAACTCTATTAGGGACGTCACGTGTTAACTATCAACATGAACCCTGCAAGTGTGATATGACCAAAAGAGGTGCCCCGATGCAACATAACCTGTAAATGAACATGTCTTCAGGATGTCTCGTGACGATCCAACATATATTGCCCCAGACTGTGATTTACCGTCCTCTGGAGAGAATAACTTTTTGTGCTTTTGGAGTGGTCTGCCCCAGCTTTGAATTAATTTGTGCCCCTGACTGGTTGATCTGTGAAGGAGTACCTTTAACTGACCTTTGAGAGATTTGTTGAATCTCGACTTGATTGCCCCAGATTCTCAACATAGTTGCCCCAGATTAACTGAATCTTGGAATGAATCGCCCATTTGATATGACTTACCCAGGCTCAATGGAGTACTCGGGCACTTTGCACCTTAGATTAATCAATCTTTCCATTGTAGAAACTTTCCTGATGTCAAGTGCTTACTCGCAAGTAAAACAATTCGTTTTAAAAAAGATAATTTTAATGCAATGCATATGACAGTTTTGAAATCCAAGTCTGTTCACTGGAAAAGTGTTATGACGTGTAGTGAACGAAACACTAATCAAAATGTCACTGATACCAACATGAATGGTAAGAAGATCCTCTTAGGAGTCAGCTTCGCCGCGATCTTTACCGAAGTATGCTTTCGAAACAACCCTGCTTCAATTAGGTCTTTCGCATGTTGTAACGTGGCCTGGTTCGCGGTTTAAGAAAGAAAGGATATAAGGCTCAAAGTTTTATTTTAACCCACCCAATCTCCTTGATGTTCTCCAGTCCTACGTTCAGCTAACTCGACACAAGCGTTCACCTTTCAAAAGGTTAATGAATAGTATGAGGATAGAAGGAACCCACACGGTTTTCGGAGTGACAGTCACCCCTTTTCTCTTTGGTGCCTATAGTCACACGACTTGTTCTTTATTGAGGATTTTTCTTTTGTCATCCTTTCATTTTCACTTTTTATTCCTTTTGCTTTTGATTTCCCTAATTTTTGCCTGGACTGATTCTTTTTGAATCTTTTGATTTTGAAGTCCAGCGGGATGCCCTAACTTTTGCCTAAGTCATTTGTTTTCAAGTTTTGACTTAGCGGGCTTTTTTTTTTCTTTTGATTCTTTTTTTTTGAACTAATCGTGTGACACAGGTTTGTCTTGACTTGTAAAGGGTTGTGACCGTCTCACTCTTCGGTTGGTGAGGGATAACCATGGATGTAATTGATCCTCGAATGGGACACTCCTTTTGAAATTTGAACGCACGGTCAAATTAGCTGACACCTACCCTGCCCCAGGTTAAGATTGAGGGTTTTTCATTTTCATAAAATAAACTCCCACTACTAGGCTCAACGGGGTTTACAAGGGATTATCTTCCTTATGTCTCCGGTGTTTAGGGATTCGAAACAATGCATGTACATCATCAACAGGGTTTTTGTTCAAAAGCATACAATTGGAAGTTTTGCGCCTTTCAATTTCGTCATCCTCCCTAGGATCCTGCTTAAACAAGCATATGATATCGATAAAAAGTATGAGTGAACACGACTGGATTTAATCAAAACATGCATATTCATTCCATTATCATTATCAATCGAAAACAACAAGTTTTACAAATGAGTTTGTACATTTTAACAGAAAAGAAACTACAAATGCAAAGAAATGACATGATATAATGATTGCCAGCTTTGAGGAACTGGGCTTTCCAAGCTTGATTTACAAATGAGCTAGCCATCTTTAGTATTGCTCGTCGAAGTCAATCTGATAATCATCTGCACAACTGCTCTCAGTGACTTCTTCCATAACCTGAACCGATGAACCCACCTGACTGGACGAAGGAGGATCATTGATTCGAATACCCTGAGGCGTGAATGAGAACATCCCGGAATCAAGAAGAGTCTGAATCTCGCTCCTAAGGACCTTACAGTCTTCAGTTGAATGCCCTTGTGCCCCAACATGGTAGTCACAACGGGCGTTGATATCAAAACCTGGTGGATACGGAAAAGGCACTGGCTTCAAATCCTTTGGAACTATCAATCCACCTCTGATCAAATCCGGCAACGTCTGACTATACGACATTGGCAAATGAGTGAAATTCCTCTCTGGCTTCCTTGGCCTTTGTCGGGCGTGTTGACGCGGCTGACGGCGATATGATCGGTAACTCTGAGGAGGTCTCTGATTTACAGAAGAATATTGTTCCTGATATGAAGACCCATAAGATTGTTGACTCTGAACAGTTGATATGTTTGAACACCAAGAACGAGGTGGTGAAGATTCCTGAATGGAACTATTTTCTTCCTCGAATTCTTCCTGAGAGCTGACAACTGATTCATTTTCATTAGCTTGGAATTTCGAGACGCCTTGGAGCTTTCCACACTTAATCAGGCTCTCGATACGTTCTCCCACTATCACCAGGTCAGGAAATTTTGCTGCCCCATTGACAATCATCTTTTCCAAGTATGGCCCTTGCAAGGTATCCATGAAAAAATCAACCAATTCTCTATCCGAAAGTGGCGGTTGAACACGAGCGGCTAACTCTCTCCATCTCTGAGCATACTCTCGGAATGATTTATTATCTGCTTGAGACAAGTCTTGCAAATGCATCCGGCTGGGAGCCATGTCAAGATTATAATCGTACTGCTTCACAAAGGCGTGGGCTAGATCTGTCCATAATCGGATGCTACCACTTTCCAACTATATATACCAATTCAGTGATGCCCCACTCAGACTGTCTTGGAAACAGTGAATCATGAGCTTATCGTTGTCGACGTGTGAGGTCATTCTTCTGCAGAACATCACCAAATGTAGTTTTGGACAGCTATCCCCTTTGTACTTTTCGAATTTTGGCATCTTAAACTTTGGAGGCATTACAAGGCCAGGCACCAAACACATGCTCAAAGCATTCAGGTCAAGAGTATCACGCCTCTCCAGGGCTTTAATTTTCTCCTCCAACACACGGTATCTTTCGTCATCAACAGATTGTGGATCCTTAAGGTTCATATTTGAAACTACCCCCTGGACATCTGGCATAGAGAAGGCAAAGCTCTGATAATCTGTGGCATCAAGAGAAGAAGAATGTCCGTCTCGGAAGATGGTACGCTCGTGTATAGCGTGATTCTCAACAGGAATCTGCACAGGCTGAGCTTGGGCAACATCGTTCACCAGAGGTGGAATGACATTCTCATCTCTTTGAATATTGACCTCTCCCCTTGTCATGGTGGCCACAGCTTCCATAAGTTGGTCCAACTAATGCTTCATCAATTCAACATCGGCCCTAGTCACAAACTGATTCTGCTCCCCAGAGTTCATGATCTTTCCAGAAGCTGATTCAAGTCCAATACAAAAGTCGGGAAATCAAACTGCAGTTCAGATAAAGGATGGATGAGCTCACTGGTCTGGCCTGGAGAAAGATATGCAAAATGATGCAAGATGCAAATGCAATGCAATAATATGAATGCAAAAAGACATGGGATCAAAGCTTCCATAAATTCTGCATAATCACTGTGTTGTGCTGACGACTGAATAAGCTCATAGGTCTGTTCTGAAGAAAATACCGGAATACCAGAATATCCGAATAATCAGAATACCCGAATGCCAGAACACCGTAATAATCGGAATACCAGAATGCCAGAATATCGGCATAATCAGAGCACCGACCTAATCAGAATACCAGGATGGTCAGAATGTCAGAATACCATAGTACCAGGATGATGAGTCCACACTGATAGGAAAACCAGAATACCGGGTAGGTTGAAGGTCAAGGTTACCTTCAAACCTGTAAATAACCCGCCCCTCTCACATGTGGGTACTAAGATCCTCAGTATCCCGGGCTCTCAGGTCGAGAAATGATGATACGTTCACCATTTCTGGTTTGGCATCATCATCAATCGAGGAGGCCTCAACTGATTCTCCAAAACTAAAGGTCCTCAGCTTTTGGCACTGAGGTCGAGAAACAATAGTACATTCATCCCTCGGGGTACAGTACTATCGCCAATCGAGGAGTGCCTCCAATGATTCTCATTCAAAAGGGATATCCTACAGTAAGTTCCCAGCATTGGGTCCTCGGATCGAGAATGTGCAATGGGTTTGCCACAGAACATGGTCTGCCACTGTCACATCTCGGGAGGAGTGCTGCAACTGAGTCCTCAGGAATGGTCACCAGAGTCGACAGTTCCTCAGGAGAATAACTACTGGCCTGCATAACATGCAGTAGCAGAAAGCTCCTGATAGAACCTCGTCTGGTTGTGGGTCTCATGAACAACAATAAGTGGTCACCACCATGCAAGCGTCATGACTATCCACTCTAAAACCTATGTGTGTACTCAATCCTGGGTAGTGGGCTTATCTCTCAGAACACCCTGCCCACCAAACAGAAAACAACAGCACAGTCCAGCATAATAATGATATGTAATGCAGTAAATGCGATAAATACAGTAAAGTACAGTAAAGCAGCAATACAGTAGATAGCAATATAGTACAACAGTAAATACAGCAAAAAAAGTAAACACCCAAGGAAAGAAAAACAGACAAGCGCTAGGATTGACTCGCTTAGGAAACCAGAGATTCTAGGTTCGATCCCTAGTAGAGTCGCCAGCTGTCACTCCTGGGATTTTCATCCAAGTACAAACGCGAAAGTGGAACCGAAACAGAGTCGCCAGCAATGTGTATTTATCCCAAGAGAGGGAAAGGAAACACTGCATAAACCTGAAGGGAAGGATAGAGCATGGTCTTGCGACCAAGAGAACTGGGCTCGGGAGTCGGTTACGCGAGAGGAAGGTATTAGCACCCCCACGCGTCCATCGTACCCGATGGGATCCACGCTTGCTTGTCTCGATCAAAGGGTGTCGTCGTCTGGAGCTCCGCTGTTACTGGAAAGGAAAAGGAACAGGAAAAAGGAAAAAAGAAAGGAGAGAGAGAACAAGAAACAAATGTAGGGAAAATAAAAGAAGTGCTCGCATGGGCCCTACCCCACTGCCTACGTATCTCATCGGGAACATGAGAATCAGAGCGACATAGTTCCCCTCAACGAGGGTCGCTTTGTTTGTGTTTTTAGTGGAGACGTCAGAGTGCGCGTTCTAGCAGTTAGGTGTTGCAGCTCGCTGTTGGGAGACTTAGGCGTTACCTGTTTGCGGTGGAACGGACTTGACGAGTCCTTAGAGAAGGAGTGAAGAGATGAGAAAAGAATTGTTTGTTTGTTTTTGTCTTTTAAGAAAGAAGTGTTTTGTTTATTGGTGTTTAGTAACGCACATTGTATTTAAGTCCTTCATATAGGATCGAATGCCTCGCATATCGACCCAAGACATGACGTATGCTAAACATTCCAAGAAAGTGAGAGAAGACCCCACACTTCCTCGTTCCCACATGAAAGGCCTAAATACAATAGGTGTTATGCCTTTATTAAGTATTTTTTACTTTATTTTGAGATGAGAGAGGAAAGACTCAAAAGGTGGTAAAGAAAAAGGAAGTTAGTTGTTAGTGTGCTCGCCAAGGATAGAGATCCTCGTGCCTACGTATCCTCAATCTATCCAGAAAGAGGAAGTCATAGCGTCCGTAGTTCGTGGTAACGACCACGGATTAGAACTGTCTCAATCGCAAGGGTGCGAGAGAAAAGGAGGAAGGAGTTTAGCTAGTCTCAATCGCACGGGTGCGAGAGAAAAGGGAGAGCTTTGTCCTACAAGTTATCATGCAATGATGGTCCTAAGGTCAGGATCAGAAAGGGAAATCTACCTAATGTTGTCATACATGGATTAGTCCTATGTTATGTTTTCTAACCTATCTAACTTAGACAAGTTAGAATAGGTATCCTAATGAGGAAGCAAAAACTAAAACAAGCAATACAATGATATCACATATCAAAGTAGATCAATAAAAAGATGTGAGTGAGATCACATAAGCGTCAACATCGGTCAATGTGAGCTAATGACAATGAGTGGGGGTCGGTTGTGAACCCTATCTTCCACTTGACTGACTCGATAATAGGAGCAGGTGATGTTCAAAGCTTCAATCATGTAATGAGAGCTAAGAACGACTCAACTAGAATAACGGGGGTCGATAGTGAACCCTATCTTCCGTCAATTGCCTTCTTGGAGGTCTTACAAGGGGAAATGGGAATGGGATGCCTCATAGAGGTCTTCAGCACAAAGGAACTGAAATTCTGGCCTATATATCAGATGTCCTATCGAGATGTCGAGACACTGATATACAACAACAATGAATAAGTTCAAAATAAAAGTGTGCAGAAAATGTAAAGAACACCAGAAATTGTAAACCCAGTTCGGATCTAACTATCCTACATCTGGGGGCTACCAAGCCAGGGATGAAATCAATATTCGATAGTATCAATTCACTGATAACCACACCCGGTTCAATCAGCTCACTTAATCACTACCCTTCCTATGACTTCTACCTAAGACTCCCCTAGGTATGAGGCCCTCCTCAAATCCCTCTTCAATCATAACCCGTGACTGGTTCCTTACAAGACAAGTAACAATGGTCGAAACAAAAATTCTCAATACTTCACAGCTTATGAGAATTAATACACAGCTACTCAATGCTTAAAAGCTTATGAGCAACCTTACACAACTTACACTACAGTCCTTATACTGTTATCATAAGATACCAGTTAGGCTCACAAAACACAAGCACACAACCCTAAAAATACATGTAAGTTCGACACCTAAAACTAGGTTTACATCAGTCTATTTATAGCTTGTAATCTGGACTGAATTGGGCTTCAAAAATGCAGCAATTAGGCTGCTCACAAATATGCAAAATTAACTCCAATAAAATAGGTCTTCAATCCAAAGTTTCCTATTATGTCTCTATAATTAGAAACAGCAGCAAATCCGAAAACCAACAAATAACCCTAATCCAAAAATTCTTTGGATGCCACATAGGATAACCAAATATTCACTGAATATTCAGTTACAAATCATAGTAACAGAATCTGCAATAAAACTGACTTCACAACGCGATGTCCTATGAGCTGCCATGGAACATCTTCATAAGACATGTTGAACAAAGAGTAATGAAACATATTATTAGACATCTTCATTCAACATCTGCTGCTACATGAGTTTTAGCAAAATAATGCTAACCATAAAACCAAGGAAATAACAATCTCCCCCTTTGGCTTATTTTTGGCTAAAACTCCACACACACACTTAAATACCATCAGTATCAGCAGCGAAAAAAAACACTCAAACACCATAAGTATCAACAAAAAAAACCACAAACAAATCCAGCATAGCAGCACTCCCCTTCAGCTGCATAAAAACACACAGTACCACAAGAACACTCATCATAGTAAACTGGCAAAACTCCCCTTCAACAGCAGCAACACATCATCCATCTACAGCACACACACTCTACCTGCAACAGCACAAGCACATAACAATGCTGCTCCCCCTCACACTTACTACTCCCCCTTTTTAGCCACAAATATGACAAAGAGAGGTCATAGACAAATGTAACCAAATTACATAGCAGTATATTGTTCAACACCAAACCAGAATTAAGTTGTCTAAACGGAAAGAAAGAAAAAAAACAAAACAGACAAAAAAAACAGAAAATAAATTTGCAGATAGCCTAGTTAATCAGCACTGTCCTCTTCATCAGCAACCTCATCACTTTCACCTTCAGATTCAGAAGCACCCTTCTCAGAACCAGAATCATCAGACTGCTAGACACTCCTTCTATCAGACTCAGTAGATTCACCTTGTCCGTCATCTTCAGTCAGCTCTTGATCTTTAGCAGCATTTCTCTTTTCAACCAAGGCTTTAATCAGCTGCTCTAGCTTTGTCTTCCTTGTTGTATCTCTTCTAATAGATTCTTCCAGCTCCTTGCAGGTTTCTTGCAGCTGAGCAATGGCTTCATCATCAAGATTAACAGGACCAGGTGTCTGTGTAGATGTCCCAACAATGTCTGGGACATGTGCTCCACCCAGTAGCTTGTAGTGAAGGGACAGAGGAGGTTTCCTTTTGAGTGCAGTGTCACCCCTCAACACAAGATTAGGACACTGTTCTAGAATAATACCACAGATCAAGGAAGGGAAACCAATAGGCATCTTGACAGCAGGTGAGCTAGCTTGTTTCAAGATCTGCTCAAAGATGTATGATCCAAAATCAATGGAAATCTTCTTCCCTATAGCATATATGAATCTGCCAAGTGTAGACGAGATAGTAGATGTGTGATTTGTAGGAACCCAATTTACCACGGCAATCCAGTGGAGGATGGCATATTTGACACTTAGTTTACCAGACGACAGCTTCTTTGCATTTGGCCAATGTCTCATACAGCCACCTGTTATCTCCTTGCAAACAGTATTATCAGTAACCTCTAACTCAGGTTGAGGTTCATTACTCCTGCCCAGATAGTTATTGATAATTTCAGGTGAAAAGGTGACAGCTTCTCCTCTCACACATACTTGTATGGGATTGTTGCCCCTGTTCTCGTCACCCTCTTCAGACATATTTACCAAAAAAAATTTGACTAGATTTCCATAACAGGGTCCTAACTTGGACATTGTTCTCATCAATCCAGCCGCAGCAATGAGCTCCACTATTTCTTTGTACTTTTCGAAGTCCTTCCCCAACTCTCTCTCCAGAGCAATCCTTCTTTGATCAACAATTTTCCATCTATCTGTATTTCTCATAGAGCTTTCAGTAGAAGCCTTCTTGCAGGTGGAGTTTTTTATACCAATGATGTCCTGGACATCTGTTTCAACTTCATAGTCAGAATCACTTTGATCAGTAATTTTTCTTTTCTTAGTGGGCACTACAACCTTGCTTCATTGCTTAGGCGGCCCTGCTTGAACTTTTCTTTCCCCACCTCCAGATTTACCACGTAATTTCGAAGACTTGGAGCCTTCACTTATTACATTTTTTCCTCTTCTTCTCTGAATTCTTCTCAGCATTCTTGCAATAGGTTCCTCATCAGAAGTGAGGTCATCAACATTAATAACATCGTCAGTCCTTACATCAGCTTTCCTTTTACTTCTTCTCTCACGGTCCACAAGCATGGAAACATCACCATCCGTCCTATCAGTAGGGCTGCTATTGAAATTTTCTGTCACTGATGTTGGAGCATTAGACTCGACATTTGCCTTAATTCCACTCAGAATCAAGGCAACAACCCTTCTAATTTCCTTATCCTTTCTGACAGCATCATCATCAGTGGAATTCTTGTTCACATCACAAGATTTAGTACCCTTCTGCTTCTCAACTATGCCTGATTTAGATCCCTTTTCAGCCACGTCTTTCTTAGGGCTTACTTGGTTAGCATACAAACTGGTCATGGAGTGGACTTTCTTCTTAGGTGAGAAGGGTTTAGATTTCTTACCTGGAATGTTGACATTTGTTGTGTGAGAAGCTTGCTGGTTGCCTTTTGGGTTAGCCGGCATAACTTTCAATGGAGCAATGTCGAGCACTAGGTCAGAGAGGTTTATCATCCGCAGCAATTCTTCATCTCCAGTATTGATTCGTGGAGAACCAGTGTTATCAGGGGAGCCGTGCATGGAATCGGAGTTAGGATGTTGAGACATGTTTAGTTGATCACAAAAAGCAGTATTGAGGAGAGTAAGAGCAAACCCTAGCGGAGAAGAGTTTTGAAAGACTAGGTCAGATGAAGTTTTTGCACTGTAGGATTGAAGTTGGGATGTGTTAGCTGGGCTATTTATAAGTTTTGGAAATGGGTCCTTATACACGTGCTATTCACAAGCTCTTTGATTTAACACTTCCACAATAGTGCTTTCAGCTTTCCACAAATAGCAATCCTCTGAGGTTCTTTCACCTCTCATAACAACATAATTCTTTTCATCCATTATTAAACATTCGTAGTTTGTAAAGATGACCCTAAGACCTTGATCACACAACTGCCTTATGCTTATTAGGTTAGTATCTAACCCTTCAACAAGCAATACTTCTTCCAGAATGGGCTGTCCTGGACAATCCACTCTTCCAACACCAAGCACTTTTCCTTTTGATCCATTACCAAAAATCACCTCATTAGGAGCATGATACTTAACATGTGACATATATCTACTAACACCAGTCATATGTCGAGAACACCCACTATCAAAGAACCATTTTTCATCTGTAGAGACTCTGAAAGACTTGTAGTCCCTATGTTCCTTTACAAAATCCTTTGAAGTCCATATCCTTTTTGTTTCAACCCTGCTCTTCTTCTTACTATACTGTTGCATGGGTTTGGGATAACCATGTAGCTTGTAGCAAAAAGCTTTTATATGACCAAACTTCCCACAATGGTAGCATGTCCATCTTTGATTCTTTTTCTTTATGAACTTCTTCTGATGCCTGGGAGGATGTTGCAACATGTTATTCAACATCTTCAAACTTCTCTTATCTTGAACGGGTACTCCCTCAGATTTCTTTCCTTCATTTAATTCATTTGTACCTTCAAATCCAATACCTCTGACATTTCTAGCATCTCTTTCTGACTTCAAAATTTCATCAAGTACATCAGAACTCCCATTTAACATTCTGACATTTTTTATCATGTTGTCCAGTTTTGAATTCAAAACATTTACTTCACTTTGTAGATCAGCTATAGTAGACATATGCTTAGTATTCTCAGCCTTTAACTGAACAATAACACATGCTTGTTCTTCTTTCTGCTGACATACTTCTTCATGTTCAATGCACAACTTCTTATAAGAGATAGCCAGCTCTTCAAAAGTAAGCTCTTCAGATTCTTCATCTGATTCACATACTCCTGTTAATGTTGTCACCAACTTTGCAGATTTCTCATCAGCGTCAGTTTCAGAATCATCTTCTGACCATGTCACAGATAATCCCTTCTTCTGTCTTTTGAGATAAGTGGGACACTCAGTTTTTACGTGCCCAAATCCTTCACATTCATAGCATTGCACTCTCTTCCCTTGATTAGAGTCTTCTTCAGTTCTGGATCTTCTGCCTCCTTCCTGGTCTTTGTTGATGTCGAGAGACTTGTTCCAAACATTTTCTCTTGACTTCCAGTCCATCCTTTTCAACACTTTATTAAATTGTCTTCCAAGCAACACTAGCTCTTTGGACACATCTTCATCTTTGACCAGTTCTCCTTCATCATCTGAGTCATCAGCATTCAACACAAATGTTATACTCTTCTTCTTTTCAGCTTTTTCACTGAATCCTAACTCAAAAGTTTGGAGTGATCCCATAAGCTCATCCACCTTCATCTTGTTAATGTCCTGAGCTTCCTCTATAGCAGTAACCTTCATATCAAATCTCCTAGGAAGAGACCTGAGAATCTTTCTGACCAGCTTGTTGTCAGACATTTTTTCTCCTAAGGCACTAGAGGCATTAGCTATCTCAATAATGTTCATATGAAAATCATGAATGCTCTCATCCTCTTTCATCTTCAAACTCTCAAACTTGCTAGTGAGAAGCTGAAGCTTTGACATTTTCACCTTTGAGGTCCCTTCATGAGCAACTTTCAAGACCTGCCAAGCCTCTTTGGCAATAGTACAATGCTCAATCAGTCTGAAGATATTTCTGTTGACACCATTGAACAATGTATTCATGGCTTTAGAATTTCCAACAGATCCTTTGTAGTCAGCATCATCCCAGTCCTCTTCTTCCTTCAGAACATCAGTAAGATTTCCTTCTCCATCTCTTACCTTTGGAGGCTCCCAACCTTTGAGAACAGCTTTCCATGCTTGATCATCCATGGACTTGATGAAAGCTATCATCCTAGGTTTCAAATACTCATAGTAAGAACCATCCAGCAGAGGTGGTTTATTCAGAGCTCCTCCATCATTGTCCATTGTACCAGAAAGTACCTTCCCTGAATCTCACCCAGAAACAACAAAGGGTGCCTGCTCTTGATGCCAATTGAAATTCTGGCCTATATATCAGATGTCCTATCGAGATGTCGAGACACTGATATACAACAACAATGAACAAGTTCAAAATAAAAGTGTGCAGAAAATGTAAAGAACACCAAAAATTGTTAACCCAGTTCGGATCTAACTATCCTACATCTGGGGGCTACCAAGCCAGGGATGAAATCAATATTCGATAGTATCAATTCACTGATAACCACACCCGGTTCAATCAGCTCACTTAATCACTACCCTTCCTATGACTTCTACCTAAGACCCCCCTAGGTATGAGGCCCTCCTCAAATCCCTCTTCAATCACAACCTGTGACTGGTTCCTTACAAGACAAGTAACAATGGTCGAAACATAAATTCTCAATACTTCACAGCTTATGAGAATTAATACACAGCTACTCAATGCTTAAAAGCTTATGAGCAACCTTACACAACTTACACTACAGTCCTTATACTGTTATCATAAGATACCAGTTAGGCTCACAAAACACAAGCACACAACCCTAAAAATACATGTAAGTTCGACACCTAAAACTAGGTTTACATCAGTCTATTTATAGCTTGTAATCTGGACTGAATTGGGCTTCAAAAACGCAGCAATTAGGCTGCTCACAAATCTGCAAAATTAACTCCAATAAAATAGGTCTTCAATCCAAAGTTTCCTATTATGTCTCCATAATTAGAAACAGCAACAAATCCGAAAACCAACAAATAACCCTAATCCAAAAATGCTTTGGATGCCACATAGGATAACCAAATATTCACAGAATATTCAGTTACAAATCATAGTAACAGAATCTGCAATAAAACTGACTTCACAACGCGATGTCCTATGAGCTGCCATGGAACATCTTCATACGACATGTTGAACAAAGAGTAATGAAACATATTATTAGACATCTTCATTCAACATCTGCTGCTACATGAGTTTTAGCAAAATAACGCCAACCATAAAACCAAGGAAATAACAGGAACAAAAATGCGGAATTAGTAAAAGAGAAGAGAAGCAATACCGAACGGATATCAATCCGTAGCAACGTAAGCAAAGTATTAGCAAACCGGCAAACTTCTAGTAACATTGAATCGGAGTCTTTTCAGGTATGAATAAACTTTTCGCTTCCATCGCTTTCACCAAACCTTCATCCCTGTCGCTCAATTTCTCTTCTACTTTGCTTTTCTTCTTCTTACGCAATCTGATTTCTGGTTACTACGAGCTGTTGAGTGCTGATGTGTTGGACTTGCATATAGCCGTGGATTGACGTTGTTGAATGATGAACTCGGTTTGCAAAGTTCTTGAAATGATACGTGAGTTCGGATTGAATCGCTGATGCCGCTTCTGAATCGTTGTTGTTGTGAAATTGAAGCAGGTTTATGAAGAGTGAAGTTGATTAACAATGGTAAAGAATGACGCGTATTGATTCAGGCGCTGATTTGGTGAAAACAGAACCAAGGTTGAAGATGGTTCTTGGAGAATTGTTGCAGAGTTTTATGGTGAATTGAAGATTGAAGGGGTTGAAGTGTTAGAGATGAAGGTTGAAGATTAGTTACAAAGTGAAATTGAAGAGGAAGCTGAGATGTGGAGAATGAGTGGATCGCAAAAAAATGAAGAATCCTCCCTCACCAATTTTGTTGCAGCTGTTCTTATATCGAGTCTTGGAGAGTAGAATAGGTATTTTGTGATTGAATTCTGTTAGAAAATTTTCTTCTGTGGAGTCTGTTGAGCAGTGTAAAGAGTTTGGCACCTGAGGTTTTGTAGTTTTGTAATTACTTTTCTGTTATGCTTTTGCACATGAGATCCCTCACTTTTTTTCCTTTTGCACCTAAGGTCATTAAGTACTCATAGTGGAACAATTTGGAGGCTCCAAAGGTCACAAAACATCTAAAACTTCAAGAATTTGTAACTAGCGACGGGTTGAACGCGGGCAGTGTCAGGAAACACTACCTTCTTGTGTTTTCCTCTAATGAATATATGGGGGAAATCTAGGAATAACACGACCCTTTCCAGGGAATATGGCATTCCCGTGTTGTCTACGGATTTGATCACTTCAGGCCAACACAGCCCCTGTCAGCTGACAGGGCCTAACTATGTTGGCCTCGGGTTTTCTGTATGGGATGACCCTCTTTTTGCGTGATTATTGATTTCTTCACTTTAGTTTAGTCAGACACTCCCTTATTACTCTGTAACAGTAAGAACACACCAAAAGTGCATAAAAACATAATACAACAAGGAAATAAAACGTAACAAATATTGCTAAAGACACACAATAAGCGGTATAAACACCACTTATCATTTTCACACTATATTACTATCAGACTTCAAGATCCTCTATTTTATTCTATGTTGATTAGCACTTTAATGAGAACTTTGAATCATCTGACTGATGAGGTTTCAAATATCTTATTCTCGATCAACTTCCCATTTGGCAGTTGTCATAAATAACTCTAAAAAAGAGCTATCAACATCCATAAGTCATTTCATTTTTGGAGTTATCATCTTTAAAAGTTGTTTGATGGTTGTCATCAATTGCATCATGAAAATCAACAAACAAATATACTTTCACAACATATAGATCCACATTATCCCTCTTTTAGATGATGACAATGTATCTTTCATTGAGGTAGTAAAAAAATTAAAAAGATAGATAAATATTTGGAGTGGTTAAACTAGCCCCTCATAGATAAAGAAATTATACCCTATTCCTTCTGAGAGTATATATACTTCAACCCCTTTGAAATATAGACTCTGTCATGCCTTGATGATTATGAAGCTGAAGAAAAATTTTAGAGTCTTAGACTGAGTCTGTTTCTTGTATTCACGTTAATGACATAAATGGATTAATGTTGAATCTTTGTTGTACACCATTCTGTTTTAGTAACTTGACATAGTTGGTTGTCTTAGTTGAGTTTGTATATTCAACAATCAATAGACTTGTTATTGAGGTATATCACTAGGGTTTAGTTATAAAAGAATATTAGTGGATTCTCATATTTAGGGGGAGACCTAAATAAAAACTCACTAGGATTAGGGAGAGGCATAAAACTTCATAGGGGTTGAAGGTTCTTATAATACTAATTGTTCTAATTCAAAGTAGTGAATTTCCTTTCTTGGGTAGAGTGCCCCTGAGACGTAGGTGTGGTTTCACTGAGCTGGGTTACCAATCTCTTGTGTGTTTAAGGCTTTCTGTATTGATTTATTATTGTTATCAAACTGTCTTTTAAATTTGTTTAAGAAGTTGGACTAGTTGTCCTAACATCTAGTCCAACATTTGTCTCACGAGGAACAAAATTTCAATTGGCATCAGAGCAGACACCATGTTCTGTTTGGGTGAGTTTCAAGGAGATATTTTTTGTTCAAATGGACAACACGAAGGATTGAGGGTCTATCAATAGACAACTTGTTTTTAGATGGCTCTAATTATGATTATTGGAAAACCAAGATGGTGGCTTTTCTCAAGTCCATAGACAACAAAAAATGGAAGGTTGTGATTAAAGGTTGGAAACATCTTGTGATTACTGTTGAAGATGGTTCAAAAAAGTTCAATCCTGAAGCTGATTGGTCAAAGGATGACGATGATGAAGCTCATGCAAATGATAAAGCATTGAATGCTATATTCAATGGTGTTGACAAAAAGCATGTTCAGACTCATCAACACGTGTACTGAAGCTAAGGAAGCTTGGGAGATTCTCAAGACAGCTCATGAAGGCACTTCTAAAGTGCGTATGTCAAGGTTGCAACTTCTCATGATTGAGTTTGAGAAGCTTGGAATGATAGAAGATGAATTAATATCTGATTTCCACATTAGACTTTGTGGTATTGCCAACAATTCATTCGCCTTGGGAGAAAAGATGTCAAAAGAGAATCTAGTCAGAAAGATCCTCAAATATTTACCTCAAAAGTTTGACAAGAAGGTAACAACTATTCAAGAATATCAAAACCTAAGCACTATGAAGGTTGATGAACTCATTGGTTCCCTTCAAACCTTTGAAGTTCATTAAATGGAAGATCAGAAAAGAAGAACAAAGATGTGGCCTTGGTATCTAACACTCAAGAAAATGAAAATTAAAGTGATAAGGACTCTTAAGAGAGCTTTTATGAGGCTATAAATTTTGTTGGGAGAAATTTCAACAAAATTTTAAGAAGACTAGACAGAAGATGGAGGACAAATGTGCCAGACAAGGTGTTTGACATCAGTCCTCAGAGCAAGGGAAAAGATAAGAAATCCAACCAACTCAGATGCTTTGTGTAACTCCCCGAATTTTCAATTAATTATTTAAGGGTTAATTATGATTTACCCCCCTGACATATGAGCGAGTTTTGATTTACCCCCCTCCATGCCTTTAGGCAACGGTTTTTTTTGAAAAAACAGTTGCCTAAACCTGCCTATGGCAACGGTGGGGGGGGGGGGGGGGGGTAAACCAAAACACGCTCATATGTCAGGGGGGTAAATCACAATTAACCCATTATTTAATTAGATTTTCAATTGCTTTTATTTCTTTTAGTGTTGGTGAATTCATATGATTTATTGGATTTTATTTAATCAAATAATAGAAAATAAGGAATTAGGAGTTTTGGGTGAAATTTTAATTAATGAGAAAATTAGAGTGAAAGGGTTGAATAAGGAAAAGATAAGGGAATGTTGTGAATTAAACAAATTGGTATTATGTCATTTAAATAGAAAAAGTTAAGGGAATAGAGAGTTTTTGGTCTAATACGTGAAAAATTGGAAAATGGAGAAAGAGAAAAAGAACCCTAAAGAGAGCTCTAGGAAGGAGAAGCCATAACTAAAGTTTGAATTATTTGCCAGAAAATCAAGGTAACATGGGGAATTACTTGAATATAGGTGTCAATTGCATGAAGTGTAGAGAGGGATCCTCACCCACCTCTTGGTCTTCTTATCTTTTTTCACCATTGTTGGATGCTCGATGTGTTTAAGGAAGATTATGTGAAACTTAATCCATATGCTATGATGAATTTGAATTTATATGATAAATCTAATGTTGATGTGTGAATGTCTTTGTATGTATAGAGTTATTGGATTGTTGTTCATGTTTGGAGTTTTGGTATGATGGATATGGTCAATTGATGAGACAATGTTGACTTAGATGTTGAAAGATAATAAATAATTGATGATTATTTGATGTTTATTTTGTATATTTGATGTTGTTTGATGTTAAAATCATGTTATAATTGTTGTATGATGAATTCTAAGTGTTATGGTTTTTACGAAATCAAAATCGGAGCTCCGAAAGTGCTCCAATTGGGGAAAATCGCAAAACAACATTTTAGGGTCCTAGGTACTACTACGGGCCGTAGTATTTCCCTAGATTTTGTACCAAGTGATGTCTTTTCCAGCATAACTTAAGTTTCATGACTCCGTTTGAGGCGCGGTTCGAAGTGTTGGGTAGCTGACTCGTAACATTACTTGATAATAATGCTTTAGAGATTAAATATGTACATGAAAATATGAATGATGTGTTTTACTTGTGAAATTCTTATGAGATGATTATTGAATAGTTATATAATCATGAAATTGAGGGTTGTTATGTGTTGACGAAGAGCGTGACAAAGTGTTGTGATAAGATATTATGATGAGTTAAATAATATTTGAAATGTGTGTATGACTGTATGATTATGTATTATTAAATATATTTGTATATTATATACTTGTTGTGTTGAGGTGATGGCCTTATTGACGGTGTACATGGTCAGAAGTGGGCCCGGTTGTGAATGATCATTTTTGCATATTGTTGCCTTTGTCATGCATCACGCTATACAGACTTAGGCTTGGGGTGAGCTCTGGTCCAATGGTGGGATCAAGAGCAAGTAACTGAATTCCGTAAATTGGGATTCGGTGAAACGTTATTATTTCTTTAGTGATAATCAGTAACGATTTTGGTGTGCTCTCGTCTAGTGGTGTGATCGGTAGTGAGTTGGAAAAAATTTGTAACAAACCTCTAATGTCCAAATGAGTCGGTCGAGCATTTGCATATAGAGTTGAGGTATGGTCACATTGCATATATACTTGCATTGTGATTGATTGTTATTATTTTTATGATAAATGATGTATATGGTTTATGAATTGATGGTGTGTGGGTGATTGATGAGTACATGGTATTGTTGTGTAGTAGTTGTATGTTTCTTATTATTATATGTGTTACTACCCTTGTTATGTTTTGCACCGTTAATTATTTGAGCGTATTCTCACCCCTTTCTGTTTGTTGTTGCGTCTGTGTTCCTCTAGGGTATAGAAGATCATTTACAAGAGTACATGCTTGATGTTAGAGAATGTCAACGTGCCACTTTAATTATTTATCGTTCAGGTTTTAGTAAAGATGATTTGATATGTAACATTGAGGAAATTTTTTGTTGTCAACTATAACACCCCATTTTAATTATTTAATCGTCGTGTGTTAATTTGTATTGTTTGGCCTTGTTAAGGGTAGTGCCTTATTTAATTAGTGGGGATTAAAAATCTTAGCTAATAATAATGATATAGCAATGAAAATAATAATAGTAATATGGTTAGTAGTGTTATTATTATTATTCTTCTTATTATTATTATTATTAGGACTATTATTATAATAATTATTATTTTATTATTAATTAAATAAAAATCTGATGTAATTAATTAGATAATGGCTAATAGAAAATAATAAGGGCAGTTTGGTAATTATAGGATGATTAGTGAAAAATTGGTGGGGGCTTAGCCATAATCAGAATTTTAGAAAGAGAAAGAGAAAGGCTAAGGAGAGGAAGAACAAGGGTGTGCTAGGGCTAACATCTTCATCAGATTTTCGCAGGAATTAACCAAAGATTCGAGGTAAGGGGGGAGAATGGGTTTGATATTGGTGATTCGATCATGATAGGGTAGTGGGGAGTCCTTAACCCCGTAAGAAATTGTATGATTATTTCTGTTGTGTGGATTCATTGTTGTAAGATTGGTTTGATGATGAAATTATTTGTGAATTGATTTGTCCTATCTTGAATTCTGTTGTTGTTACTGTTGTACGGATGCATTATGTTGCAGATCTGGTTTTGGTGCAGGTTGTAGGAAAGGAATTAGACATAGAACTCATAGATCTGATTTAGTAATGTTAGGAAAAGATGTAAGATGAATAATGGGACATAAAACTGATGTAGAACTCTTTTTAGGAGCATTTGGAATGGTAGAATAGGGATCTATGTGGCAGAATTCGGACTGAGATGAGAAAATGGGTATTTTTACAGCTTCTGCCCATACGCGTACCAAGGAGGGCGATACGCGTATGGCTGGACGTACTGAGGGGCCATACACATAACGCACGTGTTAATACGCTTATGGCAAGGCAGAATGTGAGGCAATACGCATATGAAGAGAGGGACTACACATAATAGGAGGGTCGTACGCATAATGGGTTGGAATTTGGGGATTTCAGTGTGAAAACGTCTCTGTCCGTACGCGTAAGGCACAAGGCAATATGCGTAAGGACTTGGGCACTTGAGGCATTATGTGTAAGGGGGAGAGGCATTACGCGTATGGATGGGCGAGCGAATTGGGCAATACGCGTATGGCCCAGGGCAATACGCGTATGGCCAGCGTGAGTGCAGAATTTTGGTGTTCTGCGATTTCTTTCCCGATTTCGCGTCCAATGTAGTTTCTTATGGTTTGGGGGGTTGGGATTAGATGCCAGAATTTGAGTAGTGTGAAATTGGTGACGAAAATAATTAATTTAATAATTTTAGGGAATTAATTAATCAATAGTTGATTGATGTTGTGTGAAGTAATCGTATGGTGTTGGATGTTGATGTGTGATTCAGGTGTAATCAGGAGGATCGTGAACATGTATATACATGCTATTGTACATGTGTTTCATATGCATAATTGTGTCATGCATTTCATGGAAATTGGTGGGATGAATCATTGCTCAGGAGGAGTGTATGTGATTCATCCGTACTCCGATATGGAGAATGGTGGAGATAGATCATTGCCAAGTAGGGGTGTATGTGATCTATCCGGGTTCGATTGAATGAACCATGATGTTGGTACCACATGAATTGTGTCTAATGTTGAGTCGCATTGCACCATTTTTGATATGTGTTGTTTGTATAGTGATGATTTGTTGACCAGTGGGTCGTAATTGTATGATTGTGTGTGAATACTTACCCTTATCATGTATTGTTCACCATTAAGTATGGAATGTAATTCTCACCCCTTTGTTGTTGTTGTGTCTGTGCTTCTTCGGAAGTACAGATAATCCAGGTACTTAGGTTGCTGGAGTACGTGTTGCTTGTTTGAGTCGTAGGAGTCGCTCTGATACGTAACACGGGAATTATGGGGATTTCAATCATTTGTTATTTGTTATTCGTTTTTGTTACGTATCTTTCTCTTTTATGAATTTATGGTGAACCACGAGTTATGTGGAATTTTTCCGAAGTTGTTGGCATGTGGCCGTGAAATGAATAAATAAATTATTTTTCCGCTGTTTTGTTTCATTTAATAAAAGGAGTTTGATGTTGGTTTTATGAATGTGGCATCCTACTTTATTTTTGGTGTAAAAACTCTGATTATTTCATAGAATTTTGTGTATTTTTCATAAATGGGAAAATGGGGTGTTACAATTGGTATCAGAGCAGGTCGGTCCATCCGGTCAGGTGTAGTAGTTGAGTATGTCTTTAGTATAGGAGTCGTTTGTGTGTTTTGACCTTATATTGATTGTTGACCAGTATGGCATGAAGGAATGATCTGCTCTTGCTACTGCTATGCAAGCCATGGTACAAGTTGTAGAGAACTCCAATCAGGCTGGAGGTGCTCAGTTTCGTGACTTGGCACAGTTCCAGAGCAATAAGCCGCCTACATATGAGGGAGGTATTTTTGGATCCAGAAGCTACACAGAAATGGCTGAAGGCTGTTGAGAAGATCTTCAGGACCATGGAATACAGCGACGCTCAGAAGGTACGGTTTGGTACTCATATGCTAGAAGGGGAGGTTGAGGCCTGGTGGGACAACATTCGTCAGAGATTGGAAGCTGCAGGTACTGAGATTACTTGGGCAGTGTTTCAATCAGAGTTTCTGGAAAAGTATTTTCCGGAAAACATTCGTAGTGCAAAGGAGGTTGAATTTTTGGAGCTGAAACAGGGTGATAAGACAGTTACTGAATATGCTGCTCGGTTTGAAGAGCCGGTTCAGTATTGTGCTCATTACAATACTGAGGAAGCTATGACTTCGAAGTGCTTGAAGTTTGAGAATGGGCTACGTCCCGAGATCAAACTGGGCATTGCTTGTCAGAAAATAAGAAATTATCCAGAACTGGTAAGCAGAAGCAGAATCTATGACAATGATAATAGGGCCAGAATTGCTCATTACAAGGCTGTGAATGAGAAGAAGGGTAAGCAGAGGTTTGGAGGTACTCCTTACAGTGCTTCAGCTAATAAGGGGAAACAAAAAACTGACGTAGGAAAGAAACCAAAGGAGAAAGGAGTAGGTTCTGATACTCTCAAGTGTTTCCGATGTGATGGTGCGGGTCACCGTGCTAATAACTGTCTGAATAAGGTAAAGAAGTGTTTTAAGTGTGGTAAGCCTGGTCATGTTATAGAAGATTGCAGAGCCACTATGCCTACTTGTTATAATTGTGGAGAGAAGGGTCGCATCAGCACTCACTGTGAGAAACCGAAGAAGTCTCAGGCGTCTCAAACTGGTGGGAAGGTGTTTGCCTTGGTGGGAGCCTAATCCACTGATGAGGAGCGTTCCGTCAAAGGTACTTGCTTTATTAATGACATTCCTTTGATTGCTATCATTGACACGGGTGCAACGCACTCATTTATTTCTGTTGACTGTGTGAAGAGATTAGGGATTGTGCCATCTACTCTAGAGCAGAGGATGACGATTGAAACTCCATCTATTGGTTCCGTGGTTACTTCTTTGGTGTGTTTGAAGTGTCCGCTGACCATGTTTGGTAGAGATTTCAGAGTGGACTTGATTTGTTTTCCACTCGGTAATCTCGATGTTATTTTGGGAATGAACTGGTTGGAGTTCAACCGGGTTTATATTGATTGCTTCAGGAAGACGTTATTGTTTCTTACTCCTGAAGAGGAAGCATTAGCAGATTCGCTATCTAGCAGGGAGTTGAGGGCGTTTTTGGAGGATGAAGCGAAGCTATTTGCAGTGTTTGCCTCGTTATCTGTTGAAAGCAAGGCTTCAGTTAAGGAATTACCAGTAGTGAATGAATTTCCTGAAGTGTTTCCAGATGACACCACAGAATTGCCTCCGACAAGGGAAGTTGAATTCACTATTGATCTTGTACCAGGTACCAGACCTATCTCTATGGCACCGTACAGGATGTCTGCATCAGAATTGGCAGAGTTGAAATCTCAGGTCGGAGAATTGCTCGATAAGAAGTTTATTAGACCAAGTGTGTCGCCGTGGGGAGCTCCAGTGTTGTTGGTGAAAAAGAAGGATGGTAGTATGCGTCTGTGCATTGATTACCGTCAGTTGAATAAAGTGACCATTAAGAATAAGTATCCACTTCCGAGGATTGATGACTTAATGGATCAGCTGGTAGGAGCTCGTGTTTTCAGCAAAATTGATCTGAGGTCGGGTTGCCATTAGATTAGAGTAAAAGAAGGTGATATTCAGAATACTGCTTTCAGAACTCGCTACGGACATTACGAATATGCTGTGATACCTTTCGGAGTGTCTAATGCGCTGGGTGTGTTTATGGAATATATGAATCGCATCTTCCACTCTTATCTGGATCAGTTTATTGTGGTATTTATTGATGATATACTGATTTATTCTAAGTCTGACGAGGACCATGCAGGACACTTGAGAATCGCATTGCAGGTGTTGAAAGATAATAAATTGTTTGCAAAGTTCTCGAAGTGCGAATTCTGGTTGAAGACTGTGAGTTTCTTGGGTCATGTTATCTCTGGTGATGGTATAGCGGTGGACCCATCTAAAGTAAGTACAATACTTCAGTGGGAGCCTCCGAAAACAGCAACGGAGATTAGAAGCTTTTTGGGCTTGGCAGGTTACTATAGAAGATTCATTGAAGGGTTTTCTAAACTGGCATTGCCATTGACTCAGCTAACCAGGAAGAATCAAACTTTTGTTTGGGATGCTGCCTGTGAGGAAAGTTTTGAGGAACTGAAGATGAAATTGACTACAGCGCCAGTGTTAATTCTACCAAGTCCAAATGATCCTTTTGTAGTGTATTGTGATGCGTCTAAGATGGGATTAGGCGGTGTGTTAATGCAAGATGGCAAGGTAGTGGCTTATGCTTCACGACAGTTGAGGGTGCATGAGAGGAACTATCCTACTCATGATCTAGAATCAGCTGCAGTGGTATTCGTGTTAAAAATCTGGAGGCATTATTTGTATGGATCAAGATTTAAAGTATTCGGTGATCACATGAGTCTGAAATACTTATTCGATCAGAAGGAGTTGAATATGAGGCAGAGAAGGTGGTTAGAGTTCTTAAAGGATTATGATTTCAATTTGAGTTACCATCCGGGAAAAGCTAATGTTGTAGCAGATGCTCTGAGTCGGAAGACAATCCATATGTCATCCTTGATGGTGAAAGAAATGGAATTGATTGAGCAGTTCAGAGACTTGAGTATGGTTTGTGAAACTACACCAGAAAGTATTAGATTGGATATGCTGAAGGTGAATAATGAATTTTTGGAGGTAATTAAAGAAAATCAGAAACTGGATGTGAAATTAGTAGACTTGATGCCTACAGGAGGGGATGATTCTGATAGTGACTTTAAAGTGGATAATGTTGGTGTGTTGAGGTTCCGGGGCAGAATTTGTGTACCGGATAATGAGGAATTGAAAAAGGCAATCTTAGAGGAAAGTCATCGGAGTAGCTTGAGTATTCATCCGGGAGCTACAAAGATGTATCAAGACTTGAAGAAGTTATTTTGGTGGTCCGGTATGAATAGGGACATAGCTAAGTTTGTTTATGCTTGCTTGATATGTCAGAAGTCAAAGGTGGAACACCAGAAACCGTCAGGATTAATGTAACCGTTGGAAATTCCAGAATGGAAATGGGATAGTATTGCTATGGATTTTGTTACTGGTTTTCCAAATACGGCGAGGGGCGTTGATGCTATTTGGGTAGTGGTGGATCGACTTACGAAATCCGCACACTTTATACCAATTAACATCAGTTTTCCATTGTCAAAGCTGGCAGAGATTTATATCAGAATAATTGTGAAGCTGCATAGTGTTCCATCGAGCATAGTGTCGGATAGAGATCTGAGGTTTACTTTAGAGTATTGGAGGAGTCTGCAGGAAGCCTTGGGTTCTAAGTTGAAGTTGAGCTCGACTTATCATCCACAGACCGATGGTCAGTCGGAGAGGACTATTCAGTCGTTGGAGGATTTGCTGAGAGCCTGTGTATTGGAAAAAGGTGGTGTGTGGGATACTCATTTGCCATTGATTGAGTTCACGTACAACAATAGCTACCATTCTAGTATTGGGATGGCACCTTTTGAAACTTTGTATGGTAGGAGATGTAGAACGCCTCTGTGTTGGTATGAGACTGGTGAGAATGTGGTGCTTGGACCGGAAATTGTGCAACAGACTACTCAGACCATTCAGATGATCCGTGAGAAGATGAAAGCGTCTCAGAATAGACAGAAAGGTTATCATGATAATCGGAAGAAAGATTTGGAATTCAGTGAAGGTGATCACGTGTTCCTGAGAGTTAACCCAGTGACCGGTGTGGGACGTGCATTAAAATCGAAGAAGTTGGATCCTAAGTTTATTGGACCGTATCAAATCTTGCAAAGGGTTAGTGCAGTTGCTTATAGAGTGGCATTACCGCCTGAGCTTTCGAACTTGCATTACGTGTTTCATGTGTCGCAACTTCGAAAGTATGTAACTGATCCATCTCATGTTATTCTGAGGGATGAGGTGCAGATCAGGGATAATCTTACTGTGGAGGCGATGCCGATAAGGATCGAAGATCGCAAGATGAAACAACTCAGAGGAAAGGAGATACCTCTGGTGAGATAGCTTGGGGAGGAGCTGCTGGCGGAAGTGTGATCTGGGAGCTGGAGAGCAGGATGCGAGAGTCATATCCGGAGCTATTTCCATCAGGTACATTTTCGAGGACGAAAATAATTTAAGTGGGGGAGAGTTGTAACACCCTATTTTAATTATTTAATCGTCGTGTGTTAATTTGTATTGTTTGGCCTTGTTAAGGGTGAGTGAAGGGTAGTGCCTTATTTAATTAGTGGGGATTGAAAACCTTAGCTAATAATAATGATATAGCAGTGAAAATAATAATAGTAATATGGTTAGTAGTGTTATTATTATTCTTATTATTATTATTATTATTATTATTATTAGGACTATTATTATAATTATAATTATTTTATTATTAATTAAATAAAAATCTGATGTAATTAATTAGATAATGGCTAATAGAAAATAATAAGGGCAGTTTGGTAATTATAGGATGATTAGTGAAAAATTGGTGGGGGCTTAGCCATAATCAGAATTTTAGAGAGAGAAAGAGAAAGGCTAAGGAGAGGAAGAACAAGGGTGTGCTAGGGCTAACATCTTCATCAGATTTTCGCAGGAATTAATCAAAGATTCGAGGTAAGGGGGGAGAATGGGTTTGATATTGGTGATTCGATCATGATAGGGTAGTGGGGAGTCCTTAACCCCGTAAGAAATTGTATGATTATTTCTGTTGTGTGGATTCATTGTTGTAAGATTGGTTTAATGATGAAATTATTTGTGAATTGATTTGTCCTATCTTGAATTCTGTTGTTGTTATTGTTGTACATATGCATTATGTTGCAGATCTGGTTTTGGTGCAGGTTGTAGGAAAGGAATTAGACATAGAACTCATAGATCTGATTTAGTAATGTTAGGAAAAGATGTAAGATGAATAATGGGACATAAAACTGATGTAGAACTCATTTTAGGAGCATTTGGAATGGTAGAATAGGGATCAATGTGGCAGAATTCGGACTGAGATGAGAAAAATGGGTATTTTCACAGCTTCTGTCCATACGCGTACCAAGGAGGGCGATACGCGTATGGCTGGGCGTACTGAGGGGCCATACGCGTAACACACGTGTTAATACACGTATGGCAAGGCAGAATGTGAGGCAATACGCATATAAAGAGAGGGACTACGCGTAATAGAAGGGCCGTACGCGTAATGGGTTGGAATTTGGGAATTTCAGTGTGAAAACGTCTCTGTCCGTACGCGTAAGGCACAAGGCAATACACGTAAGGACTTGGGCACTTGAGGCAATACGCGTAAGGGGGAGAGGCATTACGCGTATGGATGGGCGAGCGAATTAGGCAATACGCGTATGGCCCAGGGCAATACGCATATGGCCAGTGTGAGTGCAGAATTTTGGTGGTCTGCGATTTCTTTTCCGATTTCGCGTCCAATGTAGTTTCTTATGGTTTGGGGGTTGGGATTAGATGCCAGAATTTGAGTAGTGTGAAATTGGTGATGAAAATAATTAATTTAATAATTTTAGGGAATTAATTAATCAATAGTTGATTGATGTTGTGTGAAGTAATCGTATGGTGTTGGATGTTGATGTGTGATTCAGGTGTGATCAGGAGGATCGTGAACATGTATATACATGTTATTGTACATGTGTTTCATATGCATAATTGTGTCATGAATTTCATGGAATTGGTGGGATGAATCATTGATCAGGAGGAGTGTATGTGATTCATCCGTACTCCGATATGGAGAATGGTGGGGATAGATTATTGCCAAGTAGGGGTGTATGTGATCTATCCGGGTTCGATTGAATGAACCATGATGTTGGTACCACATGCATTGTGTCTAATGTTGAGTCGCATTGCACCATTTTTTATATGTGTTATTTGTATAGTGATGATTTGTTGACCAGTGGGTCGTAATTATATGATTGTGTGTGAATACTTACCCTTATCATGTATTGTTCACCGTTAAGTATGGAATGTAATTCTCACCCCTTTGTTGTTGTTGTGTCTGTGCTTCTTCGGAAATAATCCAGGTACTTAGGTTGCTGGAGTACGTGTTGCTTGTTCGAGTCGTAGGAGTCGCTCTGATACTTAACACGGGAATTATGGGGATTTCAATCATTTGTTATTTGTTATTCGTTTTTGTTACGTATCTTTCTCTTTGATGAATTTATGGTGAACCACGAGTTATGTGGAATTTTTTCGAAGTTGTTGGCATATGGCCGTGAAATGAATAAATAAATTATTTTTCCGCTGTTTTGTTTCATTTAAAAAGGGAGTTTGATGTTGGTTTTATGAATGTGGCATCCTACTTTATTTTTGGTGTAAAAACTCTGATTATTTCATAGAATTTTGTGTATTTTTCATAAATGGGAAAGTGGGGTGTTACATCAACCATACTGTCTTCAACAATTAAGGCATAATTATTTCTTGTCGATCAATATATTATTTTCAAACTCTCCATGAAATAACGTAAAGAACAATGTAGATTATCAAAAAAAAAACTGAACCCAATCTCACCACGTACATACATCACAATTTTAACAAATAGATGTTACGAGAGAAAAGCATATATAAGCATGATAGAGGAATTGTTCAAAACAGAAAGAAAAAAAATGTAATATAGACAAAAAAAAAGTAGTAAACAAAATTAACGACATACATTTGTATTGGCAAAGTTACATGAGAATGATGTATTGGCCAATGGTGAGACGCGCCTACAAAATAAGACAACTACAAATAGAAAACATAATTTAAATTTACATAAAAAAGGTGTCAATCTCATAATCTCTAATTCTAAATCACTTTTCAACTACGAGTCTTGAATAGTCTCAATCTTACAATGTTAAAAGTATGTGTCTCAATAAAATAATATGTTTCTTCAAATTGTCTTCATGTTTTCGTTCCTCCTCCTATGCACTTAGACGCCCCACAAATACACGAGCGTCCAAGATTAAAGGTAACATGTGGTTGTGAAATTCATAAATTATTTTAACTATCTATCCTAATCCATAAATTCAATTCAAAAGTCTTGATCTAATATAAACAAACAATTTCACTTTTTAATAGCATTTTATGTTAAATTATCACATTGGTTATACTTTTCACCCATGTCACAATCTAGGATTAATTTTGAATTTCCTAATTCTCTTTTATGTCTCTCTATCCGAGGACAATCACATTATTTCTAATTTCAAGTCAATTTTTTAAAAGGTAAAGAAAGATATATTTAAACCAAACACTAACAGCATGAGACATGCTGCAGAATCTCTAAATAGATGAAACACAATAAAACTCCTCCAAATCTCTAAAAACAAGAAACAAAATAAAACTCCATCAAATCATTAAAATACACCAAAAGCAGCACCAAGATAGGAGAGAGCAGAAGTTGCATTATGCTAAAAAAGTATGACAGCGACTACGAAACAAGGAAAAGCTCCAAACCAACTAAATGCAAAACCATCTCCAACAACCTAAATAACTCTAGTTAATGCAGACGACAGACACCTGAAAAAGAGAGACGAGGCATCCACACTTAAATCGAACCACGCAACCTTAACTAAAGCCAACCAAAACCTATTGCCAACAAGAAAAAAGGTCTACAGAAAAATATCAGTTGCAAATAACGAGAAAATAATTTAAGCATTCAGAAAGACCAAAACTCCAAGTGCACCAGACAGATCCAAATATAACAAGGGTGTTAAGATAGACGAAATCGCCAAGACTAAATCATCAGAGACAATCCAGAGGATACAAAATCCATTGGCTTAAGGAGTAGTTGAAGCCTTTAAACTTGTTCTTTATCCACCTCCAAGCCAACACTTGAATTTCACCGATCCAACGTCCACCGACATGCTAGAATTTATGAAAATCTTTTCATTACGCCTCTTCCACAAAACCCAAATGCACGCAAACCAGATAACCGAGAATCTATTATCCCTCATTCTACCCCTGTCTAGCAGGCCGACAAATTGCTCAAAATGTGTCAGGGACGAGTTATGCAAAGCAAATGAGAAATTCAACCAAGAAAGAATTTTTTGCTATCTCAACGCGAAAAACAACCAGCGGAAAACAGATTCGCCACCGAACATTATTTATCCCGACGGGGAAAAGGAAACAATTGAAGAAACCTCAAAAAGGGAAAGAACATGGTCTCGCAACCAAATCCTGGGTTCGGGAGTCGATTACGCGAGAGGGAGGTGTTAGCACCCCTCGTGTCTATTGTACTCAACGGGATCCACTTTTGTTGTTCTAATCAAATGATGTGTTTGTCTAAAACATACTTGCTAATGGAAACGAAAAGGAAAAAAAAAACAAAAGGAGACTCGATATGACTTTGTCGTCCTATGCCTATGTATTCCCTTATGCAATGGGAAAGTCAGAGTCAACGTAGTTCGAAGGACTACGGATGAAAGGGGGGATTGTGCTCGCTAAGATCTCTCAATCTTGTGCCTACGTATCTTCATTGACGAATGAAGAATCAGAGCATTCGTAGTTCGTGGGACTATGGAGACTAATGTCTATCCTACTCCAAACTTAATAAAAAATTAAGTTGGACTAGGAGACCTTAAGGGAACATGAAAAGGCAAGCAAAAACCAAGAAAATAAACCAAAAACAGCAGCAACAAAAGCGCTCCAGCATAGCACAACAGTAAAGTCCAGCAAACATGTAAGACAACATTTAACATCATACAATTTTAGAACAGAACAGGTGTATATGCAGCAGGTCAGACAAGGCAACATTTAACAACATGTATTTAACACAACAGTAGTGTATACATCAGCATCATAACATATATTCAAAGATGTCAAGGAAGGATCAACATGACAATGCATCACAAAATACTAATCAAGCATCAAGATTGCAAGTCACTAAGATTGAGCATCAATTAGCATGTAATCGAAACATTCAAGAATACACGTGATTATGCATTAACATTTAAACAAATGCATATGGACTTGTAAGGATCAAACATGAACATGCACCAAGTGAGTTCAAGTAAACATAAAGCGTCTAAATCATCAAGGACAAATCAAACACGAAACAAGATCAAGTACAAGGAGAAACCCATAACAAAGTAGCAAGCACAAGGCATGTATCAAGATTAAACCAATCAACAAGGCAAGAATTAATCACCAATTGTCTCAAGAATCAAGTTAAAACAAAGGCATCAAGAAATAATCACAACTTGCATCAAGGATCAAAATCAATACCAAGCATCATGAATTGATCACAACTCTACGTCAACAATTAATCAACACTTAATCAAGAATTAATTGAGATATGCATCAAAATCATGGAAAAAAACAAAAAGGAAATTCACAAGATTCCATCAAGAAATTCCAATATCAACTAAAATTTCAATCAAAATGCAATTAAGAAATTTTAACAAACAATTAACATGCTAAAAAAATTCGTTTCAATTAAAAAATCAACTAAACAAATCAATTAAGATTTAATAAAAGAATATGATTAGCATTCAAAAAATTCAATTAAGATTCAACTAATTAACTAAAATATCTATTAACACTCTAATCAACTCTAACTAAAAATTAGCAAGATGTTAATCAAAGTTTAACAAAAAGTTCTAATCAATAGTTATCAATAACTAAACAAAATTAATTAAAAAACTAAAAGGGAGATGCAGTAGTGGAAGTAATGGTGTGAAACACATTTCTATGGGGCCTTGGAGGCCAAAGGAGGTTGAGAAGAAAAAAAGTGCTAGAAGTAGTTCCATGGGGCCTATAAGCCCGATCCATATTTGTGGAATTCTTAACCTAAAACTACAAAAAAAGAAACGAAGTCAGCATCCCGCTGTCTCAGTCGCGCTTCTCCTCTCAACGTTTTCCTCTTTCGCCAAATCGCGCTGTGATCTTCTCTCCCTCAATGTTCTGCTTTCTTTTTCTTCCGTTTCCTACAACCGTGCTAACCATTGCTCCGCCGCACCGTGGCTTCAAGCAGGCGGCGGCGAAGCCTTCATGTTGTCCACGAGCCTCACACGATTCTTCCCTCTCAACAAACCGCAATGCGTAATCGCTCCGATACTCACTCTATATCACGAATTACAATCAAAGACCTACTACCACGAATCAAGCAACAATTCACCACATTGGAATCTAAACGCGGAGTTTAGATCCAAGGCCACAGCAGCTACATTGTAAGCACTAGATTTGGAGCGAGGTTAACGTACCTGTGCGACGACAACGACGGCAGTGACGCAACGCTTTAGATATGAAAACTAAACTCATTCTTCTCCTCCTCCTCCTTACACTTCTGGTGCGTGATTGGATCAAGTGAGATTGACGCCCGATTTCTTGTTATTTGCAGGTTATATAAAAGTGAGGTGGAAGCGGTTTTGTTGAAGATTGATGAAGATTGGATGTGATGTTGAATCTCACAGCATTTCAGAGCTTTTTCTGTGATCACAGTGAGAAAGAGTGAAGATGAATCGCAGAAGATGATGGAGGGAAGAACGAAACTGATGAAGCTCTCTACAGTTGCATCTGAGCCTTTATAGAAGATTTTAGGGAGGGTAGTATAGGTTTTTTCATCTGAATTCTGTTACAATTCAGTTATGAACTGGGTTTTGAATTGAAGATTGGAATTGGATTATGAATTTTTAGATTTTTCTATTATTTTTTTGTTATGAAATGGTCTTTTGTTATGAACTTATTTTCTTCTGCGTATCAAACTCGGCCGTGTACTTTCTGCACTCCCATCGTCGAATTGAGGTAGTTGCTTGGTATTTCATTCTATTGATGGAGTTATTACGTATTGTTACAGTTGGAACTTAGGATACTTGCACATCTTACTAATTGTAAGAGCATGTTGGAAGCCTTTGAAGCCGGTGGAGATTTCCATTCCAGAACTGCAATGAACCCGCTTGTAGTTTTTTCTGAGTGGTAGCACTTTTTTCAGCCACTTGAACCAAGGTTGTACCCACATCTATAATATGCTTCTTGAATACATTGGCAACAGGATCCATGTCCTTTAGGTATTTTATGGTAAAGCCTATACATCCTAGAGAGATCATCCACCTTATCATCTCTAAGCAAAGCACGGCAGCCTGAGTGCTCCTTCACAAGTAATCGAATTGAAACGGCAGCCTGAGTGCTCCTTCACAAGTAAAACGGCAGCCTGAGTGCTTCTTCACAAGTAATCGAATTGAAAATGTGAATTGGATGCAGAACGGATATATAAGAAGGTTATGGATACTCTGAATATGTTTAGAAAGAAATGGACATTGGAAATTGATCATGGATGTGGACTATTTGGTTTGGATATTAAAATGTAATTTGGATGAAATGGTTTTTTAAGTGTGGATAAGAATGGTTTAAAAATGGATATCAAATATGGTCCAAATGGTTATTGAAAGGAAAGGTTAATTGGACTGGAAATGGTTTTGAAATGGGTTAACAAGAATGGATGTATATTAGTTATACTTGGGCATGAAATTGGATTTTCAAAATGAAAACAAGGTTAGGAACAAAGGCTTTAGCACAAAAAGGTTCATGAACTTGGTTTAATGAATTATTAAAATTTGAACTTGATATAATGCACCAAACTAAAATCTTGCACTTTGAATTGAAATTGAACCTTGGCAAATGTCTTGTCTTAACAGCTTGAACTTGACAATATTGGATGATGATCCTGCCTTTGTTACTTGAATACCAAGAAATCCACACGACCGATCTTAACATGTTTCTTAGGAACATTGATCTTTTTGAACATCTTCAAATCAAACTTCAAATACAAATGAATCCCCAACTTCAATCTTAAATCCACATTAATTTGTATTATAAGCAACAAACAATAAGCAGCTGAGAGACCAACAATGCCTTGATCACAGTATGGATCCACAATTTGATCTTTTGCATCATGACCCAATGTTGTACAATTCAATCCGTAAGATATTTCGTCTTGTTGGCCAATGATCTCAACACAAGAACAATCCCCTGAGGAAACCTTGAAGATGAAGATAAGACACAAAGTGTAGAAAGAAACATGACCACCAAGACGTCCTTGACATGAAAACCTTAATCCAATGAACCTCAACTGATAAGAGTCCACAAGTTCAACCATGAATAAGAAACCCTAATTCACCTTGATGTACACTGCTAATGATGAAGTGCCTTGAGTTGTTAGTTGAATCAATGAAGAAACCTTAAGCACCTGATACTCTTGGGAAATCTTGAAGAAGATAAGCATCATACTAGATGAACTTTGATAAGAAGATACTCATGATGTTGGGAGTTCAGCCTTTGTCTCAATCTTGAGTATAATAGGCAGATAAATCACTTCTGAATAAGGAAAGCTCAAATCACAAGAAAATGCTTTGATCCATGTCTTAAAAACTCATGCAAATGAATGAATGTATGACCTAATGAAAGATACAGATGAATGTGAAACGAAAGCCAATTAAGATTAAAAATAAGAGGGCAAATTTTGGGGTGCAACATCTGCCACACGACAAAAAAAATTGGGCAGACGAAAAATAAATGATTTAAGGTTTCAACCACTCCGCATCCTACCAGACATCCCGATTGTGATTCACTCAAAATGCCACTTTTAATGAGATTATCCTTCATGGGGATTCTATTCTGAAAGAACCTCCATACCATTACCGCTACCTTGGAAGGAACCAGATCGTTCCAAGCAACACCAATAGATCTATGATTTTCAAAAGTTACTCTTTCCAATATGGAATCATAAGCTTCTTTAATCAAATATTTATTTCTACCCTAATATTAAACGACTTCGCCGTTTCTAACTTCTGAAATAAGTTTCCTTGAGAACCGATTAATATTAAAACCCCATAATCAATTTTCAAATTTTTAAAGATCTTTACACCATTTTGAATGTGACATGCCCTCTCTACTAATACTACCATTACTATCTCCATATTTACTCTCTAAAAAATTTGTATCATAAGGTATTTTTTTGTGTTCGCATCGCATCCTCCATTCCCATTTTACTTACAAAGCTAACAAAGCTAAGTTGAATCAATTGATTTTGTTTAAGCATCATTGTTTATTCTTACGGCAATGCATGCAATAACAAAACATACGACAGATGCAACCCTGGTTTTCAAACCAACAAATCCTTCAACTCAACCACAAACTCTCACACCTCACAAGAACTAACCAATTCTCCGATTCCCTCAAACTCTTCACCAAAATCCACTCCTCCCACTTCCATAAACCAGATCACTACACCCTTTCAATCGTCATAACCGCCACCGCCAACACCCGCCATGTCACCACCTTCGGTAACCAGCTTCACTCCTTCGCAATTCAAACAGGCCTCAAAGCCCATTCTCATGTCGCCAATTCCCTCCTCTCTCTTTACTCCAAAGCTCATGACCTTATTTCAGTTGAACTCGTTTTTGAAGATGTTTTATACCCAGATGTGTATTCATGGACCACCATTTTATCTGCTGTCACTAGATTGAGTCATGTTGATTATGCACTTCATGTGTTTGATAAAATGCCCAAGTGTTATGTTGCTGTTTGGAATGCTATTATTACTGGGTGCAGTGATAATGGACGTGAAGATGTTTCTTTTAAGTTATTTAAAGTTATGTTTAGGATGAATGTTAGGCCTGATAATTACACGTTTGCTACTATCTTGAGTTTGTGTTCTTTGGAGGTTTTGGATTATGGAAGGCATGTTCATTCTGTTGTTTTCAAAACTGGGTTTTTGGTTAGGATTTCTGTGGTTAATTCTCTTATTACTATGTATTCTAACTGTGGATGTGTTGCCAATGCTTATGAGGTATTTGAGGAAACGGAAGGTGGGGTCCGTGATCATGTTACGTATAATGCAATGATAGATGGTTTTGTGGGCATGGAAAGATTTGAAGACGCGTTTGTGGTGTTTAGGGATATGCATAGGGCTTGTATTTGTTTAACTGAAGTTACTTTTGTGAGTGTGTTGAGCTCTTGCTGTTCTTTGAGAGTTGGGTGTCAAGCACAAGCTTTGGCTATTAAAATGGGGTTTGATCATGGCTATACTGCTGTCGACAATGCGACTATAACCATGTATTCATGCTTTGGAGAGGTGAATGAGGCTCGAAAAGTATTCAAGAGAATGGAAGAAAGTAGGGATCTTGTTTCATGGAATGTAATGATTTCGATGTTTTTTCAAGAGAATTTTAATGAGGAAGCTATCTTGACCTATATGAAAATGAGGAGGGAAGGAATTGAACCAGATGAGTTTACTTATGGAAGCTTGCTAGCTGCATTGGACTCTCTACAAATGGTTGAGATGTTCCACTCCCTCCTTTGCAAAAATGGACTTATCAAAGTTGAAGTTTGGAATGCATTGATTTCTTCATACTCTAGAAATCGAAAGATAAAGTGTGCCTTTCAAATCTTCTCCAATCTTCCCTATAAAAGTTTGATATCCTGGAATGGTATCATATCCGGGTTCTTGATGAATGGATGCCCAGTCCAAGGGTTAGAGCAATTCTCTGCATTACTTAATACAAATCTCAAGCCAAATGCCTACTCCTTCAGTCTTGTTTTGAGCATCTGCTCTTGCATCTCAGACGTGGATCATGGGAAACAGGTTCATGGTTACTTACTACGGCACGGTTTTGATTCAGAAATCTCTTTGGGTAACGCCCTGGTGACAATGTATTCCAAATGTGGATCTCTAGATAGGTCGTTGAGTGTATTTAATGCAATGGTCGAAAGAGATACAATCACTTGGAATGCTATCATATCTGCTTATTCACAACATGGACAGGGCAACGAAGCTGTGCACTGTTTTGAGGCAATGCAAATCTCCCCCGAAAACAAACCAAACCAGGCTACATTTACTGCAGTATTTTCAGCTTGTAGCCATTCAGGTTTAGTTGATGATGCTACCCGTATTTTTTATATCATGGTGAAAGTTTATGGATTTGTGCCGAGTCTGGATCATGTTTCTTGCATTGTTGATATGCTGGGTCGCAGTGGTTACCTTGATGAGGCAGAAAGAGTAATTACAGATGGATATTTCGGAGCACACTCCAATGTGTGCTGGTCATTGTTCAGTGCTTGTGCAGTACATGGTAATTTAATATTAGGAAGAAAGATTGCTAGACTTCTCTTAGAAAGAGAACATAACAACCCATCGGTTTATGTGCTTTTATCAAATATATGTGCAGAAGCAGGCCAGTATGAAGAAGCAGCTAAACTGAGAGATATGATGAAACAATTTGGGACAACAAAACTACCTGGCTGCAGTTGGATATCAACCTAAGACTAGCACGTTATAGGTGCTTGTAAATGTATAAGCAGGAGCATAATGTGATGGAGTTCTTGTACCTCCTAGTGTGATTGGATAGGGGATTTTTACAAGGTAATATCGGGCTGTTTGATTCAGCTCTTTTTTTTTTTTTTTTAAATTGTTTTTTATAATATTATATATTTTTGTTTAAACAAAAATTACTAATTCAAAAAAAAAAACTTCAAGTTTAATTAGTTATTCTTAAAATGTTATCTTAGAAATTTTATCTTTTTATTACAATTTTTTTTTGTATATCAAAATTTCAAAATATTATATAAATTTGAAGCTATTTCAAATAATTTTTTATAAATATTATTTTTGAGATATATCTTTTAAAAAAAATTGTAATTTAGACTATGTTTTAATCTTCAACCGTGTATAGTTATATTACATGATATCAAAACAAAAACATTTTTATAAAACAAAAACATTTTTATAAAAATCAATTTTTAAAATACAAAAGAAAAAATTTAATTTGACACCAAATTCTATCCCTTTATTATGAATAATCTAAAAGTTAAGATGATTTCACTTAAAAAGTCCTGTGAAAGCTAAATTGATCAATTTCTCTTTATCGACTCTCATTAAAACATGTATTATCTCATAGGCTAACACTCGTCTTATTTTCACCCTAATCCATTCAAACTCATGTCCGTCAGAATCCTTTGTTATGTGAGTGCATCTTTTCATTTAGTTATGTTTTGAATGATGTTAATAATAGGAGAAACTTTAGCGTTTTTGTACATTGGACGGTATCAACCAAATTCTAGATGTGCAGTTTTCATCTTAGCATTAGGGTGCATATAAACATGTTTGGTAATGATTGGAAATGACTTAGGAAAGGACCATGCATCAAAAATTGAGTTTTTAGTGTGAAACCTATTGCATAGGCTGACTCATACGCGTGTAGGTCGACCTATTAGAAGCTTTTGCTTCAGTATAGGTCGACACACAAATTGCTCAGGTCGACCCCCATGCATCAATAATAAAGTCTGTAGTCATTGGCCATAGGCTGACCAACATAGGTCTACACAAGACCTCTACAGGTCGACCTAAGACCTTCACAGGTCGACCTAATTGCTTTGGTAGGTCGACACACACGATGCTTCCTTTCAAAATTTTCATTTTTCCTCCATCTATTTGCATTTCCTTTGCTTCATGTCTTGCATACATATATATATTGTTACATGCATCTTTTTCTAGTAAGGTTCTAGTGTAAAACCTATACGGAACCAGAATTTCAAAGCATACTCATCATCTTCAACCTCTCTTCTATGCATACACACAATTAAACTACACATAATCATTTTTTGATTGGGTGACCATCTAGATTATGGTTGATAACGTCCAATTAGGTTGTTGTACCGAGAATATTGGGTTGAGTTCTTTAAGTGTTTCAAATAAGAAAATCGAGCTGGGGTTTTCCTTCAAGATCATTGAGGATTTGAAGGTTTGAGAAAAGATTACGCAATTCGGAACTGATCGAGCGAAAGCCTTGAGACAAGGTGGTTCCTTGCAAGGGAGTAGCGTGAGACGGTGGTTCGTGTCGGTAAATCTTGGGTTCAACAAGTGTGCGCTTGGAATTAATTCGACTGTGTGAAAGCCTTGGGACAAGGTGGTTCCTTGCAAGGAAGTAGCAAGAATTGGTGAATTGAAGCGACATTCTTGGTGACTTGATCAATCTTTGATCAAGGGTTTTAGAGGTGGTAGATTCAACGACAAACCATAGGATTTGTAGGGTTAGAGTTCTTCATCTCTTGTATATACATTTTTTTGCAAAGTAAGGTTAATTGCAAGTATCTCAATTCGATTTCGAATTGAGGACAGACGTACCCATAGCGAGGCCGATTAGGGAATTGCCTAAACAAATCTGTGTGTCTTTCTCTTTCTTTATATATCTCTCTCTTTTAATTTTTGTGTTTGCAAATTATCGAATTTGTTGTTGTTTTGATCAATTCGTTTGGAAATCAAATTTTTATTACATTTTGAATTAAGGTTTGTTGATATAATCATAATCACTTTGATTGTGATTGACTTTAACATCAACAAAACAAATTAAATTTCCAATCTTTATTGATTGCACTCAAGGTGTTCGATAAATTGCCTTTTATGTTTTTATTTGGTTTTTGGTCATTGCAAATAAGCTCTACATATAGCTTAACATTTAATTGTATTAGGATTAATCGTTGTTAGACAATTTGTGTTCGTTATCATCCAATTGTGTACCTTTACACATATCCGAGCTTTTCGATAGTAGGTTCGGTTAGACGATTCGATTCAGGTTGTTTCCTCTGTGCCATAAAACTTTTGAAAACGCATTTTGCCAACAGTTTGAATTTTAAACTTGTGATCTATTTACCCATCCTCTAGATCGAAGCCTATAGTCTAACAAGTGGTATCACGAGCTTCGGTTAATTCTGAGCTTAAGATTTGCTTTCTAGAAGAATGGCTACCGAACCTAAGGGACCGTATAATAGAGCACCAATTTTCACCGGCGAAAATTATGGCTATTGGAAAGGTTGTATGCATATTCATGTCAATTCCGTTGACAAGGGTATATGGGACGCCATCAAAAATGGTCCGAATGAAATAACCGTGACCAATGCTAAGGGTGTTACAGTACCTAAACTGCAAGCACAATGGGATGCTAATGAATGGAGATTGTGGTCACATGATTGAAAATCGAAAAATATTCTCACATCCGCTTTACGTTTTGATGGGTATTATCGCGTTTCTCATTGTGATACCGCCAAGGCTATGTGGGATGTATTAGAAGTTGTCCATGAGTGTACTAATAATGTCAAACAAGCAAGGATCAAGACATTAAATCAAGAGTTTGAGCTATTTCGTATGGAGCATGGTGAAACCATTGCGGACATGCGAAAATGGTTCACACATCTTATCGATTGATTAAATGTGCTAGGTAAGCTTATTTCCAATAAGATTGTTACTAACAAGGTGTTGAGATGTTTAAATAGGGAATGGCAACCCAAGGTCACCGCTATCAAAGAGGCAAATGATCTTAAGGTTCTTGATCTCACCGTCTTGTTCGGTAAATTGGAAGAGCATGAGCAAGAGCTCTCTTGATTGGAAAAACACGAAAAAGAGTATGAAAAGAAAGTGAAAAAGGAGAAAGGAAAAGACAAAGAAGTAGAGAAGAAGTCCATTGTTCTAAAGACTTCAAGCTCAAGGTCCTCCTATAATGAGCAAAGTGATTGTGAAACTAAAAATGACGACGATTCTGATGAAGAAGATATGGGGTTGTTCATCAAAAAGTATAATAGATACATCAAGAAATATGGAAATAAATACTGCGACAAGAACCATGGTAAATCTAGAAGGCTATCTAATTCCTCCAAGGATGATGAGAACAAAAAGGGTAAGTCTAGAAGTACATGCTACAATTGTGGCAAATCGGTCCATTATAAGACGGAGTGTCCTACAATCAAGAAAGACAAAGAAAAAGGTCGTGATAAAAGATCTAGCAAGTCTAAAAGAGCTTATGCCGCTTGGGAGAGCCAAAGTGATTCTTCAAGTTATGATAGCTCCACTTCAAATATTGAATCGGCCAAGCTGTGCTACATGGAAAACAAAAAAAAAAAGAAAAAGGTTGTAAGTAACTCTAAACTTATAAATTCTCATGACTTAGATTTTTATCAATTACAAGAGTATTTTGAAAATCTACAAAGACAAGCCATAAATGCTTTCAAAAGATTAGCTTCAAACAAAAGAATAATTTCTCACTTAGAGGCTAAGATTTTGGAAAATGAAAAGAATATGGAATCTCTAAGGAAGTCTATGCTAGATATTCTAAAAGATCAAAATGAGGATGCTAAACCTTCATGGTTTGGTTGTGAAACTTGTCACATTTGGCAAAAAGAGTCAAGGACTCTCAAAGCCAAGTTGGATAAGGCTTTGCAATCTAAGGTTACTTTTGCTATAGATACTTCTACGTATGACTTGCCTTCTCATAATTCTTATAGAAGGTTTAGTTACATTAAAAAGGTAGCAAATAACAAAAGGTTATCTTCTCATAATTTGTATTGTCATTATTGTTGCAAAAAGGGTCATACTATTGCTAAGTGCAAGTTTAGAAAACTTTTTGTTCTTAAAGGTGTCTTTCAATGGTTTTCTAAATGCATCCAAGGTTTCATTAATCCCCAAGGACCCAGTGAATATTGGATACCTAGAACTATTCACTATTTGTTAATCATGTAGGAAAAATGTCTTGGCTCTATGAAGAGAGTAAATGATCTCGTTTATTGTGTTGACTATGTGGCAAGCAAGGCGGATTGTGTTACCAAAAAGGTTAACTTCTAGAGTTTCATTAATTGATTACTAATGTTTCTATCTGAGAAGTGTTGAAAAGGTATTATGTTTAATAATGTAGGTATATCTTCAACAAGACATACTCAAGTACATCTAATTGGGAATGATCAACCTAAGAAGATGAAACATGAGAAGGACTAAGATAACCATCATGATTAAACAAGAGTGAAAGTCCAACAACAAGAATGATCATCAAGTCAATCACCTCTTGGATACATTATTAGTCACAATTTCAAATACTTGTACAAGGAAAAAAGTGGTAAGAGCGTTTTGGTTTCGATTGTGTTTTGTGGCACGCTTTACATTCATTTCAACTTTCGTTCGAGAGTTCCTTGTGGAATGCAAGTGCATCCTTTGTCTTTTGTATGGTGAGGTAATATCGTTTCAATCCTTTTCTTATTTTGTAAGTAAGTATTTCTTTTACCTGTTTATTTCCTAAAGGTATATGATGTATGATGTGTATGATGTTTGTGATATGTGTTCACTTCCAAAAATTTCAAATGCAACCATTGTGTGTTTGCATTTTATATGTTTATAGTGACTATATTCAAAATGTCTTCGTATTTTATCTATATCTTGTACCATCTCATGCTTGCATTTTCATTTTTGCATGATTTTAGCTAACAAACCATAAAATAATATCATATGCATGTGTCTCTCATCATTTAATCATCCATTAGTCAAGTTGAGTCTCTTAAAGTCATCGCAAATCTAATTGATTAAAAATCTTAGAAGTTGGGGTTCTACATGTTGACGCATTGTCGTGTTGGTCGACACATAATAATCGAGTTTGACATTTTTTTAGATTAGTTACAGTATAGGGCAACACATCTTCGTATATGTCGACATATAACTATTTTTTTAATTCTTCTAATATGGTTACAGTATGTGCCGACACATAGATGTCATAGGTCAGCGCATAACAGTGAAAGGTTGAATTATGATACATTGAACATAAATTTTCATTTTTCTGCATTCATTGTTGATTCATAAACTTGTCTCCACTTCTTTCCAACTTCCATTCAGTCATGTAACTCTTCAAAGGACTTTAATCTCTCCAATATTGTCATCAAACTCATCACATCAAATCATTCAACCTTACACTTTCCAAAGTCTCATTAAGATTCATCATTCTTCATTCTCTATAAATGGCTCTCATCTTTCATGCTTCAAACCACATCCTACTCTCAAAGAATTAGAATTTCTCTTCATTCTTAATATTCATTGTTTTTTGTGAGCACTGTAGAATCCTTATTCTTGAGTTTGGCTTATAGGTTATCAAGTATTTCCCAAATCTTTATTGTTTCTCATTTGCACAGTTATTCAAACACCTTGTGTGCGAAATCTATCTGAGCAATTATCAATGGCACCCAAAACTGTAAAAACTAAAAGTGATTCTAGAGACAAGGGTAAGGCTACCGCATCATCAACTGCTTCAGAAATTTCTTTTTCCTTGGTTTCGGTTGACTACTTTGAAGAATTCGAAGAAAAGCATCAACATCGCCTAGTGATGAAGTAACATGTGTGGAAACTGGTGGTTGCCGGTGTCGCAACGCGAAAAACAACTGGGGGAAAGGAAACAATCGAAGAACCCTCAAAAAGGGAAAAAACATGGTCTCCCAACCAAATTTTGGGTTCAGGAGTTGATTACACAAGAGGAAAGTGTTAGCACCCCTCGCGTCCGTTGTACTCAACGTGATCCACTCTTGTTGTTCTAATCAAAGGGTGTGTATATCTAAAGCCTATCTGCTAAAAGAAAAGGGGAAAAAAACAAAAGGAGACTCGATAGGACTTTGTCGTCCTATGCCTACGTATTCCCTTATGCAATGGAAAAGTCAGAGTCAACGTAGTTCGGACGATTACGGGTGAAAATGGGGGGAAAGGTGCTCGCCAAGACTTCGTCGTCTTGTGCCTACGTATCTTTATTCGGACGAGAATGAAGAAACTAGAGCGTTCGTAGTTCGTGGGACCACGGGTTGCTTAGTGTCTTTTATGATTGATGTTAAGTTTGCTTTCAAGCAGTTAGGGACGAGGCCTGTTTGCGGTAGAACAAAAGTTGCATGCTCTTTCTGAAAAAGGTTTAAAGGAAAATCCCGAAGGACAAAATGATTTGAATTTGTTCAAGTGTTTTAATAAAGTGAATTGACTTTGTTTGAGATGTGCATTGCACTAAAGTCTATGACATAGGATCAAATACTTTGCAAGATCGACAAAAAACGTGACATATGCAAAGCACTCTAGACAAGGTAAGGAGAGACTCCTGTTTATCACTTCCCATGTGTAGCGGCCAAATCGTGAGTGTAATTTGTTGATTAACTTAACTCATAAAGCAAGAGTCGCCATAACACTTTTATTTTATCCAAAAGGAAAGGAAAAAGAGCGAACAAAACCTACACAAGCTCTAAAACAAGAACAAGTGCACAGAGACTGGGTAAGGGGGTTGGTTACGCAATGGGAAGGTGTTAGCACCCAAAACGTCTATAGTACTCTATAGGAACCCTTTGAAATATTTACGCTTTTTGGTCTGAAAAGTTTGTTTGAAAAGTGATTGAGGAGATGAGAAGAGAAATTGTTTTTTAAGATTTTTATGTTTGGAGAGACTTGTCGCCTCATGCCTACGCACCCACGAAGTGTAATGTAGGATCAAAACCCCGTAGTTCGTGGTACAAAGAATGAAATTTGTTTGTTTTGGTTGATTTTAAAATGTAAAGACAAATCGTCATTTCCAAGCGAATAATGCTGCTTAAAGAAATGAATCATGTCTAAAATTATGAAAAAGTTTTAAAGGAAAAGTGCATTGAAAAAATGTCAATATGCTTATGTAGTTTAGCATTTGTTAAGAAATGAAAAGAAAAGAGTAAAATCACTTGACAAAGTCAAGGTTTGATTATGAAAGAGGTGATGGTTTGAAATCAAGAAGGTTTTTGAAAAAGGGAGAAAGTTTTGAAAATTGAAGAATGGGTGGAGAAGAAGTGACTATCCTAAAGCATAAAGTAAAAGCTAAGGATAAGAATGATCTAACCACAAATGTAGCTATCTTCACCATAAACCAAGCAAAAGCACAAGTCTTCAAAGTCTTCGAACCATAATTCCAAAGCAAAGGGAAAAGGTCCTAGTTCTAAGTCCAAGGATCCAAGAATAGCATCAGATGTCCAAGTTCTAAGTCCAAAACTCCATGTCCATTGCAAAGGATAGTAACCATAGTCCAAGATTAGAAACACAAGTTTTTTAGAGGTTTTGGCCTTTATTAATGTTTTTGATCCAAGTGGACAAAGAGAAAAAGGCATAAGCATAAACATGTGTCCAACGGACAAAGGAAAAATTGCAGAAGCATAAACATATGTCCAACGGACGAAGGAAAAATTGCGGAAACATAAACATGATATGAAATGATAATAATGGATCATAAAAGTAAAAGAGAGATAGGGAACGAGAAGGATTTGTAAACAAGATTAGTACAATAATATTGTTAATAAGTTAGTGATTAGTTGTTAGAGTAAGTGATCAATAATGATTGAATAATTGCACTTAGGTCAAGGTTAATGAGAACTTATTAGAGGATTGATAAGACCAAAGCCTCCTAACAACAAGTTTCATAAGTGTTGAACCAAAAGACAAATAATCAACAATCTTTGATCGTTTTCCGATACGGGACATATGTTGCGCTATGTTAAGCAATCATCGAGTAATTTACGGAGTAATTACCCTACAATGAGGTCGGTCAATAGATCTTTGTGCTAATGCATGCTAGATGAACGATATGTAGATCGTCATCCAAAAACAATACCGCACGAAAAGAAAAAAATAGGTGACGATCTCGTCTTGATCAAGAATTCAACAAAGAAATTCTAAGATCCATAAGACTTTCATCGATCCAAAGAAAGGAGAAATAGATGAAGAGAAAACCAAATTAAGCCACAAAATTATGTGATCTAAGGCTAAGAACAAAGGGAAGGGGTTAGGAATGAAGAAACAACCAAAACAGTCCCAAAAATTGGTGAAAAACACCATTCTGTTCAGTGCGAATCGATTGCACCAGTGTGCGAATCGATTGCACACTGACAGATTACAAAAACAAGGCAAAAAACAGCACTGTGCAATCTATTGCACAAAAATGCAAATTGATTGCACCCTGCTGTGACAACAAAAATTCAGCAAAATCAACATGATCATGATATAAAACTTTCTTCAAACACCTCATGATCATGGAATCAAAATTGCACGAAAATTCAAAGCAAATAACAACAAATGCCAGTAATTAAACACAATTACAAGATTCAAAGGATCAAGTAACAAGAATCACCAAAGATCTACATTATGGAAGATGAAGACGAAGCTTCAACAATGGTGTGAGATGAATTACCACTTCAAATCTGAAAATTCCTTCAAATTACTCCAAGATCCAAACTCCAAAGCCTTGATCTATCAGAATTGATGAAGAAAACAAGTTTGGATGAAGGTTTAGCTCAAACTTGAACAAGATTCAATGTGAATTCTTGTTAACTTTCAAAAGAAGAAAAGTGAGCTTTGAGTGAATTTGGTAGTTGGAGAAAATTGAAAGTCAAGAAGAATTTTGACAAGGTGAATTTGGCTATCAAAAGCTTTAAGAGAAATTTTAGCAAGGTGAATTTGGCTATCAAAAGCTTGAAGAATGAATGAAATGAGGGTTCTATTTATAGAGTTTAGGCTTGGAAAATTTGGTGGATTGGAATTCGGTTTGGAAATGAAAATTAGGCTTGGAATTTGAATTTGGAGGGAAAATCAAGATCAAGTGGTGATTAGTGAAGGTGTATGGTGGGAATTAATTGTGATTATGTAGGGGAATTATTTTTGGGTGATCTAGAATATTCTCAAGTGATGAAATTGGTGCCAAATGCTTCAAAATTTGAAAAATGCTGATTTTGGCCAATTCTGTCATTGTTCAATCGATTGCACTGTAGCGCGAATAGATTGCGCTGCTGAAAACTTCAAAATTAAGGCAAAAAATGCATGGTGCAATCGATTGCACCAATAGTGCAATCGATTGCACAGTTGAAAAACTTGAAAAATGCCCTGTTGGCTGGATTGTTCTGGTTCTGGCTCGATTCTTTTGATTTGTCAAAGAAGGCATGGAAATAAACACATGAACCTTGGAGTCTCTTGAATAATAATCAATTAAATCTTGGAAACTCTTGATCAGATGATTTTGAATTGTTTGCAGATCAACTTTGACTTTGTTCAGATGAAATTCATTCGAGCTGAGGGACTGTTTGATATCCTTGACTCAAATCCTTCCTGAAAAAGTTAGTAAAAGGGGAAGAAGCATATTTTTGGATTTTGATTAAAAGTTAGTAAACATAAGCAAATATAGGCAAATAAGAAAGACACAGATGCTCAGTGATCCCTGCAAGGCATTAACCCAAAGAAGAGAGGGATAAAGGAACCAAAGCATGATCTTGTTTGTGGTATAAGATGCAAAAATGAGATGTGAATGATATGTGGAATCTTAGGGGTCAAAAATTAGGGTCTTACAGCTGCCCCTATTTAAGTCTCTTCTATCGGGAGATATGAAGATACTTAAATACAAAAAGCTACATTTTTTAGCCCTAAGATGCCACAAGATGATATGAATGCAAAGGATAAGAGACTCTGCGGGGAGACAAAAATAAGGGATTTACGGTAAATTGAGAGAAATGACGCGAAAAGACGTGCTGGGGAACACAAGCTATTTCTGGAGATCTGTCAAGGTGACAAGAAGTATCCATCAATAGTTGGAAAGAGAGTGACAAGACCCTGGAAAACAAGTAGTGACATCCAAGAATGGCATTGGATGGAAACTACGAACGAGACAAATGGTATGTCAAAAGATGTCCAAGAATGGCATTGGACAATAACAAGAAAATTTCTGGTAAAAACAGTAGCGTCATCCAAGAATAGCATTGGATGGAGGTGAAAAACACTCTATTGGGGATAAGATATCCAAGAATGTCATTGGACGAAAGGAACTACATCATTCAAGAATGGCATTGAATGGGACAACAACAAACATTAGAGTCATCCAAGAATAGCATTGGATATAAACAAAATTCCATTTGAAAACTTCACTAGGGACATCCAAGAATGGCATTGGATGGCAAGGTTAAACATCATATATATCCAAGAATAATATTGGACTTGGCTGGGGAAAAGGTATCCAAGAATGGCATTGGATAAAAAAGGATAAACATCAAAAATATCCTAGAATAGCATTAGACTCTGTTGAGGAAAAGATATCCAAGAATGGCATTGGATAAAGCAAAATGAACTTTCAGAAATGGCACTGAAAGTAAAAACTACATTCATGAATGGCACTGAATGAACAGATAAAACTTTCAGGAATGACACTGAAAGTAAAGGTAACTCACTACATTCGGGAATGGCACTGAATGATAGTGAGAGAGACATTCAGTAATGGCACTGAATACAAAGGAGAAAAATCATCCAGGAATGTCACTGAATGAACAGATAAAACTTTCAGGAATGGCGCTGAAAGATATCCAAAAATATGTTGGGGGGTTATAGAAGAGAGGCAAAACTTCCAGGAATAGCACTGGGAGAAACAAGAGTAACAAGGTATCCAGAAATGGCACTGGAAATCAAAAGAGACAGACATCCAGGAATGGCACAGGAGTGAAAGAAAATAAAGATCCAGGAATAGCTCTGGAATGGAGGAAGACACACATCTAAAAACAGCACTAGATGCACAGAGAAACAACAACATCCAGGAATAGCACTGGAAAGAAAGAAGACAAATAGGATATCCAGGAATAACACTGGATGCACAAGGAAACAAAAATATCCAGGAATGACACTGGAAAGAAATAGAATAAACAAGACATACAGGAATAGCACTGGGTGAAAAGACAGGTAACTGTTTGGGTAGGCGCCAAGTAAGTTGGTCTTTGATCACAAGGTAAGGTGTTGACAGCAACAGGACCTCAGAAAAATGCATATGAGCACGAAACACACTTCGAGCTATGAAAATATTTCTATGTATGATATATGAATGATTTATGTATGCAATGCAGATGATAGAGACAACCGAGATGGACTCTTTTGTGAGGGAAGAAAGGAAACTCTGATTCCTCAACACAGGGAACACTGCCCACTCTGCTTGGAGAGAAGATGTTGAACACATCTCTGTCACACTTATGAATTACATTATGCTGATAGTCTTTTGAGGAAAGACATCTTGAGGTTCTTGAAGAAGATTGCCCCAGATTGATTGACTGATGAGGATAAACTGATCATGGCTTCAGTTTGACTGCTGCAGGGGAAAAATGATCATGGCTTTAATTCTTGAAATGAATGCTGAGGGTAAACTGATCATGGCTTTAGTTAGCTATTGTTGGGGATGAACTGATCATGGCTTCAGTTCTTGAAATGACTGTTGAGAAGACTAAACTCAGTACGGTTCTTGAAGGAGATCTTCTGGTTAACAAGTTCTGAGAATTACTTGCACTGAGCAACAAATCTTGAACTGATTCACAACAGGATCTGGAAGTAATGTGCCCCTGGTAGGACCACGGACCAAGTTTCTCAACTGTTTGAAATTTCTTGATGAGAAAAGCTTGTCTGTAAATAAGATTATTCAAACAAGCATAGTAATTTTAATGCAAAGCTCATGCAATTTTGAAATCAAAAATCATTTTTGGAATGATATTATTGATGTAAAGTAAAATGAACCACTTGTCAAAAGACGACGGTTTAGACATTCAAAAATGAAAGAGAAAGCAAAGGTATGACATTAAAGCAAATGATTGGCAACAATCTTAGGAATCAATTTACGCAACCTTGCTATAGTATGCTTTCAAAAGAAGCCTGGCTTCAATTAGGTCTTTTGAAGGTTGTAACGTGGTCTGGTTCATGGTTTTCGAAACAAGGGATATAGGCTCAAAGTTTATTTGTACCCAACCCATTCTTCATGATGATCTCCAGTCCTATGCTCAGTTAATTCAAACTATGCATTCAGGTTCCAAGTGATTTTGGAATTGCAACACATGTCATGATGATGGCTCAAGAGAATTTTGAGATGGCAGTCACTCTTTCTTGCGACATTTTGTTGTCTTTGATGAGGACCTCAGTCAAATCGTTTTGTCTTTGAGGATTTTGGTAACCGCTTGATTTTTCTTTTGTTATCCCTAACTTTTACCTGAATTGTGTCATTTGATTTTACAGTCAGCGGGATGCCCCAATTTTTGCCTAAGTCTCCTTCATAGGTTTTGACTTAGCGGGCTTTTCTTTTGATTTTTTTTTTTAATTTTTTTTAAAGATAATGATTGCCTGGCTTAATGATTATGGTGAACCATCATTGGCTTTTGATTTGGAAGACATCTTCGACACTTCTTTGATGTGTGTGAAGGAAAGCTTGTGATTGCAACCTTTATTGGAAGGCATCTTGCATGCACAGTCAAATTAACTGAGAACTACCCATCCCCAGGTTAATATTGCGGGTTTTTTCGTACAGAAAGAAACTCTAACTTCTAGGCTCAAAGGGGTTGACAAAGGATTAACTTCCTTATTTCTCCAGTGTTTGGGGAGTTGAAACAATGCATGTACATCATCAGCCAAGTTTTAATTGAAAGCATACAATTTAGCAATTTTAGGTATTTCGTTTTCATCATCCTCCCTCCAATCTTTGCATAAACAAAAGCTTGATAAAGAAAGTGAACAGGAGATATATTTTTGTTTTGTGAAAAAGAAAGCATAAAGATGCACACATTGGATATAAATGAATTGAATTAAAACATTGCAATGCTCATTTCATTGAAATTACCATGAAAGTACAAATAAAGTTCAAAAGCAAACAGTCAATACAATCAAAGAAAAATGCAAACAGAAAGAAACAAGGCCTGGTGACTAATCAACAACAAGGATGAGCTATCCTGTCTGAAACACTGGCTTTAGGAGATAATCCGTCTGAACTGACTCAAACTTCTCTTGGCATGCTGTGGCAAAGGATTGTTGACAACATTGGCATTATCATCAAGAAAGGTCAGAATCTTTGAGTTCACCAATTCTTGTACTCTAGCTTTCAATGCATAGCAACCTTCTAAGTTATGGCCTGCCCCACCTCGATGGAACTCACAGTGAAGATCAGCCATATAGCCGGCTGGGAGAGGATTTGGAGGAGGAGGTAGATCCCTCGTTGTAATCAAACCTTTCTTTACAAGACATGGATACAACTCAGTGTAGGACATCGGGATAGGATCAAAGTTAACCCTATTGCGATTCTGATTTTGTCTAACAGTCTGACGAGGAGCTTGAATTGGTTGATCATTGACAACAGGAGCAACTACAGCTACATATTGTTGTTGTCTGCGACGAGGTTTACCTTCAACTAAAACAACATGGATATCACCATCCTTTTTCTTTTGAAAATTCCCAGCATACTTTTTAGCACCACTAAAGGCTTCAGCATTGTCAATCTTTCCTTTCTTGATACCTTCTTCTAGTCTTTCTCCAATAGTGACTAGGTCAGCAAAACCAGATGATACAATGCCTATCATCTTTTCCCAAAAGAGTGGCTGAAGAGTGTCCATGAACAATCCAGTCAATTCTTTTTCAGCCAAGAGTGGCTCTACCTGAGCAGCTAGCTCTCTCCAGCGCTGAGCGTACTCTTTAAAGGATTCTTTTTCTTTCTGAGACATATTCTGCAATTGGCGGCAGTCAGGTGCCATGTCCAGATTGTACTTATATTGCTTTAAGAAAGCATCAGCCAATTCTTTCCAGCTTTGGATACGGTTCTTCTCAAGTCCCATATACCATTTCATTGAAGCCCCACTTAGGCTGTCTTGGAAACAGTGAATGAGCAGTTTATCATTTTTGGCATGAGCAGCCATCTTGCGACAGTACATCACCAAATGGCTTCTGGGACAGGTGTGCCCCTTGTATTTCTCAAAATCAGGAGTTTTGAATTTTGCAGGCATAACCAAGTCTGAAACCAAGCACATGTCCATTGCGACAGCACTAAAGACATCACTTCCTTCCACGGCTTTTATCCTTTTGTCTAGAGTTTGCCATTGCTCTCTGACTTCTTCAATGTATCCAGGTTCTCCCTGACTTTCAGATTATGGCCCAGCAGCATGGTACACGAAAGGAGGATTCTCAGGAATAGCTAGAGCAATAGAATGCACAACAGGCTGAGGTTCAGTGAATAATGGAGCTGAAGATACTGGCAGTACAGACGGGACAACCACAAGAGTAGTTGCAAAGGGTGGCGAGTAATTCGGAGGTAACCCAAATTCTGGCCAAGTAGAAGCTGGTTGCTGAGTCAGTGGAGGGTCAACGGAAGCATGTGAGATTTCAGAGATCACAGTCCTCTGAGGTGGTTCACCTCTAGCAATCAGAACTTGCAGCATTTCTGTGAGTTTGGTCATGCCAGCCTTCAACTCATCAATTTCCATTCTGACTTCGGCATTGTGCTGTTCATGGTTTTCCATTCTCAATTTGACAGTAGCTCTAGTTCCGTAGTTGTGTTGAGGAAATAGCTTGACGGTGAACAGATAACTGAAGAAGAAGACAGTTGAAATGAGTTTCTGAGACAACTTGGAAGAATGCAGATGTATGCTCATGGATACAAGAGTGCAGGGATGTAATAACCACAAACAAGATCACTCAAAGCACACGGGTCCAAAGGTTCGAGTCACGAGCATGGAGTCAAGGTTAAGAACCAGCCCACAAAGGTATGTACTAAGGGTATTACATCTGCCGAACAAGGTTCTAAAGAAGTTCCTATAGTCTACAACCCATCTTTCTGATATTATCGATTTCCCCACTGCTTGGTAGTCAATAACATTCTCAAGAGAGTCTCGTCTGAGTGTGGTATCGCGTAACAACTGATTCAAGTCTGCACCTGAATAGCCACCGTACCATGTCCTAATAAGGCCAAGATGGGTTAAGGGTTCTAAAGTCCTTAGCTTTGGGTCCTCGGATTAAGAAGCATAACGGGTTTGCCATTTCTGGTCTGCCATTACTACCTCTTGGGAGGAGTGCCTCAACCGAGTCCTCAGGAATGGTCACCAGAGTCGACAGCTCTCTAGGCTACATCCCATCATCTGCACCAATGCGCAGGATAAAACATTACCAAAGAAAACCTCGTCCGGATGTGGAGTTTTTGTGTATACTAAGTCTTGCCAAATGCCACACAAGTCACACTACTTTCCACCCTAGTCCTGGGTGTATGCTCAAGCCTGGGTATTGGGCTTATCTCACCACACAAATCACCAAGCACCCTGACAGAACAACCAATAACAGACAAATCAGACAAAAAGCAATAAATAAATCAAAGTAGGCTAAACCCCTCAAGGGAAGATCCCCAGCAGAGTCGCCACTTTTCTGTAGCGGCAAAATCGTGAGTGTAAGCTATTGATTAACTTAACTCATAAAGCAAGAGTCGCCACTGCACTTTTATTTTATCCAAAAGGAAAGGAAAAAGAGCAAACAAAACCTACACAAGCTCTAAAACAAGAACAAGTGCACAGAGACTGGGTAAGGGGGTTGGTTACGCAATGGGAAGGTGTTAGCACCCAAAACGTCTATAGTACTCTATAGGAACCCTTTGAAATATTTACGCTTTTTGGTCTGAAAATTTTTGTTTGAAAAGTGATTGAGGAGATGAGAAGAGAAATTGTTTTTTAAGATTTTTGTGTTTGGAGAGACTTGTCGCCTCATGCCTACGTACCCACGAAGTGCAATGTAGGATCAAAACCCCGTAGTTCGTGGTACAAAGAATGAAATTTGTTTGTTTTGGTTTATTTTAAAATGTAAAGACAAATCGTCATTTCCAAGAGAATAACTCCTCTTAAAGAAATGAATCATGTCTAAACTTATGAAAAAGTTTTAAAGGAAAAGTGCATAAGGCACAAAAAGAGTTTTGATGAGTTTGAGTGTTTTTTAAAGTCTTTTGAAAAAATGTCAATATGCTTATGTAGTTTAGCATTTGTTAAGATATGAAAAGAAAAGAGTAAAATCACTTGACCAAGTCAAGGTTTGATTATGAAAGAGGTGATGGTTTGAAATCAAGAAGGTTTTTGAAAAAGGGAGAAAGTTTTGAAAATTGAAGAATGGGTGGAGAAGAAGTGACTATCCTAAAGCATAAAGTAAAAGCTAAGGATAAGAATGATCTAACCACAAATGTAGCTATCTTCACCATAAACCAAGCAAAAGCACAAGTCTTCAAAATCTTCGAACCATAATTCCAAAACAAAGGGAAAAGGTCCTAGTTCTAAGTCCAAGGATCCAAGAATAGCATTGGATGTCTAGTTCTAAGTCCAAAACTCCATGTCCATTGCAAAGGATAGTAACCATAGTCCAAGTTAGAAACACAAGTTTTTTAGAGGTTTTGGCCTTTATTAATGTTTTTGGTCCATGTGGACAAAGAGAAAAAGGCATAAGCATAAACATGTGTCCAACGGACAAAGGAAAAATTGCGGAAGCATAAACATATGTCCAAAGGACGAAGGAAAAATTGCGGAAGCATAAACATGATATGTAATGATAATAATAGAGCATAAAAGTAAAAGAGAGATAGGGAGCGAGAAGGATTTGTAAACAAGATTAGTACAATAATATTGTTAGTAAGTTAGTGATTAGTTCTTAGAGTAAGTGATCAATAATGATTGAATAATTGCACTTAGGTCAAGGTTAATGAGAACTTATTAGAGGATTGATAAGACCAAAGCCTCCTAACAACAAGTTTCATAAGTGTTGAACCAAAAGACAAATAATCAACAATCTTTGATCGTTTTCCGATACGGGACATATGTTGCGCTATGTTAATCAATCGCCGAGTAATTTACGGAGTAATTACCCTACAATGAGGTCGGTCAATAGATCTTTGTGCTAATGCATGCTAGATGAACGATATGTAGATCGTCATCCAAAAGCAATACCGCACGAAAAGAAAAAAATAGGTGACGATCTCGTCTTGATCAAGAATTCAACAAAGAAATTCTAAGATCCATAAGACTTTCATCGATCCAAAGAAAGGAGAAATAGATGAAGAGAAAACCAAATTAAACCACAAAATTATGTGATCTAAGGCTAAGAAAAAGGGAAGGGGTTAGGAATGAAGAAACAACCAAAACAGTCCCAAAAATTGGTGAAAAACACCATTCTGTTCAGTGCGAATCGATTGCACCAGTGTGCGAATCGATTGCACACTGACAGATTGCAAAAACAAGGCAAAAAACAGCATTGTGCAATCTATTGCACAAAAATGCAAATCGATTACACCCTGTTGTGATAGCAAAAATTCAGCAAAATTCAACATGATCATGATCTAAAACTTTCTTCAAACACCTCATGATCATGGAATCAAAATTGCATGAAAATTCAAAGCAAATAACAACAAATACCAGTAATTAAACACAATTACAAGATCCAAAGGATCAAGTAACAAGAATCACCAAAGATCTATATTATGGAAGATGAAGATGAAGCTTCAACAATGGTGAGAGATGAATTGCCACTTCAAATCTGAAAATTCCTTCAAATTACTCCAAGATCCAAACTCCAAAGCCTTGATCTATAAGAATTGATGAAGAAAACAAGTTTGGATGAAGGTTTAGCTCAAAGTTGAACAAGATTCAATGTGAATTCTTGTTAACTTTCAAAAGAAGAAAAGTGAGCTTTGAGTGAATTTGGTAGTTGGAGAAAATTGAGAGAGTCAAGAAGAATTTTTACAAGGTGAATTTGGCTATCAAAAGCTTCAAGAGAAATTTTAGCAAGGTGAATTTGGCTATCAAAAGCTTGAAGAATGAATGAAATGAGGGTTCTATTTATAGAGTTTAGGCTTGGAAAATTTGGTGGATTGGAATTTGGTTTGGAAATGAAAATTAGGCTTGGAATTTGAATTTGGAGGGAAAATCAAGATCAAGTGGTGATTAGTGAAGGTGTATGGTGGGAATTAATTGTGATTATGTAGGGGAATTATTTTTGGGTGATCTAGAATATTCTCAAGTGATGAAATTGGTGCCAAATGCTTCAAAATTTGAAAAATGCTGATTTTGGCCAATTCTGTCATTGTTCAATCGATTGCACTGTAGCGCGAATAGATCGCGCTGTTGAAAACTTCAAAATCAAGGCAAAAAATGCATAGTGCAATCGATTGGACCAATAGTGCAATCGATTGCACAATTGAAAAACTTGAAAAATGCCCTGTAAAAGAAGTCATGGAAATAAACACATGAACCTTGGAGTCTCTTGAATAATAATCAATTAAATCTTGGAAACTCTTGATCAGATGATTTTGAATTATTTGCAGATCAACTTTGACTTTGTTCAGATGAAATTCGTTCGAGCTGAGGGACTGTTTGATATCCTTGACTGGAATCCTTCCTGAAAAAGTTAGTAAAAGGGGAACACGCATATTTTTGGATTTTGATTAAAGGTTAGTAAAAATAAGCAAATAAAGGCAAATAAGAAAGACACAGATGCTCAATGATCCCTGCAAGGCATTAACCCAAAGAAGAGATGGATAAAGGAACCAAAGCATGATCTTGTTTGTGGTATAAGATGCTAAAATGAGATGTGAATGATATGTGGAATCTTAGGGGTCAAAAATTAGGGTCTTACACCATGTACTTAAGGCTCGTAACGTACAATGCGTATCGTATTTATTACGTATTTTGACTTGATTTTAGAGAGAAGAGAGAGACTCAAAAGGAAAAAGAAAAAGACTAACGAATCTCCACCCTAAATGTTGTCATGCCAAATGGTCCTATAGTTGAGAATGAGAAAGGGAATCATACCCTAATGTTATCATGCAAAGGATGGACCTAAGGTTGATATTGAAAGGGAGCTAACCTAATGTTGTCATGCAAAGGATTGAGAGCCTAATGTCTATCCTACCCCAAGCTTAATCAGAAATTAAGTTGGACTAGGAACCTTAAGGGAGTATGTGAACAAAGCACAAATAAACATTACACAACTCAATCACAAATAACATCAAGTACAAAAAAAACCAAGTAAAGATAAAGAGATGATATTCAAAGATAAAAGATCATGCCATCAAGTATTCAACTTAAGCATTCATCAAAGCAAAGAGATTCAAAAATTAATCCACAAGTGGCAAACATTCATGCTATGTCAAGGCATGCTTCAAACTTGAATCAAAACAACAAAGATGTATGAAAGTAAACACTTATGCACAAATTTCAAACATTACAAGTCATGCTCAAAGGATTCACACATTAAAGTTTAGGAACTTAAGCAAAGACAAGCAACTGGTGCACAAGCATTCACGATTTGAAACATCAACCAAACATCATCAATTAGCATGCCAAAGCAAAATGGACCAAGCAATATGAGAATCCAAACAAGTAATTAGTCACACCATAACATGTTCAACACACTTCAAAAATTGAGAAATGAGCACAAGAGCGCCACACATGAGCTAGATCACTAGTTAAACATTTATCGACAACTAGTTCATAAGAAACAAGCCACAAATGAACAATCATATGATATTAGGGTATGAAATCATGATGAGGAAGTAGCATAACCAAACATTTCAACTCAAAACAAACTTCAAGACAGCAAGAAGAATCACCAAGTATCATACTCAAAGCATGCACAAACAATTAGGTATGCACCAATCAAAGTCATCCTTAAAAGGAAACAAGCATCCATGAGAGGTAAAAGAAGGAAATGGACAAGCAATTGAACATTGAAACATGTAAGGGAAGTAGCTCAAACAATTAATTCAAACCATACAAGAATCTCAAACATCAAGGAGATCACATATGAAAGAAGTTCAAGAAACTAGGTCAAAGATAAGCAAGTATCATGTCAAAACAACATCCAAAAGAAGCATCATCTAAAAATATTTAAATGAACAAATAAATGTGAAACCAAAGATCTACCTCATGGCCAATCCATCAAGAACAAGTGACAAAAAGATCACAAAGAGAATGGCACAAGTACATCATCAAAACAACTCAACAAGCACAAGGATGTTTCATCAATAAGCCTGAATTGGGGCTCAATGAAATCAATTAGAGAAAGACCAAATAAACACCATCAAAGCACCAAAACACCACTCAATCCCTAAGAAATTATGTGCCTAAACATGGTAGAAAAATTGGCTCAATAAGTGGTTCATAAATGCATCAACATCAAATTCTAATCTAAGGGCAAACATGTAAAACACCCTTCAAAGATAATTCCAAATAAAATAGGAAAAATAATGGAAAAATAAAATTAAAAAATATGATAAAATTATTAAGACATAAAAATGTGTAAAACATGTTTTTGTTGATTTTTTATGTGAAGGGAACAATTAAAATAAAATTGCAATAAAAAAGAAAATAAAATAAGCCAACAAGCCATGAGGGGTGTAAATCAGAATTCAAGAATGCACTAAAATCAATTGTCATGCGCGTTGGGCCACAAGACAAGGGGTGTGGATAACAAATAATGTGAAGCACAGTCCAATAATCCAAGCTTAGAAACAAAAAAAAAACAACATGCGTGGCATTTCATTAAAACATGTAGGATCCACGCAAGCAAAACATCAGCGACACGCAGGCAGGTCGGAATTTCAATGCCAATACACATCAGACGCCGGAGCCCTAGCTCCGGTCGTCTTCTCTGGCGAACCTCACCGGAGTAGCCTACAAACTCCATCAAACACACAAACCAATACATCATCTCAAAGAATTTTCCACATAGAATCCAAATCTGGCCTTAGAATTCACAAATAAGCACTCTTAATCAAGACAACTACTATGCAAACATGGCTTACACTAGTGTAGGACTTAAGATGTACCAATAATGCTCCTTAAACAAGTCTAAAATGAGAGAAGTGAGTTGAAGAAACAAATACTAGTGGAGTGTGTCCACTACCTCTTGTTCTTGCTTCAACACCTTCAGAAATCCCTTCTCCAAGCTTTAATGAGCTTCAAAGATGATGAATAAAGCAATGGAATGGAGAGAAACCTTTGGAAAAAAGATATTCAAAGCTGATAATTCTTGAGTGGGAGAGAGAGTTTTGATTTGCTTTCTTGAGGAAATGAACTTGTGTATGAGTTGTTTAGGGTTTTTTTGGCTTTTATATTGAGGTTCAAGTGTAGTTAAATGTTAACCAATGGTTTAGAAGTTTGTTATAATGGTTTTGAAAAATGGGAGTGAGAGAGAGTGGCACGAGCATGAGCACCACATGAGGTGTACTGTTGTGTTTTCGTTGAGCAAAGGGAATGAAAAGAAGATTTGGCACGTGAGAGGATGTGGCAAGGTTTGTTGTTGTGATTTCCTTCTTTTTCCAACTTTGGCAAAAAGTGGAATTAAGGATGCATGAAATATGCATGGATGTTTAGGCATTTGTGGCAAGGTTTGATGAGGCAATACGTGGGGTTTTGGATGTATTATGATCGTGCTGCAAGACAACATCAAATTATGTGCAAGAAAAGCAACATGATGGTTCATAAAGAACATGTTCATATGAGCCTCTTTACTTGATCACAACTTGATGACCTTTGATCCAATTTTATGAAAATTTGAGCTCAAATGAAAGTTAGAAGATCAAGGAACATTTCTTATTCTGAAAGCAACATGAGATGAGACTTGGAAGGTTGTGGAAAATGCACTTGAAGTTGACTCCATGAAGTTGACCCATGACCTATAAATTTTGACAACTTGAAACTTTGAAGCATCATAACTTGAGCTCTAGGTATCCAAATGGAGAGTTCTTGGTATCAAAAGAAAGCTTGAAGAATGCTTAACAACTTCCATATTGAATGAAAAATGAGATGAAGCTTGGAACCTCAAGGAAATTGGCCTTGAAAACACACCCTCCAAGCTGAACTTGTAGTATGTGATATCATCTTCAATTTGAGCCTTGGTTTGCACCATTTTGATCAAGGATGGGGGAGATATGGCCCTTGAAAGATGGCCACATGAACATAAATTTTCCATACATAGAAAAATTCCAAAAACCCTAATTTGGTGACTTTTAGGTGTTGCGGTGAGAATCGGATATCAAGCTATTAATTAACTTGAATCACAAAACATGAAGTTCACCACCGAGATTTAATTTATCCAGAGGAAAGGGTAAATATTGAAGAAAATGCGCTATGTAGGGAACACAACTCAAAGATCTAAGGTTCGGGGATTGGTTATACCTAGGGAAGGTCTTAGCATCCTAAGTATCTGTAGTACTCTACAGGAACCTCTTGTTAGTATTTGTGTTATTCTATAGTTTGCTTGCTAAGGGAAAGTGCTAAGGTAAAGACCTAGGGGTATATATACTAAGTATGCTCGCCAAGACATCGCATCTCGTGCCTACGTATCCTGACGGGAATGGAATTAGAGCATTCGTAGTTCCCCTCAACGGGGGTGAGGAACTCTTGAATGTGGTCAAGGTTCCAAGGGAAAGTAGGGTCTATGGCAAGACACCTACATGGAGTGCGGCGACTCCAAATCTAAGGCTAGGTAAAATGGGGAAAGAAGTGTCCACGGCGAAACACCTAAATAGAGCACGGCGACTCTAAACCTAAGGTTAGGTTAAAAGAGGAAGGCAAGTCTGGATCGCACGGCGGCGTGAGATAAGGGAATGATGGATAAGGATATCCTAAATGACATGGCAGTCAACGAGAACGACCCTTTCCTTTGGAACGAGGGTAAGCAACAGATGAACAAAGAGTAAACCTGGAGTATCAAGAGTAAAATAAACAACAATATATACATCAAATGCATTAAAAATCAAGAATATTAGGAATTGACTAAAATAAAAATAGGAAAATATCAAGATAAATTCAAAAAATAAATAAAGTCTAAACAAACCAAACTCTAAAAGATTAATATCTAATTAAAAGGCTAATTAAATAAATTCTAAATTAATTATTAAAAAAAAACTAATTCTACCTAGAATCTAAGTTAAATCAAAAACTATTTTAAATAACTAAATCTAAATGAATTAATGAAACTAAAACTAATTACAATAAAACTAGATTAAAAACTAAACTAATTTCTAATCTAAATCTAAACTAGTTCTAATGCCTAATTCTAATTTCAATTAAAAACTGAATGAACTAATTCTAATTCTAAAGTTAAATTAAAATTAAAACTAAATTATTAAATCTTACTTAACTTAAAAATCTAACTAAGCAAGATTTCTAAATAAACTAAAATCTAATTAATTAAAACTAAGACTTAATTCTAAATTCTAATAAAACTAAAATGTAATTAAAATTAATTAAGTCAGTATTTAATTAAAACTGCATAACTAATCCTAATGAAACTAAAGAACTAAACTCTAAAAAACTAAATCTTAAAGAAACTAAAACAATTAAATCTAAAACTCAGAAATTTAATTCTAAAAACTAAACAATTAGTTGAACAAAATCAAGGAGGTATAAACAGCAGGCCTGGGTCGGTTACATTTGTGGCCCAATTCAGATTATTCAAAGGATAGAAAATGGAAATAAAAAAACCTAGAACGTCGTTCCGCTTCTTCTTTTGTTTCACGTCTGTGTATTCCCCCTTTTCTTCTTTACTTCGCTTGACTCTCTGGGGTTCGATCTCCCTATCTCGTCTCTTTCAATTCTTGCATTTCTCCCCTCAATCGACGATTTTCAATCCCCTCTCTCTCCTCCAATTTCTCTCTCACGGCGCGGTGGTGGTGTTTCGTGTGCAGCTGAGGAAGTTGCTTGGGAGTGGTTCTCACGGTGGTCGGAGGTGATATGGTGGATCCTCGTCAAAGCATTTGTCTGATGAGGTATTATGAGGGATTATTTATGGTGATTTCATGGTTTTTGTTGGAACATAGAGCTGTGGAATAGGTTATCACAATGAATTGGTGAATGGAGATGATACGGAAACAGAGGTTGTGCGAAATAGAAGGTTTGAGGTGGAAGACTGTCTCTGTGATTCCCAGATGATGAGTTTTTCGTCTTAGTTCTCTTTTCTCTGTTCTTCTTTTTCCTGTTCTGGTTTTCTTGTGTTGTTGGATGAGGGTTAAAGGAAATGGGGAAGTTTGTGGGTGGAAGAAGGTTGTTAGTGATGATGAATAATGAGAAGATGGAGAGGAGAGGAAGTCTTGTGTGGAGGGGTTGGATGTGGTTTATGGTTTGGCTTATGTAGGCTGGGAAGGAGAAGAGGTTAATGATGGGTTGTGTTGTGATTTATAAGTGAAGCAGGTTGTGAAGATTGCAGACACAGTGAAGGTTTAAGAGAGAAATGGTTCGGTTTTCACCCCGGTTTTTCTTCTGCCAATCTCCTCCCCTTAAAATCAACTTCCAGCCTTGGTTTTGATTCATTTCTCTGGTGCTGCTACGTGACGTCTCTTTCCATGGTACAACAAGTTGTCCTGTTGTGCAGGTCCTTGGCTATTGTAAAACCTCATTGTGTAGTTGTTGTAGGTTCATGACAGGTTTTGAGGTTTTCAAATGGTTTATGTGTTTTGCAGGTCTTGCTGTTGTCGCTATTGTGATGTTGTAGCAGGTGTAAGGCTTTGTTTTGTTGGTTTGTTGCAGAGTGAAAAAGATTTTTGCAGAAGTCAAACGGGTCTTAGGATGATGGTGTAGGATTTCAGTCAAAGTTGGTTTGAATTTTGGTTGGAAGTATAGACATGGACTTGTAAAAATAGTAATAAAAAAACAACAATAATGAAATAACAATAAATATCAAGGATAATAATAATAATGAATTAAAAGTAAATAGCAAAAATAATAATAATACTAATAATAAGTAATAAATAAAAATAAAAGAAGGAAAGAATTTGGGTTTTGGACTTAAACAAAAAGTTTAAAAATTAAAAAGAAAAAAAAATTGTAATTATAATTAAAATTAAAATGAAAATAAAACTAAACTAAATTAACAAAATTTAAACTAATTAAATTTAGATTAAAATTTACTAAATTAAAGTTAATCTAATTAACTAAACTAAGATACAAAACTAAACTAAAATTAAGAATTAAATTAATGTCTAAAAAAAACAAAATTATAATTAAAAATAAACTAACCTAAATATAACTATATAAAAAGATGAGTTAAATTAAATATAGACTAAAATAAAAAATATAATCTAAGATAAAAATATAAACTAAAATAATTATACACTAAAATAATCATCTAAATGGCATGGAATGATAAAATCGACTAAAAATGCATGATTAAAGGTCAATGCAATGTTTAACGAAAATGCGAGAAAAGAGACCGACTTAAAATGATATGACAAAGGCCAACGAATCTGAGGGTAAAATTTTGGGTGTGACAGGTGCCCCTATTTAAATATCTTCACCGGATGACATGGGTGATGATAATCTTCATGAAATCATGGTGGAAGGTATTTAAATATAGATAACCGAAAATTTTGCCCACAGATGCACTGACATGCAATGCTATGGACAACAGAACCAAACCAAGATGTTGACATGCTATGAACTCTAATATTATGAAAATGATGGAATGGTAAATGCAAAATGCAGACAAAAACGAAAGCAGACAGGGACAAAGTTCACCCAATGAGCAAACACTCACTGGGGAAGACAACAACACTGGGGAAACCGAAATAAAACTGGGGGAAACCTAAGGTGATGAGATCAACTGGTTCAAACGTGACCGGCTGACACCTTAGAAGAAAAGATAACACAAGATCCTTACTGGAAGTAGAACCGGAACGAAGGTCTCCACTGGGGAATCAAACAGTCATTATCCATGAATAGAACTGGATGGAAAAGAGTCACAACATTCAGAAGATCATTGAATGAGGTAAGTGTCATACCCCAAATTTTGACCACTAAGATTTCCCATCATTGTGAAAATCATCATCACAATATGGATAAACCATCATGCGTCACCAAATGCCTCAAGGGTTGTTGAGCATTCACTACAATCAAAATTAGGGTTTTAAGCCCTCTCAGAGCTCTTAGACAAAGGATCAATCAAGGAATGACATGATCTTCAACTTGTCTAAAACTCTCAAACATCCACAAAGGATCAAAAGGACTCCCACTTTAAGGATTAAGCACAAAGCTGCTCCCTTCTAGGTGGATCAAGCCTCAAGATCGCCAGTGTCACCAAATTAGGGTTTTGATCAACCAGGGCCTCCAGATGGAAATTTTCATCTGGGCACAAGCCAATGATCCAAAACATAACCTAATATGCTCCATGGAACCTCATGGACCCAATCATCAAGTCAATTTGACCTCAGGGGATGCATACATCAAAAATCAGGAATTAGGGTTTCTTGACCTAATTCACTCCTAAGTTGAATTTTGGGGCAAATCATGAGCCAAGACCTCAAGAGAGGGTTTGAGGGTCTCTAATAAACCAAATTGATCCATTTGGAACAATGGATTAAGCCAAGAGGCTTGAGCAACAAGTCTCAATTTCATCTGCACCACAATTAGGGTTTTAAGGGAAAAAGTCAACTGTAACTTTGACTTTTGACCAAGACATGCTCCTAAAACCTAGGACATACCTCAATACACCCTATGAGACCCTTGGAAGATGTCCATCAAGTTTGATTTAGGTCAAGGACATGATTTCCTGAAGAATTGCACAGTTTGAAATTCATCTGATAAAAAGTCAACTGTGCACAAAAGTCAACTTTGACTTTTTGAGATTTTTCACCAAAATGGATTTTTAACCCTAAAATGATGTTTATGTATGATTTGAATCATCATTCATCAAGAAAAATCAAGAAAAGTTGGATAACTTGTAAAAGGGGTAACCATAAAAACTTAGAAAATTTTCTAAGTTAAAAGATAAAGTGACAAAGGTACCAACTTTGAAGGACCATAACTCCTAAACCACAAGGCCATTTTTTTCCATCCAAAGCTTGATTTGTAGATCTCATTACCCTCTACAAAAACTTCAACTAGGCCTAACTCCAATTCCTTATGGATTTTGAGTTATGAGTGAGCCAAAGTGGCTTAAAACATGAAAATGTACCATTTTCCAACACTTAGAAAAATTCTGTCCAAGACAGATTTTGTTGAAACACCAAAACTTGTGAGATCTTTTCACATAGATGCAAGCTGAATCAAGTACAAAGTTAAACATCAACATTGTTGCATATGTTACTAAGAATTCAAAGAGCTCAACAGCATGAATTGATTCAACTTAAGCCATGAGAAATCCATGCCCAAAGTCATGCTGCTGCAAGCTGTTTTGGAAAAATCAGTTTGCATGTTTGCTTGCCACACACGATTTTGAGCCAAAGACTAAGGATCACTATGCCACCTGTGTTCAAACCAATCACATTGCATCTGATCCAAGTGATAAATCTGAGTCAAAAAGCCAAGGAATCTTCCAACTTGAAGTTCATCCACTTTGGCACATTTTGCCTTGAATTCAAAGTGCATTAATGTGGAATAGTGCATTGTCAAGGTAGCTACCCTACTCAGTCAATTTCTCTGATTAAACAACATTAAAAATATCTGAGGAATGTGGTTTTTGGTCAAGGCATAGCCCTGCTCTTGGGAATGGCTAGCTTGCCTTGCTTTAGAAGAAATCCTCCAAGCCAATCCATGCAAATGTGATCTGATCCAGCAACCATTCACTATTCCTCCAAAACAAAAGTTGATCACCTATAAATAGAGGTCCCAATGGATCATTCAACTCACACCAAAGCCAGTTACAGCACTGCTTTCTCTCATTCTTTCTTAAACCTCAAGTTTTCTTGTTTTGGAGTAACCACTATCGGGTTTTGAGTTGCAGCCACAATCAATCCATTCCAATTGCTCAAACACATCACATATGATGTATTTGAGGTGTCCAAACACTTAAACACCAACTGTAACATCCCAGGCTCAAAATCACTCTTCAACCAAGCCATTATGCTTCAATTTTGCAGGTGGAGGTCTCTAGCTTGATCCAGAAGGTTTCAGAGTGTTCCAAAGCTTGCAACACACTCCATAACATCCATTGAAGCTGTAGGGATCATCAATTCACGACTGGAACACCATCTGGGCAAAGTTCCATTTCAGCTTGCATCAAGGTGAGCTTCAAACTCAAACTCCATGATCCATGCATATTTCCTCGCATGATATTTTTGCCATTTGCTTGCCATCATGTGTTGATTGTTTTTCCTCAAGAAATTGGATCATAGACCTTATAACCATGCCTGCACGATTGCTTTTGCAAATTAGGGTTCATCTGTGTTCATCATGATTATTTTACTCCACACTGAAAATAAATAAAATTGGGTATTGCCATCTTATTCCTTGTGAAAAAACGCACGAGTTTGGTGTTTGAATCATGTCGAATGGTTGAGAGATGAGTGAGATATGGTGCTTCACGCACGAGCTCGAGGAAGAAGATGGCCATGGCGCCATTCTTCAGAAAATCCAACAAGTTTGATATATATTTTTCACTTGCCATGTTATTAATGAATTGGCATTGCGCCCCAGCGGTTCATCAGCTGGTTTTGTGAGTATTGGCAAGCGAGAGGTCTGGGGTTCGAATCCCCCTCGCCCCAGACTTCTTTTTACCACTTTTTTATTTTGTTATTTTTCATATTATTATTTTTAATGATTTGAAAAATTAATAACTCCTTCAATTTTTATCATTTTTGATTGGTTCTTTTTGTAACAATTCACAAAAATGTTGAAATATTTTATTCCACCAAAAAATTAGATTTATATTATTTATTTAATATAATTAGTATTTTTGTGAATAAATTCATTTTTAATTGTTTTTAAACATTCTAAAAATGAATATTTACTTTGAAAATCAAAACCTAATGAGTTTAAATATTCCTTGTGATTATCCCTCATTTTTTTAAACCTTAAGCAAAATCATAAGTGGATTATTCAAATTTATTTTGAATTTTGTTTGATTTTCTTTAAATATTTATTTTTAAAGATTAAAATTAGGGTTTTTCTTGATTCAACTTTCAAAATTGATTTTCAAAAACATTTTTGGGCCTCTTGAGAGAGTGTAAGACCCAACCCACTTGTACAAAAACATTTTTGGGACTCATTCGTTGTATAAGTCCCTCTGTACATTTTCAAATAAACGGCACGATCATCGCCTTTTGAAAAATAACCTTGGGCCTCTCCTTGAAGCTATAAGACCCATTCAAAACTCTTGTGCCTCTATTAGAGTGTAAGACCCAATCCTCTTTTAACCAAAACAATTTTTGGGCCTCACTTATCGTATAAGTCCCTCTGCGTTAAAAGAAAACCTTGGCGCGATCGCCATTTTAAACGAAAGATCAATTGGGCCTACCCTCGTGTTATAAGCCCCACTCTTTTTCTTTAAACTTTTTTGGGCCTCTTGAAAGAGTGTAAGACCCATCCCTTTGTACAGAAAACATTTTTTGGCCTCAGTCACTTGTATAAGTCCCTCTGTACAAATAACAGTGCGCTCACTGATAAAACCCTGGGCCTCTCCTTGAGCTATAAGACCCATTCTTTCTTTTTTCAAAGCACTTTCTCATTTGATTTTGAATATACTGTTGTTTTCAATCTTTCTTTGTTGAACAACTAACCAAACAGCATGGAAGCTCTACAATCGACTAAGTGGTTATTGCTTTCATTTACCGCTTTCATATACATATAAACTGTATTGTGGGGCTGTTTCACTGTAAGTCTTCTTTCATAAACTCATATCAACTGTGTAATAATAGTATAGATATTTAGAGTTTCCCTGGCAACTACGTTTAGAACTAGGTGACGCCGTTTCGTTTATTCGTAGAAATAGACAACTAGATCCCCAATAGGATCACCAGATACAGTCTTCTCTTCGGCTGTCCTCATTAGGAATTGTCAAGAAACTCTACTCCCCAAAGATGAATGTCTTCTCCGTGAATGGCATCTTTGAGTTTCTTCCAAACTCTCGAACTTTCCTGACTTGATGTATTCCCTGTGAATAGCTTGCCTTGAATTTCTCGGGGTTTGGGGACCCACGGGCTTCTTAAAAGCATCGGCCTCCTCTTGGGCATCGTACAAGGACCCACAAGGTTTCTAAAAGCAACCCCGCCTCCTCTTGGGCTTCGTACAAGGACCCTACGGCTTCTTAGAAGTATTCACAGCCTCCTCTTAGGCTTCGTATAATGATCTCTTCCTCCGGGAATGATAGCCTTCTCTTGGGCTTCGTACAAGGACCGATCGGCTTCTTAAAAGTTTCCAGCCTCATCTTGGGCTTCGTACAAATTGTCCCGACGACCTCCTAGAGGTATAGGAACAGAACCTAGTCATCTTCATAGCACAGTCCTTTCATAGAGTCTACTACTGTTTCTCAAAGCATAGTACAAAAGATGAAACTCTAAGACTTGGACAGTCTAATCTCCTTGAGTCTCAAATACATTCTTAAGTGACCCCTTCATTAAATAGGAAGGAAACCCGCAGACTCGGACAGTCTCAATACCCTTCGGATTTCCCGCTTCCTTAAAGAACAGGAATAACCCGGATCCTTGAATTAAATGCATGAGTACAGTGTTGCTCATATAAGAACTGATTTTCTCTTTCAAAATCAGTATATTGGACCTGTCACTCAACTGAAACAGTCACCTTAGCCTCCTCTTGGGCTTTGTACAATGATTCTCCCCAGCGGAGTCAAACAATATTTAGCCTCTCTCTCGGGCTTTGTACGAGACACATAAGAGACTCCCTCGTTGTGTCAATCACCTCTTTAGCCTCCATCTCGGGCTTCGTACGAGATACAAAAAACTCTTTTGTTGAGTCAAATAGCCTCCATCTCGGGCTTTATACGAGATACCAAAAGATTCCCTCGTTGAATCAAAACCTTTTAGCCTCTTTCTCGGGCTTTGTACGAGACACATATTAGCCTCCTCTTAGGATTTGTATAAGAAAACCACTGGTTGATCCAATCAACCTTTTAGCATCAAAGCTGTGCCTCGTTCACAGTACACAAACATCAACAACTCCTTCACCTTCATCTAATCGCTGTAAGTGGCAAGCCTCTGGATCATCTATATCCATGCCACTGTCCCTCTTTTAGCATGAGAAATTCCTAAGGAAAGATAGCATTGCTCTACACTGAGTTAAAGTCTTCTCCTTCAGGTTAAAACCCCCTATAAAGGAAATTATGGCATTGCCGGATTCATAAATCCCGGTTAAAGTAATTCTCCTTTATAAACAGTTGTGACATACAACCCCCTTCTTTAGAGATGACAAATTCTCTCTAAGGTCAGACCTTTCAGCTTCACATCTTGGGCTTTGAACAAGATACAAATAAACTCTTCAGCTTCACATCTTGGGCTTTGATCAAGATACAAATCACCTTTCGCTTCACGTCTTGGGCTTTGAACAAGACACCAAAAACACCCATTTTCTCCCATAGAATAGGAGGAACTACGAACGCTCTGATTTCCCTGTTTCGGTAAACAGGAATACGTAGGCATAAGATTGAAAGAAAGATCTTAGCGAGCACAATCAACAAAAAACCAAAATCCCATATCTCCGTCAATCAAAAAGCAGTAACTCAAAAGCATCCGACCTAAACATCCTAATCCTTGTTCCCCGCCAGAAACCTTCTACCCAGATAAAAAGAAAGAAACCAGTATTGGCGAAAATACAAATAACCAGTACAAAGGCCCCCCCCACATTGATAGCATTCGTAACTTAACAGACCACTGTTTAAACTCAGTATGCAAAGCAGGGTTAATTGGAGACATCTATTTCCCTTCCTTATTCAGCTCACAATAGGATAAAAAATGAATCAACCTGTAGTTTAAGCTCAAACCGCAGAGAGCAACCAGCGCTTAAGAACCGCGTCCAAAATCGCTCGCTACAGAAAAATGGCGCCCACCGTGGGGCTCTGTCTTTCTAAAACTTTTTTTTCACTTATGTGAAAACCACAGATTGGGGCTTCCGCCGGGGAACCCATTTTCTGTCAGGAACTTAGGATCCTTAGCTTTAAAGGTCTAGGATGTTTAAGACAAATATATATACTGCTTTTCCTAATTGAATATGTGTTTATTTTTCTGCTAATGGGAATGCGGGTGATGCCGTATGTGGAAAGATTGAGTATACACTTAAGATAAGTGATGGCAACAGGGTCGACCATCAACCTCAGTGGAGGCTGACCAACATAACCCATTCACTCTTCTAGCCAATGGGCCGGTTGTTAAGTCTGAGAAGCTGAGGAGCCAAACCCTTTCGTAGTGCGGAAACTATCGGAAATAGTTGTTACGCGATACTACCCTCATTTGAGACTGGTGATCTATTCTCGGTGAATGGCACTTACTCTAAGATTGCTCTACAACTCGCTGGCGATCCGCTTGTTGTTTTACTTTCCTGGGAGAAGCTGATGATAATGAGTACAGGTACAAAAATCACCCTAGTATAAACCTTTGGGGATGGGTAGAGCCTTGACTTCATGACAACGACCCTTTGACCCCATGTTTTTTCTATGTTTTTGTGTGTTGCATTCATGCATTCATATAAAAAAAAACATTAAAACATTAAAAAAACTTCTCTTCTAGTCTCTCTGTTTTTCAAATTAAACTAAGACTGTGATTGCAAATATCAGAGAAAAGGATTACACTGATGGATTTCGGTAGAAGGAGAACTCATACGTACACCTTCAAGGTTCCAAAATTAGGGGATTTGAGGAAGTTAGCAAGGATGATCACTAACCCTGAGGCTTTCAGAGCCAAGCACGGAGGTCTGTTACCACTGTTAAGAGTCCATGAGATTGAGGGAATCATGGATGCGCTCATTCTGTTCTACGATCCAGTTTATCACTAATTCACATTCCCAGATTACCAGCTCGCACCAACGCTGGAGGAGTATTCTCATCTGATCGATCTACACATTACCGATCGAGCTCCATTTTCTGGACTGGAAGAAATTCCAAAGAATCAGACCATTGCAAGAGCAATTCATTTGGACGAGTCTGAGGTTAGGACTCACCTAACTACTAAGGGTGGCATCCAATGTTTGCCAGCCCAGTTCTTAACAAAGAAAGCTCTGTACTTTGCTAGTATAGGGAACGGGACTGCTTTTGAAAGCATCTTTGTCTTGCTCACCTACGGATTATTTTTTTTCCCAACATCAATAACTTCGTCGATATCAACGCCATTAAGGTTTTTCTCATTGGAAACCCTGTGCCGACTTTGCTCGCAGATGCGTATCATTCTGTACACTTGGGAAATTTGTACAGTGGAGGGGAGATCACATGCTGTGTACCTCTGCTTTATAAATGGTTTATTTCCCACTTGCCCAAGTCTGCTGCTTTTTAGGATTGTAAAAGTGCCTTACGTTGGTCGCAGAAGATCATGTCCCTCACCAACTCTGATATAGATTGGTGTAATAGGATTTTTTAGGGAATCAGGATCATTGACCGTTGTGGAAACTTCCCCAACGTACCCCTCATAGGAACTAAAGGAGGAATCAACTATCACCCGGTATTGGTTCATCGTCAATTTGGATACCCGATGAGGCTTGTTCCGCGCAACGCTCATCTGGAAGGTCTTTTCTTCAAAGAAGGAGAAAACGACAGAGCACTAAAGATGGAAATAGTGCATGCTTGGAAACATGTTCATAAGAAAGGACGAGAGTCATTAGGAAAACCGGACTGTGTCTCGGTGGAGCCTTATCTCCATTGGGTACAAACTAGAGCTCTCAAGCTAAAGATGCCTTATCCTCGTTACGGAATTCTTCCGCCGAGGGAATCTGTCATGTACTTCATGACGGAAACTGAAAACCTTCAGGTTACTCTCAACAAAGTTCAGAAGGAGAGAAGGTCTTGGAAGAACAAGTACCGCACCCTCGACATAGAGTGCGTCAAAATACAGCAATTACTGAAGGAAAAAGATGCTCTGATTGAAATTTTGGAGCAACATGATGTAGATAATCAAGATGACCAAAGGAATTTGCTCGCTCCTTTCACCTGGCAAAGAAATGACAACCCGACAACGGCCCAAGAGCCCCGGTCAAAGAAAAGGAAGATACCAGAATCAACACCCGATTTCTCTTCAGAGACAACTCAGGACCCATTAGTTTAGGTTTCTGTTTCTGCACTTTGTAATCTATTGTATTTCCACTTCTGTAATCCTTTGAATTTCAATAAAAAGGGGTTTCCCCACCGTTTGATATTTGCAATCTAATTGTCGAAGTTTATTTTGATTAAACCAAAAGAACAATTAATATAATCATTGCATTCATCATTCTCACGTCGCGTATTCTTCTTACCTACGAATCTCACGTTTATGTCTCGATTCTAGAGTCAAACTGTCTCATTCGTACAATACTCGGGCCAATTGTCAGAAAAAGATGGATGATCTTGAGGAAGAAAACAGAGAGTTGAAAGAAGAGATCGACGCTCTGAGAGAGGATATGAGAAAGCTTCGTAACGACATGCAAGCCATGGTAGAAGCTCAGCTACAAAGAACTATGATCTAAGAGATCACCTCAACGCCCATCATAGAGAAGTATGATCCTAGGTATCAAATACCGAAAGATCGTCCTTGGGGCATGCCTGTTAACTATATCCCGGAAGGATATGTTCCACCGATCACTGAAGATCAAGGAATCACAACAGAAGCCGCTGGGCCTGAAGGTTACAAACTTCGGGAAAGCGAAGATGCCAGGGGCATCCTGAAGACTCCTGAAGGTTACAAACTTTGGGAAACGCCAAGACTCACCACCGTAGTCACGGTACCACCTCCTGTGGTGCACACTGTCCTGGAAGGACAGATTCCACAGACACCTTTTGGTAAGAAGGAAACTATGTTTTACCGAATGGATGAATTCCAGGAACAGTTCTTAGAAATGCAGAAGGAACTGCAAGCCATTCGCGGTCAGGATCTATTCGGAAAGGACGCCGCAGACCTCTGCTTGGTCCCCAATGTGAAAGTTCCGCACAAATTCCAAGTGCCCGACTTTGAAAAATATAAGGGTAACTCTTGCCCTCAGAGCCATCTGGTGATGTACGCTCGGCGAATGTCAGCTCAGACGGAGAATCAGGACCTGCTGATTCACTACTTTCAGGATAGTTTAACCGGTGCCGCACTCAAATGGTACATGGGTTTAAACCGTACTACGATCAGCACATTCAGAGATCTTGGTACTGCCTTCATCCAACAATACAAATACAGTTTGGACATGGCACCCGACAGAGATCAACTCAGATCAATGTCGCAAAAGGACAAGGAAACCTTTAAGGAGTATGCTCAAAGGTGGCGTGAAATTACCGCTCAAATTTGTCCACCTCTTGAGGAAAAAGAAATGACAAAGATCTTCTTAAAGACCTTAAGCTCGTTTTACTATGACCGAATGGTTGCCAGTGCGCCCAGTGATTTCACCGAAATGGTGGGCATGGGTGTACGTCTTGAGGAAGCCGTCCGAGAAGGACGTTTGGTAAAAGACACTGGATCGGCAAGCGGTACTAAAAAATACGGTAGTGCTCTCCCTAAGAAAAAGGAGCAAGATATTGGGAATATCTTTCTCAGAAAGCAAAGGCGACGTTATCAACCGGTAGCAGCTGTGACTCCTGCTATCAGCCCTGCGCCTATTCCTACGTATCAACCTCAGGTTGCGCAGAGCCAACCTGATCAGCAAAGGACACAACAGCCTCTTCAGCAGGCTCGTCTTCCATATAACAACAACCGTACAACACGGCCACCAGGATTTGATCCTATACCTATGTCGTACGCAGAGCTGTTTCCATTACTGTTAGCTAAGGGGCATATTCAGACTAAGTCCCCTCTTGCAGTACCGGAAAATCTACCTTTTTGGTTTAAGGTGGACCAGACATGCCCTTATCATCAAGGAGGACCAGGGCATAACATAGAGAATTGTCTTAATTTCAAGTCCGACGTGCAAAAGCTTGTTAGGAGCGGGGTCTTATCCTTCAAGGATACGAATCCTAATGTTCTCACGAACCCGCTGCCTCAGCATGAGAAGGCTGCAGTCAACCTGATTAAGAAAGAGACTAACAGTGTCTATCAAATTCACGATGTACTCTTATTGAAAACCAATTTGGTCAAGATGCATTGTAGACAGAGTGGATATGGCCATGTGCCACCTCATAACTATCATCAGTGTGATATCTGCTCTAAAAACAACCAAGGATGTTCTGTGGTGCAAGCGGCTCTACAAGAACAGATGGATCTCGGATGGATCCAGGAGCACCGAGTTCGTGGAGTTAACATGGTCTACACGAATTCCAATGTCATTCAGAACCACGACATCTGTGCAATGAATGTCAACCTGGTGGCGATGCACTCAAGGCAAAGCCAGTATCATAATCTGTCGCGGCATGATTACAGTTCCTGTCTGATGTGCTCGGTAAACAAACAGGGATGCTCTTTCATACAAGAGGCCCTCCAGCGTCAGATGGATCTTGGATGGATCCAAGACTACCATGATAGGAACCCTTATTAGATCAATATGGTTCAAATCTTTGACATTCGCGTGATGAATACCAACTTGGTAGAGTTACATGCTGAACAGGTCCGACTCGGATTCTTAATATCACACGACTATCAAAGCTGTAAAGCAGGTTGCAAAAACGATCGAGGTTGTACCCTTGTCCAGGGGGCACTTCAGCACTTGTTAAATCATTGGTGGATGCCAATCTACATGGATGAAGATACTCAGCAGATTAGTATCAGTAATAGGAATCCTACTCGTCGTCAAAGTCAGGATGTCCGATCAGTGGAAGGTAACCTAGTGAGGTTACATTGTATTCAAAGTGAGCGTGGCCAGGTGCCACTACACAATTATGACAGTTGTAACATCTGTTCGGAAAGCAACCAAGGGTGTTACCTTGTGAGAGCAGCTCTTCAGGGGCAGGTGGATCGTGGAGAAATTCGTCCATATCCAGGTCCCGGACCCATCAACTGGACGCCGAACTATCTTGCTGATCAAGTTGAGGATGTTGTCACCATCTCTGGTCATCACCAGACCAGGGATGTTTTTGCCATTATCCCTCTGCTTGACGAATCTAAAGTTCCCAACCGGGAACAAATCGAGATCACTTATGATGGTCAGAAAAATCATAAGGTTCCTGTAGTCATCTATCTGCCGGGACCACTACCGTATGAATCAGCTAAGGCAATCCCTTACAAATACGGTGCAACAACGATTGAGAATGGAAAGGAAATTCCATTACCCTCCGTCGTGAATATTGCAGACATCAGTCGTGTAACACGGAGCGGTCGAATCTTCAACCGAGGGGTTGGGGAACTTAACAAAGAAAAGGAACTTCAGACAGAAGCTCCTGATCTGCCAGTCGGTCAATCCAGTAATCCCGACCTTTCGAAAAATAATGATGAGATGCTGAAGCTCATCCAAAGGAGTGAATATAAAATTGTTGATTAGCTGTTACAAACTCCTTCAAAGATCTCGGTATTATCACTGTTACTCAGTTCAGAAGCCCACAGGGAGGCTCTACAGAAAGTCTTGGAGCAATCCTTTGTGGAACAGGATGTAACAATCAGACAGTTCGATAGTATTGTCTCTAACATCACTTCCTGCAACAATTTGGGATTTAGTGATGAGGAATTACCCGAAGAGAGTCGCCGTCATAACATGGTGCTCAACATTACAGTTAACTGCCAGGACGATGCTTTAGCCAGCGTACTGGTAGACACAGGGTCAGCCCTAAATGTTATGCCGAAGTCCACTTTGATGCAATTATCATTCAAAGGCCCTCCGATGAGAGTCAGCGAGGTCGTCGTCAAAGCATTCGACGGATCCAGAAAAACAGTTATCGGCGAAGTCGATCTTCCCATAACTATTGGTCCTCACACTTTTCAAGTCACTTTCCAGGTCATGGACATCCGGGCAACATACAGTTATTTATTAGGAAGACCTTGGATACACCAGGCTGGAGCGGTCACTTCAACCCTCCACCAAAAGCTAAAGTTCATTCAGAACGATCAACTTGTCACGGTTTGTGGGGAACAAGCCTTGCTTGTAAGCAACTTGTCATCATCTACTGGAATAAAACCCGAGGAGGTTATTGGAACGCAGTTCCAAGCACTATCGGTGAGCAAGAACGATCATTTCAAAGGAGGAACCTCGATTTCCTCATACAAAGATGCTATCAAAGCGGTCAAGAGTACCGATACAATAGGATGGGGACAGCTTGTCATTCCTATTGATAATAAAACAAAGAAGGGTCTTGGTTTTTCTGCAACCTGTACCCAGGCAGCTGCCAACGATGAAAGTCTTTATCCCCTTCAAAACTTCTTCCACAGTGGAGGTTTCCTTCACCCAGTGTCTCCAGCAGTACATGCTATCAATGAGGTAGATCCTTCCGACACAGATGAAGAATGGAAGTCCTACCTTAACAAGAACGGTTATATGTCTCAAGAAGAGGTGCCCATGCCTTTTTGCTTTCCTACAGAAAGTCCGAGATTTATACCAAGATCAGATGTCGAAATGATCTACGGGGATTGTGATCCGGAAGGATGCCGTGCTCCGCCAAATTCATTAGAGGAAGACACTCTGATGAAAGACAACTTTGATCACAACTACTATGGCCCGATGGATGGCCTGCCAATGTGGCAGCCTTACCCAGGAAACTTGGGGCAAGAGAGTCAGCCGAACAATGAAAATCAGTTGACCGTCATTGAACAGAATACCTGTGTCCCCACCATGTCATGGGATCAACACTCAGGTCATTCGGAAACTATTCAACATGAAGATGAATTCGCAACATTCGCAGGACTTGAATTCATCAACTATGCTTTTCCCGAGGTCAATATCATCGAGAGGGATGACTCCTCTAGTTCCAAAGAAGTGTGGGACACCCTGGGACAACCAAGTGGAAAGTACGACTTTATGGTCAAGTACACTGCGCCTGAAAGCTCTCGTATCAGGTTCGAAGATATCCAGCCAACTGGATGGGGAGATGTACCTGAGAGCGTAAATGCTATGCAAAATGCAACAGAGGAATTCTCCTACGACAATTCTGCCTGGGAGACAAATCAAGGAAGGTGCCAGACTTTGTGATTCACCGAGGAGTTCGCCGCCAATGGGTTGCTGTCGAAGTTCCGAAGGTCGTTCATCAGTCAAAGTAATTGCCGTCTTTTAACCTTTCACCCTGCCCAGGTGGAACGGATGTTTTGATAGGGCTCGCTTTCTGTAAATTTCCCTCTTCGCTTTTCCCGAAGCGACAGAGTTTTGTTTTATAGGGCTATAGTTTCAAGATTCGACTTGTTCATTAATAAAATAACGTCGTTCTGTAATTTCCGCATTAATTGCTGTTTTCTCTTTTTGCTTTTTCAGAAAATGGTAATCCTAAAAAACAATTCAAATAAAAACAAGCAGTAATAAAAATGACACACTGCACACACTTGCATTTTCTCTATCTTTTCTAAACACGAATCATCACGTCATGCAGATTGCTTGTTTTACACCCCGTTGAAACATACGATCCGATGCCTTCTCCCAACTTTGAGTTCCCGGTATTCGAGGCTGAAGAAGAAAATGACAACGAAATTCCAGAAGAAATCTCCCGACTACTCAGACAAGAGGAAAGGACTATTGAACCTCACAAAGAGCCGTTGGAAACGGTAAACTTGGGTTCAGAAAAAGAGAGAAAAGAAATCAGGATTGGGGCACTGCTCAGTCCAACTGCTAGAGAGGGTTTGATAAAGCTTCTCAACGAATTCCCCGATGTATTCGCTTGGTCCTATCAGGATATGCCAGGTTTGGATACCAGCATCGTGGAACATCACTTACCATTAAGATTAGAATGTCCGCCAGTAAAGCAAAGGTTGAGACGCACTCACCCGGACATGGCCATCAAAATCAAAGAGGAGGTACAGAAACAGATCGACGCAGGTTTCCTCGCCACATCAGAATATCCTCAATGGTTAGCCAACATCGTACCCGTTCCCAAAAAGGATGGAAAGGTCAGAATGTGTATTGATTACAGAGATCTAAACAAGGCAAGTCCAAAGGACGACTTTCCTTTACCACACATTGACATGCTGGTAGATAGTACAACAAAGTTCAAAGTTTTCTCCTTCATGGATGGATTCTCGGGCTATAACCAAATCAAAATGGCGCCGAAAGACATGGAGAAAACTTCGTTCATTACCCCATGGGGCACCTTTTGTTACAAGGTAATGCCGTTCGGTTTAAAGAACGCCGGGGCAACCTATCAAAGGGCCATGATTACTCTGTTTCATGACATGATACACAAAGAAATCGAGGTATATGTCGATGATATGATTGCAAAATCAAAAACAGAGAGTGAGCACATTGAACATCTGTCAAAATTGTTCGAACGTCTAAGAAAATTCAAGCTCCGCTCGAATCCCAACAAGTGCACCTTCGGTGTCCGTTCAGGGAAACTACTAGGGTTCATCGTCAGCCAGAAGGGAATTGAAGTTGATCCTGACAAGGTCAAGGCCATTCAAGAAATGCCTTCTCCGAAAACTGAAAAACAAGTCAGAGGATTCCTGGGACGCTTGAACTACATCTCCAGATTCATATTCCTCATGACCGCCACATGTGCGCCGATTTTCAAGTTACTAAAAAAGAACCAGGATTGCGTTTAGACAGAAGACTGCTAAACCGCCTTCGACAGTATTAAGGAATATCTGTTGAATCCTCCGATTCTATCACCTCCAGTGGAAGGAAGACCACTGATCATTTACCTCACAGTCCTAGAGGACTCAATGGGATGTGTACTTGGCCAACAAGACGAAACCAAACAGAAAGAGTCTGCCATTTACTATCTAAGCAAGAAATTCACCGACTGTGAAACTCGGTACACGATGCTCGAGAAAACTTGCTGCACTTTGGCTTGGGCAGCCAAACGTCTTCGCCAATACATGATCCATCATACTACTTGGTTGGTCTCCGAAATGGATCCAATTAAGTATGTTTTCAAAAAGCCTGCTCTCACGGGAAGAATTGCCCGTTGGCAGATGCTGTTATCAGAATATGACATAGAGTATCACGCTCAGAAAGCCGTTAAGGGAAGTATTTTAGCCGATCATTTAGCTCATCAACCGATTGACAATCAGGAATCAGTCGGGTTTGACTTCCCAGACGAAGATGTCATGTATCTAAAAATGAAAGATTGTGATGAACCGCTACCCAGTGAAGGGCCAGAACCAGGTTCCCAATGGGGACTGATCTTTGACGGAGCAGTTAATCATTATGGAAACGGAATTGGGGCAATCATTGTTACCCCCCAGGGTACCCACATTCCTTTCACTGCTAGACTTACGTTCAAGTGTACGAACAACGAGGCCGAATACGAAGCTTGTATTATGCGTCTCGAAGAAGCGATTGATTTAAGGATCAAGAATTTGGACGTATACGGCGACTCAGCCTTGGTTATCAATCAGATTAAAGGAGATTGGAATACATACCAATCAGGATTGATTCCTTACAAGGACTACGCAAGAAGGTTGCTACCTTTCTTCAACAGAGTTGAGTTTCATCACATCCCTCGTGATGAGAATCACATGGCTGATGCATTAGCCACTATCTCTTCCATGATTAGTGTAGGTCAATGGAATGACATACCTAAGATCGACATAATGCGCCTTGAACGGCCCGCTTACATCTTCACGATCGAAGCAGTCATAGACGATAAACCTTGGTATCACGATATCAAATGCTTCCTTCAGAAACAAGAGTACCCACCTGGGGCACTCAGAAAAGACAGAAAGACCCTTAAAAGATTGGCTGGAAACTTCTTCCTGAGCGGTGACACTCTCTATAAGAGAAATTTCGACATGGTCTTGCTCCGATGCGTCGACAGACCAGAAGCAGACATGCTTATGAAAGAAATTCATGAAGGGTCCTTTGGCACTCATGCCAATGGACACGCAATGGCGAGAAAAATTATGAGAGCAGGGTACTACTGGTTAACCATGGAATCCGACTGCTACAAGTACATGAGGAGGTGTCACAAGTGTCAGATATACTCCGACAAAATTCATGTACCGCCATCACATCTCAAAGTTCTTTCTTCCCCGTGGCCTTTTTCCATATGGGGAATCGACATGATTGGCATGATTGAGCCCAAGGCTTCAAATGGACATCGGTTCATCCTTGTAGCCATTGACTATTTCACCAAGTGGGTCGAAGCAGCGTCATTCGCTAATGTAACCCGACAAGTGGTGGTCCGATTTATCAAAAACAATATCATCTGCCGTTATGGTGTTCCAAGCGAGATCATTACTGATAATGGATCTAACTTAAACAATAAGATGATGAAAGAGTTGTGTGCAGAGTTCAAGATCGAACACCATAACTCATCTCCCTACCGACCCAAGATGAACGGAGCGGTAGAAGCGGCTAACAAGAACATCAAGAAGATTGTTCAAAAGATGGTTGTAACCTACAAAGATTGGCACGAGATGCTACCCTTTGCTCTTCATGGTTATCGCACATCTGTCCGCACTTCAACAGGGGCTACCCCTTTCTCTCTAGTATATGGCATGGAGGCAGTGCTCCCTATAGAAGTAGAGATCCCATCAATCCGGGTATTGATGGAAGCTAAGCTTACAGAAGCTGAATGGTGTCAAAGTCGACTCGATGAACTGAATCCGATTGAAGAGAAACGAATCACGGCCCTATGCCACGGTCAGTTGTATCAGCAAAGAATGAAGAGGACGTTCGGCAAAAGGGTTCGACCCCGTGTCTTCAGAAAAGGAGACCTTGTGCTCAAGAAGATACAATCATTTCTCACTGATTCTCGGGGCAAATGGACTCCAAATTACGATGGCCCCTATGTGGTCACGAAAGCTTTCTCAGGCGGCGCCTTGAGACTTGTAACCATGGACGGAGAGGAATTTGCCTACCCCACGAATGTTGATGTAGTCAAGAAATACTTCGCCTAAACTAAACTAAAAAAAAACGTCTCGGTGGATTGAAAACCCGAAAGGGCGGTCCAGGCAAAAGTTAGAGACATGAAAAATCATCCCGGTGGGTTGGAAACATCAAAGTACAATCCAGGCAAAAATTAGGGATAATGGCAAGTAACTATGTTCAACAGAGGCAAGCCCCTCAGTAGCAGCAGTTACATCATTTATCAGAAAACTCCAGTCAAGGTCATCTTCGACAGAAGCTCAGGATGCTCCGAATTCAAAGTTGGTGGGAGGATAATGGTCATTATGTTTCAACGTAGCCCTTTTCCCTGTAAATTACCATTTTCAAGCTTTGTATATACTCTTTGGAATCACACGTTTGGCTTATCTCCATCTTATCAATAAAATTTGAGCCCTTGTGCTTTTGTTTGAAATTCTTTTTTGTTTTAGCTTTACATAACGGCATTTTAACATGATCAACGATTCTTGAAATGAAACAAAAATGAATTTACTTGTTAAAACTTTTTCTGGTTTTAAAATAAAGTCGGCAATTTCTTTTGACTGTTGAACATCAGAAGAATCTCGATCGCTTCTCCAAAGGTGTTTGAACCTCAAAGTGCAGAATCAAAGTACTCCTTCTACGCCAGTACGCCTGAATGAAGGGATCAACTGTGTCAGAGACCTTGTCTCGTCTGACATGCCACAGCAGAGTTCTTACCTCCTAAGCCCGATCAACGGAAGCTCCCAGCAGGGACTATCTCTCCTAAGCAAGGTGGAATTGCTATCTTGAACCAGCGATATCTCTACACGCCCCGCGACGGCCGAGTATCCTGTCATGTTTATCTTTTAGTTTGTGTGTCGCGTCAGTTTTGTCCGCATATACATACATACATCATGCATTATTGATTTGCATTTACATTTCATATTGCATCAGTATCACTCTAGCTGGTCTTGTCCCTTAGTGATAGGAGTTCTCCCAATCGAATTGTCAGTTCTTTCCTCGTCAGGAAACGTTGTGTCTGAACAATCTCGCCACCAGTGTATCTTTAGATCAGAGTCGGCACTCGACCACTTTGATAACTTGAACCTCTGAAAAGCCTGAGAAAACTTTCAACAAACATCACTCTTCGCCATCGAAGATGATATCCTTGCTTTCCCGGATTAAGGAAAATCCCGAGAGAAAGCCTCATAATCAGAGATTCAGCAGTACGGCAGTTTTTCTCCAAAAAACCCACTGATGAAAAGGTCATCGGCACCTCAAAATTGGATCACATCATATGGCGTTTCTCCGAAAAGATCCCGAGAAAAGTATGATGTAAAGACCCCAAACGGAAGCAGTCTCTCAAGAGACTCGCTTTCGCCAGTAGAATCGACAAATGGCATCTCCAAACAAAGAAGTTTGTGCACCTCTACAACTCAGACGACTGGGTTCCCCAGCAAGTCTGACATCGAAACTTTTTCCACTCAAATGGCATCTCCCCAGGAAAATTCGGCGAGAAGTGTGAAGGAAAGCCGCTACGCATAGCGTCCCTTGTCAATAAAGCTTATTGACAAAAGAAACTAAGACCAGTTCCTTGGTAGGAAACCAAGAACGAGGGGAAGTTCATTTCAGAGACTGAGACCAGTTCTTGGTAGGAAACCAGGATCGAGGGGAAGTTTACAAAAGAAACTAAGACCAGTTCCTTGGTAGGAAACCAAGAACGAGGGGAAGTTCATTTCAAAGACTGAGACCAGTTCTTGGTAGGAAACCAGGATCGAGGGGAAGTTTTTACCTTTTCTAAGCATCATTGCTTAGCTAAAGAAGATGAATGTGTAAGCTGCCATTCATAGACGCCATCAAAATTTCGGGTATTCCGATATTTAATCCTCTTGCACCCCGAATGCCCGAATACCTTCGCCATTCACACCTTCGTGTCCAAGAAGATTAAATAGGGGCATCTGTCATACCCCAAATTTTGACCACTAAGATTTCCCATCATTGTGAAAATCATCATCACAATATGGATAAACCATCATGCCTCACCAAATGCCTCAAGGGTTGTTGAGCATTCACTACAATCAAAATTAGGGTTTTAAGCCCTCTCAGAGCTCTTAGACAAAGGATCAATCAAGGAATGACATGATCTTCAACTTGTCTAAACCTCTCAAACATCCACAAAGGATCAAACGGACTCCCACTTTAAGGATTAAGCACAAAGCTGCTCCCTTCTAGGTGGATCAAGCCTCAAGATCGCCAGTGTCACCAAATTAGGGTTTTGATCGACCAGGGCCTCCAGATGGAAATTTTCATCTGGACACAAGCCAATGATCCAAAACATAACCTAATATGCCCCATGGAACCTCATGGAACCAATCATCAAGTTAATTTGACCTCAGGGGATGCATACATCAAAAATCAGGAATTAGGGTTTCTTGACCTAATTCACTCCTAAGTTGACTTTTGGGGCAAATCATGAGCCAAGACCTCAAGAGAGGGTTTGAGGGTCTCTAATAAACCAAATTGATCCATTTGGAACAATGGACTAAGCCAAGAGGCTTGAGCAACAAGTCTCAATTTCATCTGCACCACAATTAGGGTTTTAAGGGAAAAGTCAACTGTAACTTTGACTTTTGACCAAGACATGCTCCTAAACCCTAGGACATACCTCAATACACCCTATGACACCCTTGGAACATGTCCATCAAGTTTGATTTAGGTCAAGGACATGATTTCCTGAAGAATTGCACAGTTTGGAATTCATCTGATAAAAAGTCAACAGTGCACAAAAGTCAACTTTGACTTTTTGAGATTTTTCACCAAAATGGATTTTTAACCCTAAAATGATGTTTATGTATGATTTGAATCATCATTCATCAAGAAAAATCAAGAAAAGTTGGATAACTTGTAAAAGGGGTAACCATAAAAACTTAGAAAATTTTCTAAGTTAAAAGATAAAGTGACAAAGGTACCAACTTTGAAGGACCATAACTCCTAAACCACAAGGCCATTTTTTTCCATCCAAAGCTTGATTTGTAGATCTCATTACCCTCTACAAAAACTTCAACTAGGCCTAACTCCAATTCCTTATGGATTTTGAGTTATGAGTGAGCCAAAGTGGCTTAAAACATGAAAATGTACCATTTTCCAACACTTAGAAAAATTCTGTCCAAGACAGATTTTGTTGAAACACCAAAACTTGTGAGATCTTTTCACATAGATGCAAGCTGAATCAAGTACAAAGTTAAACATCAACATTGTTGCATATGTTACTAAGAATTCAAAGAGCTCAACAGCATGAATTGATTCAACTTAAGCCATGAGAAATCCATGCCCAAAGTCATGCTGCTGCAAGCTGTTTTGGAAAAATCAGTTTGTATGTTTTCTTGCCACACACGATTTTGAGCCAAAGACTAAGGATCACTATGCCACCTGTGTTCAAACCAATCACATTGCATCTGATCCAAGTGATAAATCTGAGTCAAAAAGCCAAGGAATCTTCCAACTTGAAGTTCATCCACTTTGGCACATTTTGCCTTGAATTCAAAGTGCATTAATGTGGAATAGTGCATTGTCAAGGTAGCTACCCTACTCAGTCAATTTCTCTGATTAAACAACATTAAAAATATCTGAGGAATGTGGTTTTTGGTCAAGGCATAGCCCTGCTCTTGGGAATGGCTAGCTTGCCTTGCTTTAGAAGAAATCCTCCAAGCCAATCCATGCAAATGTGATCTGATCCAGCAACCATTCACTATTCCTCCAAAACAAAAGTTGATCACCTATAGATAGAGGTCCCAATGGATCATTCAACTCACACCAAAGCCAGTTACAGCACTGCTTTCTCTCATTCTTTCTTAAACCTCAAGTTTTCTTGTTTTGGAGTAACCACTATCGGGTTTTGAGTTGCAGCCACAATCAATCCATTCCAATTGCTCAAACACATCACATATGATGTATTTGAGGTGTCCAAACACTTAAACACCAACTGTAACACCCCAGGCTCAAAATCACTCTTCAACCAAGCCATTATGCTTCAATTTTACAGGTGGAGGTCTCTAGCTTGATCCAGAAGGTTTCAGAGTGTTCCAAAGCTTGCAACACACTCCATAACATCCATTGAAGCTGTAGGGATCATCAATTCACGACTGGAACACCATCTGGGCAAAGTTCCATTTCAGCTTGCATCAAGGTGAGCTTCAAACTCAAACTCCATGATCCATGCATATTTCCTCGCATGATATTTTTGCCATTTGCTTGCCATCATGTGTTGATTGTTTTTCCTCAAGAAATTGGATCATAGACCTTATAACCATGCCTGCACGATTGCTTTTGCAAATTAGGGTTCATCTGTGTTCATCATGATTATTTTACTCCACACTGAAAATAAATAAAATTGGGTATTGCCATCTTATTCCTTGTGAAAAAACGCACGAGTTTGGTGTTTGAATCATGTCCAATGGTTGAGAGATGAATGAGATATGGTGCTTTACGCACGAGCTCGAGGAAGAAGATGGCCATGGCGCCATTCTTCAGAAAATCCAACAAGTTTGATATATATTTTTCACTTGCCATGTTATTAATGAATTGGCATTGCGCCCCAGCGGTTCATCAGCTGGTTTTGTGAGTATTGGCAAGCGAGGGGTCTGGGGTTCGAATCCCCCTCGCCCCAGACTTCTTTTTACCACTTTTTTATTTTGTTATTTTTCATATTATTATTTTTAATGATTTGAAAAATTAATAACTCCTTCAATTTTTATCATTTTTGATTGGTTCTTTTTGCAACAATTCACAAAAATGTTGAAATATTTTATTCCACCAAAAAATTAGATTTATATTATTTATTTAATATAATTAGTATTTTTGTGAATAAATTCATTTTTAATTGTTTTTAAACATTCTAAAAATGAATATTTACTTTGAAAATCAAAACCTAATGAGTTTAAATATTCCTTGTGATTATCCCTCATTTTTTTTAAACCTTAAGCAAAATCATAAGTGGATTATTCAAATTTATTTTGAATTTTGTTTGATTTTCTTTAAATATTTATTTTTAAAGATTAAAATTAGGGTTTTTCTTGATTCAACTTTCAAAATTGATTTTCAAAAACATTTTTGGGCCTCTTGAGAGAGTGTAAGACCCAACCCACTTGTACAAAAACATTTTTGGGTCTCATTCGTTGTATAAGTCCCTCTATACATTTTCAAATAAACGGCACGATCATCGCCTTTTGAAAAATAACCTTGGGCCTCTCCTTGAAGCTATAAGACCCATTCAAAACTCTTGGGCCTCTATTAGAGTGTAAGACCCAATCCTCTTTTAACCAAAACAATTTTTGGGCCTCACTTATCGTATAAGTCCCTCTGCATTAAAAGAAAACCTTGGCGCGATCGCCATTTTAAACGGAAAATCAATTGGGCCTACCCTCATGTTATAAGCCCCACTCTTTTTCTTTAAACTTTTTTGGGCCTCTTGAAAGAGTGTAAGACCCATCCCTTTGTACAGAAAACATTTTTTGGCCTCAGTCACTTGTATAAGTCCCTCTGTACAAATAACAGTGCGCTCACTGATAAAACCCTGGCCCTCTCCTTGAGCTATAAGACCCATTCTTTCTTTTTTCACATCACTTTCTCCTTTGATTTTGAATATACTGTTGTTTTCAATCTTTCTTTGTTGAACAACTAACCAAACAGCATGGAAGCTCTACAACCGAGTAAGTGGTTATTGCTTTCATTTACCGCTTTCATATACATATAAACTGTATTGTGGGGCTGTTTCACTGTAAGTCTTCTTTCATAAACTCATATCAACTGTGTAATAATAGTATAGATATTTAGAGTTTCCCCGGCAACTACGTTTAGAACTAGGTGACGCCGTTTCGTTTATTCGTAGAAATAGACAACTAGATCCCCAATAGGATCACCAGATACAGTCTTCTCTTCGGCTGTCCTCATTAGGAATTGTCAAGAAACTCTACTCCCCAAAGATGAATGTCTTCTCCGTGAATGGCATCTTTGAGTTTCTTCCAAACTCTCGGACTTTCCTGACTTGATCTATTCCTTGTGAATAGCTTGCCTTGAATTTCTCGGGGTTTGGGGACCCACGGGCTTCTTAAAAGCATCGGCCTCCTCTTGGGCATCGTACAAGGACCCACAGGCTTTCTAAAAGCAACCCCGCCTCCTCTTGGGCTTCGTACAAGGACCTACGGCTTCTTAGAAGTATTCACAACCTCCTCTTAGGCTTCGTATAATGATCTCTTCCTCCTGGAATGATAGCCTTCTCTTGGGCTTCGTACAAGGACCGATCGGCTTCTTAAAAGTTTCCAGCCTCCTCTTGGGCTTCGTACAAATTGTCCCGACGACCTCCTAGAGGTATAGGAACAGAACCTAGTCATCTTCATAGCACAGTCCTTTCATAGAGTCTACTACTGTTTCTCAAAGCATAGTACAAAAGATGAAACTCTAAGACTTGGACAGTCTAATCTCCTTGAGTCTCAAAGACATTCTCAAGTGACCCCTTCGTTAAATAGGAAGGAAACCCGCAGACTCGGACAGTCTCAATACCCTTCGGATTTCCCGCTTCCTTAAAGAACAGGAATAACCCGGATCCTTGAATCAAATGCATGATTACAGTGTTGCTCATATAAGAACTGATTTTCTCTTTCAAAATCAGTATATTGGACCTGTCACTCAACTGAAACAGTCACCTTAGCCTCGTCTTGGGCTTTGTACAATGATTCTCCCCAGCGGAGTCAAACAATATTTAGCCTCTCTCTCGGGCTTTGTACGAGACACATAAGAGACTCCCTCGTTGAGTCAATCACCTCTTTAGCCTCCATCTCGGGCTTCGTACGAGATACAAAAAACTCTTTTGTTGAGTCAAATAGCCTCCATCTCGGGCTTTATACGAGATACCAAAAGATTCCCTCGTTGAATCAAAACCTTTTAGCCTCTTTCTCGGGCTTTGTACGAGACACATATTAGCCTCCTCTTAGGATTTGTATAAGAAAACCACTGGTTGATCCAATCAACCTTTTAGCATCAAAGCTGTGCCTCGTTCACAGTACACAAACATCAACAACTCCTTCACCTTCATCTAATCGCTGTAAGTGGCAAGCCTCTGGATCATCTATATCCATGCCACTGTCCCTCTTTTAGCATGAGAAATTCCTAAGGAAAGATAGCATTGCTCTACACTGAGTTAAAGTCTTCTCCTTCAGGTTAAAACCCCCTATAAAGGAAATTATGGCATTGCCGGATTCATAAATCCCGGTTAAAGTAATTCTCCTTTATAAACAGTTATGACATACAACCCTCTTCTTTAGAGATGACAAATTCTCTCTAAGGTCAGACCTTTCAGCTTCACATCTTGGGCTTTGAACAAGATATAAATAAACTTTTTAGCTTCACATCTTGGGCTTTAATCAAGATACAAATCACCTTTCGCTTCACGTCTTGGGCTTTGAACAAGACACCAAAAACACCCATTTCCTCCCATAGAATAGGAGGAACTACGAACACTCTGATTTCCCTGTTTCGGTAAACAGGAATACGTAGGCATAAGATTGAAAGAAAGATCTTAGCGAGCACAATCAACAAAAAACCAAAATCCCATATCTCCGTCAATCAAAAAGCAGTAACTCAAAAGCATCCGACCTAAACATCCTAATCCTTGTTCCCCGCCAGAAACCTTCTACCCAGATAAAAAGAAAGAAACCAGTATTGGCGAAAATACAAATAACCAGTACAAAGGCCCCCCCACATTGATAGCATTCATAACTTAACAGACCGTTGTTTAAACTCAGTATGCAAAGCAGGGTTAATTGGAGACATCTATTTCCCTTCCTTATTCAGCTCACAATAGGATAAAAAATGAATTGACCTGTAGTTTAAGCTCAAACCGCAGAGAGCGACCAGCGCTTAAGAACCGCGTCCAAAATCGCTCGCTACAGTAAGGAGAAAAAAAACTGGGAAATTCATGAGACAAGCAAACATCAGAGGTATTCAGAAGAACATTGAATAAACTCTGGAAAAACAACAGATAGGTTCTGGAAGAACATCATAACAAAAACTCAATCTGGAAAAACATCAGAGAGAGGGACACATCCAGAAGAGCATCAGATGGTTAAAGCAATGTTATTACAGAAAAGCATCAGAATAAACAAAGCGCTATCTGGAAAAACATCAGATAACAAAGACTCAATCTAGAAGAACGTTAGAAAGAGAGACACATCCGGAAGAGCATTAGATGGTCAAAAGAAACCAGACATCCAATAATGGCTTTGAATGGAAGGTATAATCATAATATCTAATAATGGCTTTAGATAAAAGTGAACAAAGAAGGGATCCAAGAAAGCATTGGATGTAAAGAAACCAGTCATCCAATAATGGCTTTGAATGAAAGGTATAATCACGATATCTAATAATGGCTTTAGATAAAAGTGAACAAAGAAGGGATCCAAGAAAGCATTGGATGCAAAGAAACCGGTCATCCAATAATGGCTTTGAATGAAAGGTAAACTCATAATATCTGAGAAGGCATCAGATGAGGATAAGATAAAAAGGGTAATCCAAGAAGGCATTGGACGTAAAGAAACCAGTCATCAAATAATGGCTTTGAATGAAAGACAAACTCATAATATCTGAGAAGGCATCAGATGAAAATGAGATAAAAAGGGTAATCCAAGAAGGCATTGGATGTAAGACACCAGACATCCAATAATAGCTTTGAATGAAAGGTAAACTCATAATATCTGAGAAGGCATCAGATGAGAATGAGATAAAAAAGGTAATCCAAGAAGGCATTGGATGTAAAGGAATCACAATATCCAAGAAAACATTGGAGGAATGTGAACAAAGTGATACCCAAGAAAGCACTGGATAGAAGGAATCACAGTATCCAAGAAAGCATTGGATAAATGTGAACAAAGAGATACCCAAGAAAGCATTGGATAGAAAGATTTACATTATCCAAGAAAGCATTGGATGAATATGAACAAAGAGATACCCAAGAAAGCATTGGATAAAAGGAATCATAGTATCCAAGAAAGCATTGGATGAATGTGAACAAAGAGATACCCAAGAAAGCATTAGATAGACACGACAATATTTGTTTGTTAGGTGCCAAGTAAGTTGGACTTTTACCACAAGGTAAGGCACGGATAGCAACACGACCTCGGGAGAAATGCGAATGAAGATGAAACACTCATGCTATTCATATGTATATAAATTATGCTATGATATGTGATCAAACGCAAATGTGATGCAGATGCTGATGACACAACTCAACTCTTTCTGGGAGAAGACAAGACTGGAAGATTGATTCCTCAACACGTAGTTCACTTCCAGTCTGCTTGGGGACTAGAGACGCTACTGTTGAACACGTCATTGCCACACTGGTGAACTGTATCAAATGATGATCCTTGTAGAAAGGATGAAGAGCCATTTAGGGATTCTTCAATTAAACTGCCCCAGATTAGCTGAGTGATGTAGATGAACTATTTAATGCTTCAGCTTGTCTGATTCTGAAGATGACTGCTTTGCTGTACACTGGGAAAGCTTGCCCCAGTATGAATCTTGAAAAGTCTTCTGTATAAACCAATTCCGAGAAGGACCTGCCCCTGAAAAACAAATCTTGAACTGATTCTTTTACATGATTTGGAAAGAACTTGCCCCTAACATGATCACCAACCAAGTTTCTTAATTGTTTGAAAATTCCTTGAGAGGAAAGCCAGTTCGCAAACAAAAGTATTTGTACAATCATGGTAATTTTAAAGCAAAGTCATGCAACTTTTGAAATTAAAATTATTTTTGGAAGATGCAAAACAAAATGAGTCACTAGTTTGAACACGACGGTTCAAGACATTTAAAAGGTAAAGCAAAGGTGTAATGCCAAAACAAAGGATCTGCAAAGATCTTTGGGAGTCAGTTTATGCAACCTTGCTGTAGTATGCTTTCAAAATAACCTTACTTCAGTTAGGTCTTTTGAGGGTTGTATCGTGGACTGGTTCACGTTTTAAGAAACAAAGTGTAGCGTGCGATTTTTGTCGGTGACGCGACCACCTTACCGCATTGGTTGGAATTGGGTGCTACTTTCTGATTTTTTATTTATTCTATGAAGCTGGAAAGGAAAGGGAAGCTATCTAAAACTAACCTTGCACGCAAATGTTTTTATTTAACAAATGCTAAGAGATTGGGGGGTCCGGGGTCAGATTATATAATAGGGAGTTGTCAATTACCCAGTGTATATATGGTTATCCATAGTTTGTTTGGCATATTCTTCTGTTATCTACTTACTGGCGTTTATCTGTCACAAATTTGGGAAAAGTTTCTTCTTTGGGAATGTTGAGAGAGTATTTTTGTTGTTTTTTGGGTTTTTCGATGTTTTTGGTAAGGTACTGGACCTAAGGTTTTTGATTTGTGTGCTCGCTAAGATTTCGCAATCTTATGCCTACGTATTCCCGTTAAATAAAATAGGGAAATCAGAGAAATCGTAGTTCCTCCTATTCTATGGGAGGAAAAAGATGTTTGGTGTCTTGTTTAAAGCCCAAGATTGAAGCTGAAAGGTATTTGTGTCTTGTTCAAAGCCCAAGATTGAAGCTAAAAGGGTGACTGAGGGAGAATTTGTCATCTCTAAAGGGAGATATCTCATATGTTTATCACAATTATTTGGGTAACTGATTATAAAGGAGAATTACTTTAACTGAAAAGTATGGAATCCAGCAATGCCATAATTTCCTTCATAAGGGATTTGTCCTGAAGCGGAAAACTTTAACTCAGTGTAGAGCAATGCCATTTTTCCTTACAAGTCTTTCATGCTAAGAGAGGGACATTGGCTTGGATGTAAATAATCCAGAGGCTTTCCACTTACAACAATTAGATAAAAGGAGGTTTTTACGAAGATAAAGAAGGACTACAACTCAGATTTTTTAATTAACAAGTGTGTCGCTTACTGCAATTATCTGGGATTAGGTTTTTCTTTGATTGTCTATTTTGATATGTGATTGTATAGAGAAGTTGTCTTCCTACAGAGATATTTTTATTTCCTCTGAGGGGATGTTGATTTTTGTGTGCCTTGATCAAAGCCCAAGGTTGAAGCTAAAAGGTTGACTCTGTTCAGGGAATTTTATTTCTGTCTTGTACAAAGCCCAAGATTGAGGCAAAAAAAGGGATTGACTCTTTTGGGGAATATTTAGTTTGTCTTGTACAAAGCCCAAGATTGAGGCTAAAACAAAGTTGACTCTACTAGGGAGAGGTTTTATCTGTCTTGTACAAAGCCCAAGATTGAGGCTAAAAAAGGAATTGACTGACTCAGCTGGAGAATATTTATATGTGTCTTGTACAAAGCCCAAGATTGAGGCTAAAACTGCTGAGGGATGATCATTATACAAAGCCTAAGAGGAGGCTGGTTGGGGAATTTCTTATATGGAGCCTAAGAAGAGGCTAGCTTATGCTGAGGATTATTGAGATCCAGAGACAAGTCCAAATTGGGGAATCAACTCTTGCTTAGGGATGGAGGAGAGTTGAAATATCATATGTCTTGAGGTTCAGATTGAGGGCTTAGGGGTTGTAATTTGACCCTAGCTGGGGAGTTTAGAGTGAAAGTTTTAAGATTAAGTTTTTTAACCTTTGGAGGTTTTAACTCTGTTTGATGAAATGATCAGGGTTTTTCCTATTTCTTCAGGAAACTTGAGGGTTTCTTTGAGATCCAAGAGGAGATGAGACTGTCCAAGTCAACTGGTATGAGAAGGTTGATCTTTGTATAATGCCCAAGAGGAGGCTGATGTTTTAAGGGATGAGAATCATCCCTAAACTGGTCTAATGTTTTGAGATTCGGACTCTTTGGAGGATTGAACTAGCAAAGGATGACTAGGTTCTATCCTATACCTGTAGGAGGTCTTCGGGTCCTTGTATTAAGCCCAAGAGAAGGCTGAGAAATTCTAAGAAGCCTGAGGATCCTTGTACAAAGCCCAAGAGGAGGCTGGGGATGCTTTTAGGAAGCCCGTGGGTCCAAACCTAAGAAAAGTTCAAGAAAGGTTTCACCGGGAATAATCCTTTCTTTAGTGAACAGTTCTATGGTTTGAAGAAATTCAAGAAAGGTTTCAACGGAAATTAATCCTCTCTGGGGAAATGAATTTCTTGTACAGATTTCTAAGTAGTGACAGTCTTGAGAAAAGTTTCACCGGGAATAATGCCTTTCTCTGTTCCATATTGTATAAGCCCAAGAGGAGGCAAGACTGTATCTGGAATTTCCTATGGGGGACTAGTTTTGACTGTGTTGAAAGAGTAACCACTGGTTTTATCTAAACATAGAACTAGTTGCTGGGGAAAACTCTAAGGAGATATACAGGCATATATATACAGATGAAATATATATATATATATATATATATATATATATATATATATATATATAAGCAAATATGTAAAAGAAAGCTGGTAGAACTTACAGGTGAGTAAGCTTCCAGTATTATAAACACAGCTGTATGGTTAGTTATTCAAGAAATTGAAGAAAGTTTTGATAACAACTATGAATTTGAATCTAAATCAAACAAAGAAAGTTGTTGTAAAAGGAAGATTGGGGCTTATACTTAAGGAGAGGCCCAGATGAACTTTTTTGAAAAGGCGACGATCGCGCCGTAGTTTTGAAAATCACAGAGGGACTTATACAATGACTGAGGCCCAAATTTATTGTATTTACAAAGAGGTTGGGTCTTACACTCTATTAGAGGCCCAAAGCTTATTTTTATACAAGAGATGGGGCTTACAACTCAAGGAGAGGCCCAAATGAAAAACAGTTACCGTACCGTTATTTTGAAGATTGTATCGGGACTTATACAATGACTGAGGCCTAAATTATTTATGTACAAAGGGGGTTGGGTCTTACACTCTATTAGAGGCCAAAAAGTGTTTGAAAAAGAAGAAAATGGGACTTACAACACAAAGGGAGGCCCACATGATTTTTGGTTTGAAAACGGCGATCGCGCCGAGATTTTTGAAATCGAGTCGGGACTTATACAATGACGGAGGCCCAAAAAAAGTTTGTGTGACAAGGGATGGGTTTTACACTCTATTAGAGGCCCAAAGTGTCTTTGAAAAGAAGTTTGATCAAGAGGAAACCCTAATTTCTTTTACAAATATAATTTTCAAAGAAAAATAAGTAATAAATGATATAAAATACCAAATATTTTAGAAAAACAAGTTGTAAATTTTGAACAATATTTTTAAAAATCATGTTTAATCACATGAAGGCTTGAAATTCAATTGGTTTTGAAAAAGCAAGGTGGAAATCTCATTTTAAAAATGTTTGAAAACAAATAAAATGAAATTTATTGCAAAAATTCAAACTATATTAAATAAATAATATAAATTCAATTTTTTTTGTGGAATAAAATATTTCAACATTATTGTGAATTTTCAAAAAAGGAACCAATCAAAAATATTTAAAATTGAGAGAGACATTAATTTTGGAATTAATTAATAAAAAAAATATGAAAAATAGCAAAATATGATAGGAATAGCAAAATGGTTTGGGTGGGTGTTGAACCCATGACCTAAGGTTTTAGGCCTGGCCAAGGCGTCTTGGCCTGGCACTTGCCCAAGGCTGGCCTAATTTTAGGCCTCTTGCATGAAGGCCATAACTTCTTCATTTCTCCATGGATTTGGACAAAATTTAGATGGATCCTACCTAGAATTTCATGAGGAATCCAATGGTTCTTTTAGATTTTTCTAAATATGTCCCCATTTTAAAACCCGATAGTGGTTTCAAAATAGGCCAAGATTTGCATGTTCTATGATATCTTATCATACAAGCAATAATAGCATGGTAAATTGGTTCAAACACAACACATATGATATATATGACATGTTTATGATCAATGGACCTCAAAGCAATGCATATTTTAAGAGGTCAAGTTATGATGCACTTACCTCTTGAAGCTCCTTGTGCTAACTGTCAAGATCCTTGTGCCAGAAGTGATCCAATGCTTTAGACACGCTTGATCGATTCCTTAGAAGCTTTTAGGATGATCAAAACCAGCTGGAAACCTCAGGAACAAGAGTTGGCTCTTTCTTGCAAAAGTGGCAAAAGTGACCAAAATGGTAACTCACTCAAATGGTGTTACAGTTGAGGGAAACCAGTTGGGACAGTTTGAGGATGATATTTGGAGTGTATTTGAAGCTTTGTTTGGTTTTGAAAGTGGCTGAATCAAGACATGGCTTGTAAAATGCAAAAAAGTCAAAATTTGAGGTTTTGGAGGTTGACTTTCTGATTTTGAGGTTGTGCAATGTGGATAAAGGTTTGAACACCTCCAATGGATGATTTATGATGTGTTTGGATGGTTATTTGAGTGTTTTTTGCTCTGGTTTCAAGAATTTCCAAATTGCTTCATAATGACTTGAAAATGAAGTAAGAGAGGGAGAGTGAGAAAACAAGGCTTTGGTATTGTTTTGGTGTGGTTTGAAACATCAAAAATGGCCTCTATTTATAGTATAGGAGTTTTGTTTTTGAAGGAATAGTGAATGGCAACTGGTTTACTCTATTATCCAATGGATATGCCCATGTATCACTTCCTTAAATGCCAAGGTACCAAGTCTTCACTTGGCCATTGACTGAGCTGGTCTTTGTAGCTCTAGGTCTTCTGAGTTTTGCAACAACCTTGACTCAATTGGACTGATAAGGCTTGGTTCATGACAACTCAATGCACCACATAAATGCCAAATGACAAACTTGGAGTTTATGGATTTGAAACTTTGAATGATCACATGCCAAAGGATAGGATTCTTGACTCAATGGTCCAAGCTTGAAAATATTAAGTGAGTCATCAAGATTCCCTCTGATCTTGGAAGAGGACAAAGCTTGCATGATGACAGAATTTGAAATAGAAATAGTGTGGCACAAGAAATGCACCAAATTTGCCTTGAAAACCAGTTTGAGCACGGCATGTTGTGAGATCCATAACTCCTTGATCAAGTTGAATTAATGGGAGTTCTTGTACTCTTTAGAAAGCTCTCATGACATACTTTAACTTTGATGTCCAAGATTGGGCTTGGTTTAGCTTGTATCAAGGTCAAATATGGCCTCAAAGTTTGGAAAAAGTGAAACAGATTCTGTCTTGAAAATTTCACTAAGTGTTGGAATGAAAATGTCCATTTTCATTTTTTGTGATTTTGATTAATTCATAACTCAAAATCCATGAGGATTTGGAATGAGATGTAGTTGACATATTTTAAGTATGTAATATGAACTTTAATTTGAGCTTTGGATGGGAGAAAAAGGCCTTGTGGTTTAGGAGTTATGACCTTGCAAAGTTGGTACCAAATCACTTTTGTCTCATAACTTAGAAAAATTTTGGTTTCTCATGGTTGCCCCTTTTGCAAGAAACCTCATTTTTCTTGATTTTTCTTGATGAATGATGATCAATACCATTTATTAACATTGTTTTTTACTTAGGGGAACCATATTTGTGAAAAATTCTAAAAAGTCAAACTTAATTTTAGGCACAGTTGACTTTTTGTCAGATGAATTCCAAACTATGTGATCCTTTATGAAATCAAGTCCTTGACCTAATTAAAACATAATGGATGGATTCCATAGGTGTTTTAGGGTGTCTTGAATCATGTCCCAAGGTTTGGGAACATGTCTTGGTCAAAAGTCAAAGGCACAGTTAACTTTTTCTTCAAAACCCTAATTGTGGTCCAGATGGAATTGAACTTATGAACCAAGCTTCTTGGATCAATCCATTATTGTAAATGGATCAATGTGGTGTGTTTGAGGCCCTCAAATCATGTCTTGAGGTCTTGGTTCACGCCTTGCCTCAAAAGTCAATTTAGGAGTGAATTAGGTCAAGAAACCCTAATTCCTGTTATTTGATGAATGCTTCCCCTGAGGTTATTTTGACTTGATGATTGGGTTCATGAGGTCCCTTTGAGCATCTTGGGTCATGCTTTGAAGTATTGGCTCATGCCCAAATGAAAATTTTCATCTGGAGGCCTTGGTCGACCAAAACCCTAATTTGGTGACACTAGCGATCCTGAGGCTTGATCCACTTGGAATGTTGCAATCTTGTACTTGATTCTTGATGTGGGAGACCTCTTGATCCTTTATAAGTGTTTGAGAGGCTAGACAAGTTGAGGATCATGTCCATTCTTGATTGATCCTTTGTCTGAGTACTCTGAGAGGGCTCAAAACCCTAATTCTTGGTTGAAGTGAGTGCTCAACAATCCTTGAGAAGATTGATGATGTATGATGGTACATCCATATTGTGGTAGTGATTTACACAATGATGGGAAATATTGTGGTCAAATTTTGGGGTATGATAGATGCGCCTATTTAATCTTCTTGGACCCGAAGGTGTGAATGGCGAAGATATTCGGACATTCAGGGTGCAAGAGGATTAAATATCGGAATACCCAAAATTTTGACGGTGGTTATGAATGGCAGTTTGCTTATCCATCTTCTTTTACTAAGAAATTATACTTAGAAAAGGGTAAAACTTCCCCTCGATCCTGGTTTTCAGCCACGGAACTGGTCTAAGTTTCTGAAATAAACTTCCCCTCGATCCTGGTCTTCAACCATGGAACTGGTCTAAGTTTCTGAAATAAACTTCCCCTCGATCCTGGTCTTCAGCCACGGAACTGGTCTCAGTTTCTTCTTGAAATAAACTTCCCTTCGATCCTGGTCTTCAGCCACGGAACTGGTCTCAGTTTCTTTTGTAATAAACTTTCCCTCAATCCTGGTCTTCAGCCACGGAACTAGTCTCAGTTTCTTCTTGTCGAGTTCCTTCCTTGACAAGGAAGGCTATGTGTAGCGGTCTCCATCAAACTTCTCGCCGAGCTATACTGGGGAGATGCCATTTGATGGGAAAATTTGATGTCAGACTTGTCGGGGAAACCCATTTGTCTGTGCTGTAGAGGTGTGCAAACTTCTCTGTTGGAGATGCCATTTGTTGACTCTACTGGGGAAAACGAGTCTCTTGAAAGACCATTTTCTTCTTGGGGATATTACATCACACTTTTCTTCGAGATCTTCTCGGAGAAATGCCATGTGATGTGATCCAATTTTGAGGTGCTGATGACTTTGTTAACATCGAATTTCTTGGGAGAAAAACTAATGTATTGCCGAGAGTCTCCAGTTATGAGGCTTTCTCTGGAGATTTTCCGTAAATCCGGGAAAGCAAAAATATCTCCTTTGATGGTGAAGAGAGACGTTCCAAAGGTTTTCGTCGAATGCCTTCTTGCCTTTCAGAGGTTCAAGTTATCAAAGTGGTTGAGGATAATTTCCAATCCAGAAATAAACTGGGGAGAAATTGCTCAGACGATACATTTCCTGACGAGGAAAGAACTCAACCCGGGATTTTGTCTTATCCGACGCGAAAAGGAAAACTGACAACTTGATTGACAAGAGGACTTTATCACTTGGGAATGAGTATGACCAAAGCGATAGCAATGCAATATAAATATGAATATGAATCAATTATGCATGATGTGTGTATGTTTATGCTGACAAAACTGACACGACATACAGACTAGTGGATGAACACGATTGGATACTCGACCACTGCGGGGGATGAAAAGTACAACCGATTCAAGATAGCAATCTTGTCTTGCTTAGGAGAGGTAGACCCTGTGGGGGAGAAATAACCATCGATTGGTCTTCAGAGGTAGGAAATCTGCCAGGGATATCAGACGGGATAGTATGCCTGAAATGGTTAATCCTTCATTTAGGTGTACTGGTTTAGAAGGAGTACTTTGATTCTGTATTTTGAGGTTTAATCACTTTCGGATAAAACATCGATGTTCTTTTTCATGTTCAAAGTCAAAAGGAATTGCCATCTTTATTTTAAAAGCAGGAGAAAATTTGACAAGTAAATTCATTTTTTTTCAAGAATCGTTGATCATGTTTAAAATGTCATTATGTAAAGCAAAAATAAATGAGAGTTGCAAACAAAAGCACTAGGGCACAAATTTTATTGATAGAATGGAAATCAACCAAGCGCGTGATACCATAGAGTATTTACAAAGTTTAGAAAAATGGTAATTTAAGGGAAAAGGGGCTATATTGAAACATAACGACCACTATCCTTCTACCAACTTTGAATTCTGGACATTCTAGGCTTCTGTCGAAGGTGACCTTGACTGAAGTCTTTCGATGGATGGTGTTACCGCTGGGGATTTAACCTTGTCGGATGTAGTTACTTGCCATGAATCCCTAACTTTTGCATGGATTGTCTTTCGAGGTTTCCAACCCATCGGGGTGACTTTTGCTTATGTCTCTAATTTTTTCCTGGATCGCCCTTTCGGGTTTTTAATCCACCGAGACGTTTTATTTATTTATTTAGGCAAAGTATTTCTTGACTGCATCCACATTCGTAGGGTAGGTAAACTCCTCTCCATCCATGGCTGCAAGTCTCAAGGCGCCGCCTGAGAAGGCTTTCTTAACCACATAAGGGCCTTCATAATTCAGAGTCCATTTGCCATGAGAATCAGTAAGGAATGATTATATTTTCTTGAGCACAAGGTCTCCTTTCCTGAAGACGCGAGGTCGGACCTTTTTGTCGAACGCCTTCTTCATTCTTTGCTGATACAACTGACCATGGCATAGAGCTGTCATTCGCTTTTCTTCGATGAGGTTCAGCTCATCGTGTCGACTTTGACACCATTCAGCCTCTGTCACCTTAGCTTCCATCAATACCCGGATTGATGGGATTTCTACTTCTATGGGAAGCACTGCCTCCATGCCGTATGCTAGAGAGAAAGGGCTTGCCCCTGTTGAAGTGCGGACAAATACGCGATAACCGTGAAGAGTGAAGTACAGCATTTCATGCCAGTCTTTGTAGGTTACAACCATCTTTTGAACAATCTTCTTGATGTTCTTGTTAGCTGCTTCTATCGCTCCATTCATTTTAGGTCGATAGGGAGATGAGTTATGGTGTTCGATATTGAACTCAGCACACAACTCTTTCATCATCTTGTTGTTCAGGTTCGATCCATTGTTAGTAATGATCTGGCTTGGAATACCATAACAGCAGATGAGATTGTTCTTGTTAAATCAGACCACCACTTATCGGTTTATATTGGTGTATGACACTGCTTCGACCCATTTGGAGAAGTAGTCAATGGCTTCCAGGATGAATTGATGTCCATTTGAAGCTCTGGGTTCAATCATGCCAATCATGTTATTTCCCCATATAGAAAAAGGCCATGGAGAATAAAAAACTTTGAGATGCGTTGGCAGTACATGGATTTTGTCAGCGTATATCTGACACTTGTGACACCTTCTCATGTACTTGTAGCAATCGGATTCCATTGTCAGCCAATAGTACCCGACTCTTAGAATTTTTCTCGCCATTGTATATCCATTGGCATGTGTGCCAAAGGATCCTTCGTGAATCTCTTTCATCAACATGTTTTCCTCTGGTCTGTCTACGCATCTGAGCAAAACCATGTCGAAGTTTCTCTTATAGAGTGTATCACCGTTCAGAAAGAAGTTGCCTGCCAGTCTTCTGAGGGTTTTCTTGTCTTTCCTGGATTCCCCTAGTGGGTACTCTTGTCTTTGAAGGAAGCACTTGATATCATGATACCAAGGTTTGTCATCTATGACTGCTTCAATTGTGAAGATATAGGTGGGCCTTTCAAGGCGCATTATGTCAATCTTAGGTATGTCGTTCTATTGACCTACAACAATCATGGAAGAGAGAGTGGCTAGTGCATCAGCCATGTGATTTTCTTCACGAGGGATATAATGAAACTAGATTATGTTGAAGAATGGTAATAACCTTCTCGCGTAATCTTTGTAAGGAGTCAATCCGATTGGTATGTGTTCCACTCCCCTTTAATCTGATTTACATCCAGGGCTGAGTCTCCATATACATCCAAGTTTTAAATCTTTAAGTCAATTGCTTCTTCGAGACCCGTGATACAAGCTTCGTATTTGGCCTCGTTGTTTGTGCACTTGAACGTCAGTCGGGCAGTGAAAGGAATATGGGTACCCTGAGGTGTTACGATGATTGCCCCAATTCCGTTTCCATAAGTATTGATGGCTCCGTCAAAAATTAGTCCCCATTGGGAACCTGGTTCTGGCCCTTCATTGGGTAGCGGTTCATCGCAATCTTTCATTTTCAAGTACATGACATCTTCGTCTGGGAAGTCAAACCCGACTGATTCCTGATCGTCAATCGGTTGATGAGCCAAATGATCGGCTAAAATACTCCCTTTGACGACTTTCTGAGCATGGTACTCGATGTCGTATTTCGATAACAACATCTGCCAACGGGCAATCCTTCCTGTGAGAGTAGGTTTTTCAAAAACGTACTTTATTGGGTCCATTTTGGAGATTAACCAAGTAGTGTGATAGATCATGTACTGGCGAAGACGTTTGGCTGCCCAAGCCAGAGCACAACAAGTTTTCTCGAGCATAGTGTACCGAGTTTCACAATCTATAAATTTCTTGCTTAAGTAATAGATGGCAGGCTCTTTTCTTTTGGTTTCGTCTTGTTGGCCAAGCACGTAACCCATTAAGTCTTCCAAGACTGTTAGGTAGATGATCAGTGGTTTTCCTTCCACTAGAGGTGACAAGATTGGTGGATTCAACAGATATTCTTTGATATTGTCGAACGGTTTTTGGCAATCTTCTGTCCATACGCAGCTTTGATTCTTTCTGAGTAGTTTGAAAATTGGCGCGCATGTCGCGGTCATGAGGGATATGAATCTCGAGATGTAATTCAGACGTCCCAAAAATCCTCTGACCTGTTTTTCAGTCTTTGGTGAAGGCATTTCTTGAATGGTTTTGACCTTGTCAGGATCAACCTCAATCCCTTTCTGGCTGACGATGAACCCTAAGAGTTTTCCTGACCGCACACCAAACGTGCATTTGTTGGGATTCAAGCGGAGTTTATATTTTCTTAGATGCTCGAATAACTTTGAGAGGTGTGTCACATGCTCTTCTTCTATTTTAATTTGGCGATCATGTCATCGACATACACTTCAATCTCTTTGTGCATCATGTCGTGAAACAGAGTCACCGTGGCCCTTTGATAGGTTGCCCCCACGTTCTTTAAACCGAACGGCATTACCTTGTAACTAAAGGTACCCCATGGGGTGATGAATGAAGTTTTCTCCATATCTTCCGGCGTCATTCTGATTTGATTATAGCCCAAGAATCCATCCATGAAGGAGAAGACTTTGAACTTTGCGGTACTGTCTACCAGCATGTCAATGTATGGTAAGGGGAAGTCATCATTTAGACTAGCTTTGTTCAGATCCCTGTAGTCTACACATATTCTGACTTTTCCATCCTTTTTCGAAACTGGAACTATGTTGGCTAGCCATTGAGGATATTCTGAGGTGGCAAGGAAACCTGCGTCGATCTGTTTCTGTACTTCCTCTTTAATCTTAATGGCCATATATGGATGAGTCCGTCTCAGTCTCTGTTTTACCGGAGGACATTCTGATTTCAACGGTAAATGATGTTCCACGATGCTGGTATCCAACCCTGGTATGTCCTGATAGGATCAAGCAAATACATCTGGAAACTTTTTGAGAAGTTTTATAAAGTCTTCTCTGACAACTGGTCGGAGCAGTGCTCCAATCTTAATTTCCTTCCTCTCTTCTTCTGAACCCAAATTGACTGTTTCCAACGGCTCTTTGTGAGGCTCAATAGATCTTTCCTCTTGTCTAAGTAGTCGAGAGATCTCTTTTGGAATTTCTTCGTCCCCTTCTTCTTCAGCTTCAAATACCGGGAATTTAAAGTTGGGAGAAGGCATTGGATCTTATGTTTCAATGGGGTTTAAAACAAGCAATCTGCATGACGTGATGATTTGTTTTTTTAGCAAAGACAGAGAGAATGCAAGAGTGTGTGCAGTGTATTTTCTGAAAAATGCTTGTTTTTATTTTGGGTTGTTTTAGGATTACCATTTTATGAAAAAACGAAAAGTGAAAACAACAATAAATGCGGGAATTCAGAATGACATTATTTATTTATGATTTGTCGATTCTTGAAATACAGCCCTATAAAACAAAATTATGTCGCTTTGGGCGAAGCGAAGAGGGACATTTATAGAAAAGTGAGCCTTAGAAAACATCCGTTTCACCTGGGCAAGATGAAATGTAAAAAAAAAGATGGTAATTACTTAGACTTATGGACGACTTTCGGGACATCGACAGCAACCCATTGGCGACGAATTCCTCGGTGAATCACAAAGTCTGGTACTTTCTTTCTTGGTTTGTCCTCAGAAACAACGCTGATTTCTGGCGGAGTAGGATCATTGGAGTCTTCCTCCCAAGCAGGGTTGTCGTAAACGAACTCTTTTGTTGTATCTTCCCTAGTGTTTTCACTCTCAAGAGGATCTCCCCATCCAGTTGGTTGGATGTCCTCGTATCTGATGCGAGAGCTTTCAGGAGCGGTGTACTTGACTAAGAAGTCGTACTTGCCACTCGGCTGTCCTATGGTGTCCCATACTTCTGTGGGAATAGAGGAGTCATCCTCCTCAATGACGTTGAACTCAGGAAAAGCATAGTTGATGAACTCTAGTCCTGCAGTATTTGCAAATTCATCATGGTGGTGCTAGTTATTTTCTGAATGTCCTGAGCAATGATCTCACAACTCGGTGGGGACGTGGGTATTCCTTTCAATATTACTCAACTGATAGGCATCGTTTAGCTGACTCTTTTTCCCCAAGTCTTTTGTGTACGGTTTCCAGATGGGAAAATCATCCAGGGGATCATAATAGTCGTAGTCAAAGTTATCTTTCATTAGATCATCTTCTAATGATTTAGGTGGAGCACGACATCCCTCAAGATCACAATCTCCATAGATCATCCGGACGTCTGACCTTAGTATATATCTCGGGCTCTATTTTGGAAAACAAAATGGCATGTACGCTTCTTCCTGAGACATATAACCGTTATTGTTGAGATAAGATTTCCATTCTTCGTTCATATCGGAGGAGTCACTCTCGTTGATAGTGTGTACTTCTTGAGACACTGGGTGGAGGAAGCCTCCACTGTGGAAGAAATCCTAAATGGGACGAAAACTTTCGTCCTTCTTTGCAGTCTGGGCACAGGTTGAAGAGAAACCAAGACCTTTCTTTGTCTTGTTATCCATAGGAATTATAACATGTCCCCATCCTTTTGTTTCGTTACTCTTGATCACTTCGAGAGCGTCTTTGTATGAGGAAATCGATGTTCCTCTTTCTGATAGATTCTCGTTGCTCACTGAGAGTTCTTGGTACTGGGTTCTGTCATACCCCAAATTTTGACCACTTATATTTCCCATCATTGCGCAAATCATCATCACAATATGTAGGAACCATCATGCCTCATCAGTCTCCCCAAAGATGGGTGAGCATCCACTACAATCGAAATTAGGGTTTTAAGCCCTCTCAGAGCCTTAGACAAAGGATCAATCAAGGAATGACATGATCTTCAACTTGTCTAACCTCTCAAACATCCACAATGGATCAAAAGGACTCCCACTTCAAGGATCAAGCACAAGGCTGCTCCCTTCTAGGTGGATCAAGTCTCAAGATCGACATGTCACCAAATTAGGGTTTTGGTGGACCAGGGCCTCCAGATGGAAATTTTTCATCTGGGCACAAGCCAATGATCCAAAACATAACCTAATATACTCCATGGGACCTCATGGACCCAATCATCAAGTCAATTTTGCCTCAGGGGATGCATTCATCCAAAATCAGGAATTAGGGTTTCTTGACCTAATTCACCCCTAAGTTGACTTTTAGGGCAAATCATGAGCCAAGACCTCAAGAGAGGGTTTGAGGGTCTCTAATGAACTATATTGATCCATTTGGAACAATGGATTAATCCAAGAAGCTTGAGCAACAAGTCTCAATTTCATCTGCACCACAATTAGGGTTTCGCGAGGAAAGTCTACTGTAACTTTGACTTTTGACCAGGACATGCTCCCAAGCCCTAATACATGATTCAATATACCCTATGACACCCATGGAACATGCCCATCAAGTTTGATTTAGGTCAAGGACATGATTTCATGAAGAATTGCACAGTTTGGAATTCATTTGATAAAAAGTCAACTGTGGACAAAAGTCAACTTTGACTTTTTGAGATTTTTCACCAAAATGGATTTTTAACCCTAAAATGATGTTAATGTATGATTTGAATCATCATTCATCAAGAAAAATCAAAGAAAGTGGGATAACTTGTAAAAGGGGTAACCATAAAAACTTAGAAAAATTTCTAAGTTATGGAAAAAGTGATAATGTGCCAACTTTGGAGGACCATAACTCCTAAACCACAAGGCCATTGTTCCCCATTCAAAGCTTGATTTGTAGATCACATTGCCCTCTACAAAAGCTTCATACTGACCTATGTCCAAATTCCTCATGGATTTTGAGTTATGGAGTGATCAAAATCAAGAAAAGTCACTTTGTTCCAACACTTAGTGAAAATTTCACTAAGTCAGATTTTACCCTACTTTTTGCCAAATGTAGGGGGATTTTTCACTTGGATTCAAAAGAGATCAAAACCAAACATGTTCAAACAGTTGTTGTATCATGTAAGGGCTTTCCAAAATGGCCAAGAACATTACCAAATTCAATTTGAGCCATGAGATATAACATTGGCAAGTTGCCTTGTTGAAATCTGTCAAGGCAAGGCAGATTTTGCATTTTTGGTCGATTTTCCAAAATCAGCCAAATCCAATGCTCCTATCCACTTGGACACCTCTGAGGATTGAATCTAAAGGGGACAATCACTGAGCCAAGCCTCCAAAGTCTTTGGAACAAGAAATAGCATGTTGAACCTAAAATGGCCAAAATAGGGACAAGACTCCAATTTTGGATTGGAGCATTCAATGGAAGCATCAAGGTGGCATGGACTGAGCCATTCTCAACTGAATTCAGTCAAGACTTATCCAAGACCAAGGGAACCACAGCCCTGTGCCCTAACCTCTAGTCAATGGCTAGAGGAGACTTGGATTTCCATTGGCCAACATTGAACAAACACCTGCTGCAGTTGCCATTCACTGTGGATCCCAAAACAAACTTGCTCTACTATAAATAAAGCTCAATTGTGATCAGTTTGAGTACACCAAAGCCATCAAACAGATGCTTTCCTCAAAATCTCTTCTTTCACTCTAATTTTGCCTTCTAAGGCAAGTCACTATCGGGTTTTGAGTTTGAGAGCTTTTCCAATCAAACCAATCACACACACACCTCACATACATCATATAGAAGTGATCCAAACACTCACATATCATCTGGAACACAGATTTCACAAAATCACCAGCCAATTGCTCAAGTTCTTGACAGATTTGCAGTTGGAGTACCATCTCAAGTTCCAGATCATTTCAATCCATTCCAAGCATTCATACACACTCCATGGCACCTAGGGAAGCTATCCAGATCATTGGAACCTAGCTGTAACACCTCCAACACAAATCTCGATCACCAGCTGCAAGTGGTAAGCATGAGCTCTTCTAACTCTATGATCCATGCAATTTTTGCTGCACAATAATTTGGCCATATGTTCATAATCATGCATGGAATGTTTCCCCTCAATTAATTGCATTGTTTGAATCGTGTATCAAAAATCCTAGCCTTCATGCAGAAATTAGGGTTCTTGAGGATTTTTCATGATTTCTTGTTATATGTTTAATTTAAATGAAATTAAATACCATAGACATGATCGTGAGGTTGAAACGAGTTGATTGGTATGTGGATTGCATGATATGATTAAGTATTCAGTGAGATTGGATAGAAAATGCAAATCTGGGCAAGGCAGAAAACGCGCGTGTTCTTGGTCCATGATCTTGGCGCCATTTTCATAAATTCAAATATTTGAATTTTGTGATTTTATTTAATTGATTCAAAAATTAATTTCTCTCTGAGTTTTAATGATTTTGAGTTGATTTTTTTTTAATAATTCACAAAAATGTTGAAATATTTTATTTTCCCAAAAAATCCCAAAAATATTATTTATTTTGTATAATTGATATTTTTGCAAAGAATTAATGTTTTAATTGTTTTTGACATTTAAAATATTTTTTCCACCTTGATTTTGCAACTTTTAATGCTTTCTAATTATTTTGTAGGTCAATACTTAATTTTTGAAGCATTAATCCAAGATCACAATTTGTTTTTCCTATGTTAAACAATTTTGATCATTTTAATTGAATTTTTATTCAATTAAAACACATTTTTGAAAATAAATTAGGGTTTTTGGATTAATTCAACCCTCTTAAATCATTTTCAAAATACTTTGGGCCTCTAATAGAGTGTAAGACCTAATCCTTTTTTTGACCAAATCATTTTTGGGCCTCAGTATATTGTATAAGTCCCGATACCATTAAAAACAAACGGCGTGATCGTCGCCTTTTCAAAACAAAAAAAACCTTGGGCCTACCCTCGAGTAGTAAGACCCATTTCTTTTCTTAAAACTCTTTGGGCCTCTTGAGAGAGTTTAAGACCCAAACCCCCTTGTACAAACAATTTTGGGCCTCATTCGTTGTATAAGTCCCACTGTACATTTTCGAATAAAAGACACGATCGTCGCCAGTTTAAAATTAAACTTTTGGGCCTCTCCTTGAGTTGTAAGCCCCATCACTCATTCAAAACTTTTTGGGCCTCTAATAGAGTGTAAGACCCAACCCCCTTTTAACCAAAACCATTTTGGGCCTCAGATATTGTATAAGCCCCTTCGCGTTAAGAAAACCTCGGCGTGATCCCCATTTTAAACAGAAAAATCAATTGGGCCTACCCTCGTGTTATAAGCCCCACTCTTTTTCTTTAAACATTTTGGGCCTCTTGAGAGAGTGTAAGACCCATCCCTTTATACAGAAAACCTTTTTTTTGGGCCTCAGTCACTTGTATAAGTCCCTCTGTACAAATTCAAACAGTGCGCTCACTGATAAAACCCTGGGCCTCTCCTTGAGCTGTAAGCCCCAAATCTTTCTTTTTCAAAGCACTTTCTCCTTTGATTTTGAATATACTGTTGTTTTCAATCTTTCTTTGTTGAACAACTAACCAAACAGCATGGAAGCTCTACAACCGAGTAAGTGGCTATTGCTTTCATTTACCGCTTTCATATACATATAACTGTATTGTGGGACTGTTTCACTGTAAGTCTTCTTTAATAAACTCATATCAACTGTGTAATAATAGTATAGATATTTCGAGTTTCCCTGGCAACTACGTCTAGAACTAGGTGACGCCGTTTCGTTTATTCATAGAAATAGACAACTAGATCCCCAATAGGATCACCAGATACAGTCTTCTCTTCGGTTGTCCTCATTAGGAATTGTCAAGAAACTCTACTCCCAGAGATGAATGTATTCTCCGTGAATGGCATCTTTGAGTTTCTTCTAAATTCTCGAACTTTCCTGACTTGATATATTCCTTGTGAATAGCTTGCCTTGAATTTCTCGGGGTTTGGGGACCCACGGGCTTCTTAAAAGCATCGGCCTCCTCTAGGGCATCATACAAGGACCCACAGGCTTCCTAAAAGCAACCCCGCCTCCTCTTGGGCTTAGTACAAGGACCCGCCGGCTTCTTAGAAGTATTCACAGCCTCTTCTTAGGCTTCGTATAATGATCTCTTCCTCCGAGAATGATAGCCTCCTCTTGGGCTTCGTACAAGGACTGATCGACTTCTTAAAAGTTTTCAGCCTCCTCTTGGGCTTCGTACAAATTGTCCCGATGACCTCCTAGAGGTATAGGAACAGAACTTAGTCATCTGCATAGAACAGTCCTTTCAAAGAGTCTAATACTGTTTCTCAAAGCATATTACAAAAGATGAAACTCTAGACACAGACAGTCTAATCTCCTTGAGTTTTCCAGACATTCTCAAGTGACCTCTTCGTTAAATAGGAAGAAAACCTGTAGACTCGGACAGTCTCAATACCCTTCAGATTTCCCAATTCCTTAAAGAACAGGAATAGCCCGGATCCTCGAATCAAATCCTCGAGTACAGTGTTGCTCATGTAAGAACTGATTTTCTCTTCTGAAACAGTAACCATAGACTCCTCTTAGGCTTTGTATAATGATCCTTCTCCGGTTACAATAGCCTCTCTCTTGGGATTTATACAATGATTCTCCCCAGCGGAGTCAAACAACGTTTAGCCTCTCTCTCGGGCTTTGTACGAGACACCTAAAGAGACTCCCTCGTTGAGTCAATCACCCTTTCGTCTCCATCTCGGGCTTCGTACGAGATACAGAAAACTCTCTTGTTGAGTCAAATAGCCTCCATCTCGGGCTTTATACGAGATACTAAAAGACTCCATCGTCGAGTCAAAACCTTTTAGCCTCTCTCTCTCGGGCTTTGTATGAGACACTTATTAGCCTCCTCTTAGGCTTTGTATAAGAAAACCACTGGTTGATCCAATCAACCTTTCAGCATCAAAGTCGTGCCTCGTTCACAGTACACAAACTTCAACAACTCTTTCCCCTTCATCTAATTGTTGTAAGCAGCAAGCCTCTGGATCATCTACATCCATGCCAATGTCCCTCTTTTAGTATGACAAATTCCTAAGTAAAGATGGCATTGCTCTAAACTGAGTTAAAGTCTTCTCCTTCAGGTTAAAATCCCCTATAAAGGAAATTATGGCATTGCCGGATTCACAAATCCCAGTTAAAGTAATCCTCCTTTACAGTCAGTCACCCAACAGTTGTGACAAACAGGCCCTCTTTAGAAATGACAAATTCTCTCTAAAGACAAACCCTTTTAACTTCATATCTTGGGCTTTGAACAAGATACAAACTACTTTCAGCTTCACATCTTGGGCTTTGAACAAGATACAAACCACCTTTCGCTTCACGTCTTGGGCTTTGAACAAGACACCAAAACAACCATTTCCTCCCATAGAATAGGAGGAACTACGATCGCTCTGATTTCCCTGTTTCAGTAAACGGGAATACGTAGGCATAAGATTGAAAGAAAAAAATCTTAGCGAGCACACTAAACAAAAACCCAAAATCCCATACTCTCATACATTCGTCCTAACATCCTAACCAATAGCCTAAAAGCACCCCTCGTCAACAAAATAACCTAGGAGAAACCCCGAATCTTTGTGGCATATGTAAACCAACAGTTTTGACTGTTTAATCTCAGTATGCAAGCAGGTTTAATTAGAGACATCTATTTCCCTTCCTTCATCAGCTCTAATAGGATAAAAAATGAATCGAACTGTAGTACTAGAGCGATCGTGCTTCGCAACCACATCCAAAAATCACTCGCTACAGAAAAATGGCGACTCTGCTGGGGAGAATCATAGACAGCTCTCTTTAGGGATCTTGTTCTCTTTTTGTCCCCTAGGTAGAAACCTTGACGTCATTAGGATCTTAGGTCAAAACGCCGTTAATTTGGAATGAAACCACAGATTGGGGCTTCCGCCGGGGAACCCATTTTCTGTCAGGAACTTAGGATTCATAGCTTTAAAGGTCTAGGATGATTAGGACAAATATATATACTACTTTTCCTAATTGCTATACGTGTTTATTTTTCTGCTAATGGGAATGCGTGTGATGCCGCATGTGGAAAGATCGAGTATACACTTAAGATAAGTGATGGCGACGAGGTCGACCATCAACCTCAGTGGAAGCTGACCAATGCAACCCATTCTCTCACCTAGACAATGGGCCGATTGTGATGTCTGAGAAGCTGAGGAGCCAAACCCTTTTGTAGTGCGGAAACTATCGGAAATAGTTGTCACGCGATACTACCCTCATTTGAGGCTGGTGATCTATTCTCGGTGAATGGCACTTACTCTAAGATCGCTCTATAACTCGCTGGCGATCCGCTTGTTTTTTGCTTTCCTGGGAGGAGCTGATGATAATGAGTACAGGTACAAAAATCACCCTAGTATAAACCTTTGGGGATGGGTAGAGCCTTGACTTCATGACAATGACCCTTTGACCCCATGTTTTTCCTATGTTTTTGTGTGCTACATTCATGCATTCATTTAAAGAACATTAAAACAAAAAAAAATTCTTCTCTTCTAATCTTTCTGTTTTTCTAATTAAACTAAGACTATGATTGCAAATATCAGAGAAAAGGATTGCGCTAATGGATTTCGGTAGAAGGAGAACTCATACGTACACCTTCAAGGTTCCAAAGCTAGAGGATTTAAGAGGTTTGGCGAGGATGATCACAAACCAAGAGGCTTTCAGAGCCAAGCACGGAGGTCTGCTACCACTGTTAAGAGTCCATGTGATTGAGGGAATCATGGACGCGCTCGTTCAATTCTATGATCCAGTTTATCACTATTTCACATTCCCGGATTACCAGCTCGCACCAACGCTGGAGGAGTATTCTCATCTGATCGATTTACATATCACTAATCGAGCTCCATTTTCTGGACTGGAAGAAATTCCAAAGGATCAGACCATTGCAAGAGCAATTCATTTGGACGAGTCTAAGGTCAGGACTCACCTAACCACTAAGGATGGCATCCAAGGTTTGCCAGCCCAGTTCTTGACAAAGAAGGCCCTGTATTTTGCCAGTATAGGAAACGTGACTGCTTTTGAAAGCGTCTTTGTCTTGCTCACCTACGGGTTATTTTTGTTTCCCAACATCAATAACTTCGTCGATATCAACTCCATTAAGGTTTTTCTCATTGGAAACCCTGTACCGACTTTGCTCGCGGATGCGTATCATTCTGTACACTTAGAGAATTTGTACAGCGGCGGGGAGATCACATGTTGTGTACCATTGCTTTACAAATGGTTTATCTCCCACTCGCCCAAGTGTGCTGCTTTTTGGGATTGCAAGAGTGCCTTACGTTGGTCGCAGAAGATCATGTCTCTTACCAAGTCTGCTGCTTTTAATGCTTTCTAATTATTTTGTAGGTCAATACTTAATTTTTGAAGCATTAATCCAAGATCACAATTTGTTTTTCCTATGTTAAACAATTTTGATCATTTTAATTGAATTTTTATTCAATTAAAACACATTTTTGAAAATAAATTAGGGTTTTTGGATTAATTCAACCCTCTTAAATCATTTTCAAAATACTTTGGGCCTCTAATAGAGTGTAAGACCTAATCCTTTTTTTGACCAAATCATTTTTGGGCCTCAGTATATTGTATAAGTCCCGATACCATTAAAAACAAACGGCGCGATCGTCGCCTTTTCAAAACAAACAAAAAAACCTTGGGCCTACCCTCGAGTAGTAAGACCCATTTCTTTTCTTAAAACTCTTTGGGCCTCTTGAGAGAGTTTAAGACCCAAACCCCCTTGTACAAACAATTTTGGGCCTCATTCGTAGTATAAGTCCCACTGTACATTTTCGAATAAAAGACGCGATCGTCGCCAGTTTAAAATTAAACTTTTGGGCCTCTCCTTGAGTTGTAAGCCCCATCACTCATTCAAAACTTTTTGGGCCTCTAATAGAGTGTAAGACCCAACCCCCTTTTAACCAAAACCATTTTGGGCCTCAGATATTGTATAAGCTCATTCGCGTTAAAAGAAAACCTCGGCGTGATCCCCATTTTAAACAGAAAAATCAATTGGGCCTACCCTCGTGTTATAAGCCCCACTCTTTTTCTTTAAACCTTTTGGGCCTCTTGAGAGAGTGTAAGACCCATCCCTTTGTACAGAAAACCTTTTTTTTGGGCCTCAGTCACTTGTATAAGTCCCTCTGTACAAATTTAAACAGTGCGCTCAGTGATAAAACCCTGGGCCTCTCCTTGAGCTGTAAGCCCCAAATATTTCTTTTTCAAAGCACTTTCTCCTTTGATTTTGAATATACTGTTGTTTTCAATCTTTCTTTATTGAACAACTAACCAAACAGCATGGAAGCTCTATAACCGAGTAAGTGGCTATTGCTTTCATTTACCGCTTTCATATACATATAACTGTATTGTGGGGCTGTTTCACTGTAAGTCTTCTTTCATAAACTCATATCAACTGTGTAATAATAGTATAGATATTTCGAGTTTCCCCGGCAACTACGTCTAGAACTAGGTGACGCCGTTTCGTTTATTCATAGAAATAGACAACTAGATCCCCAATAGGATCACCAGATACAGTCTTCTCTTCGGCTGTCCTCATTATGAATTATCAAGAAACTCTACTCCCATAGATGAATGTATTCTCCGTGAATGGCATCTTTGAGTTTCTTCCAAATTCTCGAACTTTCCTGACTTGATCTATTCCTTGTGAATAGCTTGCCTTGAATTTCTCGGGCTTTGGGGACCCACGGGCTTCTTAAAAGCATCGGCCTCCTCTTGGGCATCATACAAGGACCCATAGGCTTCCTAAAAGCAACCCCGCCTCCTCTTGGGCTTAGTACAAGGACCCGTCGGCTTCTTAGAAGTATTCACAGCCTCTTCTTAGGCTTCGTATAATGATCTCTTCCTCCGGGAATGATAGCCTCCTATTGGGCTTCGTACAAGGACCGATCGGGTTCTTAAAAGTTTCCAGCCTCCTCTTGGGCTTCGTACAAATTGTCCCGACGACCTCCTAGAGGTATAGGAACAGAACTTAGTCATCTGCATATAACAGTCCTTTCAAAGAGTCTACTACTGTTTCTCAAAGCATAGTACAAAAGATGAAACTCTAGACACGGACAGTCTAATCTCCTTGAGTTTTCCAGACATTCTCAAGTGACCCCTTCATTAAATAGGAAGAAAACCTGTAGACTCGGACAGTCTCAATACCCTTCGGATTTCCCAATTCCTTAATGAACAAGAATAGCCTGGATCCTCGAATCAAATCCTCGAGTACAGTGTTGCTCATATAAGAACTGATTTTCTCTTTAAATCAGCATACTGGACCTGTCACTCAACTGAAACAGTAACCATAGCCTCCTCTTAGGCTTTGTATAATGATCCTTCTCCAGTTACAATAGCCTCTCTCTTGGGCTTTATACAATGATTCTCCCCAGCGGAGTCAAACAACGTTTAGCCTCTCTCTCGGGCTTTGTACGAGACACATAAAGAGACTCCCTCGTTGAGTCAATCACTCTTTCGCCTCCATCTCGGGCTTCGTACGAGATACAGAAAACTCTCTTGTTGAGTCAAATAGCCTCCATCTCGGGCTTTATATGAGATATTAAAAGACTCCATCGTCGAGTCAAAACCTTTTAGCCTCTCTCTCTCTCGAGCTTTGTACGAGACACATATTAGCCTCCTCTTAGGCTTTGTATAAGAAAACCACTGGTTGATCCAATCAACCTTTCAGCATCAAAGTTGTGTCTCGTTCACAGTACACAAACTTCAATAACTCTTTCCCCTTCATCTAATTGCTGTAAGTGGCAAGCCTCTGGATCATCTACATCCATGCCAATGTCCCTCTTTTAGTATGAGAAATTCCTAAGGAAAGATGGCATTGCTCTAAACTGAGTTAAAGTCTTCTCCTTCAGGTTAAAATCCCCTATAAAGGAAATTATGGCATTGCCGGATTCACAAATCCAGGTTAAAGTAATCCTCCTTTACAGTCAGTCACCCAACAGTTGTGACAAACAGACCCTCTTTAGAGATGACAAATTCTCTCTAAAGACAAACCCTTTTAGCTTCATATCTTGGGCTTTGAACAAGATACAAACTACTTTCAGCTTCACATCTTGGGCTTTGAACAAGATACAAACCACCTTTCGCTTCACGTCTTGGGCTTTGAACAAGACACCAAAACAATCATTTCCTCCCATAGAATAGGAGGAACTACGATCGCTCTGATTTCCCTATTTCGGTAAACGGGAATACGTAGGCATAAGATTGAAAGAAAAAAATCTTAGCGAGCACACTAAACAAAAACCCAAAATCCCATACTCTCATACATTCGTCCTAACATCCTAACCAATAGCCTAAAAGCACCCCTCATCAACAAAATAACCTAGGAGAAACCCCGAATCTTTGTGGCATCTGTAAACCAACAGTTTTGACTGTTTAATCTCAGTATGCAAGCAGGGTTAATTGGAGACATCTATTTCCCTTCCTTCATCAGCTTGAATAGGATAAAAAATGAATCGAACTGTAGTACCAGAGCGATCGTGCTTCGCAACCACATCCAAAAATCACTCGCTACAGGTTCCAACAACCTCCTCTGGTTCTACACAGGAGAATGATGATAAGTTACTCACGATTAAGGCTTGTTCTCCACATACTGTGACTAACTTGTCATTCTTGACGAACTTCAGCTTTTGGTGAAGTGTCGAAGTGACTGCCCCAGCTTCGTGTATCCAAGGTCTTCCTAATAAACAGTTGTATGCTGCCCGGACGTCCATGACCTGGAAAGTGACTTGGAAAGTGTGAGGACCAATGGTTATGGGAAGATCGACTTTGCCAATAACTGTTTTTTTGGATCCGTCAAAGGCTTTGACGATGATCTCACTGCCTCGCATCGGAGCTCCTTGAAATGATAGTCGTATCAGAGTCGATTTTGGCATAACATTCAGAGATGATCCTGTGTCCACTAGTACGCTGGCTAAAGCATTGCCTTGGCAGTTGACTGTAATGTTAAGCACCATATTATGATTTTTGCCTTCTTCTGACAGTTCTTCATCATCGAATCCTAAATTATTGCAGGAAGTGATGTTGGATATGATGCTGTCAAATTGTCCTACCGTCACATCTTGTTCTACGAAAGCTTGCTCTAAGACTTTCTGCAGAGCTTCCCTGTGAGCCTCTGAACTAAGCAAGAGAGATATCACAGAGATTCGAGACGGAGTTTGCAATAATTGGTCCATAATGTTGTACTCGCTTTTCTGGATGAGCTTTAGCATCTCATCATTGTTCTTTACAAGTTCCGAATTATTGGATTGCCCGACTTGTTGACTTGGAACTTCTGTCTGAGGTTCCTTTTCTTTGGCAGGTTCTCTAACGCCTCTGTTGAAGATCCGACCGCTCCTGGTGACTCGACTGGCGTCGGCAATGTTCACGACGGAGGGTAATGGAGTTTCCTTTCCATTTTCGAGGGTTGTTGCACCGTACTTGTAAGGGATAGCCTTTCCTAATTTGTACGGTGTTGGACTTGGCAGGTAAATAACCACATGAGCTTTTTGATTTCTCTGACTGTTATAGGTAACCTCGATTAGTTCCGGGTTGGGAACTTTTCTACTATCAAGAGGGATTCTTAATTCATTGAGTAGAGGGATTATGGGGCACAAGTCCTTGGTTTTCCCATGATCAGAGATTATGACAACGTTTTTACTTTGATCAGAGAGATAGTCTTGTATCACGTTGATCGACCCAGAACTTGAACATGGTCTAATCTCTTTCCGGTCCAACTGATTTTGAAGAGCCACTCGTACGAGATAGCATCCTTGGTTGTTCTCCGAGCATACTCTACAACACTCATAATTGTGCGGTGGTAACTTACCACGCCCACTTTGTATGCAATGCATCTTTATTAGATCTGTTTCCATTGAGCGGACATCACAAATTTGATGTCTACCAGGATTACCGTCGGTCATGCTAATCCATTGTGTAGCTTCATCCAGGTAGATCAGAAGCCACCAGTGATCCAACAGGTGTTGAAGTGTTCTTTGGACAAGTGCACACCCTTGGTCGTCTTCACGACATTCTTCACAGTCTTGATAATCATGTGAAGCCAGAAAGCCGAGCCTGACTTGCTTAGCATGTAATTCTACCAGACTGGTATTCATCAAGCGTATGTCAAAGATCTGAACCATATTGACTTAATGGTTAATTCCTTCACGGTAGTCTTGGATCCATCCGAGATCCATCTGACGTTGGAGGGCCTCTTGTACAAAAGAGCATCCCTGATTGTCTGTTGAGCAGATCGGACAAGCGTTGTAATCGTGCCGTGGAAGATTATGATATTGACTCTGTCTCAAATGCATCACCACTAAGTTGACATTCATCGTGAGAATGTTGTGGTTCTGAACAATGTTGGGATGTGCATGCGCCAAGTTGACCTCACAAATCCGGTGATCCTGAATCCAACCTAGATCTATTTGTTCTTGTAATACTGATTGCACTACTGAACACCCCTAATTGTTCTTTGAGCAGATATCACACTGGTGATAATTGTGAGATGGCACATGACCGTACCCGCTCTGTCTGCAATGCATCCTCACCAGATTGGTTCCTAGTGAGAGTACATCGTGAATTTGATAACTGTGGCTAAATTGTTCCTCTATTAAATTCACTGCAGTCTTTTTATATTGCGGCAACGGGTTCGTCTGAACATTAGGATTACTATCTTTGAAAGATAAGATCCCATTCCTGACAAGCTTCTGTACGTCAGACTTGAAGCTGAGATAGTTCTCAATGTTGTGCCTCGATCCTCCTTGATGGTACGGGCAAGTTTGATCCGCTTTGAACCAAAAAGGCAGATTTTCTGATACCGTAATAGGAGTCCTGGTTTGGACATGCCCCTTGGCCAGTAGAAGTGGAAATAGTTATGTGTACAACATTGGTATAGGGTCAAACCCTGATGGTCGTGTCGTACGATTGTTATTGTTGTATTGAGGACGAGCCTGCTGAAGAGGCTGTTAAGGCCTTTGCTAATACTGTTGTTGACTTGGTTGGCTCTGAGAAACCCGGGGTTGATAAGTCGAAGCCGGCACTGGATTGATAGTGGGAGTTATTACTGCTATCGGTTTATACCTTCGCCTTTGCTTTCCCAGAGAGATATTACTGATATCTTGCTCCTTCTTCTTTTGGAAAGCACTACCGTATCTCTTAGTACTACTGGATGGCTCTGTATCCTTGACCAATCGTCCCTCTCAGATTGATTATTCAAGGCGTACTCCCATGTTCACCATCTCAGTGAAGTCACTGGGCGCACTGGCGACCATTCGGTCGTAATAAAACGGGCTTAAGGTTTTCAAAAAGGTCTTGGTCATCTTTTTTTCCTCGAGAGGGGGACAAATCTGAGCGGAAATTTCACGCCACCTCTGAGCATATTCTTTAAAAGTTTCTTTGTCCTTTTGTGACATTGCTCTGAGCTGATCCCTATCCGGTGCCATGGCCAAATTGTATTTATACTGCTGAACAAAGGCTGCGCCAAGATCTCTGAAAGTACTGATCTTGGTGCAGTTTAAACCCATGTACCATTTGAGTGCGGCATCGATTAAACTGTATTGGAAGTAATGGATCAGTAGCTGTTGATTTTCTATATGAGTTGACATTTTTCGAGCGTACATCACTAGATGACTTTGAGGGCAAGAGTTGCCTTTGTATTTTTCAAAGTCAGAGACCTTGAATTTGCGCGGTATCTTTACATTAGGGACCAAACAGAGGTCTGCGGCGTCCTTTCCGAATAAGTCTTGACCGCGAATGGCATGTAGTTCCTTCTGCATTTCCAAGAATTGTTCCTGGAACTCATTGATCCTTTCGTACATGTCTTCGTTTCCACCAGAAATTACTTGTGGAATTTGTCCTTCTGGGACAGTGTGTACCACCGATTGCAGTATGGTCATTACAGTGGTGACTCTTGGCGCTTCAGTGCCCTGAAGTTTGTAACCTTCAGGAGTTGCTGTCGTAAACCTTGCATCTTCTCTTTCCCGAAGTTTGTAACCTTCAGGTCCAACGGTTCCTGCTACAGCTTCTGGGTCTTCAGTGACCGGTGGGATATATCCTTCAAGTATAAAGTTGAGAGGCATGCCCCAGGGGCGACCCTTAGGCATGTTGTATCGAGGATGATTCTTATGTGTCTCCATTATGGGCGTGGATGCGATCTCAGAGATTAAAGTCTTTTAATGTCGCTGCTCCTGAGCTGCTGCCAGGGATTGCAAGTCACTGTGAAGTTTTTCCAAACTTTCCTTCAGAGCATCGATTTCTTCTCTCAGCTCTCTGTTCTCTTCCTCGAGATTGTCCATTTTCTTTTGTCAATTGGCCCGAGTATTGTATGCGTGAGACAGTTTGACTCTAGAATTGTGACACATACATGAGACTCAAAGATAAGAAGAATGCGTTTATGTGAGAATGATGAATGATATGCAAAGACATATTTTTAAGTTTTTATTTTAATCAAAAAGAAACTTCAACAAATAGATTGCAAATATCATACAGTGGGAGGAGACCCCTTTTATTGAATTTGAAAGATTGCAGTATTTTACAAGGAAAAGTACAGTATTTTACAAAGTGCTGCAAGGAAAATGTCTAAGCTCATGGATCCTGAGTCCTTTCTGAAGAGAGCTCAAATGTTAGTTCTAGTAGTTTCCTTTTCTTTGACCGGGGTATTTCAGCCGTTGTCGGGTTGTCAATTCTTTGCCAAGTGAAAGGAGCGAGCAAATTTCTTCGGTCTTGCTGACTTTCTATAGCATGCTGTTCTAATATCTCAATCAGAGCATCCTTTTCTTTTAACAGTTCCTGGATCTTGGTATACTCCAAATTGAGGATTCGGTACTTGTTTTTCCAAGAGCTCTTTTCACGTTGAACTTTGTTGAGAGCGACGTGGAGTTTTTCCGCATCAGACATGAAATAAAGGACAGATTCCTTTAATGGAAAAACTTCTTGGCGAGGGTAAGGCATCCTCAGCTTGAGGGCTCTAGTTTGCACCCAGTGGAGATAAGGTTCCATGTAGGTACAGTTTGGTCTTCCCAAAGACCCTCTTCCTTTCTTGTGAATATGTTGCCAGACATGCACTATTTCTTTCTTTAGTGCCCTGTCATTTTCCCCTTCCTTGAAGAAAAGACCTTCCAGATGAACGTTATGTGGGATATTCTTCATCGGGTATCCGAGTTGACGGCGAGCTAAAATTGGATGATAGTTGATTTCTCCTTTAGTTCCAATGAGGGGTACGTTAGGGAAATTTCCACATCTGTCGATGATCTCTATCCCCTCATAAATCCTATTGTACCAATCTATATCAGAGTTGGTAAGAGACATAATCCTTTGTGACCAACGTAGAGTACTCTTGTGATCCCAAAAAGCAGCAAAATTGGGTAAATGGGAAATGAACCATTTGTAGAGTAAGGGTACATAGCATGTGATCATTCCTCCACTGTACAAGTTCCTTAAGTGTACAGAATGATAAGCATCTACGAGCAAGGTTGGTACGGGGTTCCCAATCAGAAATATCTTAACAGTATTGGTTTCGACGAAGTTGTCAATGTTGGGAAAAAGGAATAACCCATATATGAACAGGACAAAGATATCTTGGAAAGCAGTTATGTTTCCTATACTGGCAAAGTATAGAGCTTTCTCCGTCAGGAATTTAGCTGGTAAACCCTGGATTCCTCCTTTAGTGGTTATGTGAGTCCTAACTTCTGACTCGTCCAAAGAGATTGTTCTTGCAATGGTTTGTTCCTTTGGAATTTCTTCCAGTCCAGAAAATGAAGCTCGGTCAGTGATAGGTAAATCAATCAGATGGGAGTACTCTTCCAATGTTGGTGCAAGTTGGTAATCCGAAAAGGTGAAGCAGTGGTAAACAGGATCGTAGAACTGAATCAGCGTAGACAGGATTCCTTTAACCACGTTAACCCTTAACAGAGACAACAGTCCTCCGTGCTTAGCTCTGAAAGCCTCAGGGTTGGTAATCATCCTTGCTAACCTCCTTAAATCTTCTAGTTTCGGAGCCTTGAAGGTGTACTTGTGCGACTTTCTTCTACCAAAATCCATAACTCAACCTCTGATATTTGCAATTATTGCTTTAGTGTTTTTTTTTTTGAAAAAAAATATTTTTTTTTCTTGTTTGAAAAGAGTTTTTTAGATGAATGTATGAATGCAACACATAAAAACATTTGAAAACATGGGTTCAAGGGTTCAACGTCACGAGCATGGAGTCATGGCTCTACCCATCCCCAAAGGTTGTACTATTTTGGTCAATTTTTGTACCTGTAGAACGGGTTCTAAGGTTCCCAAAATCATTGACCCCCCTAGGATATAAATATCAAGTTGATTCACTCGAGTGAGCCGTAACATCCTAGGGTGAATCTCATTTGAGTGTAGTATCGCGTATTAACTATTCCCGATAGTCACCGCACTACCAAATGGTCATATGGTTAAAGTCTACTAAATCCTCAGGGTCATGGGTACCACACTAGGAAAGACAATGTTTTCACGACAATCGGTCGTTCAACATTGATACTTCCGTACGGGTACCTCGACTGATTCGGTGGGCTGCCAAGATAGATTTTTCGGGATTCACTCCCTATAAGTGTTTCCTGGATATGCCACCCCTATCTTAATGTTCTCTCAAACTTTCCACATGCGTATCAATCGCATTCCCATTTGACAGAAAAATAAACACGGATATCAATTAGGAATAACAGTATATATATATATATATATATATATATATATATATATATATATATATATATATATATAGTATAGAAAATGCTAAACAACCTAGACCTCTTAGGAACTCTAATCCTATGACTCCGCAACAGAGTCGCCATTTTTCTGTAGCGTGTGATTTTTGTCAGTGACGCGACCACCTTACCGCATTGGTTGGAATTGGGTGCTACTTTCTGATTTCTTATTTATCCTATGAAGCTGAAAAGGAAAGGGAAGCTATCTAAAACTAACCTTGCGCGCAAATGTTTTTCTTTAACAAATGCTAAGAGATTGGGGAGTCCAGGGTCAGATTATACAATGGGGAGCTGTCAATTACCCAGCGTATATATGGTTATCCATGGATTGTTTGGCATATTCTTCTGTTATCTACTTACTGGCGTTTATCTATCATAAATTTGGGAAAAGTTTCTTCTTTGGGAATGTTGAGAGAGTATTTTTGTTGTTTTTTGGGTTTTTCGATGTTTTTGGTAAGGTACTGGACCTAAGGTTTTTGATTTGTGTGCTCGCTAAGATTTTGCAATCTTATGCCTACGTATTCCCGTTAAATAAAATAGGGAAATCAGAGCAATTATAGTTCCTCCTATTCTATGGGAGGAAAAAGATGTTTGGTGTCTTGTTTAAAGCCCAAGATTGAAGCTGAAAGGTATTTGTGTCTTGTTCAAAGCCCAAGATTGAAACTAAAAGGGTGACTGAGGGAGAATTTGTCATCTCTAAAGGGAGATATCTCATCTGTTTATCATAATTATTTGGTTAACTATTTATAAAGGAGAATTACTTTAACTGGAGAGTATGGAATCCAACAATGCCATAATTTCCTTCATAAGGGATATGTCCTGAAGGAGAAAACTTTAACTCAGTATAGTACAATGTCATTTTCCCTTAGGAGTCTTTCATACTAAGAGAGGGACATTGGCTTGGATGTAAATAATCCAGAGCCTTGCCACTTACAGCAATTAGATGAAAGGAGGTTTTTACCAGGATAAAGAAGGACTACAACTCAGATTTTTGAATCAACAAGTGTGTCGCTTACTGCAATTATCTGGGATTAGGTTTTTCTTTGATTGTTTATTTTGATGTGTGATTATACAGAGAAGTTGTCTTCGTACAGAGAGATTTTTATTTCCTCTGATGGGATGTTGATTTTTGTGTGCCTTGATCAAAGCCCAAGGTTGAAGCTAAAAAGGTTGATTATGTTTAGGGAATTTTATTTCTGCCTTTTACAAAGCCCAAGATTGAGGCTAAAAAAGGATTGACTCTTTTGGGGAATATTTAGTTTGTCTTGTACAAAGCCCAAGATTGAGGCTAAAAAAAGTTGACTCTACTGGGGAAAGGTTTATCTGTCTTGTACAAAGCCCAAGATTGAGGCTAAAAAAGAATTGAGTGACTCAGCTGGAGAATATTTATATGTGTCTTGTACAAAGCTCAAGATTGAGGCTAAAACTGCTGAGGGATGATCATTATACAAAGCCTAAGAGGAGGTTGGTTGGGGAATTTCTTATATGGAGCCTAAGAATAGGCTAGCTTATGCTGAGGATTATTGAGATCCAGAGACAGGTCCAAATTGGGGAATCAACTCTTGCTTAGGGATGGAGAAGAGTTGAAATATTAGATGCCTTGAGGTTCAGATTGAGGGCTTAGGGGTTGTAATTTGACCCTAGCTGGGGAGTTTAGAGTGAAAGTTTTAAGATTGGGTTTTTTAACCTTTGGAGGTTTTAACTCTGTTTGATGAAATGGTCAGGGTTTTTCCTGTTCCTTCAGGAAACTTTAGGGTTTCTTTGAGATCCAAGAGGAGATAAGACTGTCCAAGTCTACTGGTATGAGAAGGTTGATCTTTATATGATGCCCAAGAGGAGGCTGATGTTTTAAGGGATGAGAATCAACCCTAAACTAGTCTAATGTTTTGAGATTCTGACTCTCTGGAGGATTGAACTAGCAAAGAATGATTAGGTTTTGTCCTATACCTGTAGGAGGTATTCGGGTCCTTGTATTAAGCCCAAAAGAAGGCTGAGAACTTCTAAGAAGCCTGAGGGTCCTTGTACAAAGCCCAAGAGGAGGCTGGGGATACTTTTAGGAAGCCCGTGGGTCCAAACCTAAGAAAAGTTCAAGAAAGGTTTCAACGGGAATTAATCATTTCTTTAGTGAACAATTCTAGGGTTTGAAGAAATTCAAGAGAGGTTTCAACGGGAATTAATCCTCTCTGGGGAAATGAATTTCTTGTACATATTTCTAAGTAGTGGCAGTCTTGATAAAAGTTTCACCGGGAATAATGCCTTTCTCTGTTCCATATTGTATAAGCCCAAGAGGAGGCAAGACTGTATCTGGAATTTCCTATGGGGGACTAGTTTTGACTGTGTTGAAAGAGTAACCACTGGTTTTATCTAAACATAGACCTAGTTGCTGGGGAAAACTCTAAGCAGATATGCAGGCATATATATATATATATATATATATATATATATAAGCAAATATGTAAAAGAAAGCTGGTAAAACTTACAGGTGAGCAAGCTTCCAGTATTATAAACACAGCTGTATGGTTAGTTATTCAAGAAATTAAAGAAAATTTTGATAACAACTATGAATTTGAATCTAAATCAAACAAAGAAAGTTGTTGTAAAAGGAAGCTTGGGGCTTATACTTAAGGAGAGGCCCAGATGAACTCTTTTGAATAGGCGACGATCGCGCCGTAGTTTTGAAAATCACAGAGGCACTTATATAATGACTGAGGCACAAATTTATTCTATTTACAAAGAGGTTGGGTCTTACACTTTATTAGAGGCTCAAAGTTTATTTTTATACAAGAGATGGGGCTTACAACTCAAGGAGAGGCCCATATGAAAAACAGTTATCGTACAATTATTCTAAAAATTGTATCGGGACTTATACAATGACTGAGGCCTAAATTATTTATGTACAAAGGGGGTTGGGTCTTACACTCTATTAGAGGCCCAAAAGTGTTTGAAAAAGAAGAAAAATGGGACTTACAACACAAAGGGAGGCCCAAATGATTTTTGTTTTGAAAACGGCGATCGCGCCGGGATTTTTGAAATCGAGTCGGGACTTATATAATGACGGAGGGCCAAAAAAAAGTTTGTGTGACAAGGGATGGGTCTTACACTCTATTAGAGGCCCAAAGGGTGTTTGAAAAGAAGTTTGATCAAGAGGAAACCCTAATTTCTTTTACAAATATAATTTTCAAAGGAAAATAAGTAATAAATGATATAAAATACCAAATATTAAAAAAAAAACAAGTTCTAAATTTTGAACAATGTTTTTAAAAATCATGTTTAATCACATGAAGGCTTGAAATTCAATTGGTTTTTAAAAATCAAGGTGGAAATGTCATTTTAAAAATGTTTGAAAACAAATAAAATGAAACTAATTACAAAAATTCAAACTATATTAAATAAATAATATAAATTCATTTTTTGTGGAATAAAATGTTTCAACATTTTTGTGAATTTTCAAAAAAGGAACCAATCAAAAATATTTAAAATTGAGAGAGAAATTAATTTTGGAATTAATTAATAAAAACAAAAAAAATATGAAAAATAGCAAAATATGAGAGGAATGGCAAAATGGTCTGGTGGGTGTTGAACCCATGACCTCTCAACCAAACACACATGCGCGCTACCACTGGGGTGGTGATACATCCGTGTATCAAAACCACCCCATGTGCATATAAGGGTGACAAGGTTTTAGGCCTGGCCAAGGCGCCTTGGCCTGGCCCTTGCCCAAGGCTGGCCTAATTTTAGGCCTCTTGCATGAAGGCCATAACTTCTTCATTTCTCCATGGATTTGGACAAAATTTAGATGGATCCTACCTAGAATTTCATGAGGAATCCAATGGTACTTTTAGATTTTTCTAAAGATGTCCCCATTTTAAAACCCGATAGTGGTTTCAAAATAGGCCAAGATTTGCATGTTCTATGATATCTTATCATACAAGCAACAATAGCATGGTAAATTGGTTCAAACACAACAAATATGATATATATGACATATTTATGATCAATGGACCTCAAAGCAATGCATATTTTAAGAGGTCAAGTTATGATGCACTTACCTCTTGAAGCTCCTTGTGCTAACTGTCAAGATCCTTGTGCCAGAAGTGATCCAATGCTTTAGAAACTCTTGATTGACCCCTTAGAAGCTTTTAGGATGATCAAAACCAGCTGGAAACCTTAGGAACAAGAGTTGGCTCTTTCTTACAAAAGTGGCAAAAGTGACCAAAATGGTAACTCACTCAAATGGTGTTACAGTTGAGGGAAACCAGTTAGGACAGTTTGAGGATGATATTTGGAGTGTATTTGAAGCTTTGTTTGGTTTTGAAAGTGACTGAATCAAGACATGGCTTGTAAAATGCAGAAAAGTCAAAATTTGAGGTTTTGGAGGTTGACTTTCTGATTTTGAGGTTGTGCAATATGGATGAAGGTTTGAACACCTCCAATGGATGATTTATGATGTGTTATGATGGTTATTTGAGTGGTTTTTGCTCTGGTTTCAAGAATTTCCAAATTGCTTCATAATGACTTGAAAATTAAGTAAGAGAGGGAGAGTGAGAAAACAAGGCTTTGGTATTATTTTGGTGTGGTTTGAAACATCAGAAATGACCTCTATTTATAGTAGAGGAGTTTTTTTTGAAGGAATAGTGAATGGCAACTGGTTCACTCTATTATCCAATGGATATGCCCATGTATCACTTCCTTAAATGCCAAGGTACCAAGTCTTATCTTGGCCATTGACTGAACTGGTCTTTGTAGCTCTAGGTCTTCTAAGTTTTGAAACAACCTTGACTCAATTGGACTGATAAGGCTTGGTTCATGACAGCTCAATGCACCACATCAATGCCAAATGACAAACTTGGAGTTTTTGGATTTGAAACATTAAATGATCACATGCCAAAGGATAGGATTCTTGACTCAATGGTCAAAGCTTGAAAATATTAAGTGAGTCGTCAAGATTCCCTCTGATATTGGAAGAGGACAAAGCTTGCAAGATGACAGAATTTGAAATAGAAATCGTGTGGCACAAGAAATGCACCAAATCTGCCTTGAAAACCAGTTTGAGCAAGGCATGTTGTGAGATCCATAACTCCTTCATCAAGTTGAATTAATGGGAGTTCTTGTACTCTTTGGAAAGCTCTCATGACATACTTTAACTTTGATGTCAAAGATTGGTCTTGGTTTAGCTTGGATCAAGGTGAAAAATGGCCTCAAAGTTTGGAAAAAGTGAAACAGATTCTGTCTTGAAAATTTCACTAAGTGTTGGAATGAAAATGTCCATTTTCATTTTTTGTGATTTTGATCAATTCATAACTCAAAATCCATGAGGATTTGGAATGAGATGTAGTTGACATATTTGAAGTATGTAAGATTAACTTTCATTTGAGCTTTGGATGGGAGAAAAAGGCCTTGTGGTTTAAGAGTTATGACCTTGCAAAGTTGGTACCAAATCACTTTTGTCTTATAACTTAGAAAAAATTTGGTTTCTCATGGTTGCCCCTTTTGCAAGAAACCTCACTTTTCTTGATTTTTCTTGATGAATGATGATCAATACCATACATTAACATTTTTTTAACTTAGGGGAACCACGTTTGTGAAAAATTCCAAAAAGTCAAACTTGATTTTAGGCACAGTTGACTTTTTGTCAGATGAATTCCAAACTATGTGATCCTTTATGAAATCAAGTCCTTGACCTAATTCAAACCTAATGGATGGATTCCATAGGTGTTTTAGGGTGTCTTGAATCATGTCCCAAGGTTTGGGAACATGTCTTGGTCAAAAGTCAAAGGCACAATTGACTTTTTCTTCAAAACCCTAATTGTGGTCCAGATGAAATTGAAATTTGTGAACCAAGCTTCTTGGATTAATCCATTGTTGAAAATGGATCAATGTGGTGTGTTTGAGGCCCTCAAATCATGTCTTGAGGTCTTGGTTCATGCCTTGCCTTAAAAGTCAATTTAGGGGTGAATTAGGTCAAGAAACCCTAATTCCTAATTTTTGATGAATGCTTCCCCTGAGGTCATTTTGACTTGATGATTGGGTCCATGAGGTCCCTTTGAGCATCTTGGGTCATGCTTTGAAGTATTGGCTCTTGCCCAGATGAAAAGTTTCATCTGGAGGCCTTGGTCGACCAAAACCCTAATTTGGTGACACTAGCGATCCTGAGGCTTGATCCACTTGGAATGTTGCAATCTTGTGCTTGATTCTTGATGTGGGAGACCTCTTGATCCTTTATAAGTGTTTGAGAGGCTATACAAGTTGAATATCATGTCCATTCTTGATTGATCCTTTGTCTGAGTACTCTGAGAGGGCTCAAAACCCTAATTATTGGTTGAAGTGAGTGCTCAACAATCCTTGAGAAGATTGATGAGGTATGATGGTACATTCATATTGTGGTAATGATTTTCACAATGATGGGAAATCTTGTGGTCAAAATTTAGGGTATGACACAAAGGATAAAGGCTCAAATTTTATTTGTACCCACCCAATCTTCGTGATGAACTTCCAATCCTACGCTTAGTTAACTTAGACTTTACACTCATCTTCCCACGGGCGGGGAATTTGCACTGATGATAGTAATGATGATGGTTTTGAAGTCAAGGGACTCGGAAATGGAAGTCACTACTTCCTTACCAAATTGTTTGTCATTGAGGACTTTCAGGATGAGGATTTAAAGATTTCCTCTTTTTTGGTTGTCATACAAACCTTTTTTGTAGGCTAAGTCATGAGCTTCCCATCTTTCTTAGCTTTTACCTTGAAAGGGACTCAGCTCATTCTTTGAGTAAGGAAAGTGGCTTGCCAACTTAACGATTACGGTGAACCATCATCGGCATTTGAATTAGGGGACCTCTTCGACACTTGCTTGCTGTGTGAGAAGGAAAATATGTGAGTGCAACCTTTATATAAAAGGTGTCTTGTATGGACGCACAACCAAGTTAACTGAGAACTACCCTGCCCCAGGTTATGATTGCGGGTTTTTTATCAAATAAAGAAACTCCTACTTCTAGGCTCGAAGGGGTTTGATAAGGGAATAAATTCCTTATTTCTCCAGTGTTTGGGAGTTGAAACAATGCCTTACATCGTCAGTAAAGTTTATTAGCTAGCATATTATCAATTATGAGTATAACGTTTTCGTCATCCTCCCTCCAATCTTTGCACAATCAAAAGAAAAATGGAAAAGAGATAAAATATTTATTGAAAAAGAAAGCATAAAGATGTAAATAGCAAACACAAATGAATTGAATCAAAAGTTGCAATGCTCATTTCATTAATTTTGAAAGTACAAACATAATTGAAGGCAAACAGTCAGTACAAAATAAGGAAAATGCAAACAACAAGAAACAATGCCTATTGACTAATCAACACAAGGATGAGTTGTCCTGTCTGAAACACTGGCTTTTAGGAGGATAGTTTGTTGAAGTCGACTGAAGCTTCATTTGGCGTACCCCAGTAGAGGATTGTTCTGGACATTAGGATTGGAGTCCCAAAAGGAGAGGAATTTATTTATGATCAACTTTTGTACTCTAGCCTTCAACGTGAAGCAACCTTCCAAGTTATGGCCTACACCACCTTGATGGTATTCACAATGAAGATCATCCCTATAGCGGGCTGGAAGAGGATTTGGAGGAGGAGGCATAGTCCTTGTGGTAATCAACCCTTTCTGAACCAGACCAGAATAAAGTTCATTGTATGTCACGGGAATAGGATCAAATTTATTCCTATTACGGTACTGGTTTTATCCAACAGCCGAGCGTTGGGGAGCTTGAGCTGGTTGTGAAGTAGTAACCACGAGAGTAACCGCAACAACAACAGGGTGATCAGCATACTGAGGTCTAGGACGAGTCTTTCTTACTTCAATCATGACAACATTGGTCTGATCTTCCCTCTTCTTCTGAAAATTTCCATAAGGTTTCTTCGCACCATTGGAAGACTCAGCAGCTTTGGAAACTTTATCGTTCTTGAGTCCTTCCTCGAGCCTTTGGCCAATAGTAACCAAATCAGTGAAGTTGGAGGAAACACTTCCAATCATCTTCTCCCAGTAGAATGGTGACAGGGTGTCCATGAACATTCTAGTCAATTCCTTTTTGGCCAAAGGAGGTTCAACTTGGGAAGCCAACTCTCTCCAGCGCTGAGCATACTCCTTAAAAGATTCCTTCTCATGTTGAGTCATGTTTTGAAGCTGGCGGCGATCAGGAGCCATGTCGAGGTTATCTTATACTGCTTCATGAAGGCATTTGCGAGATCTTGGAAGCAGTGGATGGAATTTTGCTCGAGACTCATGTACCATTTGAGTGAGGCTCCACTCAAGCTGTCTTGAAAACAGTGGATAAGCAATTTTTAATTTTTGGTATAAGCAGCCATCTTGCAAAAATACATGACCAGATGAGCCCTTGGATAAGAGTGGCCCTTATACTTCACAAACTCAGGAATTTTGAACTTAGCCGACATAACAAGGTCAGACACTAAGCACATGTTGTCTGCATCCACATTAAAAAAGTCATTGCCCTCCACGGCTTTAAGTCTTTTTTCTATGGTCTGAAAATGTTCACGGACAACCTCAGGTTCAACAAAGTCTTCACGGTCTTCACCCTGAGCACTGGCAGCATTGTACTCATAGAGGAGATTCTCAAAAGGAGCTCGAACAGTCTGGGTAACAGCATGGACCACAGGCCTGGGCTCGGCGAAAATAGGAACTTGAAAAACTGGCATAGCAGTCTGACCAACCATAGCAGTAGATGCAATCGGTGGAGAGTAGTTGCGTGGCAAGCCAAACTCAGGCCAAGTTGATGGTGGCATTTGAACAGGTGGAGGATCAGCGCTTGAAACTTCCTGGATGACTGTCCTTTGGGGAGGCTCTCCTCTAGCAATCAAAACTTGAAGTATCTTAGTGAGTTTGGGCACGCTTGACTTAAGATCGTCGATCTCCATTCGGATCTCAGCATTGTGTACCTCTTGTTCTGACATCTTGCGTCTGTAGTTAGATCTAGTCAGGTATTTGTGTCGAGGAATCAGCTTGACGACTCACAGGTGACACTGGAAGATAGAGACAACTGGAAATGAGCTGCTGGACAAACAGATGTATGCAGTGAATCATGCAAAGATGAAAATGATATGCAATGCAAACAGGATGCAAAACGCATGCAACAGGATCAAAGGTTCAAGATCACAGCATGGAGTCTGGGTAAAGAACCAACCACAGGGTGTGTACTAGGGTTCTTGTATCTGTAGAACAGGGTTCTAAAGAGTTCCCAGAGTCAACAACCCATCTTTCGAATATTGTCGATTTCCCAAATAATTTGGTAGTCAATAATATTCTCAAGAGAGTCTCGTCCGAGTGTAGTATCGCGTATCAACTATTTTGGGACTACTCCCTCATAGTCACTGCACTATGTCCTAAAAGGCCAAGTGGGGTTAAAAGGTAACTAAAGGTCCTCAGTGTCATGGGCTCCTAGGTCGAAAGTAGTAACGTTTTTACGAATAAACTCGTTCAACGCGACTACTTCCAAGAGGGCCTCCACTGAGTGGTGGTTTCTCAAGTCAACTTTTTCGAGAATCGACTCCCTCAAAGTCTCCTTGAATATACCACCTTCCTATCATAGGTGCACTCAAGTCCGGGTATAGGACATATCCTCACCACTCAAAGTAACAACCCTGCACACAAAAAAACCCAAGCATAACAGGTGTATATACAAATATAAATATGTACAGATATACAAGCAAGCAAACGTGTAAAATAACACAAATACAAACAAGGTGGGCTTAACCCTCTTAGGGGAGGAGGTCCCCAGTGAAGTCGCCATTTTTGTCGCGGTGAGAATCAGATATCAGGCTATTAATTAACTTGAATCACAAAACATGAAGTTCACCACCAAGCTTTGATATATCCAAAGGAAATGGTAAAGATCGAAGAAAACCCTAAGTGCGCTATGTAGGGAACACAACTCAGAGATCTAATGTTCGGGGGTTGGTTATACCTAGGAAAGGTGTTAGCATCCTAAGTATATGTAGTACTCTACAGGAACCTCTTGTTAGTATTTATGTTATGCCATAGTTTGCTTTCTAAGGGAAAAATGCTAAGGTAAAAACCTAGGGGTATATACACTAAGTATGCTCGCCAAGATATCCCATCTCGTGCCTACGTATCCTGACGGGAATGGAATCAGAGCATTCGTAGCTCCCCTCAACGGGGGTGAGGAACTCTTGACTGTGGTCAAGGTTTCAAGGGAATGTAGGGTCTATGGAAAGACACCTACATGGAGTGCAGTGACTCCAAACCTAAGGCTAGGTAAAATGGGGAAAAAGTGTCCACGACGGAACACTTAAATAGAGCACGACGACTCTAAACCTAAGGTTAGGTTAAAAGAGGAAGGCAAGTCTCGATCACGCGGCGTCGTGAGATAAGGGAATGATGGACAAGGCTATCCTAAATGACATGACAGTCAACGGGAACGACCCTTTCCAATGGAACGAAAGTAAGCAACAGATGAACAAAGAGTAAACCTGGAGTATCAAGAGTAAATAAGCAACACTATATACATCAAATGCAATAAGAATTAAATTAAAAATCAAGAATATTAGGAATTAACTAAAATAAAAATAGGAAAATATCAAGATAAATTCAAAAAATAAATAAATTCTAAACAAACCAAAATCTAAAAGATTAATATCTAATTAAAAGGCTAATTAAATAAGTTCTAAATTAATTATTTAAAAAAAAACTAATTCTAGCTAGAATCTAAGTTAAATCAAAAACTATTTTAAATAACTAAATCTAAATGAATTAATGAAACTAAAACTAATTACAATAAAACTAGATTAAAAACTAAACTAATTTCTAATCTAAATCTAAACTAGTTCTAATGCCTAATTCTAATTTTAATTAAAAACTAAATGAACTAATTCTAATTCTAAAACTAATTCTAAAGTTAAATTAAAATTAAAACTAAATGATTAAATCTTACTTAACTTAAAAATCTAACTAAGCAAAATTTCTAAATAAACTAAAATCTAATTAATTAAAACTAAGACTTAATTCTAAATTCTAAATAAAACTAAAATGTAATTAAAATTAATTAAGTCAGTATTGAATTAAAACTACATAACTAATCCTAATGAAACTAAAGAACTAAACTCTAAAAAACTAAATCTTAAAGAAACTAAAACAATTAAATCTAAAACTCAGAAATTTAATTCTAAAAACTAAACAATTAACTTAATCAAGTTGAACAAAATCAAGGAGGTATAAACAGCAGGCCTGGGTCGGTTACATTTGTGGCCCAATTCAGATTATTCAAAGGAAAGAAAATGGAAATAAAAAAACCTAGAACGTCGTTCCTCTTCTTCTTTTGTTTCACGACTGTGTATTCCCTCTTTTCTTCTTCACTTCGCGCGACTCTCTGAGGTTCCATTTCCCTATCTCGTCTCTTTCAATTCTTGCATTTCTCCCCTCAATCGACGATTTTCAATCCCCTCGCTCTCCTATGATTTCTCTCTCACGGCGCGGTGGTGGTGTTTCGTGTGCAGCTGAGGAAGTTGCTTGGGAGTGGTTCTCACGGTGGTCGGAGGTGATATGGTGGATCCGCGTCAGAGCATTTGTCTGATGAGGTATTGTGAGGGATTGTTTATGGTGATTTCATGGTTTTTGTTGGAACATAGAGTTGTGGAAGAGGTTATCATAATGGATTGGTGAATGGAGATGATACGGAAATAGAGGTTGTGTGAAATAGAAGGTTTGAGGTGGAAGACTGTCTCCGTTATTTCCAAGTGATGAGTTTTTCGTCTTAGTTCTCTTTTCTCTGTTCTTCTTTTTCTTGTTCTGGTTTTCTCGTGTTGTTGGATAAGGGTTAAAGGAAATGGGGAAGTTTGTGGGTGGAAGAAGGTTGTTGGTGATGATGAATAATGAGAAGACGGAGAGGAGAGGAAGTCTTGTGTGGAGGGGTTGAATGTGGTTTGTGGTTCGGCTTATGGAGGTTGGGAAGGAGAAGAGGTTAATGATGGGTTGTGTTGTGATTTATGAGTGAAACAGGTTGTAGAGATTGCAGACACAGTGAAGGTTTACGAGAGAAATGGTTCGGTTTTCACCCCGATTTTTCTTCTGCCAATCTCCTCCCCTTAAAATCAACTTCCAGCCTTGCTTTTGATTCATTTCTCTGGTGTTGCTACGTGACGTCTCTTTCCATGGTACAATAAGTTATCCCGCTGTGCAGGTCCTTGGCTATTGTAAAACCTCATTGTGTAGTTGTTGTAGGTTCATGACAGGTTTTGAGGTTTTCAAATGGTTATTGTGTTTTGCAGGTCTTGCTGTTGTCGCTATTGTGATGTTGTAGCTGGTGTAAGGCTTTGTTTTGTTGGTTTGCTGCAGAGTGAAACAGATTTTTGCAGAGGTCAAACGAGTCTTAGGATGATGGTGTAGGATTTTGGTCAAAGTTGGTTTGAATTTTGGTTGGAAGTATAGACATGGACTTGTAAAAATAGTAATAATAAAACAACAATAATGAAATAACAATAAATATCAAGGATAATAATAAGGTAAAATACCCTTTTTGGTCCTTTAATTTTATATTGGGGTTCATTTTGCTCTCTTAACTTTAAAAAGTGTCATTTTGGTCCCTTAACTATTCAAAACGTTGCATATTAGTCATTTTGTCTTATTAGCGACGGATTTAGCGACTGATTTTTGAATTTTTTCGTCGCTAATAAGACGAAAAGGACTAATATGGAACGTTTTGAAGAGTTAAGGGACTAATATGACACTTTTTAAAGTTAAATGACCAAAATGAACTCTAATGTAAAGTTAAAGGACCAAAAAGTATATTTTGCCTAATAATAATAATGAATTAAAAATAAATAGCAATAATAATAATACTAATAATAAGTAATAAATAAAAATAAAAGAAGGAAAGAATTTGGGTTTTGGACTTAAACAAAAAGTTTAAAAATTAAAAAGAAAAAAAACTGTAATTATAATTAAAATGAAAATGAAAGTAAAACTAAACTAAATTAACAAAATTTAAACTAATTAAATTTAGATTAAAATTTACTAAATTAAAGTTAATCTAATTAACTAAACTAAGATAAAAAAAAATAAACTAAAATTAAGAATTAAATTAAGTCTAAAAAAACAAAATTATAATTGAAAAATAAACAAACCTAAATATAACTATATAAAAAATATGAGTTAAATTAAATATAGACTAAAATAAAAAATTTAATCTGAGATAAAAATATAAACTAAAATAATTATACACTAAAATAATCATCTAAATGGCATGGAATGATAAAATCGACTGAAAATGCATGATTAAAAGTCAATGCAATGTTTAACTAAAATGCGAGAAAAGAGACCGACTTAAAATGATATGACAAAGGCCAACGAATTTGAGGGTAAAATTTTGGGTGTGACATTAGGAATGTCTTGATTTCTCTTGATTTCTCTTGATCAAACCTTAAGATAACACGAATGATGACTTGAAATGCCCAAATACGACCCAAGAACTCAAGAGTTGAATTTTGAAGGGCATCAGTTGACTTTTGACCAGATGAATCCCATTATTCCTCTATCCACTTAGGAAACCCTTGAAATGCTTTGTGATGAACCATGAGGTATATATGAATACCTTGAAATGTGCTTTGAACCCTAACACCATGTTTACCCAAGAAAATAATCATAAGTGGCATTTACCCAAAACCCTAGCTTAGAGCCACTAGGAGCTTAATCAGATGAATCCTTTGAAACCATTGAAACCCTAATCCTCTGATGATTGGGTGAACTTGTTGAGATACCTTGATGAGTATGAGAACCTTGTAGCTTAAGAATACCATAATGTTGAGGACGTCTCCTTTTTCATTGCTTTGAAAACCACCTCTTCTACTTGAGGAAAACCAAGATACCTTGATCCCATGTCTTAGAACCAATGCAGTGTATGAATGATTGTGACCTAATGGATGACACATAACCAAAAATAGAAGGGCAAATGTTGGGGTGCAACAGCTGCCCTTATTCAATCAGCTTAAACCTGAAGGTATGAAAGACAACGACGTTCAGACATTCAAGGTAGAAAAGGATTGAATACAAAAATAACCACAAAATTTTCACTCTCTGGGGAAAAGTAAATATGATGGTAGACTCCAACAACGATAGGTGGAAATAAATGATTGACAGATTTGACTCTACTGGGGAGAAAAAGGATAAGACCAACACAGACGAGTGTTGGCAATCAATATGGACGAAGTATTGATAAATCAAAAACAAACACAAACAAACGTTGGCAATCAATACGGACGAAGTATTGATGAATCAGAAACAAACACGGACGAGTGTTTAAGAAACGATGTCGTGAACTGGATACCAGTCGGGAACGATAAAGAGGGAAGGTCGGGAACCAAATACCCGTCGGGAATGGTAAAAAAGGGAGGTCGGGAACCAGTTACTGTCATACCCTAATTTTTTATTCTAAGATCCCATGTCTTTTTGCATCCTCTGCGTAGCCTATCATGCATTTCATCTCGCATAATACCCAATTTATCAGCTGGAATGAACTTGTTGGAATTACAGCCGAATCGGTCAAACTAAAAGTCAACTGTGCGTAAAATTAGTGGCCGGAAAATTTTAAAATCGAGCCTGTAAACTTCACTCATATTAATCTACGTTTCGTGTAGTTTAACCTGGTGTGCTCATTTGAATTTTTTCAACTACTTTTCGGTCGCATTTTGGACAGTTTAAGCCATTTAACCGGGTAAATTTATTTCGGAATTTGACCAAATGTTGTATTTTTCCAATACGTATATTTCACGCTGATCATTTTGGTGTATTCATTTAATTTTTCTGAGCACTTCGATATCGGTCCAAATATTTGTTTTTTACCGATTTTTATTTCTATTTTTTCAATTAATAATCACTTTTATTATTTATTATTTATTTTACTTTTATTTGTAAATAATTAATATTTAATCATATTTTTTATTTTTTATTTATTAATATTTTGAATATTTTGTTTTTTTATCAATTCTAGACAAAACTTGCTAATTAAGTTTGTTAAAGTTTGTTTTGTTTTTACTCATATTGATGTAAACTATCACAACATGCATGTACCACCTAGACTCTCATGCTACCCCTCTCTCTCTTTTCCATTTGATTTCAGAAAAATAACATAAAAAAGACCCTGCGCGTAAACCCAAGCCATTCCCATGCCTTTACCACCTCTTTCATTTTCCTCTTGCGCACAAAAAGAGACTACTACACATATTGTTTTTCTTCTTTAACACAAAAGGTCTCATCACTTCTCTCTCTTTGAATTTTATTATAAAAAAAAAACCTCTTTCATACCGATACATCTTCACTTCCTCTAAAAAGGGAAGTCACTCTCCATGAACAGGAGATAGTTTCATAAACACATGAGAATACTCCTCTCACCACCTGCCACTTTTTTCAACGCGCGGACCACCCACCACCAAAAAAATCATCACTTCAACTTCAACATGCTCTCTCTTTGAATGCTGCAAGTGAAACATGTTTCATTCTCACCATAGAACTACATTAAACGAAACTCTACAACCCTCATGTCAAAATTTCTTCCACCATAATAGTATTCTACCTCATTGTACTATAACTCACCTTCCATTCAAAAACTTCAACAAGAACCATCTTCTTTCATTTTTTTACTCACTATTTGGCATACACACATGACTTTACCCAACATGTAAACCACATCGTACACAAACCATTAAGCTCCTTCATCACCCTTTCATACAACTCATCCTTCAAAAACCATCGCCTCACTTTATAAACCAACTTCTTCCTTCATACTACCCATCGTCGCCACTGTAACAACCTACAACAACCTTGTTCTCCAACAAAACTTTCAAAAAACTTTGCCTTGCCGACACGCGAAAACCGTACCACACCTCAATAAGCTTCAAACGCAACACCATCATACACACCAACCTCCTTCCATCAGGAAACAACCACTGCGACTTCCTCCGTCCAAACTATTACTGAACCGACGTCATCTGTCGTGCTTCTTCTCGCTGGAAGCCCCGCCTAGTTCGTCGCTTCCCCCTCTTCAGTCACTTTCGATATCGTCTTTTCATTCTTTCTTTCTTGCATTAAGGTATTGTTATGTTTTGTGGATGTGAGAAATGAGTTTCTCTTTTTTTAAATGTTTTGTTATTGTTCTTCTTGTGTTGAAATAAGAGAGGAAGAACTTCTTTGAGAGATTTCATGGAAAAATATAGAGAGATTAAGAAAGGAAGTTTTTTAAATGTTCAGAATTTTTTGTTTTGTTTTGTTTCACTTACAGTATTGCACGCATGTGGAAGGGGATCTCTAAATTCTTTGATTTTTCTTCATACTCCCCTTGCCACATGTCAAAGGGGAGTATTTGTTTTTTTTATAAAAAAGATTAAAAGAAAAACTGATATTTCTACCCTTTTTTCTTAAAAGTGAGCCGAGCCACTTATTCCTTTATTTTTTATTTTTTATTTTTAGTTAGTTATTTTAAATATTTCTTTTTTAGTTAGTTATTTTAAATGTTTTAATTCTTAATTTATACAATATTAGAATATAAAAAAACATCTTAACCATTTTATTTTTAATATTTCCATTTCTAGATTTAATTAGCTTTTTTTTATTAAAAGACAAAAGGAAACAGTTTAATCTCTTATTTTTAGTGTTTTCATATTTCTGTTTTTTTTAGTTAATTTGAATTGTATTAAAAAACGTAAAAAATTTGTTGCAATTATTAATTAATTTAAATATTTTTATTTAATATGGATTAATTAAATTATTAATTAATTTTGTTAAATATTTATATTTCAACTAATTAATAATTCTCTTGTCACCCAATTTTATTTCGTGACTTGCTTGTTTCCTAGATTAAATCCTGATGTTGTACTTTTTGTTTGAGGATCTTACACGATGTTCTTCCATGTATGTTTGTGGATTCTATTTGTTGACCGCGATGCTTTGCCGCGTATCTTTGTCTGTTTATACTTGATGTTTTTCCATGTGTGTTGTACTTTCTATTTACTGACTACATGATGTTTTTCCATGTATTTCTGTTGACTTTTCACTGTCTGATACCATGATGTTTTGCCATGTGTATTTTGTGATCTCTTGTCTGTTTGATTGTGCATGATGTTCTTGCCGTGTATTGTGTCTGTGTTTGATGCTTGTTGATTACATGATGTTTTTCCATGTTTCTGCTGCTTTCTATTCTTTGTTGAGCTAATCCAAGGGAAGGGATTGTATGTTGACTTATTGTCATTGTGCATGTCCCTCGTTTGTACTTTACCTGTCTCTGTTGTTCTCGGTTCTTAAAACCTAACAACTCGTGGTTCCACGAACTACGGACGCTCAGATTTCTCAAGTTCCTTTTGAGAATATGTAGGCACAAGGTCTCAATCCTTGGCGAGAACTCTTTTTCTTTTTCACCCATTTCCTTCTTTTTTATCGTAGTTCTGAGCTACGATTGCTCTGACTTCCTAGTAAGGATACGTAGGCATAGGATTGCGAGATCCTAGCGAGCAAACTTTTTCTTTTTTCACCTCTTCTCTTTTCTTTGTCCATCCTTACCTTTAGCAAACTATTTTAGCCAAAAACACAAATAATTCAAGAGGTTCCTGTAACACCCCCAATCTATACTCCCCAATTAAATAAAGCAGTAAAAGAAAATTCGAAATTTCATCAGAGTATATCTAAATTATCATGGCATAGACTGGGAGAAGTCACATTATATTGAAACCATACATACAACACCTGCTCATAAAGATATGCAACAGTGGAGTAGCAATCAACAGAGGAACTCAGTTCCTTACACCCACATTTCAGATTTTAGAATAAAAGCGGAAAATCTAAACCTGAATAACATATATACATATATATCATGAAAAGTTTGTCATACATCAAGTAGTACATGCACAAGACAAAAGATATATATATATATATATATATATATATATATATACATAATACACAAATATCACAAACGGCCTCCCTAACTACCCGGTGTCACATATCAGAGCCGACCGACAAAAGAATGAAGACGCAAAGCTTCACAAAATACCTCCAGCAACTCTAATCTGCAATGCCTCATAGAGCATTATAAAACAGCAGAAGGGTGAGAAAAACAATCATAATACAGTTGCATATAATTATATATTAACACAAAAATGCACATATAGATTTCTCACCACAAACATACAACAGAATCCAAATACCACACAACATCACACATATTTCATTTATCTAACACCAATGCACATTAATCGTACATAATGCAATTATCACCAAGAATATCAATTCATCAATTCCACACACGATTAATCTATTCACAATTCTCCCACATAGTCAATCATATATATGATTTATGCAAATGCACAGAGACCGACACAACGACTCTATGCACATGCCATACAGTACCGACTTCCAATATTTCTCATCACTAGTTCACTCAGGAACTCTGCTGGAATCATCGCTCGTTACTGAGGATCACTCAAGTAACACCCCGTCGGGCCTACGATGTTCTCCCGTCGCTTTAGGTCCTCTTGGTATAAGGCGCACGACGTTTATGGATTGCTTTAGGTCCTCTCGGTATAAGGCACACAATCCGATCGCTCACACCCCACATGGGCACACGATCGTCTATAACCATCGCTTTCGGTCCTCTTATTTTTAAGGCTATTCATACCTCTTATTTTTAAGGCTCACGATGTTATAGCAGTTTCCCTCTGGAATCAAACCGTCACTCAGGACGTCACAACAATGCATATCATGATGCTTGGCATACAATGACTCATGACATTTAATATGCGCACATACATGCATTCATCCACATCAACAAAATCACACTTTGCACTTATGCCCACAACAATGCATTTAATTGCCATACGGCCACAAATCATCACAACACCGTCTAAACACATACATTTACATCATACAATAGCACCTTTCATGATACACATCAATTACGCACAATTACAACGACAAAAGTCGACAACCGACACTATTCCCGATTTCCAACATAATTAAATCGGCTAACAATTTCAAAATCATCATAATAAGAAAGTACAGCTCAATAGCTTTCCAACGATACCAAAAACGTAAAAATCAGATAAACGGAACCCAAGTTACGAAAGAAAAACGAAAACGATATTTTGAAAAGTCCCATTTTACCATTCTCCTGGCCATACGCGTATTGCCCTGAGCCATACGCGTATTGCCCAAAATCCTCGCCATGCCATACGCGTATTGCCCAAGGCCATACGCGTATGGGCAGAGACCATTTTTCCCCAAAATTCACGTTCAAAAGTCTATACGCGTACTGCCCAACACCGTACGCGTATTGCCCTACAATGCTACGTGTATCATACGCAAATTGGCAGATGGCCGAGTAAAAATGAAAATCCATACGCGTATTGGCCCCTACCTCGCCCATGTTACGCGTAATGCCAAGGTCTATACGCGTATGAACATGCCCCATACGCGTATGACTTGGAAAAACCAGAAAAAATTATGCAGAACTTTGTTCTGCGTTTTCTCAATCAAAACACTCCAATTTTTCACCTACACCCAGAAAATTACCAATACAATGCAAAACAACATGTGTCTATCATATACCAACAATAATGAGCACTAAAAACATGATTTCAAGCACATTTAATCTATTTCTAATCAATTTTACAAAATATGGTTTTTACTAAATTTCTCCAAATTAATTCAAAAACAACCACAAATACACATACATAATCATACACAATCATACAATAATTGAGTTTCGCACCCTTACCCGATTAAATCGATTCTAGAAGTTGATTTTCTTTGATTTCCCAAGTTTTCTCACTATTTCTCTTCTTCTTCTCTTTTCTCCTCTTTTTCTTTCTTCTCCTTTTCTTTCTCTCTATTTTCTTTCTTTCTATTTTCTATTCTATTCTAACTTAACAAAATATCATGAAATGACCAAAATACCCCCACACTCAAATATCTCGCAAACGTTCCCAAAACCCAATAAAATATCACAACATTTAAAAATAGCATAATTTCAGATAAAAGTCGAAAATAAAATAAAATAATAATAAAATAATCAAACGACTCGATTAAATAAAAACACACAAAAACTTGGGCGTTACAACTCTCCCCCACTTAGAAATTTTCGTCCTCAAAAATATACCTGAGGCGAACAACTCTGGATACAACTCCCGCATCCGACTCTCCAACTCCCAAGTCAAATTGCCCTCAGCAGCGCCTCCCCACGCCACCTTCATAAGTGCAATATCCTTGCCCCTCAACCGCTTCACCTCGTGATCCAAAATCCTAACTGGTATTGCCTCGACCGTAAGGTTCTCCCTTACTTCAACCTCATCCATCGGAATCACATGTGACGGATCCGGAACATACTTCCGAAGCTGTGAAACATGAAACACATCGTGCAAATTCGACAGATTCGGCGGCAACGCCACCCTATAAGCCACAGCACCCACTCTCGCGGATATCTGATAAGGACCAATAAACCGAGAAGTAAGTTTCTTTGATTTCAATGCACGACCCACACCTATTACCGGCGTAACCCTCAAAAATACATGATCGCCCTCTTGAAACTCAAGATCTTTCTATCTCCGATCATGATAACTCTTTTGTCTACTTTGAGAAGCCTTCATTTTCTCTCGAATAAGGTTCACTTTTTCCGTAGTCTGTTGCACCAACTCTGGTCCAACCACCGTACTCTCACCAGATTCGTGCCAACACAACGGTGTTCGACATCTTCGTCCATACAATGCTTCAAATGGTGCCATTCCAATACTAGAATGGAAACTGTTATTATACGTGAATTCAATCAATGCAAGATAACTATCCCACGCACCACCTTGTTCCAAAACACACGCTCTCAACAAATCTTCCAACGACTAAATCGTCCTCTCCGTCTAACCATCCGTTTGCGGATGATAAGCCGAACTCAAACTCAATTTAGAACCCAAAGCCTTCTGTAAACTTTCCCAAAATCTCGAGGTAAATCTAGGATCTCGATCCGAAACAATACTCAATGGAACCCCATGCAATTTCACAATCACACTGATGTAAATCTCAGCTAACCGCTCCAAAGTAAAACTGATGTCAATCGGAATAAAATGAGCCGATTTAGTCAGTCTATCAATAACCACCCAAATAGCATTATGCCCTCGCTGAGTATTCGGCAACCCCGTCACAAAATCCATGGAAATGCTATCCCACTTCCACTCAGGAATATCCAACGGTTGCAACAAACCACTAGGCCTCAGATGTTCCACCTTCGATTTCTGACAAGTCAAACATGCATAAACAAACTGAGCCACATCTCTTTTCAATCCAGACCACCAGAAAATCTTCTTCAAATTCTGATACATCTTATTCGCTCCCGGATGTATACTCAAATTACTCCGGTGTTCTTCTTCCAAAATCATCCTTTTCAACTCCGCATCATCCGGAATACAAATTCTACCTCGGAATCTCAAAACACCATTCACATCCACTTGAAAATCACTATTCGCATCTTTTTCTCCCAACAACATCAAATCCACAAATTTCACATCCAGTTTCTGTTTCTCACTAACCGTCATCAGAAAATCATTAGTAATCGTTAGCATACCAAGCCTAACGCTATCCGACGTCACTTCACAAACCAAACTCAAATCTCTAAAAGATTCCAAAAGTTCCCACTCCTTAACCATTAAAGCGGACATATGTAACGATTTCCGACTCAATGCATCGGCTACCACATTATCTTTACCAGGATGGTAATTCAAGCCAAAGTCGTAGTCCTTCAAAAATTCTAACCATCTACGTTGCCTCATATTTAGCTCTTTCTGATCAAACAAATATTTCAAACTTTTATGATCACTAAAGACTTCAAACCTTGCACCGTAGAGATAATGCCTCCAAATCTTCAACACAAAAACCACAGCCGCTAATTCAAGATCATGAGTAGGATAATTCTTCTCATGAACTCTTAACTGCCTTGAAGCATAAGCCACCACCTTACCTTCCTGCATCAGAACACCACCTAGACCAATCAAAGAAGCATCACAATAAACCACAAATGGTTCATTAGGATTCGTCAAAATCAAAATCGGAGCTGTCGTCAATCTTCTCTTCAGCTCATTAAAACTTTCCTCGCACCGAATATCCCAAATGAACGCTTGCCCTTTACAAGTCAACTGGGTCAAAGGAAGTGCTAGCTTCGAAAAACCTTCGATAATAACCGGTCAAACCCAAAAAGCTTTGAATTTCAGTAACAGATCTCGGAGCCTCCCATTGTAGAACTTCTTCTACTTTAGATGGATCCACATCAATACCATTACCTGAAATTACGTGTCCAAGAAAACTCACTTCCGACAACCAGAATTCACACTTGGACAATTTGGCAAAAAGCTTCCTTTCCTTCAAAACCTGCAAAACAATACGCAAATGCTCCGCGTGCTCTTCCCGAGACTTAGAATAAATCAAAATGTCATCAATAAACACAACGACAAATCAATCTAAATGCTCGTGAAAAATACGATTCATGTATTCCATAAACACACCTGGCGCATTAGAAACCCCGAACGGCATCACAGAATATTCATAATGACTGTAACGTGTCCTAAAAGCCGTCTTCTGAATATCTTCCTCTTTCACCCTTATCTGATGATACCCCGATCTCAAATCAATCTTACTGAACACACACGCACCAACCAACTGATCCATCAGATCATCAATCCTTAGAAGAGGATACTTATTCTTAATCGTCACCTTATTCAACTGGCGATAATCAATACATAACCGCATACTTCCATCCTTCTTTTTCACCAATAAAACTGGAGCACCCCAAGGAGAAACACTTGGTCTCACAAACCTCTTCTCCAACAACTCATTCAACTGTTTCTTTAACTCAACCAACTCAGATGTCGACATACGATAAGGTGCCATAGAAACAGGTCTAGTACCAGGAACTAGATCTATAGAAAACTCCACCTCTCTCTCTGGCGGCAAGTCTGAAATATCCTCAGGAAACACTTCCGGAAATTCACCCACAACAGGAAACACATCAAGTGAAACTTGACTATCCACAGTCAAAGATGCAAACAACCCAAACAACTAAGCTTCATCCGCCAAAAGTCTCTTCAACTCTTTGGTAGATAAGAAACTCGAGTCTTCGTCTTCCTCCAGAGAAGGAAACCTTACCAGCTTATGATAACAATCAATATGAACTCGATTGAATTGCAACCAATTCATTCCCAGAACCACATCTAAACCCTCCAACGGCAAACACACCAAATCCATCTCAAAGTCTTTACCATAAATGGTCAAAGGACATCTTAGACAAACCAAAGAAGTAGTTACCGACCCCATTGCTGGATTATCAATAACCATCTCACCACCCATCAAAGACAACACAAGATTCAAACGCTTCGCGCACTCAGACGAAATAAACAAATGAGTCGCTCCAGTATCAATAATAGCAATCAAAGGAGTACTATTAATAAAACAAGTACCTCTGATCAGATGATCTGCACTTAAAGTCTGAGTCCCTGCCAAAGAAAATACCTTCCCACTAGCTGGAGCTTGCTTCGGTTTCTGACACTTTGTACTAATATGACTAGGTTCACCACAGTTAAAACACTTAACCACATTCTTTCTCTTGCACTCAGCTGCTACATGTCCTAAACCTCCACAATTATAACACTTACTCACATCCTTCCTGCACTCAAACTGACGATGCCCCAACTCACCACATTTAAAACATCTCAGAGAATTAGACATACCTCCTCCACCTGACCTTCGGTCAAAAGTACCCCTTTATTTACCTTTATCCGCTGGTGTCACATACGGACCACCACGGAACTGTTGCTTCCCTTTCCTCTCGCTCACACTCTTGTAATGTGTAGAACGAGCCTTACTGTCCTCTTCATAAATCCTACAACAGTCCACCAAATCAGAAAACCTCTGAATCCTCTGATATTCAATCGCCTGCTTTATCTCAGGACGCAAGCCATTCTCAAACTTTACACACTTAGAAAATTCAGCAGACGCTTCAGCATAATGAGGATAAAACTGCACAAGCTCCACAAACTTAGCAGTATAATCAACAACAGACATATTACCTTGTTTCAGCTCCAAAAACTCGATTTCCTTCTTTCCTCTCACATCTTCAGGAAAGTACCTCCTCAAGAACTCCCGGCTAAAAACTTCCCAAGTAATTTCTTCCTCTTCTGCAGCTTCCAACACATGACGTGTACCTATCCATCAATCATCAGCTTCTTCTAGCAGCATGTGAGTACCCAGTCTCACCTTCTGATCTTTCGCACAATCCATCACTCAGAAAATCCTTTCAATCTCTTTCAACCAAATTTGTGCACCATCAAGATCATATCTTCCTTTGAAGACCGGCGGTTTGTTCTTCCTGAACTCATCGTTACCTGCAGCATTAGGTGCACCCTGCACAGCACGAGCCATAGCTTGCATAGCAGCAGCCAAAGCAGCATCGTTCCTACCAGCCATATTCTGTTCATTTCCAATAACAGAAACTATGGTTAAACAAACAACTCATCCACACGCCAAGACCGACAAGGACAGACACAAACTGACATGGACTGGCTCTGATACCACTTAATGTAACACCCCCAATCTATACTCCCCAATTAAATAAAGTAGTAAAAGAAAATTCGAAATTTCATCAGAGTATATCTAAATTATCATGGCATAGACTAGGAGAAGTCACATTATATTGAAACCATACATACAACACCTGCTCATAAAGATATGCAACAGTGGGGTAGCAATCAACAGAGGAACTCAGTTCCTTACACCCACATTTCAGATTTTAGAATAAAAGCGGAAAATCTAAACCTGAATAACATATATACCTATATATCATGAAAAGTTTGTCATACATCAAGTAGTACATGCATAAGACAAAAGATATATATACATAATACACAAATATCACAAACGGCCTCCCTAACTACCCGGTGTCACATATCAGAGCCGACCGACAAAAGAATGAAGACGCAAAGCTTCACAAAAATACCTCCATCAACTCTAATCTGCAATGCCTCATAGAGCATTATAAAACAGCATAAGGGTGAGAAAAACAATCATAATATAGTTGCATATAATTATATATTAACATAAAAATGCACATATAGATTTCTCACCACAAACATACAACAGAATCCAAATACCACACAACATCACACATATTTCATTTATCTAACACCAATGCACATTAATCGTACATAATGCAATTATCACCAAGAATATCAATTCATCAATTCCACACGCGATTAATCCATTCACAATTCTCACACATAGTCAATCATATTTATGATTTATGCAAATGCACAGAGACCGACACAACGACTCTATGCACATGCCATGCGGTACCGACTTCCAATATTTCTCATCACTAGTTCACTCAGGAACTCTGTTGGAATCATCACTCGTTACTGAGGATCACTCAAGTAACACCCCGTCGGGCCTACGATGTTCTCCCGTCGCTTTAGGTCCTCTTGGTATAAGGCGCACGACGTTTATGGATTGCTTTAGGTCCTCTCGGTATAAGGCACACAATCCGATCGCTCACACCCCACATGGGCACACGATCGTCTATAACCATCGCTTTCGGTCCTCTTATTTTTAAGGTTATTCATACCTCTTATTTTTAAGGCTCACGATGTTATAGCAGATTCCCTCTGGAATCAAATCATCACTCAGGACGTCACAACAATGCATATCATGATGCTTGGCATACAATGACTCATGACATTTAATATGCGCACATACATGCATTCATCCACATCAACAAAATCACACTTTGCACTTATGCCCAAAACAATGCATTTAATTTCCATACGGCCACAAATCATCACAACACCGTCTAAACACATACATTTACATCATACAACAGCACCTTGCATGATACACATCAATTACGCACAATTACAACGACAAAAGTCGACAAGCGACACTCTTCCTGATTTCTGACATAATTAAATCGGCTAACAATTTCAAAATCATCATAATAAGAAAGTACAACTCAATAGCTTTCCAACAATACCAAAAACGTAAAAATCAGATAAACGGAACCCAAGTTACGAAAGAAAAACGAACACGATATTTTGAAAAGTCCCATTTTACCATTCTCCTGGCCATACGCGTATTGCCCTGAGCCATACGCGTATTGCCCAAAATCCTCGCCATGCCATACGCGTATTGCCCAAGGCCATACGCGTATGGGCAGAGACCGTTTTTCCCCAAAATTCACGTTCAAAAGTCTATACGCGTACTGCCCAACACCGTACGCGTATTGCCCTACAATGCTATGCGTATCATACGCAAATGGGCAGATGGCCGAGTAAAAATGAAAATCCATACGCGTATTGGCCCCTACCTCGCCCATGTTATGCGTAATGCCAAGGTCCATACGCGTATGAACATGCCCCATACGCGTATGACCTGGAAAAACCAGAAAAAATTCTGCAGAACTTTGTTCTGCGTTTTCTCAATCAAAACACTCCAATTTTTCACCTACACCCAGAAAATTACCAATACAATGCAAAACAACATGTGTCTATCATATACCAACAATAATGAGCACTAAAAACATGATTTCAAGCACATTTAATCGATTTCTAATCAATTTTACAAAGTATGGTTTTTACTAAATTTCTCCAAATTAATTCAAAAACAACCACAAATACACATACATAATCATACACAATCATACAATAATTGAGTTTCGCACCCTTACCCGATTAAATCGATTCTAGAAGTTGATTTTCTTTGATTTCCCAAGTTTTCTCACTATTTCTCTTCTTCTTCTCTTTTCTCCTCTTTTTCTTTCTTCTCCTTTTCTTTCTCTCTATTTTTCTTTCTTTCTATTTTCTATTCTATTCTAACTTAACAAAATATCATGAAATGACCAAAATACCCCCACACTCAAATATCTCGCAAACGTTCCCAAAACCCAATAAAATATCACAACATTGAAAAATAGAATAATTTCAGATAAAAGTCGAAAATAAAATAAAATAATAATAAAATAATCAAACGACTCGATTAAATAAAAACACACAAAAACTGGGGCATTACAGTTCCTGTAGAGTATCGCAAATGCTTAGGGTGCTAGTACCTTTCCTTAGTATAACCAACCTCCGTACCTCTGACCTCTCTTTTTCTTAGTTTTTGGCCTTGCTTTTTGCTTTGCATATTTACTTAGGGTTTTTGTTCGATCTTTTCTCCCTTCCCTTGGATAAAATAAAAGTCCGGTGATGATATCATTATTTTGCGAGCCAAGCCGATCCGATAGATTTGGTATCCGATTCTCACCGCGACATAAAATGGAGACTTCACTAGGGACTGTTGTTCAATGGGTTAAGCCTAACTTGTTATATTTGTGTTGCTACTTTTGTTTGCTATTATTGTTTGCTATTTTTCTTGGGTTTTTTGTGTTTTTCAGGTTGACATATGTGTGTGAGATAAGTCCTAACCTGGACTTGAGTGCACTTATGATAGGAAGGGTGGTATAGTCATGGAGACTTTGAAGGAGTAATCCCAAAAAAGTTGACTTGAAATCCCGCGCTCAGTGGAGGCCCTCTTGAGGGTAGTATTGTTGAACGAGCAATCCTGAATGCATTACTACTTTCGACCTAGGAGTCGTGACACTGAGGACCTTTAGAACCCATTTACCCCACTTTGTCCTTTAGGATGTAGTGTGGTGACTATGAGGGTGTAAACCCGAAGTAGTTGATACGTGATGCTACACTCAGAGGAGGTTCTCTCGAGAATATTTTTAATTCCCGAGTAATTGGAGTGTTGGTAATATCCGAAAGATGGATCGATGACTTTGGGAACTTTGTTAGAACCTGTTGTGCAAGCGCTTTACCCCTAGTACAGACCTCGTGGTTTGTTCTTTACCCAGACTACATGCTGTGATCTCAAACCTTTGATCTTGTTGTCTATGATTTGCATCTTGTGTTGCATGGCATTGCATATCATTTGCATCTTTGCATAACTCATTGCATACATCTATTTCTCCAACAATTCATCCCAGCTGTCTATCTTTTGAGTCATCTGTCAGTCGTCAAACTGCTTCCTCGACGCCGATACAGGACCAGAGCTAACTTCAGATGCAGAATGTCCATAACAATCCTCTGCCAGGGCATAACAAGTAAAGCTTCAGTCGACTTTAGCATACTATCTTCCTAAAAGCCAGTGTTTCAGACAGGATAACTCACCCTTGTTACTGATTAGTCATTGAGCCATGTTTCTTGTTGTTTGCATTTTCCTTATTTGTATTAGCTGTTTTCTTTCAAATTATGTTTTTACTTTCATGTTAATGAAATAAGCATTGCAACTTTTGATTCAATTCATTTTTTTCCATTATTTACAGCTTTATGCTTTCCTTTTCAAAAAATATTTTATCTCATTTCCACTTTCTTTTCGATTATGCAAAGATCAGAGGGAGGATGACGAAAACGTTATACCCATAATTGTTGGTATGCTTTCAAATAAACTTTGCTAACGATGTAAGGCATTGTTTCAACTCCCAAACACTGGAGAAATAAGGAAGTTATTCCCTTGTCAAACCCTTCGAGCCTAGAAGTTGGAGTTTCTTTCTTTACAAAAAACCCACAACCTTAACCTTGGGATGGGTAGTTCTCAGTAGACTTGGTTATGCTTTCATTCAAAACGCCTTTCATATAAAGGTTGCATTCACAAGTTTTCCTTCGCACACAGCAAACCAGTGTCGAAGATGTCCTTCAAGTCGAAAGTCGATGATGGTTCATCGTAATCATTAAGCCAGGCAGTCACTCACTTCCCTTCTAAAAAAAATCAAAGAAAAATCCCACTAAGTCAAAACCTATGAAGGAGTCTTAGGCAAAACTGGGGCATCCCGCTGACTGTAAGCTTCAAAAGAAACAGTTTAGGCAAAAATTAGGGATAACAAAAAGAGGAGATCTTTAAATCCTTACCCTGAAAATCCTCAATGGCAAAAAACAACAACTCAATGTTGTAAGGGAGCAGTGATTGCCATTTCAAGGATCCCTTAACTTCTGAACCATCATCATTACTATCATCAGTGCAATTTCCAACCTTTGGGAACCTAAGCGTATAGTCTAAGTTAACTTAGCGTGGGACCGAAGATTATCACGAAGATTGGGCGGGCACAAATTAACTTTGATCCTTTATCTTTTTTTCATAAACCGTGAACCAGGCCACATTACAACCATCAAAAGACCTAATTGAAGCAAGGTTATCTTGAAAGCATACTACAACAAGGTTGCGTAAACTGGCTCCAAAAGATCTTTGTAGATCATTTGTTTTGGCATCATACCTTTGCTTTACCTTCCACTATGAGTATCTTGAACCATCGTGTTCTGGCTAGTGACTCATATGCTTTGCATCTTTTCCAAAAAATGGTTTCAAAGGTTGCATAATTTTTGCATTAAGTTTACCATGTTTGTACGAATACTTTTGTTTGCAAACAGGCTTTCCTCTCAAGGAATTTTCAAACAGCTGAGAAACTTGGTCAGTGATCCTATCAGGGGCAAGTTCCTTCCAAATCCTGTTGAGAATCAGTTCAAGGTTTGTTGCTCAGTGCAAGTCCTTCTCAGAATTGGTTCATCCAGAAGATCTTTCAAGACTCAGACTGGAGCAAGCTTTTCCATGCGCACAATGAAGTAGTCATTTCCTGAATCAATCAAACCGAGGCAATGATCAGGTCATCTACAACAATCGGCTAATCTGGGGCAATTTACTTGAAGAATCCCCAAGCAAATCTTCATCCTTCCTACGAGGATCATCAACTTGATACAGTTTGTCAGTGCGGCAGAAAGGTGTTTAGTAGTAGCATCTTTAGTCCCCCAAGCAGAGTGGCAGTGATATCTGTGTTGAGGAATAAGTCTTCTAGTCTTGTCTTCTCCCCAAAAGAGTCGAGCCATGTCATCGACGTCTGCATTTACATTTGGTCACATATCATAGAATAAATTCATATACATATGCATAGTAAGAGTGTTTCATCCTCATTTGCATTCACCATAAGTCGTATTGCTATCAATGTCTCACCTTGTGGTAAAAGTCCAACTTACTTGGCACCTACCAAATAAAGATTGTCATGTCTACCTGATGTTCTTCCAGATAAGACCTTTCTTATCCGATTGTTTTTTCGGATATGTCTGTTCCTCTTTTGCGTCAAATGCTATTCTTGGGTGTAACCTTGTTCACAGTCATCTAAAGCCATTATTAGATATTGTGATTATACCTTTCACCAAAACCATTACTGGATGTCTGGTTTCTTTAAATCTGATGCCATTCTCAGATTTTGTTTACCTTTCATTCAAAGCCATTATTCGATGTCTGGTGTCTTTTCATCCAATGCCATTCTTGGGTGTCACATGTGTTTGTCTATCTAATTTTTTCCATATATTCCCTGTGATTCTGATGTTTTTCCAGAATCTATCCGAGGTTTTACCGGATATACCTTATCTTTCTGATGTTTTTCCAGATTGAGTCTTTTGTTTTGATCTCTTTCCAGAACCTATCTGATGTTTTTCCAGATATTTCCATGTGATTCTGATGCCTTTCCATAATCTTTCTGAGGTTTTATCGGATATGTTTATCTCACTGATGTTTTCCCAGATCGAGTCTTTTATTCTGATGTTTTTTACAGAACCTATCTAATGTTCTCCTAGATACTTCCCTGCGATTCTGACGCTTTTCCAGAATCTATCCGAGGTTTTACCGGATGTGTCTGTATCTCTGATGTTTTTCCAGAATCTATCTTAGGTTTTACCGGATATGTTTGTCTCTCAGATGTTTTCCCATATTGAGTCCTTTATTTTGATGTCTTTCCAGAACCTATCTGATGTTTTTCTATATATTTCCATTGTGATTCTGATGCCTTTCCAGAATTTGTTTTACTACCCAATGAGTTTCCAAGTATATACCTTTGTAATTCTAATACATTCCCAGAGTTTCATTTCTTTTACCGTTTGATGATCTTCCAGATACGACTTTGCTTCTAATGTTTTTCCAGAATCCCTTTTGTGTTTATCTGATGTTTTTTCGGATATGATTTTGCTTCTGATGTTTTTCCAGGACCTCTTTTGTGTCTATCTGACGTTCTTCCAGATATGACCTTATTTATTTGATGTTCTTCCAGATATGATGTTGCTTATCTGATGTGCTTCCAGATATGTCTTTGAAATCTTTTCTAGAATATTTAATGCTTTTCTAAATATTTTGGATTTTCAGAATCTTTGTCTTCATCTAATGCTCTTCTAGATGTCTTCAATTTGTTTCTGACTTCGGTTAACAGCTACTGAATGCTTCTAAGTCTGTTTCCCTTCTTCATCCAATGTTTTTCTGGATGTGTTCCGGAGATTATTCGATGCTTTCCCGAATATCTCTGATGTGTTCCGGAGTTTATTCAATGCTATTCTGAATATCTCTGATGTTTTTCAGAGTCTATTCAATGTTTTTCTGGATGTCTCTGATATTTTCATATGTTCCAGAGTTTATTTGATGTTTTCCCGAATATCTTTGATGTTTGCCTATTTTCCAGAGTCCATTCAATGGTTTTCTGAATGTCTCTGATGTTTACTTTGTGTTCCAGAGTTTATTCAATGCTTTTCTGAATATCTCTGATGTTTTCATATGTCCCAGAGTTCATTCAATGTTCTTCTGAATACCTCTGATGTTTGCTTATATGTCTCTAATGTATTTCCTTGAATTCTCCTCACCTCATTCAATGATCTTCTGAATGTTGTGACTCTTTTCAATCCAGTTCCCTTCATGGATGATGATTGTTGATTCCCCAGTGGAACTTATTCAATGATATTCCGAATATCTCTGTTGTTTGCCTGTTTATCTCTGTTGTCCATTATGTTCCAAAGTTCATCCAACGTTCTTCTGAATGACTTTGATGGTTGTCACTGTTCTTTTCCAGAGTTTTATTTAATGCATTTCTGATAAAACCTCTGATGATTGTGCCCCTTTCCCTAGTAAAGTTGCTTTTGCTTTCTGGATGTTGTTGTTTATTCCTTAGTAAAGTTAATTGCTTTCATGGAAGTCTCTGTTGTGTTGTCAGATTTGGTCTCATTCCACATCTAATGCTTTTCTAGAAGTTTCTGATTTTTGTTTTCTAGAATGTATTACTTTTGACATCTGATACTTTCCCGGATGTTTGTATCTCTGTTTAGGGTTTATCCATCTCTTTCCAAGTATTACTGGATACTCTTTGTCACTCTGACGAATATCCATAATATCTTGTTTCTCCTCAGTCACGTTTTTCTGTTACTTATTCACCTATAGTTTTCCCTTTGTTCTTTGCTCAGTTTTTCCAGCATTGCATTCATATCTTATCATAAGCATTTTTGTGGTATCTTAGGGCCAAAAATTGTGCATGTTTGTATTTAAGTCCCTCCTATCTCGTCGAGACGAAGATTTCAATCTTTCGATCTTCGGATCGAAGAAACTTAAACAGGGGCATCTGTCATAACCTAATTTTGACTCTAAGATCCCATGTCTTTTTGCATCCTCTGCATAGCCTATCATGCATTTCATCTCGCATAATACCCAATTTATCAGCTGGAATGAACTTGTTGGAATTAAAGCCGAATCGGTCAAACTAAAAGTCAAATGTGCGTAAAATCAGTGGGCAGAAAATTTTAAAATCGAGCCTACAAACCTCAATCATATTAATCTATGTTTCGCGTATTTTAACATGGCGTGCTCATTTGAATTTTTTTGACTACTTTTCGGTCGCATTTTGGACAGTTTAAGCCATTTAACTAGGTAAAATTTATTTCGAAATTTGACCAAACGCTGTATTTTTCCAATACATATATTTCACGCTGATCATTTTGGTGTATTCATTTTATTTTTCTGAGCACTTTGATGTCGGTCCAATTATTTGTTTTTTTACCAATTTTTATTTTTATTTTTCAATTAATAATCACCTTTATTATTTATTTTTTATTTTTTATTTGTAAATAATTAATATTTAATATATTTTTTATTTATTAATATTTTGAATATTTTGTTTTTATCAATTTTAGACAAAACTTGCTAATTAAGTTTGTTGAAGTTTGTTTTATTTTTACTCATATTGGTGTAAACTATCACAGCATGCATGTACCACCTAGACTTTCATGCTCTCTCTCTCTCTCTCTCTCTCTCTCTCTTTTCCATTTGATTTCAGAAAAATAACATAAAAAAGACCGTGCGCATAAACCCAGGCCATTCACTTGCCTTTACCACCTCTTTCTTGCGCACAAAAAGAGACTACTACACATATTGTTTTTCTTCTTCAACACAAAAGGTCTCATCACTTCTCTCTCATTGAATTTTATTTAAAAAAACCTCTTTCATACTAATACATCTTCACTTCCTCTAAAAAGGGAAGTCACTCTCCATGAACAGGAGATAGTTTCATAAACACATGAGAATACTCCTCTCACCACCTGCCACGTTTTTCAACGCACGGACCATCCACCACAAAAAAAAATCATCACTTCAACTTCAAGATGCTCTCTCTTTGAATGCTGCAAGAAAACTAGCTTCATTCTCACCATAGAACTACATTAAACGAAACTTTACAACCCCCATGTCAAAACCTCTTCCACCATAATAGTATTCTACCTCACTGTACTATAACTCACCTTCCATTCAAAAACTTCAACAAGAACCATCTTCTTTCATTTTTTTACTCACTATTTGGCATACACACATGAGTTTACCCAACATGTAAACCACATCGTACACAAACCATTAAGCTCCTCCATCACCCTTTCATACAACTCATCCTTCAAAAACCATCGCCTCACTTCATAAACCAACTTCTTCCTTCATGCTACCCATCGTCGCCACTGTAACAACCTACAACAACCTTGTTCTTCGACAAAACTTTCAAAAAACTTCGCCTTGCCAACACGAGAAAACCGCAACGCACCTCAAAAAGCTCCAAACGCAACATCATCATACACACCAACCTCCTTTCATCGAGCAACAACCACAGCGTCTTTCCTCCGTCCAAACTGTTACTGAACCGACGTCAATCGTCGTGCTTCTTCTCTCCGGATCGTCTTTTCATTCACTTTTGGTCACTTTCGGTATCGTCTTTTCATTCTTTCTTTCTTGCATTAAGGTGTTGTTACATTTTGTGGATGTGAGAAATGAGTTTCTCTTTTTTTAAGTGTTTTATTATTGTTCTTCTTGTGTTGAAATAAGAGAGGAAGAGCTTCTTTGAGAGATTTCATGGAAGGAGATAGAGAGATTAAGAAAAAAAAGTTTTTTAAATGTTAAGAATTTTTTGTTTTGTTTGGTTTCACTTACAGTATTGCACACATGAGGAATGGGATCTCTAAATTCTTTGACTTTTCTTCATACTCCCCTTGCCAAATGTCAAAGGGGAGTGTTTGTTTTTTTTATAAAAAAGATTAAAAGAAAAACTGATATTTCTACCCTTTTTCTTTAAAGTGAGTCGATCCACTTATTCCTTTTTTTTTTTTTTTTTTTTAGTTAGTTATTTTAAATATTTCTTTTTTAGTTAGTTATTTTAAATGTTTTAATTCTTAATTTATACAATATTAGAATACAAAAAAAACATCTTAACCATTTTATTTTTAATATTTCCATTTCTAGATTTAATTAGCTTTTTTTATTAAAAGACAAAAAGAAATAGTTTAATCTCTTATTTTTAGTTTTTTTTATTCTGTTTTTTTTTTCTAGTTAATTTGAATTGTATTAGAAAAACGTAAAAAATTTGTTGCTATTATTAATTAATTTAAATATTTTTATTTAATATCGATTAATTAAATTATTAATTGATTTTATTAAATATTTATATTTAAACTAATTAATAATTCTCTTGTCACCCAATTTTATTTCGTGATTTGCTTATTTCCTAGATTAAATCCTGATGTTGTACTTTTTGTTTGAGGATCTTACATGATGTTCTTCCGTGTATGTTTGTGGATTCTATTTGTTGATCGCGATGCTTTGCCGCGTATCTTTGTCTGTTTATACATGATGTTTTTCCATGTGTGTTGTACTTTCTATTGACTGACTACATGATGTTTTTCCATGTATTTCTGTTGACTTTTCACTGTCTGATACCATGATGTTTTGCCATGTGTATTTTGTGATCTCTTGTCTGTTTGACTGTACATGATGTTCTTGTCGTGTACTGTGTCTGTGTTTGATGCTTGCTGATTACATGGTGTTTTTCCATATTTCTGTTGCTTTCTATTCTTTGTTGACCTAATCCAAGGGAAGGGATTGTATGTTAACTTATTATCATTGTGCATGTCCCTCGTTTGTACTTTACCTGTCTCTGTTGTTCTCGGTTCTTAAAACCTAACAACTCGTGGTTCCACGAACTACGGACGCTCAGATTTCTCAAGTTCCTTTTGAGAATACGTAGGCACAAGGTCTCAATCCTTGGCGAGAACTCTTTTTCTTTTTCACCCATTTCCTTCTTTTTTATCGTAGTTCTGAGCTACGATTGCTCTGACTTCCTATTAAGGATACGTAGGCATAGGATTGCGAGATCCTAGCGGGCTACCTTTTTCTTTTTTCACCTTTTCTCTTTTCTTTATCCATCCTTACCTTTAGCAAACAATTTTACCAAAAACACAAATATTTCAAGAGTTTCCTGTTGAGTACTGCAAATGCTTAGGGTGCTAGTACATTTCCTTAGTATAACCAACCCCCGTACCTTTGATCTCTCTTTTGCTTAGCTTTTGGCCTTGCTTTTTGCTTTGCATATTTACTTAGGGTTTTTGTTCGATCTTTTCTCCCTCCCTTTGGATAAAATAAAAGTTCGGTGGTGATATCATTGTTTTGCGAGCCAAGCTTATCTGATAGCTTTGGTATCCGATTCTCACCGCGACAGTTACCAGTCGGAACTAGATTTTGGAAAGAATGCAGGCCGAAGGCGGACTTACAACAAAGGGACGGTCGGGAACTGTAAAGAAAGACATTGCCCAATAGATATACAACCAGGAAGTAGGATCTGAGGATCTACAAGCCAAAAGAGGTAACTCTGCTGGGGAAAGAAAGGTAAACCATGGGTACAGTCAACAGATCTACGACCCTGGGAATTGATTAAAAGATCTGCCGGGGAATGAAGCTTCTTGTGCAAAGAACACTATGATAACCGAAAGGCCAATCGTCAGCACTGCGGCTAGGAAAATACATTGTATGATATCAGGACGGTGATGGGAACGTCAATTTGATTAACCGGGAGTTTGGAAGCAACAGTACAACATCAACTCTGAGGTTGAGGAAAAAACTAGACGTCCATTTTAAGATTGAGAAATAAAAGGATAAACATTGACTCTGAGGTCGAGAAAAAAATTGAGTAAACATCAACTCTGAGGTTGAGAAAAAAATTTCGGTAAACGTCAACTCGAAGGTTGAGGGAAAAGGGTAACATCAACTCTGAGGTCGAGAAAAAAAGAGAGGCGTCAACTCTGAGGCTGGAGATAGAAAGGAGAGGCATTAACTCCGAGGTTAGGAAAAGATAGGCGTCAACTCTGAGGTTGGGGATAAAAAAATAGGCGCCAACTTTGAGGTTGGGGATAAAAAAATAGGCGTTAACTCTGAGGTTAGGGATAGAGACAAGCGTCAACTGTGAGGTTGGGAAAAGGACCTACATCAATGCTGAGATTGGATACAAGAAAAAAAACGTCCACTCTGAGGTTGGGGATAGAAAGGTAAGCGCCAACTCTGAGGTTGGGGAAAAAAGATAGGCGTCAACTCTGAGGTTGGGGAAGAAAGGTAGGCGTCAACTCTAAGGCTGGAGAAAAAAGATAGGCGTCAACTCTGAGGTTAGGGAAGAAAGGTAGGCGACAACTTTGGGGTTGGGGAAGAAAGGTAGGCGTCAACTCTGAGGTTGGGGTTTGAAGGATTCGTTGAGGAATATCAACTGGGAATTTGTAAGGGTAATGCTCTCTTTGAAGGAATGGAATCAATGTTTTGCTTGAGGGTCAATCTGGGCTTTCGTGCAAGGTACCAAATCTGACTTATACTTCGATGCATGTTTGGATTTTTCTATGGCGTAATGCTCCATATCGAATGGAAATGCTACGTGTTTTAGTAGATGTAAATGTAATGATGATTACTATATACAAGAATGAGAGGACACTCCGCCGGGGAATGCGCAGAATGGAACAAGCAACTTCATTAAGGACAATATCCGATCTCCTGTGGGGAGATAACAAATTATGTACCTTTACGCATATCCGAACTTTTCGATAGTAGGTTCGGTTAGACGATTCGATTCAGATTGTTTCCGTTGTGCCATAAAACTTTTGAAAACCATTTTTGCCAAAAATTTAAATTTTAAATTTGTGATTTATTCACCCCCTTTAAATCGAAGCCTATCATCTAACATGTTGTTGTACATATCAAACCATTATTTCATAGAGTTATTGAATATTAATATTCTTTTTCTTTTTCTTTGTGTCAAACCTCTCTTTTATGTTGAATTTTTATGAAAATTCAAAATCAATTGAAATTTTTGACTTTGGAGAGATTATTGTTTTCTCTTTTCTTCAAAGCAAATAGTCTTATGTAAAAAGAGTCACAACCAATCTCCTTTGTCTTCTATTTTTGAAAGGATTAAATTTACTGTGTTGTTAGACATTGATCTTCTCTTGTTATACATTATTTAGTCTTTTCACTTTTCTTGGTTAGTGACTCAAACAACACGAAATAAATTCATATTCTATATTATATTATAATAATTTAAGATATATTTTTATAACTCATGGAATCTCATTAATTCCCTAAGCATGACATTTTAATCTTATTTTATACTCTGATGATATATCTTCTCTATCAATAATTTTCTTCCTCAGTCTATACTACCATATTGTGCATGCTAGATGTTTGATTAAATAAAAAAAGTGATTTGTGTTAACTAAAATTATATGATTGGTGGCTATCTGAAACAATATTGAGTTAAAGAAATTAGGAAAATACATGTGTCTATACCGCTACTGATATGATATACACATTTGTTTCTAAAATATAATAAAAATAAAATATAAAAAAAGACAAAAAGTTTATCCAAAAGAGTTTATTATTTTTAAAAGAGATAATAAATCAGTGCCATTAAAATTTTTCATATATAAAAATATTTGAATCAATAATATATATTTTTTCACATATAAATATTATTTTTATTTTTTATTATTTATAAAAATATTTGAATCATTAATAAATTTGTTTATAATATTATTCAACTTTTTGATCAATAACTTTATTTTTTGGTTATGATGATATAAGAATGTTGTTTTAAATGTTCAAGTTGTATGACAAATAAAATAAGCCGATAAATTAAAAGTTCATCAGTATTGTAGAAATGAAAAATATAGGTAAAATGTCGCTCAATTTGTTGAGATATGGTCATTATACATATACATTGTCCATGACAGTTTGCAGGATCTTCTTCTTTACACCATAGAACATCAAATTAATACACCATAGAACATCAAATTAATATTGTACATATAATGAATATTCATAGTATTTCTACAAGATCTTAAGTTCAAACTTATCACATAATATTTTATAATTTTATCACTTTATATTATAAAAACAACACTAACAGGATTCAAACCCATTACATACACAAAATGATTCATGCACTTTCCATTGCACTGTCAAACAAATTATTATATAGTTATCAAATATTTTGCGTATAAGTACTTCACTTATTTTATAAATTGTGTTTATGTAAAGTTACATTTTACATTAGACTATAGTTTGCACTTTCAGTGCTATAGGTATGCCAAAATGTGATATTGCGACAGAAATGACATGTTTTGTTGATATTTTCAGAATAGAAAATCACATAAGACTCTTTGTGTGATGGAAGTTAGTAGGGATGTTTATTGACGGTTAATTTTCATAACCAATCCATAATTATAAATAATTCATATACTATTAGAAATACACGAATTACCTGCGGATTTTCCTGGGGAAAATTGTCCGCAGGTAAACCTGCGACTTTACCTGCGAATTTATATTGTGAAATATTATTTTCTGCAAAAATTGAGTTGCAGCAAATTTCGCAGCAATTCCTGAGACCTTACCTGCGATTTATATTTTAAAATAATTTATCAATGTTCCTGCGGATTTAACTGCGATTTATTTCGCAGGAAATTGTTATCCATGAAACCTCAAAGTCTCTGGAAATGTCGCAGGTATTGCTGCGAAGTTTGCTGCGGATTTTGCTGAGAACGTTACTGCGATATTTGCTGCGGTTTTAATACTAGTGTTTTTTTTTTAATTTTTTTTTTTACTTTTTTACTCTTACTAATTAAAATTATAAAATATAATTGACATATTATAAATTTTACTATATTAATTGGGTTTTTTTTGTTATTTTTTAAAGAAAATTTATTTATTTAATACTTTTTTTATTGTTGTGAAAATTAGAAAAACTAAATTTTTTTTAGGGTTAATAGTGACTTACCCCCTGTCATATGAGCGTGTTTCGGTTTACCTCCACCGTTGCCAAAAGGCAGGGAGGGGGGAAAAGCAAAATTAGCTAACATTACAGGGGTGAAATTCACTATTAACCCTTTTTTTTAAAGGGTGAAGGCTGATTAGGTATTTAAGTTCCCAAGTTCCATTCTCTTAAACACTTGTTATTCTATATGTAAAAAATTGAATTTTTTTTTTTGCAGTTTTATGATGTTAATTTATAAAAAGAAATTACTTATAAATTGACACCATCGAATCAAAAATAAATTTATAAAAATTAAGAGATCTTTAAAAAAAAAAGAAACAATCTATAAATAATAAATAATAAAAAAACTATTAATCTATTAATATTAAATTTGTTGAAAATTAAATAACTTATAATAGGAATAATTTTATTTTAGATTAAAATAAGTTATATTATATTTAATTTATTTTTAAATAATTTTATTTAATTTTATATTTTAGTATAAAGAGAATTTAATAATTATTAAAATTATTTTAATTTTATAGTTATTTTTCTTAAACTATTTTATTTTATTTTATATTTTATTTTAAAGAAATTATATTAACTTAGTTAAAAATTTCACGTATTTTCCTCATACTCCCACGTGTACACATAAGGGAGAGGAGACAAACCTTCCTTTCTCTAAAACCCTGCCGCCGCCGCCATTCCTTCACCACTTTTCGGCTATCTTCTCTGACCACCGCGTTTCTCGTTTCCGACCGCTACTTTTTCGTCGCGGAGGTGAGTTTTCTGGCCATTACATGTTTAGGTCATCTTCTCCTTTCTTTTTCTTCTCGGTGTCAAGCTCATCCATTTTTTTTCAATCAGTGTTGAAATGGAGCTGATTGAAACGGAACCACCGTGCCGGTTTCCCTCAAGCCACCGCGAGCTTCATCTCCTCCAAGGATGAATATTCTTTTTCCCTAATCAATCACATTTACTTCTAATATAAAATTCCCCAAATTCTGTTGAAAACCCTAAATTTTGTTGAAACAATGGACACGGCGAAAAAACAAAATGCACTAGGGGAAAGTATTTGCAACCTGTTGGCTCAGCTTCGGGGGTAACAGAGCTTTGGGTTGTTGGTAGGGTTTGCAGTGATATTGGGAAAAAACGAGATGCCGGTGTTTGATGGTAGGGTTAGGTTGTTCTTGAGGGCAAGGTGTTTTATGAAAGTCCTGTGATGCTCTTCCCTGTGAATTTGGTTAAGAGCAGTTTGGTCGGGACACCAAAAACTCCCAGAATTGAAGAGTGGCATTCGGAATCCAGGCTTGAGTCTCTCCCCACCGAGTTTTTGGTATGGTTATTGTTCATTTAACTACACTTAATGATGTTACTACGTAAACCTGTTTTTATCTGGTATTTAGTTTAGCATGATAGATATTTGATTTAAAGGTTGAGATTTGGGTTCAAAATTGATTGTTGTGTCATGTTTAATTGGAAGTGTAATATTTAAAAATATAAAAGAATTCATTTTTTGAAGCTGGAATAAACATGCCCATAGTGTTATTTATATGAGGCGATAAGTCTCGTGTTTAACCCACGAAATTGCTTTGTCATTTTCTCTAATCCCTATCTTCTCCTCCACCACCACCGTTCTCATCCTCTTCCGTTTCCATGGATCCTTACAAGGTACTGTTACGCCAATAATCACGATTACGATCATTCGTTTTTCATTCTTTTCTGTCTCCGATTTTAGGATTCATTCAATTTGTAGTATTTTACGTATTTAGTTATTCGATTGAAAGTTCTATGGATTTTTATTGTTTCGTTTGAGTTTTGATTTTGTTGATTTTGTTGCAGCACCGACCTTCTAGCGCTTTCAATTCTCCTTTCTGGACTACCAACTCCGGTGCTCCTGTTTGGAATAATAACTCTTCCCTAACCGTTGGATCTAGAGGTATTTAATTGATTAATTTGTCTAACTTTTTTATAATTGCTTTTTTTTTTAATCTTGCTGAAACTTGTCAATTCTGTTGTGAGGAAATTATTTTTTATCATAATTTAATTTCTTGCCAGTATTGAAGAATCACCGTAGTTAGTATGATTTTTTTGTATATTGTTGTGAATAAGCTGCTGAGATTGCAAAAATAAGCTGAAAACTGCTTTTGAAATGTTGTTGTTGATTTTATAAATTCTCTTAAATAGTCTTACAAGTGATTATGCTCAAATTACTCAATCTAAACAGGCTTTACGTGTTTTTACATAAGTACATGTGTGAAAAACTGTATAAACTTTGCATAAGTTTTTTCTATGATATTATGAGCAGCTTATGAAAATAAGCTATAATCCAGTTATGAAATATCATAATCTTATATCATTAGAAGTCCAAATAAACCCTCCCAAATGCTTCCTTTGTCCTAATAATGCAAGATGGTCAAGTATTTATATAAAACCACACAATTTGCAGTTGACTGTTGCAGATTCTGATTTTCATAGTTTGTTATCACCTTTGATTGCATAATATTCATAACGCATCACCGAGTAACTCTCGCGGAATTTTTTTTTTTTGCCTTATTCATAATACTATAGAAATTATGTATTGCCATGTTTTGTTTGGTGTTTTCATAGCATGTTATCTAAAACTATGCAGGGGAAGTCCACGTGCCTTTTATAAATTTGTTAGCTAAATTTTTTGTTTATTCCCCGTTTCCCCCTCTTTTTGATTTGTGTGTTTTGAAGGAGAGATGGCTTCTCCAGCTGTCTGTTGTACTTGTAAACCTCAGGGTGAATTTGGCTAAATATTATTTAATCAGAAGTTTTATGTTATTTTTCCCCCTTTTGGCAGGTCCAATTCTCTTGGAAGATTATCATCTTGTGGAAAAGCTTGCCCAATTTGATAGGGAAAGGATCCCAGAACGTGTTGTCCATGCAGGGGAGCAAGTGCAAAGGGTTTCTTTGAAGTCACACACGATATTTCGCACCTGACTTGTGCAGATTTCCTTCGAGCCCCTGGTGTTCAAACACCTGTCATTGTGCGTTTCTCAACTGTCATTCATGAACGTGGCAGCCCTGAAACCTTGAGGGACCCCCGTGGTTTTGCTGTGAAATTTTACACCAGAGAGGTATATATATAGCATAATTTAAAATTGTCATATCTTCTTGTGACTAAATTTTACATTATCTGTTCAAATATCTATATACGTAGTTTTAAATCAATTCCAGTTTTGTTGCTGAAAGGCTGATAATAGTTTCAACACGACCATACAAGCAAAAAATTCCTGTTGGCTCAGCTTCGGGGGTAACAGAGCTATAGGTTGTTGGTAGGGTTTGCAGTGATATTGGGAAAAAACGAGATACCGGTGTTTGATATTTTGTCATTTTCTATGGGGGTTATACTTGCTTCTGTAGGTGAAAATGTGCCGATTTGCCATTTTTTGTTTCAACTGATGAATTATATGAATGATATTTTGTCATGCTCCTTCTGCGGCTCTGTGCTATGATTCTTTAAGCATTTCACCCTTGTATTAATGATTGACTGACAAGTTATGATGACGGACAATGGGAGGTTTATGGGAAGAAATCCAAGAACAGAGGTGGAAATAATGCTGCAAAACAATGGGGTCCTCCAGGTCCAGCCTATACTTCTAATCCTAGAGGACAGGGGTATGCAGATGTCATCTTGTATGAATAGTGTAAAACCATTCTCAATTGTACGATACCATTGCTGGATTTTGTGTAAACTTTAGATTTTGTCATTGCAGAAGCTACATTTTTTTTCAATAAGCTTATTAGATTTTTTTTTTCATAGATGGGGCATTCTTCTGCTGTGTGGGACTTTAGAGCAGCAACTGAACTTACAAAGGACTGGAATGGAATTAATCAAGTTGTACTTCGGCACGGGTGAGAACTTGTTGATTGGTTTATTTGCATCAGTTTTAACATTTGACAGAATCATGGATATTCAACTTTTTTTAGTTTTGCATAGTAATTCAATCATGTTAAGAACTTCAGAAAGAAAAAAAAATATAAAGGTACTACACTAATTCAATAAGTTAATAATCTGTTATTATTTTATCAACTTTAAGACAAGGCTAAGTTTAAGGCAGTTGATATGGTACTGTTACTATAACTTTGTTTTTTTTCTAATTTTGATTATTAATTCTTTTTTCGGGCCTGTTTTATTAAGTAGTTGCTTTGAAATAAGAGTGAGTGTTTGTACTTTGTAGACTCAGAATTCACAATAAAGATGAGTTCGTTCATTGGCCTACTTGATTGCAAATTACAAGGGTGTGAAAGTTCATGTTGTTTCTCCTATGTGGTAAAATTGAAGGTAATGCTTCAAAATTATTATTTCTACTCATATTGTGTGTTTAAGACTTGTGAGTATGTTTAGATCTACTTGTTTTATTTTTACTCACTGTGTGTTTAAGACTTATGAATTAGGATTAACTGCCAATCACAATGTATCTGGACATATGTTTTGTTTTAGTGGAAGGTAATGTTTGTTATAATTTCGATGTGTTTGTTAATTTTAATGAGTTTTGTGTTTTGGATTTGTTTGCGATATGAAAAATGGAAGAAACATTTTTTAAACTGGTTGTATTTGGTTTTGCACAGTATGCGCATAGAAAGTGTGTCCAGCATTGGTGCAATGAGAAAGGAGATATAACTTGTGAGATATGTCATCAGATTTGTGTACTCATTCTGGTAGAATCTTGAGACTGCTTACTAATTCCAGAACATCTTCTGATACACATTCTCACAGGTAGTATTGTCTCTTCTCACACTCCAAACCATCACAATTAAAAACTGAATTGAACTGCTCCTTCTTCTGATACTAAAAAAACTCTTTTCAGTTATCTATCATATATTATATCGCTTAGCATAAACCAAATCAATTCCATTTCATCTCAGATTCTCTGCACTTCTCTCACCAATGTTTGTAAAAAAGCTTGTTGAGAACGCTTCAATCAAGAAGGTAAATGATCCATTTACTTTAGTTTATTTTGATTTCATTTCATTAATTTTACAGACTCTTCTTCATTGATCACTCTCAATTTTCTTTGCCTGGATTTCATCAATTTCAATTTCATTACTAAGTTGTTTTAATCTTTCGTTACAGTGGAATTGGGAGACAATTGTAGTTGGAGTATCAATGCATCATCATTCTTGGCATTCCTTCTTACAACAAAAAATATTGTAAGAATGCCAACAATTTCTCTTTCTCTCTTCATTTCCATTTATTGAACCTTTTATATGACCATGATTATTATTATGTTCTAATGAATAGGCTAAGAAGAAAAACAATCTCTTTTGGGTGGCTGCGATTTCTCCTATGATATGTGTTATTGTCTCTACTTTTTCCCTTTACATTTCAAGGGCAGACAAGAAAAGAGTAGCAATTGTAAGTAGTAAAAGACTAATTAATTTCTTGGATAATTTCAAACAAAATGAAGCACTTTTTAAGTAAATATTTGTCGGATAAAAGTAAGTAGTTTTTGTGTGTTTAGAGTTGTTTTTTGATTTATATGAGATAAAGCTTATTGTAATGTCTGTAAAATATTAATTCCTTGTTATGTTTTTTAAATTTTCTTTTAGGATGAATTTGAACGGAAAAAGTTGGAGATTTCTTCTCAGAATTCAACTATTCCAAATGAGGATGAAGATGAAAGTCAGAGAGTATTTGGTCTTGGATATAGAAATCGTTTTATTATCAACTCAGCCAAGTCTTTCGAGTAACTGATTATCCGAATGAAGATGGTGTTGATGAATCAGATGAAGACATTAGTGAATACATTAGTATGAATTTTGATTTGGATTGTTTTTTATTGTTAACTTGTCTGGATTGTTTTTTCTTATTAACTTGGTTGGATAAGTGATTATTAGTAGATTGGTTGTGTCATGTTTAGTAATGTAATTCTAGAAACACTTGTTATTGATTTTATAGTAATATATAGCAATCTGGTTGCTTTAAAAAATTAAATGTGATTAGTGTTGCATTGGCTTATTCAAATTAGATTTTTATATTATTATATTATTGTTACTTTGATATTTAACATTAATTATAATATTTTAAATAAAAATTAAAAACCTTAGAGAAATTACCTGCGAATTTACCTGCGGATTTTCAGTTTGCTGCGACTTTTCCTGCGACAATTTGAGTTTCCTGCGGTATTATCTGCGATTTTTTACTGCGACTTTACCTGCTAAATTAATTATCCACGAAGGTTTTAGCTGGGAATGGAAAATAGCAGGAAGAATCGCAGGTAACACGTTTCCTGCGGAAATTTTGTCAAAATCCGCAGGTAAATCCGCAGGAAAACAGAGTATTTCTAGTAGTGATATGTTATAACCTGTTATTAAAACCAATTGTCATAACAGGTTTTTATTTTTTAAAATAGTTATAAACCGGTTGTATCCATAACCAATTTTATAATTAGTTTTGATTTAATTTTATTTTAAATTGATTTTTTCAAAAAAAATATATTTTTTTTGAGAAAAAATATTTATGTTCAAAAATAAAAAATAGTTTTTCTTTAATTTTTGGAAAAAATATATATTTAAAAAAAATCATTTTTTTAAATTTTTTGAAAAAAAAATTATTTACTGAAAAAAAATTTTAAAATAATAGTTTTATTTTCAAAAAAAAAATTTTTTTTTTTAAAAATTTCAAAAATAAATAATTTTATTTTCAAAAAAAAAATATTTTTTTTCAAAAAAATTTTTTTTTTTTTAAATTGACTAATTTGGTTTTTATTTTTGATATGGATGTCCAAATTATGGATTTGGTTAAAACCATATTAAAAATATATCTAAAATATGGATTTGGTTTAAACCATACTAATAATTAACCGGTTTTTAATAACTGAATTTGGATATGGATATGGATTATTTAAATAACCGGTTTATTTGAGCATCCATAGGTATTAGGAGGATGCTTATTCAGAATATATATTCATAAGTATCTTACTCCTTTATCAAATGAGCATAAAACAGACATTTATGTTTACTCATGTCTTTGAAATGCCTAAGTAATTAGCCTAATGTATGGCTAGATTTTGTAAATAATCTATATAATAGTTACTGAATAAGAAAAAAGTGAATTGAAAAAAAAAAAGTTACCTGACATTTGGCATATGGTTTTGCAAGTGAATTGAAAAAAAAAAGTTACCGTGGCATTTGGCATATGGTTTTGCAGCAGGAAAAATGAAAAGTAGTTAATCTTTTAGCAGATTTAATGATCTACCAACAACATACTATCTATACCTTTTAATAGTTGTGATACCATATATTATAAATTTGCCCGGTTCTAGAGTTTTGATGAGAGAGAAACTCCCGCTTCTCTATAGTCTTGTTCTTTTAGTTTGATTTTCTGCAATGGAGTGGACCAGAGTTCGTAAGCGAGGCGATAATCGTTTCAAAGGGATGAAAAAAGATTTTTACCCTAGAGGTTTTAATGTATCCAAGGTGGAGGAAGATAAGTTGATGTCTTTCTATTTTTCAGAGATACCAGATAGAATAAGAGCTGAAGAGATATTCAAGGTTTTTCGAGAATAATGATTTTTTCCAAAATAAAGTGTGTCTCATGTGAGTTGATTTTTTCCATTAAGTTTTACCCTAAATCAAACTCATATATATAATCGCTCTGTACTCGTAAACATCATTATTTGGGATGAATTGCAAGACATAAAAATTCTTTGGTTATGTGGTATTGTTCTTCTAAAACCCACATTTACCAAATTATTTTTCTGTTCTTGCAATATATTTCGCATAAAGGGGGTGTTATTGGTGGTGGTGGTGTTTTCACCTGACAAATTTCTTGGTGTTTAGGTATAATTATATCTAAAAAATTTGCTGCTCTTTGTTTATGAATTTAGAAGTCTGTTGAAGCATTTTTCTTCATCGTTTTGTTTAGCATAATATTTACGATAACTTTATTTTGACCTTTCTTTTTAAGTATGTGAAGTAAACAAAGTAATTTTAAGTACCATTTTTCATTATCAAGGAAACAATCAAGGAAACAAAAAAGTTTCCTGAAGTTTATGTTATTCAGCATCCACTGATTTTTTTAATCTGATTTTTGGTGCAACAAGTTGGATGAAATTCGTTTTGAGTGTTTGACTGATAAAAGCAAGTTGGATGTCCATCACATTTCATTAGGCTTGTGCTTGCCAAAGCCAACAAGTATAATAGAACTCTCTTCAACACATGCATATATATTTTGTAGTTAATTTTATGTTTCTTTAAACAAATATAGAAAAATAATACCATCACAGCTAATGTACAATGTTTAATGTGAAATCTTACTTTTTCCTACTCTCAAGAGTAAGATTTTTGAGATATTGGCCAAAAGGACTAAGTCATTCTATTTAATGATAGCAGTAAATTGTCTAATCTGTCAACTCATAGATGGTATCACAACTTTTTTTTTTAAAAGCCAGTGGAACTAAAAAGAGAATACTAGGGGTATTCCAATCCTTACAAAAAAAGGGAAGAAAGAATTCCCCACCAACTCTACATTCCTAACTAAGTGGGATTTAAACAAAAATCATAAAAAGTAGAGTTGGATTTAGAAATCTCCCAACAATTGCACCATTTCCAAGCCAATAGTTTGGCATTCCAATAGATATCATCTATACAACACTTTCCCTCCTTGAAAATGCATTCATTCCTCTCAAGCCAAATAGCCCAAACAACCCCCATCCAAATAGCAGCTCTAACATTCCTACTCTTGGAGTCAATCCCTTCCCCACTCCAAGCCATAAAATGATCCACAACATATCCTCTAAAAGGGACTATAATACCACTCTAAGACATAATGATGTCCCACACTCTATTAGCTGTACAGCAAGAAAAAAAACAAATGAAATAAATTCTCATGGAGATTGTTACAATTCACACAAGAAGGATCAACACCTACTCCCCTTTTTAAGAGTTGATCTTTAGTAGGAAGTCTATTCCACAAAAATTTCCAGCCGAACAGCTTGATTTTCGCAGGAATTTTAATTTTCCATAGCCAAGCAAAAGCCTTTTTGAAATCTTCCTCCCTCTCAAGGTTCATAGTGTTCGCTTGATAATCAACCATTCCTTCATAGACGACTTTGACAGAAAAAGAATCGGTTTGATCCCCTCTCCAATAGAACAGATCTTCACTATCCACAGATGGGGCTCCATCGGCTATGAAGAGAAGCATATCCTAATATTCTTCTCACTGTTCTTCCACCTGCGTAATCTTAACCCCTAAATCACTCCACTGCCAAACGTTGTTAATCCAAGATCCCATCTCTTTCACCGACGCATTCTTCGCCTTACTAATCCTGTAAATATTCGGAAACATTTTCGCCAGAGAAACAGAACTCTTCCAGCCAACATCCCAAAACGGAACACTTTCTCCCTTGCCCAAAACAGTATCGACTGAATCATTAAAATTAAAGTTACCTGCATAAGAAAAAAAGTTAGTTTTTAAAATATCAGACCACCAGTATGACTGAGATCTTAGTTTACACACTTCCTCCTTCAAAATCCAGGAATTGACGTTTCCGTATCTGGCCTCTAACACCTGTTTCCAAAGCCCCTGCGATGAAGTTAACATCTTCCACTTCCATTTGACAAGCAAAGCTAAGTTGAATTCTTTTATGGATTTAATCCCCAAACCTCCGTCCTTCTTACTTCTACAAACCAATGCCCAGTCCAACCAATGAATTTTGGATTTCTCTTCAGTGCTGCCCCATAAAAAGTCTCTCCTTATCTTATCAATCATCTTCCAAACTGCGACGGGAGCTTTATAAAACGAGAATATGAAAACCAGAAGGCTCGAGAGAGTTGAATTAATTAACACAACCTTGCCTGCCATAGAGAGAAACCTGTTTTTCCAATTTGCCAGTTTGACCTTGAATCTATCAATCAAAGGTTTCCAAGTCTCTACTCTCCTAGGATTGCATCCTAAAGGAATCCCCAAAAAATTAAAACCACCGGATTCGACTTTACAAGCTAAAAAGGTAGAAGCTGCCAGCAAGAAGTGATTGGTAACGTTTACTCCATTTAGCCGGCTCTTGTGATAATTGATTTTTAAACCAGATACAATCTCAAATCCTCTCAAAATAGATTTTATTGCCCAAATGTTTTTCCATCCTCCATTACACATTAGAAGGGTATCATCGGCAAATTGGATTACTTCGACTTTCAAACCATCTTTAACCTCGAAACCTTCATACTCACCTAAGGCTGATGCCTTTTGAATCATTTTAGTCATTCCCTCCGCCACGATAACGAACAAAAAAGGGGATAAAGGATCACCCTGCATCAGGCCTCTTTTAATCACGAAATCACTTGTGGGCTTTCGTTTACTAGAATAGACAAGAAACTCGAGAATACACACCCATCCATTCACTTGAGCCATCGGTTCCCAAATCCCATCTTGGACATTAAGGTTCTTAGAAAGTTCCAATTAACCGAGTCGTAAGCTTTCTCAAAGTCTACTTTAAACAAAACACATTCCCTCTTATCTCTTACTGCAGTGTCGAAAACCTCGTTTGCAACCACTACTCCATCCAAAAGATTTCTTCCAGGCACAAAAGCATACTGATTCGGCGAGATCAATCCCCCAATAACTCTCTTTATCCTACCAGCTAACAGTTTTGCCAAGACTTTATACAAACTTCCCACCAAGCAAATTGTCACTCAACGAAACAGGATTCACCACTTTAGGAATTAAGGTCAGAAAAGAAGATTTGATCGCCTTGGGAAGAAAGGCGTGCTAATGAAAATCTTTGACAAAGTTACAAATATCGGTTTTCATGAAATACCAACACTTTTTCAAAAAACCCAAACTAAAACTATCCGGCCCCGGACTCTTTGACCCATCACATCACCACAAAGCCTCCCTAATTTCTTCCTCCTCAAATTATACTTCCAGGCTAGCTGCTTCACTCGAGGAAAGCTTGTTGAATTCAAGACCCTCAAGACCAGGTATAACCAACTCAGAATCATCAAACTTCTATTCAAAATAACTTCTAACTGCTTCTTTTACATCCTTAACAGAATCAACAGTACCCGAAGGAGTAGAAACTTCTCCTATAAATCTCTCTTTGGCTCGACCTCTCATTATATTATGAAAAAACCTAGTATTATCTTCACCTTCTACCATCCACTTTAAACGAGACTTCTGTAAAATCATATTTTCCTTGATCTTGATGTTCTTCCAAACTTCCTTGCAGGCTTCAGATCTATCTTTCACCAATCCTTCTACCTCTTCCCTAGCTGCTGAAATAAGAACTTGGTCCAACCTATTCAACTCAACCACATTTTCTTCCACCTTAAGATCGTATCAACCAAATACATCTTTATTCCATTCTCTCAATGAATTTCTCAATATTCTCAATTTTTCTTTAATAACATAATCACTTCTACCTGATACACTAAGATCCTTCCACTTTGATTCAACAAAACTGATGAAAACGTTATGACCAAACCAACTGTCATTCGTTTTAAATGGTTTCGGTCCCCAATCACGCTTCCTAATGTTAAGCCATATCGGACAATGATCAGAAAATTCCCTCCTACCAACCTGCTGCTGAATCAAACCTCATCTATTGATGAAATTAGAATCAACTAAAAATCTATCCAATCTACTCATAGATAACCCTTCACCTCCAAACCAAGTGAAACAATTCCTCGACACCGGAAGATCCACCAATTCAATTCTAGCTATAAAGTCACAGAATTCTTTAATTTCTATTCTCCTAAAACAATGCTGCACACCTTTTTTTCTGCCAAATCGGAGATTGAGTTGAAATCGCCACCAATAATCCACATTGCGTTGGACCACTTCTTCTTCAAGTCTTCAATATTCTTCCATAACTTCCTTTTATCATTAAGGGAGCACCCCGAATAAACGTTAACTACTATATACACCTCTTCCTTCGCCCTCAATTGAACACCCAAAAATCCATCTCCCTTGAAAGAAAAACCTGAGTTAAAAAACCTCTCATCCCATAGAGAAATGATACCACCAGACCTCCCTACTGACTTGCTGTAAGACCAGCCTACATTCTTATTGTTCCAGAAACTAGCTACTATTTTCTCGTCGACAAAGGAAAGCTTAGACTCTTGAATAAGAAAAATATGAGCCTGACCTGAATGAATCAAATTCTTAACTCTTTTGCGTTTAATGGAGTTACCTCCTCCTCTGATATTAATGGATCCCACAATCATTTTACACCTCTGTTTAACTCCTTCTTACTATTAAAAATAGCTCTATCAAAAGACTCCAAACCGTCAATTCTATTAGCCAGCTTCAGATCACCTTCTTTAGAAACCACCCCAAATCTCTTGATGGAACTCCCAATTCTAGCTCCAACATTTGACTCCAATTGATTCACAAATTTGGAATTACACAAACGGACATCCCCATCTGAAAAACTATCACAACAAAAAATAGTTCCAGCAGAAAATAGACTACTATTGATAGAGTCGCTTGGGGCTGCAGGCTTGAACTTATCAGGCCCAACAGTTTGATTTCTCGCCTCTAAAACTTTAAAATAGGATGCCTGAGAAAAAATTTCAATAGAATCTTGAGAGCTACTAGGCTCACTTGGAACTCGACCCAACATTCTCTTCTTGGGCCTCAATTTATTTTTACGAGAAGGCCCAATTAAATCAACCATTCTTTTGAATTTAAATTTTCTCTGTTCAATAATGTCTCCGCCTTTTTTGATAACTTCAATAACAACACCTACGATGGCCTCTAACCTTACCAACTTTTGAGTATCTGCACCTGTTTCTTCAGCAGACCTAATCTTGTTCACAGTAGGCAAAGCACTGCTACAGAAAGTCCCTTTCACTGCTAAAACTGCCTGATCAAAACCTGATAATTCCTGCATACTTCCCTCTACACACGCTACCTCGTTTCCCAACAAAAGATCCATCACGGGTCCACCACTCTCTCTGTTGACTTCTAACGAATCTGTAACTGATAAGGTTGGATTATGCCCATCTCGTTCCCCTATCTCCCCTTCTTCTAATTCCTTTTCAACTCCCCATTCTTCATCCTCTTCATCACATTTATACTTACTCCATGCGCTCTCCGACACTGCTGAGGAAGATGAAGTTTCCTGCCTTTTGCCATTACCATTATCATTTCCAGCCATAAGCCGGAGGGGACCATGACTATCTTCAAAAATTTTGATACTAAAAACCAAACCATTAATCTGCACTCTGATCACTTCATTCAAAACCATTGCACAGTTAGTTCGAACCATAATTCTAGCCACATCCATACTTCGCCCACTCAATGTATTTTCATCAACACAAACATACGAGCCAACCGTCTTTGCTAAAATATCAAAAAACCTGTAATTCCACACGTGACATGGAATCCCAAAACACCTCAACCACGTAACTCTCCTGTTATCTACATCTCCTTCTCTCCATTCCCAAATCTCTTTGAACCATTGGCTCCACTAGGACACCGCTTCTTCAATGATACCTTGTATCTCACCATCCTCACTCTCCTCTAACAAACAAAGGTTACCACCCAAAGGAGTAACCTTAATAGTGAAATAACCCTCCAACTCTAAACTATTCTGGATGTTAAAAGTCGTACCCGGAATGTTGACCACACCAACATATGCTTTTTGGAATCTCTTTAGTTCGTCCTCCTCAGTTTGAAAACTAAGGACATCAGTCGATCTTCTGAGCTTGTCATCTGGTATACCTTTCTGATGATATCCTCCCGCTACTTCAATGAAGGATCTCCCTCCAACTTTCGCTTGGGCATAAAAACTCCTCTTAGGTTCGTTCCTCAGTTTCTCCCCTTTCTCAAACCTCCGACCATCTTCAGCTCCCAAAACATTACTCTTAATCCCTCTCCTCCACCCCAGCAAAGCGAGCAAACCCAAATCTTTTCCCAATTTTGTTCCGTTTCTGAGGAATGACGACCTCTTTGACATCTCTATACTCTCGGAAAACCTTGAATATCTCTTAAGCTCTTACTCTATCTGGTATCTCTGAAAAATAGAAAGACATTAACTTATCTTCCTCCACCTTGGATACATTAAAACCTCTAGGGTAAAAATCTTTTTTCATCCCTTTGAAACGATTATCGCCTCGCTTACGAACTCTGGTCCACTCCATTGCAGAAAATCAAACTAAAAGAACAAGACTAGAGAGAAGCGGGAGTTTCTCTCTCATCAAAACTCTAGAACCGGGCAAATTTATAATATATGGTATCACAACTATTAAAAGGTATAGATAGTATTTTGTTGGTAGATCATTAAATCTGCTAAAAGATTAGCTACTTTTCATTTTTCCTGCTGCAAAACCATATGCCAAATGCCACGGTAACTTTTTTTTTTCAATTCACTTGCAAAACCATATGCCAAATGCCAGGTAACTTTTTTTTTTTCAATTCACTTTTTTCTTATTCAGTAACTATTATATAGATTATTTACAAAATCTAGCCATACATTAGGCTAATTACTTAGGCATTTCAGAGACATGAGTAAACATAAATGTCTGTTTTATGCTCATTTGATAAAGGAGTAAGATACTTATGAATATATATTCTGAATAAGCATCCTCCTAACACCTAGGGATGCTAAAATAAACCGGTTATTTAAATAATCCATATCCATATCCAAATCCGATTATTAAAAACCGGTTAATTATTAGTATGGTTTTAACCAAATCCATATTTTGGATATATTTTTAATATGGTTTTAACCAAATCCATAATTTGGACATCCATATCCAAAATAAAAACCAAATTTGTCAATTTAAAAAAAAAACTTTGAAAATTTAAAAAAAATAAATTTTTTTCCTGAAAACAAAATATTTCTTTTGAAAAAAAAATATTTTTTTTGAAAAAAAAATTATTATTTTTTTAAATAAAACTATTATTTTTTTTAAAAATATATATATATATATATATATATTTTTTTCAGTAAATAGTTATTTTTTCAAAAAATTTAAAAAAATGATTTTTTTTAAAATATTTTTTTTCCAAAAATTAAAGAAAAAACTATTTTTTATTTTTTAACATAAATATTTTTTCTTAAAAAAATATTATTTTTAAAAAAAAAATCAATTTAAAATAAAATAAAATTAAAACTAATTATAAAATTGGTTATGGATATAACCGGTTTATAACTATTTTAAAAAATAAAAACCGGTTATGACAATTGGTTTTAATAACCGGTTATAACATATGGATTATTTATGGTTATGGATTGGTTATGAAAATTAACCCTCCATGAGCATCCCTACTTTGTATCGTCCAGTTTGGTTTCAAATTCCAATCATGTTAAGGATTTTAGTAACAACAAAGGAGAAGAAACTTAAAATTTCCAACAATTAGCATTAAATGATAGTATGATAAAAAAGTGTGTCTTTAGCTTTGAATGTTGAAAAATTAAAACATAAAAAAGACCATAGAAATTAAAATGCAGCTAAAAAATGGCTGAGAAGTTGATCATTTCAGCAAAACAATAGTGTCGCCACCTTAGGAGAAATACTCCAAAGACCAAGCAAAAGAAGAAGTTAAAACAAATTGTTTTCATAATAATTTCCGTCATATATGAGATTGCAGATTATATGAATATGATATGGATAGAAACTGGCCTTCTCTTAACATATATCCTCTCTCCTATAGGGAATCCTTTAGGCTATGAATATTTCATTGTCTAATCAAAATTCATGTTCTATTAACACTTAAATTAGCCTTGTTTATACCACTATCATGACTGGTAAATTCAACATTATAGGATATTAGATTAATGCAACAGGGGAGTAAAAAAAATACTTATGTAATATTTCAAAGAATCAATGGCAGATCAAAGTTTTGATGCACAAATGAACATATTGTATAAATATTAATATCATTATCATATGAAATGTATATTGAACAATATAATAGTAGAATCTAAGTACTTATTTTCACATAAAAGAGGACAGTGCAACACATAACATCATGACAACTGTTAGAATGAATCCTAAAATCCTGCAGGACCAGATGAATATCATTCCCCTGTGTAAAAATTTAGAACATATCAACCACTATAATGGAGCTAGCAATCTCAGGATGTACATAGGACATGATGGATCGTGTATTCACAGGTTCAAATATGTAATGTAGTAAGGTGATTAAAGTAACTAATGAGAAATCCTCACCTCTTAGTGAAAAATATCCCTTTTGCAATCTCTACGTTGACAATAGAAAACTGATCAGGTTTACTTTCAAATAACCTTTTGGGACTATGGAAATTATCCTGCAAGTATAACAAAAGCTAGATTAGAGTTGTTGTCTTTATGCATGACTGCTCGCATAAGCTGTATGGGAAGCAAGTGTGAGTAAAGAATGTGTAATACATCAAATAGTAACGTAGAGTTCCAATATATAAAATATACCTCTGGAGCCATCCGAAAGAATATGTCGTGTGAAATTCCAAACAATAGATTTTGTTATCGTGCCACAGTGGCTACCGATCTGACTCAAAAATTTCACCCCAACTAACAGGTCCGCCCACACTATCCAACACTCTGTGGTACACCATTGCTGTGAGAAACCCAAATCTCCAGCAGCCAACGCCTCATGCAAACAAAAGAGAACCATGCCTAAAAACGAAAAAAGTCAGAAAACTCCAACAGAAGGATGCAGGATCTGACCGATAGACATTTGACTCCTTATCTAGTTAATTGTGTATTTCTCAAAAAAGAAGAATAATCAAGTAAGGAATTCCCTGTCAAAATTTTAACAATTATATTAGACCAACATAAGAAAAATAGGTGAAAGTTATAAAAGAAACAAAAACTAACCAGATATCGAGTTAAAAGTCTGCTCTGATCTCTCATGTGAAGAAAAACCAGGAGGTCGCAACCAACTTGGAATTGAAAAATCTAGAGGAGGTGAAACTTGTGCTCTTGAAATAGTTGTTAATCATAGCAAAATCAAGTTCATCAGATGAAGAATTGAGACAACTGGAGGAGTTAGAAGAAATTATTTTAACCAATGTTATAACCCTGAACAAAATCAATCAGGCAACAACTTCAGTACTTGCAGTCAGTATGCTATTTAACACATTGGAAAATAGTTCAATACAAAATAACCACACAATTCAATCTAATTATAGAGTATATATATATGAGCAACTGTAACTCAGTAGATGATAAGCTCGGTGCATAGTTTGAAAACATATATAGCCAATATTGAGCACCCCATTAGATCTTGCGCAACCAGAGAGAGCAAGAAGAAGAACAACCAAGTTATTTTTTCTGGATACATAGTAGTACAATCATCTGAGACTAAGAACAACATACAAACTCTCAGAGTATCTACAATTCAAACCAAAAACCAAGACCAAACAAATCAATATCCAAATCACAAAGCAAAATTTAAATATTACAAATTATATATAGTTAAAGGGGCATGCATTGTCAGTTAAAATTTCTTTATACTGACAACCAATAAGAACTCGACACTTTACCACTTCATACAATCAGTTTCAAAATACACGTATGGCATGTTTGGATTGACTTTTTATGAGTTTGTCTACTGCATAAGCACTTTGAAACTGTTGGAGAGAAGTTATGATAACAACTTATGGCATATCCGTAAGTTGTTTAAGATTATGACATGTCCAAAAGTTGTTTTAAGCGTATTACCATAAACTATCTAGTATAGCTTTAAAAAAAAGTTTATGGCTTATTTCTTCTATAATAAAAATAGCTTAAATAAGCACTTATAAAACTTACTTATATTGACAACATTTAAGCTCTTATATAGTAAAATGCAATCAAGAATGAGAATATTACATTGATGAATAAAATATAGAAGCAAGATTAAAGCAGAACAAAACCGCAACTCGTAATGCAATTTCAGGGTCCTTTAAGATAACTATAGAAAGTCAATTCCAATTCCTATGTTGGAATCACATTGCAACTACTAATACAAAAGTTCGAAAGAAATTAAGGTTAACTTAAGTATTATTTCCCTCTATAAAAGGAGGAACAATCATTTCAGTCAATGAAAAGGAACAACAGAATGTCAATTCTTTGATTATTTCGAAAAGTGAACAAAAATCACATGCCATAGAAATAGTAACTTCAGTTTGATCACTACTTTTGAAATGCCTAAAAAGGACTTTCTTTTACATTGTTAAGCATCATAGCTGTAAGAATTGGCAAATGATCAAGTTGGAAAATCAAATTAGCTAGCATATAAAACCTAGAAAGTTGTATCTGTATCTGCTCCCACTGTTTTCTGCATAGAAATTGGAGTTCTTGCAGCAAATAGCAAACTGTCAACCTTGCCTGCTAAAATTCCTACCATTCTTGCTAATTCTTCTCTGATTGGGTTAATATTTCCCTCTTCCATGTACAACTTTTTTGCCTCCAATACCTTGCTAAGTTTGTTATATACCTTCTCCTAAAGATAATAACAAGTTTCTTATACTAAAATAAAATTGATGCTCGCAATGCAATAGAAACACAATTCTTGTTCCCTATAAATTACATAAAAAATGTGAAGCTTATATTTAAACAACTAAATTTACCGGTAGACGGATTGTCCTAGAATGATGATATGTTGCCTTCTTTATAGCTTGTTTTATCCACTTGTATGCATAAGTAGCAAATCGGCACCCGGATAGGGGTTTAACCTTTTTAACACTCTTTATAAGACTGATCAGTGCATTTTAATGCACATTCTCTTATGTTTGTACGTAGACATTCCTACAGTTTATTTGAGTGTTTTTACTATTTTAATGTGTTTTCATATTTAAGTTTGTTTCTACCTTTATTTTATTTTCGCAGCTTATTTTTCAGCATTAACACTTATTTGATACCTTTCACTGCACAGGTCATAACTTGAGCTATGGGATACCGTTCTGCGTGTTCTACCAGTCGATGGAAAGCTAAGACAGGGAGTTACAACTTTCATGTTTACGTAGAAGCTGATTCAGAGTGAAAGATGGTCAAATAAGTCATTGAAGTCAGGACCCGAATTCTGACTTTAGAAAATAATTTGTTTCGGGTCGTTTTATGGGTCTGGTTTATGTTTCCGACCCAATTTGAGTTGGTAATGAAAAAACTTATTTTGTTTATAAGGTTTTCAGCCGTACAATGTTCATTACCCTCTTTTCATGTTCTTTTCACTATTCACAATTTTGGTTTTTGGCTTTTGTACGAATCTTATGGAGAACTAACTTCTTAGAGTCGATCTACTGTAATCGCGTTTCTAATGCTTTGAGATTTTTATTATATCAATTCAATTTCGTTTCTCTTTCAATTCTATTCTATGAAATTGCATTTGCTTAATCTGTTATTTTGTGGAATGTTTTGATTTAATTCATATGATTGTATTCTTGATCTTTAATCGCTGCTTATGTCGCTTTGTCGTTAAATCGCATTTCTATATCGTGTTTACTTAATTCACGAAGGCTTAATTCCGTTTGCTTAATTCGGATAATAGGAACCTACATCACACAATACAATTTGCGCTTGTCAATGAGTTTATAATCGAATAGGAATAGATAATTCGTTCAGAGATTAGAATTATAATAACCGATGATAGGTAGGAACCAAATCAACAGATTAACTTTTTAGCTTATTTGATAATCACTTTTTTATAATCACTTTTTTATAATCACTTATTTTCATTATTTTTCTTTCAATCGAAATTCAACCCCCCCCCCCCCATTGTACCAATTGTTGGTTAATAATATTACAAGAATCCTTGTGATACGACATCCGAGTGTCGCTTCCCGTTACTACTGTTTTCAAAAATACTCGTTTTTGATCCGTGCGCGACAGCGGATCGGAGACCTGTGCTTCCCTCCTGCAACAGTACTAGATAACAAAAATGTAAAAGATATAATGTTTTCCTTCTGTAGAGGACTGCTAAAAGACTTGCATCATCATTTTTTAGTTGATGATATAAGAATCTATGTTAAAAGAGAGAGGGATAATATTCTTCTCCCAATTATTTATATCAAAACCATTTGGAATTGGAACCTATATGCTCAATGCCACTAATTTCTAAATGTATTCAAAAGTTAAAGTCAACCAGTAAAAAGTTCACGAAACATACACATTGAAAAACACCTTCTAGGTTCCATCTAGCACAACAACTACACCAGGCTCTGATTTTAGTGTACTTCTTTGCTTAAGCAAGTCTCTGACCTTATATAAACAAATCATGGAAGCAACATTAGAATGCTGAATACGCATTAGAATGTTGAATATGCACACACCAAGCAATATTTACCACTTGCAAGATCCTATCAGAAGCATCCCCTTCCAAAGCCCACAACCCTCTAGTCGCCTACATTAACATAGTTAAGATACATATAATTCAGATGAATAAAAATATGTACAGATAAAAATGTATATAAACTATACACACCCCAACTCTAACAGGTGTCATATGGCGATGCTACATAGGAACGACACTTTCTGCTTTATCCAAAAGAGAAATAAGAGATTCTGATGCCTGCCGTGGATCCTGTACATAAGCACTCAAACCAGGTTTTATCTGTAACACCATAAAAATGGTCAACACCAGCAAATTTACATTTGGAAACAAATCAAAATCAAAACGGCCAACACATATCCAATATCTAAAATCCAGAATCATCAATTAAAATGGTAGAAACAGAAAACAAAAATTCAAAACAAAATCACAAAGTGAAAAGAAATCATGATCAGATCTAAAACAACAACATATGAATTAATTCTCTCAACTACAGTAAGAGAAAGTTTCTGATCACATACCACCACAACACGAAACAACAATCTGCAGAGAATTCAATTTCACAAACGAAATGAGTAATTACAATTACAAAACATTAACGGAGAATAGAAGAGTGACATTGACAGTAACAATGTGCTTACATGGAGTATCGGCCTGGATAGTTCTCAAGAGATCGGTGTGCCAGAGATTCCGGTAATTCTGCCAGAGTTGCATTTTCTCAAGATTCTGTTGATTCGCCGCCATCTCCGATAGATTTTCTTCTTCAATGGAGAACTAACAGAAAAACAAAACCCTAGATCCGATTGTTCCATAAAAACAAAAATATTGACAGATCCTGGAACAAATCTTTATGTGAAAACCAACAAAAAATATTCATAACAAAAATCTAATAATGAGATAATACTTGACTAAATTCCAGATCTGGTCAGGATTATACATATTTCATCTCTCACTATGAAGAAGGATTATACATATTTCAACAAATGTTCAATGCTTTAAAATCCAAGATCTTTCACCTGCAAAATCTAAAAGATGAAGAAGGAGGTTGGATCTGAAGAAATTATGCATCGATACAAAGAGAGAGAAGAGAGAAAAGAGTAAGGAAGATGAACACGGTTAACAAAGAGAGAGAAGAGAGAGAATAGGAAAATGAAAAGGAAAAAGTGTATTACATCTGTATTGGGGGAAGAGAAAAGAGAAAAAGTTGAATTGGTCAAGTTAGATTGGAACTAAATGGAAACATGTGACATCATCAAATGAATAAACCATGGCTTAATTGTATAAACATGTAGTTGCAAGAGAACAAAATGACATCATCGGTTGGAAAAAGTAATCTTTGGACGCAAAATACCCCCAATTTGATGAGGCGGCAAAATATAAGAATAGGGCATTATAGGATTTTCCAGAGCATCTAATTTTCTTATATTATAGATTAGAAAAAAGGGGGAAACACCCTTTTTTAACGAAAAAAATGCAAAATTGTTGGTGTTGAGATTCGAAGTGTATCACTCCTTAATCTATTACCACAATTGTTATTTTGGACCACGGTGAAAAGTGTTTTAATAATTAAAAAAAATAAAGGTGCCTAAAAATGAGTTATTACTTCGGTGGAATAAATGGCTGAAGTAAGAAGATGTTATGAAATGTATATTTTGTGGTAGTGATTGCACAAGGTTTCGTTAGTAGCATCAAAGATAATATCATCAACATGAAATTGAACTAGTAAAATGTCATTCTCGATTTTCTTGATAAAAAGAGTTTTATTAACTTGTCATATTTGAAACTTTTTTCAAGCAAGAATTTTCTTAGACGACCATACCATGCTCTAGGAGGTTGTTTCATACCATATAAAGATTTCTTAAGTTTGAAAACATGATCAAAGAAAGGTTGAGTTGATAAAACCCGGAGTTTGATCAATAAATACCACCTCTTGGATGTAACTATTTAAACAACCACTTCATACATTCATTTGAAAAGGTTTGAAATTGATGATGTAGGGAAAAGCTAATAGCACTCTTATAGCCTCTAATCGAGCTACATGAGCATAAGTATCATTAAAACATATTCCCTTATGTTGATTTTATCCCTTTGCAGCATGTCGAGCTTTATTTCTTAACACATTTCCATCTTCGTCCAACTTGTTGCGAAAGACCCAATGGGTACCAAACATTTGATTAGATGAAGCTTTGGGAACGAGTTCCCAAATGTTGTTTCGTTCAAATTGATTTATCTCCTCTTGCATGGAAATAGACAAATGTTCATCAATGATAACCCCCATCAATTCCTTTTGGCTCAATTTGTGAAACAAAGGCCACAAAGTTACATACCATGTTAAGGGAGTGTCGAGTAGTAACTCCCTTAGAGATATCTCCAATAACATTCTGAATAGGATGGTCCTTGGCCATCCTCCATTCTCTTGGAAGATAACGATGATTTGCAAGAGTATCTTCATTTGGATCTTGAATATGTTCTTAATCTAAAGCTTGACTTTGACTTTCTTCTACTTGATCATTTTCTTCCAAGTTTGTCTTTTCCAGAATACTTGTATAATCAATCAATTATACTTTTAATGCTTTAGGATTAGTTTCATCAAAAGTATCGTGAGCATATTCTTCTTTAGTTAGGGTTGATTTGTTAAAGACTCTAAAAACTTTGCTCAAATTGGAATATCCTATGAATATTTCTTCATCAACTTTTGTGTCAAATATTTTGAGGTTATCCTTATGGTTTTAAGGATAAAACATTTACACCTAAAGGCATGTAAAAGAAAATATTCAGTTTTCTTCCTTTATATAGTTCATATGGTATCCACTTTAGAATTGGTCTTATCAAGATGTGATTCATAACATAGCAATTAGTGTTTACTGCATCAGCCCATAAATATTTTGGAATATTTGTCTCATTGAGCATCGTCCTCACATGCTCTTCTAGATGTATGGTTTTCTTCTATATTACCCCATTATGTTGGGGAGTTCATAGAGTGGAAAAGTATGTTGATATCGTTCTTGTTATAATTTTTTTTCTAACTCCTCATTTTGGAATTCTCCACCAAAATTACTTCTAATTCATGCAATGCTTACTCCTTTATGGTTATAGATAACCTTGGCTAGTTTTCGAAAAGCAAAAAATGTGTCTCTTTTCTCAAATAAGAATAATGTTCAGGTGTATAGAGATTAGTTATCCATAACTACAAGGACGTAGAATTTATCACCAAGACTTGCACATTTGGATGGGCCAAAGATATCCATGCGAAGAAGTTTTAAGGACCGTTCTATGGAAACAATAATTTTTTATTTAAAGGAAGCCCTTACTTTCTTACCCTTTTGGCATGCATCACATAATGTGTTCTTTCGAAATGTAAGTTTGGTAGTTCGACTATGTATCCATGCATACTAACTTATTTAAGATGTCCATGTGGATGCGAGCTATTCTCATATGCCATAGCCAAGATTCACGCTCTTTACTCAAGAGACATACATCACTTGAAGGAATTTAGTTAAATTCATCGTGTAGATATTTAAACTTCTTTAGCTCGTAAATAAAGTTTAATTTGATTCATATTTTATGACCCTACATCCAGAAGAATCAAAGGTTGAATTGTTACTTTTGTCACATAATTGACTTATATTGAGTAAATTATACTTTAACCCTTCAACCAAAAGAACTTACCTAATCGTTGGATTAGGGGACTTACCGGAGGTACCAAAACCTAAAAACTTTCCCTTGCTATTATCACCATAATAGACAAAACCTCCATTCTTAGGAGTGAGGGAGGAAAATAAACATTTGTCGCTGGTCATATTCTTTGAACAACGCTATCAAGGTGCCATTTAGCATTTGAAACTGTAAAGCATTCCTTTAATAAAAACTAATGTCTTAACTTTAGGTACCCATTGTAACGCCTCAGTTTTGTCAGTTTTATTTAATCGAGTCGTTTGATTATTTTATTATTATTTTATTTTATTTTCGACTTTTATCTGAAAATATGTTATTTTTCAATGTTGTGATATTTTATCGGGTTTTGGGAACATTTGCGAGATATTTGAGTGTGGGGGTATTTTGGTCATTTCATGATGTTTTTCATTAAGTAGAAAATAGGAAATAGAAAGAGAGAAAAATAGAGAGAAAGAAAAGGAGAAGAAAGAAAAAGAGGAGAAAAGAGAAGAAGAAGAGAAATAGTGAGAAAAACTTGGAAAATTTAAGAAATCAAATCCTAGAATCGGTTTAATCGGGTAAGGGTGCGAAACTCAGTTATTGTATGATTGTGTATGATTATGTATGTGTATTTGTGATGTTTGTTGGATTGAAATGAAAATATTTAGTAAAACCCATATTGTGTCAAATTGACTAGAAATTGATTAAATGTGTTGGAAATCATGTTTTTAGTGTTCATTATTGTTGGTACATGATATATACATGTTGTTATGCATTGTATTGGTAATTTTCTGGGTGTAGGTGAGAAATTGGAGGATTTTGGTTGAGAAAACGCAGAACTTCGTTTTGCAGAAATTTTTCTGGTTTTTCCAGGTCATACGCGTATGGGGCTTGTTAATACGTGTATGGACCTTGGCAATACGCGTAACATGGGCGAGCCATGGGCCAATACGCGTATGGGTCTTCAATTTTCTCGGCCATCTGGTGATTTGCATATGATACGCGTAGAATTTCAGGGCAATACGCGTACGAGGTTGGGCATTACGCGTACGGACTTTTACACGTGAACTTTGGGAAAAATGAGTCTCTGCCCATACGCGTATGGCTCAGGGCAATACGCGTATGGACAGGAGAATGGTAAAATGGGACTTTTCAAAATATCGTTTTCGTTTTTCTTTCGTAACTTGGGTTCCGTTTATCTGATTTTTACATTCTTGGTATCTTTGTGTAGCTATTGAACTGTACTTTCTTATTATGATGATTTGGAAAATTGTTAGCCGATTTAATTGTGTCGAAAATCGGGAATAGTGTCAGTCGTTGACTTTTGTCGTAGTAATTATGCGTAATTGATGTGTATTATGCAAGGTGCTATTAGGTGACGTAAATGTATGTGTTTAGATGGCGTTGTGATGATTTGTGGCCGTATGGAAATTAAATGCATTGTTTTGGGCATAAGTGCAAAGTGTGATTTTGTTGATGTAGATGAATGCATGTATGTGTGTGCATATTAAATGTCATGAGTCATTGTATGGCAAGCATCATGATATGCATTGTTGAGACGTCCTGAGTGACAGTTTGGATTCCAGAGGGAATTCGCTATAACTTCGTGTGCCCATGTGGGGTGTGAGCGATGATTATAGATGATCGTGTGCCCATGTGGGGTGTGAGCGATCGCATCGTGTGCCCGTGTGGGGTGTGAGCGATCCATAAACGTCGTGTGCCTGTGTGGGGTGTGAGCGACGGGGGACATCGTATGCCCGACGGGGAGTTACAGTGATGTAACGAGCGATGATCCTAGCAGAGTTCCTAAGTGAACTAGTGATGAGAAACCTTGGAAGTCGGTACCGCATGTGCATATGCATAGAGTCGTTGTGTCGGTCTCTTGCATTTGCATAAAATCATTATTGTTTGTTTATGTGTGGAATTGTGGATAAAACTGATACATTGATATATGGATATGTGTACGGTTGGTATACCTTGCTGATGGAGATACGAATTATTCCCTGTATTGCCTGGTGTTTGAATTATAGTGTGAGTTATGGTGAGAACCGTATATATGTGTATTCTTTGTGTTATATATAATTATATGCAACTGTATTATGATTGTTTTTCTCACCCTTCTGCTGTTTTATAATGCTCTATGAGGCATTGCAGATTAGAGTTGCTGGAGGTATTTTTGTGAAGCTTTGCGTCTTCATTCTTTTGTCGGTCGGCTCTGATATGTGACACCGGGTAGTTAGGGAGGCCGTTTGTGATATTTGTGTATTATGTATATATATCTTTTGGCTTTGGCATGTATAACTTGATGTATGACAAACTTTTTGTGATATATATATATATATATATATATATATATGTCATTCAGTTTTAGATTTTTCCGCTTTTATTCTAATTCTGAAATGTGGGTGTAAGGAACTGAGTTCCTCTGTCGATAGCTACCCCACTGTTGCATATCTTTATGAGCAGGTGTTGTATGTTTGTTTCAATATAATGTAATTCCTCCCAGTCTATGCCATGATAATTTAGATATACTCTGATGAAATTTTGAATTTCCTGTTATCGTTTTTCTTAATTGGCTGTATAGATTGGGGATGTTACATTAAGTGGTATCAGAGCCATGTCCGTGTCAGTTGTGTCAGTCCTTATTGGTCTTGGCGTTTGGTTGAGCTGTTTGTTTAACCATAGTCTCTGTTATTGGAAATGAACAGAATATGGCTGGTAGGAACGATGCTGCTTTGGCTGCTGCTATGCAAGCTATGGCTCGTGCTGTGCAGGGTGCACCTAATGTTGCAGGTAATGATGAGTTCAGGAAGAACAAACCGCCTGTCTTCAAAAGAAGATATGATCCTGATGGTGCACAGATTTGGCTGAAAGAGATTGAAAGGATCTTTCGAGTGATGGATTGTGCTGAAGATCAGAAGGTGAGACTGGGTACTCACATGTTACTGGAAGAAGCTGATGATTGGTGGGTTAGTACCAAGTGTCCGAAACCGTAGCAAGCTCCAGCTAGTGGGAAGGTATTTGCTTTAGCAGGAACTCAGACTTTAAGTGCAGATCGTCTGATCAGAGGTACTTGTTTTATTAATAGTATGCCTTTAGTTGCTATTATTGACACTGGAGCGACTCATTCGTTTATTTCGTCTGAGTGCGCGAAGCGTTTGAATCTTGTGTTGTCTGTGATGGGTGGTGAGATGGTTATTGATACTCCAGCAATGGGGTCAGTAACTACTTCTTTGGTTTGTTTGAGTTGTCCTTTGACCATTTATGGTAAAGACTTTGAGATGGATTTGGTGTGTTTGCCGTTGGAGGGATTAGATGTGGTTCTGGGTATGAATTGGTTGCAATTCAATAGGGTTCATATCAATTGTTATCATAAGCTGGTAAGGTTTCCTTCTCTGGAGGAAGACGAAGACTCGAGTTTCTTATCTACCAAAGAGCTGAAGAGACTTTTGGCGGATGAAGCTCAGTTGTTTGCATCTTTGACTGTGAATAGTCAAGTTTCACTTGATGTGTTTCCTGTTGTGTGTGAATTTCCGGAAGTGTTTCATGAGGATATTTCAGATTTGCCTCCAGAGAGAGAGGTGGAGTTTTCTATAGATCTAGTTCCTGGTACTAGACCTGTTTCTATGGCACCTTATCGTATGTCGGCATCTGAGTTGGTCGAGTTAAAGAAACAGTTGAATGAGTTGTTGGAAAAGAGGTTTGTAAGACCTAGTGTTTCTCCTTGGGGTGCTCCAGTTTTATTGGTGAAAAAGAAAGATGGCAGTATGCGGTTGTGTATTGATTATCGCCAGTTGAATAAGGTGACGATCAAGAATAAGTATCCTCTTCCAAGAATTGATGATCTGATGGATCAATTGGTTGGTGCTTATGTATTTAGTAAGATTGATTTGAGATCAGGGTATCATCAGATTAGGGTGAAGGAAGAAGATATTCAGAAGACGGCCTTTAGGACACGATACGGTCATTATGAATATTCTGTGATGCCGTTCGGGGTTTCTAATGCACCAGGTGTGTTTATGGAATACATGAATCGTATTTTTCACGAGCATCTGGATCGATTTGTTGTTGTGTTCATTGATGACATTCTGATTTATTCTAAGTCTCGGGAAGAGCACGCGGAGCATTTGCGTATTGTTTTGCAGGTTTTGAAAGAGAGGAAGCTTTTTGCCAAATTGTCCAAGTGTGAATTCTGGTTGTCGGAGGTGAGTTTTCTTGGACACGTAATTTCAGGTAATGGTATTTCTGTGGATCCATCTAAAGTAGAAGCAGTTCTACAATGGGAGGCTCCGAGATCTGTTACTGAAATTTGAAGCTTTTTGGGTTTGGCTGGTTATTATCGAAGGTTTATTGAAGGTTTTTCTAAACTAGCACTTCCTTTGACTCAGTTGACTTGTAAAGGGCAAGCGTTCATTTGGGACATTCGGTGCGAAGAAAGTTTTAATGAGCTGAAGAGAAGATTGACGACAGCTCCGATTTTGATTTTGCCGAATCCTAATGAACCATTTGTGGTTTATTGTGATGCTTCTTTGATTGGTCTAGGCGGTGTTCTGATGCAGGAAGGTAAGGTGGTGGCTTATGCTTCAAGGAAATTAAGAGTTCATGAGAAGAATTATCCTACTCATGATCTTGAGTTAGCGACTGTGGTTTTTGTGTTGAAGATCTGGAGGCATTATCTCTACGGTGCAAGGTTTGAAGTCTTTAGTGATCATAAAAGTTTGAAATATTTGTTTGATCAGAAAGAGCTAAATATGAGGCAACGTAGATGGTTGGAATTCTTGAAGGACTACGACTTTGGCTTGAATTACCATCCTGGTAAAGCTAATGTGGTAGCCGGTGCGTTGAGTCGGAAATCGTTACATATGTCCGCCTTAATGGTTAAGGAGTGGGAACTTTTGGAATCGTTTAGAGACTTGAGTTTGGTTTGTGAAGTGACGTTGGATAGCGTGAGGCTTGGAATGCTAACGATTACTAATGATTTTCTGATGACTGTTAGTGAGAAACAAAAGCTGGATGTAAAATTTGTGGATTTGATGTTGGTTGGAGAAAAAGATGCGAATAGTGATTTTCAAGTGGATATTAATGGTGTTTTGAGATTCCGAGGTAGGATTTATATTCCTGATGATGCGGACTTGAAAAGGATGATTTTGGAGGAAGGACACCGGAGTAATTTGAGTATACATCCGGGAGCGAATAAGATGTATCAGGATTTGAAGAAGATTTTCTGGTGGTCTGGATTGAAAAGAGATGTGGCTCAGTTTGTTTATGCATGTTTGACTTGTCAGAAATCGAAGGTGGAACATCTAAGGCCTAGTGGTTTGTTGCAACCGTTGGATATTCCTGAGTGGAAGTGGGACGACATTTCCATGGATTTTGTGACAGGGTTACCGAATACTCAGCGAGGGCATAATGCTATTTGGGTGATTGTTGATAGGCTGACTAAATCGGCTCATTTTATTCCGATTGACATCAGTTTTCCTTTGGAGCGGTTAGCTGAGATTTACATCAGTGTGATTGTGAAGTTGCATGGGGTTCCATTGAGTATTGTTTCTGATCGAGATCCTAGGTTTACCTCGAGATTTTGGGAAAGTTTGCAGAAGGCGTTGGGTTCTAAATTGAGATTGAGTTCGACTTATCATCCGCAGACGGATGGTCAGACGGAGAGGACGATTCAGTCGTTGGAAGATCTATTGCGAGCGTGTGTTTTGGAACAAGGTGGTGTGTGGGATAGTTATCTTGCATTGATTGAATTTATGTATAATAACAGTTTCCATTCTAGTATTGGGATGACACCATTTGAAGCACTGTATGGACGAAGGTGTCGAACACCTTTGTGTTGGCACGAATCCGGTGAGAGAACGGTAGTTAGACCAGAGTTGGTACAACAAACGACGGAGAAAGTGAAGCTTATTCGAGAGAAGATGAAGGCTTCTCAGAGTAGGCAAAAGAGTTATCATGATCGGAGGCGGAATGATCTTGAGTTCCAAGAGGGTGATCATGTATTTTTTAGGGTTACACCGGTAACGGGTGTGGGTCGTGCATTGAAATCGAAGAAACTTACTTCTCGGTTTATTGGTCCTTACCAGATATCCGCGATAGTGGGTGCTGTGGCGTATAGGGTGGCGTTGCCGCCGAATCTGTCGAATTTACACGATGTGTTTCATGTTTCACAGCTTCGGAAGTATGTTCCGGATCCGTCGCATGTGATTCTGATGGATGAGGTTGAGGTAAGGGAGAACCTTACGGTCGAGGCATTACCAGTTAGGATTTTGGATCGCGAGGTGAAGCGGTTGAGAGGCAAGGATATTGCACTTGTGAAAGTGGCGTGGGGAGGCGCTGCTGAGGGCAATTTGACTTGGGAGTTGGAGAGTCGGATGCGGGAGTCGTATCCAGAGTTGTTCGTCTCAGGTATATTTTCGAAGACGAAAATTTCTAAGTGGGGGAGAGTTGTAACGCCCCAGTTTTGTCAGTTTTATTTAATCGAGTCGTTTGATTATTTTATTATTATTTTATTTTATTTTCGACTTTTATCTGAAAATATGTTATTTTTCAATGTTGTGATATTTTATCGGGTTTTGGGAACATTTGCGAGATATTTGAGTGTGGGGGTATTTTGGTCATTTCATGATGTTTTTCATTAAGTAGAAAATAGGAAATAGAAAGAGAGAAAAATAGAGAGAAAGAAAAGGAGAAGAAAGAAAAAGAGGAGAAAAGAGAAGAAGAAGAAGAGAAATAGTGAGAAAAACTTGGAAAATTCAAGAAATCAAATCCTAGAATTGGTTTAATCGGGTAAGGGTGCGAAACTCAGTTATTGTATGATTGTGTATGATTATGTATGTGTATTTGTGATGTTTGTTGGATTGAAATGAAAATATTTAGTAAAACCCATATTGTGTCAAATTGACTAGAAATTGATTAAATGTGTTGGAAATCATGTTTTTAGTGTTCATTATTGTTGGTACATGATAGATACATGTTGTTGTGCATTGTATTGGTAATTTTCTGGGTGTAGGTGAGAAATTGGAGGATTTTGGTTGAGAAAACGCAGAACTTCGTTCTGTAGAAATTTTTCTGGTTTTTCCAGGTCATACGCGTATGGGGCTTGTCAATACGCGTATGGACCTTGGCAATACGCGTAACATGGGCGAGCCATGGGCCAATACGCGTATGGGTCTTCAATTTTCTCGGCCATCTGGTGATTTGCATATGATACGCGTAGCATTTCAGGGCAATACGCGTACGAGGTTGGGCATTACGCGTACGGACTTTTACACGTGAACTTTGGGAAAAATGAGTCTCTGCCCATACGCGTATGGCTCAGGGCAATACGCGTATGGACAGGAGAATGGTAAAATGGGACTTTTCAAAATATCGTTTTCATTTTTCTTTCGTAACTTGGGTTCCGTTTATCTGTTTTTACATTCTTGGTATCGTTGTGTAGCTATTGAACTGTACTTTCTTATTATGATGATTTGGAAAATTGTTAGCCGATTTAATTGTGTCGAAAATCGGGAATAGTGTCGGTCGTTGACTTTTGTCGTAGTAATTGTGCGTAATTGATGTGTATTATGCAAGGTGCTATTGGGTGACGTAAATGTATGTGTTTAGATGGCGTTGTGAAGATTTGTGGCCGTATGGAAATTAAATGCATTGTTTTGGGCATAAGTGCAGAGTGTGATTTTGTTGATGTAGATGAATGCATGTATGTGTGTGCATATTAAATGTCATGAGTCATTGTATGCCAAGCATCATGATATGCATTGTTGAGACGTCCTGAGTGATGGTTTGGATTCTAGAGGGAATTCTCTATAACTTCGTGTGCCCATGTGGGGTGTGAGCGATGATTATAGACGATCGTGTGCCTATGTGGGGTGTGAGCGATCGGATCGTGTGCCCGTGTGGGGTGTGAGCGATCCATAAATGTCGTGTGCCCGTGTGGGGTGTGGGTGTAAGGAACTGAGTTCCTCTGTCGATAGCTACCCCACTGTTGCATATCTTTATGAGCAGGTGTTGTATGTTTGTTTCAATATAATGTGATTCCTCCCAGTCTATGCCATGATAATTTAGATATACTCTGATGAAATTTTGAATTTCCTGTTATCGTTTTTCTTAATTGGGGGTATAGATTGGGGGTGTTACACCCATACCATTTTAGGTCCTCTATTGTTAGTTGCATAAATATTTTCACCACTGGATTTTATATCACAAACACAATTATGTGACAGAAGAGATATATTTTTCAATTTGCGCTCATGATTCTTTTTATGAAAGTAAGAAGAAGGATGTTGTTGTTTGCTTTCATGATTTTTTTAATGTAACAGAACATATCGATATGACCTTCTTTATTACAATAATTTTTTTTTTTAGATTTTGGTATGAAATTTAGATTATCATTACAAATATTACTAAAACTTTTACTATTGTTCTTGATTCAAAGTCAAGACCGACTCTATTATAGGAAAATCATTGGTTTCCCTACAAAGATTCAAGTTATCTCTTCCTTTAGTAAACTTGCCAAGTGTTTTTAGAAGATCGCAAATTTCATTTTTCAAGGTATCACATTTATTGCACTTGACAAGTTCGTATACTTCTTCGTTGGAAAGGGAAAAGTTTTGAACTAGATCATTTTGTCTCTCCCTAAGATTCTCTATTTCTTTCAACATGTTTTTATTATTAGATTAAAGGGAATAATAATATCCTTGGAGGAAGAGACAATTTGTTCTAATTTACCCATTTCTTTTATTAGCTTATTACAAATGGAGAAAAGGTCTTGGTAAGAAAAATAAGAGGCTACCTCATCATCTTGATGATTTTCCATGAGACTGACGTTGACTTCTTCACCATCAGAGGACTCCATTTCATTTTCCTCCCACGTGATGTATGCCTTATTGCCTTTTTTCTGTGGTTTCTTAGATTTCTTCTAATTCTGATTTGTCTTTTTCCCTATAGGGCAGTTTGATATGATATGCCATTTCTTTCCACATTGATAGCATGGAGGAATGAATGAATTTTTTTCTTCACTTTTGTCTTGCTCTTCTTATTGTTTCTAATACTTTAAGAATTTTCTAAATTTTTGTACCATGACTGTTATATCTCCATCGGAATCGCAATCATTGGCTTTAAGAGCTAGACTTTTTATTTTCTTCTCCTTTTCCTTATCCATGGCAAGCCTTTTTGCTCCATCTATTGTTCCTGTAATTTACCAAAAAGATTGCACGTGTCCATGGTTGCTAAATCCTTAGATTCACAAATCGTAGTGACTTTAGGTTGCCAACTACAGTTTAGGAATCTAAGAATATTCACAACCAACTTCTAATTTGAAAATCTTTTTCCTATAGTTCTCATATCACTCACGATATATGTAAACCATGTTTGCATTTGATGTATGTTCTCTTCAGGTTTTATTATAAAAAGTTCATACTTGTGGGTTAATGTGCCCAACCTTTCCCTCTTTATCTCAATAGTTCCTTCATGAGTAATTTGGAGGATGTTACACATTTCTTTTTCAGTCTCGCTGTGAGAAACTCGCAAAAACTCATCAAGACCGAGAGCGATAGTGATATCAATTTTTGCCTTCAAACTACGTTTCACATTTTCTTTATCATCTTTGGTCCAATCATTTTAAGTTTTGTTTACTGCAACACCATCAACTACGTGTGTAGGAACAAATGAACTTTCCTTCACAACATTCCAAATACAATAATTCATCCCTTCGATGAAGAACTTCATCTTTTCTTTCCACAAAATTTACCCTTCCCCATTAAAGGATAAAGGCTTATTTAGGGAATAACTTGAAGTTATTTCCTCCTAGAATGATTAGTCTTTAACAGGAGTTAAACTCTGATGCCATTTGTTGGAGAAGTGACTCCAACCACAAGGGGGTGAACTGTGGTATTTACAACTCATGATTAATTTAAATATTTATTTTACTTAAAAATCAATTTGTGTTAGTGTTCACAAAACTAGAGAGAAAAGCAACGAAAATAAATAAAGCAATAAAGTAAATGACAAAATTTAAATATATAAGGTTAGAGAGATGAAACTGAGATTTATAGTGGTTGGCCGAATGTTGGCCTAGTTCTATTCCTAAGAGATCTTATTCAGAGTTCACTAAAATCTTGAACTTTTACAGGTTGTGACCATAAACCTTTGATACTAGTGAATCGAGAGATTTTACATTGGCTTATCCCCCAACCAAAAGAGAGTTTTTTCCATGGGATAAACTCATGAACCAAGTATAAATTTCACCGGCTAATCTCAATAACTAAACAAATCTTTTACAAACTCAATTTTATAACCAAACATAGATTTTTCAATAGTTGATCTTAAGAACCAAACTCGATTCTTCAAGAGTATCACACTCTTGAAATAAAACAATGGCACGACACCAGTACAACACTTTCCTCACACGTAAGCTTCACCAAAAGGCACTAAGGCAACTTTGGTGAAAGAAAATATTTAAAGAGAGGGGAAAAGAGTGATACAATGTTTAGAAATAGGAAAACTCTGAATTATGGTGTGGTTTCTAATGAGGAGAAACCTCCTTTATATAGAAGAAGAGACTCAAAAGGAAACAATCTACGGGCCAGTTAAATGGGGTAATCAATTAGGATAATTGGCTATAGACCCCAAATAATCAATTGTTATGGCCACAAATAGAAGATTTTGATATTTATCCAATATTAATCATTAATAGACTATCCCAATCGATTTTATACTCAACCAAGCAACATCTAATCAATTAGGTTAATGGTCTCATCAATTATTTAGTTGAAAAAGGTCTTCCAATCAATCAGACACTCTTCAAATCAGTTGACTATGCCTCAAAAACATTTTAGGTGATTTAATCATATAGAGAGAGGCCTCAACAAAAATTTAGGTATGTGTGTAAGTTGACTTAGTATCTTAGGAGTTACTCTCCTATTTTTACAAGACTCGGGTAACCCAAACAGACACAACAGGCAAACTTTTAAAACTCTAAGGCTTTCAAGTTCATTTGCTTGATACACCGATCATATAAACACTTTACCAGAATCTTGAATCTCATACTTGATGAGGCTTGAGATGTGTTCAAGTTAATCACCATTATCAAAGAGTTGGAAATATATAACTACTGACTTCAATAAACATATGTGTTTTCGTCATCAAAACACCAAGAAGGTTACCAACATCAGGATCAACAACTTCATACCTGCAAGTACATAGATCCACATATACAACCAATTTTTGCCCCAAATTAGAATATTCCCTCCCGAACCAATACTCCACTTGTACTCATCTCATACAAAAAATTTTGAACTCTAAATACTCTGTCTCACATGACTAATGTTGTGCCCAATAGCTTAACTAGAGAAATCACACTTAGAAAAACATTTAGACTTGAAAAGACAAATGACTAAGTGATCGGTAAATTAATAAGTGTACTAATCTGCCAATGTAGTAATAATGGGAAATCCCAAAGTATCGATCTCAAGGACTGCGTGACGATATAGGGTTCACGTTTATTTTTAGTCAAACAAAAGAAATATGGGGTTTTGAATTGGGTTTGTAGTAAACAAGATTAAATAACAACAAAATTAAAATAGAGGAGAAAACAATATGAGTAAGTGTGCTAGGAATTAAGGTTTGATCATGAACTCGTTATTAATCCTAACTTGACCTTGTATCAACTTACTTTATCTTCAAAAATTAGAATTCTCAAGTGTATATACTCCTAAGTCCTTTGTGAGTAAACCTTTAAACATTTAAATTAACTCATATGTCCATAGTGAATTATAGATGAATTTAAGCATTCAATTATCAAGAACATACACTTTAATCTATCGAATAATATAGGTTTCTAAATGGTATCCCTAGTCCTAGGTGATATCTAAGATAAAATATTTCCATCAAGCATTATTGTTGACAGTCCTGCTTAACAAATAACCGTAAATCATCCTCAGGTACCCATCCCTAGCACCAAGGTGCTTAGGTACTCATACTAATGAAAAGAAACATTACAAAGAATCAAGATGAAGAGGTTTTCAATGGTGAAAATCCTTTAAGATTAGGCTCCACCTTGCTTCTAGTGTGTTCTCTCACTCCTAATTCGTGTTTTACCGTCAAAATTCAAGTCTCCACCTCAAAAAAATCACTTTCTGGCTTTAAATACGTCAAATTTGGTTTATTTTTGTGATTATGGGTCTCCATACGCGTATGGGGGGTGCCATAAGCGCATGGGGGTGTATGGGGGGCGTATGGGCCATATGGGGGCAGGTCATACGCGTATGGGAGGATGCCAAACACGTATGGGCAGAGATACAACATTTTCAGATCTGATACGCGTATGAGACAATTGATACGCGTATGAGATTTTTGAATTTGACTTTGGTGTCTTCATAGGGATGGCAATGGGCAGGGTTTGAGCAAGGTACTATAGTACATGTCCCCAAACCCTTGATTTAAAAAAAATCCTTGTACCCGAGCCCATACCCACGTGGGCACCAACGTTTATACCCGTACCCTATGGGTACCTAAGTACCCATACCCATACTCGTTTACCCCGCATTTCTAATAAAAAATTATCAATCAATTATAATTTATGATGTCATTTTAATTTTTTAACAACATTTAAAAAACTTTGAGGATGTTATTGTTGAGTTAAGAAATAAATAAACATTTATATTAAAATGTGTAGAATTTTATTAGTGATGTATTTAATAAAATTGTTAGATTAATATATGTACATAATAATGAAAATAAAAAAATATATAATTATATATCGTGCGGGTATGGGGCGGGTTGGGTACTAAGATACTCGTACCTGCACCCATACCCGCTTATTTTAGTGGGTAATTGCCCATGCCCGTGCCTGTACCCATTTTGCGAGTTTTTACCCTACCTCTTGTGGGTAAATTTTATGGGTACCCACTAGGGATGGGTACAATTTCCATCCCTATGTCTTCATGAAAGTTGTAGCCCTTTATGTTAGCTTTCATTTGCCACTGGTCCCACGTCATTCCTAGTTACGACGCTTTAGATATGATCAAAATACCACATGTCTATCATGATGTGTAACATGCTAAAAATAGACTTTGTGAATATTTCTGAAAAATTTGTCACGTTCCTTTTTCGACCATTTATTTGACTTCCTACAACCTACAAAACACGTTAACCTTCCTAAAAAGATAAAAAATACCAGGAATAATTAAAACACAGACAAATACTAAAATTAAAGAAACTGACATATAAACCACTCAATCTTTATGGAAAATGCAAACAACTCGCATACTTTCACCTGTTAAAATGATAATAACTATAGCAAAAATGGTGATTGATCACTAAGTTACCTGCATTTTTCATGAAACTCCAAACTTGTTTACCAAACAAAACAAAACATAGTTAAAGATACTTAGATTTTTGAATTTCATACTCCTTTCATGATTATGCATTGAAAAACAGTCTCAAGAAAGCCCATAAATATCTTTAGTGCAATTTTGATTATGCCCTTACCAAAAGGGACATGGGTTGAGCATTTTACTTGCCACTCCCACACTTGTACTTGACACCCCCACCCATAATTTCATAATTCCATAACTGCTTCTGCCAAAATTTTGAAACATATTTGCATACAAATTTTTCAAATTTTCCGGTACCACCTAAATTTCCAGTAGTGCATTCAAAATATCTGGTGTACCAGAATTTCTAAAATTTACGTGAGTTTGCAATTTTATCGAAAATGTTAAAAGTACTATATTTTATCGGAAATTTCAATGAAAGTGAAATGTCTGGTAGTTTAATTTTATAAAATTTTAAACGGTCAGAATTTTGTCGACATTTTTGGACGGCTGTGTTTTCCCCAACCGTTTTGTGTGGTCTAGAATGAATACAAAGTTGTATAAATTGGGGTCACATATTGTTTGAGAAAAACATCTCAAAATGTCTCTTCCTCAATTTTTGATTAAGGCCGAAGTGTACTTCAACAAAGCATCACCTTGTGTAGAGTTCCAGCTTCTGGATGGCACCACATCTCTCGCCGCCCTGACATCCAAGTTGAATGAATTATTGTCTGATATCGATAATAGAAATGTGAGAAATATCGAGTTTCTTGAAGATTGGATTGTTACTGTCGCAACACGAATAATACCTGAGCGCATCGTACGCTTGAAAATACAACGGAGTCGCCACCAAATTTTATTTATTCTAAGAGAATGGGAAAATATCAATAAAACCCAAAGGGAAGAGAAAAAGGGTAAAGAAGTCGGTTATGCAAGGGGAAGGTATTAGCATCCTTCACATTCGTTGTACTCAACGGGAACCGTTTTGATTATTCTTTGCGCAGACAAGTATTATCATTTAAATGTTACTTGCGATTGGTTTTAATTAGAGGAAAAATAAGTTTTTAAATTATGTGCTCGCCAAGGATTCAAACCCTCGTGCCTACGTATCCTTATAGTGAAATGAAAAAAATCAGAGCTTCGTAGTTCATGGGGTAGAAAATAAGTATTTGTTGGTTGATTTTATGGAATGGTGTTGTAATCATATCCTAGAAGCGTTTCAACGTTAGCTGATTTGATCCTCGCTCGGATGCTCTAAGCTTTTAGTGTGATTGCTAAGGAATAAATTATAACAATTCTTTTATGAAAGAAAAAGTTGTTTGACTGATGAATTGAGAAAGTTTATGAAATGATGAAGGTGTTGTTTGGACCAATAGTGTATTGTTTGAACCCATAGAGTGGTGTCAGAACCAGGAGTTTGGTATTTAACCAATAAATGGTGATTGACCAATGCACAGTTGTAGGGTTTTGTATAGATTCGGGGATTAAGACCTATAAGAAAGGGGGTTTTCCTAAGCACTGAGACTCATAAGGCAAATGTGGAAGAGGTGGTATATCTAACATTGGGACTCACAAGGCAGACATGCATGAAAAAGGGGTTTGCCTAAGCACTGAGACTCACAAGGAAAACATGCATAAAGAAACTTTCCTAAGCTCTGGGAATCACAAGGAAAGTATGCATGAGATGGTCTGCCTATGCATTGGGACTCACAAGGCAGACATGCATTAAAAAGGGGTTTGCCTAAGCACTGGGACTCACAAGGCAAACATGTAAAAAAAAGGGCCTGCCTAAGCATTGGGACTCACAAGGCAGACATGCATGAAATGAGGGGTTTTCCTAAACACTGGGACTCACAAGGCAAACATGCATGAAAGGGGTCTTCCTAAGAATTGGGACTCACAAGGCAACCATGCATGAAAGGGGTCTTAACCATGAGAAGGTGATTAACCCAAAGAGAGGTGTATGGTCCAGAGATGGGTATTTAACCAAGAGAATGTGATTAGCCCATGAAGGAGGTGTTTAACCAAGGAAAGGTGATTAACCTCAAGAGTAGCATGGGTGTCCAAAGAGTATTGTATTTTGTCCAAAGAGAATGGTGTTGTGGATGTGGATTGATGAATTGTTGGTCTAAAGATGACAGTTGAAAGTTGTTTTGATTTGAATTGCACTAAAGTCTATGAATGGAGGCGAATACTTTGAATAAATGGGGCTTACATCCCGTATTCAAAGATATTCATAATACAAATATTAATGCTCCCTCTCATTCTTCTCCATTTCTTAAGGTCTGTGCCGTGCGATTCGCGTCATAATTAAAGAGTGTTTTGAAGTTTGAAAAAGAGTCATTGTTTTAAAAAGGGATGGGGCAACATGTGTTTGAAGGAATGTGATGAAGCTTAGCATGACCATGTCTTGATGTCCTCCTATCTCCAGGGTTTTGAATGTGAATGGACTTAGGATTGATTTAATGGATCAAGTGTAGGTGCAAGCATAAAGATCTAATTCAATCAAGTGATCAAGTGACTTATGATCACTTAATTGAATAGGAATCCTAAGGGAGCATGCAAATTATCCTTGAAAAGTCATACAACAAAATCCTAATTCACAAATGTAATTAATTGATCAAAATAATTTTGATCAACTAATCAATCAATAAGATGAACATGCTAAGAGTCATACATCAAGCACATGAAATCATGAAGAAAAACACAAAGGTACTAGAAATTGAATTTAACACTAATTTCTAACCTACCACTAATTAAACTAAGAATTAAATTCAAAATATCAAATCTAATTAAAAATCTGACCTAATGAATTAAGCGTAGTTAAAATACCTATTTCAAATATCTATTTTTTTTTGTTTATACAAATGTTTAAAAAAAAGAAAACAATAATTAAATAAATTAATCACTCTGCCATGAGGTTTATTTGAGGAAAAGGGAGTCTGATAGTAAAGAGGGTGTTGGGCCCAGGTCTCAGAGGCCCATGTTGGATTCTTGTTTGAGTTCAGGAAAAGAAGGGTGAGTCTGAAATCAGGGTGTACATGGAGTAAAGGTCCTTTAGTATTAGACTGAAGCTTGACTGAATGAGGGCAAAGGGACGGTGAAGTCCCATCTCACTTCACTCAGTCTTCTTCTAAACATGCTCCCTCCCTTTATTACATCTCTCTCTCTCTCTCTCTCGCCGGAAATCGCTTCGTCGCGCCAAAGGCGACGGAGCCACTCAGAAATGCCAAAAACCACCACCACTGAGTTAGTTTTTCCAATCTCTATTCAAATCCAACCCCTATTTCTTATGAAAACCAGATATGATCCCTAAATCTAAGCCAAACATAAACCCTAAGTTTGAAAGAAAATAAAATTAAATGGCGTATGTGCAGCAATTCGAACTATAAGCATAGAGTTAAGTTTGTTCTCAACAAGGCAAACATCTTGGTGAAGAAAAAAGTGTAAAAAGATGAAGAAGTGAAGAAGCTTGGAATCTTACCTGCCGGAGTAGCTCCAGGAGCTCTTCAACGGAGACGCTGATAAAAGAGAAAACTAGAAGTCTTGAAGATGAAGGGATAAGAGAACAGAGGAATGATTAAGGTGAAAACTATTTCTTCTTGATCTTTCTATTTTTTATGACTCCTTCTGCATCTTCTTCTTCTCCTTCTTTTTCCTTTTTTCTATGGATTGCTTTGACTGAATACCCCTAGGTGCTGATTTTTGTTGCTTGTGTGATTGAAAAGAGTGTAGAGGGATGTTGATGATGGTGAGTGTTGAGAGTGTGATGAAACTGTTAAGAGGATGAAGACCGTTGAATGCTGAGATCGTGTTCAATGTTATGCTCAATTCAATCAAAACTTTAGCGAGAAATCTGATGAATTCAAGGTTGAAAGCTTTGAGTGTGGGGTATTGGAATTGGAAGAGTGTTTTTTGGGTTAGAAAAGAAGGTCCCTCATGATGAATAGAGAGAGGTTTATATAGGCGAAACTTGGGGAATTTTTGGAGGGGATTGTAACTGATTCGGGTAGCTTTAGGGCATGGTTAGTTAAAAATTAGGGAAATTGTTAGATTGGATGAGGACTTAGTTAGAATGGGAACAAAATCAGTTAGTGTTAGTTGATGTTAGCTAGTTAGAAATTTGAACTGTTAGGTTAATTGGACTGGTTAATATTAGTTGAATCAATTTTTGAGTTAATAACAGTTAATTGAATGATATTATTAGTTGGAATAGGAAGGTTTCAAATGGAAGTTAGTTAATTGTTAGAAAAAATGGTTAGTGTTAGGTTAAAAAAAACAGTCAATTAGTTTAATGTTAATAAGTTTTGCTTGGATGTTTGTTAACTGAATTAGTTAAAGTTAGTTGGATTAGTTTTGCTTGCTTGACTGTTAATTGTAGCTTTGACAGTTAATTGAATAGCTAGCGAACTAAAAAAGAAAATGTTAATGACACTTAGTAGTTAGAATTAGAAATTAGAGATTAACTAAATCAAATGTTAGAAATTAAAGAAAAGTTAGTTCAGAAAACAGTTATGGTTGATTAATCTATTAGATGATTAATGTTGTGTTAGCTGGTTAGAGTTAATGTATGATGGTGTGAGTTAGATGTAGTTCCACTGTTAGTTAACTAAACTACATCATTAGTAGTTAGTTAACTTGTCAAACTAGGAAATGTTAATGATTGGCATTTGATTAGGCTAGAAATTAAGATAGTTTTAAAAAAATGGTAATTATTATAGGAAGATGTTGGTCAATTTGGCAATGATAACAAAATCGTGACTGATGGGTAATTGACGAGGAATTGAAGGCTTGTTGCAGGCTGGTGTTAGTCTTGAAAACTTAGTGGTTAGTTAACTGAATGAGAGTTGGTTAGTTAGGTTAACAAATTTACAGTTAATTGAATTTAGATGTTAGAGGCTGGTTTTAACTATTAGTAGATGTTAGTTGTGGGTTGCATAATCTTGGTATGGTTGCAATGCAATGGTGCTATTTTTTATAGTTACATGTCAACTGAGGTTTAGGCATGTGAATTTATGTTGTATGGAATGTTGTTAGGTTATTGTTTGTGCTTGGCTATGATGCACATGTATGTTGCATAATTTGTACATGTATTCTGCTAGGTTGGATTTTTATGGTATATATACTGAGTTCTAAAGTGTGGATCACATGTATGTATGTGTATTGTTGTCATGACTTGATTTGCTAGTATATAAGTATGACATTGGCTAAGGTGTTATGGCATATAATAGTTAGGTGTGTAAGTTGACAATGTTGATATGTGAATAGCTTATGGCATTGTGTATGGATGCAATGCATGAAATCTTATGTGTGTTTGTATGTGATATATGATGCTAATATGACTTGGGTTTTGCAGGAGCTACTGCAAGTCTTGGTCTAGTGAATGCATGAGGTCTTGGCCACGAAGCTTGGATACATGGGATGGGAACTTGGAATGGCATTGATCATGATGGAAGCTTGGGATGAGATTGAATTATGAAGATGATGAAGAGTTGGACCGTAAAAATAAGATCATGAGGAAGAGTAAAAGTAGCATTAGGTTTTAGTTTGACTTTGGTCAACTGTTTGACCAAAAGCCAATAGTTGACCAAAAGTAAACCTTAGGTCAAAAATTGGATTTATTGTGTATAATGCACATATGACCTTTTGTAATGTATTTTTGGTGTTTGAAATGAGTTTTGGGCCTTGAATTGTAGTTTGTAACTTATTTCTCTAGAAATGTACTTTCCCTCCATTTTTATGAATTTGAACATTTGAATCTTTGGCTCCTTGAATCCAAACTGAAGTTCCTCAATCAATAAGAACAAATGAACCATTCATGCTTATCATTAAAAAAAGTCTCATAAGAGATTGTTCAACAAAAGTCAACCTTCCATGGTTGACTTTGTTGACCAAAAAGTCAAACTTGTGTAAATGGCTTTCAATTTCATAATCAATGTGTCCTGACCAAAATTAGGGATTCTAAAGACTTATTAAGCCAAGAAAAATGAACATCCTAAGGTTAAATGTGTCCCAAAAGGTCAAAATGTAGCACAATGATCCCACAAGCCTTCTTCTCAAGTGCACACTATAGAAACCCTAATCCATGAAGATTACTAGCCTCATTGTCATAATTCAATGCCTTGTATCATAAATAAATAGAACCATTTAAATTAATGATGTTACTTGTAAAGTGCAAGTGCAGATGAATGATCTTATGATAGATGATTAGGGTAAGAGTATGCAGATGAATCATGAGCCATGGGCCAGATGAAAATGAGAATAGGTAGGCACATTTTGGGGTATGACAGATACTAATGAAATGGTGAAATACAACCTTATTGAGTTGAAGACCAATGAAGATATGAAGGTTAGATGGAGTTCATTTCGCCATAGATTAACAAAGGGGCCGATCAAGTTAGATGCAAAGATATCAATATCTGTCGACGACATAATTAAGACGATGAAACGTCAAGAATCATCTGGTAATGTTTATGTTTTCTTATTTATTATCATTTTCTTAAGTTATGTTTAAGTTATGTAATACTTTATCAAATGTTATATTATGTTCATCTTGCATCAATGGAAGATCCAAAACATTATCTAATAAAAAGTTATGTGCAGATGTCTGAGTAATGTTACACGTAATATACAAATAATACATAAAAATAACAATAATGTCTAAATAGGTCCCCCACGGGCTATATGTGCAGCTCGAGATAAACCAGTAAAAACCTCACCATTTGAGTTTACCAAACCCATGAGGTTATCTATAATAACTGCAATCATCTGGTGGCACTACTAGTCATCGGCATCAGCTGGAGGTGACGGCGGTGACGACACGTCATCGACAGGTACCCAATCATTGGAAGGTCCAACATCATCTGTATGCTCAACATGTGGGATGATGCGAGGGTGTGATATAGTGAGGTACCATTCCAAGTAACCATCCTCACACTACGAGTCGTGCTGAACCCTCACTACACGATCTCTAATGGTACGACCAGAGCTGATGATGTTACTCTAAAACCACATGTCAATGTCTGCGAATGGAATATTCAGAACTGGTCTTAGTATGCCTTGGACATAACTATATTGTCGTAGACACCTCTCAGGCAAGTCTCTAGCGACTAAAGTCTCCCACCATATATAATCATAATATAAAGAAGAGTCGTTAAAATCACCATGGACTTTTGTTATCAATGTATGGTGTTTAGATGACATCATCTACAGTCAACATATCAAGCCTCCTCATGTACTCCATAACACCACTAGGATGTGCCTGCCCGACCTTCCATCTCCTCACCCGTGGGGCCCCGACAAGGGAATGCTGCACCTTCCTATCACATATGGTGAAGAAATGCTCATATATCCAACACTGATATCAAAACACAGACACAACAAATAATAATTAAGAGATGTTATTCGTAACAATTAAATAAGAACTAAACAACAAATAATAATTTCAAGTATACCTGTAATATACTTAAATAGCCAGCAAGTTTTCTGGTCTCAAAGGTTGTCGCAACTCCAAGTGTCGAATATAGGATGGTCAACACAACGCACCCATAAGCCAAACTGGTATCGCCAAGGCTACCGAACAACCACATGTACCAGGCGCCGATATAAACACCTGACTTGTTTGCAAAGAGAGTACATGCTACTAGAAGTAGCATGTACATCCTAACGAAATCCTCATACATTTGTGCCGCAACAAGCTCCTAGTACCTATCCTGAAGCCAAGACATACGAAGGTGAGCGCCCCTGTTAAAGTCAAACTCCTCCAGCACGGTCTCCTCAGAAACTCCCAAATATCGTAGAACAGTTAAACATGCAAGCGACGAGCTAATAACAGGAGCCATGAAGAATCTGTCTGTGATGGGGAGGTGGAACAATAAGGAGACATCATCCAGAGTGATAATCATCTCCCTAAACGGGAGATGAAAGGAATGTCTCCTTGTGCCATCGCTTAACAAAAGTAGTAAGAAGTGAAGTGTTAAGCATGGTAAGTGAGCAGTCGGCAAATGCGAGGAGATCAAAATCATGTACAATTCGGGAAGTTCTTCATCTTCAAACCATGTGAGGTCACCTTCAGTGTGGGACGGTCCTATAACAAACAAAATTTAAAAAATTAGTAGTTAGCTTTCATGGACCAATAATAAATAAATTAAAGTTAAACATAAAATATATATATTTCTCCCTGCCATAGTCAGTATGCCACATGGCCAGCATACTCGGTAAGCACCGACCGATCAATGAGTCCTCCCAGGAACCCTCCATCAGCTTGCACAGACGGCTCCGTCGACAGAGCCGTAACCTCTGTGTCAGCAGTAGCAGATGAGATCAGATTTGTGGCAACCACCTCATCAGCAACAATGACACCTGGTGTTGAAACAGTATTAGGGGGTGTTTTTATCGTCTCCACAGGGATTGTGCGATATTAGATGCTTGTCGTTCAATAGTCACAATGTTTTAAGTTCAAGAGTTTCAAATGGTTCTCGATTTCGGTTAACATTAATTGGTATCAAAGAGTAAATTTGTGGCAAAGAGTTTGTAAGGTTTTTAGGAAAGCATGTCAAGGTTAGGTTTCGCTAATCCTTTTCACATATATCCGATTAATCACACATATGAACTTAGTTTCCGACCAATACAACCGCGTATCCTCCCGACTAAGTTTATGTCTAAAGCAAAGTCGTGAGTATCGTTGTTTAGACCGTTAGATGATGTCTCACGCTAACAATCGAAACAACAATCGTTAAGATCAACACAAAGCGAATAACAAATCCCAAATCTATGTCTAGAGTTTGGTTTTTAAGAGATGAAATTATTAGGTCATGATTTGCAAAATCTATGTCTAGAGCAATACAAACCATACATATATCATTGAGAACAAATAACCTCGTCTATATTGATCAAAAACCTTGTTCATATACAAAAGATCAAAAGAAATACATATGATCAAGATCAACTACATCTAACCTTAACACAAGAGTGTTTAGCTACTCATTCTCATGGTAGCTTGGATGACAAGTTACGTTGCAAAGCTTTTGGAGCATCAATCTTCAAAGATTCAAGGATTGAAGCATAAAAGCTTTGGAACTAAGAAAATGAAATAACAATGGAGTTTTTTCCTTCACACCAGTTTCTAGGTTACAAAAAGAGTGATAATGAAAAGTGATCCTCCAAAAATATCTACAAAATGAGACTATAAGCATGTTCAGCCCAGACAAGAGCGCCGGGCGGTGCTTTTCACGACCGGGCGGTGACCACAATGTGAGGCCACGTGACAGATTCAATGTCACATGGACCTCTCAAAATCTCTGAGAGCGCCGGGCGATAGGATCAGAGTGTCGGGCGATGCATGCACGGCCGGGCGGTCCTCAAGAGGCGCAACTAAACACAATTCTGTAACTCAAATGGAAAATGGGGAACCATCGCCTCTGCAGCGCCGGGCGGTGCAGGCTTCCTGTGCCCTATCAGGGCGGGGCGGTGCAAGGGCCTAAATTGCGACACGCGCCTTTTCCAAATTTCTCGTTCCTGTTTGAATCGAGCCTCGATCTTTTCACCAAAAAATCTGTAAAAATTCAAAAACACATCAAAATACCAAAAATTCACACAATTGCAAGAATCGCTTTATTAATAAGTCGTTTCCTGATTGAAGCGATTAAAAGAGCTCAAAGGCATCAAAATCAATTATGAAAATAAGCACTTCTTGACACCTAACAACTCTCCCCAACTTGCACATTTGTTTGCCCTCAAACAAACTTAATAGTCAATAACAACAAGCAAGAATCCAAACACCCAATCAACAAAAAAAAACATTAATGGTTCAAACTCGACACCTACCCGCACAAAGTATTTTCACAAAGTTTCATAGAATCACAACATGATTATGAATTAAAGTGCTAAACACAACATCATATAATGCAACATCAAGTACATACAAGTTCAAGTTAAATCACTTACATTCACTTATTATCAACACACTATGTACAATGTTTCACACAGGACAAAACACTCTCACAAGCAATCGTGCCACATCCGGATTCGTTCATGCATTCATCTCACAGAGTTATCAAAAATAAGTAGAAACAAAGATCAATAAGGGCTTTAATGGTTGTAACAAGGCTGGGGTAAAAACAAGGGACATATGTACACAGCCATTGAATCAAGAAAGGGTACAATTCATGAAGAGCATTTTTCTTTTTAAACACAAACCTTCTTGCTCAAACTTCCAACACTTATTCTCACAATGCATTCTCTTTTTTTCTTTCTTGCTTTGATTCTTATACTCTTTTTTTTCTTTTGACTTTCCCTTGGCTTTCTTTTTCATTCTCATTCATTTGAGAATGCATTGTATCCACCATTCCTTTTTCTCTTTTTACAATGAACCAATCTCCCCAACTTCAACCATACTATACACTTAAATCAAAATGCTCTTCAACAAGGTTAAAGTTCGAGTTCATGAGTCAAGCAAAAATTTTCTTTTCGGCTCAAAAGAGGTTCAAATGCGCACACACTCACATAAGGTTACATGAAGTGTTTATGGACTGGTGGTTTTTCTCATAGTACTAAAAAATGTGCCTTGATCATTTCTACATTTCCAATCATTTAAAACAGCTCACAAGATTAAACATGAACAAGACGAGTAAAACAACGATTACTTGACTCTCTTTTTAGTGAACAAGGGAAAACATCTCACTTTTGTGGTTTTGCCCTACTTGATTCACAAATGAACAAATATATACAACATAATGCATTACCATAATTTTGTGTAAAGCACTAACTCCCAACCATGTTAAAATTCTACACAACACATTCACACTTTGATTGTGCACAAAATTGAGAATTCTATCATTACCATCAATGTTTAATGCTTAACCAAACATTCCTTCTTCTTGTGCTACCACACAAAATTTTTCAAAACTTAAGGGCAAACATAACTTCCTTTGCACCAACACATCATAAAAAAATAAAAACAGAATTTATACATAAAAAAAAATAAAACAGAATTTATACTAAACCACATCATAAAAACAGAATATAAAAAAAACAGAATTTTATAAACTATGGTGTTAAAAACATCGAAATTGTACTCGCCTAAGCGACAAAACACTACAACCATTATCCTCGCCGAAGCGATCCAAAAGTACATACTAAAAAACTGAAAACAGAAATGAAAAAACAAAATAAAATCCTTCACTTTGCAGCCTAGTTAACCATATCATTGAGATCGTCCTGCATCTCATCACCATCATCATCATCATCATCTGCAACGACACCTCCGGTTCTTGCCCCCTCTGAAAAGAACGGGCGCCTGTCCCCAGGCCAATTCGCATATGCGTTGAACGCCTCCCTTGAAGGAAAGGGAGTGTACTCTGCGGGGTGCGTCTGAAAATGATACATCTGCTGCATACAATCAAAGTTAAATTGATTAGATCTATAGAGTGACTCACCCATGTCCCAAGTGTAGTTGAATGTCGCTTTCATGTCAAAAACGGATGAGTCACTCGCATCCTCCTGAACACCTGAAGTACTTCCTAACTCAGCAGCCTTTTTCTTCTTTCTTTCTTCCTTGGGCTTACAAAACCGATCCAAGTAATTGTCATCCACCAGAAATTTGAGTTTTTCATTAATCACACCTGGAATCAAAATGTCAGGCTGATAAATTAAAGCCTGAACCAAACAAGGGAAGATGATGGGAGCATCATCATGCACTCCATGCCTCCTAGTATTATCCACAAAAATTTTCATCTCCCACGCTATGATCTGAGCAATATCCACCTCTTTGTCCTTCATGATACAGTACATAAGGAGTCCTGTATCAAGAGGAACAGAAGATCGGTGATGCCGCGGTTTCACATTATAGCACAGCAATAGGAGCACAGCCTGTACCTCAAGAGTCATGAATTTCTGACTATACTTGATCGGCTCCCTTTTAGCATTCCGATCAACCTTGCACCCTGGTTTGAGAATAGACCCGACAACCATTTTATGATCATGTTTTGCTACTGACAGCTTCACAAAATCATCAGTTTGTAAACTTCCCAAGCTACTCGGACTGCCCAAGATTCTATTAATGGCATCCCTGCTGAAACTGATCTCCCTGCCCCTTACGAAGGTCTTAAACCTGTAAAATTCTCCTTCGGGCTGAAGCGCGTTGGTATAGAACTCCCTGATCAGCTGGTAACACACGCGATCAGCAGGGTTCAACAGCTTCTCCCATCTTTTCTTTTCGAAAATCGCCTGAATTCTCCGGTAGTCCCCCTCCCGATTAATGGCAAACCTCTTTTCAGAGAGCACAATTCTGCCCTCAACGACTTGATCCTCGCCTCATGCTCGGCCGACAAAAACTGACTGTTGTCAAATTCCAATGGAATATTTGATGAGGAGGCTACACTCTTATGTTTCCTCCTAGAAGCGTGTTGTGGAGCAAAACGGCCTGACATCTACACAATTCAAACACAAACAGCACAGCACAAACATTCATATTAGCACAGTTAGTCATACGAAAACATAAATGAAGCAAACAGTAAAATCCCAAAACTCGGCAAAACAGGGCCAGCGCCTTAGCATCGTCGGGCGACGCAAGAGCGCTGCTGCGCCCCTCTACCGCCGGGCGGTACTCGCGACTTCAGCAGAGAATTTTAAGAGCAGGTCTGCTCTTCTCTTACCCATCCTTTTTCAACTGAAAACCAGCACAACAAAGATAGCAACAACAACATATGCAAGGTTGAAAAAGGATAGCAAGCCACCAATTATCTATGTCAAAAATCATACTACCCTAACCACATATTTTTCTACATGATTAAGAAAAGAAAACAAAGAACAAACACAAATTACATGCATACCTTGAAGGTTGGAGGATCTGAAACGAGAGAAATTAAGAGAGCAAAAAGTGAGAGAGTGAGAGTGTGGGTGGCTAGGGTTTTCACGGGAGAGAATGAGAGAAAAATTTCAAAACTTTCTCTCAAACCTTTTTAAATAGCCAGGGGCAAAAATGGGAAAACACACTAAACCAATAAGTTTATCAGCCAACTTTCAAAATTCCCACCCAAAACTCACTCGCCTGGCAAATCAGAGGCGAGGCCTCTGCAATTTTTCACGCACCGCCGGGCGGTATAAACCAGCGCCGAGCGCTCCACACCAGATAGCAGATTTTTCTGCTATGGTACTGCAGACCAGTAATGTTGCACTCAATGCAATCTCAACTTCAAACATTTAGAAACTCAATTTGCACTCCAAATGGCAATGCAACAATAAAAAACATTGAAAAGCAATAATTACTTACAATGTTGGGGTGCCTCCCAACAAGCGCTTGTTTAACGTCGGCTAAGCTCGACGGTCCGGAGACTAGACGCCTCGAAAACAAAAGCAAAAGAATTTGCAACTAAAACGAACACACTACACGACACAAACTCATGCGTTATCGTGCCCAGTTTTTGGTCTCCTTTTCTTTAAAACGACCAATCCCAACATGAGTTCATCAAGGCTACCTTTGCATCTTCATTCTTCTTCTTTTCAAATGCTTCACTTTCCAACTTCTCTTTTTTCACGTCTTTTCATGAATGGTCGGCCCAATATAATCGGTGTATCTTCATCCTCATCCATTTCAACATCACAAAATCAACATGAAAGAAGAATTTATCCACTTTTACTAGCACATCCTCCACAACACCATACAGACGAGTTCTAGACTTATCCGCAAGTTGTAATGTCATGGTTGTTGATTTTATGGTCATATTATCAAGTCTTTTCACCACCGACAAGGGAATTAGATTGATGCTCGCACCCATGTCAACCAAAGTTTTGCATTGAAAATCATTACCTATTGTAATAGGTAATGCTACTCTTCCCGAATCTTGTTCTTTCCGCGGAAGCACACATTAGATGACGGCACTACACTCGGCATTAAGATCAACGTTGTTTTTGTCAGTGCACCTCTTCTTTTTCATGAGTATGTCTTTCATGAACTTGACATACCTAGGCATTTGTTCAAGAGCTTCAGAGAAAGGTACGGTTACTTGTAACCGACTAAATAACTCCAAAAACCTTGCGTAATGCCTATCATTCTCTTTTTTCTTTGGAGTAGGAGGATACGGTAATCGTCTTTGTAAAACTTCCTTCTCAAACTCCTTTCTTTCTTTTTCTTTTTTCTTCCTCACTTCTTCATCATTCTTTTCAACTACCCCATTCTCATCATTTTTTTCGACTTCCTCCAACACAATATTGTTTTCCTTTTCAACTACCACCTCATGTTCAACATGTCTTCCAATTATTCTACCACTTCTTGTGAAAATGGCTTTACACTCCCCTTTGGGATTTGGTTGAGTGGTCGCGGAGAAGGATGGCTCCGGTTGGTTTTTGGCTAATTGCTTGGCAAGTTGCCCTACTTGCGATTCAAGATTTTTAATCGAAGCTTCCATACTCTTTTGAGTTACCATTGATAATTGCATGAATTTGGTGAAAGTCTCCTCCATTCTTGAACTTCCACTTTGCTCTTGGGTTGGTTGGTAAGGATTTTGTCTCCATCCTTGTTGATTTTGGTAGTTGCCTCGAGGTTGATAACCTTGTTGATTTTGTTGATTTTGGTACGGTTGTTGAGCACTTTGGTAAGGAGGTCGTCCTTGATACCCTTGAGTCGGATTTCCAGCATAATTTACCTCCTCCATAATCGGAGGACAATATCTGGTAGGATGATCTCCCCTACACAATTCACATACCAAGACTTGTACATTTTTACTCGAGGAGTCATGAATTTCTTTAAATTGTTGAAGGAGTTTAGACATTTGTTTCGTTAACAACTCAACTTGCTGGGATAATAACTTGTTTTGAGCAAGTATAGCATCATTGGTCCCCAATTCCAAAACTCCAGGAGTCCTTTGAGAAGGTCCACGGTTATGACTTCCTTGATGGTCATTCAAAGCCATCTTATCAATAATAGCAGTGGCTTCTGCAACGGTTTTGCTCATTAAGGATCCACCAGCGGTGGCATCCAACAAGGTTTTATGCACTAATTGAAGTCCATTCCGAAAAATATGAATTTGAGACAATTCATCAAATCCATGCCCCTTGCATTTCCTCAACATAGATTTGAATCTCACCCACGCTTCGTTGAGAGATTCGTTGGCACCTTGTGTGAACACTGCGATTGCGGTCTTTGCCTCCATGAAACGATTATGTGGGAAAAATCGCTCCAAGAATTTTTCTTCAAGTGAATTCCAATCAGTCATTATTGTCGTTGACTGATCAAGATACCATTCCTTGGCCTTCCCAATGAGGGAATGCGGGAATAGTCTCTTAAACAGAGATTCCTCTTCAGCTTCGGGCGCACCAGTTGCTCCCGTAATCTCATAGAACTTTGTCAGATGTGTAAAAGGATCCGCATGATCCATACCAGTAAAAGGACTTTGGTATAGCAGTTGGAGAATACCAGTCTTCATTTCTGAATGACGACCGTTCTGCGCATTGCGAGCAAACTGTGCATTGTGTCTCGGATTGTTGGTACATGGTCTAGAAGCAGGTGGTGGTGGTGGTGGATGTTCCATAGCTGGAAGTAACTGTGGAAGTGGTGGTGGTATAGAAGTCGAACTTCCCTCTTGTTCTTGCCTTTGTCTCGCTAGTTGCCTCCTTCGTCTCGTTCTGCTATTGATTCTAAGATCGGTTCTTTCAATCTCAGGATCAAACAGAAGTTGGTCCGCTTGTAGTTTCCCTCGCATAAAACAAAGTCTGCACACTAAACAAAACAAATTAACAAGTTCGAGAAAAAGTTAACAAGCTTAAAACAAAATAACTATTGCAATGCTTGCAATATCAATGAACAATCCCCGACAACGGCGCCATTTTGTTGAAACAGTATTAGGGGGTGTTTTTATCGTCTCCACAGGGATTGTGCGATATTAGATGCTTGTCGTTCAATAGTCACAATGTTTTAAGTTCAAGAGTTTCAAATGGTTCTCGATTTCGGTTAACATTAATTGGTAGCAAAGAATAAATTTGTGGCAAAGAGTTTGTAAGGTTTTTAGGAAAGCATGTCAAGGTTAGGTTTCGCTAATCCTTTTCACATATACCCGATTAATCACGCATATGAACTTAGTTTCCGACCAATACAACCGCGTATCCTCCCGACTAAGTTTATGTCTAAAGCAAAGTCGTGAGTATCGTTGTTTAGACCGTTAGATGATGTCTCACGCTAACAGTCTAAACAACAATCGTTAAGATCAACACAAAGCGAATAACAAATCCCAAATCTATGTCTAGAATTTGGTTTTTAAGAGATAAAATTATTAGGTCATGATTTGCAAAATCTATGTCTAGAGCAATACAAACCAGACATACATCATTGAGAACAAATAACCTCATCTATATTGATCAAAAACCTTGTTCATAAACAAAAGATCAAAAGAAATACATATGATCAAGATCAACTACATCTAACCTTAACACAAGAGTGTTTAGCTACTCATTCTCATGGTAGCTTGGATGACAAGTTACGTTGCAAAGCTTTTGGAGCATCAATCTTCAAAGATTCAAGGATTGAAGCATAAAAGCTTTGGAACTAAGAAAATGAAATAACAATGGAGTTTTTTCCTTCACACCAGTTTCTAGGTTACAAAAAGAGTGATAACGAAAAGTGATCCTCCAAAAATATCTACAAAATGAGACTATAAGCATGTTCAGCCCAGACAAGAGCGTCGGGCGGTGCTTTTCACGACTGGGCTGTGACCACAAAGTGAGGCCACGTGACAGATTCAGTGTCACATGGACCTCTCAAAATCTCTGAGAGCGTCGGGCGATAGGATCAGAGCGCCGGGCGATGCGTGCACGGCCGGGCGGTCCTCAAGAGGCGCAGCTAAACACAATTCTGTAACTCAAATGGAAAATGGGGAACCATCGCCCCTGCAGCGCCGGGCGGTGCAGGCTTCCTGCACCATATCAGGGCCGGGCGGTGCAGGGGCCTAAATTGCGACACACGCCTTTTCCAAATTTCTCGTTCCTGCGTGAATCGAGCCTCGATCTTTTCACCAAAAAATCTGTAAAAATTCACAAACACATCAAAATACCAAAAATTCACACAATTGCAAGAATCGCTTAATTAATAAGTCGTTTCCCGATTGAAGCGATTAAAAGTGCTCAAATGCATCAAAATCAATTATGAAAATAAGCACTTCTTGACACCTAGCACCTGGCTGGATTACCTCATATGCAACAAGGGCATCTGGTTGGACTACCCCATCTGCCACCTCAACAACAACCTTAGCAGCAACATGTGTCACATCTGTCTCGACCGTTGGGTCATGAAGATCCTAAACCTACACCTCCTGGGCATGAACAACATCGACATCATCTCTGGGTTGCTCGCCCGATCTCGCCGCTCGGCGTCGGGTGCTACGGGGTGCGCATAAATGCCCATGCTCAGCCAATCGTTTCCAGTGTGAACCAATTGGAACCACTCGTCCAGCCCGTAGTTAACGAATTTATTTTCGCAACCTATAATCTCCAAATCTGCTCATTGATTTCACAGTGCCCTCATCTTTCTATATTCCAAGTCCAATAGCAAGCATTTGAAGTATATTGACTCCTAGAATAAAAGCCGCAAAGTAAGGTTCCCATTCATCAGTACTACAATAATACAAGAAAAGGGTCATTCAACAAAAAGACATTGTAAGAGAACTTTGAAAGGCTGGTAAATTTATAAAATACATAATTACCCGAATAATGGTCAACAGAGCATGAATACCATCTCAATGGATATGTGCACAAGTTTCATATTCAATTTCTAAACACACAAAAAGCTAATGAGCAGAATAGTGGTAACATTAAAAAAACAATGCACTAAGAGCCTGTTTGGATGGGCTTATTTGAGCTTATCTACTGCCATAAGTTTTGTGACACTGTTTGGGAGACTTGATTAAAGCAGTTTATGACACTTTTCATAAATATTTTTGAACTTATTTTTAAAAAATCTTCTCCAGATATCAAATGAAAACAAGTTATAACGTGTAAATGTTTCTGAACCAAACTCGAAACCGGAACTGAACCGAAAGTAACTCATGATTCGAAATGTAAACTCACCGAAACCGCGAGAAATTTCTGAACTGGAACACAATCTGAAACTTAGTTAAGCCGCAAACCGTGAACTGAGTGGGTGAGCATCGTTATGGCGTGAGAAACACGTTTGTGAAGAACCGCTCATGTGAGCTATTGCTCCACTTAGTCCAAATGTGATAATCCAAAGAGTCATTGATGTATTCAAACTGACAAAACCAAGTTACTAATAATAAGTTGATGAAAATAATCATAATAATAATCAACAACAAAAAGCTTGATTCTCTATTATTGAACAGGAATTCTTAAACTCTTAAAGAACATGATAATTCAACAAACATCGAAAAACCAAAACACAAGTTGTAGATCAAGTTGGAAACTAACATTAGATAACATATATTACCAGCAAAATAACATTAGTTATAGATCAATCTAGAACCACTTTGGAAGATGGTAAATGAAATCACCATGTGTGCATCTATAGATCAATTGCTACTAAAATCACCTTGTTTTGTGCTAAAATGTTATGAATGTCATTCCTAATGTAGTTGTGGCACTTGTTACCTGCAAGATCATCAAATACTATAAGATAACTATAGATTATCATCAATTCATGTAATGATAGAAAGAATATAGTAGAACTTCCAAGACCGGTCAGCATTTCCCCAAGTTCTTCCAAGACCGGTCAGCATTTCCCCAAGTTCTTCCAACTTCTGAGGGTTATTGTTCCCCAAGTTCTCAGCAGACAACTCGTAACAATCTTGAACCTAAAATCAGTTATAAGCCCAGACATTTCGGGAAGAAACCAGATATGCATTTTCAATGGTTCCACAAAAATAATTTTCGGAACAAAAATGATTTTCATCGCCATCTAAAAAGGAAAAAATTGACTTAAAGACACTAAAATATTCAGGCACCTCCAAATCCATATTTCTTGCCAAAAACAATAACCTGTAACATGTCATAACCAGCAAGCACACCAGCACCAGCTACGACGCGAAGGATGTTAGCACCAGCTCCTTTGAACAATGACTTGACTCCCCCGTTCTTGAGGATTTGGAAAATACAACTGAAACATCACCCATAAGAAACTCAAATTTAAAATTGTTCTTTTCTGCTGGAGCAACAACAAACATAGGAGAAGAATTGGTTGTAATTGCAGATAAATCAATAGTAGTTCTACATGCAGGTGCCAAAGTGGTGTTTGTACGAGTATTTTTTGAACATGGCAGGTTGACAGAAGGTTCCATCATAACTCAAGAAAATAGATCGACGATGGATCTGGGCAATGAATTTCTCCATGATTGTAAGGTGCTGATCAACCGTGGTGCCTTTCCTAAAAAATGTAGTTAACCAATGTCAAATAAGGTTTCATAAATGCTAACATAAGGTTTCATAAATGCTGGCAACAAAAGGTTTATTTCAAGTATGATACAATCAAAATCAGATTACAAACTATAAGTAAGATTTTTCAAATGCAAGCAAAAGACATACCAGTGGCTTCTTCCAATCTGCAAGAAATAACTCAAAATGAGCATAATTAAATTATATCATTTTCAGACCCCAAATTGTATCAGTAACAAAAGTACATCAAATAGACAATACTTAATCAAACATGACATTTCAAATTAAACCCCACTGCTACAATATAAACAATCACATCACAGTATCCTAATATCATGTTCTTAAATATTTTGTTTGTTTGTTATTTTGAAATAGATCGCAACATCAAAATAAGGCTTCGGCAATGGCTGCGCTTCGCAACATCAGAATATTGCAAACATTTGCCTGAGAAATTCATAACCGATTAAAGAAATGATTAGAAATTAGAAAAAATAATCATTGAGATAATTACCAAAACTTTCTAGCATGCTAGACAAAGCTTTACTAAATCAAACTATCTCACAATTGTTTGATGTGTTCACATACCTTGTCCTTGACCAAACCACCTGAAGTGAATACCCCCGCTTCTTCTAAGCGCGACAAGAACTCTTTTCTGCATAAATAGCTTATTCATATAAGTGCTTATGCTATAAGCTTCAAATTAAGTCGAATATCCTAACATAACTAAGTATGTTTCAATTTCAGCTTGAAAGAGGTCAAACTTACTCCTGGCCCAATCAACCAAGGAAGACGGATTCCGTCAAGCATGAGGTTGAGTACTTCCAAACTAAAATCCAAACACATTTTGAAATGGAAAGTAACTCATGATTTGAAATGGAAACTCACCGAAACTGCGAGAAATTTCTGAACTGGAACACAATCTGAAACTTAGTTAAGCCGCAATCCATGATCAAACGAAAGCATAACAATACACGATTCCATGACCAGCATTGACATGGCATCTCTTCTTCATATTTTTCTTCAACCTGGTCGTCATCTTTTGAGGGTTCTTCTCTCTGAATGTGAAAACCCTAAATAATTTCTGATACTTAAAAAATGAAACCAGAAACCAAAATTGAAGAAAAAATTGATTACAGTGTGATGAGGAAAAGGTTGGTGGTGATGGGGTTTCAGATGAGAGTTGCAATGTTGATGAGTTTCGGTTCCTACAATTTATTTGTATGAATAATCAAGAACCAAACTAATATGAAACAACAATAAACATAAGTCGCACCTCATATGAAAGGGAAGAAACTGGATCTGGAAGAAAGAAATGAACATGAACTTCAATCGTCGCACCACCGCGAACACCGTTGCCGCACCCTCACCACCGTTGTCGCACCACCGCGAGCACCGTTGCCGCACCCTCACCACCGTTGCCGCACCCTCACCATCAGTGATTAAGGTATTTGTGATTTTGAATTTTTTTGGTTTTTTTCCATGGAAAGAGAACCAGTGAGGAGAGAGGGAAGAGAGGGTGATTTGATTTTTTGAAAGGGAAGAGAGAAAGGGGGAGACGAGAAAGAGAGAGACGTGAGGGAAGGAGGGAGTTTGATTTGATTTTTTGAAACAATGTTTGCCATGTGTACAAAACATGAGTTTTGATTGGTCAATGAATTTTAGTATATTGAATTACCAAAAAGGTCATGTTATAGGGCAAAAGGGTTTCTGAAGAGAAGGGTAGATTTGGGTTTTCTTAAGTATTTTCTAATCTTTGTGGGATAGTTGATATTGATCGGAGAGCATGAGTAAGTCCTCATATCACACATTTTTAGAGAGGCTAATTTCTGTGCGGATGTGTTAGCAAAGGTGAATTGCGTTTCTAAGGATTTTAAGCTCTATGATGAAGTGCGGGAGATTCTGGTGTTTTCATTGAAAGTAGATAGATCTTTTTGTGTTGACCCGATTGTTGGGTTAATCTAGTTTCTTCTCTCTTTTGTGCTTCGGTCCTCTTTCGAAGAAAAAAAAAATCAATTTTACAATTTAGAATGAATTCAAGTGGCTCCAGACTAGAACCAAGCTGAATCAGACTTTCAAAATCGCGTCCCGTTAATTTCATTCAATCGCTTAATGAACGCGCTTTCCATGCGTTGAATACAATTCTCAAACAACGCAATTCAAAACCATTTAGGTTAGACTCACTCATGAACGGTACTAAAGATGAACCATTTTCAGCACTTCCATGGCATTGGATAATCGAATCCCTAGCAGGTTTCAAAGAAATTCCCTTATCCACTCTACAAGGTTCTATACAATCCATTTATTTTCTTAATTTTAATTTTGACTTTTTTTAAAAAAAATTTCAGTTTGGATAAATAAATTCATGATTGGTCTCTTTTCTAGGTTTGATTGATGCTGCACCGGTAAGGCATGATGATTTTTGTGAAAATACAAAGGAATTGGTTGCTTTGAGGTGTTTGGAGGAACTTTATGCTTCGTTTTCTTCTTCAACATTGGATTCTTCAGTTGAAGTTGATTCTTCACGATCTTGTGAAGATGTTCTTCGAGAAATATTGCATGAGGTAAACAATTTAAAATCTTCAATCTTCTTTTTATGTTTGATTTAAGGGAAAATTGCATGGACCTTTGTTAAACTACGTAAAAATGTCACTCAATGTTTGGATTGATGGAATGAAATGAGATTCCATTGTTTGGATCAATTAAAATTGGATGGAGCGGAATGGAGTGGTATGGATTCTATTCTATTCCATCACTTACCATCATATTTCTTTCCCTCTGATTTGGGTGGAATGGAGAATTTGTCTTGCTCCGTCCTAAATTACCCAAAGGATGGAATGAAATTTTCGTTCCGCTCCATTCTGTTCCGCTCCACTCTTATTCTTTCCATTGTGCTCCGTTCATTTCATGATATCCAAACATAGTCTCTCTAGTTTTCAAATGAATGTTAACCTTCATTATTTGTATTTTTTAGTTTACATAAATGACTCTTATTAAGTATGTCTTTGTGTTTGTTTCCGCGTTCAATTTCCGTATCACCGCGCGTGTAGCATATTCAACAATTTCTAGCTTAGTAAAATTCACGTTAAAGTGGCATCGCCGCGCATCCAGCATATTCAACAATTCCTATCTTAGTAAAATAAATGTTGAAGTGGCATTGGGTCGCGAGAATTTAATCGCAAATCCCAAACCAAACAAGCAATAAAATGTCACTCATGCTCCCATTTGTTTTCAAATGACCTACCTTATTTGGGTTCATAGTTGACAATGTTTTAAATAAAAGTATGCTGCCACAATATGGACCGTAGCATCATGGTATTTGATGTCTCTGACTACAACGTAGGACTACCACAATTTAGGCCACATTTGACCACGGGTATCTGCTTTATCGAAGACTGTGATTATGAATTGAAACCTTTATCATTTTCGTAACATACTTTTCTAACATAAAATTTTAAACGCTTTGGCTGCCTTTTCTTGTAAGCAGTAGCAATCGTGGCCTTACCTGCAATCAGATGTGTCTCATATGGATTCAGTTCATACTCTCCTGCAATGAGTAGCGTTTTCTTTGTTTATGCAAAATATCATAGATGGTTCCGTTTAGCATGTAGCTATAAAGAATTAGACCATAATCTTTTCTTCACCATACATTTGGGTTAATTAGCCATCATAAATTTGTTTAGAAGGGACAGAGAACTTTCATCAATAGTGATATGAACTCTGCTTAGATTTTCTACCAAAAAACAAAATATAAACTAATCTAGTAAAACCAAAACAACAAATATTGAGAATCCAAGAGCTATCATCAAAATTGTAAATTTACTAAAACTTCAACCAATAGCTTGATCTGGGATTTATGCAACGATACTTCTGACAAATTATGCTTGAATTGTTGTGTTAGAAGCATTATATCATGTGTTTATTACCTTAATTGATATAAGATGTAGGAGCTTTATTTACGTGATGTATATATCACCTTACGGTATTTATAATGTATTTACATCATGTACTATGAATGCTCAAGGATGTGATTGAACAATTTCTCCTAGTAGCTAATTGATGTTTCTATACAACTAACAGATATATTAATATGTGACTCATTCTAACAGTTATGCTAATTAAGTTTGAGATAAAATCTTTTCTTTCTGGTTATATATAAATCAGGTGCCTTTATCAAATCTTAGAGTTGCTGGAGCAAAGCTATTGAAATGGGATGTTTACCCATATATCACATACAAAAGAGCTGGCAATGTGAAATGTCACTTAGAGAAGGTGATGAGAGTGTCTTTTATTATTATTATTTTTTTTAATATTTTTTTTTACCTATTGAGAATTATAAAAAGAAAAATAGCTGCTTTGCCCTCTCCCTTTTAAAATTTGTATAGTGTCATTCATGTCTTTTATTTGGTTTGTGCTTCTCATCTTGCTGAATAGCTGAAAGAATCAATATTGGAAGGTACACTACCACTTTCTGATCACTTAAAAGGAAGGAGTGGATTATTCCAAACGAATCGGCCTCATACAGTACACGTGAATGATGGTAAATGCAATGATCATTCAGTGAAGGGTGATGGGAACTCCACTTATGCAGAAGACATGGGAGCAAAAGAAAACTCAGTGTCCTTAATATTAGGGGATGGCAACAAATCTTCGAAAGAAGATTTACCTAATAATAAATGTTTATCCTCTAAGAGGAATAGGGTTTACTCAGCTGATGAGCATTTAATGAGTTGCTTTAATGAAAAGCAGGCTTGTATAAGTGAACGTGATGGATTCTCAAGTACAAAAAGGATTAAACATAGTGCATTGACAAATTTTGATTCCAAGAAAGAAAAGCAAGTTTCTCGACTTGAAAAGGAAGTGCCGGAAAACTCGACTGAAAAAGTTCTAATTTCTGAGAATGTAGTTCACACCGAAAAGAAAAACAGGGAAGCTCAGAGTGATGGATCCTTAGAGGCTAGTCATATTAAGTGCTCTGCTTCAAATTTGTGTCAGTCAAGTGGGCAAAATGAAGCCTTTAATGCTGAATCAGACATTTCCTTTAAGGCAATTTTGACGCCTCAGCAGAAAACTTCTGGAGGTAAACCCCGGTCTGAACATGAATCAGATTTGCAACTTAAAGATTTAAATTGTTCCCAGCAGACAGCTAGTAGTGCTAAAGCTCAAGATGGTACTGGTAATGGCTGTGGGGTAGAGATACCAGGTGAGACAGTTGCGTACCAAGGTGGTCAATTACTGGTTTGTGAAGCGGTTACTGTCCCACTAAATGATGCTGTACATGTTGAGCCCATTCCAACATATGATGGTAATGCAAATAAACTTCAGCATATGACTAATCCATCTCAAACCCAGCAGAAGGAGCCAAATGTTGCATCTTTAAATGCCTCTCGGAAGCCAGTTGCTAGTGACAAAACTGTAGTTAATACCGTCAATGATTGTGGAGCAGAGTTATCAAATGACAGTGATGAGTTTCACAACGAAAAGATTGGACTTATAGCCAAAAAAGATGAATTCCTGAACTCCCAGCGCACTTTTGGTCAAGATTTGCCAGCAATGACTGAATCGACCAGCCAAAATCTTTGTATGAAGTGCAATGAAGCTGGGCAATTACTGGTTTGTAAAACTACCACTTGCTCATTGATGGTGCATAAAAACTGCCTGGGTGCATCTCCTCAGTTGGATGCTAAGGGAAACTTTTTCTGCCCATTTTGTGCTTATTCTCACACTATTTCAGAATATCTTGAAGCCAAGAAAATAGCTTCATTGGCAAGGAAAGAATTAGCTATCTTCATTAGTAAGGGTATAAGAAAAGAGGCTGTAGAACATGTTCATGAATCAGGTAGGCAAGAATGTATTTTTTCAAGAAAGAGTTATGAGTGCGAGCATACTTCGTTAACAGTGAATGAAGAAAATAGAGAAGATCATGCTGGTGAGCATGCAAATAAAGTTGGTAATTTTCCTTTTGAAAGAAGTCAGAAACAAGTTCCTATTTCAGCGGTTCACTCATCGTCCTTCAGAGAAAAGGAAAATGTAAATATTGGGTTAGCAGGTGATGTAAGAGAAGAGGGTGACTGTGAAATGCTGAATGCAAAGAGCTTAACTGGTGAAATTGTTGAAGACAGAGAAATGGAAACTGATCATGTAGGTGGACATGGCACTGAAAAGTTTTCTTGTAAGAAGTTAAAGATTGTGTGTGCTAATGTAAGTAATGTTGAAGAAGTTCTGCAGAATATGACAGAGTATAGTATGGATGGAACAGTAGAGCCAGTTTGGGCTCACAAAACTGTAAAAGATGAAATTTCTAAAGATGAATGGGAGAAGCGTAATATTTCTAGATATTCCATGAGATTCCGTATGCATGAAGTTCAGAAGTAAGTTCCTACACTTTCCTACCATATATGATAATTGAACTTCTTATTTAATTGAGCTTTTAAGGGTTTCTTATCTGATCATGTGCAGTATTTCAAAGTTTTTTGGTAAAAATATTTTGATGTTGGCAATTTCGATCCAATTTTCCAATAAATTATTGAAAATGAGTTTACTCAGTTTTTCACCTGCATAAATCACTTTAAGGGGGTGTTTGGCTCAAGGTTGGTTTTTCATTCCTGACTCTGAGAATGGTATGCATATAAATCTATCAAAATTCTATATTTGTTTGACTTTGAACATTCAGGGGAATGTTATGAACTATTCCTAGGAATCTGCTTTTTTGGGTTTGGACGGAATTGCATATTTTCACTATTCTAAAATCATGCCGAATTACTAATTTAGCAAATCAAACTAGGAGGAAAGTTGCATTGATGCACACGCATCACAACAAAAACCCGAAGGTTTTCTCAGTTAAGTTCCCATATTTTGCCCTGCTTGGACTGGGTTCAACTCCCTTTATTACTCTATCTACGGAATCTTTCCCATTGCATTTCAATTTGAACTCTTTAAACTTTTCAATTCTATTCTTCGACGGACATTCTTACTCCTTCGGTCAGTTCACAAGGTACCAAAAGGGTAACTCAATGCTCGGCACTGTATCTAATACACCATTCTTTGGTCTATTACAATTTACAAACACTTTTGATAGCCGGATGGAGGGAAATGCGGGAGTAAGATTTGGAGGGAGAGAGAAGGGAAAGAATGAATGGTCTGTTAATCTTTTAGTAGCTTTTTCCCGGGTGGACATAAGAAAGTTTGTGTGATCAGAGTAACCATTAATCTAAATCCGTTTTTAATCATTTAACATGCTATTTTTGTTGAAGGCAAGAAAGTCTTCAAGTAAAACAAAAACTACTCCAATGCTGGTAAATTGTGACAGATAATATTTTTCTTATTATTGATAGAGCAGCATGTGCTCTTAAATAGAATACAATATATTTAGAAAAGGAAAATCCTAATAAATACTCATCATTGCCCTCAGTCAATTCTATAATTAAGGGCCAATAATTTCTATAAATACATACACAGCTAATCAAATCCTTTAATCCTATTTAAATATAAAATATACAGCTAATTAATACATGTACAGCTGGTTCTGACACTCCCCCTCAAGTTGGAGAGTGGATGTTACCCATTCCCAACTTGCCGATAATAGATTGAAATGTAGAACCACTTAATCCTTTTGTAAGAACATCTGCCAGCTGATTTCCAGTTGATACAAATGGTATACATATTGTCCCACTATCCAATTTTTCCTTGATGAAATGTCTGTCTACTTCGACATGCTTCGTTCTATCATGTTGCACTGGATTATGTGCAATGTTTATTGCTGACTTGTTGTCACAATATAGTTTCATGGGTCCATTCCATTCAATCTTTAGGTCATGTAGAATTATTTTCTGCCATAGGAGTTCACAAATACCTAAAGCCATTGCCCGAAGTTCTGTTTCTGCACTTGACCTCGCAACAACGTTTTGTTTTTTGCTCCTCCAACTCACCAAGTTTCCTCCAAGAAAAGTACAATATCCGGATGTGGATCTTCTGTCATCTACTGATCCAGCATAATCAGCATCTGTATAGGCTTCCAAAGTAATTCCTTGACCCTTTGTAAATAGAATTCCTTTTCCAGGAGTGCCCTTCAAGTATTGCAAAATTCGGTAAACAGCTCTAAGATGATTTTCTTTGGGATTATGCATGAATTGACTCACCACTCCCACTGCATAAGCTATATCTGGCCTAGTGTGAGATAAATAGATTAACTTCCCAACCAACTTTTGATAGGATTCTCTGTCCACAGTTGCATCTTCAACAAATTCACTAAGTCTATGATTTTGTTCAATTGGAGTTTCTACTGGTTTGCATCCCAATTTATCAGTTTCAGATAATAAATCCAGCACATACTTCTGTTGAGAGATGAAAATACTATGACGAGAGTGTGCCACTTTAAGGCCCAAAAAATATTTTAATCTGCCCAACTCTTTTACTTCAAACTCTTTTAGCAAACACACTTTTAGGCTATCCATTTCTGCTTGATGATTTCCTGTTACAATTATATCATCCACATAAACAATTAGTGCAGTAACTCCCCCTAAGGCTGAATGCTTAGTAAACAAAGTGTGATCTCCCTGACTTTGTTTATATCCCATATCTTTCATCACAGTGGTAAACCTACCAAACCAGGCCCTAGGGGACTGTTTCAGTCCATAAAGGGCCTTCCTTAACTTACAAACTTTGTCTTTCTCAAAGTTAAACCCAGGTGGGACCTCCATGTAAATATCCTCTTCAAGGTTGCCATGTAGGAAAGCATTCTTGACATCGAATTGCTGCAAATTCCATCCATAGTTAGCTGCTAGAGATAACAAAATTCTGACAGTGCTCATTTTTGCGACGGGAGAGAAAGTCTCGTGATAGTCAATCCCATATGTTTGTGTGTACCCCTTAGCCACTAGTCTTGCTTTATACCTTTCTAGTGTTCCATCGGACTTGTATTTAAGGGTGAATACCCATTTACAGCCAACAAGTTTTTTGTCATTAGGAAGCTCTACTAACTTCCAAGTTCCATTTTTCTCTAGTGCATTCATTTCGACTTTCATAGCTTCTCTCCACTCTTTACTATTTAGTGCTTCGGTAACAGTTTTTGGGATAGTGGTAGTGTTTAAATGAGCAAGAAAACTTCTATGATTGTTGGACAAATTATCATAGGATATAAAGTGAGACAATGGATACCTTGGCCTTTTTGTACATGCTCTAACATCCTTCCTTATTGCAATTGGAAGATCTCTAGCATCCATGGATATATTCTGCTCCTCTAAATCAGTCCCATCAACTTCAGTTTCAGGGGGCACAATTTGCTCCTCTAAAACAGTCTCATCAATTACAGTTTCAGGAATTGGGTCAGATTCTGGGACTTGTACAGGTTGGATAATAGGTGCTGCCCTTCTTGTGTAAACTTGTAGTGGACGAGTAGCATTACGAGTAGCATTAGGAGTCTTGGGCATAAAAGAAAGGTCTTTGAACAAATCATCCTTATCTTCGATGTATTCCTTCTCCCCCCGAAGATAAGGTTTGGAAAAAAAAGATTCGGTTTCGACAAAAGTGACATCAATAGACACAATTCTTTTTTGTTGTAGGTTGATAACACTTGTAACCTTTTTGGGTAAGGGAGTAACCAAGAAATATGCATTTAATAGCTCGAGGATCAAGGTTTCCTCGACGTGGAGAATGAACATGGACAAATGACACACACCCAAAGATCCTAGGAACTAGGTTGTTTGAAGTTTTGAAATTTGGGTAGAATTTAGAGAGGAGCTGAATGGGGCTGTTATTCTTAAGAATTTGAGAGGGTAAGAGGTTAATCAAGTAGGCTGCAGTAAGAGCAGCCTCCCCCTAATATTGTTTTGGAACATTTGTGTGAAATAAAGATGCTCGGGTAACATTGAGAATATGCCCAATTTTTCTTTCAGCCACCCCATTTTGTTGTGGGGTGTGGACACATGATGATTCATGAATAATACCATGTTCAGTGAAAAAAGAAGACAATGTTTGATTAAAATAATCTTTGGCATTATTAGAACGAAAACGTTTGATGGTAGTCTCAAATTGGATTTTTATCATTTGAAAAAACAATTTAAATATTTGAGTGACTTCACTTTTTTGTTTTAAGAGATACATCCATGACACTCTAGTACAATCATCAATAAAAATGACAAACCAAACGGGCCCCAGATATATTTGGGATATTGGATGGCCCCCAAACATCACTATGGATTAAGGAAAAAGGAGTAGACATTCTTTTATTATTATTAGGAAAGCTAACATGTTTGTGTTTAGCAAGTTCACAATCATCACAATGAAAAATTTCTAAGTTTATACCTTGAAACAATGTGGGAAACATATTTTTTAGAGTGCTAAATGAAGGATGACCCAACCGGAAGTGACGCAACCATATTTCTTTATTGAGGGAAGGAACAGATTCTGACCACAAAGACAGTGGAAGTTGACTCTTAATGCTACTTGACTCACGCGCTTCCATAAGAAGGTAGAGCCCATTGTCCTCTTTAGCAAGTCCAATCATCTTCTCCGTTTCCTGATCCTGAAATTTGCAAAGTGTAGGAGTGAATGTTACTAAGCATTGTAAATCTGTTGTAAGTTTGTGAATAGATAATAGTTTGGCAGATAACTTGGGCACATGCAAGACATTTCTCAACATTAAATTTTGACTTAGTGGAATATCTCCTTTTCCTGCAACAGTAATAAAAGTGCCATCTGCAGTGACAATCTTTTTATTACTTGGACACGGTGTGTAAGAGATAAACTCAGTAGAGGAATGGGTCATGTGATTCGTAGCCCCAGAATCAACAATCCATGTCCCTTTTTCTGTAGATTGTATAACACTAAGAGCATAGGGATGAGAACTACCTGATAATGCCATGGAAGAACTACCTGTGTTTGTGGGTTTGACTAAAGAGTCTAGTAGTTCCCTTAGTTTTGTAATTTCTTCTGGATTGAAGTTAGCAGTAGGTTTGGAATGACTTTCCTCGACAACACTTGATTGGACCAAGTGGGCATGTGCTGGTCCTCCTCGTTGAATGCCTTTGGCGTTCCAATTTCGATTCTGATTTGACGGTTTTCCATGAAGTTTCCAGCATCTGTCTTCGGTGTGCCTTGGCTTCTTGCAGAAGGTACACCATAGAGAATCCTTGTTATCCCCTCGTTCAATCTCCATTTTGGGAGCTCCTCCGGTTTGACCGTTCTTCCATTGGTCAATGTTCTTCTCTCGACTTTGTGCTACTAAGGCTAAACTTTCAGTTGATTGAGGCTCCATCATCACTCCTCTTCGCGATTCTTCTGTTCGAAAGGCAGCCATAGTTTCATTTAGTGAGGGTAACTCTTTTCCGAGTACTTGAATCCTTATTGGATCAAACTCGTTGTTCAGACCTGTTAAAAACTTATAGATTCTATCCTTCTCCTTATAATTTTTTTAGTAAGGTAGCACCTGCTGTGCATTTTGCTTCAAAATGTTCATAGTGATCCAACTCCAACCATAGATTTTGTAGAGTTTGGGCATACTCACTAATGGACCGATCTCCTTGCTTGGTAGTCGCAATCTTCATCTTAATTTCGTAAATTTGTGCAGCATCACCAACCTTGGAATAGTTTTCTTTACAGCTGTCCCACACCTCTATTGCAGTCTTCATGAATATGCATGCATCACTAATCTCAGGCACCATGGAATTCCATAGCCATGACATTACAACAGCATCTTCTTCATCCCATGCAGCAAATTTCTTGTCTGTAGCTTCTGGAGTATCCTTTCCAGTAAGATGATTCAATTTGCCCTTCCCTTTTAAAAAGGTTTGGACAAAATGAGACCATTTGAGGTAGTTTTTACCATTGAGACGAAGGCTAGGTTGAACATTTTGCAGCTCAACGGAGCCAATGTTTGGGGCAGGGGTATTAACTGGTTCAGACATTCTGAGTTTTGTTGGGGAAAACGGCAATATAGACCGTAAAATAAAAACGGCAATGCAGGCCGCACAGCGGAAACAATGGCAATGCAGACCACAATTTTAAACAGGCTCCTATGGATTTTGGAGCTCTGATGCCATGACAGAGATAATATTTTTCTTATTATTGATAGAGCAGCATGTGCTCTTAAATAGAATACAATGTATTTAGAAAAGGAAAATCCTAATAAATACTCATCATTGCCCTCAGTCAATTCTATAATTAAGGGCCAATAATTTCTATAAATACATACACAGCTAATCAAATCCTTTAATCCTATTTAAATATAAAATATACAGCTAATTAATACATGTACAGCTGGTTCTGACAAATTGTTCTCTAGGAACGATGTTGTGGAAATCCTAATTAAATATGTCTGCAGAAATTAGTTTTTGGCAGTAATACTTTTTTTCATATTTCAAATCAAATGTGAGAACATGACGTCCCCAACTCAAGATTCCGGGGAATGCAAAAATAAATCAGGAACCAAATGCCCATCATGGTAACAATTACTTTTGAAGGACTGGAACTATTATGCTCATTCTAATTTGATTGATATTTTGATTCACAGCAAAATTCAAGAAAGCCCTCGGATAAGACGGAAAAAAATCCCATGGACAACTGAAGAGGAAGAGCTGATACAGGTATTACTTTTCTTCATCACTTCTTGAAACTAGTGTGACTTTCTAAGCACCCAAATTGCATTATGAGTCTATGTGAACATCATGCTTCATAAATGGATTCCTTTTGCTACCACAACAATTCTTTGATTTAGAAACTTCCTAATACTGCATTAGAAAGTTAAAGGATTTGGATCCTTATATGTGTTCCTTCCTCCTTGAGCTTTATGGCTCGACATCTAACAGTTGTGTTTTTTGTTGTTGTAACAATTGCCTGCTTTCACTGTGTAGGAGGGGGTCCAGAAGTTTGGTTTCTGCGACTCAAAACTGCCATGGAAGAAAATTTTGGCATTCGGTTCTCACTTGTTTGAGAAGAATGACAGGCTTCGGACTCCACAAGACCTAAAGGATAAATGGAAAAACATGTGCAAAGCACACGCAAAATTGAAATAAAAGTCTTTATCGGAAGGCGATTTCATAGTATTCAGGCAAGTCAGACTGCCTCAGTTTCCATTGTATTCTTATGGCTGCAAGAGGTTGAGAGTTACAGTTAATGACTATTCAGAAGAAATTCTTGTTTGCTTCTCATCTCGTCATTAATATCATCTGCATAATACTAGAGAAGCATATTGTATGTACTTGTTTTCAAATATCTGATGCATTTCTTCTTTTTCTTATCAGAAAATTTGGCAAACGTTGCAACTGATAAAAGAAAATCGGGGAAGTGATGTTAACATGCCATATATATAAATAATTAAATAGCTTGATCATTTTATTGGTGTAAATTTTCATAGAACTGGACCTTTTTGTAAAGGTGTCAGATAATAGTGAAATCTTGATCGAATATCTTTTAGGTTCGTTTTACACAGATGTTGTGTAGATTGTTTTTCAGTTACTATACGTAGGCATACATATAGAGTGAGAACACATGCGTGTGATCAAGGTGAACAGTCTCCAGAATGTGTGGCAGGAAAAAAAAAGTGAAATGTAGATCTTGAAATTGGAAATTGTTAAGGGCCTTAAAATTCTCCCTTTTGAAGACGAATTTATCTAAATTGCATAGAAACAATCATATAATTCGGGGATTGTTTATTGCACCCTTAGTGGTACTCCACACTTTGGTGAAAAATCAATAATGTCCTTAAAATCTGAAAATTCAGTTCTGATGCACCTAAGATTTACACACATCAGTCAAATCTCAAAAATAGGTCAAACAAAGTTGAAAAAATTAACTTCCAGATTAGATCCGGAAGCACACTTCCTGATACCATGTACATAATCAACCATATTCTTGTATCAGAAGACCAAGAGAGATATGGATTTCATCAATTCTATCAAGCACCCTCTTGAGTTCATTGGTTACCTCATTCAATATTTCCATTGTATGCTGCACAGCTTGCTTCTGTGTGGGTTAAAATTTCCCTTTGGTTCACCCTTTTCCCTTCAACATGAAATTTCCTACCTCCCCCATTTGTTCGTCACAATTTATATATATATATATATATATATATATATATATATATATATATATATATATATATATAGATAGATAGAGAGGAATGTCTCTTAAGGACATAGATCTAGAACAAGCAATTGTACTACACTACAAACTAAAAGACTCAGACTTTATGAAAAAAGGAAATCAGCCCTTTTCTGTCTGTTATAGAATCAACTATGCGCTAAGCAATTCCCATCATAGTGTTGAGTTTAGGGGAAAAGAACGCATCCATATAGATGACCTATTTACTCCTCTCATCACTTAGAATCTCCTATTCTAAAACCTATAGACTCCAAAAAATCTATAGTAGAAACAAATAGAAAATATTTTTCCGAAAATAAACTAACTATCCCTCCCCCAAGAAGATCTTTTGAAATCTCTGAACAAAGTGAGTTAGTCAAACTCAACAGAACTATGTCCCAATTATCCACTCGGATAACAAATATAGACCAAAAACTTTAAAATGCCCGGAGCAACTGGCAAAAGGTGCTATCCATGAAAAAACAAGAATACCAAGAGGTATTAGTCATAGCCAAAGAAGTAGACCCGACAGACGACGAACAACTTCAAAATCTCATTATGTCTAAAATTAAAAAGCTTAATAAAGCCATAGGGAGAACAAATAAACAAAACGTCTACTCTGACGATGAAAGAAAATATTTTGAACAAAGAATGCAAAACCATCATGTCCTTAGACCAATTAGAAGGGTCCTGGACAAACTATCCGCTGTCAACCAACCAGCCACAGATCATGTCAACCAGGATAAACTATCCGCTGTCAACCAACCAGCCTTGAAAACTCTTTCTATTTTTCTTTATGTAACTTAAAAAAAAAAGAATGTAAAGCATGCATACAAGAGGGTGCAACGCCCTCTTCACTTTTCCATTCCAAGCTGCTATGTTTTTTTTCTGAAACTTCACATAAATACACACAAAGAGGCTTCATGCCCTCTCACTTTTAAGAAAGGAAAAGAAATTTCTTCGCATACAAAGGAGGGCATCACGCCTCCATTTCATTTCTATGCTAATTTTACATAAATATTCAAATACAGTATTTATATATATATATATATACTTTTCCTATTATAAACTGATGAATTTCTACAGAAACAACAGTAGCCCGACAATTGGTATTCTCAATTTGTTTTCGCGGTAAATAACAACGGCTGTAGCAGGGATTCTAAAGGAACGTCACTGTAATAACCTGCGGAATCATTAACAAAAAGATCATGAGAAAACACACCTGCAGAATCATTGACAACAACATCACAAATTCATTTTCTAATTTCATCCTTTTTCTAATCAAAAATTCACATTGTTTACAAACTTATGAATTTGTTGACCACAAAGTTTTGTAATTTTCCTTTTTTTTACAGGAACCTCAATACCTACAGCAGGAACAACATCAAATTGCAATCAAAGAAAAATCTTGAGAGGAGAACAAACTTGAATGGCATCAACAGAACAAATTTATCCTGAATCAATTGAAAGCTAAAACTTGAAGTTCACAGTAACACAACCTGTAACTCAGAACCTACAAGGATGCATCAGAAAATACATGACCTGCTTTTGAAGAACAAACATAGGGTTGGAAGGTTTAAACTTCGAACATGATGAATTCAACAAAATTGTGATCAGAGAGAGAGAGAGAGAGAGAGAGAGTTTGACGTAAATTTACAGATTGGAATGTCTCTTAAGGATATAGATCTAGAACAAGCAATTGTACTACACTACAAACTAAAAGACTCAGACTTTATGAAAAAAGGAAATCATCCCTTTTCTGTCTGTTATAGAATTAACTATGCGCTAAGCAATTCCCATCATAGTGTTGAGTTTAGGGGAAAAGAACGCATCCATATAGATGACCTATTTACTCCTCTCGTCACTTTAGAATCTCCTATTCTAAAACCTATAGACTCCAAAAAATCTATAGTAGAAACAAATAGAAAATATTTTTCCGAAAATAAACTAACTATCCCTCCACCAAGAAGATCTTTTGAAATCTCTGAACAAAGTGAGTTAGTCAAACTCAACAGAACTATGTCCCAATTATCCACTCGGATAACAAATATAGACCAAAAACTTAAAAATGCCTGGAGCAACCTGGTAAAAGGTGCTATCCATGGAAAAACAAGAATACCAAGAGGTATTAGTCATAGCCAAAGAAGTAGACCCGACAGACGACGAACAACTTCAAAATCTCATTATGTCTAAAATTAAAAAGCTTAATAAAGCCATAGGGAGAACAAATAAACAAAACGTATACTCTGACGATGAAAGAAAATATTTTGAACAAAGAATGCAAAACCATCATATCCTTAGACCAATTAGAAGGGTCCTGGACAAACTATCCGCTGTCAACCAACCAGCCACAGATCATGTCAACCAGGAAAAACTATCCGCAGTCAACCAACCAGCCTTGAAAACTCTTTCTATTTTTCTTTATGTAACTTTGTAACTTAAAAAAAAAAGAATGTAAAGCATGCATACAAGAGGGTGGAACGCCCTCTTCACTTTTCCATTCCAAGCTGCTATGTTTTTTTTTTCTGAAACTTCACATAAATACACACAAAGAGGCTTCATGCCCTCTCACTTTTAAGAAAGGAAAAGAAATTTCTTCGCATACAAAGGAGGGCATCACGCCTCCATTTCATTTCTATGCTAATTTTACATAAATATTCAAATACAATATTTATATATATATATATATACTTTTCCTATTATAAAACTGATGAATTTCTACAGAAACAACAGTAGCCCGACAATTGGTATTCTCAATTTGTTTTCGCGGTAAATAACAACGGCTGTAGCAGGGATTCTAAAGGAACGTCACTGTAATAACCTGCAGAATCATTAACAAAAAGATCATGAGAAAACACACCTGCAGAATCATTGACAGCAACATCACAAATTCATTTTCTAATTTCATCCTTTTTCTAATAAAAAATTGACATTGTTTTACAAACTTATGAATTTGTTGACCACAAAGTTTTATAATTTTCCTTTTTTTTACAGGAACCTCAATACCTACAGCAGGAACAACATCAAATTGCAATCAAAGAAAAATCTTGAGAGGAGAACAAACTTGAATGGCATAAACAGAACAAATTTATCCTGAATTAA